>OX421235.1:4205784-6705784 GCA_949125135.1 Alcis repandata | reverse complement strand
TCTAACTGCAAATATAAAAAAAAAAATCAGACATATTGCTTAACTCACACGCTATAAGGTTAACCTATTTATTAATCTTCCAATTGTTTAGTATGTAAGTATTGGTTGGCAATTGGCATGAAAAATTGATTAGGAAATTTTCAATCTCGAAACATCCTGTCTAGAGAGAGAGAACATTTACTCATCATGGAGTATCTAAATTTTCAAGAATTTAAAGTTTTTTCTATTGAGCCTACTTTTCGTTCAGTTATGACATCTTTTAAAAATTTAGAGTCCCATGTCGTTAGGTTTATCTGCATTTAAAATGGCACAGATTTTATGGCATACCAGGTACAAAACCAAACGCACGACAAAGTTTCATTTCTCCATATCTGTCATCTAGGATCATCAATTCTGGCATTTATCCACGACTTTCACAAGCTGCCATCAACTTTTATTGTTGTTTGCATAACCGCCCGCCGCGTCTTCTTTGTTGCATTACGTCGGATGCGGACAAACGGTCCTGAGTTTTTTGTTACCGATATTTTTAGAATTTACTCATAAATAGTAGAGGATTGATTGCCTGAATCGTATCTACCTAGTCCGTGTTTTCATTTGCGAGTTTCTGATCAATCAAGCAGGTGAAATTATTCCATTTACAATGCTACAAATGAATAGATTTCGAGACATATATTGTGCTTTCGAGATAGGTAACTTAAGAACTGATTTTAAAGTCGGTATAAATAAGTTGGTTTGGTTTTAAGTCTTAAAATTGAATTGTGGTATCCTAATAAATGTTATAAATGCGAAAGTGACTTCGTTTGTTACGCTTTCACGTATTTACTACTAAACTGATCATCATAAAATTTTGTCATAGATACTAAAAAGGACAGGCAAGTAGTCTGTCCTTTTTTGTATCTCTGACTCATCACACATATCATAACTGTTTTTCATCACTAAGCGTTTGAAAACACAGGGCACAGGTAAGTATATTCTATAGATCAAATACGGTACCTAGCTTTAGGCGTCTCTTACATACAAGTACTCGTAATAGGTATCTATGTTTCATAAACAAACTAGATATTGTTGATCTATTTCTATTGAACGATAGGCGCGCTCAATGCACTTGCACTTTCGGTCTCGTGCAGTGCCCGTTCACCCACGTGCAGGGTTCATCGTCCCGAACCTATGCCAATGCCAGCTCCCGGTGCCAATAGCGTCTAATTATGTGTTAGAAACAGGACATTATCGATACAATCTGTTCACTGTTAAGTGTAGCAGACAGTTATGTAAGTACATTAGTAACAGCAAGTTTCTCAATTAGAAGAATCATACGAATCTAGCAGTGCAACTTCTTTTTTTTTAATTCATCAGAATGTTGAGTGCAGGAATTATTTCCTCTTTGGTCTCTCTTCCGAGTATCGTTGAGACTTAAGGTAGAGCGAGTTACAGCCAAGGAGTCTAGCACACTCTCGCTCTTGATCTATCTTTCCGAGAGTGTACATCTGGCATTAAATGCAATCAAGATCTAAATTGAGGCTACATCAATGAATCTATCGTCTCCAAATTTAATTTTATTAGAAACCGTGCGAACGTGAATAGTAAAATTCCACATTGTTTTGGATATGGGCCAGTTCTCCGGATGATCAATCAAAATAAATCGCCTTGGACTTGACTTTGTCCAATGACGTCTTCGCGTGGCCCTGCCATCTTTCTCGCCAGGTACGAGTCAACCTGCCAGTTCAATTCCACATTTAACATATGACCTGACGTGCAAATCACGTACATTGACGTTAACAAATTCTCGAGAGACAGTTTTACTGGCGGTAAATCTCGGAAAAACAGTATAACATACGATAATTTATCTTCTAATACTCACTGGAGTGATGTAGAAACTCGTGGGTAGATAAGGGCCAAATGACTCACTCAAAGATCAGATACTCAGAAACCTATTCGAATTCAACTTTAACCTATAATTTTTGTATCATTAACTCTGATGTAGCCATTCAAGGCGATCCTATCCCCTCGTCGAATAAACATGACTGCTAACGACCGCTTTATACCATAATAACATGAATATGCATGTTATTATGGGGTCATTTTAGATTGTGTTAACTAAACGTTTTTAATAGTTTGATATTTATTATCTGTCGCGTATTGGATAAAGCTGCGGTCCATATGTGCGAGTGTTCCCACGACGGCCCGCCCCTCACCCCCTCTGCGTTACACCATGTGGCATCAGCCAGTTTTTAATGGCCTATCTTTCGCGTACATCTAGGATGATTTATGCTCAGTAAGGCAGCTCAGGTTAGACTGGAGGATTTTTTACCTCCCGGGTTTAGTGTCGCATGTTCACGCCTATGGTTTCAGGAGACGTAGTCGGTCCGGCGATAATTGATCGAGCGTCGGATAATTGACTAATGAAATAGTAACTCGCTGGCTGGCTGGTTCGAGAGGATAATGCGCATTGTCGCCTTATTTTTAGTGATGACAGAATTCGCCCTACAGCCCCGCATGTTTACAAAAAGTAGGTCGATGTCTAATGGGATCTGCCGAAGGATTGACTCCGTAACTCGCTTCATGTATAATGTCCCGAGAGTGATGAAAAACTTAAATTGAATTTAATGTGAAATTTTGATGTCGGGTAGCTAATTATAAATATTAAACTTTTTCCTAAAAATAATATTATGTAAGCAGATAACTCTGAAACATCATTTATTCGATAGGTAATTAAAATGCCTTTCAACAAAAAAAAACTCTAAGCTCAGAATCACGCAACCATAATGTTGAGTCAACTGCTACAGGAAATTTAGATTAGTGCCCAAATAACGGTCCATGCAAAAAAGTGCAACATGAGACCCGACACAATGAAGCGTGCATCCCCTAGGCTACTAGATTTGCAGATGGCGAGCTTTTTAAAATCAATGCTTACTTTTATGGCTTCCTCGTCCAGATTAAAGCACCTGCTTTTTGTTCAGCACTCGTGTATGCACTTGCAAAGCTGGCACCTATATGGTGTCGAACCACGACAAACCCTTCACGTTTTCTTGGAATAATAACGTGTAGTTGTACCTTCTCCTGAAAATTTTAATAAAAGTATGTAATTACAAGTAATGTTTAGTATAGTGTTTGTTCCTTATACAATGGTCACATTTAATTCTAAAAGCCGTTAGTCCTCTGTTTCTATTACAGTCCAACGTTGTACAATTTTTACACCACCTAACTACCATGCATTCATCTTATTACATAACTCCGAGTTATTCAATCCAGCCAGCACCCAGTCCTATTCAAACGCAGGCCATGGCAAAAAACTCGTCAAACGTAGGTCGGCCATTGTTTGTGGTATACTCTACTCTACACATGTGCAGTGGAGTGTGACACCTGACCTAACCCAACCGTGCACTTGTCTCCCGGAGAGACGAGCTAGAGATGAACTGGCGTGACTTGTTTCGTCGATAAAGATGTTGCAGTATTCTTATTTAGGTACCTATTTATTTATTTGTGTAAACATGTGGCCGTGATCTATGAATAAATTACTGTTTTTAGAACGGTCTAATAAAATTCGACAATTGGGTAGTTTTTAAATTTACCTACTTTTTTATTTAATTAAATTAATTAATTTTTTATTTAATAAAATTCGACAATTGGGTAGTTTTTAAATTTACCTACGTTTTTATTTACATATTGTATATAAATTTGTTTCCATATTGCTTATTTACCTACTTAACTAAATTTCGTTCACTTCATACTTTAAAACAACCAGAAAACTTACGAAATTCTGCCTTCTCACGACTCATTCAATTTACAACTTTTGTCGATAGCTTCGTACCTCATTTCAAAAAATAAAGTAACTGGGGTTGAGGGTGCTACAAAAAATACGGGTTCGTACGGATCGTGACAGCGGAATAATTTTTAAAACCCATTACAGAACAGCTTTGTGGAGCTTAATATTGAATTTCACACTTTAACATTGGAAAACGACTGATGGATTCCAGAAATTCTCGTTTATTTTATGTATGTATGGTTTGTAGTTATAGGTAGGTATACCTATAGTACATACTGCCGTAGTTTTTTTGGTCATTACAACTGTTACGTCGTACAGTTAATCCCACATAATTTGATTGATGTGTTTCATGCAAATTGGCTCGAAAAGCTCCTCAAAAGCATATTTATTTAGAAGGGAAAATAAACTTTAGATAAAGCTGCTTCCTTGCCATGGTTTTGAGTACTTCCCTTACCTTCGTCAAAGTGGCTAATTCATCATGATTTACGATGCGTAGCGGTTTTACGAAGAGATTTTCGAGCTCGCAAATGCAAACGCTTTGTGGAAAGCTCACGTAACCCCGAACGGATTTCTTTGATTCCACCGTACATGGTCGGTTTACTACCGAAATTAAACGAGCCATGTAAACTGCCAGAGTACTCTCTCGTATTTTTGGCAAGAAAAAATATTTTTTATTGCATGGAAACTGCGAACAAAGAAAATCGTTTTCAATGACTTTTGTTGGTCGGATGATTTTATTTTAGGCTATTGCGTATCAAGGTATTTCGGATTGTTTGTACTGTTTTAATTTTCAATCAATTTTGGCATTCAAGCCAATCCAGCTGTTTGAATGTAATTGGTTCCTTATGCAGGTATTTATGAAATGTTTGAAGTTGCACCTTTTGCCAAATTCGCACATGAACTTAGGTACTTTAAGTACAACAACTCTGCCAGCTATTTAACTGTCAAGCAATACCTACTGTGCAAACATCACATTGTTCTTCATAATCTAGATTGAAAATTAATGTTTCTAAAATAAAGATCAATGATAACGATAAGATAAAATCCGGTACAGAGTGCAGTTTAACTGCTGAAATTCTGAATTGTTATGCGCAAGTGTGGCACTCACAACCATTTAAATCAATAAGAAGATGTCATTCACATCCTACACACTGCGTAAATTGTCTATAACAGATAAAGGCCGTGACGTAGATACTGGCATTTATGTAAGTCTATAGTTTGTAACTATAGACTTCTATAGTCTATGGTCGGACTGAATTGTTATCAGCATTTCAAAGCACAGCATGGGATTGCAAGAAGTTTAGCCTACTGACCTCCAATCTTCAATTTTGAAGATGGCATCTGATGATTACGCTAGTTTATAATTTCACTGAGTCTCGCCTTCTCGCTCTACCAACTCCACTTCTACCTACAAACCACTTGCAAGCATAACTTAAAATATATAAAAGTTTGTACTTCGCCCACCGCAAATCTATTTCGGTATGTTTAGTAAGCAAACACCATTTGTAACATAAATCTTTCACACGTACTTAACTACTTATGTACATAACACACCTATAAAAAGTATGTAAATATTGTTGCAATGCTCTTGAACGCTGAAGGTAACGGCTCAAAAGTCTAGTTATAGTTATAAGAAGCCATTATAACTCATTTTGTCCGCTTCATTATGATTTTATCTACGAAATAAATGTCTTGTTGCGTCTACAACGCAACATGATACAAGGCAAGTCTAGTATAATAGTTCTGAGATGAACTAATACTTTAACACATTGTTTCTATTTTGCGACAGATATAATATAAACACAGCCTTTGTTTAGGTTCGGAGAAGTAAAGTCGAAGACTCAAGCTTTGCATTTTAAATGAGCATTTTCGTATTTTATGGTAAAACGAATACCTGCTTTGTGGAAATTAAATTATATCCTTGATCATTATAATTAAGTATCATTTATAAAATATTATTGCTATCCAACCGACATTCATTTTCGGTAAATATTTCATTACCTACATCCATTGCATCTATTGCTTTAACGAGCTTTATCTTACGCTATTGACTAGCTGAGTCCCGCAATTACACCCGAAATCTTAAAAAAATGGTTAATTAGATCGATATTAAAAGATAGAGTCCGGAATATGTATTTTCTGTCTTCATTCTTTTATTACAACCCTTTGAGCCTGTGAAGATGTAACATAACTTCCTTACTCAAACCAAACTTTGGCTCTTATTATAATTATTTAGATTAGATAGGTTTCTGCGCACTTTGCTTGTTCTAAATAAACATGTCTTCCAGTAGCTCATGTTCTTAGTAATTTTACGATATTTGCGAAATATTTAAAGAGAAAATGTTTATCCATTTCCTAAAAATGTAACATATTCGTACCGTTTTTAAAAGAAATGTTGCAGCCTGCAGGGATGTAAATATGTTCAGATGACGTAGCACGATTTCCAAGAGGTGTACAATGCACTTTTATAGTATGCCAGCCGCGTGAAGCTTACCACAGCAGTGATGCGACAGCTTATCGATATCGATGTTTCATGTCTAGTGAAAATGCTTAGCTACATGAGCATCTGCGTATTATTATTTTTTGCCTTACTAATATAATGTTCTTTTTTTTACTCGTACATATCTATATATCCTTGTTATCTTTTATTTTTATTGTCTTTGTTTTGACATACTTGTTTTATCACAGTAGAGCCATGATGAGTGCAGCTTTTAGACTTTTATCTTAAAATGTGCAATCATAATTATATACTAACGGCATTTTAATTGCAAAGCGGTATTGCATTGAAAATATTCCACACGTTTCTAATAAACAAAGAAGTTTTCATCTCTCTATAAAATGCAGATTGAGTTATAGTCAGATATAAATTCTTTAAGACCGTTATTCGAAGAGCTCGATGTTCTAAGAAATCGATTAAATTCGAACTTTAAATTAAGACAGGAATGCTATTGTGACGATGGAGCGTTTAGATTTCACAAAACTAGACAGAGTAGGTTAGGTAAGTATTTATATTTGTTTATAAACAGTCGCATGTCTGGAGACAAATCATTGGTAGTCTTTGTTTGTCCTACTAATAAATTATCTCGTTTTGTATTACTTATTGAAATATCTACTGAAGAAACAATTCCACGCAATAATTGCGTTATTTATGTTAGTAACAACTTCATTTAATGCGTCAAGCCATCAAATTCTAATGAGAATATTTAATTTATAGATAGTTAGGTACTTGAACAAATCCCAGTACGTTATTTGCTTGATAAAGTAAAAAATCGGAATTATGCGTTCCAGCAACTGTACAAATAACATTTAAGTAGGTAAAAGAAAAAGACAAAACACTCAAACACTAAATTATGAAGCACCCATTGCAAGTAAATTACCCACTTGCCAAAGCAAAGCGACGAATATTAACGATGGCATAAAAATCTATCGATAAAAATGTCTCATAAAGAAGCTTGTAAGCTCCTCCCTTCCCCGACCGCAGCTTGGGAGTCTAGTCACGCACTTCCCTAAAGGCGTCCCGTCGCATTGTCCTCACCAGACGTTACAGAATATCTACTAACACGAACTTTAAAGCTTTTGTAATAAAATTTTTAAATATTAACGACAGAGCATAATTAAAATGCGGTGGTATGCACTCGCCGCCGGCTACCTACCTAAGAAGCCATTGTGGTTGATTTTGATACGGTCACAGAGTGACAGTCCACAGACTGTTCGTAAATCGAAAATTCAAGTCTTGTTCATTTTTCATTTTAATAAAGTTGAATCAAACATCGATTTATTTAATAAACCTATTTTTTATGTCGATGGAACTATATAGATATAGAGATCCCACAAAAAAAGAAGAAAGGTGCTGTTTGTTGGGCAGTTAACGATTTGTAAACATATGGTATAGGTTTAAACGGATTCCTGTAAAAGTATAAAATACAAAACTTTCATAATACATATTTTGATTATCTGAAAGAGACCAATAAAAATACTCTAACGAGGCCATAATTATAAGTATTCCTTTTATATTTGTGAAATATTTATGCGTGTAACTTTATGATAGGACATTATAAATCATATCCAATTCTAGTACATAAATGAAGTGGATTCATTCAGGTATTTCTTTTATGTTAGGTCATTCTTGTAGTATCCGGCACGTACCTAAGTGCAGCGGATAAATAAACTCGTAGATATGCTGCAATATTTTTATGAGTTGAGAAAATAAGCAAACAATAAAAGAATATAAAAAGCTTCGTACGAACGAACGAACGTACGAAGCTGAATTCATTTTTCACATCACTAAATTAATTTGAGATTCTATCTGGCCACCGAGATTCATTTTTCACTGTCCCCTCGCGGATCTACCTTAAACTTCTTGTTTCTTTTGTTTGGGGTGGCGGAGAGGTAATCCATAAATGATTAATTCTGACAAATCTCGGATTTTAATCTTTAACTTTTATAAGAGCAAAGTAAGCAGTTTTAGTAGTAGTAGGGCTCTTTTGCAGAGCCCGCCTGGGGAAGTACCACACCTTTGCCAGTTATTCCACCGCCAAGCAGTAATGTGCAAACATTAGTGTGTTCCGGTTGGAACATTTGCCTAAAGTACTTGTCGATTCCTCGCCTAATATTAACCGAATTATACCAAATGTCAAGGTAAACATGCCCATGCTCGCACAATGAACCGAATAGCATATTGTGATGACGTCACGCGCTTATGCAGTGAAAACTGACGCCATAATGAGTAGGAAATGGTATAATAAGATATGATTAACATTCAGGAAGATTAGAACGGCCTCGACGCGGTCCGGACGAGGAAGAGTGCAACGTAGTTCGAGCAGCTGTATGTAGAGCTGAATGAGGAAGCCACCGTAGTGTTTCCTAAACAAAACTGACAGTCATCAGTACAAAAGCTTTTCTTATTTTCTTTTTGTTAACTCTCGACGCAAAAAGAGGAATGTTATAATTTTGACCGCTATCTGTGTGTCTGTGGCACCGTATGAACCGATTTGGATGCGGTTTTTTTTATATGAAATTTTTCTAGCAGTCGTTCTTAGAAAAAAATATCAAAATCGGTTTAGCAGTTTCAAAGTTGCGGGATTTAAAAAAATAATTTAATAGTTTTCAAGGAAAAGTTTACGGGTGAAACCGTGGGGCGCATTGTCACTATTTTTTCCATCATTTAGCCAGTTCAGATAAGTTGGCCAGTCTGTGTTCAATAGTACATACTGTTATATCTTCTGTGGATTAGTTCCGAGCTTTGTTGCTGTCGACGACACAATAACGAGCTCGTTGCCTTGGCGATGGTTTTTGGGTGAAATTACACAGAATTATTGCGGTCATCAAGATTTCAGCGAGTAAGATTCTGCCTTGTTTTGAGTATGTGAGACAATTTCCGGTCTGTATTCTCTTTGTAAATATTATAGTGGAATATTCCTCGGTCGATTGTGATGAATATTTGAAATTGAAACATTATTGAGTATGCTGTCGAAACCAATACCGCACTTCAAATCGATCAAGTCGTTTAAGCGCTTAAATATGACCCAGGAAAACATTCCCCTACTTTTGGACAGTCGGTTAAAAATAATAATTCATCGAAGACTAGTATCTCCAAGACTTGTCATTAGAATATCTAGTCCCACGTTTTTATATCATGAACTATGAGTTCACCAGATGTATTGATTGCCTATTTGAATAGAAAAACCCCTAAACATTTTTTGCAGATTATTCGTTAACAAAAAAGCATAAGGTGTTGCTAGAAACACCTATTTTCTATGTAGGTATATATTTTTGTACGACATAAGGCATCATCAGATTACGCTATAATAATGCATAGCTTCATCCACCACCTCTGCAATGTCTGCGAATGTAGGTATCTACGAAGGAAATATACTATGATATATTGTTATGCTATGAAGCTACTCGTATGTAAAATATTGTAAGATGAATTTAAATATCTGTTCTGGGTCTGGGTGTTACTTGTCCTTGTCTTTGTGTGTGTTCCATGGCATCCCCGAGTTCCCCGACACAGGTTATCTTAGTGGGAGCTATGAGTATAAAACGTTATTGTGAGAAACTTTATTAAGAACATTAACAGGTACCTAACAGTTTCATGGCAAAATGAAAACTATCAATGAAAGTAACAGCCCACCCTGTAAATATCGCCGGGCAGTGTGAGGACATTGACGTTTGTTACAATCTATGAATCATGTATCCTCCTATACTCCGATAAACCTAGAGATAAAAATGGGGTACTGCGTTAGATTTGGGTGAAGCCAAAAACTCCTCTACTTGATATATCATTACTCCCCTACTCGCAGCACTGTAGAGCTTATGTATGTACGCGCAAAAGTAGAGGAGTTCTTAGCTTAACCCAAATGTAATCTTTTACTTTAGGTTTATCTGAAATCACATATGTATGAATGCTTGTCTAATATGTATAATTGTATATCATATAGCGTTGTCTGAAGAATCCCTCAGCTCGAGGCGATGTTATTCAAAGCAGGGAGGGATGATCTAAAAACTGGTCGTTCCACTTGCGGTTCTCCTTTGATGCCTCCTCCATGCACGCTCGAAAGCGCGACTTCCATTTGCTTAATCAGTTTGCAGCTTTTTTATTGTGATTCAACATACCTACGCAAACATAAAAAACTGGAGTTATTTGTGTAGAATACCAAGTGGTTTTATTAAAATATAAAATCTAGAAATTTTAAATCTACTCTGATTTTCAGAGGAATTTGAAAACCAAATAACCGTGTGGTCTTCTCAATCGAATGTGTCTTGATAAGACGATAAAAACAAGGGTTACTAAATCGGAAGGCGGGCAGCTTAGAAGGAGAAACGGAAGTTTTCAGCCAGCAAAGACAAATTGAAAGATATCAAAGTGACAGGCGTCAAAGCCGTCAAAGTGACAGATGTTAGAATGAGCGGGGAGTTCAAGCTCAGATTAAGACTAAGAGATATCAGTGTTATTGTTTCATATAGTCAGTCCCTCATACTAAAATGCAACTTCGAACGGCTAAGTTTTCAGGCGAAACCGCGGGTAGAAATAAACAGAAATAGAAATAAATAAATAGAAATAAATAATAGAAATAATAATAAATGAATAAACCGCTAGTAACAAATAATAATTCTTACTGGTAGATATTTTCATGTTTACGTCTTGATATCGCCCGGTTAGCAAAGATACAGACAAACAAATTAGCTCGCTATTTTAAGCAAGTAGGCTACCTACATTATACAAAGACAGTTTGTGCCGTTCGGCTAACTGCGAACATTATCTGTCTGAATTTGCTCACTTAATAACCCATGTCCTCTTTGTAAATCAATTCCACTTACAACTAAATCAGATTAATTTATATTGAATCATTTGGTTTTCGTAGAAACTTGCATTAGGAAACATTTTAGTTATTAGATAAATTATTGGTACGAATACGAACCCACTAATATTTATCTATAGTTATTAGTTGTAGTTCGATCTCTACCACTGTAATGAAACGTCGGTAACTGTCATGTATCAATTAAAGTTTCTTCAAGAGTGCCATTGTACTCGCCTAAGTATGATCCAAGAAAACGTTTATTATTCATTGGTTTACCTTCCACTTTAGAGCAGAGCTGAAGCGGGGCGTACCAACTTGATCCGGGCATTAGAGCGATTCTAATCAACCTCCTGAGCTCCTAAAACGAAGGTGAACGGCTAGTCTACGACGCCTATTTAAGGCATATTTTCGAGCGAAATCCACGACATTATCAGATCGACACAAATAGCTGAAACGTGCCAAATTTTCGCAAGAAACAAAGCGTCGCCTGTCTCGAAATCCTTCGAAGTTAATTGGTGCTGCGACCGAGATATTCAGGACAACGCAATATTGAACAAAGGTTCCCCAACAGCCTGTTTTTGATCGTTAATGACAGAGTTATTGTCGACGAAGACCGTTCATTTCAATGACACCGACGCCAACGAAGGCCATCTTTATAATACTGAAATGAATTTAAACTCTATAATGAATTTAAACTTTCAGAGACCAAATTGTATATTATTTATAAATGAATGTATATTATTTGTCAAGTTACGATTATAGGAGGCATGACATGAGGCAAGGGTCAGGATCATCTCAAACAATTGCAATGCCAAAGATCTTCACGTTTCTGAGAATATATTGAATGCTCAAATAATTAGTGATTCATTCTCATTCAGGTGCGGTCTTGAACCAATCGATCTGTCAGACCGTCATTGACTCGGTCATTTATTTTATCAATTAGAATGCTTGTGTTTTTCTTGGTTTAAATATGAGCATAGTCGGAGCTAAATAGTCGGCATACAGGCTGAGGCGGTATCGCGAGTCGAGTTGACACAAAGGGGCCTTGTTCGTGAACCACCGTCCGAAGGCCAACGGGCCCGACTTGCCTACATGCGTTAGCAATGCTACTCGCACTCGCATTTCGAAGTTCATGGCTACTTTTATTTTTAAATGAGATAAACTCCGCACGGAAGGTCAAGGACTTTATTTTTGGCGGATGCGTCTCTCTGTAGTTGCCAACGACCCTGCTTTCAGTGCGGCCATGTTTATCTTTCTCCGACTGATGTTCTCGGAGGTGGTATTAATGGATTTAGACTCGTAGTAAACATAGTATCTGTGTTTACAATAACGTCATTCATGAACGGAGATACGAGTAGCTCGGGTAATTAAATTCATAACAAGCCTCGCAAACCTTTTCGTACTCTAACAGCATTCGATTTGAGTCAAGTTTGGTCTAAGAATTTGGTCTTTAAGTGTTTCGCCTTAATGGAAACTAGTTCGAGTTGATAATATCGCATTACTAATACAAAATTGCCTTATCATCGCAACCGGTCCACGCTATACCATACGTGTCTAAATGATTAACAACAGTAATTGGACATCCTTGTCTGTACTTGAATCGTGAGCCGTATTTATCTTTGGCATTTTCCTATGGCGGTCTCGAATGTAGGCATGGCAGTTTTTTAAGATCGCATAAGGTATTCACTGTAGCGTACGAATTAGCATTTCGTTCGCGATTCGCCGGCGGCGAACGCTGTCCTTGGTATAAGGATGTGGCAAATGGGTGTCTTATCTGACCGTTTCAACTGCCAATAGTGCCAGTACACTCGGAATAAATTGAACCAATAGACTTCAGAAGTGCTTCGCAGAAAAACTATTTGCATGATTTCGGGCTCGTCAATCGCAATAGGCCTATTGTTGGCAAACCAATATTCCATTCCGCTCATGATTAGGCATTGTTTTGCTTAGGAACTCTGAACGCATGTTAATATTCACTAGCTCTGACATACATGTAAAATATCGAAATTCATTCGAGTAGGTACATACGTTTATGATTGCAAAAGTAATCTCTTGCAACATGGGTTACATTTACCTACTTACATTACTCAAGTTGTGAACACTTTTGCTAAGTTACTATAATCACTTTGTCAGTTTGAAGCTTTAAAGTAAAGATATCCTGTTTAATATTCGTAATTTTATAAAGGTACAATAGTAATTTACTACTGAGCGATGCCTGTTAAAATAGCTGGCACGAGGTCTGCCGGTGGGCTATAAGCTGTAATAGCAAAATTGTTCAACAACAGATTAAGTTTCCTCGTGAGTGCATGCCTACGTTGTTTTCGAAGTCCACTTCTTGGAATGTCTTATGCAAGAAACGTATTAATGGGCTTACTTTGTTGATGCGTGCTTTTGATTGCGTGTCGAATTTCTTAAATATCATGCATCGTGAATTTCAAATTGTACAGCATTTCTGAAAACACCTCGTCACAAAGGGATGTTTCATGACTGGCTCAAAAATGACGTCACCCAAGACGCGTCGACCGTTTTTCACCTTGGACTGCGCCGCGTTTATCAACGACGCTTGCAATACGTATGCGGATAGCATTTTATAAAGAAAATCGTTTATAAAAAGGTTCAATGACTCCTGATTTGCGCCACAACTGCGTCGCGGCCGCCAATTTACGAGAATATCAGATAAATATTTGTGAGACGCAGATGCTGTTTCGGCGAACAGAAATATGACGCAGTTAGTAATGGCTTCACGTTTGCGAATTTTTTGTCTGTTCTAAGACGAATTCTGTAGCGAATGAAGGGTAATAAAAGACATTGTATTGATTGCTCTCGATGATTAGCTAGTCGATTATTCACCAGCTTTAATTACGTTTTCGACATCATGTGTATACGTAGAAGAGTGATGCAGTCATTCGGAATTTTGGATTGATGCAGGAAGGTATATACGTTTACCTACGCACTTTTAAAGACAGCCAATTAAAGGTCTAAATAATAAACAATGTACACTTTAAGCACCAACAGATTTAATGATTCTCTTCTGATCCTAATTGCACGTTTCAAAGAACTCTCAATTCAAAGCCATTTATTGCACTTTAAATCCGACCATTCCATTTTAAAATCTCGCAAAGCGCTATCTCGGGACTTAATAACAATGCAATAAAGTAATTCATGTGTTAGAGCCATAACTTCTCAGGTATACGCTAAACTTAGGAAAAACTAAAGTGTAAAAAGTTGTTTGCATAATAATATTTTTTGGCTACATCTATTAATACTTAAATTTATATCCATTCATTTAATAGGTAATATTGTATGATATTTTATTTTATAGTTTATGATAACCACTTGACAAGCCCAGGTCCAAGCCAGATTTTACTATACGCAACAGCAGGTAAGTGGTAGGTTTTAAAACATAGCCAGATAGCCACCTATGTCATATCACTCATATGGTCAAATACGTGTCGCGCAAAGGTAAAAGTCGTTAAAAACAAGAAAACTTGGAGAAATGAAAAAAGTAGTACAAAAACAACCATAATACAGTAGTACAAAAAAGCTCCAACAGTCAAGTGGATCTTTATTTGTACGACTGTGTTTATACAAACATTACCATTATTCATAATTATGTAATTTTAATCACTTCCTGTTCCTCATAAGGTTCATCCAGCACTCGAGCCCACGATAAAGAGCAATCCCACTGAATCAACAGTTGTCGTTGATACGGAACGTCGTTTGACCATGAAGGTGTCAGGAAGCTGCCGCTTCCGAGCGGAAGACGCGGTCAGACGCGCGTCACTTCCGTCCATATGCCTTGAACTGCAGAGACGACCAAATAAATAGCTGTTCTGTATGGGTAAGTGGTAGACATCAATTTGTGTCAGTAAAGCATGCGGATTTCCAAACCAGACTGTACAGGAAATGACTAAATGTAATCCAAAAATATTATTCACATTAAATGCTAGGTACTCAAATGGCTCTACCCGGACAGCTCGAGAATGCGAAATACTCGTAAAAGTCTCAAACATTTTTTTGCTATTTATCTGATATGAAGGAATATGCAATTGCAGCTATTTCAACATTAATTTATAGCCTAGGTCCGAGTAACCGTTAACTTTTCTGGTAAGGCAAGGGAAATATAAGGCAGGGCTAGCGTTTCAAGGAAAAATACCGTCGGATGCAAATAGTTTGGTAACTAACTGGTGGTTATTAGGTGTCTCGAGAACCTGAGCTTTTATGAAGTTAAGTTGTTTATCGACCAGTCTTGAGGACCTTGCTATTAAACTTTAAGCCCATGCTGGCTTGGTACTGGAAAACTGTAGAGCTTTGTCGACTTTGCGTCAATGGATAGCGTTTGCGATATGTAGGTCGAGTTGTAAAATGTTGTGGTAGAGGTTTGGGAGTTGCGTGGGCCTGCAAAACGGGTGAGACCGGTCCCCAGATGTTGGCTCCGTACTTAACAGGGCTGGATTCTGCAATAATTTGTTGTGATCAAGTCGATTCGTAACCATCATTTTGATCGTTGGTCGGCTTTAGGCTTTAAGTTATGGGAACATGAACGCTTTGAAGTCTTTAATTAAAATAATAATCTGCACAAAAAACACCTTCTAATCCAAATTTGTAAATTATAAAAACTTTGGCGCGTAATTTTCTATAATAAATATATAAAAGTATCTAAATATATCTGCTTTTAGGCAAATTCAGCCCTTATTCGACATTTTGTTACCTATATGCAACGTTACTATGTACCTATATAAATATTGTACCACGGGTTATAAACTACATTAATAAAAGGAAATTGAGTTTTATTACTATGAAACTAATAATTAACAGAACAATCTCTGTTCTAAGTTAATAAGCAGGGCAACTATGACTTATTCTGTGGCAGCACGGCTTACTTCATTACGTTCACGTTTGTTTACGTTGCCATCCCCTATCAGCTGTTGCAACAATGTAGGCAGTGGGCAGGAGGCACACGTTCGTAGAAATAGAAGGGTAGAGTTTCTGTTAAGACGACGATTAAGCGCTTTTGCATTTTACAATGTAGGTACTGGAGGTAGGTACTGACTACACAATGTCACAGACACACACATACACACTCGGACGATGTGGATAATTTTCCATAGTTAATATAGATATGATAACCATAAAATTATCATATTATGTATTTTGTATCGTCACTAATCCTACTGATATTAGAAGTGTGAATGTTTGTTTTGATGTTTGCTACTGAATCACGCCGCAACCGCTTAAGGAATTTGGATAAAATTTGACATTGAGGTAGCTTATATCCTGAATTAACAAATAGGCTACTTTTGATCTCGGGAAAATTAACGGTTCCTGAAGGATAGCGAGTGAAACCGCGGGGCACAGTTAGTTTAAGTAAAATATACTAACTGTGCCCTGCGTCTCTTTGTTACATTTTCACGTATTCCACTTACCTAATTGCTGAAAAACATTACCCTCCTTTGGGCCAGTCGGTTATTGGTTTTCGTTTCCAAATGGTCGTAGTATATAACTACATAGTTTCATTCATTCACACACAGTATATAAAATACTATACCGCAAATACCTACAACTTATTATTTCCACAATAAGACCGGTATAAGAGAATGAAACAAGGATCAAAGAATTTAGATTCAATCAACGAACGTTCGAGAATATCATTGTCAATTACCAACTTCCTTTAGTACTTTTTACCTATTCTATTTACACAGCTAGATACTCGTGATAAGCTCAGTCAAGAAACCGGTTAATATAAACAACATGTTAGAAACTATTAAACAATATCGCAAAGCATTTAACATCTTTGTCATACATACGTGAACGATTTTACAAAGAAATCCTTGAAATGTAAGCAGTAGCATGGAATTAGATAAACTATTCATTATTCACATTAGAAATTACAAGAAGGATATTTACGAATTAAACTTGTGTAACAACAAGCGGCCTTATCGCTAATCTTCCAACATTAGCTGTAGTTTTCCTTTCTCGTAACGTACTTGAGCGTCATTACAAATTGATAGACTAAATTAAAAAAATATAAAAATATTTAGAGCAGTTTATTCTTATAAAATTATACTTAATTTTACCATGTGTGGCATACGTTATCTTGTATCCATGTACAGTCAAAATCTTTTCCTGTTTAGATAAAATTGAGTTGATTGACACAATTATTAATATCTATGTTACATCATATTGATATCATATTGATATGATATAGAGTTACATCATATTTATGTTATCAAGTGCATAAGCCTGAAAAAAGTTTTTCAGTTTTAAATGTATTTTGTTATGATCTAAGTACTATGTTTTTACTTATTCTTCTCTAACACGTCCTACTCTACTTTGTTTGTATGTATATAGTGCGATATTTATACTTAAATATGTAGATTTTTAATGGATATCGGCAACTAATAAATTGAATAAATCTACCATTAATTGTTACGTAATATATTTTAATGATTATTAATTATCTACCTAGATATCTGAGCTAAAAATATACCTTGTACAATTAAAATGCAAACTCAGGTGACTAGACAATCATGGTGTTAATTTTTTACCTACCTCATTCTACTTGACGTAATGGGTGTGGTAACTGGTTCTTAATAAATCTGTAGGTTGATAAAGTTTATTAGATTTAAGCTCATGTTTTATTACTCGAGGTTCAACGTCAAAACATTCTAGACTTCGCAGTAGGTAAGTGCTTGTGTATGCAAAAAACGTTTAAGGTGCACGGATCGCTTATCACAGCATTCTCATCGAAACCTATATTATGTTTTCTTTATCCATTACGGGCTGAAGATCGTTCAATTACTTTGTTCGTCGTAGATATGATGCAATGTGTATCAAAAGCGGCGAAGTTTCCGAGTTGTATGGCTCGGAAAGTTTAGTCTTCAAAGCACGTTTGAGGCAGGTATATCAGTGAAGTGGTACATAGTTTTGTAAGGCGATAGGACGTGTTTTACAAAGTGTTACCACGGTGATGTAAGACCGGCCAACTTGTACAAATAGGAACAATGTCAAGGTCTATACAATTTCACTTGTAGACAGAAAAAAGAGGAACTTCTTCCTACAAATTGAGTTGGTTTATTAACCTCTGCTAAACTGGAGTTGAGATCTTATTAAATAGGCTCCTCATAATAGCAAATTATTAGCTTTAATCTGTTCTAAAAGATATTGCTTTTAGAATAGCTAAGGGTGAAAGTTCAAAACTAATTTCGCACCGTCCAATTTGGTCTAATTTATAGCGTGGCGAGCTGCTAAACAATTAGTCAAGTTTCTTCGGAGGACCTTCATTACTCAGAAACATCGTTTGTTGGGGCGGCGAGAAAAAAGGGAATAGCTACGAGCTTTCTTGCGATTTTTCAGGAGAGACACAACGCTACAAGTTATGTACAATTAAGTATGAAGGTTGCAACAATAGTTCTCGCTGCTAGGTAATACAGATTCGTTATAATCTTAGTTGCACCAATAAATAATTATACAATGAAAATGTAATAAAGGAGATATCATAAATACTCTCACCTAATATTGTGCTGTGAATTGTCTTTACAAATTATGTAAGAATCTACTTCATTGTCTTATTTTACTGCACAAGTGCACATAGTCTTTCTAATTTATTTCTTACAACAATTCAAAAGTTTTAAGTGAAATCATAAAATTATCAATATTGCAAATATGGGCGGGTTTATCGTATTAAAACAAAATGGTTTTGTATTTATAGTCGCTACGAGGAACTCTAAAAACTTTACCACCTCTAGTACCGGTTAAGAGGGATGCACAACCAAACGTGATGTGAATATAGCAGTACGTAGGTCTAATCTGGATACGTCTTTGTCACAGTTAGGTATCATAAAAAATATTTTACTACGCCAAATAACGGCTTACCGAGACTTATTGCGACAAAGTAATAAAAAGGCAATGCATTCATTATTTATTTATAGTCGACAGTTAATAAACCAGTCAGCCTTAATTATCACAATTTGTAAACATAAATGTGCATTTTCTACGTTTGTTGCAATCTTTAATGGTGTTTGCGTAAACAATGCTGATGTTAAGAGAGATAAATATACTTTCAAATCATAAAGTATATTGTTTAGATATCATTACATCTACCATGAGTTGCCATCGAAAACTTACTTCAGTCGGGACCGAATAAACGCGCATCGGATTGTTTTGTTTTAAAACGGCACCATGAGTTCCATAAAAGTTAACTTGCTTCCTCGAGTTAGCTCACTCTGTCGAGTACATTTTGATATCGTTATGTTGGCAGCACTACACCGTTTCTAACTTCACACCGATTATTGCTCTCTCTTTCCAACTAATACTCTAAAGACGGAGTAAGGGATACATTGAAAAAATCTTAGTACTTTAAAATAACCCTGCTAATTGAAAGCGTCATAGAAGAGAGCTTGAGCCTGAATAGTTAGTGATTTTAAATTTATTTGGTTAATATACGGCCAAGGTCAAGTGCGTGTCCAATGGGCAATGGTTTTAGATTTCGTCAGTGTTTTTTTACGTAGCTAGGTACTCGCCGGCGTAAATTGAACTGCCTAAAATATAATGGTGATAACTGTGATGATACATTATAAAACCGGCAAAGTCGTGGAATGTACATTTTTGGATGATTTATAACTAAAATGAAACTTCCATAAGTAAGTACCAATCTTTGTTTCCAATAAGATCCTTTGTGTGGATTTCAAATCTTGTATAGTCACGAAATAAATCCTCAAAAGTATCCTTATGGAGCATAATACATATTCTTTGATATAAAAATGTCTTCCTAAATAAATTCTTAATAAATTTTTCAAGTATCATTCTCATGCCAGCTTAAGATTTTTCTTGTTCGCGCCATTCAAGTTTCATGTAAAATAACGTTTTATCGACACTATTTAGACAATATAACTCTCTAAATTAAATTTACTTTTACAAAAACTGGAGGATCGAAACAATTTCACGCTACAATTTGTAAGTGAGTAAGTTAACTACACTCGAGACGGTATTTCTCGATGGCATCTGTCAAATTTGTAACTCATGGTGCCGATTTTGTATGGCAACGGCTTATAAACGTTACTCGCTGACATTTAGTTCTCGATACGATGTTTACTCAGCGACTCATGGTGCCGATTTTAGTTCTACGAGTAACCGCTAGGGGCGCTGTACAATTTGCCATACAAAATGTTAACGCGGTCGATAGCGAGTAAAATGGCTAAAAACTCATGGTAGATGTACTGTAGTTTGTATCTAGTAAAGTGCTAAAGTATCTAAGGTGCTGAGCTGCCCACGTGACGTGTGTAGTAGCTTGGCAAGTAACTAAGCAGTAAAGCTATAGTAGGTACTTCTAAATACTATACTGAGCAGAATATGTTTATGGATGCGTACTCGTATTATATCAGTTAGCATACCTAAATAAACTAATGAGATACAGAATTCTGTCTGTAGTATCATACATTTTGTCGAGTGTCATTGACATTTTTCTATGGAACAGCTGATTTTTTTTCGCGAATTTTGGGTTGGTCCCGTAGCAAAAGTTGTTGTTTATGATGTTAGGTATCTAGACCTGCGAGGTTGCTGGTGTTTTTGAAATAACCCTGTATACGAAACATCAAACACAATTAACTACAATTATTGCACTTTTTCTTCTGTAAGTACCTATGCAAA
Organism: Alcis repandata; assembly: GCA_949125135.1. NCBI lineage: Eukaryota > Metazoa > Arthropoda > Insecta > Lepidoptera > Geometridae > Alcis > Alcis repandata. The sequence continues at coordinate 6,685,072 of OX421235.1, read as the reverse complement.
AAAATAGTTTTTCTCGAAATGTTTCTATTCATAACAATTTATTCAATCGTTTTGCAACGAATCGAGTTTGTATGGTAAAAAAACGCCAAAACCTGTAAGCAAATTAATTAAGCGTGGGTAATATTTTTTTCGTGACATTTCAACTTTTTATTACCAAACCTAAGTGAATAGGTACCTAACAAGATACCTACATAATTTAGTAGTAGTCATTGATACACTTTTTGCTTAAGCTTTTAAATAACATTAGGTAGATATCTATAGTTTGTTTTTATTTGTTCAGTAATTCTTGTGTATTGCATTTTTTACTTAACTTGCAATTAACTCGAATGCTAGTTTGTTCGTAAAAGTCAAATTTTAGTACAAAACTTCGAACTCCTTCCCAGTTCTCATCAGCTGAAATTTAGTATACCTGTGTTACTCCGATGACAATACAATAAAAGTTTTTTTTAATAATGTACCTATCTGGTTTAAGGTAGTGTTAATTTTGATTTAAACTTTATTACAAAGCATACTTAGGCGTGTCGTAAACCGCAAGTACCTATAGGTAAATGATAAATTGTCACACATTTAAAATTACTTTAAAGTTAAAACTGCCCCTGTTTCAAATGCCCTGTTTGTTGATTCACAAATGATTCTACGGTAAAATCGGCGAACTTTTCATAGGGGATTTACATGGGTATTCCCGCTCTCTCACGTCCTTTTCTTATAATATAAAAAAACAACCAACTTTTCTTGTTTGTGCACATGAGTATCCTGCACATTGAATGTTACTCATTCATCTACCTATAACAGTTGTGAATTATTATTTGTTTTTCGTAAAGAAATGGATTCACAAACGTTCACACATATCTATAGATTCTACAGCATCGATAAGTTGCGCCACATATCGATGTTCGTTTATTTGTACGTCCCTAGGCGCATTTTGTTCCATGTAAGGTTAAACTTGTATAAGCTATAGATTTTTTGCATCGCTGTTTGGGCGAGGCAGACTGGCGGGCGTTGCGGACAAGAAACCTGTTTTGTAGGACTTGGAGCAAGTCTGGAGTGCTGCGCGACAAAAATAAACCTAGAGGTGGACAAATAAAGGAACTGAACCCTTTCTTCGGATGGGAATAACTTTGGTTCGGGTAATACGATGGTGGCTCCCCAATCCACTGTAGATAAGTTGGTTACGTTGATACTTTGTATCTTAAGCAATTGTTTCAGATGGTGACCGATGGTGGGATGTTAAACGTCCTTCGTGAGACTCGTTGGGAGTAACAAATAGGGAATTGTTGGACTAACAAGGCCAGCTAGAGAAACGATGGAGGAATAATTTAAAGCTAAACTTGATGAACTGAGATACTTTTGTCATAGGAGCTTTCCTGTAAATAACTACTTGCAGGATTCGGAAATTAAATTTAAAAGCAAATCGCTCTGGGATTGTTCGGGTAGAAGCTGGCAAATGTACAATATACAGCCCACGTGGGACGCGAGTGAACGATTTATCGCCTCCGTACGGAATGAATTTTAACTAAGTAGGTAGTTACATGATTTAAAAATTAAACCCAACGTACCCACAAACTTACTTTTTCTAACTCGAAGAAACAAGAGTCCGTTTACTGTTAGGAATTTTTTATCCTTTCTTTTCTGCACGTCAGAGCTGATTCTCAATATATCATATTACCTGAGTAAGTACGACTAAATACCCACAACTCCACATCAGCTTTTTAACAAATGCGCACAACTAAAAAGCATTTCCCATGCATGCAGCGTAATAAAACCTAGTCATAGGATCCGATGCCGTGCAATTGATCAGAAACTACTACCGAAGCAGAAACCCAACCTAGAAAACAACTCGTAATCCGACTTGCTGCAACATGACCACGGTGAATGCAGTACACATGTCATGCTTCCACTGAATACTTAAGCACTTTTACAAGGTGTAATGAAAAGGCGTAGTAATACTTAAGGGTGTAGTAATACATACTTACCTTGACACGTCAAAGTTAACAACTTCTAGAACAAAAGTTTGCTAAATTCGAGAAAGAAAATATTGAATCTGAGGTACATAGAAAGTTTATCACATGACTATTTTTTTTTTGTATGGAGACTCAATATTTTTTTTCTCGAATTTAGCAAACTTGTATGAAGAAAACACCTCTTTTCACGCCAGGATGGTATATATTTATAAAACACTTTATATATCACAATTATATTCACAGTAACAGTATTACATCGACGTCTGATCGAAACTAAAGCTAAAACCGAATTGCCTTTCACTTCTCAACATGCCACCTCGCCAAGTCTTATCCCCTCTACTTTACTATCGTTCTTCCTTTTGCGCTATTGCGTTTACTGGGCGGGGCGACATGTTTCCGGTGACCATTTTAATCAAAAGACTGTTTATCAAATTAAATACCAAATGATATAAAATCGAGTAAATGACATTAAGGTGATTGAATTTATACTATACATAATTAAAAATCATGACACTCGGCCATCCGGCAACGTGATGCCTCCCGGCATTACCCACAAAATACACATAAAATATAAATTTAAAACATCTTTGAATAAATATTACATGGAAATTCGGACTGTCTTAGTAAAATCATAATACAATAGACAATTTCAATAAAAATGATCGTTAAAACGAACTATAACTATGATTAATGACACAACACTGATAATTCAGGTTAACATTTTAACAGTTTTGGTGTACTCAGAAAACACACATTAATTACAATAATAATTTCTCTGAGTTATCTATTACAATTAAAAATCATGACATTCGGCCTTATAACGATCTAGTTACTTGGATTCAACTATTTATATACAAGACTATAATGTTGTCGTCAAAAATTTAAATAAGTATTTTCATTTACACATGTCTGTACCCTTTTTGATACATTTATTTCAAGCAACCTTGAGAAAACAAACTTTCAACTGATATGGTATCTAGTATTCTAAACTAGTATCCCTGTCAAAACGAATTTAAGAAGCTGAATCATAAAAATGAAAACAAAGATCATAATAGCTTAAAAAAAACGTAAAGTGTAAAATATAGAAACGCAAAAATAGTAGGCCTTGTAAAAGAGCATATCCTATGGACACATTTTAACTAAATGCAACGAAACAAGTTAAAACTGTAATTATATTACACTATTATATACTAGTGTTAAATACTGTAAAACACAAATCTATCGAAATGAATCATTTGTTTACATTTATTTATTCAAGTAACCTATATTGAAGCACGAAATATCGTTTATCATTAGTATCGCATTATTATAATATTAATGAAGTAATAGAATATTATAAATGAACCACCTTGTGTACACAATATATACATATTGAAGCTAGATATTTCACAAAGATAGGCTAGAATTTAGCAATAATACAACATGGATGAAAACCAAAAATGATTCAGGAATAAACTAATTACCATTTTATCAGATATCTCAAAATACTAAAGAAAGTTTTCATTAGTAAAAACTTAGTGATTGAAATAAGGGTTTCTGCAAAGATAAAAAAAAACAACGTTTGCCATCTTCAAAGTGTTAAACCATGTTGGGAAGATCTGATTAATATTAAAGAACTGATATTTCTCCATGAGTTTTGATTGCATCTTACATAAAACATTACACCAATGCTCTCAGCTAATGGTACAGGTACGCGGAACCTTATTAATATTGGTAAAATTATATCTGCAGAATAGAATCACTGCCCATACAAAAAGAGCATGAATGTTGCAACGACTAAATTTAGGTTTTATGAATGACAATCTCGACGTACCAAATAATGCTATTATTGTACAGACTACTAATTACATTCCTGATTTACTGGCAAATTGTGCATGATTATGCCACCATATTTGAATATTCATATTCATTTATTCGAACTAATAGTACCTATACGTCAAATATAAAATTGTATAAAGTTTTAATGTTAAATTTTTAAAACATTATCCAAAACAAAGTTCAGCTGAACTTAATAACTTAGCTAAATAAAAACAAAGCTAGCACCGCACTTAAGATAGTTACAGATTGGTTACAATTACAATATATCGATTGGACAGGAACTAATACGGAACATGAACCTCATTTTATTTCAAAAGTAAGTATAACTCTTAACATCAGTATTTGAAACACCGTAAACAAACCTAATTTTTAGGTTAGCATTAGCTATAGATACGTATATCAATTTAATTTTTTTTTTTTACTCAAATCTAAAAGTCACTATTACCTCTTGATTACTCGCTTTGATTTACCCTCTAGCAACATTTAATACGAGTGCCAGGCAACATCATGATCGTGAGCGCGTCACGCTTGTTATCATTGAGAATAAAACTATAGTCCTATCCGACTTAACAGTTCGCAAGTTCGTGTTAATCTTAAAAAAAAATGTGTGAAATCAAAACAACATTTGTTTTCATGGTAAAAAAGTAGTAAGTAATGTAGTAGTAGTAATAATCGTAGCAAGTAATATTACATAAACCCCAACAAAAAAAACACGAAAAAATATACATATATATCTTGGGCTATACACGGGTATTCCATAAACTTAGACTTTTCATATCCACAAAAATTAAAATTAAAAAGTGAAATAGTAGTATTCCGCGGTAGATTACGATTTAAAATTAATAAAACTTTACTTTACCAACATTTATCATATATTTGATTGAAATTTAGAGATAACCAGCTTTACCAAACACAAAAATATTGTTGATTCGAATGTTTTGGAACTGGCATTGCAATGCCCATTCATCGAACAAACTACCTCAGAACAATGCTTACTTATAAAGCAGTTCAACTTTTAACAAAATATCTTCACAAGTTAAAAACAAAAATAAACTCACTTCACTCGTTGATAAAAACAAAACCTCACATTATATAGACGATAAATCATAATCACTAAACAACAAATACGTAAAATGGATAATTTGCTACAATACTTTCATTTACTAGTGGATGGGAAGACGATCACTTCATTAATTTAATTTAACCATATTTTCACAAAAACGGTGATCTCGTTATCAATGTTAATAACGCTCTTTGACTCTATCCAAAAACTAAGGTAACGTATTTAATTAACTTCAAGTCTACTCGTTGCTATCAAAAATGCAATTGAAGAAATAAGAGAGAATTACAGATATACTGAGCCAACCATTCAAAGTTAACAAAATGTTAAAGTTAACTAGTCTTTTGTTCAATATGGAAACTATGTTTAATTAACAAGAGTTTGTTGTTACTGGCAATTAACGTGTTTTAACTTTCAGGTTACACGTAACTTTTACAGGTTTTATTCTTTTTGTGCTCCATCTAAACTTTTAGTTAAAACTTTTACTTGCTTTTAGTTTTAATACTGTTCTTTTATCAGGAGGAAAATTACTAAATCTCATAACACAGGATCCCCTTAGCATGAGTCTATTCAGGGTATTAAGGTTTACAGACTCATTGGAAATCATGTAGTTATCTAAAATTATGCCAACACGATTCAATAGTTTTTTCAAGTGTAACCTCCATAAACAATGTATATTTCTTAAATAAACAAGCTAATATCAAAACTAAATTCTTCTAATGCAAGTCGGGTTGATCCTGCGACCCGAAGTAAACTTAACATTCATATGCTATCATTGCATAACGCCATGTACACTAATGTACAATATACCTATTATACCTTTATTAAAGTTATAGAATGCCAAATCATAATAAAAGAAAACAAATTTTGATGGGTACATTGCTCAACAGAATTCATCGTGTGTTAAACATGAACGACAAGTGTCAATCGAACTGAAGTTGTTTTCAACAATCTCGTGTTTTGAAAAAAAAAGAAATAGGATTCAAAAATATTATTACCTAAATAGCAATTCACCAGAAAAATACCAAAATATTTATATAATAATTTTTAATTTGATCTCCATTTACTTGCCTAGTTTTCAAAACGATTTCATTATTAAGATCGAAAGCACTGAATCTCAAAACAGACCTGCCTAAGTCTATTCAGGGTTCACACCCAAATAACATCATGAAATGAAATGATCCTAAAATTATCCACTACACAATAAGAAGTACCTTTTGAAGTTTAACACCTTTCATGGTGCTCTAACTTACATATATATATTTTTTTTGACCTTTGAGGTAAGACCATGGAGAATAATTAAACCGTTTTTATTAAATCGCAATGTAGTAGAATTACAAATCATCATTTATTTATTTATTATTATTTTTTTTATCCTTTAATATAAAATTTACAAAAATAATTAAATCAATTTAAGTAATAAATTATATTATTTTCTTAACGTTGTTTTTAAAGTTACGTAGCCTATGTTTTTTTTTTTGTGAAGTGCACATTCGAATTTAATTGTGAATTAATTATTGGTAAAATTCTAGTATTAATCGTCGCAGCAATTATTATTATACATTTGGAAAATTAAGTTTGAAGTTACTCAAAGTACCTATTATATTAAGTATGTATTTTATAGAACGCCGTTTTACACGGGATGTAAGTAATCATTTAAACAAAAAATATTAAAACGTGAATCATAATATTGCTAAAACTTTAATCGGTTACCAAACATTAGAAATCGATATCTTTTAATAATCGAATATTGGCACAATTTTTTTTTTTTTTATCCTCGTTTTAATAAGTCAAAATACATCTCCATTGGATTAGATAGAATGTTATACTATTCATCAAGTATCTCAATTATTATAATTACATATGCGAGTCAAGTTGAATTGACGACCCAAAAATAACAAAGATTTTGCTGCCCCGTTTCGATTGTAAATCGATTTTAGTTTCTAGGCTTGTTACGAGATGGCGCTACTAGAAAAGTTAGATCGCGCAAGCAAATTATTCACTCAAATCTCAAACAGTACACGTCTTTTAAAATATGACTGGGTAAATTCTAACCTAACATGGAGTTTCAGTTTAGAGTCTTATTATAAGAAAAGCAACTCTCAGATATGCTTGAATGTATAGATATACTCTGATATATTACTATGCTCTTGCATAACGCTCTGTGTATAATATGTGTACTTTTTATACCTTCATCAAAGAATCAAAGAAAAAAAAAGGTTTTGAAATATAAAAGATAAGTGTGTTAAATCTTGATTTGGAAAGAACCAATATTATTCACCAATATCATTAATTAGCTATTCGGGTAAAATGATTAAAAATTAATGTCAATATTAACTGAATTAGCGTGTTTTTATACGATAACGTTATATAAAAGAAGACCAATCCACTGAAAGATACCTATCAATAGAAATAATGTAAAATTATCAAAATCATTTTAGGTACATTTCAGAAGTATGGAAAAAATACCCTCAAAAATTTAAGTAGGAACTCCCGTAAAATAGCACAACCATCCAAATATTTCATTATAATTCTTATCTTTTTGTTAAATAGCATAAACCATTATAAGTTTGACTGTGACTGAAGTAAATTATTGATGCAAATGTCGATTTGTAACGTGTTAACTGTAAAACAGTAACATAACCACCGAATTTGGATAACATAACGTAAGTTACGGTAATTCTGTATGGTGTTTTATAACAGCCTTAATTAATAGAAAATTTGTTTGATACCTTCCGGGTCTATCAAAGTCTTTCCAGGTACAGCGCTGGAACAGCATGGAGAAGAGGAAGGTCTCTTCTTTATAACCCCCTTCGTTTTCTGCCGATGCCTAGGCAGCATATCACGAGTAGTACCGTCTACGGTGAACTTCATTGACACCAGTCAACACCCTGGAATGTATACATTGTCTCCGGCAGAATACATTCACAAACTAACAGTTAACATTGGGGGGGGAAAAAAAAGGTTCATTTTTAGTTCGGCAAACAACAAACTAAAAGCATATAACCTTTTCAATTAAATATTTAAAGTTCATTGAAATAAAACAAACTTAATCATACATTGAGTAGACAATGTAGCTCTGTTGAACCTATGAAATCTAATGACTCACTCACATCGCATCACATCCAACAGAAAGCATATTCTGTTCAACTATGCAGTGAAATATAACAATTCACTTAACATCTAGCGGAAATACATATATCCGCGACATTAAAAAGGGACATCTAATGTTTACTTAATTTCCAGTGACAAACATATGCGCTAGTACATAATTTTTGTACAATTTCTGTGTAAACAAAATGAATAAAATCGTTAACTTCGTAATGATATTAATAATAAAAAAATTAATTTAAGAAAATGAATAAATAAGTGATTAATAAAAGTTTAAAAGAAATAAAATTACTTCTTATATCCGGCAAATACAGATAATTTTATTTTTTGAAATAATATAAACTTTAGAAATAATGGCAAAAAGTGGTTTCAAACTCGCACAATTTTGGCGGTTTTTGGGAATAGCAGCCTTAACTAGTGAATCTAACGATCCACTTAAAATTCATCGGGAAGCATACCCGTAACAAACCAGTGAGTGAGTTAACCAAAAGTCCGACTTTACTCAAAAATTAAATCATAGCTCGTAAATCTCGAAGATATACTTTCAACATAATTATAATAAAGTCAACTATAAACATATGAAAGCCTTTTACATTTCTCTTTCTCTTTATAAAATGTAGGTAGAAATAAATTAAACGAAAACAAAACGGTATTCTATAAATACTGCTCAGCTATTTTAACGACTTCCCGCGAAAATATCAACATCGCTTTCCAAATTCAAATATACGTATACACAATGGGCAAGTACCAAAACGTATCATGTGCTATTAAAAAGTAGGCCTAACCTACGCTCTTCGAGTGGATGTTTTATGAAAATGCGCGCCATAGTACTGCCAAGTACCTACGCGCACCTGCATTTACTTTTAAAAATCACATTATCAAAAAAAATTACCCCTATTGAAAACGGTACGTGAATTTTACCACCCACCCAATGCATATACGCACATTACATTTATTAATTTCTATACAATAAATTAATTTTAAACACAAATACCTTGGTAACAGTAAGATGAAAAGAGAAAGAGAAAATAAAAGCTTAACACAATTAAACAAGATTAGCATACCTTCATTTTTTTGGTGTAGGTATCCTGCACATCGTCTGCGTTCAGCTCTCCCTGCTGCTGCTCGTGGTGATCTCGCTACAGGGGGAGCTCCCTGAGCTCGGTTAGCTTGTGGAGCAACGGCGTTCACACGTCTGCTGCTTTTTTAACATCATGTTTTAACATTTTCTTTTCTTCGTTTGCGGCTTGGCGTGAGTTTTTTAACACTTCTGAAGTATGAAGAAAACACCTCTTTTCACGCCAGGATGGTATATATTTATAAAACACTTTATATATCACAATTATATTCACAGTAACAGTATTACATCGACGTCTGATCGAAACTAAAGCTAAAACCGAATTGCCTTTCACTTCTCAACATGCCACCTCGCCAAGTCTTATCCCCTCTACTTTACTATCGTTCTTCCTTTTGCGCTATTGCGTTTACTGGGCGGGGCGACATGTTTCCGGTGACCATTTTAATCAAAAGACTGTTTATCAAATTAAATACCAAATGATATAAAATCGAGTAAATGACATTAAGGTGATTGAATTTATACTATACATAATTAAAAATCATGACACTTGTGTGTGGCACAAAAGTTGTTCACTTTGACGTGTAGAATAATACCCTTAAGTATTGCTACACCTTTCCGTTACACCTTATATATACTATACTATGTAGTATGTACCTACTGCGTCCACTACATATCAATATGCACATTGTTATAATGGACGCTTGGTTTAAGCTTAATTCCCTGATTGCCCAGAAAGGGTATTTTTTGGGTTTTGTGGACATTGTACTATCTGATACTCGAGATTTTTGGGACAACAAAACCTAGCCGAGTAACTCAGGGATAATGTAGCTTTCTGTTGGCTTTCTTTCGGAGATTATCCTCTACAAACATACCTACACAAACTTTACCTTTTTATACCTACTAGTTATCTATATCTATATATCTATTCTATATCTATATATATATAATAATATATATTTATTTATTTATTTATATTACATCTATATATATAAAAATTAAACCCGATTTCCTTGGTCACGGCCTCACGCGTGAATGGCTGGACCGATTTCACTAATTCTTTTTTTGTTGTATTTGTTATTATTAGGAGAAGGTTCTTACAGAAAAAAATATTAAGAAAATCTCTCAGAAATATTGAAAAACCCTAAAAACAGCCCTTTTATTTTTCCCATACAAACGTTTTCTAACTAAAACGAGCTTTATTGCTATTGTATAAAGTTCATATTGAATTGCAAGCACTCACTGTTGTTTAAGCAATGTAGGTATGTTCCTAACGTCCAAGAGTCAATTTGCACTTTATTACCTCTGTACAAAGTTCAAATTCAATCTTATCTATCAAAACAGTGTGCGTTTTATACTGATAATTTTTACTATAAATTGACAAGTTAGCATCAACAAACTACGGTTGCTATAGTTACGCAATAGCATGAGAATAGAGGTTATAACAAAGAGTTCCTATAATAATTATTCTCAACACCTTTGGTCACGCCATCACGCGTGAACGACTGGACCGATTTCAATTTACTCTACGTTTATCCCAAAGTCTACCCGTGCGAAGCCGGGACGGGCCGCTAGTTTAGTATAGATTACATCTTATATTGGTGGTTACAAATCTGATAGTAACTCAAGAGTGTCGATAAAATATTACTTTAACAAGGTAGTTAGTTACTTCACCATTATTGATAACGGTTATGTAATAAACTAGCACCTTTGCAGGCTCGTCTGGCTCTGGCTCTACAGATTTCCTATTTCAGTTTAATATACCATAAATATTTATACTTATTGCTTCACTATCTAGCAATTACAAAAAAGATAACTGTTTTCGTGTGAATTTAATTTGTTTTTGGTTTAGTAGAGCATGTTATAGAGCTCAAATCAACTTTTAAAAAGTTATCTGCTGGGACTTGTTTGGTACAAGTACAAGTACAGTAGTATACAAGTAATAAGAACCCACCGTATACGCTAGAAGGGGGATTTGGCTGTATTCCACCGCGCTGTACGTTTTGTAGAGCATTGACTATTATCTCAGGTCTCAGGATAATAAATGTAGATACTGGCTGCGCGATGATGTAAAGTGGTGATGATTACGATAAAGACTAGTCTAAATCCTTTGGACCGTTTTTGCTTGATTAAGTAACAAACACCCAAATATACAAACTTGCCCATTTATAATATTAGTGAGATAGTAGAAGTAATCTCAAAAACAATTCTGTGCTACAAGCAAAAGTAGCAAAATCTACAGTTTCTATACATATGTGCGTGCATATGTGTGTGCGTGCGTGTGCGTGTTATGTGTGTGTGTGTATGTGTGTGTGTGTGTGTGTGTGTTTCTAATCTTCTTAATATATATAAATTACGTGTCACGTTGTTTGTCCGCTATAGACTCCTAAACTACTTAACCGATTTTAATCAAATTTGCACACCGTGTGCAGTTCGATCTAACTTAGGAGATAGGATAGCTCACACGTCTCAATTTATAGTAAAAAAACATGAAAAATTAGAAAATTTAAAAATACTTAAACCATAATATAGCGCTTTGGACAATGTAAACTTTTGTAATGTAACTTTTGACATTTGACATAGAATTGACGCAATGGCTTTTTTTACCAATTCGAATTAAATAGTCATCGTTAGGACAGGACAACGTCTGTCGAGTCAGCTAGTACACATATTATTATATTTATAGGTACTTCATAGACTTACTCGCTATCCGGCACACTAACGTGTCGTTCCATCCTACGCCCAATGATCTATGGTATTACAGCTTGACTTGACCGATTTATAGCCTAAGGTTCATAGGTGATTGATCTAGTAGGCTAGACTTTACTTGCATACGAGTAGGTACATAGTAATGTGGAGGTAAGTATGTAATGGGATAATGAAACAGGCTTAGATGAAAACACGTAGAAGAACTTACACAAAAGTCTAATTACTTTTACTATTAAGTAGGATCAACTCTGAAATCGTGAAAAAGAAAATAAATTCATGTTATGATTTTTGTCCTATATTGTTTTCCCATAGAATATTCAGCTTCTAATGCGGTACCTGCCTCTAAAAATATATGAAGTAATATACAAAAGTTATATAATATTTTTTATTTCTATCTACTTCGTTGGCCACTTCACTCTTCCTTGTGGGTTATGATAACACGTAACGAGTACAGTGGCGAGACAGTGCCTTCGACCAAGTACTCGGTTTGTATAATAATTTTGACGAGGCGAGACAGTCACTAAGAACTATGATTTGTTTGCTCGGCCGAGATTACCGTCTCGCCACTGTACTCGTTACGTGTAATCAACCCATTATTCCTCCGGGAACTTGAAGTTAATGCCTGACATGAACTTGCTCAAGACAGTGATAGATGGCGCTTCTTAGTATCTGAGTCTACGACACTGCGCCAACAAAGTTAGTCCATCTACCTCTGATCTCACTGAATTGTTGTCAGATCTGGGGCTCTATTCTTGGGCGCTCGAGATTATCTCCGTCAGTCTCGCTCTCATGACGTTCTAATGAGAGTGACAGAGACCGAGATAAGTGAGCTCTTATTAGAAATAATATGGGAGTGAGATTGTCGGAGATAATCTCGATCGCCCAAAAATAGGGTCCCTGATCGAGAGTGTAGGTGGTTGTAGGCACATCAAGCAATTAGCAATACCTTAAACGTTACCTATACAAACATAAACAACTTAATAAATTGTATTTTATAATTTTATTCCAAACCTTTTTATAGTACAAATAAATTACACATTGTCTTTTAAACAGAATTAAAACCAAACTTACAATACAAGGTGTCAAATATTATTAGCTCGTAAAAAAAACACTAAAGTATTTTATTTCTCACAATAATCATAACCATTAAAAACCTATTTAAACACCCGGATATTCGATTAACTAATAGAACATCTTTGGGTTTCATTAATATTGAACTTACTTAGTGCAAAAAATCGCGGAAGTCTGCAAAGTAGCCAAAATTATGTATATTACACGTCAAGGATTCGCATTTAAATATTGTTAATTTTTTATTGGTGTAACTACTAAGATTTAGCTTGGAACAGCAATTAGTCTGAAACATTTTAAAATTTTGCCAAAACCATAAACTCAGAGAGAAAAATGGAGCACTACGTTCGACTTGGGTCAAGCCAAGGTTTTCGCGCATACATACATACATAAGGTCTACAGTGCCGCGATTAGGGAAGTTTGATATGTCAATGTGTGCGTCTTGTGTACGGATGTGCGAAAGTAGAGGCTTTCTTGGCAGTCTCTTTCTCTCTAAGTTTATCTGAGGCCAAAACAGACATCACTAATTACTAGGTAGGTTCGGTATTGCAAGCATCTAACTTCATAATTATTCTTCTAGTGCAGGTCAAAAGATATAAGAGGTTGAGTGCAAAGACTTGAACTTTACGGACATGTATTATACTCGTACTATACTTTAAAGCAAAAACGTTAATCATTCTTAACTTCTTAACCTGCGATCAACATGTCAAACCGATTTTATCTCGCCATTGTTTTTACGAATAATTGTGCCAGAATCATGTACAAAACTACACTAAATATCCATCAGATTGTCCGATCAAACCGACATGTCTAACCTTGAATATTAAAACGGTTCTTTGTTGTTCTGTTCACTCGATATAAAATTGCGTCGGTTTTTACTACGCAAAACGCGTTGCGTAGGATATGTTTACTAACATGCTGAATGCGAATGGCTCGATACTCGATATTTTCAATCGGATGCCATTTAGGGCTTAAACGACATTACCGGTTGTTAGTCACCTGTCACAAGATAAAGATAACTAGTTGTGTCAGTTGTATGGAATGCAAGTAGCGAGTAGAACGTATCGTACCAACAAAGAGCTGCAAGGTTTCACAGTAACAGTACTTAACACTTCGCTTCCTGTGAAGGGAAAGGTTCCGACGATTTGCGGCTTGACTGTCACTTACAGCTGAGTTACACAATCTGTAAGAACATAGCTTTATCGTCATCGTTCAGGTGTTGGTTTAATTTAGGCCTGCTAATATCATAAATGTCAAAGTTTGCAAGTCTGGATGTTTGCTGCTCAATGACGCAAAAATGCCTTAACAGATTGGTATAAATTTTGGTTTAAAAGTAGCTTATAATCTGAATGTATATGTAATGTGTATAGGTTACTTTTTATTCCGGAAAATGCAGATGAAACCGCGGGGCGCGGCTAGTCTGTATAATAAATGAGAGTCCCTTTTTAGGATAGTAAATAAAGCATCGGGCCGTAATCGCCCGCTGCTGAGCATATGCCTCTCTTTTAGTACGCCAGTAATCCGGCCTTGTGCCAGTCCTTTCCGGGTTCGTCTTTTGTTTTTTTACTATTCTCCTACAGATTTATTTACTTACTAGCTTCGTCCCGTGGTTTCATCCGCGAATCTACAAGAACTGTTAGATTTTCCGGGACAAAAAGTACCATGTACTATATGTTAATCCAGAATATAAGCCAACTCCAAACATAATTTTATACAAATCCGTTCAGCCGTTTTTGCGCGATTGTGCAACAAACATCCAAACATACAAACTTTGATATTTAAAATATTAGTAGGATTGTAAGAAATGACAAAACCTAACAAAGGATCTAAAGAGGATTCCAGTAGCTTTCGTCGTTCCTTATTTTATCGAAGCGGCCTTTGTTTATTCTAATTTCTTTAGCTGCGGATTAAATTCTTCATTACCATAATTATGCGTGGAAGCTCATAATTACGCGGAATTTGGATTACATTTCGAAAGATCTCATAAATAACGATGACGCAGACACTAAAAAAATATCCTTCGGCATAAAGGAATTATATTTTTATGATTCATCAGCGGTCCTCGATCGTGGAACCATCGCTTTAATTACATATAAAAGTTAATACAAAAAACGTTACAAAAATACCTAAAAGATAAAACCGTGTGAACTCAATAAACGTTAAATAATAATGTATAGCGCTGATTGCGACAATAGCTAATCAGCTACCGAAGTGGGTCAAGATAGATAACAGTGGAACTGCCGCGTTGTTGGGTAGAAAAGCTTGTAGAATGCTGATGGCTGAACCCGCGTTTGTGCTAGTTCTATTGACATATTTATAGCTTCGCAAGGACTGGGCGAATTAATATATTCAATGGTAGCGACCAACGATTGCATGGTGCTGACAAGTATACGTCCTTCGCAATTCCGCCGTCGCCGCCGCCGCCGCCGTCGTCTTCACTGGTGCCCACTGCCCACGCTCATAGCTCACAAGTCTCGAGTGCTACGCACGAACGCACATCTTACATGTACCTATATAATACATATACGAAATTTATGATGTAACGCAGTTAGTAGAGATTTTGACTCATAGCACCAATCTACCAAGCTCCAAAACATTGTGAACGTATTCGGAACACCACCTCTAGTTATCTAGCTCTATGAGTTTGGAGCAAATTCAACGCTATTCCAGTTTAGGTTTGTTATGAACAAACATCCGCAGTAACACCTCGCTTTAGTGCACATTGTGTTCCAGCTTGCTTCAAATAAGTAATCGTACTTACTCCTTTTTGAGGGGATATTTTGTATATACTTTAAAGCACGTATTCTTTACAAAAAATAACAAAATATACACCAACAATGAGCCACCTAAGTAAATATTATGCAGAACTGAATCGAAATCTGTTTAAGGATTTATGTTTAAAACTTTTTCGCCCTGTCGGCCTGTTTGGCTCAGCGATTGTGTGTCCGCCTTATAAGCCAGAGGTCTCGGGTTCGATTCCCGGCCGGGCAGATGTTTAATGATAAATTGAAATATCTGTACTGGGTCTGGGTGTTACTTGTCCTTGTCTTTGTGTGTGTTCCATGGCATCCTCGACACAGGATTTGTTCCTAGTGGGGGAGCTATGAGTGTGAAACGTTTGTGTTTCTTTTTTGTGTGTTCTTCTTTTGCTGATTATTTTCAGAAAACATTATGTACGGACTTTTATAGAAATATACTGTTTCCGTGCTTTTAGTTTGTTTATAATGAATAATAATGATGAGTTGTAAGTATGAGCTCGTTTCAGCTTTGTACAACCATTTTGTGTACCTAACTCTGTAGAACTTTTATTCAGGTTGATTAGTCCGGGTCTCCGGGTGCAAACTACCTGCCATATATTGAACTCAAATGCAAATCGAGAACTAAATAGGCAAACGCAGAAAACGTTAAATGTATGTTAATTTATTCTATTACAGGATTAACATATTCACTTTGCGTCGCTTATTTTGTTAATACAGTCGTGCGCATAAATATAGTTCGATATAAGTGCTAAATGATAATGCCAATTCCATAACCTATTTCTGATGATTCTGATCTAATATTGGCTATTTGGTTTAGTAGCATTGGATAGCAAAGAAACATAATAATATCCTGAAAGCTTGCTTGTCGAGCAGACTTTCTATAGCTACGATGAATTAATTGAATTAATTAATTTAATTTTGATTATTGTTTTTACACTGTGACATTTATTATTATCTATCAATGATAATTAATTTATTATTTTTATTTAATTTCTGTTCGACCTGTAATATTTATTACCAATAAACTGAATATGATTATGAAAGTTTTGAAGACTTCTTTTTGAAGCTCAATTTAATAGTGTACGAGTAACTTTCGAATTCGGAGGTGCGCGATCACGATAGAGAACATTTCAAATGAGTCAATCAATCTCAAACCCTGAAACTCAGAAATTACAACCAAAAGGTATGTATTTATGTTGTTTTTTCACACTGGAACGGTTTAACGGATTTAAATGAATTGTGGAATAGAGATATGTAATTTCATTCACGATATAACAAGTCCTGAAAGATAGCGAGTTTTTACAAGAAAGCAATTTAAAGTCAAAATTTGACTTAAATTAAAAAGTTTAAATGTGTATGTCTATCAATTTTATTCGATTAAAAAAATGAAGAAAAAAAATTTTTTTTTTTAATTCTTTGTTTATCTAAAAGTACATTAAATATTCGTAAAATGAAAAAATAATTGATTTTACACTTTCGATACTGATCGTAGCAGCAGTTGAAATTCATATAAATATCAGAATTAAGAAAATCACTAAATTTTTGGATTGAAACACTTGTGTAAGCGTCTCTACTTGCGTTTTACGACCTTTACATATTATCAGCTAATCTCCGTGCTAAGGACGATCATGCAGTTAAATACATACAGGACGTGCCTGTAAGCAAATGCGTATTGTTTGAACACTCGGTGTTCCGGGATAATAAAGCGATAGATACGCATGATTTGCTATGATTTTAACTTAAATGTGATACTTTACTATGAGAATTACTTTAGTGAATTCAAGTATTTGTAGTAAATACTGTAGCATGGTTTCACTTTCAATGACAACGTTACCTAAGAAATACTTTAGAGTATTCGAGTAGGTATAAATAGTATCCAAATATGGTAGCTATTAAAATTCGTCTGATACTTTCTCATAGAAGCTGATTTTCCACACTAAAGTACCATTGAGTATTCGAGTAGGTATAAATAGTATCCAAATATGGTAGCTATTAAAATTCGTCTGATACTTTCTCATAGAAGCTGATTTTCCACACTAAAGTACCATTTATTTAATTGTGGTAGAGTTATTTTCATCTATCATTTTTACAAGTTGGTACCAAATTTTACTTACGTACACTAATATGCTCGTAAGGAAAAGAAATGCTAAGATGTGAAAAATATTTCAGTGTTTGTCCCATAGTAAAAATTGTTTATAATGATGAGTAATACGAGCCTGATTCGAATTATATACCTGATGGAGTTGTTGTTCCCTTTCCTTATAAACCTTCTACGTGTAGTGTTGCTTCTTTCAAATTTAACTCTGCAATTTCAACGGGGCTATAAACTAACGTTTATTTTAATTTAACTGGCAATTTCTTATAATAATAAAACTCAAAACAAGGCTCATGTTTTCTTCACTTATTCACAGCTTTTTCTAAGGCGCTATAACATTTATGGTGCTATAAGGAAACCGCTTCGTATGTGCCTATATGGTTATTAATAAGCATTATAGACACAAGGAAAACATTTTTATAATTAACTTTATACCTCACGAGCATTAGAGGTACCTAAGTATAAATGTAAAGAGACCGCACGACTGCAATTAAGTTAGTAGGTAAACACTCATTATTATGTACTTAGGTATTGAGTACCAGAAGTTGAAGCCAGAATTTTTTTTCGTACAAGTAATTTGAATTAGGCCTTTGGGTTTCCATGGCATTAGTCGATAAAATGTTGGGATAGGTACTATTATTCAGGTCAACCTTCTTGGTGAAATACTATTTTTTCTTCTCTATAATAGCACTAAATAACAACCAACTCCAACTCGAACCTAAACTGTCGTCTTTCATTAAAGATCAGTAAAAAACAGCAACATCATTGTGGAAGAGGAGCCTGTGAAGAAATACCAGCACCAAC
Source organism: Alcis repandata (assembly GCA_949125135.1). Taxonomy (NCBI): domain Eukaryota; kingdom Metazoa; phylum Arthropoda; class Insecta; order Lepidoptera; family Geometridae; genus Alcis; species Alcis repandata. The sequence goes on along the minus strand of OX421235.1, from coordinate 6,666,612 downwards.
CGGAAGATACCGAAAACTCGGCAAAAACGTAAGCCATCCATTCTAATTCTGCTTATAAAGTACCTCTGACAAATCATACTTATAAACGTCACGGCGTGTTGTAACCGGGAGCCTAATTCTGGTGAGAGGCATTGCCCAAGCGCCGCCGGTTGCCAACTAGGAAGTGATGGTCACAGTGGAGCAACTGACCTTGGGCCGAGCGTCGACAGCCTACTTAATACAACTGCGTTGCGAAGCTACGGCCACGGAACACCATTTTGAAAATTTTGATTACATATTTGCTGTGGACATTGAATGGGATTAAAACATCGCCTGATCTTCAGATATGACTGCAATCCAGTTTGCTCAGACTTTGATTATTTATTATTTGATAAAACTCCTCAAAAATGTCATAAGATATAGGACAGTTAGGCTGGGAAGTTTGAATATCTACCTACTTGGAACTTGCAAAGTTTAGTACACGCTTTTAGATTAAAATTAAAAAAATACCTTTTTGCACATCAAAAGGGGAGGAGTTTCAAAGAAATGACACCAGTGCAATTTAATATTTTATTTTCATAATATTTATAATATTACTTACCTCGATTTATTTATTTATTTGTATGTAGCAGGCCAATATTTTTTGTTACTTGCGTTTTGTTTTGTTATTTCATTTTTTAATATTGTTTTGTTTTTAATTTGTTATAAATCACCACTTTTTAATTTTAATCATTTATTTGTTTGTTGTGTTTTCTTTTTATTTTATTTGTACTCGTGTTTTGTATAACGTGCGTTACGTCACCCAGCGCCGGTTGTTTACGACCGGCATTATGCTGAGTTGAGACTGGTTTAAGGCAAAAATTGTGTTGTTTCTTCTTTTAATTTTTTTAGTTTGTTTGTTATTATTATTTTTGTCTTAAATAAATATTTGTCTATTGTCTATTGTCTATTTGTCTACTTCAAGCAGGCAGGCACAAGTTAGGCTGGGCAGTTTGAATATCTACCTACTTGCAGTCAATCAAACTAAATTTCATCGAGCTATTTCATGGAATCCTAAAAATAATGTCAAAAGACAAAAAAGGTATTGTGTTTCTGAGTGTCCAATAAACTACGACTCAAAAGCTGTGCTGGCTTGGTATGGCTTGCTTATTCTAATTCTATATCTCAGACTAGTCAGACTCTACCTACGAATTTGCATTTTTGGATACCATAAGACATTTTTGTTTAAACTTGCCAAGACAATAACATTGGGAAATAGGATATGTAAAGTAGTTTCTTTGCGTTTTAAAGTTAATAAAATATTTTTAATCAAGTTTTTAATGCATGGTACGCAAGTTTACCAAAATATCAGCTCAAACGAACATCGGAAAGTGGTTCAAAATTGAGTTGCAAGATTCCACTCGAACAAACATAGTTATATACATAGATATACATCACAAGTTAAATAAAAGCTTGTAAAATGAATAGAAACTAGAATTACTTAACTAGTCATTAAATAAAATAATACGTAGAACTCCTTCAACTAAAGCAGACCGGAAAAAAATACCTCTCACGATCTTGTTTCAAAGTTGAGCACGCCCTACACGCAGTTCTGGGTAAGTTAAACAACTCGCTGACTGCGCCGGTAGATCATGTTACCGATGACGGCTGAACACGTTTCGCAATGCTTAACTTATTTGTTAGTAGGTACAGGTAGTAAGCGCAATGGTTATGACAACCGATAGTTACGAGCACAGCTTGTGCTTGTACTGACCAGACGTGGTACTTGGCCTGGTATGCTGCAGCGACAATGTGAATCAAACCTGACTAAACGGCTCCAGCTAAACGGTAATTAAATAATTATAGTCTTTATCGTTCCACTGCGTCCTGTGTCGATCACATTTACGTCTTGCCGCGTAAACTGACAATATCATCCATTTACCTGAATTAAATAATGGTGACTACCGGCTAATAGACAGCATCGGAAGTTGAAGAGCCGGAACGCGGTCGACGCAAAACCTAAGAAAAGTGACATCACATAAAAACCAGCTCTATAGCAGTAGCATAAGGAAGTTATGGGTGGCCACTGGCCATCTAACTAAATAACATATTACGCTATATTGGGCTCTTGATCTAAATGAGGAAATAAGTATAACTATTTCTTGACTAAATTCACAATAAAATTAATTCGTTTTAGTAAATTTATGACCAATATTTGTACATAATCTCCAGAATAAGACCTTGCGAAAATTAAACTGCAACTTTTAATACAATGCATAATATATTTTATGTTCTCATAGAACTTTTAAAATTATGCAACTAAAACTTTGCAACAGAATGTAAATGTTAGCCTGGGATAAAAGAAGCAAAACTTCCAATTATATTAAGAACTTTTGGTATGTCACAATCAGCTCATTTTGGAGAGGAATCTCATTATCTCGGCGAAGCTCTTTCAGGGATGGATAAAAGCAGTCCACTAATTGGACCCTCGTTTTTTTCCACCTCTATTAAACTGGAACGTGTGGCGATAGCAATCCACATTTAGTCGGTTGGATTTATAGGAGTCCTTTATGTTTGGGTTTGATTTGAAATAGGAAAGACCACTAATAGGGTAATAGTTGGCATCTGAATCGGCTCTGCTTACGAAATAAAAATAGTTCATTTTGTAATAGTTGTTAGGATTACATACATATGTTGTATTGTATTATAATGTATTGTATTAATTAATTGTTAATTCTTGAGAATTTTTATGGCTATACAATGTATCACATGATCATGAAGCTGATACATACTCCTGATACTCCTGTATTACGATGTGTATTTTATTTATTACCTACTGCTATGTAGGAATTTATAGGTTTCCCTTTGATTCGATGAAATCAAAGTGATGACTTATACTGTGTTATTAGTCGCATGTAGGCTTATTATTTCTACACACTTATACCTACTAACTATACAAACAAAACTAAATGTCTTTGATTCTGCAACCCAACCACACAACAAAATTAATGTAACACGGCCGTTACCAATTTAAAATTTAGAGCAGAAACACGATTACGATACTTCTGAATAAATTCAACTAGGTACCATTTGTTTGTGTCCATGTACAATTTTCATATTCAGATTTTGCCCGTGTTTCATGTTTTATGTCGGAAAATAACTAGAAAATATTTACTCTTCAAGGACGTATGGGTGTTGTCTGTTTTGTTTTTATCTACATGCACATGTTTTTCTAGAAACCGAATTGGTAATATTTAAGCCCGATTTCCTCTTGAAGCTTAAAAAACGAGTAGGTTATCAAAATTATTATCATTCGTTCTCGTAAGTACGCTGGCACTATTAAAATTTATGTGAAGCCGTTTAATTGATTAAAAGTTTAAAGTGTAAGTAGGTCATCGACGTGGGAAGTATTTTGATGATACGTTATTCTGCCTACAAAATCAATGTTCCTATTTAATATTTAATTATTTCACTGGCGCATAAATAGGTATCTATCCAAATACTATTTTAGGATTTCCTAAATTTGATTTCGGGCTGGGCCACGTGTGACCCATTGCGGGTCACACGTGGGTGAGATTAGCCCGAAACAGAGAACAATGGCACAAGGGAGAGAAGGCCTAAACATACCAACGGCTCGATACAGGCTGTCGATGATGAAGCTTAGGAAATTATAGTTTCAATCTTTTGCCTTTACCAATAAAATATTAAAAGCATGGGCTGTGATTATGTTGAGCTAATACCCAAATAGTATGACGAAACAAATGAGTTTATAGATCGTAGATTATATTTAATAGCTGTTTCATCACATACAAATGTCATATCATGAGTGAACTCTGAATTATTCTAATGGGTAGGGCAATCTTTACCTTATATGGTTGTTGCAGCAGATGTTATTATATTTCCATCCATTAACATCACATTTGACTAATTGACCAAGGACACACTAATTCAACGGCCCAATTGCAAAAGGCCCTTAAATGCGTGACCAGTGGTTTATGTAAGCTTGTCAAGGCAAACCCATCTTGCATCAGAACAGAATATTAATAGGGGACAATGCAATCGTTGCTTTATTTAATCCAAAAAATATTTGTCTAAGAATATTTTTGTCCACAAAAATAACAAGATTTCACATTTGATTTGTTAGAAAAATACCTAAGGCACCTACATCCGCGCTGAAATGGATCTTGGATTGGATCTAACTAGCTTCTAGCATAATATTCATATTACGTGTTTATTAAATTAAATGTGGCGAGGCGATAAGCTATGACATTTGAAACCACTATCTCTGACCCGAGATGACTAAGCGCGAACCAAACTGGTATACCTACTCGTGTGAGGATGACGATAAAGGGAAGTTAAAATGAGACGATAATATTCTGATGCCGTAAGAGTAAACGAGATATCTGTAGAGTTCATCCCTCCTCTTTTCAAGAGGGAAGTGAGGACGTTGCGGTTGCAACGAAAGTAAAAGTAAACGCTATTCTGTAGTTAGAGTTTATATTATACGTTATAGAGTTATAGAGCTATATACATTGTGTGGGTGTGCATATTTCGAACATGATGAATGATGTATCTACACGTAACATGCTTAATCTTTTGTCGTCGAAAAAAATTAATGGATCCGGGTGGCTCTTCCTATTTAAAAACTGGTTACAAAAAGGTTTGATGCTCAAAAGTTTTCCGTTTATAAAATTATACTTATTTAGATTTATGGGTCTACTTATTTCTGAATTTAGAGACCTAATTTTACGTAGTTAAGTATGCAGATTTGCCATTGACTGACAAAACTGCATGCTTAATGTAATGAATCTAATGTAATGAATGCACTCAACTTTTATATGTCCGCTGTTGAAATATAATTTTTTTTAAGACAAAGATGAAAGAAAAGAAAGAAACATGAAGACGTTTCCGGGAAAGGTCGTTTCGAAAATTTGACCTTATGGTAAACTAGACGTTTTTAGGAATCTAACGTTTCTGTGAATGGACGTATTGACAAACTAAATATATTAAATAATAAACCTGAACCCAAATCGGTTTTTGAACAATTATACAGTCATTCATACTCGTCGCTACTACCGAAAATATTTTACCGACGGGCGAGGAAAGCTTTGTTTCGCTTACCGTACTACGGTGCCAGCTACAAAGAATAGTTACAACAAAGAATTAAACTAGGTAACAAGGACTACCAAACAGCAGATTATCTTTATTTGCTTCACGTTGCAAGTGGTAGGAAAAAGCAAGCGTTTTGCGTAACATCTCATTAGGTAATACGATTATGTAAAGCGACTGTGGTAAGTGCAGTCCGTATCTGATGCATCAGTACCTACTTGTCTGATCTGATAATCGGACGTAACTTGATATCGGTATAGCTTAGGGTTTCACGGGTAGCTCGTTGACTTTGATGAGGGTGGAGAACTGAACTTTGTTTTGTTGGAGCATTTTTTATCGTTCTGTTAATGATTGAGTCTACCAGACTGATGGTGGGCATTATATTCGAGGTATTTACTGATAAATTTGTGTTTGTTTTGGTCAACTTATGATGACCACAGAAAAAAATATCCCGTCGACTATATTAACACGCTTTTACTATTAGTTTCACCTGTATGTATGTATGTACAATCCGGTCACAATATCTGTGCACCTGACCTCGTGCTAGCAACTCAATTTTGAGCCACTTCCCGATGTTCGATTGTATTATTATCAGATCAATCGTTACAAAATACGGATGATGTTAATATGTATACCTACCAAATTTCAGCTCAATCGAACATCGGGAAGTGGCTCAAAATTGAGTTGCTAGCACGAGGTCAGGTGCACAGATATTGTGACCGGGTTATATATTGTATGTAACCGACTCCTTTGAGCTCGATTTTGCCCTACTTTGAACGATCAGATTTAATTCAAACTTTGCACACCTGTTAAAGACCGATGACAATGCGTGTTTTTTAGTTTATAAACTATTTGTAATTATTTTTGGTTTAATCCCATTTTTGTTAGATATTTGTTATCGTGTTGAGTTAAAATGCACCTGAATTTATCTAGTACCTGTCTACTTATAAGAAGACAATGTTAAACAATAAACTTATCGTAATAAGCGATCCAGGTAAAATGCTTTCTACTTTACAAAATCTGACACTGTAGTCTAAACTTCCAATATTATTATGGTAAGCTAAAATTACCTATGACAGCCTAGCGTGGCAGAGTACCTAGCCTATGACAGACTTGGTCACGATCACGACTCGACATTAATTTATTCGATGACCCGGAACAATAGCTAATGTACTCGTAAATATCTGTTTTTGTACTATCAAAGGTGAACATAACGATATTTGCGTCGAGACTAAAATCATTAATATTATTATCATAATTATGTAGATTATGTCCTAGATAGTCCTTCAAAGAGTTGTACAAGGTATAAGAACTTTATCTGTCTGTTATGTGCAATCAATTCTAGAATCTAATCCATCTATACAGGGTTAAAATGAAAGGGTATGCTAAACCGAAAATAGCTCACAGTACTTATCATTATGAACAACTTTTATAATAGGGCCAACTCGGAAATTGCAAAAAAATACTGTTCCGTAGAAAAATGTCAATGACCCACAACAAAATGTATGGAACAATTGATTTATTACCTCAATTTACGGCTTGGACCCATAATAAAAGTTGTTCATAATGTTGAGTGCTATGAGCCCTTTTCGGCATAGCATACCCTTTCTTTATTACCCTGTATAAAGCACATGGCAACTATATCCATGAGTTTACTAATACTTTCGTCATCCTATAAGCCCTGTGCTAACGTTATGTAGTTTGGACTCAGTAAACCCACTGACAGTTCACTCCTTATCACTAGATAACCTCGACCTCTTCCCCTGCTTCTCACTCTCGTATCAGCTCGATGACTGTCGAAACCAGCCGATTTCACTCTTATTTTGTAGCAGTTAAGGTTTGTGTTGATGGAATAATTAAGTTGGGAATGTATACCCCTATCCTGTGTTGGCATACAATGATACGGACTGTGCAATGTGCTCTGGCTGGAACGACGAAAACGAAACTTTATTGGAAACGGTTTTGAAAATGGTATAAATGAAGCTTAAAACTACCTTTTTCTTTTCAAATTAGAACGTTGGTCGATTAGAACTTTAATAGTTAAATACATGAAGAATAAGAAAATATTTTAGTACACAATCAACCACTTATAAGCTTTACTAGCAGGGCCGGTCCTAGGGCGGTGCGAGCGGTGCGACCGCACCGGGCGCCTTCAAGGGGGGGCGCCAAAATGAACAAAAACGTGAAACAAACGACGCTCGACCGAGCGCGCGAGTCGCGTAACACACGCACGAACAAAATTGCGGGGGAACGGGCCGCGGGGTGAACTTTCGTCCGTCACTTGTTTCACTAGGCAGGCATCGTCTTTATAGTCAGGCCATTTTAATAGGTCACATTTGACAATTCATCAAAATTCAACAACGTAACCTAGAACGGCGGGCATAAATAGTAGGTAGATTGTACAACGAGGGCATAAAATAAGCCATTTTATACGAGACGTTTAGCTAGCCCGAGCCGAAGGCGAGGGCGGATATAAAGTCAAGGATAAAATGGGTTTTAATGCCCGAGTTTTACACTCGACTTTTCACATCAATTGCGAGGAAATAAATAAAAAAAAAAATATATTTATATATAAATAATAAATAAATAATTAAATAAAATATATAAACAAAACTATAATTTAAATTAACTACATAAAAAAAATAATAAACATAAATTAAAAAAAATATTATTATAAATTTTAAAATTATAAAAAAATTATTAAAATAATATAAATATAATTTGTTTAAATAATTTAATTTAATAAATTAAAAAAAAGATAAATACCTAGGTAGGTATATATTATTTTAATTTTTTTTTATTTTAAAATTTAAAAATTAAAAAAAAAATCTTTAATTTACTATTTAATCAATTAATTAAAGAAATTTCATTTTTATTTAATTGAAATTATTTATATTTTGATTTTAATTAAAATATTCTTAAAAATTAAAATACAAAGAAATAGATTTAACTAATTATGTAATAAATTAATTTAATTTATTTTATTTAAAAAAAAAATAATACACATAAATAGAATAGAAAATCACACCATGTTTAACAACCATATACTATACCAACCATATATTCAATCTCTCTGAACAAAAAAAAACTTTTTACGATCTAAATCTTCTATAGGTTTTACATTTTTAAAAACACGAGGAAACTTCTTGCATGAAAGAAGAATAAAAAAAATAGAACCTCTTTTTTACAACCTCTCAATTCTCTTCACTTTTCAAATTATACTTTCACACTTTTACGCAAGGGCAAAAAAGTAATCAGTTTTTATTCAGAGAGGTTCCTTTTAGGCACAAGAGCATAAAACGCCGCTTTAGTCCGCCTACACAGGGCGTAAAGTATGACTTTACGAGCAGGAGAAGTGAAAATAATAAATGTGAATGAAGTGAAAATAAAAATAAAATAATAAGTGATAATAATATTTTTTTTTCGTTTTGTTAGAACTGCACAATTGCTTAACTTTTTTCAATTACGATTACATAATTATATTATTTATTGTAATAATGACCGATACGAGTTATTTTATGACTTGTTTTTTTTAATAAACCATTTTAAACTTAATAAACAATTACTGATCTACGCGATAATCTACGATCTCGTAAAGAACTGAACGAAACTGAATGTTACTCTAATTTACAATCCATTAAGATTAACTTAACTAATATTTTAGCAACTTTGTTAAAATTTACTAATTTATTTATATTTATTTAAAATAAGTATACAGGTAATTATAAAGTTGGATTTTTTTTTATATTAAATTTATTCGAAATTTATTTTTACAGATAAAAAACATGTCACCGCCTTCAAAAGAAAAATCTGGTGCACAAAACTTAAAAACTATATGATTTTCTATTCTATATAATGTGTATTATGTTATTTTGTTTTTTTATTGAATAAAATAAATTAAATCCGTTTTTTTAAATAAAATCAATTAGTTAAATCTATTTCTTTGTATTTTAATTAACAAAAATTAATTCAAAATATAATTAATAATATAAAATAATTTAAATTAAATAAAAATGAAGAATTTTAAATTAATTGATGAAATAGTAAATTAAATATTTTTTTAGATTAGAATTAAAAATTATACTGAATATTTTTTTTTTAATAATTTTGACATTTATAATATTTTTTTAATATTAAAAAAAAAAATAATGTTTTTATTTTAATTTTTAAATGGGTATATATTTTTTTTGTTTATTATTTTTTTATGCGGTTAATTTAAATTATATGTATTTTAATTTATATTTTATTTCATTATTTATTTTATTACCTACTATTATATATTTTTTATTATATTTTAATTTATTTCCTCGCAATCGATGTGAAAAGTCGAGTGTAAAACTCGGGCTTAAAACCCATTTTATTCTCGACTTTATATCCGCCCTCGCCTTCGGCTCGGGCTAGCTAAACGTCTCGTATAAAATGGCTTGTTTTATGCCCTCGTTGTACAATCTACTATTTCAGTTGTCCACCACTTCACATCAATAATAGGTATAGTATTCGCACAAACTGGTTAAACGAACTTTTGACAGCTGAATAATCTGAAGCCACTGCTTTTTTCTGGTGGAAAATGAAGCAACTGCTGAAACATTTTTGAAGTGAAAACTTCTTTAGCGGCGTTGTACACTTTTTTGGAATGGGTAAAAAATGTTAAACTCGCGACAGGGTCACGTGACCTGATCGAAAATTCGTGAGACGGATGGAGAGTAGACAGCTAGTATCCCCCTCTCTTTCTACGGCGCGGCGAAAATGGATACCTGCGCCGGCTATTTCGTTTAGGCGGCGCAGGGCTCTTGCGCGAATGTTCTAATTTGACAGTTATAGTGTTGTGACCTAGTGATTATAGTGGACACGATATCGATTCATTTTTCTACTAAAATAATTAAATCAATTCGTGCAAAATTATTCCCTAACCATTCCAAAATATCCAAAACGCACAACGTTAATACTTAAGTTTTCACTTCTGCCGGCACTCCCGGAGTGCAACCCGTCGTTTTTTTTTATTTAGAGGGGCGCCATTTTTGGTCCTCGCACCAGTTAAAAATGTTACTAGGACCGGCACTGTTTACTAGTGCCAATTTGTTTCAATCAATACTTTACCGAAAAAAATGCTTGCTTTATACTCTTTGACTAATTATATGACTCTTGGTAGGCAAGTTACTTTATTCTTGATTTTTTTTTATTCTGCAAAAAATCAAAATTTAACGAAAGTCTAATAGAAGTAGCGCATCCACGGCCCATCGTTCCATGGTGTAGGTACGACAGAGTTATCATATCAGTCGCCAGCCTACACAAACAAACCGATGTGTGCTTATAACGCTTAGCAAATATGATAGAGCTTTTCGACAAAGCAAATCAGACTTTAACAGGACGATATAAATTACGTAATATTTAACCTAAGAAAGTTTCAGAAATAAATTGTCCAAAAATAAGTTGTCAGAAAAAAGTGTCCTTCAAAAATTCACCTAGCAACTTTTGGATACAATCCAATCCGGAAATTCAAAATGGAAAGTCAAGCACTTTGCAAAACACTCTACTAACCTATTTATCAATTATTGTGGTTCAAGTTTATTTTGACTGGTTTACGAGATGAATTTACCGATAAACACTCCTCGTACTGGAACCATCGAGCATTGACCAATCCTCAACAATAAACCTTGATGAATGTGAAACATCGATCGATCCAGCCATTCTGATAGCAGTTTATTGAGCGAAAGTATTGTAGTCCATCATCCGCGAATGCAGGTCTATGATGCAAGCTTCCTAACATCAGGCTTATTATAACTCAAACTGGTCGAGTGTTCCAAGAAAGCGCGGCGGTGGTCGTCGCTTTTCCTTTGTTTTGGTATACGTGACTTGCGTTTTAGGTGCACGCAAATTAACTAAAAATAGCGCTTCTGTGCAGATATTCTCGTGCTGAGAACGAAATCATTGTATTTCGCTCTCGAAATAAATAAACAGAATCTATTAACATTTTGAAGAGTCGATGTTTACCCAAAATGTAAAGAATGGGTAGGTATTGTGACGTAAGTAGATTTTCAGTTGATGATTATAGAACTGACAAAACTATAGGTGTGTTTTAATAATTCTTTTCATTGGTTTTTTATGTCCATCCATTAGCATCTACGGGCACTTTTAGTGCGATTCAATTAAAAACCCATAAAATATCAATTTAACGAAAGACGTCACGAGACAAAGGAGCATTCTCACAATAACAAAACTTGTGAATATTTTAGTGCTTACTCGCACCTACTTAATTATGTATTTAGGTAATAGTTTATGAATGGTTACGAAATTATTACAGTTTAGTAAACAGTTTAAAATAGTTTTTGCTCTTGATTTGTTTCAGTTCGACACCCTATCGTTTTAAATAGCCCGTGTGAAGGGGAGGCGCGGGTAAATTGGCGTTCCGCTAATAGCTCATGCGGGTGCGGGCGCTAACTCCCCTCATTCCCTCATTTGGTATTAAGTACGTTTTTATACTTAATGTGGCTTCTACACTGACGTGTGAATCGCGGACGTGTATTTTTTTTGCAAATCACGAAAGTATTATAATTCGAAGTGACAGTATAGGTATGGGACCTTTATACCTCTACACATCCTGATTCCCTCAAAAGTCTTATTTCTACATCTTGTAACCCCGCAACAATAATTCAGCTTTGTCGTTCTTTTCTTCTAGGTATGCAAGAAGCCGCTCTTCTAAAAAAATATAAAATTAGTAAAAACGAACCTGAAATCGGAATACCTACTCTTGATTCGCGATTTTCGCAGCGCGAGTGTAGAACGCGCATAATGCTCTATAGTACTTGACCGTTGGTCGCTTGGTAGAGTAATTATCATATTGATTTGGCTAAGATAAGCGATGAGCCCGCGTAACTGCAGTTGAACGTGATATTTTTAATTTTGAATTTATACGTTTTTGCTCTTTAAAGTGTTGAGAAAATAAATTACCTGCGAAGAGTCATAGGTTTACTTTTAGATCTTTATAAAAATCTACTAATTAGATAGATACATATTTAAGTAAGTAATAAAGTAGTAAGTAAAAACGGGAAACATAAATAATTTTGTTTTTAAAAGTAGGTACAGTTTGTAATGCCTTAGTGAATGTATTACTTTTCAAAACGTTTTCCCAAGCATCTGCAATAACCGTATCGTGCTACTTAATGGTCGTTAACAAAATTGTCATATGCTTTTACTAGTACCACTTCGTGGTGATTATTTAGGGCTTGCCACCCCAAACACGTTAATCGGAACATGGGGAAACGCATGCGGGCTCTCCGTGCTTCCAACAACAATCTGTTTTTTAATCACCCTGTAGTAGTTTACCGAAAAATCAACCTCAGGCATCAAAACATAAGGTCTGAATTGAAAAGCAGACTCCAAATTAAATTTTGGCGATCTGTTTCCTAATGGAGAAATCAAAACAGGGAAGATTGATGTCATGGGAACTTACTCGTCGTGGGACTGTGTTCACTTTTGTTATAAATATGTTAATATATAATATCTAGAATTTAATTAAATTAAAAACTTAATTTCATTTTTGGGCAATTAAATGTAAACCCAACTTAACGTTAAAAATAGAAACGTAGCGATAAAATATTGAAGACTAATTTCAAGTCAAAATGCCTTTATTTTTTGTAAGAACGGATAATTAAATTCCATAGTAAACTTCTAAACAAAGCATGTTCAGTGAACAATAGGTAGCTGATCACTATCTCAGCTCAGTCTGGCGTGTTTAATGCATTTTATACAGCGTTTTCCTTTTGAAAAACACGAGAGTGCGGAATTACATTCAATACGCGATTAGACCGGTATCCGGTCCGATGATAATCTCCCATGATCATCATCGGAGCCGATAGACTGAGCTTTGTAAAGGTTTTTGTCAAACTTGTATAAAATTACTAGATACCATGGCGTAGTTTGAACGTACCCTAAGTCTGAACTGCAAAGAAAGTAAGTAAACCTATTGTATTCTAGAATTACGTCGACAGTGTAAAAGTGTCGCTGTTTGAAGTTCGTTGAATTGAAGCTTTTGAAATAATTTTACCTAGTAGTACCAGATAGTTGGAATTTTAATGTCATAAAACAGGTTTTGGCGGACTGGGTGACCATTTTTCCCACACTAATTTAGATTTATTATGGTAATGCTTTATTACCAAAAAGAACTAAGTACTTTTTGATTTAGTATTTTACAATGAAGTGCTCTATTTAACTTTTAACAATTTTGGTCCTACCTTTTTGAACGTTTATATCTACTTTTTTGATGCACCGACAATTATTAAATTGGTATATTATCAGCATTTGAATTAAAAATACTAATTCGTGTTTTAGAAAGATTTACAATTTACATCATTGAGAACCCTAAATTGACATTTTTTTAATTATTATATATCGTTAGAAGTATGGAAAAACACAATAATTGGCTGTGATACACGTAGAGACACCTGACTCTCACTATAAGAGTAAGGGTATTTCTTACCATTAAGTACGGAACCCTAAAAATAGCACCACTCTAAAGCTTCGTGTACATTTATTTTACAAGAATAAATTACAAACACAATGTGGACAAACCAATTAAGCTTACGGAAGCAATCCACAATGAAACTTATTACGTCGACGCGGACCAGTTAGCGAGAAACGTTGTGCAAACATGTGTGCACGTCATTATGAGTCGTTTTATCTAGAGTAGTTCTGTGAGCATTTGAGCCACTCAATTGTAATAAGCTTAATAGAATTTGAGTCGACAATAACCGTTATTCAGTCCTGCTTCATAGAGTCGTACCTTAATCTAAATAAAAAATTGGTTTACCCGTTAAATAAAATTCTTTGATAAAATGTTAATCTAGCCTCAGGCTAGTAGGTAATTTATATCTAACAGATTAATTAACCAAGAACGTGTCCAATAACACTATTACTTTTGCCTCTAATAAAGCGAAGATTAGATAATTATTGATTGAAATAGGGTTTGCTAACAGAATTAAAACTAAGTTTATAGAACGAGGGTTTGGGTTATGGTTACCTTTAGATCGAGCCGATGCCAGGAATTTCATGCCCGGTGCATTGCCGGTTTGGGGACAGTTTTTTTAGGTAACACAAGGTATAGTGTAGGTTTCCACTAGTGATTTTTTTAATCGGTCAGTAGTTCTTCATATTATATCCTCTTCCAACATGACATACAAACTTGACCTCTATAGAACAGTAGATTAATATGGATTTGGTTTCACTCCGCTCTGCCGTCATGTGGGGTGCTATCAATCTGTGAGAAATATTACCTAAAAGAAACATTTACAAACTTAATTATTATTTTTTTTTTAATTATACTGTTCCTACCCTTTTTTATGTAGATGTTTTACAAATACTAAACGTGAAACATCGTTGTTGATTTCCATTATCGATACTTCAGTGATTAACTGCGTATTATTATTGAACAAAAGGAGTGATAATGTAATTATTATGACTAATGTAATTATGATAACTGCATTATCGTAAATATAATCCGTAAAAGTATACAATACCAAAGACACGTCTACATAGTAATTTGTAACGTCAGACTTATAATGTTTCACAATGCGAGTGACGTTGTGTTATTCGATGCAACTGTACACTGAAACCGACTAACTTATTTTGTGCGGTTGGCGAAATGAAGAAACTGAACTTTTTAACGGGTGGAGGTTAGTTTTATTCGCAAAAAACGATGGTGACTCCTCAACGCAACTCCATAGATATACTTATTGGTCCGCATTCTATGTACAAACGCTGAGATTGCTAGGTAACTAGACTTTGATTAAACACTAGACTGTCGGCTTTGTTTGAGAGACAATGCGACAAAGCACAAAGGGTATAGCTAAACATACTGCGAGCTAATTGAAATGTGAGTACTTTTTTATGCACAAGTGAAGGTAAAACATTCCTTTATAGCTGCGATTCAGTGAGAGATAATTGACATATTCACATGTAAATATAAACTATAGTATAAATTCAAAAGTAATCTTGTCTCTCCGATGTTCTGTTTGTTTGTTACCTTTTTACTTGGATTAATTGTGAAGGGTCGTAAATCGTACTTTTTCACTTGAAAAACATGGGAAAACCACACGATACATCTACGAGTACGCAAAGATTCGGACATTTTTTTTTCCAATTCAAGTTCTTGCTAATTGTCTCTGATTGCAGTTATTTTTTTAATTACATACTAAACTTTATCTTTCCATGCAACAATTTTGGTTAGGTCACTTTGTGCGTAGAAAAGAGACGTTACAAATTTAAATCGACAGGGGTTTTCAATATCAGTCTAACCGTCGCTCTCACCCCCGACGAGGGCGCAAAGGTTAATGTATTCACTTATCAACTATTAACGAATAGGGGTTGATTGCTCGATTCGAACAACCACTAATCTTTGTTTGAAAAATATGCACAGTAAGGCTTAAGGCATAATAGGAATGTATTATTAGTTAACGGAAATACAGTTCGATTATATTGTATTTAATGAGTTACTTTGAAATGTACCTACCTATTGCCGATACCTACGTGTTGTTTTATTTTTGTGTGTTACTACTATGTAGGTATTAGAATAGAAATGCTAGCTAGCTGACGCATCCAAACAATGCCGCTGATCCTAGAAATAATTATGTAGATAAGAATATGTTTTCTGTATGATATGAAGCACTAAAAAATAATTTGCAAAATTATTACAAAATCATAGAAGGGGTGGCTAATATGATTGTATCAATAATTGCCGCGGGTATTGTTTACTGTAAGTGAAGCCGCGAGCCGAAGCTCGTGTATAAATAATACTATTTCGAAATAATCATATCAGAACTACACGGTGAAAAAGAATCTTTTGATCCAAGCAAATATGCGTATATATATGCACAATGCAGTAAAATGTCTTGGTCTAAGAAAATATATTTCTTTGATTTCCAAAAGAATATAAATTTGGACTAATGTAATCAATGTTAAATCAAAATAAAGCTGTCTTTTTATTTAATGTAATAAAATCTTAATAGAAGATAATGATTGTGTTCGTTCTGATAAATGCCTTTTTAAAACACTAATAAAACGATTGTTCTTTACAATCAAAATTACCAAAATCTTGCTCTAAGCTCTGGCGTCGATTATACTAAGGAAATATTATTGTTTTTGTTAAAATTAACAGTGCTAAATCTTTAGATTAAAGTAAGCGCTGCCTTGGTTCAAATCGATTTAATTTCTAAAATATTCTATTTAGATGATTGCTTGTTTCAGTCAAGACAACGTATATCTTGTCTTAAGCTTTGCGCGCTAGAAATAAGTCGACATATTTTTCCAGCACGAAAATAAAATCTTATTTCAAGTAAATATTTTTTTTAACGAAAGTTAAGAGGTAATCTATGAAAAGTTTCGATGTGTTTATGCAAAAAAGTTGTAATTTGGTTGAATAATATGGTCGACTCTCCCAAAATAATGATGAGTTGCCCTGAACTATAATTTGGTTCATTGAATAACGTTAATATTTTAATACAAAGCAATACCTGGTTCTTCTAGGTTTTTGAATCTTTTAATCCAAATATATAAATTAATCAGATTGAAATGTAGGCATTTCAAGCAATATTGTGTTTCACATGCCTCAAAGACATTTACTTTTATTTTGAGAAAATATTTACTTAGTCTAAAATATTATAAATCTTTAAGGAAACTGACAGAAGCTTTAATCAATTGAATAAATTCATCCGGGCAAAACCCCACTAGGCAGCTTCGTTCAGATTCCCCCCTCATACTAAAAGTAAGTTTTACAAATAGTCACTCACACCAGGTTTTCGTATAACCGGTGGCTGACAATGATTCATAAAAGCAGACTTTCAGAATAAGCGGGAATGCTGAGCCGTGCCGCCTATTTAGTGGGTTGAGCTCGAATGAATTCGTTCAAATGAGTCAAGATACACGTGTACATCTCACCACTCCTGAAACATTACATCACAGATTTAAAGATCAAGAAGCATTGCACAACATACTATTACATCATTTTGTTAGTTTCCTTTTTGATTTCTTAACTGGTAAATAAAGTGATCGAAAATAAAAAACATTGATTAGCCATAATAATGAATATATATATTAATAGACCCCAAAATTATGTGCATTTTCATTGGAATTATATTAAAACAATCCTCTAAACACAATAAACTAAAATTGTTTTCCATTTCTTCTACAACAAAAGATTGAAAATTATTATCATATTGGCAGGTCTTAAATAATACATGAATACAAATAAAAATCAGTACAATTATCCTTGGGTATTAACAATTGCTCGATTTTGCAAAAACAACTTTCACAATAATCATTTAATTCGTATACAAGAATATCACCAACGGATTATGTATGGGACTGGATTGTCAAATCTGGTTTGGATTTTGTAGACGCATTGCTGAATGATTAAATGTATATGTTCGCTTGGCTTAGGGAAACGTGCAATTAATACATGAAATGACTTGAATAACACGTCAAACGCTTCTGTCATGGAAGTAAATGCATATATATAGGGTTGAACTTGCGTTTTGCTTTTGGCAGCTTTACCAATTTGTTTCTGTATAGTGGAGTTTATGTCACCAGGATTCTGAAATAAAAAAACATAAGATGTGACCTAACATATTTAGAGATGCCATAGTATCAGTTACTAAATAGTGACAGCACTAATATGAAGTACTAAAGCCGGGAATAAAGTGTGTGCACTTATTGTACTATTCTAGCTATGTATCACAACAGACAAAAACAACTAGCTTACCTCTACTATATAATACTCTCTCTAAGCACTGTTGAGTAGAAAACCTTTGCTTTTTTACACGGCCTTTGAGTGGCACAACATTAGCCAGTAATGTCAATTCTGTTGGTAGTGCATCTGTAACAATACAATTTTTGTTATTATTTGAGTAATCAAATAGGTAATATCAATATCACATTTCTAAGAAAACTGTAGCAGCGAAGTAATTGGAAATTTATTACACAAAATATATAAAATGTTATAGTTACCATCACTATCAAAAGTATTTAGCGAATTTCGCAAATCCTTCCTGTGTTCATCCGAATTAATTTCTTCGTTTTTTAATTCCATGAATTTTGCATGAACTTTTTCCAGTTGTCTTTTAAAGAGCTTTACTACAGGGTATAATTCAGCAAAATCATCTTCAATCTGGAAAAATACCAATTTTTACTAAATAAAAGGATACAAAACATGGTGGGTCTCTAGAGCATTTAAAAATTAAATGTACAGAACATAATTATGCAGTACTACCCAATCTTAGTCACAAACCTTAGACTCCAAATACTTATTCATGAATAATATTTTTGGTTAGCCCAATTCTATTTCTTAGTAGTGGGCTAATCTCTTTCAAATGGTCTTGAGTGAGTTGATCCAATTGGTTTAATGTTATGCCATTCTCTGAAACAATGTGTACATTTATCATTGCGGTTCATATTCATAAGTTTAGGTACCTACAGTCCTAGTTAGCAGTGTAACCGGCCACACGTGTGCGGCGAGTTCCTACATAGTGTATGAATAAGAGTGTCAATTGCTTGCCGCTGACCACCGGTGTTGTCGTCGGTGGCCCGTTTGCGTGGAGCCTACATGTTTTCTTCCTCTCACGACAGCATAGGACTTCGTAGGAGTATAAATAGATAGATACCTACTTGTACTTACACAGGTCGCTCGTCACAGCATCGTACTGTTTTGAGTAAACAAAACTATTTGAAGATATGTATTACCTAAATGTATCAACATTTGAGGTACTCACTGTGAAATGCTTCGATTATTTCTTCCAGCATTTGCAACGAATTCAATAGAACGGTGATTTCATCAATCACCAGAGTGGAATTATGCGACAATGTTAATTATAAATGCCAAAGGCACGAAACAAGTTAATAAAAACGCAAAAACAAATTAGACACCTCGCAGTTGCACCGAAATGCCGAAACCGAAGTCAACCGTGAGCTGAAGTGAACCGAAGTGAACCGTCCGGAAAACGGAAACGTAAAGCAGCGACACAAAAATAATCTACAGCATGATATTGTACGGCATCCTCCTAATAATTGCTTTTCAGTGCAGCGTTTTTTTTTTAGTTTTTTTTTTGGTACTGAGGTAAAACCTCCAATGCTAGACAGTGAACCAAAGATGACACTTTCGAAAAAAACTTAGAAATTATAATAAGAATAATCATCATTGAAATAATTTTACTATTATTGTGAAAGTTATTATTGTTAGATTATAAGCTATTATTGTTAGTCAAAAAAACACACACACACACACACATACACTTTAAATATAAAAAAAAATACGGAACTCAACAGTAAACAGTGTGACAGAGTGAACGAGTACGCTGTAGTTACTAAACATATTTAAAAGGAAGGTAACATTTTGCAGGTATTTTTACGATTTGTGCTACTTATTGCTTACTTATCTACACTAATAATACGAGTATTAGAAAGAGGAAAGATTTGTATTTTTTGATTTTTATATGTTGGTGATGATTAAACTCAAAAATTACTGGACCTATTTCAAAAATTATTTCACTGTTAGATGCTACATTATCTCTGAGTAGCATAAGTTTTATTTTATACTCGTGCAAAGCCGGGGCAGCTCGCTAGTAGTGTATACATTTGTTTACATGGACCTTATTTTTTTATTTCTTTTAGTTTTTATAACACACTTCTAAGTCTTGGCACCAAAAATTACCCAAAACCCAAAAACCAATACATGAGACCCCGTGTCGGCTTTTGGGTGATTTTTGATCCCAATAGTAGACATACTTAATAAGTGTTACGAAAACTAAGAGACAAAACAAAATCATGCCTGCAAAATGTTATCTATACTCGTATTATAATTAATGTTTAGCAACTACAGCGCATACGTTTACTCTGTCACATTGTTTACTGTTTATTCGCGTATTTTGTTTTTTTATGAAAGAAAGTGTGTGTGTTTTTGGCCACGCGTTAAAGATGTCACTAGATATTTTTTACAACTATAGTAAAGTTATTTCAATGGTAGGTATTATTCATAATTTATACGTTTTCATTTTTCGAAAGTGTCTTCTTTTGGTTTACTGTCGACCATTGGGTATTTTACCTTACATACTCTCTATATTTTGTGCCAATAATGTACACAATTAGGTGATGTTCAAGTTCTATACACTTGTTACATTATTGAATTTATTAAAATAAGCTTTTATTAATAGAGACTTAGATTACTCAAGTACTTACGAAAATTATAATATACTTAAATTAAAAACTAAAAACTTGTGACATCGATTATCGTCATGTAGTATAATATCGTTGACACGTCCCACTTCCCGATAATTGTGTTCTCGAAAATTTCGAACCAAAACAACGGTTGTGTTGTTCAAAGACATGGAGTTAGTTAGCCACACCTCCGTTTTCTTATTTAAAAAAAAATATTACTTCAGTTTAATGTTGGCAGCAATTTTCATTGAAGATTAAAAATACTTAATCTGAAGCCATATTTAATTTCAAACAAGAATATAAATTTGTTGTAACAATTATTTACGATACTTTCAGTTAAACAAAATTTATTGTATTGGAGCAATGGACACTCTTTATAAAAATAATGAGAATTCTAAAACAAAGACATCATGTGTTTGAATCAAGAAATAAGTTTTGTTATATTTAAAGAAATATTGCATTGAAATAACATTTTATTAGTTTCGTTTAGTGTCACTACCAACATTCGTCTAAGGTCAAAAATAACTTGATACAATGTATTTTTTTTTGAAACAAGAAATTCGGTACATTAGTTTGATTACTCAGGATATTTTAGGCTAAGTACGATGTATTGTATTGGAACAACGAAGTTTACTTCAGGTCAAAGTAATATTGTGAACTCAAAGTAAGAATATTAAAAACTTCATTCAATTTTCTACAATGTCACTTTAAATCACATTGCTTTGTCAGAAGAAAATATGTTTAAGACAACATAATGTCTTGATGGAAAGAAATCACAGGACTCTTTTTTTTCCGTGTAGTAACGAAACATTATGTTTCGAAAATATGCTTGAGCAAGATAAATAAAAACGTTTAATGATGACTAAATAAATTTTTAAGGATTAAAGGTTAATGTGCGAGCTATTTTCATGTTCCTACCATCGCCCTACCTACATTTATTAGCAAACTATTTATCATTGTAAACAACTAATTAGCTGTCCATATTTTTGAATTAAACCCATTATGGTAAGCCATTAATCCGGTTTCGAAATATCAACCAGTGTACTGAAGCGAAGCACCTCACCTAATTATGCAAATAACTTTATTTGCTTTTATAGCGCGTGTCGTGCGAGCCATGATCTTTCGCACCTTCCCTCGTCGAACCCCTTCGAGCAGGATGTGTTCAACAATTCAAATGCTCACCGTACCGGCGTTTCAAGTGTCGATTTAACCATTTTCATTATGCTCAAATTTGCGTGGTATGTGGGACACGCGCTGCGCACGCGACCCGCATGGGAGCTCGTACGTGCATAGGGCGCGTTTTTTCACAACAATAATTCGCAAATAACCGAAGTATACATTTGTGGGACCGTAAAAAGGGTGACGAACGAGTCGGACAGTAAAACTATATTCGCACGCGGTTTGCGATATGTGCATTCTTTATCACGACGTCTGGGCACTGGGCTCATAAACCCAGCTCGTGTTGTATTGCTCTCCGCGCTCGGCCGCCCCGAGACGGCCGTAAACACTTTTATTGTTTTCATATTCCCAAATGAATCAATCAATATTAAACTGAAAAGGGAGACTTTTATTTCTTAATTGAGTCTACATTTATTGAACATCGAGCTAAATATAGACGACTATACATAAAGGCTGAAAGGACCTCACATAAATAACGGGTCAACGGACAGATAACAGCAGTCTTGAACTGTGCTGTAATTAGGTAGCCGATTATAAAGTCTTAGCTTGTATACAGATAAAGTTGATAATGTTGAATGGAGTTATCGTGCGTCGACCCCGCTGCCAATCACTTATTGATCCGATTACAGAATGACCATTCTGAATGCATGGATGTATGAGATCGGACTCATAAATGGTAATTTGTATTCATAAGCTCTTTAATACACAGCGATGCCTTGATTCGCTGTTATTGTTGTACCTACCCGAGAACTAATAAATATTTAATTCCGACTTGAGTAAACACATCCTCGGCCTGTATCGACGGTTTGTATGAGAATAATTATCAAGTAGAAGCGAAACACCCGCATATTGCCTACATAGTGCAGATTCTCGAACTACAGTACTCGCTTTTTCTTATGACACAAGATCATTAGGAAAGCTGTCTTTAATTAGTGACTCTCTCTATAACTCTCCCGGGCCACCTACAGCGCTACAATAAGGCGGTGCACTAAGGCTTACTAATTTTTCCAAGTAGGTAACTAATTCACACGAAGCCGATAAAATAAATCCCAGGCTCGCCAATCTAACCTAAGAACCTGACGTCAGATCACTACCTATATAATTATAGTGTGTTTGTTAGGTGCCGCCCGCTGCTATGAATTGCCTTTTTAACCGACTTCAAAAAAGGAGGAGGTTCTCAATTCGACTGTATGTTTTTTTTTTGTTTGTTACCTCATAACTCTTGACTGGGTGAATCAATTTTGATGATTCTTTTTTTATTAGAAAGCTGACGCTTCCCGTGGTCCCATTTCAATTTAGTCCAGTTCTGATAATGGTATGCATGAGAAAACCATATAAGTCTTAAATTTGCATTAAGTACGTTCGCGACAAATAGATGAATAACTCAATAGTCGGTCTCTTGAAGTCGGTATTTGTATATTTTTTTTTGTAAAAATAATTAATATCGTTACGAACACAAGAAAGCGTTTAATCTATTTATTTCTGTGTTGAGTAATTTGCTGGCCATTAATATTTTACATAATATATTTAAATCGTCATACAAATATAAGTAAGTTTTATCTAGTAAATTATAAAGTTTGGCTCTTTCTTCGAATAGCGTATTGTTTTTATTCTTTGTCGGAATCGATTTGAACAGCTTATATTATCTACCTACATCGGATCGGAAAATTTTTGAATTACAAAATCGAACGAGTAGGTAATTTCGAAATCAGAACATCAGAGTCCTGATTCGTATTCGCATATCTAAGAAGTGAAATCGCATCCAGAATTCGTATTTCACAAGTTTCAACTGAAAATGGGGACGTGCTAAATAAATTAGTTTACTTTCTCTCAACCACCAATCTGGAAATTATGGCTACTCACACGCGTTGCCAAATATTGTTTAGTACAGAGCAGAATGGTTAGTGCGTTGATGCGTAGTTACCGTGTTTGATAGAGCCGTGGTAGCTCAGTGGGAGAACCGACGCTTCGCATTCTTGAGGTGGCGGGTTCAAACCCCGACTCGTACCAATGAGTTCTTTAGGACTTATGTACGAATTTACATACCACTGGCTTTTCGGTGAAGGAAAACATCGTGAGGTAACCCGCATATGTCACGCAAAAAGGGCCGATTACCGGCCTAGTTGCGGAAAAAGAGCCCGCTCTTTATCTTTTTATCTTTACCGTGTTTGATATGAATGTTTGAATTGTAATGAAATGTTTAATTAATACTCTGATTATACCTACATGCTTGAGTCAATATAGCGCTCAATAAAAACTGATGATTACTTAGGTCTTTAGTTAGTAGTGCCTGCGCTTCGCGGTTTCACCCGTGCTGCGGTGATGAAAAACAGTGATAATGATGATGATGAAATGTCTTTGTCTATATTTTCCCCTACGTCACGCGCTATTAGCCTGTTAAATAGGATCTCCGAAGACACGGACATATTTTATTGTAACCTGGCAGAATTCACAAGGGCCGCTCACAGACTCTGTGAGAGCTGTGAGTTTGTAATTTAAATAATTTCTATTGTGTTATTATTATTGTTGTTTTTAGTTTTTTTTTTGTAATACATATATATTACATAGATATAGGGGTAGCACCGCCTTGGTCTAACTGTAAAGGTGTTATCAGAATATTTTGAATAAATAAATAAATGTTTATATCCTTTTCCGTACCACTGACAAAGTAGGTACTAGGTACTTAAAAAAAACTTTAACGCATTAACTGTATTATAATTTTTTTGTCGATGATCTTGACTTTGATGTTCTACTTTTGAAACTAAACGTAATCTAATGCGATTACAATTCAAAATTGTTTCAATTTTTTTTTAATTGGTATCCACACCATTATACTTTTTCGACTTACACGTATGCTAGTATTATTGTACCTACCTCTTGTTTTAGTCGCTAGTCAAATATCTATAATTATGATTTGCACAGGACCGGGATGAGTGGCGTAATAGGAGAGGGGTCTATGCATAGCAGTAGTCGATATCGGCTGAAAATGGTGATGACGACAACCCATTACAATACCGCATGTTTCTGCATTATTATCCTATAGTAACCAAAGTAATAACTTCATCACGCGTGTGAAATAGTTAATTAATCAGCACATTGTTATTCCCAAAAGTGTTATTAAGTCTTCAACAATAACCACGTGGATTCGACACAAAGTTATTAAGCGACTAACAAAAGATCAAGGTTACAAAAAGATATAACTTTTTGCCTATGTTCGTGACTGAAGTTGAGCATGAGAAAAAAATCGCGTGTAATTTTAAATAACTAGGTTGAAAACGCGAAACAGACGGCGCACCAAATGTAAGTAGGACTTGTTATGTAAATAACTTAACAAACGCAAAAACTTACGTAATTTATTCGAATTTAATCTATTTATTAATGTGTTCTTCACTTCCCGTTTTAGAGAAGTAGCAGCGCCGTGTTTTAGACGCGATTTTCCAGTTTCCTGTCAGTTTCCGGGATGACAAGTAAGATATTTTCGTCTTCTATGAATCCGAAACGTGTATGTTTATACGTATACCTATAGGCTATGTTTATATCTATAATTTTCTGGCCAAGCTTAATTGATACCAGTTCTGCGTTTATACGTAAGAAGTTAACAAACCGAGTTACTTAATTATTAGTTTAAAGCACTGTGGTGTGTTTTATCAAATGAAAACTCGCCTATAAGTACGTTTGTGATCCTATCGTTTGGCGTAATCATGAATTCGACCTGCCAGCTCCGTCAACCTCACTTGAGAGCTGGTTCCTATTCTTGACCAGGTGTATTTACAATCGTCAACCACACCATCACTTAGCATTAAGCAACTTCTGGTCAAACGTCTATCTTGTGGACCATAAAAAAATCCCATTAAGGTACCAAATCACGCCTGTGCCCTGTTCATCATGATACGGAACACTAAGCTTAGAATAAAATTACTGAACGTATCCACCAAGGCCATGCGGATATGCCGAAGCTAATATTAATTCGGAGTGTTACTAGCCTACAAATGTACGGACAGAATGACAGACCAGCATCGTATAAAACTCAAGCTCGTAAGAAAAAAGTTTACAGTCTTCAACTTTTATTATGCCTACTATTATATAGGTATTATATAGGTACCTACCTTTATTATACTTACGTTGTTTTATACAATACGTTTTTAGCAATTTCTTGGCCTTATAATAGAGTCTACTTTTCCTTTTGTTGGATGTTTTGTTCGAAGGATTCCGAGAATCTATGTCATAAACATGTTTATTGAATATTTTACAAATTCTTGAATGTCCGAAACTCGAAAACAAATACATATATCTTCGATTAGATTGAGCACAGACTTAGAAATGAAATAATAGTTTGAGATCGTATTGAGATACGAGTATGGACATGCAATTACAAAAAGGCAGCAGAAAAAAACAAAGGATTTAGAATAAGAAGAACTAGGAGAGTTGTCTGTCTTCTGTGTATGATAAATACTTACTCGTACTACCTACTTATACTTACTTCTGGACTACTTCTAAAGTAAAACATCTAATAAAACTAGCAGTATAAACCATACTATAAAATCACTGCCATTATAACTCAAAATTTTAAAAACTAGATTTTTTCCAGGCAGTCAAGCTCTATCGTAGATCACATCACTGCCCCCCATCAAGCAATATGGCGGTCAAACGCAAGCCTATCGTATTACACATAAAAAAACTAAAGTTTATGTGCTTACTCTAAGTCTGTGGTCTAAAACTGGTCTACAGAAGCGGGACGGGAAGGAACATTGCGCAACTCCGCGATAGTTGTTATGGTAGTCATTCCGCACAATATTGGTAAGTGTTACGTGAATCGAGGCTAATCAACAACTTTGAAGCTAAAAAAAACAAAAAAAAACAAAAACCGACTATTGAGTTATTCATCTAGGTATTTGTCGCGCAATCCTGGAGCCGGGGTCTTAGAATGCGGCTTCGGTATCCCCTGCCTGTCGTAAGAGCCGACAAAAAGGGGCCTTTGGGCTCGTGGGTGGTCAGATTTGGGGATCTGGCTACCTTCTCGAACGAGCCCAGGGAAGACAACGGCGCGGTGTGGCTCGTGTCGTTGTAGGGGCCGGAAAAGGACCAACGTCCTGCGAATGGTGCCTCAGGCAACTTGATAATTAAGGGGGCACTAGTATGAGTTCGTCAGAGACCCTGGTGCCCCCTGTCAAGCACAGAGGCTGGCCACCGAGGGGGTTTTAGTGAGCAACCTCACATAACCCGGTTGCTCCCCAAAGCAGCCGGGTATCTTTCTAAGATTTCCCCCCCGTCAACAAAAAAAAAAAAAAAAAAAAAAAGGTATTTGTCGCGCACGTACCTACTTAATGCAAATTTAAGACTTATATAGTTTTCTCATGGATACCATTATCAGAACTGGACTAAATTGAAATGGGACCAAATGGGAAGCGTCAGCTTTCTAATATAGCAAACATAAAAAGAAAAAAAAAACATACAGTCGAATTGATAACCTCCTCCTTTTTTGAAGTCGGTTAAAAAGTAGACTAAAACAAGCAGATTGTAAAAGTAGACTAATGTCTATTAGCTTTGCTTTACTCTCGGGTTATTTTGTTTTTTTGAAAATGAGCTGTTTTTAAATTTCTGG
The DNA here is from genome assembly GCA_949125135.1 of Alcis repandata. Lineage (NCBI taxonomy): Eukaryota > Metazoa > Arthropoda > Insecta > Lepidoptera > Geometridae > Alcis > Alcis repandata. Next base: position 6,639,566 of record OX421235.1, on the reverse strand, counting down.
ACAGAAAGTCGGGAAGGCTGGATGTTACGCCAAGCAATACCTCTTTAGTGAGGAAATAAGACATTTCGAAGAAAAAACTGTATTTAGTAAGTAAATTGGAGAAGACTGATGAATATTTCTGTATAAGTTGATCAAACCTAGACCATATGTTATGTACTCGGTACATAATTTCGATAGTAAGTTGTACATTCATTAATATGTTGGAGGTAGCTCATACGTCTAGACTCCGTCCGCGAAGGAATCGGCGACTTTCGTCACATTAAGATAAACTAGGACACGAATCCATTAACGGAGGCTTGCAGCAATGTTTGCGATGCAATGAAAGGCATCCGCACATTAACCTGTTAAAAACACCGATTGTATAAGACGTTACAAATGCATCCGTTGGCGATCGATACGTGGAGAAAAAATTTCATGGAAGCAAAATAACATGGCTTGTGATACTTACTGAATTTAATTTGTGTCAGGCTTGTAAACACTCCTTAGGAAAGTCACCGATTGTAACTGAAATTGTAGGTCAAAGGATCCGACTCAATCGTTCGTGAATAGTCACGTGTTTTATGACAAAATATGTCAGGTTCAACGTCATCGTTTCCAGTCTGTGACTACCAGCTGCTGAGCATAGGCCGCTCTTTTCTCATACCTCTAACATATAGGAAGCGTCGACATGCTGTTCTTATTTCGAAATAAAATAATCTGTATAAATGTAATATGTTCGTTTTTTTTTTATTCAGTTATAGGCTTGCGTTTGACTGCCATCTCGCCTGATAAATTAAATTCAACATAAGCTGTATAAAAACCTACTGCTACTAAGAATAGTAGAACCCTCTTTGCTTAATCCATTACCAGTCTACTCCTATAAAAACTTCTTATGTTAAACAAATTGTTTTTGCCATCTTAGAAGTCTCATAATCGTGTTCATCCACCTTATATTTCCTAAATCGCCTATAAAATACTTCTCCCGACATCTCTATTATCTAAACTAGGCAGTAGAACGCCTTCCTATTGTCTGTGTAAGTGTGTAAGTAAGGCAGCATCGCTGTATTAAAGTATTATCTAATACTCTATCAGTGAAAGTGTGTATGTGTGCGTCGATGACGTAAGAAAAGCCGGTGCTCGGGCGCAAGCCTGTTCCACTCTCACTAGTCTCACGACGCTGATATTCAAGTAACTATATTTTACATTCAACTAGGAAGTTCTAAATTAAACAGATGTTTGTTAATTCCGTGTTAATTTCGCGGTTTATAAGGAAATGCGTGTATTCTATGGCTTCGTAGATGTTTGAACTGGCGCGTTGATGTCTTTTGACCGACTACTGTAGCTTGCGTAATGACGTAGCCTCTATATATTTTTTACTAGAAAATTTGCATAATATCCGAGTTAAGTGTGCTTGGGATGTATTATATTAGCCTATTAGTTTACTTCACTGGCACGTTACGCTATGCTAATGTTTAATCGTAAATAATCGTCAATAAATGTATGGATTCAAATGTGAGTTTTACTAACACACTACGACGCGACGGGTTCTATTCTTAATCTTGTTTGTGTTTAAGTGATTTGAAATTTTTGCTTGAGATTAAATATAAATTGATCTACGTGAGAATATTCTTAGTAGCTACGACGAGATATTCATAAATAATTAATGAAGATGTTTTTGTTTTTAATTATATTTCCACTATATACTCGTATTATACCCACTATTTATTAAAAATCGTTATTTAGTTGTTTTTTACTTCTGCATTTATGATTTTGCAGATTTGTGCCATAGTTTTCAATAACTAAGAGCACTATTTTTACTTCTCACATATATATGTACCTATAGATTTTAGAAAAGAACACTTAGGAATTCATGCCGTTATATTTATTTCAATACAAACATTTTCCGGCATTGGGTTGCCGCTGTAATCTAGTTTAGAAAGAATAGTGTCAAGCAGGAAGGAAATAAGTGTGTTACTGCATTAGACATAGCAAGGTATGCTTCCGCGCGGAAGTGGTGCAGAGCATGTATCACGTGTAACTTGGTGAGTGGCTTTAATTTGTATCTATTATGATACTTGCATTGCCAGTTTGAGATCTCGTCTCGGGTAATTGCTTTCTGGCGCCCATTATGTGGGTAGGTATTGTGAAACCGTACGGTTCAACTACGATCTTATCTGTACATTTCCATTGTAGGTACATCTATGCTGGGTGAGGATCGAAGGAATCGCAAATGACTTGATCGATATCACATTGAATATTACAGAATCAGGCTATATAGGTTTTTTAAAACAGACACCGTGCAGTTGACTCTAGTACTATGCTACCTAATAGATATGATGGGTACTAATAGGAATATTCAAAACATAGTGCTTGCTCTTTGATATCAAAGAAGAAATAATATAATGGGGCCAGATTTTGATGAACTTTATCTCATTTACTGACCTGATGCTATTTAGTGATAAGTAGAATTTGTACGGATGAGATTTAGTTTTCTACTAAGCGTATTAAAGAATAAGTTAAAAAAAGCTTGTAGAAATGGCATTGAAATAGTAGCGCACATCTCAGCACATTATCACATCATATTTGTAAACATCTAAAAAACATTCTGAGCTTTTTCATTTCACGTAGAATTTACAAAAGCTGACCACCGGCATCATATCCTGTTTACTCGGTATATTTATAGGTCACCTTTGTAATACCTGCTTCCTTCTTCCACGCGGTGAGTCTGTCAACTTCTTGTAGTGATTTCGACGTCGTCGTTAAGGGGTAGACGGTGACTCTGCAGGCTCCTGCGCAGTCAAGTGGCACAGCACGCACTGTCGAATTGGAGCTGCCACGCTCCGGTGGCCAGCTATTTCCAGTTTACTTGTTTTTGTCTAAGGGCGATAGAGTACATAGTTAGCTAAATAAACTTAGAAGGCTTTGATTACTTTTACGATTACGATGGAGCTCTGGTTTACTAAGTAGGAGGTATGTTTTTTTTTGAGTCGTAATTTGAGACCTTGCTTCTGCTGCCGCAACTATTCTTGATGTGGGTTATCTAGTTCCTAGTTTTAACTTTAAACTTCACGTCACTCAAAGACTCACATGTAAGATGCAAAAAAACGTATAGAATGAGACGTCGCGCGTCGTAGGGCAAATACGGCACTACGGCACTACTCCATTTAGGTAGGTATGCCGTTTTAACCGAAAAATTACAGTTTCAAAATCTAAAATCTAATTTATCAAATCAAAATATTGTAGCTTTGAGGAACTATAAGTCCAAAATAGATTCGAAGCGCATTGCACAAAAGTAAACCATTTAAATTTTAAGCGATACCTACATTCTGTAGGTAGGTATGTCACAATATTATCGTTTCACGGAAGTCCGAAGCAGAGGCCTCGATCCATCATGAAGCGATAAATAACAGCGACCGACATCCATAGCGGCTGTGCATTACTGTTTTAACCTCGTAACCCGTTTTTATTCCTTTCTTTAATAAAAATGGGTTAGCACTTTGTTAACCACTTATTTGCAAACAGTGGATGAGACTGGGACTGAATCGGAAAAGATAGCGCATTGAAGAGGAGATTTTTATTCAACAGTAGGTGGAAAATGATTGATGCTTCGTCAAATTTTCTCTATCGAAAACTATCGCGCGCAAAAACAAGACAAAACTAATTTTAAGTGGCTAGAACAGGATTCTTGAATGAGTCTGAATTACCTGTAAGATTATCTACTTATCTCTCATAAAAAAAAAAACATATTTAATAAAAAGCTACAATAATATTACACCATTACCTTCCAACCTATAAAAGTAATTGTGAAAAGTTGAAGCAAGCAAAAGCGAGCCTTTTTAGTATTGTAAGAATATCACGCTTGAATTACTCTAAGGTATTTACAAAATGTCGTAAATATTGCGTGTCTACGTATATTTTTCCTCCAAGCTTTCATTATCGACCTATGATCGAAATGTCAGCGTTCACTCGCATTCGTGATGACCTCACATGCTGGCATTTAAGTAGGTGTCTCACTGTTTGTTTTACCTATAAAATAAATGGTTGGTGTCTTACTATTACAAGAAAATTATTTAAACAGTAGATTGCGCATGCTGAAAAATTATCTTTGAAATATATCTTATGTACCTAGTGCTGGAAGAGGTAATAAATTGCGCCTGCCGTTGGGCTGATATTTACAGATGTTTACTCGAGCAATACGTGCCTAGGATTTTGGGTGCGCCTAGACCTAGAAACACAGATGAGTTTGACGACATTAATTTGACGAGGTTAGGCTTTTCTGAGCGTATTTTCTTGAGATGGGTAAAGGTACAATCTGTCTACGGATACATGGTCTGTGCTATTTACCTCTGAGATACACCTATTTACGAAAGAACTTAAGTCGCACGATCTCGAGCAAATGGACAATGACTCCGCAGTATTGACGCTCGGCTGGCTTTGTTAGTCATCGTTGAAAATCGAATTTCCAACAAAGGTTCTCGAGATTATATTTCTGCCGGAGGTAGGGCGTAAGGCGTAATTGAAGTCAAGGATTTTGCCATTGAATGTGCTTTGTAATTTATGGGTGGAAACCGAAAGTTGTCATGGTTTGAATGCTGCTAATTAATCAGCGTACCTCGATAGAGATACTACTGTACCGTGGTTAAAATGAACGGAATTCAGTGCAACTTTGAAAGAGCTGGTCGTACTGCTGTTTTTTGTACGAAATGTACGAAATTTGTAGAGCTTTAGACTTGACACTAAATTCAAAACGTGCAACACTACAATTGTCAAAGTAACTCTATTATTTTACCTCTTCAACGCTTTTTGAATTCTGAACCGATGTAAAAACATAACTGAGTTTGTGCGTAAATGGCCAAGAAGTGAATGAACGTGAGAAAGAAACTTTGAGGAAAGCTCGAACTTTTCGGCAGACAAAATAGTCTTAATAAAATTGAACCAATCGTAACATAAAGGAAAATAACACGACCTACGATTAAAAGTCCAAAACTCACGTGGCCTGTGGGAAAACCCCATGTCTCGATATTATGTATAAACAAAATTGACATTATGCAACGCTTGACACGTTGACGCAACGCTTGTTTTCGTGGATCGTGGTAAGTGTGCCACAAGTAATACTTAACACACTGCGTGGTGGATAAACTGTGACGGTTCTCAGTAACTGGGAAAGTAACTGTGGCGGTTTGTAGTAACTGATAGGGATCTGTGGCGGTTTGTAGTAACTGGTAGGTTTCTGTGGCGCTTTATAGTAAGTGCGAGTGTCTGTGGCTCCGGTCAGCTGGTGCCCCACTAGCGGTATGACATAACGAGCTTCCGCTAGTGAAAGGTACTTCACTTTATGTCACACTGGAGCCTGCACTCGTAACTTGTATTCGTGTTGAAATTGAATACTTATCTCATGTGGGTCACCCAATTTTTGTAAATTTAATAATGCTGCTTTTATGAGCTGAAGTGGTGCATGGAAAAGAGAATGTTGTTACTTGAAACCCATAGACTTCAACTTCAATTTTCTGCACAAGGGCCGGGCGAAGGGAACGTTTTCAATGGTGCCAACCTTCGAAAAATAAATATTTTATTTTTGTTTTTGATTATTTTTTACAACCCAACTCAGTGGTGCACTAGGATATTTAGCACCAATATGAACTAGGTCACACCCTGAGGTTTCTGGTGATCGTACTTTTTGGTGATCGGCTGGGTCGTTGAGACCCAGCCAGAGCGATGAGACGACATAGATTTTTCAAGTAGGTATAGATACTAGACATTTTGAAACGCAATTGTTTGAATGGACATGTCTATTACTCTAATCTTAAAGTCCTTGATGAAACCACTCTATTTATAATCTACATTACTGCTACTTTAAGTTTCTTATCACATATTTATTTATAGATGTAACTCTGAGTTTCGTTTAACGAATATCATAATTCTGGCTAATAACGCGAGCGCGGGCGCAGGCGTGTCAATTTTTATCCCGTGGTACAAGAAAAAGGTAATTTTGTTACCAAGAAAAAACGTAACTATACCAAAGGTATGCCTTCAGCATGTTTACTTTCTTAGTAGGTATAAAATCCATTCTATTCTTAGTAGGTTATCTTCAAGAAGAGATATTTCTGTTGAATATTCAATATGCATTTGCATATTATTTGCACACTTTTATAATGCACTATCATGATGCAAAAAAGCAGACAAAATATTATCGTATAAAATAATGTCTGCTTTTATATAAAATCTTAATATATATATAAATTACGTGTCACGTTGTTTGTCCGCTATAGACTCCTAAACTACTTAACCGATTTCAATCAAATTTGCACACCGGGTGCAGTTCGATCTAACTTAGGAGATAGGATAGCTCACATCTCAATTTATAGTAAAAAACATGAAAAATTATAAAATTTAAAAATACTTAAACCCTATAGCGCTTTGGACAATGTAAACTTTTTTAATGTAACTTTTGACATTTGACATAGAATTGACGCAATGGCTTTTGACAGGACAACGTCTGTCGAGTCAGCTATTATGTATAAAATATAAACAGTTACCTACTTCGTTATATTCATAACCTACTAAAAATAAGGTCACCAATTTTATTTAGAACATCTGTGTCTCTATGTAGGTCACACATTGGTGATATCATCGGGGATACTTACTTTTTACTACCAAATGTGATCTTGATAGAACACTGGAAGCTGGAACCGAGGACAACCGTACCTACTTATTTTATGTTGGGCTATGCTTTTGATAAATTTTATAACATTGTATAGTGTCTTAAATCCAACGACAACCTTTACATAAGTTTGTGCTGTAAAGTTTTTGTTGCAAAGTCACACTCCATCAAGTAGAAGTCCATTGACTTTTTGCAATAATATTGTTACATAGTTACCAAGAACACTTATTTAGCTTAATTTAATATTTTTTGACGTATTTGGCTAAAATGTATGCACTTAAACATGCGGTCACGTAGACATGTGTAGGACGGTACATAGACGGTTCCATATTTAGGATTTCTGCCTGTAATTCAGCCTCTCAATAAACACACAATTCGAGACGAAGGCGACGAAGAAGGTAACATTAGCAAGAAAACGATCCTCGAAGATGGAACAGAAGTGGTATAGAAGCAAAAGGATATATGTACCTATATTATGTATGCACTTTTCAATTAAAAAAAAAATTACAAAGTTACACGCGTTGCGGTATTTTTTCAGACAAATTATAATTTTTAAATAGGATTCTAAGAAAATAAATAAAATATTTAATAGTAATCCAGCACATACAATATACATATGTATTGTTATAATTAATGAGCAAGTAGATATTTTACTTCCTCCGTAATAATGAATTAAAATTAATGCCAAACGAATAATTATGTAGAAATCGAAGACGCTAAGAATTTATAAGCTAAAGACGAGTCTCGCCTACTGACCTCTAAACTTTATTAAAAGTTGACACTTGACACAAGATAACGACACAACCGAAAGGTTGCGCAGACAAACTAGCTACCACATTGTAAACAATATATTATTTATATCATTACATAGATTAGAATAGAATATATCGCACACCAATGCAATTACAAGAAAAACTATGTACACTGAGAAAAATTTCACTCAAAGTACGGAGCATACTGACAATCACCAAAAAGTACGATCATTAGCACCAGTTTTTATGGAGACAACTATCATAATATTATATATGGTTCTCACCCTAAAAACTGGTGCTAATCATCGTACTTTTTGGTGATTGTCAGTATGCTCCGTACTTTAGGTGAATACATCGGAATTTTGATTGCCATTTTTCTCAGTGTAAGACTAAATAAAATTATATCCGTTAGTGCAGCGACGACCTTATCGCTTTAAGCGACTTCATCCAGACAAACTTTGGATGGATAAGATTGACAGAATTGATATACGGTCGGTGGTGTTTAAATAAATAAATAAATAGATAATATAAGTAGATTAGTATTAGCCGTTTATTTAAACCATATTTAGAATCTCAACCAAAAAGGACAAATACTAATTTTACAATAATACCGTGAGGCTCAGCTGATGTTAATCACAGATTTATCAATGTGCAACCTAGAAGTAACATGTCAGCTAAACCAGTGTTAACATTTAACAAGCAATATCCGAAACGTGGAAACATTGCCAGTGTCGCAATCCGAGCTACATTCAGTAACTATTTAGTCAAACTGGTCACCAATCTGAGCTAACTGGTCGTTTGAAAAGTGGTAGTTGTACCTCTAATTCAGAACCGGAACTATAAATTAAACTGGATTAAAGGTGACATGTTTTAGTTGGTACAGGTTTGGTTTGGCTATTAAAACAGGCACTAGGATATAGGTAATTTGTTTGGACTGTATTGAAACTATTGTTATCGTAATCAAATATTGGTTCATAGCTGGTCATGGGCCTTCCGTATGTATGCTAGGGTCGATACACATCTGACGGAAAATGCGTCGCGTATTACTCGACTATATACTCGACGCACTAGCGCATCATCGGTTGAGTGTGAAAGGTTGGATGTTTTATTATACATTTCTCTGTTTTGGCGTTACGCGACCGATAATACGCGACGCATTTTCCGTCAGATGTGTATCGACCCCAGCTCAGTTTTCCGCCAACTCTAGAAAATAAACAAACGAAGCGCAGTCTCTGATAATTTTTAAGATGTTAGGTTGTAACAATAAATAATTCAAAGAAACATCTATCATCTTTCATACATCAATATTGGCTAAGCTGGGATAATGTCGAACACATAGAGAGTCCGATTGAAGAAATGTTATTATTTATTATTTACAACTATTAAAAAGATCTCTCAATAGAAACGTGTTACGCAGCTAGCTGCCAAAGAAGATGCTCTTTTATTATTGGTTCACAACTTATTTAGTATCTCTTATGTTATAATCTAAGAAATCATATTATCACAAATTACAACATTATCATAATTTCCAACAGTTGTTAATTGAAGCAAGAATTGGTGCGTGTTTAGTGCACAAGTGAACAGTTACCAAGAATGGCATAACTGTTAGGTCACAAGTTATCAAGCCGGAATTCCGTTCTCTAGTAATGTAATACTCGTTACGTGCTGATACAAAGTTAAAAATTGCATTACATTGATAAACCGTACTGATGTTTTATTTAATTTCACTGTTTATCTAGTGCTTATACAATACTTACTTAGATGCAAAAGATAAATAAGTACATACATATTGTTGCAGTAAAAACTGTTGCATTGCATTTTGTTATCATTGATTCAATCTTCAAATGTTATGAAAATGTTTAATAACTCTTTGTAATGGCTAAGTATAGGTATGTCTACCGACTCTACTGTTTGCATATTTTTTTTGTATTTTAATGTTTATTTATTTAATTAGCTTTGTGTTAGACCGCAATTTCACCTCATGATAAGCAATTACGGGATTTACGATAGAGAACACTTGACTAGAAGAAACCAAACTTCATGACACCTAGAATATATCTAACAGGGAAACCCCTTTCAGGTTCGCTCGATAAAAGCGGAATCAACGCATTTCGTACGGGTTTTTAGTATAAATTCTTAAAACGATGCCACTAATTGTGCCCTTGGTAGTTTCAGTTCATTCAACTAGTAGCAGCATTGAACCGAACATTAAAACGATATACAATACGCTTGCGAACCATCTTTAACAGTGTCCTAATCATCTGAAACGTTATATTGATAGCAGTTGTCACATTGTTTAGACATTGATCTTTCAATAGGACCAAATTGAGAACAATCAAGAGCAGGCCTAAAATATCAACGCTCACATTACATACGAAAGACTCTCTTAATAAAGACCAGTTTAGTCACCACTTTGGAATCGTTTAAGGCGGTTTTTTTACTCTATTCGGTGTTCTTAAATGGTTTCCTTGGACAAATACGTCTCCCCCAGCCCATTGTCACTCCGTCAGTCGAGATGTGTGAAAACATCCATACCTGCGTTTTTAGCTTTTAAATTCTGGCCATGTTCGTCTCAAATTTTCGAACTGGTCTCTTGAGAACTCGTTTACAACAATGGCTACCGGTTTTGTGAAGATTTGATGAGATGAGACAACACATCGCTTCATTGAGTTTACGAGTAGGTTAGGTATGTGTTTTAAGATTCTCAAGCTCTAAGTGGGGGTACTTTGTGATTTGTTTTTAGACGTCTTGTTAACGATTTGCCGACAAAGCATTGAGGGGAGAGCTTTATAAGAGAAGACGTAGCCCATAAAATAAAAAATAAATATCCATAGCTAAATCTAAGGTATTGTTTTACCGAATTTAGGGTCTGAAAAAATATGGTCGGTTCACTTCCTTTATTCCTTATACTTCTATGGAAGAGAGTTCTTCTATAATAGAATCTGGTTATAACGACTTCGCTTATTATGACTGCTTTTACTGTCCACAACACGCCGAGTTCGGTTTTTTATACAAACTATGAAAGTTCCTTCCAGAAAATATAAGTTTCAGATCGTGTAGCGTAAATCCACTCGAAATAACAATAAATCGGTTTTAATAAAAAAAGTCCAATAAATAAAGCAATCCAATTGAGACGGTCAGCTTGAGAAATGATCACGAACTGCTGTAATAGCAGACACAAGGACGGGCATGGTATAGCGGCACGTGATGCACTCGTGTGGACTCATCTCGGGAATAGAAGGACGCAGATATCAAACTCAACACACTCATAGCTCCCCAATATAACCTGTGTCGCGGATGCCATGGAACACACACAAAGACAAGGACAACTAACACCCAGACCCAGAGCCAGAGCAGACATTTATCATTCAAACATCGGGAATCGTTTCGGCCGGGCAGAAGAAATCAAACTTATATTTCATTTTCTATGCTTGACTTATCGGTGTTTCTGAATGGTGTAGTATGTAAGGAAGAAAGTAAGGATGTGGTACCTACTTAAGAACGTTCTTCTACACGTCAAAGTGAACAACTTCTATAACACAAGTTTGCTAAATTCGAAAACGAAAATATCGAATCTCCATAGAAATTTAATCACGCGACTTAGTATGGATTTTGTATGGAGACTCGGTATTTTTTTTCTCGAATTGAGCAAACTTGTGTCCTAAAAGCTGTTTACTTTGACGTGTAGAACATCACCTTTAAGTATTAGTACACCATTCAGAAACACATTGTAGACTAACATCAAGCTATTTTTTCCCGTATTTTCTTTTTCTATGATAGGCTTGCGTTTGGCCGCCATCTCGCCTGATGGTAGCAATGATGCGGTCTACGATGGAGCACGCTTGCCTAAAAGAAACCGATACTCCACCGTATGTAAATAATGACCAGCTACACTGCAAGATACTACAAGACATCAAAAAGAATCAACGCCATTACCAACAGAACGTCAAAGCAAAAGGACTATACGGAACAGTTCTGAGAAAGATGACGTTTAAATGGATAACATGTTTTAACTTCTCTACAAGTAAATAACTTAACAAACCCAATCGTATAAAAAATCACACTTTGATCGTGACTTTGTTTGTGACTGCAATGACGTACCGCAATAAACGTAATAAATGATGGCAAATGCCAGGTTGTTTTTATTTTACATTGTTTTCATCTTTCGAAAATAGGGCCCAGTCGACGCATCTACACTGAGAAAAAAATTACCTAAAGTACGGAGCATAGTGATAATCACCAAAAAGTACGATGTTAAACACCAATTTTTACGGTGACAACTATCATAATATATGGTTCTCACCCTAAAAACTGGTGCTAGTGCTAGTTTTTACGATGACAACCATATATTATGATAGTTGTCACCGTAAAAATTGGTGCTAATCATCGTACTTTTTGGTGATTGTCAGTATGCTCCATACTTTTGGTGAAATTTTTCTGAGTGCATCTTTCCAAAATAGAGCCCAGTCGACGCATCTACATTTTACATCTACATTCTACTCTTATAAAGCATACTCGTATCTTAGCTTCTACTTCTGGGTCGTTACATTATTCACTCGCTCTACAATCCCGACTAGGGTCAATTGATGGCTAATTGTAGCTGGCTGGATGCGACGTTGTGTCGATGCCCTAGCAATTTGTATTTGTAGTGCAATTCTATTGTGGCTCACTGGTTTGTTTGTATTTACCGTATTGTTTGGTATGTAGTCTGAAACTAACAGTACTCTCTATAGAGTGGTAGAGTAATCTCTGCTATACAGGGTATGCTAAGCCGAAAAGGGCTCATAGTATTCTTCATTATGAACAATAATCCTGTATATTGTTTCAAGAAATGTTCCCGACAGAATCCTACTAATATTTTAAATCTCAAAGTTTGTATGTTTTTTGCTTAATCAGGTAAAGACGGCTAAACGGATTTGTATGAAGGTAGCTTATACTTTGGATTAACATATATACTACTTTTTATCCCGAAAAATGCGGGTGATACCGTTGCACGCAGCTAGTTCATAATAATGAGTTCTCATTCTCTCAAAACATTACCAATTTCGAACGGGAGAGTTTGAGCCTAGCAACACCGAGCTTATAACAATGTCGACTACTATCAAAGCATATCGAGCGCAGCACTAGCCGGGGTCGACGAGCTCTGATAAGGGGTAAGTGATAAGGAGCTATCGGGCCGGCCTCGACACCCGATGTCTCAACCAACTCGCTCAATCCAAACATTACTATTTTTATCAATGAAAATTAACAACATTGATAAGGTGTCGAGGATTTGGCTGGTCGACGGAAACGTAATTTGCTTTCCGAATTCAGAGTCTCGAAAGATCTACTTGTTAAAGATAACAGCTAACAAGTAGATAGGTAACATTACACAAGCATATCGTCACTCTTACTACTAATTCCTTCCTTACAACTTCCTTAGATTGAAAATTGATTACAAGAATCTTCGTCATTTCTTTTCCACTTACCTACGTTTAATGAGTTACCTTAATTTACATACTTGTTTAAGGGTGTAATATCTACCAAAGCTGTGTAAAGCTAGGCTGAGACAAATTTTCTATGTTTTTAAAGAAATAAGGTTCAATGTTTCACGTTTTGGATATTTTGAATTTCCTCAGAACAAACAGACATTTCAGAATTTCCGTTCAGCCTAACTCCACAACTCTAGTAGATTGTGTAATTTGAAGCCATCTTCATAGTGGACGATGGTTTCTACTGAATATAGATGAAACTTACTTCTTTTAATCGGTTTGAGCATCGAAATATTTGTTATACATACCTGCATAATTTAATCTAACTCAAGCCACTCATAAGGCCCAAGTTTGAAGGCATTTTAAGGCAGATCTAAACAAACTAAAAATATATGTCTTTATCATTGCAAGCCATGAGATAAGGATGCCAATAGTTTTAGAAAATTTAGACCTGTCTTAAAAAGCCTTCAAACTTGGGCCTATAATCATACTAAACGGATACATGGAATTTTATTAAAATAATTCTTAGTCATATTCCTTTATTCGTACTAATAGTATTCGTCAAATTACAGTCAAAAAAATTGTATGTTTTAACACAAAACATTAACAAAATAAATAAAAATTTAATGTCAACAATTTAAAATAAAAATAGACATAAAAATTATGTAATTCTCACTTCAAAACCGTAACCTACTTTAAATTCGATAAGCGCATTATAAATTAAGGAAGCCGACTGATAAGCAAAATGTAACAATATTTATTTATCAACCGACGAAAAGCGAAAACAATCCGTTATAGTTTCGACTTCAGATAAAACTTGTTTTTAAAGACGTTACCAGTTTCCTGGACAGTTTATAAATTAATACGTGACATGAAACATGCAAATATGTAATATATCTAGTAGGTACGATAAATAACACAGCAAGATATAAGCGAAAATAATTAAATTTGCATATAAAATGTCATGACTCGTAGCTCACATTGCGCTTACCGACGACGTTGCAGAATAGCGTTCAATTCGATATTTATTAACTTTATTATGTTATTTAATTGAGGAAGGTAGAGATGCTTTATTAGGTTATTGCTATTAAACGTGCTGTAATAATTATCCAAGCTCCAACAGGTATAATCAATCATACCACTTAGTCTGTAAAATATTTAACAATTTGAATACAAAACATCTCCGTAATATCTTTTCCAAAACCGCTGAGCGAAGACAGAAAGCCAATCGAATGGAGTCAGTCGGTCGATACAAAATGGTATCGAAATGCCGAGCAAGCTTATGTAATATCCCGCTAGACCACTCTTCGACCGGCAAAAAATTCCAAAACATAATGGCTGCTCTCATTGTTTCCACTCGCTGCTGGCGCGATTTATGAGGCAGTTTAAATGGCCAGGCCTACTTTAGGTCCAGCCTAAAAACATAACTTGGCGAATGCGCGCTTTGTTCTCGAGACTCGACCCAACTCTGCGGGCGTCGATTTTTTTCGGGGACCCTTTTGTTTTTAAATTATGTAACCTCGAATTTCGAAGCGAGCAAAAAGTTTCGATGATGAATCGTCGTCTATTTTATTTTAACGAGGGCCGACCCACGGACGGGGCCAGCATGCCGTCAAAATAATGTGTCGCTTGATACATTACGGGCCCTTCGCAGTAACTCTCGAGGTTGATTCGTCGGCATCCAATACGGGCGATTGGCAAAAGGTTTTACTGCTCACGTTTATAGGCCAGGATCCCTCGATCGTGGCTCGTAAATGCGCTCGCGCAGGCCCGGCTCGGTCGCGTGATAGAACCGGTTGTAAGGGTAACATTGTTCATTATTCAAATTAGTGCGTGTTGTAATAATTTGAGCCGAGACTCGAGCCGCGATTAGGCGCTCGGGGCTCGCCGCCGATTCTGACCATTCTGCACTCCAACTGCAATATTACGTTACGACTTGATTGCTACAAAGTTGCATGCTAATAGTATGTGATGTTTATTTTTATCGAGATCCATTTGAACATCACAAATAAATTAATTATGATTACTAATTATTTAAGTTCGAAATGGTGTGGTCAAAACATAATGATGTCCTTTATCCGTCTTGTTTATCCTCTGCCCTACCTACATATTAATTAAGCAAATATAATACCGATACGCGCTTATTAATTAAACATCGATCCCGTAACTAACAAAGTTTAATATTATAAAGTATGAAACTTATAATTTACTTAATCATTATAAAGTATGAAACTTTCCGTATCGCAAACGGGTTGTATTAAAATAAGCGATGCAATGATCACGTCATGCAGCCTATACTTCCTACTCATAAGCTGTCACTGTAAGGGGGTATTATAATAAATAGACTTCGTACAGGGTCGTATCTAGGACTTCACTATCGGGGCACAAGACACACCCTTAAACAGTGTGCCCTAGATAAAAGCGTAAGCTCGAAAGCTTTAATATTTATGATCGAGCTACTCGCGCCCCACGGTGACATCCGCACTTTCCGAAATTACAAAATAGGTTAGGTACATGTTAATCCAGGGAATAAGCTTATCTTTATATGTAACATATTTTATAGGTTTCCGCGTGATTGAGCAACAAACATCCAAACATACAAACTTTGACATTTAGTTAAAGTAATAATTGAATTACGTAGTATTAGATATTAGCCACGCGCGTGAGTCGGCTGCACTGATACGTTAAACCCTGTTTATCCCAAAGTATGAGATAATTTACCTGACTCAACCCCCCAAAACTTCTCGTTGAACACATGTAAGTACGTTATACAGTTGGCGACACTGCGCCGGAGTTGTGGAACCGGTCCTGACTTCCTCGTGAGCGATCTACGTTATTGGAACTTCGAGTATTAGCAGAGACAACGCCTACCTTCATGTAGTGTCCAATACGTGATAGGATCAAAAAATTGCACTGGACTATCATATTTTTTAAATAAAATATACTAATATACTTACCAGCTAATTACCCGACACAGAAGCCTTTATTTTTCAATATCATATATTGACTAGATTGTGTTGCAAAATATCACAAAAATTACAGACTAGTTTATAAAAATAACCAAATAAATATACCGACCAAGACTAGCCCTTAGCAGTAGTAAAGTTGGTATGTTAAACAATTACTTATTGTCTGTTCTCTATCACAGATAATAGCCAAATAAAACAAACGCGAAGGGATTCTTAAAAGCTCTGGATGCTCTTTTTTTTGTAAACTATTAAATATCTTCTATTTATAATTAATTGCCGCGAAAATGGCTTGACTAATTTAAACTTATTTTTAATACAGTTTAGGATTAAAAAAATAAGATAGGAAATCCCAACACGAAAAAAAGATTAAAATATTTAAGGATGTAGGTACAAATTAGAAAGGGTCGTCTGTTCTTAAAATACAAATTCAAATTCTCTGAAAACTCTTCCTACTTCTACGATGTTAGTTCCGAATTAGATAATAATTTATTCACATTTTATGTCTTACGGAGAGGCCGTTCCATTATTTGTGAATTTAGAAGACTTAGAAACTAGAATAGCTCATTTTAATAATTTGGGTTTTGTGTGAACATACCTTAAAGTATGACCTATAAAGAGCAGACCATACATATACTTTAACTTTATTTCTACACCAACTTGAAGCAGATAAATGAGCTCTGCACAGTCGCTCTACAAATTGCCTGTTAACTAACTAAATATCACTGATTATTATGTCGTTATATGTACTAGGCATAATGAACCGTCATTAATTTATCGTTAGCACAACATAGACCCCTAATAATAGTTTGTGTACCGATACAGAGCTAAAAATAATGGATAGGAGCCATATTAATTAGCTACTTCACTGTGTAATCTAGGGTCAACATTCACGGTCCTCGAGGGTCGTTTTAATAAAACTATCGTCGAAGTTTATCGCTGTTATTATTTGTTAAGATATCTGTAGACGTATTACGGTTTGAAAATGACTTCGTTTTAAAAGTTTGTGTGAAAAAGAAAACAAACAACAAATTCTGTCATGAACTAATTTAGTAATGATGCAACATTTAGATTTTCAATAAGTTCGTTCGTACTTAAGGAATTTCTTTCAAGTTTTTGAATCATTTTTACGAAATATGTCAAGATTCGTTAAAGAAACTGTCGTTACAAAAAGATACTCTAGAGTTAGATTTCTTTGGATTTATATTATAGAACTAGCTAACTAACTATTTACACATAGCTGCGCTCCGTGGTTGCACACTAAATGAAAACTCGATCGATTCGCCTTTAAAAAAAAGTAAAGAATCGGTTCGCACGTTTGGGAGCTACGATGCCACAAACAGATACATACTCGTAGTTACATACGTTAATCTTACAACACTCATCTTTTTGCTTCAGGGGTAAAAAAACGGCTCATCGATCTTCGGCTCTAGATTCAGATTTAGATTAATAACATTTATTATAATGAAGTATGCGTTATCGTAGGTACAAGGGCGCCGGAAATGCTCACGAATTAAATGTGTTAACTCTGTTGTTCGTTACCAGACATAATTAATGAACTCGTGGACTAATTACACCTCAACATTAAATATAGGTTAGCTAAGCAGTTAATCACTTGTTTACAATGTGCAGGAAAACGCCATTGTTAGAAAATCTACGTGGGTTCGGCTGAACTTGATTAATATGTAATTATTGTAATAACTCTTGTAAAATAGTTTAATAAATATAATTGAAAAGGTAGCGCATAAATAAAAGATCGAGTGTTCGGAAAGTGTTTTGAGGATTATCTAATTTGTTCACTTACCTAAAACTTATTTTAGGATATTTATTTAATCATCATTACTTATCGCACTCACAGCAGAGCCAAGGCGTGCGATAGGTTACACCACGAAATATATTATAAAAAAAAATTATAATATTAATCAGTCAGTATTCAAAAATATCTTAAATCGTCGGCGGCTGGTCATTCGGCGAGGATTCAAAATAGGTTTTGTTCTGCTTGAAAAAAAAAGTAGGTACGTAAATATGCTACGAGTCTAACAAGATACAATGAAAAGGTCAAACTTTTTGAGACTTGTAGGTGAGTACCTATTGAGAATCTTGGAAAAATAAGTCAAAGCCCGCTCTAGAAATGTTTATTGTTCTTCCACAAAAAAAATCTCTGTTTTCAAGAAACACACACGCGTTAGGTACGCGTATGTAAAAGATTTCAAGATTTCTGCAATTGAGTATGCTAATGCATCACGCACAGAGCTTTCAAGTTTACCGCCTTTCTAAGAATTCTTCGCCCTTATCAAGTCTTAAAGGTTTTGTATTACCGTAAGCAACTTTATGGGAGGATTACCTATTTCTTAAAACTGGATATGCTGGGTAGAAATTGTTTTATTGGAATATTGAATAGGTACAATTTGCCAGGTGTCTTACCTGTTCAAGCCCAGATGGGCGGACTGGACTAACTGGACCAATTATATTAATTATACGTACTTTTCGTTTTAGTATTTATTTGGTAAGGGACTAACTTTTACTAGTGACTTTAAGTACTTTACTTATTTTTGATCTAGATTTTTTTTGTCAATATGTGTTTTTATTTATAATACTTAAAGTTAAAAAATAACTAAGTAAAACTAAACTATCTTTCTATGTTTACTTTTTTTTACTTTGCTTTGCTTTGTTTATTCTTTAATTTTTTTGTTTGCTTTTATTTTAAAAGTTATGTTTTGTACCAGAGTAGGTTCAGAAGGACTGAGCAAGATGAAAACCAGAGCGATCCAGTTTTATCTCGCGCTAAGAGTTGCACAGCCCCAGATACATTACAATATAGAGTACTTACTTGTACTGATGTAGTACTCTCATAGTTCAGTATCTCAAGTGGGCGAGTGTCATAAATTGCTACCTAATTAACCTGCAAACCGAATGGTTACTACGATTGTGTAATGATTACCTACGGAATTACAACACGGCCGCTGGGCAGGGCTGTCAATATCTAGAAGAAATATTGGAAATACATGGATTATTGTGATAGGTTTTTAATTTCAATCTCAATTAGGAAATTTTCCATAATAACACTTGATTCTTTGAAATGACTCTTTTATTCTAGCTAGCAAATTAGTAAATGGGAAAGTTATTTTATTTTTCCTTCTATACCTATACATAGCTCTAGTCTGCTTGTCGCCTTTTAATGACAAAACAAATGAACCAATTCTGATTTATAGATAGGAAATAGAGAGAGCCATGACTCTACACTACAGTTACTGTAGTTGAGAACAAATTAAGATAGACTATACTTACATTTAAGTATATTTCTTTTAAGAATACACACACAGTAAAAAAAAACACGTATACTTAGTTTAGTACATATTATTTAAAGTTGCTTCTTGAAAAAAAAAAACTAAACAGCCTGCAAGCAACCCTATCATTCCATATTCGTGAACGAAATCGTGAACAAGCTACACGCACGCCAAACCTACAAAAAAAAAAACAAAATAATCACAGCTTAGTTTCCAGTTTCTACGAGAAAAAGCCACAGTTTAACAACCAGTTAGTTTTCTAACTACAGTTTAAATAGCAGTTTCTATGTAAATTTTACGTGTTTCGCAGCAATTAGAGTTGAGCGCGGAGCATTCGAGCAATCGTAATCGTTTCGTCATAGAACCTTAGTCAACATTTATTTTGCTATCGGATAAACTTTTTGAAACCGACGGAATTGTGAATGGCGTGTACGACGAATCGATGTGAAAATGAAATACTCGTATGATAAACAGAAAATTTCCGGTTGGAGGTGGTTTTATGAAGACAAATAAATTGTAAATAACATAAGTACGTTGTTTAAACTTCATTCTTATTCTTCTACGAATATGCAAGTGTAGTAGTAGTTGTAGTGGTAGGGCTCTTTTGCAGAGCCCGCCTGGGGAAGTACCACACCTTTGCCAGTTATTCTACCGCCCAGCAGTAATGTGCAAACATTACTGTGTTCCGGTTGGAAGGGCATTGTTTCCAGTGAAATTACAGGGCAAATGGGAGATTAAACAACTTATATCTCAGGGTGACGAGCGCAGTGCTGTGCCGCGCAGGGTCTTGAATTCTGTGAGTTCAAAATTCTGGGTGGCGCAGACCTGTTATGGGCAAACGTGACGTTTAACATCAGGCGAGCGATTTACTCGTCTCGTCACTCAATTACTTAAAAAAAAAAAAAAAAAAAGCAAGTTTATTCATTATTTTGCTGCCCGACTCATAGTCCGCACTTTGTAATACACGCAAGGCTTGTCACGGGACATCGACAAATTGTCTTTCTTATCCCGCAAAAAAAACAAGCATTCCAGTGTTGTTACATCTACGTGTGGAGAAAAACGATAGAAAGACAAATTGTCCACGGTCCGTATCATAGGCTAGCTCCAGTTATTTGTGATCTACAAACTACAAATAAGTAACTGCTGGTAATAGGTACCTACCTACTATATATGCAACCATTAATACTCCCACTGCTGGGATACAGGTCATACAGGTCTACCCTCGAAGCGTGGTTAGGCCGTATTCCACCACGCTGGCCAAGTGCGGGTTGGTGGATTCACATACGCCATTGAATTTATTCTCCGGACATATGCAGGTTTCCTCACGGTGTTTTCCTTCACCGAAAAGCCAGTGGTATGTAAATTCGTACATAAGTCCCAAAGATCTCATTGGTACGAGTCGGGTTTTGAACCCGCCACCTCAACAATGCGAAGCGGCTGTTCTCCCACTGAGCTACCACGGCTTCTTACCTACCTACCTACTATACACTCGCATTATCTATGAGCTGTCTACTCATTTACCCAAGTCGAATTGTGTAGGTAGACTATTTTGTAGAGGTACGAGACTACGTCATCTCTTGCATTCATAAAGACTTAGTAAATACCTAACGAAACCAATAGCAGGTCAGACGCAACAAAATAGTGGAGTAACCCACTTTATGATCCGTACGTGACGAAACACAGTCGAACCTAGGTTAATACTTTCTGACTTATTCTACACTTGGAATAACAAAACTGGTACGATATCATTATTTATTATTGTCTCACTACAATACAATAACTCTTTACTGACATTACAGAAAGGAAATTACAAACGAAGTAAAATACATAAGAGAAAGTCACAAAAGGCGGTCTTATAGCTAAGAGCGATACCATCCGGACAACCTTTGGACTACATTCAAGAGGGTAAATGTAAGTTTGTTTTAGTTTGTCTCTTTCTATGTGATTTCTTACCGCCTAAACGGATTGAAAGAGATTTATAAAATTAAAAGCCTTATTTTTAGTTTTAACTTTGACATGAGAGATAAGTTCTACCCTTTGAAGTATTTTTAGGGTTCTGAACCTCATTCGAGGAAAAACCCTTAGGGCGCGACTCCAGTGTCTGTCGGTCTGTCACAACCAATTTTTAATTTGGAGTGACATCTTTGTTTGGTTTTTCATCAGCCCAAAGATGAAAATAATAATAACGTTTCTGTTTTTGAAAAAGTGTTGAGTAAATGTCCAATAGTTATAATCTAAATTATATGTTTAACCATAATAACAGACGTTTAAAAGTATTGCAAAATAGCAATCAAACTATAAATTATTGTCTCAATACACGAGTCTTTTTTATCAACATTGTAAGATAATACCCGCATCATCGACATTCAAGAATCACGACTTTACGGAGCATGTAGAACTTATTCTTAAATTGTGCGATAAAATATCACAATCGAAAAAATATTTATTTTAAGCAGTGTTCTCAAAAACAATTAGCTATCTCATAACATATAAACAATACTGTGAGTTTCTGATATTTGGATAGATGACTCTATTTTCCGCATGATATTTTCTACAGAGTGAAGTGAGTGAGTGCGTTATTTACTAATGCCAATTAATACGTACGTATGTATTTGTATAGTCGTATACTGCAAGTGGCCTAATGGCCTTTCCATGGATCAGATTTTTCTCTAGGACAAACAACCAGGAAGTTTTTTCATCCGAAAACTGGCCCTATCTTGCGACGTTTACAATTTTTATCAGCACTCTTGGCTACTGGCAATTTAAGCTACGCCACGTCCTCCTTAAATACAAAGAGCAATAAATTATACTTAAAATATCGCATACCCCGAGAATAAGCTACCGATAAGTTTCGAATTTACGATGTTGTCCACGTGATACATTGTTGTTCAGGAAACGCTACGACTTCCCGATCGGCCAAATACGATATTGAAAGTAACATTGGCTGCACTTGGCCTTTCATCTCTTAAATAACCCATTAAGAACGTGACGTCGATTACTGCTTCATTTTCGATTCGAATTTGTGCTCTAGGACTATGCAATAAAGGGTATGTAATGGAGTCACGGAACCCGGCAGTGTATAGGAGGTCAACATCATCGTCTCGAGGTAATCTGTGTACTGTGTGTACTGCCCTTTAGAGTTGACTGTTTCACAAGTACCATACGTTTCACACGTCGTCGTCGGTCTAAAAGACGCGCCCTTCCCGCAGCCCTTCTTCATATTCAGTTGTTGTCACTATATAAAGCACAAGTTCGTTCGTGCATGGAGTACCTACTGTTCGCACCTTTGGGACGGATCAGCCAAATACCAGCTTGAGGCGTTGGAGTCCATTGAGAAACGTGCCAAAAAGCTCATAGGCAAAGACTCACTTGTTCGGACTAAGCTCCAGAGTCTCGAACATCGCCTCAGGGTTGGTAGTCTGTCGGTTTTCTATCGGATACATTTCGGGGAGTGCGCATCTGACCTGCATGCCCTTATTCTCTCTAGCCCATTCTATTATCGGACCACAAAGGGCACTAAAAAGCGACATCGTTTTATGGTAGATATACCAAAAACTCGTACGAAACGGTTTGATTCCACTTTTATTGTGCGCACTGCCAGAGTGTGGAATACTCTGCCCGAGTGGGTGTTTCCCGATAGATAATTTGGGTGTCTTCAAGTCGCGAGTGAATCGGTTCCTGCTAGGCAAGCGTGCTCCATTGTAGACCGCATCATTGCTTACCATCAGGCGAGATGGCGGTCAAACGTAAGCCTAAACTGTATAAAAAAAAAGAGCACCAAAGCGCCAAAAGCGCTGAATTAGTAAAATGCCAGTGTTCTATTGATACTCATTTATAAATCGAGTGTTTCTTCTCGTGTGGCAAGCAAGCAACTTTAAATAGGAAACCTGTCGCCAAAGGCCTAAAGGTTTGTTTAGGCCACAGATCTCTCACTATTTTCCTACTACATTATTATAAATGCGAAAGTTCGTGTGTGTGAAATGTGAATGTTTGTAACCACGTAGGTATCTCCGTGACTACTAAACTGATTTTGATGAAATTTGGAATGTACATAGTTTACGTTCTGGAGTAACATGTAGGCTATTTTTCATTATCATCATCACCGCTTTTTCATCATCGCAAGTGAAAACGCGCGAGTACTTTTGAGGTATATTTCTAGACTAGATCTTTGGTCCTTGCAAACCTCACTTGTAATCCAGTTCCTACTACAGGCTAGGGCCTGGGTATAAATAAAAATAGCGATTATTTTAGTTAAGTTTTCTGATTTATTGTTACCAAATACTCTTTCCTTATCAATTACAACCGTAACAAAAAAAACAAATTTACAGAATGACGTTATTAAACTTTTTCGATTTGCAACAATGCAAGATGTGGGCGGCAACCCTATTGCAATTGAGGTAGTTTTGTAATATTAATACCTACAATTGAATCGTTTCAACGTGTGTGTATAATAACAGAATAATAAAAAAGTATTATAATGTGATTGCAAAATAAACTGTGTAGTGATATTATGCCATTCATCTTTACGTTAGATTTGTCCGTATCTCTATGTTTGCCTAGGTTGCCTGGAAGAGATCGCTCTTAGCGATAAGGCCGCCAGTTGTCGCACTAGTTTTAGGTATTATAATCCTTTTGTTTGTAATTTATGGTGTGAATAATATAGGCCGCCAGTTGTCGCACTAGTTTTAGGTATTATAATCCTTTTGTTTGTAATTTATGGTGTGTATTTAAGTTTGATCTAATTATTAGTCGGATATCTTACCATAGTAAGCAACCAAACAGATTATGACCTTTAATAGTACGGCTCCTTAGCTCGAAAAAACCGGGTTTCCGGTCCCATCCGGCAGAAAGCGCGAAACTTGGCATGCTGGTAGCTTTTGTGTGTGTAATTAGATCCCGATGTAGAAACACCTCGGGAGACGATTGTTTCCCCCCCTTCCCCCCCCTTTTTGTATGGCAGCCATCTTGAAAAATGGCTGAATCTAAAAAAATATTTCAGAAATGGATTTAAGGACCTTAAGGGCTCTCAGATTCAAAATATCACCATCCTAGGATTACTCAAATATTTGGAAGATCCATTGAAATTTGACGAAAATATTATGAAATCCGCCATCTTGTATTTTTGTTGCCGAATCTCGATTGTTCATAAGATTCTCTATGATATTTGTTCATGCACACTTCATCTGTCTACAGTGGTTCCACAGCTATGGGATTTTTCCTTTTTTTTGTGTTTATTTGTATGACTGTCAAACTTTTTTGTATGGCAGCCATCTTGAAAAATCGCTGAATCTAAAAAAATATTTCAGAAATGGATTTAAGGACCTTAAGGGCTCTCAGATTCAAAATATCACCATCCTAGGATTACTCAAATATTTGGAAGATCCAATGAAATTTGACGAAAATATGAAATCCGCCATCTTGGATTTTTTTTTGCCAAATCTCGATTGTTCTTATGATTCTCTATGATATTTGTTCAAGCACACTCCATCTATCTACAGCGGTTCCACAGCTATGAGCATTTCTTTTTTTTGTGTTTATTTGTATGACTGTCAAACTTTTTTGTATGGCGGCCATCTTTTTTTATCATCTCTCCAGAAAGGTCCATGCTTGATCTACATTTCAAAAGCTAGGTGTACCCCTCTATCTCTCACCGTTTCTGAGATACGAGAGGGTCAATTTTTCGTCAGCCATCATCATCATTCTTCGGATTTGAGACACAAGGAGTCATCTTTCAAAGTGTTTCTTGAGGTTGTCGGATTAAGCGATGTTGAAGACTTTGGGAAAACTCATTTATAAACTTATGGTATCATCTACTGCTGACCGAGGCCTCTTAAGAGAAATCGTCATTTTTTTGGTTTGGCCTGAAATTAATATCAGCATATCTTGAAAACCATAGGTGCTATCAACATGCATCTAAGAGCAATATTGTAGAAAATGTTATAGAGAACATACCTGTCTTGAACAGCTTTCTCGTAGCTTGAACCGTTTTCGAGATAATCTCAAAAAACCAAATTTTGGGACACAAAAAGGGGGGGAAGGGGGGGAAACAATCGTCTCCCGAGGTGTTTCTACATCGGGATCTAATTACACACACAAAAGCTACCAGCATGCCAAGTTTCGCGCTTTCTGCCGGATGGGACCGCACATTTTGTAAGGAACTGGACTATAAGTCGATATAATATTTTAAGTATAATTTAATACACAAAACGCACGAAGTCATACGTAATAAAAAATAGTAGGTACGTCAATTTGACGTTTGACAACTTAATCATCTTAGCTAAGTAGGTATTTGGCGGTAAAGAAATTAGTGACGTGACGTAAATAACCGTACCTAACTCGAAGAATATCGTCATTGCATTGCACAGTAATCGAATAAAATACGCGTTTATTAATTAGCATTACAGAAAAATTGTTATAGGTACTGATTTGCTGATAATTTAATACAGTTTAATATAAATGCTGCCGTAAAATATTTACTTAACTACGTAAGTAATACTTTTACGCTGCGTCACGTACCTAAATAGTATCATTTATCAAGTAGCCTTTATTTATTTTTATTTAAACTAACTGCCGCTCGCGGTTTACCCGCTCTCTCATATTATGAATTATTACAAGTTTTTAATTTTCTGATATATAATAAGTAGAATATATTTATGTGTTTTATTTTATCTAGGATAATATTGAAAAACCTCTACACCTTTCATATAAATTCAAAAAATATTTTCAGTTTTTCAAAGCTGTTCCTGAGTAAGAAATAAGTTACAAGCATACACACACCTTCACTCTCTCACAAACTTTCGAATTTATAAAATTAGTACGATGTGATATGATGAGGACGCAGCTGATATTTTCACCTGTCAATTCAACTCGGCCGAAGGACATTTGCAACATTTTGGCTGAACGTAAGATTTTTTTTTAAAGAACCTTGAAAATGATCACCACAATCATATTACATTCACAAACTATCATCAAGAAATCAAGAAGTTTTATATTTATATTTTGGTTTTGCTTATGAGACAGCTGCCACTGCTACGCAGCAGCTTAGATCAAATCGTTTTGTATTGAGCTAGTACTTAGAATATTTTAAATTTAAATAGCTATATATAACAGCTATGTATTTAGTTGTTGCCTATAAATTCTGGACACAAAATTCTGGTTCATTCCTTATGTCAGACCATACTATGTTTGCGCACGATGTATTATATTTCAAGCACCATAATTTTAGAAGTAAGCATTACGTGACCGGACACTTGACACTGACCCACTCCAGTCTTGTATTACCTATAGTGCTATGTTTATGGACGTATGCTTAAAAAAGCTATTTGTTTAGAATTTTAAACACTCAATTAGTTTCTGAGAAGCCTATTTTTAGTTCAAAATCAAGTGAGGTGTGGTCGCTATAAGGTTCCGTAGAAATACCTATTCCTATTCCTAAAAATGTACCTAATGAAATAAAAATGCTTGTAATTAGAAAAAAAATAGAAGCCTATCATCCATCATAGAGTGAACTCGTACCTCCTCTTTTGAAAATATTATAAAAATAATAGTAGGTACCTAAATAAAATACCCACAGTAATGACGATGAATTAAGTATCTTCTTAATTTTGCAACACCAAAATTCAAAATAAATTACCTACTAAGTATGATTATTTTATTTCTTTTTCTAAAAAAAATTTATGAACAAGCTTATTGTTATCGGAATTGTAATTACACAGATATAGCTTTCAGCGCAATTGAACGTCAGGAAGTGATTCTAATTTAGCTTCCAAGATCTGACTAATACAGACTCACACGGCATGTTTAATAAAAGTAACAAATATTCGAATATTTGTATTTTTAGTGTAGGTATTTTCGAAAAATAAATTATCCGTAATGTTTACTGACGTATCCCATCCCTATTGTTACGGAAATACTATTTCTTCTTTACCCAGTGACCAGTGCTATTCGATGGAGTAAGAACTGTAAGGAGATAGACCATGTAGGTATCTACCTATTTAATTACTTTTTCATTGCATCAATTCCGTGCCTACTTACACATGCTATTACTTTATTAAATTATTAAGTATCTATAGTATAGTCACGCGTAGTAGGTACGCGTATGCTTGATTAGGGAATTATTATTTACTGTGCTACCTACCAGAAGTCATGACGTGCATTGCATTATGTATTTATTTTGCATTGCTCGAATTTCGGGTTGTTTGTAGTGTTACCGCTAGACAAATTATTAGATCCAGTCCCAAAAATTACCAGTTTGGATGAAAACTCATCAGAAACCGATAAATTTAAATTTAGCAGGACAATTTCAAGAGCGATCCTACAGTAGGTACTTACCTACCAGTTCTAGGATAAAAAGTAGTCTAAACTATCTATAGGTACTTCACATCAAGGTTCACTCAAATCCGTTGAGCTTTTAGTACTAGAATATGAATAAAAACGAACAAAAAATTATACAAATCCTTTCATAGTCATTAATTTTATTATTTCATACATTACGAACTTGTTAGAATGAAAGTACTAACTTAATAAAGCGCAAATAAAAGTCACATCAGTGACAAAACTGCCAAGGTGGCCAGTTGGCAACACTGGCTGTATGAGACGGATGATTTGAAAACAAAATCCAGTCGCGCTCGCTGTCGCTCCGCTCGTGCGCACCGGCCGGGACGAAGCGAGTCTAGCGAACTACAACAACTTTACTTCGTTGACTCAGTGCGCGAGCAAGCGTGATACGGAATGAACGTGTGGTGCGTTTTGCGCGGACATTGACTCTGCGAGTTGTTTTTTTAATCTTGCGATTTATACAACCAGAATTAAAACTTTTTGGAGTATAAAGTCGATAGAAACAAAAAGTTTTCAAAGTTGACATAGAGACAGTTCGCGTAGAATTTTGGCCAAAAACTGTGATTTTCCGTATAGACGCAAAGTTCAAGTGAAGAAGAATTTCGAAACAAAAGACTGTTTTGTACATTTTCGCAACGTCTGCGAAATTGTGATCAAAAAAACTAACCGGGCACAATCGTGGAGGGCGTAAACAATAAATTCGCCGCTCTCGGCCATCTAGTTGGGACTCAATCTGTGGTCACAGATCGAAAAAAACAAACAAGCAACGATTTTACTAAATTACAACAACTTTCATTTGCGAAGGTTGCCTAAAATTCTCGTTTAAAATAAACCACAACTTTTCAAAATCATCCGAAATAGTGTCATCGACCTCTTTATCTCGTGCTTCAGTGAATCAGTTTGCTTATTTTTTGAAGCGAAGAGCACAAAATCTGGATTGAGTGTCGTAACTACACGATGTCTACAGCCATCATGCATCAGCAGCAGTCTGCGCTGTACGAACACATTGGTGATCTGTTCTTGAAGGTACGTTTACTTCCATTATCTAGAAATACTTATAACTATCAACCAAATTGATTGTTTATTTCACATGTTCAATCTTAGGTTAACTGGCATGGAATATCTAAACAATTCTGGTCCAACTACTCCTACTCTGATAATAACAGGTAGATAAGTATAAAAAAAATAAAGTTTTAAAATAAGGTAGGTAGGTAGGTACTTTTGTAAAAAAATATAATTTCCGAGCATTTAACTTTACTGCATCCAATATAACTTATTTTTGAAATAGGTATGTACCTGACTAACGTGTTATTTACTTACCATAAAAGCTATGCTATACCTATATGCTGTACCCGTACCTACCAAAGTACCTACTTATGTACATGTTTTAAAAATATATTCATGCTTAAAATAGTTTGTAAAAAAATATATCTAAGTACCTCGGTTGGTATAATGTACCTACTTCGGTATTAGGTAAATAAAAACAGTGGCGTCGCTCGCTTCTGCCGTTGGGTGATTCGCCCGGTAGGTATTATACCGATTACCGATCAATGCGCGTTTCCGTAATTTTTACGAAAACTTTTAAAAATAGTTTTGTTTCAAGTTAATTTTTATTGAATACGCAATGTCTCCCATTTCTCTTCGTTTTGGTCTGAGTTTTTTCTCCAAATAAGCTATTAACAATGACTTTTTATTTAAGTCGATCAGCGGGCCGGAGCGCATGCGTTGATTTTGGAGCCATATTTTTCTACCTGTTTTTTAATAGCAAAGTAGAGCAGTATTCCCATGACGAGACGGGATAATAACACGAGGTATACTTAAAAAATACAACAAGGAAACGGAATACACGACGGGATATATTAAATTGAAATACCTACTAGGGTTCTAAAATATTTGCCTACTTACCTATTAGTGCTGTTTTAATTTTTGTGTTTAGGTGCATATCCTAATCTTAAAATTGTATTAAAAAATTAAAATGCCACTGATTTCTTGAAAATCAGATAAACTATAGCCAAGTTATCGTCGGAAAAAATAATTTAAACGTAGGTAGGTATATATACATACTTACGCATTCAAGCGGCAATTTGACTAGACTCTTGAGACTCCGCTCAATCAAAAATTAAATGGACTATAAATAAATGGTTTAAGTACTAAAAACTTGTAATTTAGAATATACTTAATACTAAGTTTTTAGTTTTTTATTCATATAAGCTACTGTTTCTTTACAATTGTTCCATGTAACCTAAATGATATGACGACAACAACATCGACTTGACGACAGTCGAGAATATTCAAGAATTGTCCCGCTTTTGGCCCGATCCTGAAATGTGCTTTTAGGCGGCCAGGATGTCTAAATTTACGAGAACCAGTGTGCGGCAATGCTTCTATTTGAACCAATTTAAAAACAATAAATACATGATGCCTTCGAACTTTTCGATGTCAAATACCTAGTTGTCGTAATTACAAACTTGCTTTGGGGATAACAATGACTTGTCGTCCTATTTATCTGACGCCGTAGGTACGTTGGTACTTTATGACTAGGTATTTGAACAATAAAGTGAGTAGGTTCTTAGGTATTTATAACGCGCTTCCAGTCTCACACTACCTAAGTCAATGCTCTTTGCCTTCGTAATTATCTGATACGGATAATAAGAAAAACCAGTTGGGTGCGTGCACCCGTATGTTGCTCTGAAGTGGCAAGACAGGCGCAGGACCATATTCTCGAAACCAATAAAATGTATAGGTACCGCCTATATTGTAGATGTATGCTCTTTAAAATACCGGTACAGAATACTCGTAATAATCTTTATGTGAAATCAATAAGTATGTTCTAATGGGTAGCAACTAGCAATATAACAATTAAATACCTATAATGTCAATTTAATTTTGTGTCTATGTAGTACCTAATTGCCTGCAAACATCTTAAACAATAATCGTCATGTCAGCCTCTGAACTTTTGCCCTACTTCTTAACCCTACTTAGCAAAATAAATAGTTTCCTAAAACGAAACCTATAATATTACATATACCTATGTATGTATAGTTCGGTTTACAATCTTGTTCTTACCTAATAACATCATCTAGGCTGAGCACTGAGACTTGCAACTAACGGGTTAGTTTCCTTGGAAAAGTAAAAGTAACTGCTGAACGTTACCTGCAGTTACCTAAGACTGCTATTAAGTAATATTTCCATCTGGCGATATATTTATTGGTTTGTTAGTACTTCAAATGTCGTGAATAAACAATTATTAGTAGTGATAAATTGTTTTATTAATCAAATAAATGATATAAAAACTAACTTAAAGTGGTTCTAATATATAAAATCGACTACTTAGTTTGGGCAGGAATCTTGACTACGAAATACCTACTACGAATGAAAGGAGCTTTCGATCACTTTAGGATCAACAGTTCAACTTCTAGAATCTTTTAAATTCTATATAGTATATCTAAGCTAAGTCGTAAATAATTCGTCTTCATATCATGAATGTTACATTTTATAATGCAGTCGAGTTTTTTGTTTTTCTTTTAATAATAATACTTGCCTCGAACTTGTTATCGTTAATCGTATTCAGGCTAGTTAATTTATTATATGTACATAAAAGTACCTACTAGTATGTATGTAAAATTTAACAAATGGTTAATAAATGGTTGATCCTTTTAAATCTCTGCAGGGGTAAATGGAAGACTTAAATGCTGTGGATTCACCATTATAGGCGTAAGGTTTCCGTGAAACATAACTAAAGCTATCTTAATAGGGATCAAAATCGTGTACCAAAGCCAGTTTTGTAGTTTTATTTTGAGTTGGTGAAGCAAAACTGGTCTTATGAATTTAATTATACAGCTCGAAATGGCTCGAATATCTTTAAACGCTACCTGCTTTGAGTTTTTGTGGTCTTATAAACTTTGCGTAAAAACACTTGTTGCTCGGGTCTTGGGGTTGCTCGATTGTATGAGAATGTTCGTTGAATGACACGCTATTGGAACAGAAGAGGGGTTGAAGGTTGTAGTTTAGTACCTACACTACCATAGATAATTATAATTCTGAATATGTATATAATTATGTTTAATGTTTATGCTCCTTGTGAATTGTGCATTATAGGTTGTTTTGATATTCACAGTGAGTTCTAGTCTGGCATTTATTTCATTAGGTTCATGAAGTAATATTTAAAATATGTAGGTACACACAGGTTCCCAAAATCGGTTTACGCACTGCAATTTTTTAAGTATTTGTTTTGGCGTTTGTGTTGTAGCTGTTGTTGGTTATCAAATCAAAAAAGTAACCACAAACAAAGCATGATGGTCGCTTTTACTGTTCTCAGACTTTTTCTGCCTCCTGCCTTATGTCGATTTTGCTCGAAATATTATTTTTAAATTGCAATGTCGTATCAAGACGCCAACTATCTTTCAATGAAAGATAAGATCTCCATTGTTGCTTATTCTTAAAGTACATTTTTACCGCTAGTAAAGTTCTTATTTTACCTCAAAGTGTTCCATTTTCCAAATCTACTGCGGAACCTAGTTTCAAGGCAAAAGGAAGTTATTTATTACTCTTATAGTAATAGGTACATAGTTAAGGAACAGGTTTCTAACGTACCTACTTAAATAAAATCGCAGCAGTGGGAATTTTTGAAAGGTGCATCGCATTAATTTTTTGTTATTTTATTTTCTATAGGTACCCCTAAGAACTCCCCCATTTAAACCGTTTTGAGCCTTGAATACACCTACAACCGTCTACCTGCTGTCTATTTACAAATACAACCGCTCGCCATATTTTTTTTGTTCGTCAATCCTGATAAAGGGCCTTTGTGCAGTATCTCGCCTTTGTCCCGAAAATCGTGGAGGTTCTCTAATTGTGAAGGTTATTTTAGAGAGGATCGAGAGCTAAGTAGGTAGTGCAATAAATATGTACAGATTTCTTAGCTTTTTTTTTGAAACTGACAGTTCGATTTTGGGTTATTCTTTGTTTTAATAATTGACTATGATAGACTTGCCCTAGGTAGCTTGTTTCAAGTGGTACAAACAATCTGCAAACTTGATTCGTAGAACTGGTTGATATTGACGTTCTTCGCTACAATTTCTACAATTTAACTAATCTGACATGACAGCATTTGGGTCAATTTAAAAAAAATTAAGTGGTTATGTAAAAAAGCTATTAAATATTATTTTACGATATAGCACTCCAAAATCTATGCCATATAGGTAGGTAACGCAATGCATTGGTCACCTATTTAGCTGGACTTTAGTTGGTCAGTAAGGCGTGTAATCACATGTGGCCACGCATTGCGTTACGCTTGCACGCAAGCCACGCAATCCACCAAACTAGATATTTGCGAATATCAATCGATACACCCACGTACAACATTATCTAGATTCCATGTACCTACTTGGTCAGAATTCATTCAACCGGTCCTCTGTTCTATACAGCTGTCCTCCCAAGTTTATTTCAACGAAATTGCTCTGCCTCAGTCGCAAACTTAGATGAGTCTTGTATTTTCCAAACATGCACGAGTTGAAAAGCAACATTAATCGTTGGTGATTGTGGAGGTCGTCACGCGACGCGATTAACTCTCCACGTGTGCCGGCCGATAAAGGCCGATTGTTGAAACCACACTCGAACGTCCGATTTAGATGAAATATTTCGGTTACTCGTTACGCCTGCTTTGGTAGTTTTCAAACAACGTGGCTACCTAAACTTTTATTAATTTTCACAGCCATGAAAATCTATAGGTTCCATTCCAGTTTAGTTTATCTTTGTGACGTTATTCAGATATTTTTGCACGTGTCCACTTAAATATTAAGCCAAGGGATATTTACGCGTCGCTTGACAATATCTGCATAATCTTAGCTCTTGTAAATACAAGCTTTCACACTTTTCGCAACCTAAACTCGAAAGGTTTCACAAACAGCCGGTTCTAGCCTCGAAGCCGAC
Source organism: Alcis repandata (assembly GCA_949125135.1). Taxonomy (NCBI): domain Eukaryota; kingdom Metazoa; phylum Arthropoda; class Insecta; order Lepidoptera; family Geometridae; genus Alcis; species Alcis repandata. Next base: position 6,606,185 of record OX421235.1, on the reverse strand, counting down.
ACCTCCGTGGTTTCCCAACACCCAGACGTTGCAGAAACCTTCGAGTGCAGCGCAAACAATAAGTGTCGATCGTGGGAGCTTGCCACCGCCAGCAAGGCACTCGTGTACAATAAACGTAACTTTACCCGGAGATTATTTTCTTCTCATGCTTCATTGACGAAATGTGATGCCGCATGCGATCCGCGGCGCCATTTTGCTATCATGCAGCAACTTGAATCCTGTCTGCCGAACCCTGTCGCAGTTTATCTAAGCAGAAACTTTGTAGGCGTTTTACTCATTAAAACTTGAATTTCACATAGTCGTACTTAATATAATCCGACTTCGTGATCAAAATCAATTAACTTGTAATAAAATTTAGTGGCAGTACTGCCAGTTGAGTAACAGCAGCTTTGACGTCCATATTAAGCTAGTTGTACGATCGGACACTAATCTACTGACGTTCGTTGATTACAAACGTGTCATGATTGCGAATGAAGCCAGCATCTCAGACGTTAATGACAAAAACAACCCTATTCGCATCGAGCACTCTCGACCGTCTCTCGACAGTAGATTGCGTTCATTAGCTGAGTGTTAGCGCGCTGAGATGATTGGGCAGCGCGTCAGGGCAAGAGGGCAGGCGCGGGCTGCGTAGGACAGGTCCAACGGCCGCAGTCCGCACTCGTAACCGCCACCATACTATTTTTAGCTCGGCTCCTTTCTCCAACGACTGGAGTCCGGACGTGAGTCAACCCTTTGTTCCTTCGAAGCGCAACGGCCTTAGCACACGTCGACGAATGGTCAACAGTCGTCAAGGTGTCGCTTTCCAAACACGCGTCAATATTGTTTAGATTTTTAATATTATGTCGTTCGCCTTGAACACGCCGTTGCTCAATGTGAAGATTCCATTATACTCGGTTGCTCATATAAACACTAGACGTTCATTTGAGGCAAAGCGGAGATTTCGCTGAGCACCTTGTCGACGTTGCGACAATCGCCTCGCTCCACCTACGTGGACGATAATCTCAAATGAGAATTTTTGAATCTCATGTAATTGTCAGGCAGCTATTCTAAAATTAATTACTTAAAAAAAGATAGCAAGTCTAGTAGTAGTGGTAGTTTGTATTTTAGCATGAAAAAACAAAAACAGATTGGCAAGGCTAAAAGGCATGCGGCATTGCCGGCCTAAGTAACCACATGTTGTTTATTCAGGTGCAGGCAAATCCTGACTTAGCAAACTTTTTCTGCCTGGGTAAATAGTACATGCCTATTAGTTACGAACCTATACCTACTTATTAAGTGTTGGAATAGCTTACAATGAAATTTCGTCGAATTTAAAAATAGTCTGTGAATTTTCTTAACTAAGTATACAGCCAGTTTAAGATGAGCTGAGACGTACCTATTTAGCAGACTAGCGTGGGCGACTGCTAGTGGCATTTACAAGTAAGTTGGAGCCGAGCGAGCGTTACAAAAGTGGTCAAAAGCAGAACGTTAGTTTGTTCGGCGGGCGTTAGAAGCAATCGTTGAATTAATAAGAAGTTTGAGTGGCCATAAAACTCCGGAGTCTATATTAATTTATTAGGCATGTAGTTACTCGTATTGTAGGTATGTGACACGAAATTTGTACAGATTACCTACTGTTTTTCTTTTCAGTTCTTGTTTGTTAATGCTGATGATATAATCCTTATCTGATTTCCTTTCGATTCTAATTAATTTTAAACATTTATCTGTATTTCGACTTCCTTCTATCAAGTCTCATGCGTTTGATTTCTTTAGCACAGCTTGATCTCAAAAATGCTTTCATTTAGAGTATGGGCGTTAATCAATAACATTTTGTCCACTGTCCTGGGTCCGGTATAGGCACATGTTCTTTATTTTGTCAAGTAGTCGATCTGTACAGCGATCAAGATGAGTTGATGGTTGCTGTGTAAATAGTCTCGTTAGATTCGCAGCGCGTCGCTAATTGTTTCGGCAGAGCAAATGCGAGGGTTCATTGCCGGACAAATGGCATTGTCATCGCCCACGGCCATCCACAACCTTCCCAAACGTTGAGTAGGCAACTATGCCATCTTGATACTTTTAGACAAAGGCTTCTATGACGAGCGAGACTAGGTTTTAATAGTCTGGTAGGTTAGAATTGATGGTTCGCTCACGTGTTCCTAATCAAAGATATACCTAACGCACGTTTTTGCATTGAAAAAAATCGTTACAATAACATTACCGATGACAGCGCTCACGTCGCACATGAGCTTGATAAAATATACTACATTATTTAGTATAAAACAACATGACGGTCACAAAAACAATGATACAATAAATATTTTTAGCCACTTTCTTTGTGTCGATATCAAATTCTAAAGCAAGGTATACTATCCGATTGAACAAATATATTTTGAGAAAAGATAAGTGGCTCGATATGTGAATGATTTTACCGTAATACGTCACAGCACAGCACAGTTTACTTATGCGGTCTGAAAATATTGAAACAGATGTTAAAGCGTAGCGTGATCATCTAACATGTATACGATTTTTTATATAAATACAACTATGCACATTGCACATACACCATTTTCGTCTATGAGGCAGCAAGTTTTCAGCTTCTATTTTGGAAACGGAAAGGCTAAAACGTTTAATAAAATAGAAGTGTATTTAGACAGCAAAATCTTCTCTGTATCTAAATTAGTTACAAGTTACTTACAAATGAGGAACCAAGTCAATTTCTGTATTAAGTAGTATTTACTTAATCGTCATTACCACGCTTTTGTTTTTATTAATAACAATCTAGATACCTACTCAACAAACTCTAATTCTCATCGATCTTTGATCTTCACAGACATATAATAGACATGACTACTTGAGAAATGAGTAAGCAAATAACTAGTTGCCGCACTTAGATAATGCATTATCTAAGGCCTTATTAGAGTGCACCACATAAACAAAGGGTACTGTACTCTATCTTATCACGTAACGTGATAACAGTTCGCAACATAGTGATGTGTTTGTTTTTAACAACATAGATTCATAGACTAGCTTTTGTACACACATATACGTATTTAATTTAGTTTCCCTTTCGCGTAATAAACTATCGATTTCATATGTAAACGAAATTGTGTCGTTAGATAACTAAGTAAACGCAGATAACCTCTTCTGGTTCAAACCAAATTAACTACAGAATAGTTTTGCCTTGTGAACTGCGGCTTGTTCGAGATTCGGTTTCTTAATAAGTGGGCCGCAGATTTAATAGAAGATTAAAGTTCACATCGGTGAAGTAACAGCAGCAACGACCACTATCAGGGCGAGGTTAGATTCTATGAGAGCGTTCCGAAGGTTCGACTGCACTTTTGGCACACATTCGAGCGCGGTTGCGTCACGAGTTGCTGCAGAACGAGCACACCGCGTAACACTTTTACCATTACTTGCCATTGCGAGCCGCGGCCTCCTCTCGCTTGCCTACTTACGTTGGAGTCGATCCACTGCTTTACATAATTGCCCGTAAAGAACACATCTATTACGCAATACCAAAACAACGTTTTATTATTCTGGTTGCGTTTATGCGGGTCAGTCTCGCGGCGGGGCTAGTGCATTAATGCATTGTTAATTTAGTCTACTTTTGTGAATAAATGTTGACATTGAAATATTTTGAATTAAGTAATATAATTTAAAATAAAACTATGTAAAGTCAGTTGTCGTATGCACCATATTGTTATTTCATTAAAGTTTTAAATAGCATCTCGGCGACTTATCTTAACCCCATTCTTAAAACATAGACACAGTAGCAAAGTATAAATCACTTCTTTTATTGTAATTAATTTGAAATTTTTGTGATATTTACTAGTCTCATATAATGTTGAGTAGCAAACAATTGTCAGCAATTGATGTCGAATGCTATTATTAAAATTTGTCACGTAAATAATTCTTAATCATCATAACAATTCAATGTAGAATATTGACCAGTAAAAGGTCATTACATTACAGGTCATTACCATGAGCAATGCAAAACAAATCAAGTTAACGTACGTTGTAATCATAAAGTTAGATAACAAATGTGGCATAAAGATGCTGTGTGCTCAATTCGAAGGAGAACGTCGCTCGCACCGGCGAGTGTGCTCGATAGAGTGTAAACAAACAAACAGTGCAAGTTGAGGTAAAGCGATTATATCATGTACGAGTACGCACAAGTATAATGAACAAACTTAGTACAGAGCTGTAAAATGGCTTATTTTCTATTATACTTGCGATACCAATAACAATATAGAACTAAATAATTAAAACGCTCCTTAGTTATGATACGGCTGAGCGGAAAACTCTCACGTACCGACGGCAGTAAGACTGAAGTCACTGGCGCTGTTACAGAATGTAACCGATTAACGACACAAAAACCGGTGTTAGGTTAAAAGGTTTTTTCGTCAAGCAATTCACATCTTGGTGCTGGACGGTGATAGTCACAGATATTGTAATTTCACGGTATAGGTCCAACTACGAAAAATAAGGTCCGTGTGGGCGGAACAAAGGATTAAGAGCGTGACTAGCCAGACGCACTTAAAATACTTTTAATTGAGGCATCTTGTATAAAAGTTATTGCTAACTAGTCTATAGAAGCATGCTGCAAACGTATACCGCTAGTGCATGTCTCGCTTGATTACAGTTTGCATAATCGCGGTGCGGTTGCACAAACGCGGAGTTAGGTATTACCGCGATTATAATCCGCGCGTGCCTTGATATATGTATTATGTGCTGGCGAGTTGCGTTGCCATGTAGGAAGCCAGCTTCAACTCTTCAATATTTTATTAGCTTCGTTGCAATATATGCAGTGGGTACCGGGCACCGCTGTATTACGCAGCTACTACTTTACACACTCATAACGTCTTATCAAACAAAGTACCACCGCAGTTTATTGTCCCTCTATAGATAATTCCAAGCTTGATTCAATTCTGCTTTAGAGTTTCGAATGAATATTGCGTCTAGTGTTCGTGTTTTCAAAACAAATTGGGAACCACCCATTCGATAAATTAGTTATCAATATTTATTTGACATTCGTTTGACCGGAATATTTAAAGCGATGCAATATAATAGCAACACCGAAGTGTTAAAAGCAGTAAAATGAGTTTGAAGTGCAGTCGAATGTGAATTTGTAACATTTGGTGCGCAATTCTGGTATCTGTGACCTCGGTGCGTGCTGGAGGATGCGTCACCTTCCCAACATATTCTATTGTAAGTTTAGTAATGTATGTGTCCGGGTTCCACTGTCCTTAACTATTTGTTAGTCATTGCAAAGTTTAATTTAAATAAGTCAAACACGTATTCATTAACATACACAAACGAAATCATTGATGCTTGATTTTCTAAAAAGATGTGTATTTTGCTATGTAACTAACATATTTTTGTTTTAGCAATCGGATCCTTATTAAAAGTGAATAATGTTGTTCGTACCAGCTTGTTTACTTGGTTATCTTAGCAATTTATCGCACTTATTTATAGTTTTTTATCATAAAAGGAAAAATGTGTTCTCCATTAGGCAATACAATGTGATGGAGTACGCCAATTAATATGTATAGCATACACATTTCCTTTTTCAACTGTTAGAACAATGATTGTTACTCAATCTTTGTGCACATCTAAAACATTTCTTCTATATCTTATACTTTATGTGCATTTTAGCAATACATACTGTCTTCTAAATCGTAAGGACCGTCAATCAATAGGTACTTTATAATGTATATCACGTTACTATAATTGCTGTGTAAAATGTCGTAACTGGTAAAGAGCCGCCACCCACGGATCAAGATCGTTTGAGTTGCGAAAACACAATCCTTCTTACTTCCAGTTGACGAAAACGTGGATGCGGTGTTCTTACTCTTGAATAGATTTCATTAATATTAAATAGATCTAGGTATGTAATTTATGTACCGTGCTGCTTATTATGCTTAAATAGTATTATTTTGCTTTTTGACAGAATAAATCAATTAAGTAAGACCATTCATAGACACGCTGAGCAAAAACATGTAAAAGCGTGATCAAAACAAAAATCCATTCAAAATTAATTACCGCCTAGGCGGACAGCTAAATGAGGCTTCAAAGTGTATTTTTCTAGTTAAGGCTTAACTTATACACCTATCTACCTAATTACCTAATTTTTTAGTCACACGGTCGATTAAAATGCAAATGAATACCTTTTAATAGTCTGGGTATATTCCGTCGACTCATCCATTTGGTAATTCAAATTTCGTAGCTCGCGATAACCGCAGTGAGCACGTAGCTAAAGCGAACGATTCTTAGTTGGCCGTTTATAGATAGTGTGTCAATATTGAAAGGAAAGTAGCGCGGCGGTCGTCGCCGGTAGGTCATTGTCGAGCCTTACATAACCCATGTCATGCCATCCATCGTGCCCAATTCGGACGCCACTGGTTTCGCGTTGTTTGTTTTTGTGTGCCACATTTGTGTTCGAGTTTTTGACTACTGTGACATAACGAGCATTGTTGTAGACATCTAGCGCTTTGACCTCTTAAGATTGGCACCTTGTAATAATCAACATTTATAAATCGTACGTGAATTTCACAAGATGATGTCACTAAAGTTTTTGTCGTATGTTGTAACTCGGCAAGTTTCCTCACTTCTCTGGTTTCGAATCCAATTAGAACAAGCGCGTGTTAGGTATTCATTGTTGCTGTCCAAAAGTTTCGCACAGTTGTGCAACTGCAGGCTTTGATTTCTGACATTACTGCGACTTGCATAATGGTCGTGTCGTCTCGAACGCTGACTCCAGCACGCAAAGTTCGGAGGTCAGTTTTCCCTCAGCAGCGGAAGTGTAGAATGTCATGAGACGTTGTCATCGCCAAGGCGGAGTGGAGGCGTTGAACTGCGCAAGGCCCCACGCAAACTTCCTGCTCGGGCAGCCAAAACCTCTACTCTATAGGCGGAGGACACATTATTGACCCGAGCATTACTTTATTGTTACGCCTTTTAAGAGTACGACAGATTATCACTACGATTGTTATCTTCGTAGAAACTTCTTCATTGATCTGATGTAAACGTGTGTAAGTCCGTTTGTGTTTTAAAATTCTTCATACTGTTGTGATAAAAAGATAAAGTTAAAAGTGTTCTGTACCCATCCTAACGATCCAATAAGTATGAACGCATGACTTAATCTTAGCTTAGTTGATAGATCGCACAAAAAATCTGACAAAACCTAGTTACGTAATGTTTTAGTTGCCAACCGCCTAGCCTAGGGGCTCGGATAGACAATCTAACGCTCTGCGTCTACTTACGTTCAATATTATTCAATCGAATCGTATGAACTTATGCGTGACTATCAATCATGAACGTCTGCTGTTAATTGATTAATTGCTATTCAACTTCTTCCAATAATAATCATAGATTTGAAGTACTCATTAATGATTTACGTATACTGAGTTGTGCTGCACAAACTATTGCATCCAATAGACACGTGAAAATAAAAGCTACCGTACATATGTAGTTAATTTTACTGACCGACTTAAGTTATCTAATACGTACCATATGCACACATTAACGAGGTTTTTATTTATTATTACCAACACAATTAAAATACAAGAAGAGTAGCCTTGAAAATAATATTAATTAAATACAATTAACGAATTTAATTACCGAGAAAAGTGAATATATAAATACCTTCTCGGAAATACCTTACCTGCTTGTCTGGCGATTAATAAAACACTCGACTCGTTTTTGTCAGTGGCCTGAAGCAAGTACATTATTATGTTTTATTCATTGAGCACGGAGCGGGTCGTAATCGTAACTAGTGTAATGAGTGCGGTTGCTCAAAATTCAAATAACAGGTTGCGAACAGGTGAAACTGGCCCTAACAGCATTATGTGGCACAATAGTGTACGTACGTTATCAAATCGGTGCGCGGTGCATCGGCGCCGCCACCGTGACCGACCCGTACCCGTACCTGTGCTCAAGGGTCCGTGAAATGCACACCACGCCGCGCTAGAGGTTACCCATCAAACCATTACTGTGCACCGAGCACCGACACACCCGACGAAATTAACGTGAATTACAACAGAGAAACTCAGTAGCCGTTAACTCACGATTAGGTTATTACGGATCATTAACACCAGGGAGTACACATATCCCCCGAGGCGAGTTTTATGACTTCCTCGAAAGATATTAAAATTAATTCGAGTTAATAAGCAGACATTGCTGCCAGGACCGCATTAAAAACAAAGATGACCGACAGTCGTGACGATGCTGATTGTAAAACGTAAACACTGGAGTAAGCGTTTCGTAATACGCGCAAATTACCTGCGCGGTACGGTAGACTCGGTAAAGACCGGCCATTGTACGAATGGGGGAAAAAGCATAACCGTGACAAGTGGGGTGGTCTATTCCATGACGATGTGAAAAACCATGCTTCGATGGCCGGCCATTGTAGAAAACGATAACGAGTTTCACGTAATTAAGAGTTTCCATAACACCGACCACTCAAAAATTAAAAGTAAAGTTATCGTGTTGTTCAGAACTCTATTTAATTTGGCGTTGTATTGTTATTTGCAGCAGTAATGCGAAGTATAAATAATGTTGTGTGACGCAAATTGATAATACTGCGTTATCTTCATGACCCGCCGGGTTGTGAGATAGCGGAGCCTGTTGTACGTTTACGACATAGTTAGCCATTCGATTTATTAAGAGCCGTCACTGTGCTTTATTTACAGTTTGTTGTCGAGCAGCGACTAAAAATAATATCGGCTTAACTGTCGCATCCGCCTCATGGAGATCTTTCTCTGAATTGATGCAGTGAGTGCTATGCACATGTCGTAAATTCACACGATTTGCACATTGCACATTTGGTTTCATTGTAATGGCAACATCAAGTCTTAAGTCGCTATCTTTTTTTTCGAATATTCGAGATCCTATTACGTTCTGTCTAAATACCTATTGAATGAATTGCCTTATTTATATCTACACCCATTCAAAACAGGTCATTCAGGTGGGTTTAGTATTCACAGGCAGATACCGGTGGAAATTTGGCTGCTTATTTATGTTGATTAGGCAAGATGTCAATACCTCACTTTATTTGACTTTAGATATTTGGTTATCAGGTTCATTGCTAAAGATATTATGACTAAAACGCGACCTTTCACATTTTGCTGAGAATTTGATAAAGAATACGTTTTATCGGTCTACGTGGCGTATTTACTAACTAATTAGATATTGCCTCAGAATAGATAGTTAATATTCTTTAAATATTAATTGCATACGCTTTGTTATTGCGTAAAGTAAACAGTAAGTGGAGAATTCGAGGCCATCGCCGACCATCGCCGTAGTAGAGGCGCGCCGCTGCCGCAGCGTTGCACCGCGCTGACCCGCATGCGCCTCCAACGAAAGTGAAACTAGACGTAATAGCTCGTTTGTTCTCTATTTTTATTTGAAACCAACCTAACAACTCTACAACCACAGCGTCCAGTCTGTCCACTCGGGATTATCTACCTTCTTACGAGGCCTAATAGTTCCAGTATCCCTTGCTTCAACCGCGACCGTTTCCTTTATGGATGGAAGAGATTTTAATACTCGACTAACTCTGTGATAAACTGCTTTTCATAGTCCCTGCCAGACGTAAGCCGTAATCTCGCATTAACCGCGGCGAATAAATTGATTTGCATGAGCTGTAACGTATGGTTTTGCGTACACGCCGTATGATTTAACACCCACAACCATCAAGAAACTGACCAAATGACGCGTTTTTGCTTGGAAGGCGTATAGAACGGAAAATTTTTATGACCCAAAATCGCTCAATACAGAGCTCTGTTCGAGACGCGATTATTAATTTGCTTAAAGAAAAAAGAAGCTAATGTCTGCTGTGAACGGATGTGGCACATCTGTCGGTTCGGAGACATAATAACGAGTAATTAGCGAAGGAAGCCTGGCGTCCAGTGGAGACGGCCAGGAAGGCTAGTTCGCACAATGTGTCCCGCACGTTTCACCGCTTCCGTTCCCCGCCCCGCGACTCTTGTTCCTCGCCTTCAACTCGCGCTCACCCCCGATAATAAAATAAATTATTGTAGACGCAGACGCTAACCCAATTGAACAATTGAAGACCAACTTGGACGAGGGACGCCGTCGAGACCCGCACAAGGAGTGAACAACAAAAATAAACACGACGCGACGCAAACCAGTCAGAACTAATTAACATTTCAAACTGGTTGCTGGTATTTTATCCTAATATTAATATTAAAAAAATCTGATGTGCTTCGATGTTATACGAATGCGTTAAATAAAAATAGTATGAGTATTAATTAAAGCTGTTTATTAAACGTGCTGAGCGTTGATGAGCCCATTCGCCTGCTCCTCTGAAGGCCAGCCGCTCGCTCGCGCACCTACTTCACTTACATTACTTCTCGAGTCGCGACCGTCAGCTATGTTAAACCACCGTGTATAATTGTAGTTTCCATACCCAGTTACTTATTCGTTATTTTAATGAAGGTATAGCACTTAGTTTTCCATTAATCTGCGGTGTTTGTATCGTACTGGATATGTCTTTACTTCTGTTGTGATATTTGAACTGTCTAATTTGGTCAAACAAAATTCAGCCCGTGATGTAGTTGTCAATTTCGTTTCTTATGTTTTTACAACTACATAGTTTGTAATATTGTGACATAAGACACATGTTAGTCTGTGCATTCAACTAAGCTTGACTTTAGGTTTCGTTATTCTTAATCCATTAGTAGATGCAAATCTTAGTGATGTTCATGATTTCCTTCTTTGTTCCAGGTAAGAATTACGCTACTTTCCTACACGATACGAATACGATTACAGCCAGACAGTAAGTTAACTTTTACTTTTCTTTGGGGTCAGATGTTCTGGTTGCCAACGGAAAGTAAAAATCATCTCGCGGTTGATATTTAATTAAATTTCAATTGTCTATGCAGACGTTTTATTTAATACTTAACTAATTTCAATTTGACTCTTTAAAACTTCGAAGCCTCTTAGACCATTTGAGTCAAACAATGCTTGCACTAATGTTTGAGAATTATAATGTTTATCGGTATTCTCATAAATGGAATTGTTGTAATGAATAAACAGGCACATCGTGGGCGTACCAACTGCGTGTCGGTTGCGGCTAATCCACTATTTCACCGAATTGTGCAAACGTTGGCCAACAGCCGGCCTCCAGCTTGCCTGTCCAGGCACCCACTTAAATCGCTACACTTGCTGAAACCCGCTACCATTGCGTTACGAAGCAAGACCTTCGATTTCTCCCATTATAACACAATATAGCGTTTGTTCGTCAAAACCAATTTCTGTCACAACTAAACCAAATATTTACGTAAAACGCCATTTTCACGATAATGACGCCAGTTTCACACTCGCTTAGATGTAACCGAATTGTGTTGCGCAAGAGACCCATTTAGCTGCCTTCGGATATATACGAAACAATTTCATTTGGTCCGAATTGAAAATATGAAGACAAAAATATGGGATACAAAAGGACATGTTTGGTGCTCTACTGCTTCTTTACTCTCAAAACGCAGATCGCTGACACTTCCAGTTCCAATTATCGTTTGACAGATTTCACGTAGTGATAAATATATCCATGACTTGTAAATACTATCCGACAGATTATACTCTCTCTATTCATTTGATTATAATAACACCTGGCAATTAATTCATCAATGACATCATTGTAATGATTTTAATTGAGGTTGAGTAACATATGAACGTTTGAGACGTAACATCGACTAGAGTTTTATGCTAACTTTTGTTCTCAGAACGTCAGAACATTGTTTTCAAAATCCAAGTAGTAGCATCATGCATGTATGACTTGACCAAAACGATTCTTAATTAAGGACAGAGAATGCTTTGTTACAGGCCGAGCCCAAGGCTTTATTGTATCGAGTGGCAGTGGAAGATACTGCTAATGTAGTCTGAATTATCCTCAGCTCAGCTCTTTCTTGTATGGAAAAGCTGTAATTTCGGGTGATTATGTCAGTGGTTCCACAGAGTGCGTCGGCGTAATCGAGCTTGTGGAACAGGCCATTGTTTCTCGAGACGTAACGCACGTGGGCCTGCGAGCTGCGATGGAGAAAGTAGCACAGCCAGCGGCAAGGCCGTCTCGTCGCTGTGCGACCTTCACATCTCGGCTTCCGGGATCCACTTACTATTTATAGCCGTACACCACCCACTGTTGCTATACAATGCATATTATATAGCTATAAATTGATCTTCGAAGACAAAGCATTTGGCTTGTAATGAATGGGGGATGTCGATTTATCAGGGGAAGTTGGCGCTCATTAGTGACTTGACAGACAATCAAATCCTCGTTGATGATTATTAGATCGATTAGCACAGATTGCGTGACAATCGCAACGTATGATTGCAACACCGGAGGTTGCTGTTGCGTGCGTCACGCGTCTCTAGCACCGTAGATCCGCACAACTTGATGTCTCACTGGCCACGTTCAGTTTTTACACCACGCTCATCTTTTATCTGTGCGTGGCCTTACATCCTCGGCAATAAATCCAAATTGGATTTAATCTTTCATTTCCAAGAATCAGTACTCACAAGCTACGAGTAAATCATTTGAAGCGACCGAGCGCTTGTGACTCAGGGATTTCCAAGATTCCTCGAAACAGGTGAATTTAAATTTTCACATATCAATTTGCTCAAACATGAACGCCTCCAATAAAGATCAGTGCCAGAAGTAGGTATATAAACATCTTGTCGAGTTGATTCTCAACTCATCGGCCCGGCTCGTAATGTTGAGTTAAGTGGAGAATCAACACGCGAGCCACGACTCGCCAAACGAGTTATGTTATAAATAATTAATTAATATTTGGCCGGCGAACTCTTTGTGGCTCCGGCCAAGGTCACGACAGACGTTTTCAACATAGATTTTTTATGATTCCTTTTAAAAAGCAGTCTCGGTTCGTTTAATCCTTTTTAAATAGGAATAAAAACTAGACCATGCTTTCAATTACGATAAGTAGATAACTTGTCTTGTGCTAAATCTACATAATCTGTGCTTAATCTTCATAAATCATGAAGATTATTAAATAACTATCAAGTAAATACACCCGTATCTTCAGCATTGTTTTTGTTATCGTCATCCATTCCATTTCTTACTAAACATGGTTTAGAAATGCATCGTCCTAATCTAATGGACAGTATTAGTATTACGGCCTGGTGTTCTGTAAAATTTACCTAAGTCTTACTCCCGTTTTTATCTCGTCTTTTGTATGGTAAGTCCTTTCGAGTTACATGACCTACCGAGACTAGGCAGGCGTTACTAGAAACGAATTAATTCTGTTAAATGCTTTTTTTATATTGCGAATCCAAGGGAGAGTCGTTTTAACACTGAAACTTTTCATGTTAGTTGGAATCAGGCTTTAAGAATATTTGGTCGTCACCGTCATTCTGTAATGCCATACTATTATAGTAATAATAATGAATGAAATAGATAATGATTGTGGCACGACAGCAATCAAGAAACTTAGTATGAGTTAGAAAAACTTGCGTTTAGTTTGAGAACCTACCTATTGCCACGAATGTTAAAGATGCAAGAGTATTTTTAACCGACTTCAAAAAAGGAGGAGGTTATCAATTCGTCTGTATGTTTTTTTTTTCTTTATTTTTTTTTGTATGTTTGTTACCTCATAACTTTTGACTGGGTGAATCGATTTTGATGATTCTTTTTTTATTAGAAAGCTGACGCTTCCCATTTGGCCCCATTTCAATTTAGTCCAGTTCTGATAATGGTATCCATGAGAAAACCATATAAGTGTTAAATTTGCATTAAGTACGTGCGCGACAAATAGATGAATAACTTAATAGTCGGTCTTTTGAAGTCGGTTTTTGTTTTGTAAAAATAATGTTCTTGTTGTATTGCCATTGCGTCACATTGGTGATGACAGCTAATAATGTGGATGGCTTGTATGGAACTTTACTGATTTTTAATATTCTATAACCAATATTCGGGCGCTAATTTATTAGTTTTACACAATTCTTATAACGCCTTAACCTCACCATGAATATAATTAAAACCGAGCTGGTTTGTGAAGTAACCATAATCGAACATTCATTATAGATATGTAAAGTAAATTGAGCTATTTTAAAAAGACATTCGGTGTGCCGCAAGGTAAACCAGTTTGCGGTGGGCTCATATGAATCAGATAGTAATTGTTAAGTTTACCATGCAATCATCTTGTTTATTGTTAACAAATAAATTGTTAAATGTGATATTTGAAGGTTAAAACTTAAAACCCCAATTAATTAAATAAACCACGCATTGCGTAAGCTCTATCGTAAACAGGTTTTATAACATTTTGGTGATTTGAGTACCTGTTGCATTGATTATGGTTTATATTACTACGTAATCAATTACTCAATGCAAGCGCTTTGTTAGTTTTTATAGACTTAATAACTATATCCAAGTTTAAAACAAGATTTTTTTTCTAATATTCACATTTGAATTGCATTAAGTAACTGAGATACATAATTATGTAACCATTTGATTTTAATCGCGAGACAAAAGCGGAATTTAAATATGACCTCGATTTGCACAAATTCAAATTTCGTTATACAGTCATTTACTTCATCACTTTTTGTTACTATCTGTGGCCACAGATTAAACAATAGTTTCTACGCTAAGGCTTCATGCTTGGGTTCATTGTCTTACTTTGTCTGTCGATGATAATAATGTGTGGTGATTTCATATTTTTAGCGATTACTGGCTTTTTTACTTGGAGCTCAACTTTGCATAATTATAAGCACACGTACCACAGTTTTACTTGCTATATATATTTTACTTGCTATATTGCTATTTTACATAGACCCTATGCCACTCCTTTTTTCCTTCTTTCCAATACATAAACCAGTGTATAAGCTATATGTACAGAAAAATGCATCCAAATCAGATTGGCCATTACTGGATTTGCATCTACTAAGTACTTTATACCTAGTTAATTTACTGGTGCAGCGATGCGTTCCTTTTCTTTTTTTGCTATGCATAAGTTTCTATCTAACGCAAGCAAGCTTCGGCCTCAGTAAACAAAATAAATTGAGATTGAATAATTGAATTTGAATTTTCAATTCACCTTGCTTCTCTAGTTATGCACCATATCGAGTAGTAATACTAATTACATGTAGTATATTTTTAGTAGTATATTTTGGTATCAATGTAAACAGCGGCGCGATACTCTAGCTGAATTAATGTCCCCAATTCAATTGACGTGTTTCATTAGCACAAGTGGCCCCGATTGCTTCGTTGATCGGGAACGACGATCGACGCGAAACTGAGGCGCCTTGTAACGTACTATTTTGTCGTACAAAGGAGTTTTGATTGTGGCCTCCAGTTGCGTAGAGTCTGTAGTTTTATCTGTGTCTCGTATCGTTTTTCTATCAAATAACAAAACATGTATTGCAAAGGTTTTTTAAACTTCTTCTTGCGATGCCTCTACTCTACTGGAGGTGATCGTCAGCTACCAGAGTTTATTAATTCATGTATCAAGTTTGCGGCTGTTTTCCGCTGACTACGTTCGTCTATTCGAGTATGTCGCACAAAAAAACTTTTCTTTCTTCTAGCGCGTCATTTATTACTTGGTCCATCATTATTATTACGTAGTTTTAGAATCATTATTACTCTCATCTTATTGTATTGCATCACCTGATTAAAATCTTCAGCTATGATTCGATCTTAAATTGACACTTAAATAATTCTTCTGTTACAGTTATCTATCATAACAATTTCTATTAAATTAGTTTCGCTTATCAAGCTTCTTCCGAGTTCGACGGCAATGTTCTCCGTACAGCTGAAACCACATTCATCACGTCAGTACTCCATTTGATTTCTTTAACGTGCACTTGTTAAGTTTAAATAAGGAAGTGGTTACAGACTCGGAGAAAAGTCGGGGTATTGACCGGTGGAATGGCATTGACAGTACGTTACAACGTTGCAAACTATCAGTTAAGTCGTGCAGTGAAGTTCTATTGCCTAGTTTGAATTTTAACCTGCAGTTTGGCCGTAAATGGTCGATGTATTCAAAATTGTTATGCATGATGGATTATGATTGTTCACTTGAATTTACTTACCGTGCTCATAGATATACATACATACATACCTCTCTAGTGTACATTGTTTCTTTTATATGTTATAGCTTGAGTCATTTATTAAACAATAATATCACAAAAACAGTATTTACTCTACTAATTTTTTTCTTTACGAACTTCAAAATCTGTCTTGATATCTACCTATTTGTATTTTGCTATGTAGGATGTAGTTGTAGGCTGTATGAAATATTTACTCCATCGAATAGTTCGTAATTTTTTATTTACCATCATACTGCTTAGAACGGTTCATCACATTTTCGAAGGCTTTGGCGGTCTTCCTGCGGTCAATAAAGGTGTGTTGTTTGACAAACTAGCAGTGGTACATCCATACTAGAAACCGCAAGTTTGATCCGCTTGATCCGGAAAAAAAGGTTGGCATGCAATGGTATATGTATTACCTATTTTATTTTCGAGTCTTATAATATCCTCATAAGAAGGTTGTGCTACTAAGCTCATCATCATCGCAAGTCCTTCACGATGACGGGTTCAATTAGTAACACCCGGTTGCGTTAGAAACGTAGCCTCCGATTATGTGCGCGGGTCGTGACACGGCACGTCTAAACACGGTGGCGTAACACCAGCATAGTTGTCAGTCATTTCCACGTGCAATGTATCTCGGCAGTTAATTGTGTGGAATGAACGCTTTATATAGTTAGCCGGTAAAGTCTGACAAACTTACACGTAGAGTCGAGTGAGGGAGCCACTGTCGAATTTTCTGAATTAAACTCAAACCCATCCGTTAAAAATGTATGGTTCTATCCTTTGGCTACGTTTACAGATAAGTTGGTCGGAGAGCCAAACTAGCGGCGGAAAATGTCGACATTATCGTGTCGGATCGCCACGTGCGAAGGACACTTGCAAATTACATAAAATATTAAGTATTGTTTTACTAACAAACATTTTCACAGCGCACCAACACGATGTGGGACGTAATTGTCGAATGTTGCTAGCCGACAAGCCTTTGATATGTTTGTATAGTACAAACTCGTATGTATTATGCGTATAGTACCTAACTGCAAACTACAAAGCTTAAACTCGTTTAATTATATTAAGATTTGAGTATCTAGACTTATACAGAGTTTTTGAACTGTATATCTATGAAACCATATGCAAGAGATGTTTTAGTACCGATGTCAATGCATACCGGGGTAATAGGCCAGTGGATCTGTAATTAAACGAACCTGATCTACGCTACAAACCAATATCGGCACAGATCGTAACAGTTTCATAACTGATTTATTAGATGCTTGCATAACACTTCAGATAGCTAATAACTATGAAGTGTGCTCGGTTGTAATAAAAGCATCGTAAAATACGAGTGAAGCTATAATTGCTGCCCTGGTGTACACCATTATTTTCATTAAATATTGCACTTACATCGCTTTGGCATAGATCGACGCACGAGCAGTTTGTGGTGTCTAAGTTTTCCGGGCAGCTATCAGAGTATAGTTTTACTTTCATGTAGGAAGTGCTGTCGCTTTCGATGGGGACCGGTTGAAGCTGCCGGCTAGCTGGTTGTAGATACTTAACTCTAGCTACATCTAAACATTAATTCAACCATATTGCTATAAAATGGGTAAGACTCGTTGGTTCAAATTCCATCTCGTAAAATCGTTTTATGTCCAAAAAATCTTTTGACTTCTTATGTCAAACTATGTTGTGTTATTAACGATTATTTTTTGTTATTTTTAGGTAAGATCCCAAAGCGAGTTTCATGATGAGGTTTATGTCGTAAGTTTTCATATAATCTTTATTTTTGGGTACCCCCAAAATTTTTCCACTTAGGACACTAAGATATCAACTTGTAGGATGGCAGCAATGAGAACGACGAATGTTAATTCTACCTTTGTACCCATTAGAGTGCACTATAGATCTGAACCGCGCAGAACCTTCACCTTTAATGGTCTTTGTGTCATGTCTTCCCTGTAAATAAAATAAGTTTGCTCTACTAAACTACTGACTAACAACCTAGATAACCATTGTTATGATATAACAAACAATATACAAAATAAAGTATAGTTACCTAACTTACACTAATTACCTTGATTAACAGGTACATTAATAAAGATCCCCGAAGAAATAGTTTTACAAAACCTGTTTCCAATCAGGGGCATGTCGGAATGAAATAACATTCAAACAGCGCCGAGTTATCGTTGATACTACCAGTTATTCTTGTCTATGACATTAAATATTATTGCTTAGACAATTACGAGTTACTTCGTTTCTAATAGTTCCATGATAACTTTCTAGAAGCATACAAAGGCCGGGCTCGCCCACTGACACGCGTGTCAAATCAACCCATAAACTCGCTAAGTAACACAATAGCACCAAATGGGCCACTGCTCTAAGGAAACGTTTTCCCACTTTATTATTATCTCCGTATGAGTCACATAAACCTCCCATTTACGGGGAAAGTGGATTATAACCCGGTAGCGTGACGCAACAATGAAAATTGCACGGACAAAGGAATTGCTACAACCAGAATACGCGCCTGACGTAAGGGTCTAGTTTGTTAGTAATGACCACGACACAATGATACGTACGCCATGAGCCCATGACGATCGTTACGGGCTCTACCTGCCTATTAATTTAGATGGCCATTAGAACGTCATAATACGAAACGGCATTCTAGACAAGGTATGGCGCAGCATTATAAAAACATGAATCCATCCATATGCGCCGTCGTCGTGAACATTGTTTACGTTTTGGTTCTGCAAATCAGCATCGGGCCCGCGTTCTGTTGTTGCATCTATAAATAAGGAGGTGCTAAAAGCGGCTCCGACCGGGGGACGTGCTTCCTCCGCTTTGAGCGGCCGGGGGGTAAACACGCTCGAGTATAACGAGGGCCTTTGTTGACACTCGCTTTACGGGTTTACAACCTCGGCCGGCGCGGCCCACCACCTAGAGGGGTATATGGCGGGCGCTATAAACACAACGACAAGCACTCGTGCGCAGTTGCGCACGAGTGCCCAAGCCACCTATGCTGAATGCTAAGAAATGGGAAACTATGAATACGCAAGACGCAAAATCACAACACTAGGCTCGTCATGCTAAACATAAATATTAAATCCATGCCAAACATATTCCTTCATGTCATTGAACTCTAGCATGAAAAGGCTATATCTTTACCTGGAAAACGAATCGAATAGACAAACATGAATACACCGATACATAGACACGAAAGATTCTCGAAAATCGTGCTCGCTACGTGATTTCCTTTTACCCACTTCGTCTCTGAATATATTTCCATTGTTCGTTTATTATAAAGCTAAAGACAAACGGTAGGCGTTGGTAATATAAATAAAGGCTGTCGGTGGACATGTGATGGCATTTATACCATAGCGGGCTCGTTCTGGCATTGCAATCACGGTGTGGTAGCCATCTGCATGCGCGGTGCTACGTCGCGCGTCCGGTCTTACTCATCTGACACTCGCTAACTATGTGAACTATTGTCGACGTCTTGCCATTTACCATACCTATCTTACCGTCGGCGGAGAGGTACTTACCCTAGTCATCGGTTTGCGCGTGTTCACCTTTCAGCACGATTGCAATAAGACGACTAGAAAGGAACAGAGTATTAACAGAAACAAGCGATTCAGTGTCGGTTGTTGACTTAAATTGTTGGTCGGTTGATTGTACGAGCAGTTGTGAGTAAAAATATGAAATAATAGTTTTTATTAAAAATTATAGCCTCTTTAACTAGAGCTATAAATTGCAAAGCTGTTCTAATTAATTTTGGACCATTTTAATCTATTGCGACAATTTAAACTCACTGAAGCACATGCTACCAACGGTTATCTCTCAGCGGGAGAGCGCTGCATTAAACAACTCGTTGCCATATAAACTAGTCTAATAATAAATTAAAATGACGTCTAGTTTGTTCCTGGTGGTTACATTAAATTGTTCTAAATGCGTCACTTAATATCCATAAGTGTACAAGACAAGCCTCGCCGTAATTACTCCGCGTGATTCACATAACGTCCATTGTTTGCGATTTCGCTTGCACACAAAGCGCTTTAAATATTGAAATCAATTAAGTGAAATCTGTAACGCTTTATTTTAACAGGAAAGGAGAACAGACTGAATTACTGAGCTTCAACAATGATCGACTTTGTCCCTGTATGCTAATACAGAAAACGAGGGTATGAAACAAAGACGCGGCACAAAACCGCAAGGTTAATGACAGCGTTGACATTACTTGGGGGCTGCTGGAGACTGTAGGGGGAACCCAGCATCTCCACTCAGCTCGTTTTCGCGCAATCATCCAATAAAACATGATGGGATCAATCACGAAGACCCTCGGTTAACTCCTCGGAGAAATGATCCAATTCTTATGATAGACGCGACTTTTAACTTGTTAGGCATATAATCATCAATTTCAGGTCAAACAACAGCTATAAACTATGTGTCATGAACCGTGCGGTTTTCGCATTTAACATTTATTGGCTAAACTTCCTCAAATGAGAGGTTAACTTGCTTTACCACTACTTTAAATGGTTAAAAAGTTCATTTAAATATAGAACGCATTTGATTAAAACCAATTAACGGTCAATTAAGCAGTCTCTTGTTTGAATTATATCGCAGTATCAATTGTCTCGACCGGGACCTATCTTAATGAGTCGTATTTACGAGCATGTTTGGTATAAAACAACACGATGAAGGACGCACGTATAGTAAATTATAGCCCATAATAAGTAGGTATGTAATGTGCTAATAACATAAAGGAAATAGCAGATTAACCAAAAAGACACGCCCCTTCATTCAACGGATGATTACAATAAAGGTTAAGCTGGGTCACGGTAAATTCGTAAGCATAGGTTAGCTCCAATTGCTCCCCAACGACTTATTTGAACGTGACTCAATTGCATAAGGTTCTCTTATTTCGAAAGGTATTCGACTTTAAAATATGTACTGTTGATATCGTATAACCCAAATCCGCGGTCTTTGTTACATGGTGCTTGGCAGTTGGTGCCGATGCCCTCAAAGGTCAACTGCTATAAGTATATTTAGCAAGGCATCGGCTCCAGCGCCGGCAGTAACGAAAGGTGTAAATTTTTACTGATTACGAGCGTAAATATACGAGTAACCATGGGAGTGTTGCTCAAAAAGTTCGATAACCCTAATGAGATCATGCTCATTTTGTCTCACGTTCATTTTATTCTAAATCAAAGATTCAAACTTCCAGATATTATAAGCACGTACTCGTATAATAGTAACGCTAATTAGATTGCAAAATGATTGTGCATTTGTAATTTCGTTTGTTCCGTGTTTATTTGCACGTCGAATGCGTGGTGCGGCGAAGGTGCCACATTTGTTTTCTTTAGCCGGTGAGTCGATGCCCTCTCTTCGTTTATAACCTCGCAGTTTTCCGCTACTGTTTACTCTTTAAATTATTTACGGATACAATTTAAGATGCTTATGTCATTATTTAGCAACGGCGATGAATTTACGCAGACGGAACGCCTAAGGTGACCTGGTCGACGCACTTGATTTAGGTCACCTTCACATGTATTTGTTCGTAGTTCCATATAGTTTCGATAGCCTAAAATAGGCACTCCATGTTTCATTATGCAACCTGCTGCCTGCCTCGGTAATGAGGAGCACAAACACATTTGCCCGAGCTGGCGGCGTGTTTGTCGCGTTGACAACATCGCCCGCTAACCCGCACCGTAAACATCGAACCACGAGGCGCGACCTGTGCCCGTCTCTTTGGAAATTTTGTTACTCCATCTTTGCCCAAAAATATATTTACTAAATAAACACCCGTTACAACGTTATGGATTAGTTTGTTGCCCTTTATAGTGTAAACTGTCGACGTGGGGATTGATGGCTGAACATGTGTTGTTATGAATGTTATGATGCACCGACCGCGCGGTCGCCTTGTCTGTGCCGCCCAGGGCTAGAGCGCAATGCCCGCAGCCATTCGAAATCGACAGTGATTACAATTTTCCCTGGAGCCGAGTTGCGCAGCGCAACGTCCGATGGAAAGCAACGTTTAACCAATGTTCCGCTCTGATAACTCTCTAATTACGCATTGGCTGTTTTCCGTCGACACTTGCGCGCCACTGACTTAACCCCTGGCTTTTCACTGCAACATTTCACCCGTGATTGCACCGCTACGCTCATTTGTTTGCTACACTTTCGCCTTTGACGTTACCTTGTGATTTTGAAATGCCCACAGACAGATTCATTGCTATTAACTTGAAATATATTTTTATTATTTACTACAGATTAGTCTGGAATTTGAAGTCAACGGCAACTTTGGGATAGGCATTTAATTTGAAAAATATATGGTATCTGCGGTAGATAACTTATGTTAAGTTATATCTTCCTATCTCTCTCAGAGATTTGGTTAAAAAAACTTAATTTAACAGAGCTCCTAAATTATTTTATCTAACTTTAGATTTTTTTCTAGTCTTTTTTTAAAAATAAGGACAAAACACTTTTAGTCCTGTCAAATTAGAATTGACATTGATTTTTCTCATTGACAGTTTCCTGCTCCAAAACGTGTAGACTGTAAACAGACTGTAAAGCAAAAATTGTTAAGTAATTGTTTCAAGTCAAATCTATGAACACTACCAATGTTTAGAATGTTATCTGTGTTGACAACCACATAATATATGCGTAAATAATGTATTCTGTACCATAAACGCCGGTTATTGCCCACATAGTAAACAATAGATGCGCATGTCAAGTGCCACTAAAAGCATTTGTGTGTAATTGTTTACCGATCACTGCCAAGTGCCAACCGCAAGTTTTACCTTTTAACTAGAGTTACACATAGGTTAACGACAAATTTATTCATTTTATATTTATTTTAACTGAGCCAGTCAGTTCAAGGCTAATGAGCTAATGACTAATTATACATTTTCGTACATAGCCATTCTTTTTTTTTTCACTGATATACATACATAGTTGAATGTCTATTTTATGATTAAGGTCTATGATTTTATTATGGACTCCTTCATATTCGTGATGAGTTATTTTATGTGTTTAATAAGTAGGTCTGGTTGTATTAATTCTAAAACACATACAAGTGGTTGCTTGTTTACGAGCCCCGGACGAAGCAGAGGCGAATAGAATATACAATGATATGTCTTTCACATCGATTGAGGTCGCATACAAGATGAAGTATAATAATCATATTGGTGTGAATAGACCTCGTGTTCCGTATCGAACTCGAAACTTGTCCGACCTTCACGCTCCTCTCAACAGAAATCGGATAAAACCTCCGTGTTCTGCTCGACGATGCTGTTGCAATACTGCGTGGGCCGAGCATTGTCTTTGCGAAATAACGATTCGTCGTGTCTCCGATTTGTCACGATACAGAATCCGTTCGAAATAAAACAATGAAATTCGAACAACGACACCGGCAGACTCTACAAACGTACTAGGGGTTCTGATGGATGTTGAATAGATCAGCATGGATGGAAGTACTGTTACCTAACACGACACGCGTCGACCGTTGCCCTCGCTGAGAGGTGTAGTTGTATTGTAACGATTGGCTTGGCGACAATTATCCCTCAGTTTGGCGCGGCGACAAGCGAAGTCTGAACAATAGTGCACAATCACCGCGATTGTGGCCACCGCCGTCGCTGCCGCCCGTGTCAACTGCCTCTCGCGTGAACGTAGCCATTGTTATGCTGATGCTTCGGAGCGCCATCATATTCAGCGCAGACACTCCGCCGAAACAAAAGACCACTTAAACATTTACATTTTTAAACCAAGACGACACAAGAACTGGGAATATTGATGGGATGGGAACTAGGAATTTTACCGATATTAATAATTCATGGCAGACCGGACGAACTCTGGTTAAGCAACATTAAAATTCTACTCACCCTGGAGCTCTAAAAGCACCACTTTAAGCTTTGCCTAATTGGTAATATTAACTATTCCAAAACGTGGGGACCATTAGTGAAAACGAGAAGAAACCAAGCAGGTAGACGACGACACCAACCTTAAGGGATTCATTTTTTGTTCACTTTGGCAGGTACCCGACCCTTCGTATTTTTTCTACGACACCAATACACACGGATATCGTAAAAATACGCGTTTAACTTTACAGTCCTTTTCAAATAAGGTTTATTTTAGGCCCATGAAAGGTTCTCTGATTGTTTACATTCTATAGCGATGGTCTACCTACCTACACCTCCGCACCCTCGACGTTATCGTTCATTGAATACCCTCGTATTCATGCTGTTTCGTCACGGTGAAAGGACATCACAATACTGCCATCCTTATCGAATATCACCATGAAGTTTAAGAACCTTCGCAATGTTATATACTTTATATAACCTTGATTTATAATTGAACACTGTCAACTTTACTCTGGTTTTGATCGTCACATGTCTAGAGAACGTATTTGAAATTTCTGTCAGTAAGAAGAAAGCTCTGTCGTTTGTTTAATGCAGACTCAACAATATAAAATCAAATAAATAGTATACTCGTAGTTTACTTGACGAACCTGTGGTGTTTTCTTTTTCATATTTGTAGTGTAACTAACACCACTACTTCTACTATTGCTTCTCGAATAATTAGTACTAATGTGAATATTTTCTTCTATTCCAGAACCAATCTCGACCAGTGCAGACCATGAACGGGTCATTGGCGCCCGTGGCGGGAGCCGGCGTGGGCGGCGCCGTGAACTGGGAGCACCCGGTGCTGGCGCGCGCGGCCTCGGTGCCGGCGCACCGCGCGCTCGCCGGCCTGCTGGACCGGCTCGGGCACCGGCGGCTCGAGCGCACCACTAGCGAGCCGGCGCCGCCGCCGCCCGCCACCAGCCGCTACAAGACGGAGCTGTGCCGCCCATTCGAGGAGGCCGGCGTCTGCAAGTACGGCGACAAGTGCCAGTTCGCGCACGGGTTCCGCGAGCTGCGCAACCTGCAGCGTCACCCCAAGTACAAGACGGAGCTGTGCCGCACGTTCCACTCGGTGGGGTTCTGCCCGTACGGGCCGCGCTGCCACTTCGTGCACAACGCGGAGGAGGCGCGCCGCCGCGAGCCGCCATCCCCGGGTGGCTCGGTGGCCTCGCTGTCGTCGGCCGGCTCGCTGGGCTACGGCAGCGAGGGCTCGCGCTCTCCGCGCTCGCCGCACTCGCCGCCCGCCATGTCGCCGCCCGCGCAGGGCACGCAGTTCGCGTTCCGCCGCGCGCCCTCTCCCGACCCCGAGGACGACCGGCTGCCCGTCTTCAACCGCCTCTCCAACGCGTTCGGCGACCTCGTCATCGCCTAGGGTCGTGCGCGCGCGCTCGCCTAGTCCTAAGTTAACTTATACCGAGCATAGCGTAAGATCTTCCGTCACCCTAGTGCCTCCTCGACGTCTTCCAGCCGTCCCGCTCGACGTGCACGCACACCCGCTCAACGAATGATCTCTAGTTTGTCGATGCTCTTTTACTACTTCGCCCTGTAATTTATAAAGTTAACGAAGTGTACTGTGGCGTCTCGAAAGTTTGCGGTGTGAATTATGTGATTATGTTTAGTAGTCGGCACACATTTGTAAATGGCACCTTATATTATTAGATACCTATTTATTATCGTGTAGCTCGCGGATGTCTTCCCGATGCGATCCTCCGCCGAGCGGTGGTCTTGTAAAGTTAGCTTATAGAACGTTTATTTATTTTGTAACTGCCTTTCTGCGCTCGGTACCGTACCGCGAGAAGGCGCTCGTGATCTATTTTTAAGGATTTAAGATAATAATTTATTATTTATTTGGAGTCTCTTTAACTGTAATGATATTGTAGCGAGCAGCTGCGATGCCGCACCGCAATCGGAAGAGACCCGCGTCGACGGGACGTGGCTCGGTCGACCTTCGGCTGACTCCGCTCCCACGGTCGGAACTCCCCAATCTCACTCCTCTCACACTGCGGACGGAATCAGCCGATTAAGATACCTCAGGAGCTCGACGGGCCGATGCGATGTCTTTAACGGACCTATACCTTTGCAGTATCACTTTTTGTTCATCGAACCTCATTTAAAGACCCGGAGCCGGTTCTATCGAAAGTGCTCATTTGCGCCGGCGCACCGAGTGCGATGATAATCGCAGGTCTAGCTCCACCGCTAGCGATCTCAATCATCCGCGGCCCATTTGAGAACTGTCGGAGGGTTCGCGGGACGCCCGCGCCCCTCGCGCGCCTCACGACGGAGGATTTTTTCGTTTTGCTCCGCGCGAGGAGGACGGCCGAGCCGAAACCAGTTTGAGGTTTTGGTGATTGTTTTTTTCGTCCTTACGGCGGACCATGCACCGCGCTCGAAGAGATCGCGCCGTGCATGCTCTCGCAAAAAACGCCAGAAATTTGAGAATACGCCCGCTGAACTCCCGAGGTCTCGCACACCGTAAACCAGAATAAAGATATATGTAACTACAAAAATAATATATGATACATAAATGATAGAAAATATAAGGCTTGGGCCCACCGCGGCCCGCGGCCCGCGGCCGGGCGGCGGCACTCTCTCGCGCGCTTCCAGCCGTCGCTCGCCCGCGCCTACAAAAAGAGTGCCTTTACCTACGAGTACTTTATTACGAAATAAATCGATTATATTTAATTTTTAGTTTATCGAAATAGATTGTTTGTTTATTTATTACTTATCTCCTTTTGAATATAGTATTCAAATTGGCACGGTTATTGATTTTTTGTACTTTGACAGAGCTAAGTGATTATAGTTTCGACGTAGCGTAGTTTAGTTTTTTTTTTCTTGAATTTAAAGTGTGATATTTTATAATATTTATGTAACAATGTTTAAAGTTTTAATTAAGGGACCAATGTAAGTGATTAGGAGAAATTCTGATAGATCCATCATACGCTTTTGATTCATACCAAGAGACTGTTCCTCGCGCCACTAATATCATATATTTTTGTAACGAATTGTCAGATCTACGATTTTGTACTTTCAATAAACTGGCATTTGACCATTGACGGTTTTGTGTTTATTTATTGTTGCCAGATAGAAAAGAGATGGTGATTTTGTTTGTTTTTCTATGATAACTGTAAGTTTAGTTTCAGTTTTTCTCCATTTATCGTAGAATCGTTGCATGGTGACCACCAAGCGTTAATCATTTTGTACCTAATGTTAAGGAAAAGCCTAGTTTTAAGAGTTGTCATAAAGTTCACGAATATTATTTATTATCAGTTCATTAAGAAGCATAAACCATTAAAAGCTGATTTATTTAATTTCTTTTGTATTTAAACTATCATTTACGACTACCTGTAACTTAATATTTAGTTTTAATTTACATCAGTCATTTATTATAACAAGGCATTAGCTTAAAACTCTAGTACCTATGTCATTCGTAATTAAGTATTTAATTTTTTTAATTTAATTCCAATTAAGTTAATCTTCCAAATATTGACTACCTACGTTTATTTTTTTCTTATCGACAAAAACAAATTAAGGTTAAAGCTTGTGACATTTTCTTGTAAGTTTTCCTTCTGCATTTTTTATTTGAATTATAGTCAAAATACGTTACTTTATTGTTTTTTTTTCATTTTATCACCCATCATCGTTGCATGACAACTTTTTGATTTTAGAATTACCTACCCTACATTCCTTTATTTTTATAAACTTAGGCCCAGGAACTAATGCACTACAATTAGAGCTTTCATAATTTTTTCACGCAAGTTCAAGACACCTTGCTTTGATAGATTAATTACCTGCTCTACATGAGCGACTAAAAACCGGTAGACTGCTTTTAGTAGTAAAAAATAAATAGGTTTCAGTGATGTAGAGTAGACCTACATTTTCTTGCAATTTTGATAAAGAGGTAACACAACTACTAAAACACAACCAACAAAGTTAGGTAGACAAATTTCCACATCATGTATACATACTTTTAAATTAGTCATAAATGTAATTGAGTAATCTCCATAAAGAAGAGATTATGGCTTTACACATTTATGGCTTGAGAGACATATTATCAAGATGAGGTAGGTAACAGTAACATAGCCAAGTACTACTATATTTAATACTAGCGGCCCGTCCCGGCTTCGCACGGGTAGACTTTGGGATAAACGTAGAGTAAATTGAAATCGGTCCAGTCGTTCACGCGTGATGGCGTGACCAAAGGTGTTGAGAATAATTATAGGAACTCTTTGTTATAACCTCTATTCTCATGCTATTGCGTAACTATAGCAACCGTAGTTTGTTGATGCTAACTTGTCAATTTATAGTAAAAATTATCAGTATAAAACGCACACTGTTCTGATAGATATGATTTAATTTGAACTTTGTACAGAGGTAATAAAGTGCAAATTGACTCTTGGACGTTAGGAACATACCTACATTGCTTAAACAACAGTGAGTGCTTGCAATTGAATATGAACTTTATACAATAGCAATAAAGCTCGTTTTAGTTAGAAAACGTTTGTATGGGAAAAATAAAAGGGCTGTTTTTAGGGTTTTTCAATATTTCTGAGAGATTTTCTTAATATTTTTTTCCGTAAGAACCTTCTCCTAATAATAACAAATACAACAAAAAAAGAATTAGTGAAATCGGTCCAGCCATTCACGCGTGAGGCCGTGACCAAGGAAAACGGGTTTCATTTTTATATATATAGATTAAGGTATATGCTGGGTTTATATGACAGTTTTTTTTTTCTTCTCAATATTGCACACCCCGTTTTTCTGTTTTTTGTCTTTCCTTTCCATCCTAAGGTTGCCTGGAAGAGATCGCTCTTAGCGATAAGGCCGCCAGTTGTCGCACTAGTTTTATGTGTTATAATTCTTTTGTTTGTAATTTATGGTGTGAACAATAAAGAGTTTATCTATCTATCTATCTATCTATTGCATATAGCCGTAATAGTGGTATGGTAGTATCATCATAATGTTTGTCTACTGGCGGACATAAGACACGATCTTCTGCCTTTCGCATCCATTTACCACCAGCCGCCTTACTCGAGAACTCGAGTCGTAGAATAACTGCAAGATACTTCCATCATAGAATTAGCTGAATTTACACACTCGAAAACGATGAACGTGCAGAAGCCCACCTATAACTATTTTACGAGTATATAGTAAGTAAGTATTATAATTATTATTATGGCACATGTGCCTAACACTACAAGCAACAGGAGCTCAAGCCGCTGAAATAGCAGCAGAATAATTAAGCTCGTAATAATAAACCATGAGCGGCTGATCCAAGCGAAAAACAGTGCGAAGCCAGTTCGCAGTATTCAGTAAATTGATACACGTGTTTATTTGTCGAGCATCGAAGTCGGCAAGTCTGGTAACCCAACACGGAGATAAGGATGGCCTTGACCAAATAGTCTCAGTTAACACCACCATTTAAATAAACCGACTGACGTTCGGTTTAAGTCGAGAATGGCCTGGAATGGCGATAAATGTAATCTACATAAATGTGTAACGGATGTTATAATCTGTGGGCTGTTGGTTAATTAACTAGGAAGGAACTTACAATGGGAATGGGTTGAGCTCTGTTGGTTTTTAAATTTAGAAACTTCAAGTTATTATAATATACTATGTACAATCGTACATGTATTGTAATTTAAGGTTGAATTACAGTATGGTCTATGTAACATATAATGAAATCAAGACTAGAATATTTTTCAAAATGGGTAGTTACTGAGTTACTAACTTAGGCATAATCATGACTAGGCAGTATCCTAAAAAAGGTATGTATGCGAGTATGGCATAGAAGCCAGAGCTCTTATTTCCATTTTTCGTAACTAAGATTTAATAACGAATTTTGAGTTTTCGTAAATGAAACACGTCAAAAACCAAACGCGAATTTGTGAAAAAGAATCTTAACGGGTTAGCTGAAAATGACACATCGACAATTTAAAAAGAACGCTGTCAGCACGTCAGCAGTGTGTAGTCAATTGTAATCTATTGTTATTTTTTCACTCTTACATTATCGACGATCAGTGCTTTACTGGATGTGACAATTTTGGTCGATTCCACCTTCGATCAAGGCAATGACTCCACTCTATACATACAAAGAGCTTATTCAATTTCCCTATCTTCCTTCACACTCTACATAAAACTCACTCGTATCAGTTTTCCACGAACTACCCATTTAAATCCTACAAAATTCAACAATGCTTATCAACCGTCACCATATCGCGTCTAAGAAAGTAAATACTGTGTTAGTTCAGTGATAATAATAATTGCTGCTGGATGTTCACGATAAGGGTGGCCATTATCTAATGTTTGTACAGAACACCGATTAGATAACGAAAAAGATGAAGGAATTACTAAACCAGTTCAATTGCTTGGCTGTTGAAAGCTTACTGATAAGGAACCCTCTATGAGGGAGGGCTCTGACTTTTCGGTATCTAGGTACATTATATTATTTTTAATTCGAGTACCTATTAGTTTAAACCTAGGTTATTTTAAGTAGTTTAACCCTTAAGTTATTTGCTTGTGAGAATATGTACCTATGTGCATTGTACAGTACAGGAGAGTACCTACATAGTACAGGTTAGGTATAAGCGAGCTTTGTCGAAAGCACGTGTAAATATTCGTTATTACTACTTTTCTATAGACTTGATTTCTCGATTTTTGTTGATTCCAATGTAAAAATAGTTCAGAATTTATGAGTTACCTACCTACAAGTATGATCGCAATACTAATCTAATCGTAACTACTTACTTATGTTCTTGAATTTTCATCTAAGTACACACCAATCCTTGTATAAAATTAATCAGTTTTCCCAAACCTATATAAATAGTAATCTACATAATACCTATTACGAAAAACAAGGCACGTGTAGTCGTGTAGTATCTCTACTTAGTCATTAATTAGTCCGAAATATGAGTCGTAGCACGCATGTTACCTTCCTCTTGCTCTACCTATGAATAAATACACAAAAAAATCCGATTATGATAACGTACAGCGATACTCTACCACCACATCCATGTGGTTTGCGAAAAATTAGGGGGAAAACCATTCAGCGTTGTTTTATCCATGACTGGAAAGACCACCTCACTTACCAATTACGAATTACATAGTACTTATTTCCAAGACGGGAAATACTTCAACGGCTTGTCAAATGAATCGACCCCTAGCCTCTATACAGTCGGTTCTTCCTGATTCAGGATATTTCTGACCTCACCTAATCTTACACACCTACTATATATTGAACTGATGATACTGGTCTAGATTTTTCTAGAGTCGTCCATTTCGCCGAAAGATAATAAGACCAGTACATCGCGCATGCAGGCAGGCATTCTCTTTAAAAAACAAATCAACGTGGGCACAGGACGAAGTAATAAATAGCGCTTACAATTGAGTGGCTCGAAATAAAATGCAATCGCGCCTAGGATTAGCGAGATGAATTGTTTTAGGCCTTACTTGATCCAAGTTTTAGGCGTACTATTTTCGTGAGAAGTGAATAGGTACGATCTCTTTATCGGTTATATTGTCTGTGGTTTCGCCGAATCCTGACGAAATGTCACCAAAATAATTCGTAAGTTAGAGGTATATTTAAAGTTTAGTAGGTGGTACATTTACCTCTTCTATACATTTTTACTATAGCTCCTTGTGACTTCGCATACCCTTTCCGTACAACCCTGTATTTACAGACAGAATTAAACTGAAAGTTATTTATATCACACAGATAGTGGCGTGTCTCTTTGCACATCCGGCGGCGTTTTAATGTCTCGAATAAACGTGGAAAGTCACGTTTTCAAGGGTAGTTGTAAAAAGGAAATCGCGAAGTTTACATTTCGATTCCGTCCGTTCCGTGTTGATATTTATTTATGGGATCAGTCGAAGGACAAACGGTCAAGATAAGGTTTTTTGCTATGTATGTGATATCGGTACCTATGTGCATATAGATAACAGTGAGTCAATACTTTGCTGAATATAAATGAAAGGTTTTAAAAGTTTACTTAAATAAATGTATGTAAAATGTATTATGTAATTAAAAAATAGTACATATTTCAAAAGATTTTCTAGTGTAAAGCGGAGAAAATACACTATAGAATAAGAATTATCCATTGACTACGGTGATCGCTTACCATCAGGCGGCCATTTTGCTCATCTGCCACCTATGGCATAATTTTTTCATAGAAACCATTTAAAATACGGATTTTGAATATGAATTCGCAAAGTAACGCCTAATTCAATTAACTTTACTAGTTTATGTAGAGTATGAAATTTTCGATAGTCCTAGGTAATATGGATAAGTTACATCGACTGTAATTTAATCTGTAGTTATACTTAGGTAGTTACGTTTTACCTAATAACAGTGACGTCACAATAGGAAGTACCCCCGGTATTTCCGAGTAACTAACGTTGGGTTCTTCAAAAGGGCCGTAAAAAGTCGGCAACTTAACTTCTTCGGTAGTAACATTACAGGTAAGTACAAAGGCGACGGTAATCGCTTACCATCAGGCCGTCCGTTTGCTTTTGCCTATGGCATTAAAAAATATTATGAAATAGTATAATCGTAACAATACTAATAGTAAGTAGGTACGTAGAAGCAGGAAAACTATAAATAGGTAGGTCCTTGTTTTTACGCTGGCTATAGAAAAACCGTTTGTAGCTAATCATAAAATATTTGGGAATGAATAAACATAAAGTTCATTGAATATAATAAAATACTCGGTCAAAGCCATAAAAAAGTCACCACTCATTTTCTTATCGACACTAACTAAATCTAAAGTACCTACGAGTACGTTACAATTTTACAATGCCTATATGATATTAAATATTTAGGCACTTTTATCAATAACAAAACGGTCAATGTGCTCAAAAAGGCAATAACCCCACTTTCTTAAAATCGCAATTAATTTATAGATAAGGTAACTATAGACAATATTTTGAATGTAATTTAGGTAGGTTCTTACGTTCGTCGTTCAGTTTCGATGTGTGGAATTCTTTGTTTCATATTTTTTAAGTCCTAGTTTGCTCGGTATCAACGTAGATAGATTAGTTTCAAGATAAGTACTGTAGCTCAAAAAGTAAGGACTTGAAATGGTCTGTGCTGATTTTATATGAATGACTACTTAATGCCTGTTAGTTTGTGAGGGCTCTACAGCGTACCGAGCGGTGTTCTGAATGATTCAGAAAGAAATCGTTCAAACGACCGATCTAGTGAACCAAAACTGACCACACTCCCATCCCATTCTACAGTGGGTGGACTAAAACCAATTTTAGCAACAAACTTAGGGTTCGAATATGTCGTCGACAAATATTGTAATAAATAAACATGACGACCTGTTCTTCTCAGTGGTCATATGTCCGCCTTTTAAGCCAGAGGCCCCGGGTTCGATTCCCGGCCGGGCTGGTGTTTGAATGATGAATTTAAATGTCTAGACTCTGGGTATTAGTTGTCCTATGTCATTGTGTGTGTTCCATGGCATCCCTGACACAGGATTATCCTAGTGGCGAGCTATGAGTGTGAAACGTTTATTTATTTATTTTATGTTCCTTTGCCTACAGATTAATACGTAAAGAAAGTAAAGAAACCTACATACTATACTATAGTACTAGGCATTTTGAAAATACATAATTATAATGTTCTAGTTTCTCACAGCAAAGGTAGGTAGGTGGTAGGATATTATTTATTAGTAGATTAGTAGATGTAAGAAAAATATTATTTTTTTAACGTGGAGTTACTAATTCTAATTTGTACATACTCCAACATAAATGTTATGTTCGTTAAGCACACTTAATATCAAGGAAAAATATTATATTTTAAACGAATTTCCGATAGGTACAAATGAGTAGGCTTGGACCGCTGATAAACAGGTCTCACTAATTTCTATGGTTAATAAGTTAGTTATTGAGCACAAAGGAAGTTGATTAGTAAAACTGATAAGCCTTTTGAGAAATAAGGAGCAAATTGTTTACTTATTTTTTTTGAACATCCGGAATAATAATAATTTCAGTTGATAAGTTTTTTTATTCTGGAAATTGAGACTTCAAAGAAGCAAAGTACCGCACCAAAACATTATTACGAGTATATCAGATACTAGATGACCTTAAGTGAACTTCGTACCACTTCAAATAAAATGTTTCAATTTTTGTTTCTCTAATTTAGGTCTTTTAATTTTTTTTAAAAGCTTTTATTTAACTTGCAATATATGTGACTATGTTTGTTGGGGTGGAATCTTACAACTCAATTTTGAACCACTTCCCGATGTCCGATTTAACTGAAATTTGTTACACATGCGTAACTCCAATGACAAATAAAAGAAAGAAGAACAAGAAAACTACAATTAATTTGTAGTAATTAGTAAACACCATTACCACATTATCTGTGTCAGTCGTAAAAGCCAGATAGATACCTAAACTCTTTATAGTTTACACCAGAAACTATCTACTAATAAAAGAACAAATAGGTAACGCGAAAAAAAGTGTAACAAAGTGACTGCCTTTTCTCTAAGAACAGTCTTTTCCAGACCGCTACTTAACTAAAAGGGCTTTAGACTCAAGAGCAGACCAGATTGGTCATTAGATCGAGGATTGAATGTTTTTCTTAGCTTTCTAACTGTTATTGTCTTAAAAAAAACCACCACCATCGGCACATTCTTGTCTCAGTGCGATCTCATTGCTTTTGGTCGAGGTACAGAGACAGACAGTTACTATTCCTGAAAACCATGAAAATTTCAAGCGAAAATGCAATCACTTTTCGATACATTTAATGCCGCTTTGATAACACTGTAGTCGTACGATATAGAAGATAAAAAAGCGTTTAAACTATGATAGTGAGGAATGATAAGGATTTTTTATTGGTTGATAAGAAAATGGGAATGATGGCCGAAATGTAAAAATATTAGTAAATGTTAAATATCTAAAAAATAAATTTCAATAAAAAAAATATTTCAATTCTTATTTCTAAAGCAAACTTCCATTTATTAGGTACACCCAGTATGTACCAACTATTATTTACTCTGTGGTTATATCAAACTTCCGCCAACACACTCCCAAACTTTCGCATAAGGAATATTAGTGTGATTAAAAAAAACAGTTGTAATGAGAACTGTCGCCTTTTTAAAAAAAGTCGCTTTTATTTAATTTGCTTTTATTTGTATCTAATTATGATTATTTAGCAGCGGTTGATCATGAGCACGTAGAAAGAAGGTTATGACACCACCTCACTACCACAAGTTTTACTTTGTAATATTTGTTGCGAACAACAAAGGCTTTTTCTTTCATATCTTAATCAACCATTATTCTTTTAACTTCAAATAAAAGACGATTTACACTGTTACACTAGGTCATTTCTGAGTCGGGGACACCGTGATGCATTCAAAGATACCCAAATACCAGAGATCAGAACCAGAGCAGATACCTAAATTCATCATTGAAGCATCTGCCCAACGAGATTTAAAACACAGAACCTCTTGTTTAATAGGACAGACATGCTACCACTGAGCTAAACCAGTCGTCAAAATTAATAATAAGTTGCACCATAAATCGCAATCATTACTAGATACTCAGACATATTCTGATACCGAAAATAACAAGATATACGTAAAACGTCTGATCACGTGACACGTTTCATTGATCCTACTAGTATTTTGATATAACTCTTCGCTTATCGTATACATTAACACACAGTCTGAATGTCAAAATAAATATTCGTCGATACTATATTTTATCAGCTGGTTATATCTGGCCATTATATCAAATTGCATTAAGTACCTATCTCAGCTATGTACTTATATATAATTTCTATAGCTATAACATCTAACGTACTTATGGATAGGTATATGTCTGTACATAATGGTTTCTTTATACTTAAATACGAATACATATAATACATATACTGCAATATGCCAAAGTAAAATGTTAAACCTTTTTGAGTTCATTATTTCATGACTTTTAAAATTTTAGAAGCTTCTAGAATACAAGCGTTCTGGATCCAACCAATATTAAAATCGATAACATTATTTAAATAAACTAAGAAAAAACCAGCCACGGACCAGCTAATGGTAGGTATTGGTATATGAGTGGCACAGTCTGTTTTGACCATCATTACAACAAGTAACGTTGACAGTGGTCTCGAACGTCAAAGAGCGAAATCGGTAGAGCTGCCCACTAAAAATCGGTATATTGTACCCAAAATCGGTATATGACAAAAAAAATACAATATTCAGTCAAACACGTATAATTATCAAAAAACAAACTAAGCCAAATTATTTAGATGACATTTTAATACCATTATTAAATTTTAGTAGGCACTTCACATCTAAAAACTTTCTCAATCTTCGAAGTTAAGAAAATTAATGAAAAAATAAAACCCGAATTACTGTTTATAATTATAGACAAGTGTATGTATTTCCGAACGAAAAACAGGAAATCCCTTATAACATCAAGTTGAAGGACTGAACTCAAGGGTATTCCCCAAAATATATGGAACATTCCGCAATCTGCAATAACTAACTATTCATCCATTCTTACTATTGAGGGATTCCCCGTATCCTAAAACATAAATTAAAAGGGTTGCCAACTTAGAAATGTAAAATCGGTAGAAAAATCGGGATAATTTCCTTGTATTATCTGAAATCGTGGAAAAATCGTTGCATTTCGGTATTTCGGTAGGACAGACCCCATATCGGTAGAAATACCGAAAAATCGGTAGGTTCGAGACCACTGAACGTTGAGTACTGGTAATTTACCAGACACATTTTCAATGCATTGCTCTGAGGACTCTATATGTTTTTCGTTCAAAACAGCCCAGAATATAATTCGGAGGAAAAAACCGAAGATGGTATTCCACATGATACAGGTTCGTGGAAGAAACAATCGACATCGTGACATCATGGAACAATGATTCGTCGGGAGCAAGAAAATGTGATCAGCTGATGACGTCATCTGATATCGTGAGCCGATAGGAGGAACCTATAACCTATGTTTAATTTATTGATAACTAAATATTGAATCCCTAGAGACAAATTAAAAATTCCGACTAGAAAAGAGATGACAATCAAACACACAAGTTATCAAACACTCGATCAAGTGATCTTTTAAACAAACACAAACTAAATCAAAATCGGTACAGCTGTTTGAACCACCAACATACATACAGGTACGTTAAACTTATAACAGCCCTCTTTTTAATAATCAATTAAGATTTAAGAGATACTTTAGGTTAGATGACATAACAGTAGGTCAAAGGGCAATATAATTATACTTTAGACGTAACAATATTTCACAATTATTTTTAAACATTTTATTATTGCTTCCAATAGCTGACTTTTACAAAACAATAATACCAAATGACAGTCTGATAGCTAGCGGCAATATATTCGACTGTAGACTGTAGGTGAGACAGCGGGCATCTGCAAGGTTGAATAAAATTGCATAAGTATAAGAAAACAAAATATTCTTACCAGGAAGGTTACTTACTGTATACCTATTTCTTATAACCACAATATAAAATGTAATAAATCTATTTAATAGACAATTTTAGTTTACAAGAAAATTACAGATCGTCTGCTCTGTTTTTCCTTTTATTGTTTAAAATAACTCAACTACTTTTAGCCCATTCACCTTATGCATAAACTCTGGATATTCTAAAACTTTTATAAAATATCTGTCAACTTTTCGCTGATAACAAATTATGAAAGCAAGACAAATTGTTTATTGAATAGCTTAGCTTATAATGGTAAGCGTACTTACTCGTATGGTACCTTCAAGTAGGTATCATCATCATCATCATCACTCCATCTGGTGCTTAACTGACGGCTCAGGGTTCTTTATTTTGTCTTAGGATGCCGAAGGAAAGACCTGTTATATTCTGGCTTATGTTATATTATAAACTGCCCTATAGAATGTATTTCATTGTTTCAAACCACTTTTTAACACGACAGTTCGTTCCTTTTCCTTGAATAAAAGATTTGTATAATGAATCAGTAAATATATTGCAATTTGTCCCAGCTGCATTACCTACTACCGGTATTAATATCGTCTTTATTTCATTTTCCTGTTTATAAGTACAAGCATTCAAACGAATAACTTGAAATCGACATATTGTACCTATGTACCTTAAGCCTTGAATTTGTAGCTCTCGTGGCCAAGATTGATCACGTCGTTATAGTGATTGGAAATCATAATTTTTCATGCATGATTTTTGTATGGAACTTTTTTCATAACGATAATGGCAATAATGATATCGAGGTAAATGATCAATGATGACTCACAATCACAATGTATTCGGAATATCGAAATCCAGAAACGTATAGCTAAAATGTGTTTTATTTTGTCTTAGAGTACCAAAGTTCTCGACCGCAAGATGTACTTTGATTTCAGATCTGGAACTGGATGATAGTTAACTAAGCTCATGGCTTTGTGTGTTTCATTACATGGCAATTGGCATCCTCGACACAGGCTGTTCTAGTGGAGGGAGCTATGAGAGGGCAACGTTTTTTTATTTATAGATTAAAAGGAGCAAGCAGCCTCTTTGGGGCTTCTACCTGGGCTTCCTTCTTGTTAATTGGGAGTCTTGATTCGATTGTGTATCCAGGCGTCTTCGATCTTAAGCTTGCATTTTGTTTTCGCAAATTTACAACTCTCTTTTTCGATCGGTGATGCTTTTATTCGTCTGTTGCTTCCTCTCTTTTGTCTTAAACATCTTCCTGCCAATTTGTGTTTAATAGTACGCTACCATATCTAGAATACCTACTATCTATATTCATACTACATTTAGGTAGGTAGGTATTGTTTTGCTCCGAACAGTCAGAGGTCAGTTTGAATGACCTTCAAACTTAAATAGAGTATGCTTAATGTCCTAATAACATGTGTCTACCTGTTATTTTCATCATAACAGTACCAATAGGAACCAATGATAACCAACGATTGGACCAATGATTGTATTAATATGAATCATTATTTACTTAGTAGGTACCTAATTTATAATTTAATTTTGATCAATGATAAATGTTGAATGTGTTAGGATTATCTACTCGAAAGATATATACTATATAAAGATATATATACGCTTATCCTATTTATGTGGTGTCGGTAGCTCAAGAGCCGTGGTAGCTCAGTGGGAGAACCGACGCTTCGCATTCTTGAGGTGGCGGGTTCAAACCCCGACTCGTACCAATGAGTTCTTTAGGACTTATGTACGAATTTACATACCACTGGCTTTTCGGTGAAGGAAAACATCGTGAGGAAACCCGCATA
This sequence comes from Alcis repandata, assembly GCA_949125135.1. Classification (NCBI taxonomy): domain Eukaryota; kingdom Metazoa; phylum Arthropoda; class Insecta; order Lepidoptera; family Geometridae; genus Alcis; species Alcis repandata. Next base: position 6,567,030 of record OX421235.1, on the reverse strand, counting down.
TGTCACGCAAAAAGGGCCGATTACCGGCCTAGTTGCGGAAAAAGAGCCCGCTCTTTATCTTTTTTTTCTTTTATGTGGTGTCGGTACGGTATGTATAAAATGGTGAAGATAAAGTGACATTCTATTTTTGGGGACGAACTTTCATAACGTAGGTTACATACAAGCTTATCCCATCACAGTTTTATTCACCCAAGTCCATCACAGTTTTTTCCATTTCACCCTTCTCGGCTGCATTTAAGTCGAAGTGGCTCACTAAAAATAATTTAATGGGCCGCAGACCAGTTCCCGACCGCTTCGACCGCAAGCCACAACGCAGCGAGCCAGTCTGTTTGGCGTTGGAACTTTTTACACACATCTCTCCTTCATTCCTATACTTATACCTACTATAGGTTTCTCGTTGGTATATAATACAGTCACTGTCTGTTAAATACACGAAGCAGCGCTGCGTCTTCGCTTTCTTTCTATCCTTACAGCCTTCCCAAATCTACGTTTGGCTTGAGCTAAACCGGCATCGCTGTTCTACTCTTTCACTGTTATTGTGTAATTATTTTGTTATTTTTGTTGGTTGTTGGAAGTTTTTCCTTTAACGAGCTGCTACTTTTATCTGGCTTGCTTCAAAATGAAAATATATGATGCTTCATTTCATAATTATTTTAAACCGCTAGATTCGATATTTCAGGATAGGCTCCATAGTTAAAGTTGTTCACAATTAGATGTGTTTCGGCATGGTACACCCCACGCTCGTAACCCTATTTACTCGAGTAAATACAGTTGTATACAAACGCCATATTTACATCTGAGTCAGCACGACTGTTCACTATATGACTATGAGTAATGGTCATATCTTTATGTCCCTGGTGTTTAGTTAGAAGCTTGAACCACATTGAACCCGGTTTCCTTCTACAGTTACCGTTTTGCCTCTACCTACTCATAAATGTAATTTCGTTAGGTGCGTTTTCATTGTCTTTTTCCTAGATTTCTGATGAGTAGGTAAAAATATGTTTTTATTGTCTTTCATTTTAACTAAATTGAACCGAACCTAATTAGCCTGACTAATTATGTTAGCATAATAAAACATATTACAGAGTAAAACAGCGTAACTAAGAATAATCAGGATGCTTTATGAAGTTTGTGAGGAAAAGTGAGTCCGACCTGCGAGGTTGATACTCGTTAAGTCGGTATCGATACGGAACTTTATTTGCATTTGTATCATCCTCACTTAAGTAATCGAAAACATCCCGTTTAAAATAAAGGCTCGCACACATTAAGGCGGCCTGCACCGCACCGCAGCGACGCGACGCGGCATTTCGATACAAAATCTTGCGCTGCGGCCCGCCTGTAGTGTGCGATAGTTCATAAATATAAAATGTACGAAAGTGATGCAGGACAATTTTTGTTATGCGATGCGATGCGGCTGAACAACAAATATGCTTCAAAAAATATCGGACGACCTAAATTAGGTACGCAAAGGTCTGTTAGGCATAATGATTTTATGTTAGGCATGTTTCATACGCAATAATAGCTGTTTTAATAACAAATATGAAAAGCATTATTATCGGGTGTCTGGCGGTTTATCGGACCGGCAGTAACCCACATACGGTGTTATCTGATATTGCTCTACTCTGCTGAAAATAATGAAAACTTCATGTTTCTATTTACCTACTTTTATGGTAAGTAGGTACTGTTTCTGGCTGTTGATAACTGCTTTTACGTAACGATCTTTTTCTGGGCAGCCTTGATAAGCATAATTTGTAAACAACGAAAGTATGCGGTAGGTATTTTTTTTATTCTGTGATAGGCTTGCGTTTGACCACCATCCCGCTTGATGGTAAGCAATGATGCGGTCTACGATGGAGCACGCTTGCCTAGAAGAAACCAATTCACTCGCGACTTGAAGACACCCAGATTATATTACCGGGATATAATTATCCACTTAGGCAGAGCACACCACACTCTAGCAAGCTATATAGGTATTAATTATTGTTTTCCATTTTTCTATTCGTTATTGTTTTCCTAAGTAACTTTTTTATTAACTCTTTACTTACACAAAACAAATAAAGTACGTTATAGTATTTTTTTTTAAATAATGTTAATTATTTATAAATAATTTTATAAGTATAAATATTTTAATACTTTATGGAGTCATGCCTACTTCCTACCGGATATAGTAAATGCTATAAACACTGTAATAACATACTTATCTAAGTAATTATTTATTTTTCTGCGTTGTTTTCCTGCATTCAGAAACAAAGAGGTTTGCTTACTTAGGATTTTTATTCAAGTAAAGAGGTCGTTTTAAGTTTAATTTGTATACTTAGCTGTTATCGTAGCCCCGTAAAACCACCTGACTGGGAAATAGGTGATAACTTTCTAAAGGCTGTACCGATTTTCTTGAATCATAAACGCAAAATATAATAAATCAAAACCTTTTTGTCATATCTCATATGTTACATATTTTGTTTGAATGTGTCTCGATCGAGAATAGCTGATGATTAGAGAAAATTGATTCAGCTATTTAGTGCTGCTCTTTTAGACGGAAGTAAATTTTGATTCAAAATTTAATTATGTATCTACTTGTAATTTCTTTACGCACTAAGACACGTCACACGAGTCTACAAAGAGACATTTATGTAGCTAATTGTGTAATGTAATAACGTTCCTAGATTTATTATCTTATCGGTCAACGTTATCTAGTCAATTTATATAAACTTAGATAGACTTCTAATTCGCATTCACTTGTTGCGTAAAGAAATGTGTAACGAAACATGCAACGTGAATTAACTAACACTTAACAGACTGATAAACGTAATCGCGTGTTTTTCTTTAATACAGGGTTATAAGGAAAGGGTATGCTAAGCCGAAAAGAGCTCATATTACCTTTAACTATGATCAACTTTTCCTATGCGACGAACCAGAAAATTGCGAAAAAAAAGCATAGAAAAATGTCAATGACACTCGACGGAATGTATGGAACAGCTGATTTTTATCTCGCGATTTCCAACTGTTCGGACTTAACGTTGACGAAATGTAAGAGCCGATATTATTTTGCATATCAGGATCAGAGTTGGTTCTACTGTAAGTTGTCCAATGAGACAAAGTTGACTAAGTTGGCTTCCCTTTCCCAATAAATTTGTTTTGATAGATAATATCGATTAATTATGAAATGGCACACTTCTTCGACTATCGCCGGTCTAAGTCAGAGGTCGTGAAAATAGGTCGGTGTGTGTGTTTGTTTTCAGTCGGTGAGAGGGTATGATCTGTGACACTACAGCAATACTGGCCTTTCTATCTAAGAACGACACCGACGCGACGCCCCGATATCGGTAAGTTATTAGGTCCCGATACATTGTCGGTCGTCCGGCGACGAGATGGGTCGACGACATAGTCAGAGTCGCGGGTCGAACCTGGACCCGATAGCAGTTGACCGAGGCAGATGGAATAACGGGAGAGAGGCCTATAGCCAGCAGTGGGATAGAGAGGGCTGTGGATGATGATGATGATGATGACATTGTGATTGTGAATAAACATTTTCATTATAGCTACTCACGATTCGTTTTACATTTTCTTAGAATGAACAATAACATAATTCAGGGTACTAAACAAATAACTAAGTACATATTTTAGAGTACTAATTATACTGGGTTATAAGGAAAAAGTGTGCTAAGCCAAAAAGGGTTCATATAAAAAGTTAATTGGCTTTCGACAAAATGTATGGAAAAACTGATTTTTTTTTTGAGTTGTCCGGGTTGCTCCCTTAGTAAAAATGGTTCATAATGATGAGTACTATGAGCATTTTGCGGCTTAGCATACTCTTTCCTTGTAACCCTTCGTTCTGGATCAATTATCTCCGGGCAGACCCTCAGCTTGTTGGCCGGATGACGTGGTAGAGGCAGCAGGCGGCAGTGGTTGAGACTGGCACAGTATTGCAAAAGATGGCGCGATAAAGAGACCATACTTAGCAGTGGATGGAAAAGGGTTGAATTTGATGACGATGATGAAGTATATTTTATTAGTATTCTCTACTTACTTTTTACTCGAACTCGTCTACCCATATAATTTGAGAAATATTACTGAACTTGGTATACCGAACTTCTTCAACTTTTTCAGGTGAGTTTGAATGTTCAAATAATTCTTTTGGGACTTGCCTATTAGTAAAAAATATACTCTATTGTACTAATCACATTACAGGTGTTGAAATTCCTACAGGATAACAAAAGATTGCTGTTCAAATATAGGGATGACATAATAAAACACGTGACTATGTTTGCGCGGCACAAACATTAGGAAATGGTATGCACTGACAAAATAAAGGTACAGTGTTTGTTGCGATCCACTTATCTATGCGGGTGGCCAAATGAGAGAACTAATAATTTTCTACGGTTAGCTGTATACTTTGTTATAAATATTCGATGGTGGCTCCCTCATTAAACTCCACAGAAAAGTTTGTCGCACTAGTGTGTTGCATTGCAGCTGTGTCACTTCATTTCTCTATTTGTCGAGACACTTTGTACCGGAATTATTGAAGGAAATATTTTGGACTATGGCAAATAAGTTGCGAGTTAAAAGAACCGGATTGTAATTTTGCCGTTGATTGTCTATTGTTTAAGAAATTGCCTACATTTTTGTTTGAGCTTCAAAATTTTTATTTGCATGCATTGCCAAAGTCATTTTATTTTATTTTTATAATAAGTTAGGTAAGTTTAAACAAAAAATGCATTATTTTTCTTATAATATAGGAATAGGATCCAGTTTGCTAGAGTTGTTATCTCTACTTCTCTATGTTTTAAAAGTCATATTGTGTGAATGTGTATTAGTATATTTTACCATCTATTTAGCTGCTTTTATCTATTAGTCCGTGGGAAATTGATTGTAATTGTTTACTTATTTTTGTGGAATTTTCCACGAGCGAAAATCGTTCGCAATTAGTCTGCATAATTAAAAATAATTTTTACGAGTTGCGGCGCACTTACAAGTGTTTTTGTCATATAAATACCTATTTCGGCTATGAATGAGCTCTTACCACTTTTCATTACATTAAATTGTGTGGGTTTTCCATATTCACGGTTGATTTGGGCGCGTGATGAAATGCACAGCGGCAGGCGGCGACGCTCTACACTTGTGAGAAACCAACGAATTACTGCCTAATAGACATTACACTAGTATACTGTTGTTATTTATTTCCTATGCAACGCTGTTCTACTCAATATTCTACAGAAACCGCAGATTTTTACGAGATGTAAAGAAGCCTGTGTTATTTCAGGATGTAAGCTATGTATATTTACCAAATTTTGCTCAAATCTGTTTCGGAGTGAAGAAGTAACAAATTAAAACACAAACATTTGTTGGATAGGATAGTAGGATTCTGTAAGTAATAATTTGACTACTTGCTGAAATGTGCAATGATGGAGCAGCGAATCCATATATGCTGATTAGTCTGCTCAAAATCGAGTCATTCTGTCGATGTCTGTCAGTCGATTCTGGCATTGATTGGAGTATGTGTGACACATAAGTGAAACAGTACAGATGTCCTGTCTGAAATTATTTATTCTTACGCCTCTGACTGTGTGTCTATGAAGTGGAAAGTCGTTGTGAAAAACGAATCGGGGACAATACGGATATTTAAACAAGTGCTGAATATTTGTTTTACCACTCGAGTTTACTCTGTACAAGAATTATGTGCTACAACAATGTTAAGGCCCCTATCTAAAGGCAGTGTCAGGCGATGCACCAAATTCCACACTGGTATGAGAAAAGTGCAAATTATACAAATGAATGTCAGCGACAAGCATTTAAAAGGGTGAGGAGTGAGGACTCTGGGGCCAATAGGGAAGCAATCTAGGTGGAGTAATAAAGGAAAAATAGCACAAGTCCAGGAGCTGGGCTGGTCTGGTGAGCAGCCTATAGGGTTACCATATCTCAAGATTTGTCCTGAGATTTCAGGATTTTTTCGACTTTCTCAGGATTGCGGCCGGATTTTGCAAATCTCAGGATTTTCCATAAAACACAGGTTACATTTTAAAGATATCTTTAATTGCGTGCGTAGCGACGGGCGGTGCCGCTGCCAGCCCCCGCCCCGCCGCTTTGAGTGCGATGTGCAAGTTGCAACGCGTTAGCTAGATCCACAGTGTATAAAACGATAATACATAATACGTTTTTGAAAGAAAATTCTCAAACTGTATAAAATCTCAGGACTTTTCCATGGAAATCAGGCCTTTTCTCCGGTCTTTTGATTTTTTCATCTGGTAACCCTAGCAGCCTATAGATCCCTTGCAGAATGACATCGACAGTTTTATCACAGTAACTTTTTTCAACCTTAATTCCGTTTTTTCTCGTTTTGCCTACAGCCTTCCCGATATTCTGCTAACATTTCTACTTCTATGTTCTATATCATGTTGTTTATGTTTTTCTTTCTTGTCATAAAGTTGACCTTGACTTATTTCTGGCTTCTTTCAGTCTTTCTATAGATTGTCACCAACAACCCTACATACTACATGACTTCCCATCCGCGGTCAGTGAACACCAGTGAACTATGCCTCTAACATTCCCTCGGAAAAATACCTTTGTGATTTTAATGTCGCGGCAAAAGCCTATTGTTTGTGCTATTGTTTTGAGGTAAGCGCGTTCGATAAACTTTGTTTATGGCCAAATGAGCGATACACGGTACGTTGACCCGCGTTGAAATAGAGAATGTTTTGCCTCTAGATTGCGCTGATACGGCCGTGCCAGCGATAACAGCTGGAATAAAAGAGTGTGTTGACGCTAGCCAGTTCACAATTTAGATTAGGTGTAGGTAGGTACCCATGAGCTTATTTAATTAGGATCCGTCATCATCATCATCCACTGCCTTCTTTATCCAGCTGGGGGGTTACTGGATATAGGCCTCTCTCTTACTGTGCCACCTGATTCGGTCCTGCGCCAATCGGGCCAGAGGCCTTATTCTTGCGAAGGAGATATTCTCTCGGTCATTGTCGCTCTCATTAGGAATGTCATGACAGTGAGAGTGACCAAGAATCGGGTCCCTGGTTCGACCCGCGACTTTGACAATGTTGTTGTCGACCCGTCAGCCTGGCAGCCGGATAATCACACCATGAAACACTGAAGCTGTTGAGTTAGTGGTCAGTTCACTCAGGCGAGTTGGTGGTCAAACGCGGACTAGCTCACATTAAAAAAAAAGCTCTTTATCAGGTATTTCTAAATCTGTCAAAGGTTTTGTTTGTATGAATAGTAGGTATGAAAAATAGAGCGAGCGGGTATACAGGGTTATAAGGAAAGGGTATGTTAAGCCGAAATAAGCTCATCATCATGAACAACTTTTACCATGGAACCAACCCGGAATTCGCGAAAAATATCAGCTGTTCCATCGAAAAATGTCAATGACACTCGACAAAATATATAAAGTAGCTATTTTTTTGTACAGCCCTTTTCGGGTAAACAAACCCTTTCCTTGTAACCCTGTACAAACTAGGTATATGTTTTATACTTCTACATTTCATTTTATGATCGCTAGAAATAATTTTTATAAGCAACTCTATTTTGTTATCTCCTAGAAAAAATGGATAAAGATACGTAAAAACTGGTGAACGATATCTATATGTTTTATCAGTCACTGTCCCTAATGGATGTGATATCTGTACCTTTATCTTTATGCGAGACTTCCGAAAGTCCTTTTAATTTAGCGACAGAGGCTCTATTCTGGTGCGTGCGATTTTGTCTATGTCGTGTCGCTCACTGTCCCTTTCATTAGTAAATTCATGTGAGGAAAGGGACCGAGGTAATATCGCACATGCTAGAATAGTGCCTCCATCTCTTTAAAAACTCATCTATCGCATGGTATGACTAAGCTGTAGGAATTTGAAAACTCAACGTGTTTTTTTATGACGACGACGAGTAAATCCGCGAAGCATTATTTTTGAAATGCCACCGAATCTGGTTTCAAACAAATACAGGCCTACTTTTAATAATCAAAAACCAGGAAAGCAGGTTCTCTACATCATACTGTAATTCCATCCTTTTCAAAAAATATGAATTTTCAATTATAAAGTTTTAAGCACTACCAGAACCATGTTCGGTTTCCAATGTTTTCATGAACTAAAGAATGTAATTTTATTATGAATAAAAAATTAACAAGAGATTGAACATTACTTTAGTACGGACTGTGCCTGAATAAAAATACCTTAATACTGACCTATGAAAAACCATGAAATTTATTCACTAATTAAGAGATCCGTGACCGTGTACACTTATGTACCTAGAGTTTATAGAGTGAGTAATCAGAGGTACATACCGTACTTATTATGGTATCAACGCCTACTTCTTTTCTTTTCTTCAATTGAGTTTAGTTTTTGGTGTACCCTTCCCGACTATATTTCCAAATGATGGTGAGATAATTTTTCTTCTCTACTTCGCTCTATCCTCGATATCGTCTTCAAAGCATTACATTTGCTCATGTGCTATGTACATTTTTTCACCTTGTCATGGGTCTGTCTCTGTATATTAGACCGGACATGGAAAGTACCTACTGTGAATAACAGCATGAGCCTATGCCTATTTATAGCTCGACGCAAGAGTCATCTAGACTTGACCAGCCCATCTCTTACCAAAATACATACATTCTCTGCACTTCCATTTAGCAATTGCACAATATTTTGCCGAATTTTGTTTTAAGGTTTATTTCAAATCCTTTTTCACCATCGTTAATTTTTAATGAATTTTAGGAAATGTGAAGTTGCCTTAGGAAAAGGTGAATAGGAAATCTGTAATTCCTTAGAACAGGCGATCCTATTTTGACAAATTCAAAAGAAGCACACCAAAAAATAGCATATCTCGAGGTTTTTTAACGTACATTCATTAGGTCACGTAGGATATGTAGCGTCGGTGAACTTATTGTTAGTAATACCTGTGGTAATACATGTAGTACAACAGGTACATGTTAGTCACGAAAATAGACAACTATAGTTCTAGAAAATGGAAGGCCTGCAGTGAGAAGACGTAGGTAAGCGTGGTGAACCTATGCTGATAAGGGAGGTCGTCGACCGGCCTATCATCGGTTATGCACGCTAGAACACACAACGTCCTTATTACGCACACATGCACATTAACACTACAATATCATAAATGCGAAAGCTTGTGAGTAAGTGAGAGACAGTGTGTTTGTTAGTTCATCACGCTGGAACGACTCAAACCCTCGAAGTCCAAGAAATTGAAATATTTTACCAAAAATAGAAGGGATTGGGTTCACTAGGAAAGCGAGTGAAACCGCAGAGAGCAGGTAGGTAAATCTTTCGAAATAAATCGATTTTTTTTTATCTTTGTGTTTTCAAATGTTTCGATTTTATTTTTAATTGCCTGAAGGGCTTTTCAATCGGCCTGTAAACTCTGATGCCATTTCTAGCCTCTCGGCCTATTCTAGCTTACTTACTCTACAATACAATCTCTCTAATAGGATAAATCTCAACCCATGTCTCTTGTTCGAAGAAAAACTATGCAGACAAGCGTTATTAATCTTGTCTGCATATTTTTCTTCGAAGCAGAAAACCAAGGCCATATCGATATTTCTACGTTAAATGTATTTGAAATTGTCGTAAACAATGTGTGTCATGCTGGTAGATAAGGAATCAATGTAGGTATTAATCATATTATGCATTATGTACTTATCCACTATATTTACTGCGCAAAGTAGGTATAAAAGCGATGTAAACAACTCGACACAAACGCGGCAGCCACTGTTACTGCGACGCAGTTGAATAAAACAACAGAATTAGCTTCGAGATAAACCGATACTGCCTTCGTAATAAACTAGAACGAAATACCTAGGTAGTTTTCATGTTGCCATGCAGGTAGAATACCTATGTATTGCTGGTTAAGACTTTTCATTTGATATCCACTTTCATTTCTATCTGGTACCTAAATACCTAACTGTTAGTATCCATGTAGGTACTCCTTAGAAGTTTAGAATTTAGATACACTAAGGAACATTTTAAAGTTTTGAACAAGTGTATCAACCGATAAAATATCGCCAACTGCTGATTACTGCTGGCTATCTCTTACTTGTACGCCGCTCTTGCTGGTCCTGTTCCTGTGACAATCTTGTTCGACAAGCAATTTTTTTTATATCGTCGACCAAGCAAGCAGGTAAGCGACTGACGCCTAGGTACAAAAAAGACTTACTCACCATTATCTACTCAGTATCTTAGTGAATTATCTTTTGCAAGAAAAGAAAAGTGAACGAAAATCTCAGTGAATTATGTCTCGAAAGAAACGCCTTCCATTTTTCGAATAGCTTTCAGATTATTCAGAAAAACACCAATGATGACTCGTGCTCTACTTACAGTCAAAAGAAAGTACTTTAAAAGATGACCCATCGTGTGATCACTGAAAGATAAAATGCATGGTAAATGTAAATGGTAAAAAATGGTAAATGGTTACCCATCTCAACAATGCACCCATAAACTGCAACGAAATCGCGTGATGGGCGACGATTTGTCCAAGTCTGCTCTATGGTACGCTTTCGTTTGATACAGTGTGAGTCAGCTATCATAATTTTATAATAAACTAATGTAGGGTACATTGTCGGTACACTAGCATTGCTAGTATTAGGTAAGTACTAACGTAGATACTAATATTATGTGCTTTCTATGAAATTAGGTAGTTCAGGTTACTAAACTTCTTACGAATAGCATAAGTAGAGAAATATGTTATCCTTCCAATACTACTTACTTAGAGTAAATATTTATTTATTAATTTCCGTTCCGTTTTTATAGTGTTTGTAACAAAAAAATTAACTCACAGTTTTGCACTTAATTATAAAACTATTAAATTTTATTACTAGCTTTTACCTGCGGCTTTGCTCGCATTGATTTATTTTTTAAATAAAAAAAGTGTCCTGTTACTTCTAATACCTCTAAAATAATGCGTACAAAGTTTCATCATGATCGGTTAAGTAGTTTTCGCGTGAAAGCGTAACAAACAAACTTATATTCACATTTATAATAATATTAGGGATTAAACATTATTGCTAGAAGCTCTCAGTTTTATTCTGAAAATTCAATATTCGCTCGGCATGCAGCACCAACTCTGTTGAAAAATAAACCGCCTGTACCTTTAAACCTGTTCGTACCTACCTTCTTTTCTGACGTTTTTCCAAATTACACAGAAGCATTGAGGTGACAACGCATACAGAAGTTGCCCTATCTGATAGGTATCCGGAGTATCGATATCAGCACATGCCTACACTGAAGTTACTATGTGGATGTTTGATCAAGTGTGTGCTTATCAACACAGCCTCATTGTTCAATGAACGGGCTCTTTGACAACCCAGCGGCAACCCTACCGGATGCAAAACGTGCGTGGCATAAAGAGAGCATTGGCAAGGTCTCCGTGTGTCAACATAATATTAAAAAATAAACTATTCGGGTTCTGGGTAAGGAAAAAGCAAGTCCAATAAAACCAAAATCGTTTGTGAATGAGTGCGCTTTGCATAGGAGGTAAAACTGCGGCTGACTTACTTGCCTAGTCGAAATTTTAGTCTAAGCACTGCAAGTGTAATCCGTTGAATTGGAATACACAGCCAAAGCCGTGCGTGAGTTAAAACTAAATAATTATATTTTCAATGAATCTAAATGAATGAAGGTGCGGAGCCAAGAAAAATCCTACGTCCGGCGTCCCTACGAAAAGCAAGCAAACCAAATTAAAATTAAAAAATTTGAATACAAGTAACGCCATCTATAAAAAGTATGACTAACTAAAAAGGAAACGATAATATTGCCACCACTGAAATACCCATTAAATTTTATTTTATTTATTATTTGGCCGTAAGCATAATTTTGTCCTTTTACTTTTTAAGTTCTTCCTTCCCAGTGGGCCTAGCACAACTTTGACGTAAAAATACGTAGCGAGTATTCGATAGAAAAGTGTACGCCATTTCCACCCGTCAGAATCACACTTGACAGTCGTAAATGGCGTACACTTTTCTATCGAAAACTCGCTACGTATTTTTTCGTCAAAGTTGTGCTAGCCCCACAGTAGCTTTATGCCTTGGTTATACAAGATCAGTCTCTACCTATTTAAAATGTTTGACAACTGCTCTTTAACGTAAAATACCTCGCGCCATGCGCAACCATGACGGAGAATTTTAAGCATTGATTAAGGTTTATAAGCAGGGTTTCTAAATAAGTCCAAAAGAAAAAAGCACCCTGTTTTCTTTTTTGGCTGGTTTCACGTTCTCCTCCACCACGTGCTATATGACGTTCGCTAGATAAGAAGAAATGAACAGGGAGACTGTTTTATTATTACTTAAAAAAATTAACTTATGGCAATACTAGTACGTCACTTTGACACTGACATTGATGTTTTGACAGTAGAGACGAAACTGTTCGTTCCTGTGAACGTAAATGCCGAAATTGCCGAATTCGTAAATAAAAAACATTTGCAATTCACATACCTGGAACCTATCACCTGGAATCTATCACTGATTATTAACCGATATTTCTGCAGAAACGATTAAGTGAAAATCGTGTTGTTTATATTACTAGAACTACTAAAAATAGATGAAATAAACAAGTTTTCAACGACCGGTGCAACGGAACGTCATTTGTTGTTATCAACTCGGATCCGACCGATATTGACCGAATCACCGAATTCCGCCCGAACGGTTTCAAAAACAAGACTCAAGATTGTTTATCTACCATTGCTATTGCTAGGTATGTGACGACAAATGGAATTAATTTTATCAATTCAAGGTTAGAGGAGTTGTATTTTAATCAGTTTGCTTTGCCCCCTTCCAACCCAACAGCCGCTCATCGAGCTTTCTTTAAAAAATAAGTAGTAAATCTCACCATGGCTTCTGCAATGATAAAACTTTTGAAGTCTGAAGTAAGTACATAATTATCTCGTATGAGAATGTGTAAATAAATCATTGTCAGTGTAATGTATAATAATAAATATAATATAAGCCTTAATGATTGAGTAAAATGTGACGATAAGTTTTCATACCTGTCTCATGTGTTGTGAAGCCTAAATCAGCCTACAAGCCTGAAGCTAAGCTGTGAGCTGTAATACTACTCAATATTTTATTTCTAGGCCAAAATTTAGGCCTCATGGACCTCATGTTCCATTCAGTCGATTTGTTATTTAAATGGGTAGCTGACTACATAATTCATGTCATGTCTAAGTTGTTTTGTAGTTTGAAAAGTAGAATGTTTTATGCTAAACTAGCTGTGCCGTGTGGCTGTTTCCTCATATTTTATAGTGATAAATATATCCAATTGCTGTCTTGCTTTGAGTCCGTTCAGCCTTTAATCCATGGTGAAGATTTACTCTCACATGAAAAAAAGGTTTAAGTGATTATCATCATTTTAATCTTTTAATGGTATCAGGACACTTACTAAAAGCATTTTGATGAATTGACTTTGCTTGATTTCAGTCTCAACTATTCCTACGCAGAAACTACAGTAGTTCAGCTCCGACCACAAAACTCTATATAGATGGAAAATATGTGGACTCCAAGACTAGCAACTGGATTGAACTCACCAACCCAGCCACTAATGAAGTTATTGGCAGGTAAGAAAATAACAACCAGATCTGATAATCTTACAACACCTGTACTACCTGTACCCTAATCAGAGTTTTTATTGCTATCGAAAACGATCAACGTTTTGTAAAGCTCCATACATTTTAATTTGTGCATGTTTCTGAATGGAGCCTTATGAAATGTTTGATTTGACCGTTTTGAAAACTATCAAAACTCAGACTAAGGGTACTGTACAGTACAGTATACACCCATGTGTCTTTCCTGTTACAAGTTCTGCCTACAAGTATGTCTAAATAATATTCAGTAATCACATGTCATTTGTTGTATGTTGTAGAAATGATAATAAGATTGTTATTTACGCAACAGGGGAGTATGGCATATTACTTTTAATATCCTCAGTTTTAACACATCCTTTAAATTGAAAATATCATTTAAGTTTTGCATAATACAAAAAATAAGTGTGAAAATACTGACTTATGTCACTTTGAGAAGAATTTATATACCTACTTGCTGCAGTTGAAATATATGTATCATTTCTCAAACATTTATTTTAGACTAGGATACAAATGTGTAAAATTTTAAATGTAGAATTAAATTTATTCTTCTATGCTTAAATCTAAATCTAATGTACTAGCGACAGCCTCTAGATTTGCGGTTTTCCTTTGTACTAATTAGATTTATTTTAACACATCTAGTTCTATTATGTTGCTTGACGCTTTGAATACAAAAACTAAATAAACTAGTACTTTTTCGTATCTACTTTATTATGCAATGAATAAGTTGCACTTACTTATACATAAACATTAGAATGACTTGTTGAATAATGGTCTAAATAGTGCATAAATAAAAAATCAGGAGCGCTTTGATTTGACATACTTTCTTGCTCAAACAATCAACATATTCTGTTCCATGAAATTACTGGACGTGATATTGAAAAAGGTTTTTATTTATTTGGGGCTTATCACAATTTTTTAAGTCTAAGATCATATATTATCTTTTGCTTTAGCTAATTTATTTTGTAGATAGGTGATAGTGTGATGGTGCAGGGTTTAAAAACACTAAGTTTTTAATCACAGTTAAATAGACAGTAAAGAATGACATTTAAAATGAATGTTCATTGTTCAGTATGTAGAATTGTAGTTCGCTTATCACGGCGAGTTTCCTATTGGTAGCAAGTTGCATCATTAGGTCACATACTGTTATCTCATACAGTAAATAAAAATCGAAATAGTGGTTTTTTGCCTAGAGACACACCCAACCTAAGATTTGCCTGCCTTTTTATCAGTCTCAGTAAATCTGGTATACGATTCGTAATGACTTGATTACTGATAGTGGATTGTTTTTTGTTCTTATCAGACCCCATATTTACACTGATATGATGTGCCTATGATTAAAGTAGGTAAAAATAAGCGCGTTATCTTGTTGTCATACATTCTGCACACAGTTTTATGAAATAACTGTAAGTAACTCATATTTTGTAGGTATCACCTGTCACGCTTCTTATATTTATTCTTTTATTGTGATAACTAAATATGCAGCGTAAAAATATCTTTACCCTTTTATTTTAATTTGAATTGTAATATAAGAGACTCAGTACAGCCTTTATTTTCGCTTTCACCTACCATTGGCAAAGATACCACCATGATTGCAACCATTACCGGTATTAGCATTATTAAATCATATTAGATTCGATTGCTTTTAGAATTTAACTAAAACCAACAAACCATGTTTAACCAAAATGTCTAATGATTACAGGGTACCAGAAACAACTCAAGAAGAGCTGAACGCGGCTTTGGACGCGGCCAAGCGGGCATACAAAACATGGAGCCAGTCGACAGTCCTGACCAGACAACAGCTGATGTTCAAGTAAGCTACGACACAATATACAATAAACATCCCTACTGATATTATAAATGTGAGAATGTGAGATGATGAGTGGTGGTGATGTGTGGTGTGTGATGATGTGTGTGATGAGTGTGTGTGTGTGTGTGTTTGTAAGTTTGTTACGCTTTCACGCGAAAACTATTTAACCGATCATCATGAAACTTTGTACACATTCTTGGAGGTATTAGAAGTAACATAGGATACTTATTAAACTTATTAAAACACAAATTGTCCGCGGGTGAAACCGCGGGGTGCAGCTAGTATGTAATAAAAAAATATCATAGAAACTGAAAAACAAGTCTATACGACACGCCCCTAGGAACTTATGTACAAGCTATGAATCCTGTACACATTATAGTGTAGTCTGAGTCCTTACGCTTACAAGTAAAATAACAAAATATCGGCCTACCAAAAGAGGGGTTAGATAGATAGATAAACTCTTTATTGTTCACACCATAAATTACAAACACAAGGATTATACACCTAGAGTTCTGTTTATTTAGCTTCTAATACCAGTTAATCTCATCACAAAAATTTGTTCCATGGTGTAAAGTAAAGTAACTTAGAAGTATTGAATAGTATAAAGATGTCGAGAAAAAATATTGTATTCTGTAGAATCCTGTGATATTTACCTGTTATTTTAATTTCTAGATTCGCTCGCCTGTTGAGAGAGAACCAATCCAAAATAGCAGCCAAAATCACGGAAGAGCAAGGCAAAACTCTAGGCGACGCTGAGGGTGATGTGCTCCGTGGAATTCGTAAGTATTATGGTTATGTTATGTGTTAGTTATGTTAGTTATGTTAGTTAGTTATGTTAGTTATGTTAGTGTTAGTTATGAGTTCTGGTACCTTTTAAATATCCAAAAAGTTTGGCTGTTTTAGGTTCCTATCCATATACTCAAAAACAATTCTAAATTCTAGTTTTTTTTCCGACTTTATGTTAAAATTATTCATTATCTTGTACAGAGTCAGTGGAGCACTGCTGCAGTATCACATCTCTTCAGCTGGGCGACAGCATTCAAAACATAGCTAAGGACATGGACACACACAGCTATAAAGTACCTCTGGGTGTTGTTGGAGGTAAGTTACAGCTTAAAGAGAGTTCCGAGGTTCAAAATCAAGCCTAAATAATAATTTGGCCCAAATTCTAGATCACATAAAATTCATAATTAGGCCAATGAAGAGACCAATTCACTTTAACACATTGATGGTTTCTCCACCAACTAGGTATGAATTTACCTTTGAAATACGATTTTAGTGTGATGGAAACCATTCGGTAGCTCCATGTTAAATATTAACACAATAAAAAAACATTACTCAACTAATATTGAGTTGGTTACTCAGACTACTTTCCATTACATTCGTTGTTTTTTTAAAGTTTTTAATTTGTGGGGCAGTTTATAACCGTCAAAATTTCATATTTCCAGGTGTGGCAGCCTTCAACTTCCCCGTAATGATTCCTCTGTGGATGTTCCCACCCGCGCTCGTCACCGGCAACACTTGCATCATTAAACCTTCGGAGCAGGACCCTGGAGCGACGCTGATGATGATGGATCTCTTGGAAGAAGCAGGGGCGCCCCCTGGACTCGTTAATGTGAGTACCATAGATCACTAAGGGCCACTATAATGTAACTAGTACTTAAAGTTAATGACATAAGTTAGAACTGCACACTTTAATTTTTATTTCACTGAAAACAAAATTAAATACTTCATCAATTTAAGTGACGTTTTAGTTTAAGTAAGGCTGTAAATAGTCTCTATTATCATAAGATCCGTAGTGCACGCTAAAAAAAGTTCTGTATAAAGTTTGAGTAAAGCATTACTACTGTGATATGGTATTTATTATGTTAGACCTATAAAAGTATGTGGTGACATACTTGAAGTCTCTAGATCTAGATTGACGCTGGAATCAAAATGTCCTTTGGTACTAAATTACGTACTGTATCACCACCTGCTTTACATACCTAATGCCACCAAAATATGTTTTGGCTGACAAATAACAGCATAAAATACAAAGAAAAACTACATATATACTGTCTCTTTGTTTGTGTTAGGTGGTGCACGGCACGCACAATACTGTGAACTTCATCTGCGACCAGCCCGACATCAAGGCTGTTTCCTTTGTGGGCGGCGATGGCGGCGGGAAACACATCTACTCCAGAGCCTCGGCTGCTGGTAACATTTCTTTTTAATTATTATTTTTTTAGCAACCAAAAATAAAAATGTAGGTAAAATATTCATAACAATAACAAAATCCTCTAAAAAGCAAATTGAATCTTAGCTTTACACTCTCGATCCTTACCCTAAAAAGAAAAAAAAAAAGTGTAAATAAATATTTGTTAGCTATCATTCATTGTCACAGCAAGGAATTATTGCTGACAACCGAGAGGCGAGTGCACAATGCACATACTACATATATATAATATATTTTGTGGTACAGGTTTTGCGTTATCTGTCCACGATTTCGTCGTAGCTATCTTCGGACACCCAACTCCTCCATATGTCCATGATCCTGATTAGAATTTTCCACATCATAAGTCAATAACTATCGCGCCTTACCTACTTGTTTGTCCAGGCAAACGCGTGCAAAGCAACATGGGCGCCAAGAACCACGGCGTCATCATGCCGGACGCCAACAAGGAGCACACGCTCAACCAGCTCGCGGGCGCCGCCTTCGGGGCCGCCGGCCAGCGCTGCATGGCTCTCAGCACCGCCGTCTTCGTAGGTGAGCATGGAGCTACTTACTAATCTTATATCTTTATATATAAAAATGAAACCCGTTTTCCTTGGTCACGGCATCACGCGTGAATGGCTGGACCGATTTCACTAATTCTTTTTTTGTTGTATTTGTTATTATTAGGAGAAGGTACTTACGGAAAAAAATATTAAGAAAATCTCTCAGAAATATTGAAAAACCCTAAAAACAGCCCTTTTCTTTTTCCCATACAAACGTTTTCTAACTAAAACGAGCTTTATTGCTATTGTATAAAGTTCATATTGAATTGCAAGCACTCACTGTTGTTTAAGCAATGTAGGTTGTAAGTTTATAAAGTTATTGCAATTTAATTAGGCAGTACCATAGAGAAGTACTGTAGAAGTACTGTGTATGGCAGTACGAAGTCTGCCGGGTCAGCTAGTAATTTTATAAATATAAATGAATCGCTGTTCGTTGGTCCTCGGTTCTGTGGACCGAGGCAGATAGCACAGCAAGGGAGAGGCCTAAACTATACCCAACAGTGGGAAAAATAAAACTGATGACAAAGATGAAAAAGTGAGACAAGTTTATGGACAAGGATGTAGGGGCACCCGACTTGCGCTTACGCAGCGCTTTAGGCGAGACAAGCCAGTTACCCCGCGCACGCCACTCCAATGAGTCGTATTAGCCTCACATGCATAATACAAATGGGAGCAAATGCAATGCAATGGGGGCAAATGGGAGATTAAACAACTTATATCTCAGGGTGACGAGAGCAGTGCTGTGCCACGCAGGGTTTTGAATTCTGCGAGTTCAAAATTCTGGGTGGCGCAGACCTGTTATGGGCAAACGTGACGTTTAACATCAGGCGAGCGATTTGCTCGTCTCGTCACTGAATTACATAAAAAAAAAAAAAAAAAAAACATGTATTTTACCTGACAATAGTACGAGTAATGAAAATACTGAGTGGTTTCAATTTCACCTGTAATATCCCGGTAGTGAGCACAGCCGCGCTCAGGAGATTTAGAGGCGACAAGAACCTCTAAAAAGGATAAGTAAATGAGCATTTTCATATAGCTCATAAGTGTTCACAGCTCACTTAACGGCCAATCTAAGCAAATTTTATATGTAAGACCAAAGTACTAGACCAGTTAATGACCAGTAAATGTTTGTTTAATGTTTGTTTAGGTGAGGCCAAAGACTGGATCCCGGATCTGGTTCAGCGCGCGAAAGCGTTGAAGGTGAACGCGGGCCACGTGCCCGGGGCCGACCTGGGGCCAGTCATCTCCGTCAAGGCTAAGGAGAGGATCCTCAGGCTCGTTGAATCTGGTAAGATAATAATAAATGAACGACAAATCGGTAATTGACGACGAAACATTTTTAAGAACCTTAACATTGATTTGTTTTCTTGTTTGCCGATTTATCAATTGAGTATTTCCTTACGACACCTCGGTCCAAGTAGCAATGACACAATAAATATGGACATGGGTTAACATAACATGTACTTTTTAGCCGGGATAAGAGCAAAAGCTAACTTTACATTTTACACAAAGTAATAATCAGAAGTTAGGTTACAAACTTATCAATCATCGAAATTTCTTCATTTATTAATTATTTAGAGAGGCTTTCATATTAAACCATCTTCCATAGGAGTGAAAGAAGGCGCCAAACTCGCTCTCGACGGCCGAGGCATCACAGTCTCAGGCTTCGAGAAGGGCAACTTCGTCGGCCCAACCATCCTCACTGACGTCAAACCCAACATGGAGTGCTACAAGGAGGAAATCTTCGGCCCGGTCCTAGTTTGCTTATTCGTCGACACTTTGGACGAAGCCATCCAACTGATCAACTCTAACCCCTATGGAAACGGAACGGCCGTATTCACAACGAACGGTGCGACAGCTAGAAAGTTCGCGAACGAAATCGATGTTGGTCAAGTCGGTGTAAATGTTCCCATCCCCGTTCCATTGTCTATGTTCTCGTTTTCTGGATCCCGAGGCAGCTTTTTGGGCACGAATCACTTCTGTGGTAAGCAGGGTATTGACTTCTATACGGAATTGAAGACGGTTGTCTCTTTCTGGAGGCAGAGCGACGTTTCTCACACGAAAGCAGCCGTGTCTATGCCAACTCAACAGTAAACTCTACATGCCATATTTAGAAAGTCACAAATTAGACCAAAACTAACGATCAAAGGTAGCATTATCGGCACAAAATTTGTAAAGGAAAATGCCCAAGCGTGGTACTAAGTTTTAATCGCATAAAGATTGAAACATCATCTTTGTTTTAATGCTTTTTTATCAGCATTTTTCACAACATCATGGTCACACGTCATCACATTCAGTGCGTTATTTTGTTACAACCATTTTTTATTGTTTACTTTAGTCATTAAAAGTACTCGCTGTAGTTTTATCTTTTTGGCGAGTTCAAAAAGGTCCTTCGTTCGACTAATTTTATTGTCGTTTAATCAACCAGTTCCTAGTTTTGGTCTACATAATGTTGAATTTAATTAGGATTAAGGATACAGTTTGTAATCATAGCATTTATTTTTGTAATCGGACCAACAACCAGTCTTCCATTACTATAATCATGTGATATATATTTTTCAAATCAGGATTCGGTTATTTTTGTATCGTTATTGTTTTTGTTGGAATATAAAGTTTTTGAATATATAAGTAATAAATAAAAGTTCAAAACTTTTTATGTAAGTATCTAATCAGCCCATGACCAGGACTATCCACTGTTAGCTTAGTCCGTGTATAGAGAGCGTTAAAATAAGGAAGGTGGCATATCTTGGCTATGTACTGCGTCATGAGAAGTACAGTACTTGTTTCAACTAATAATGCCATGGGCAAGATCGAGGGTAAACGATGCGCTGGGAGAAAGAATTAGTTATGGTTGCGAAAGATTCGAGAGTGGACAAGCATAGCCAGCGTCAAACAGGTTTCTGCTTGGCGCAGGATAAGGAGAAGTTCGCTAAGCTGACTTGTGACCTTCAGTGGCACCAGATGCTGATTATGATAGAGCTTTTCTGTACTTGGCTACAAATAGGTTTTATTCTTCTTGTTTACAACACTATGCTGTCCTGTACGAAGCTAATCATCTTTAGCCTAATCTCCTAATTAGGTCACGAGTGCATCAGTTTAGTAATGTATGGTATTGCCAATTATATTTAGGTTATCGTAACAGAGCTTAATATGTCGTGTCACTCGAGAACAGTCTCATTTTTGTAAGAAGATCCCGTGATCAAATTATTATTCAAACATTAAGGCCACAGATGACTCAAACAAAACACGTGCATAATCACAACAACTAAACATAAGATCATTATAGGTACAGAATATGTAGTAGTTCGATTAACTAGTCCTTTTCTATTCTCCTGATCTTTAAATCTATTAAAACAAGGGCTATAATCGATTGAAGTAAAGCAATCTAACTTTGTAACCACATCCTTTGTTGCCTTCGACCCTCGTCAACGTCATAGATGCACTCGTCGGCCAGTCGCCCGACCGTCTTTACTTATAACAAACGTAATACTAAGACTGGTGGAGCCACCATCGCAATTTCTGCTCAAAACTGAGTCCTCTGTCTATAAAGGTTCCCTCATAAGTCCGCTAACCGCATAGATAAGTTGGTGGCAGGGTGTTGTGTAAATACGAGTTTATTGTTTGATATCGAAGCGGTTGTTGTGAATGACATCATAAACAGTCAACAGCCACTTCCTGCGTGTCGTGTTACTTGCGCGATGGGGGCGACGCGGGGATCACGCGCGATGTGGTGCTTGGAGATATTGGTGTTTATTGTGATATTAAATGGAAGCTACGGTCTTACGCCTCAATGCAGGAATGAAAAGGGAGAGCCAGTTGATTGGTGAGTAATTTTTTCTTTAATCATCTCTTCGATCTGTAAAACTGTGACCCTGAAGTCTGTTCAGTTTGACCGCAGTTTTTGGACTTAACGAACTTTTTGGTAGGTCGCTTTTTAAGTGTTGAACTGCAGCGGCAAGTGTTTTATTAGACAATTTAAACAAACTAAATTTAAAGACTGAATTTAAAATTTATTGCACTCAATATGTTTAGAACTAAAATTTTAAAATTTGCGAAGTCAGGGCTATGGTCTCTAGTTACCATAGTAATCCGTGGTGGTAAAGCAAAGTCAATTGTTGAATTATCTCGTACCCTGTGGCAAGGATGTGCATTCTATCTTCCGGACCGTTAATTTCAATGCTTTTTACAAAACTCATTTGGGTAGTTTATTGTTGCCTGAACAAATATAATTTGTAAGAGGATTGCAGATTGCTCGATGTTTATATTCTTGAACTCATTGTTAAGTTGAACAATAGATATTATGATATAAGTTCGTATTTTCGGGTTTGTGTGGTTTTGTTATTGTTTAACAAAACGTAGAACGTGAATTGATGGGTGTTTGTGTGATATACTTACTTAGGTGTCGTGTGTGAATGTGGTTAATTTGTTTGATAAACAACAACCTCCTTAGGTAGTAGTATAAATGAAGGTAAAATAATTTTATGTATAACATTTATCCTTGCTTGTAAATTGAAATTAAAATACTAAATACCGTAATATAGTCAAACCTCGATTAGTGAGAAATGGATTATAGAAGGAACACACTTATTTAAGAGACACGGTCTCTGGATCAATATTTTTGGCCTTAAAAATAGAGAGAGAAATTGTTCTTAAACCTTAGTAAAAAGAAAGCAAGATTTTGTCTCTTCTTTTTTTCCCTTTATGTTTTTTTGCTTTCTTTCTTTTTCGCTTATCCAGGTTTTACTGTAAAATACACCATTTTCCCGTTAGGTCCCTTTTGGACAGTCGGCTAAAACGGTGATGTGCTCTAGAAACATATTATACGCCATATGTAAAGTGTGTGTATAAGTGTCGCACACAAACGTACATTCCTGAGTACATCCTACAAAACGTTACCCATTTTTGGTCAGATAATACCTAATATATTTCGACTTGACATTCCAGGTTCTACATGTACAAACTACCTCGTGAAAGAAACCACCTGAACCCTCTAGTTCGCCGTGGAGTCGCCTACATGCACCTCACGCCGTCCAAGCTGCGAGGGGGATGGATCATGTCAGATATGTCCATAGCGGATCCGAGGTCCATGCTCGGCAGAACTATGGCTCCGCTGTACCAGGTAAACTTATTCAAAAATGTTGATAGTGATAATATTGAAAGCGTACTCACAGTCAGGCAAGTTGTTTTCTGGGAAAGTTCTAAGCTAAAGATCAAGCGAATAATAAGTACTAATAATAATAACTTATTGAATATTTTAAAGGTAATTACAATACAACCGTTATAGTAGAAGTAAAATTATTACAAGTAGTTTGAAGATACACTTCATCTAAATATAATAATAATAAATAATAAGTATAATTGTACGTTAACATCCGAACAAGAAAAACTGAATCCTGGATGAATACTGTGGTTATAGCTCAATCTGAGCGTCATCGCTGCAAAAAAACACAAAGTTGTCGTTTGCAATTATTCAATTCTACGGCAAGTGTGCCGAGGTTCGAACAAAATACTTGGACACATATGATACATGAAATTAGTCGGCCTCGGCCAGTCGGTACATCTAGTCACCAAGCTGTTGTGCCTTATCTTAAGGACAATAACTTATGAAACTGGGCTATGCTGGTGGGATGACTTCAAGCAAATCATAGAATTGTGACCCATATATCGTGCGTGACTCAGGCGATATATGGGTCACATTCACATTAACTATATCCTCTTACTGGGGAGACCCTGAACGAAATCTTGAAACCGCGCCTGTCGTACCTAAGTCGTACTGCAGAATTTTAAATCACAAACTAAGTCGCACTCTCTGCCCGGTACAAATGACTCAACATTTTTTAGGCTGATAACAATACATAAAAGTTATTGAAAACAAAACACTGATTTTACTTATTTACTTTGTACATTTTTTACAGTTACATTCCTGTTCTTTTCAGCAAAAGAACATTCTATCACTGGTTTACAACGACCAACCGCCGGCTTTCGAAAACCAACCGGATATTCTACAAACTGTTGCGGAAATGTATTCTAAAAGCAAAAGAGGTAAACAGACACTCTTTGATATAAATAATAATAATTGACCAAGCGAAAGGAAAGCCTCAGTACACTGAAACAAATCGCGTTTGTACCTATGTATGTTTATACATTTGCATGTTTGTTTGTTCGACTAGAATTCGTATAACGTTGATCCGATCTTCATGATATTTATGAAAATGGTTCAGCAAAACAAATTTTAAGTTCGAATATGTGTAAAATAGAACAAGGAATTTTTATCCGTACCTACTCGTCAAAAAAATAGTATAAAACAGCGGCTTAAAAACTGACATCAGTTGGCCACTGAGCCTATACGAATTAACTTACGAGTATTTAGTATAGGTAAGTAAATAGGCAGTATCATAGTAGGCATGTATCTTATTATTTTATACTAGCTGACCCGACAGACGTCTTGTCTTAACGTTGTCTTGTCTTGTCTTAATATTGAGTTCGAAAAGTCTTAAATTTTCTAGTGTTCCGCTCAACTTCCTTAATTTTTTCTTTTATAAGAACCTTCTGACAATAATTAACTTAACAAAAAAATAATTAGCGAAATTGTTCCATCCGTTAACGAGTGATGCGATGACCAAGGGAAATAGAGATTATCTCTATAAAAACGAATCTCTATTTCCCTTGGTCATCGCATCACGCGTGACGGCGTGAACGGATGGAACAATTTCGCTAATTCTTTTTTTGTTGTGTTAATTACTGTCAAGAGAAGGTTCATGAAATAAAAAAATAAGGAAGTTGACCGGAACATTAGAAAATTTAAGCCAATTCGAATTCAAAATTCAGAGTTAAGATAGGACAATGTCTGTCGGGTCGGCTAGTTTTTTTATAAATATAGATATAGATTTATTTATCTATCATTTCAGGGCAGATAAAACAAGCAGCCATAAAGAAGTACAAAAAATTCAAACTAGGTGATAAATTTTACGATGATTACGATTTAGCAGAAATGTGCAAGATGCACTCGAAATTCATGAAGAATCGAGTCGAGAATGGCCACACGAAGGGGGTGATTCTGGGCGACAAGTTCACTTCGCTGTGGCTAGTGCATTCGGTGCCGCGATTCCCACCTGTGCCTGATGGTAAGTTAGTAGTACTTAATTAAAATTTCACTTCAGGATATCTTGCCAGCGGAAGCACGCATGGAGCTAGTAGGGTAGTATCTAACGGGATAGCAAAAGTCCCTTATCACAATTCGGATCATGGTCAGTTTTATTTAAGGCGCAGTACGAGTATATAACACGCCGCTGTCTCGTTCGCTCATTTCAACATTTTTGAAGTAAATAAAATAATAAAAATTGCAGTTTTAAAATTTTGAAAATATTACGTAAGTTTAATAATCCAAAAATGTTGAAATGAGCGAGCGAGATAGCGGCGCGTCATATTCTGCGCCTTAATAAGCCCAACTGTAGCAGGTGTTAAGCAGATTAAAAATACAAACGAAAAAAAAACATACAGTCGAATTGAGGACCTTTTTGGAAGTCGGTTAAAATACACGATTTACCATTACGTGATTATTTTTCCTATAAATTATCACCCATCATATTTTTAAAAGGAATGGGTACGTTTTCCAATATGCCAGGCGTGGCGTTGGGGTAGTAGGTATGTGCTAGTTCAACAAAATTCCGCTAGATGGTAAAAGCGAGCGGCGGCGATTTCGTTAATCGCGGTGACGAGATTGCACGATAAAACGTACTCGTATGCAATTTTGAGTTTGGTACGTGAATTCGCTTATATATATTAGCGTAGGGGACACCGTGATCACAAAGGCGGTTCCCCCAGAGCGAGGCCGCATTGGTTGAACTCTGCGATTACCCCTGGTGTGTGTGGGGTAACTCGGACGCGTAATTTTTGATAGTAGGGATTCTATCCCTGATTTAGAAAAATTACATCGAAGGAATATGGACTCGTTCTAAAGTTAAAAGAAGTCCATAACTACTAGATCCAAGACCTACTTCGACTGATTACATTAGTTTTTCACGAAGAAAAACTATTGTATTCGTAAATACGTATCTGTGTAATCTATGCATTATTCTTATCTAATGCACTCTAATGTATCCGTAATTGTATGTAATGTATGTATGTCCGGGTCGAACCTGGACAAAATTAGCACAGAACCTGGATGAGTGGCGTACAAGATGAGAGGCCTATGATGTATCCGTAAAAAAAGCTAATCCTATCTACTAATATTATTAACGCGAAAGTTTGTAAGAATGTAGGGATTTATGGATGTATGAATGTTTGTTAGTCTTTCACGCAAAAACGGCTGAATGGATTTACATGAAATTTGGAATGAAGGTTATTCATGGTCTGGATTAACACAGGCGGAAAACGGGGCGCAGCAGTTCTAAATGAAACAGCACTGACAACACTATCTTGGCATCAGCTTCTTGTTAACTATAGAGTAAAAAAATCTACTTCCAGCAGTCCACGAATTCAACACAACCCAATACGACTACCCAGTGACCGGTATGAAGTATGGGCAGTCTTTCCTCTGCGTGTCAGTCCAAACATCGACGTTGAACCAGATCGGTACCCAGCTGAAGTACAACGAGCCTCTGATAGTCTACTCCCACATACCGCAGGAGTTTGAGAGCGAGCTGCCGAATCTAATGGACGTGGTGAAGAATAAAACGGTCGAGGTGTCGCCTTGGTGAGTTATGACTTTAATACTAGATAGATAGAAACTCTTTCTAATTCGCAATTAGCTTTACTTTTAATAACTTTTTTTGGATGTTTGTTAGAATTTTCCTTTATGCAGCAACCATTATTACAAGACTAGGCAAGCGCTTACCGTCAGGTGAGGTGGCGGTCAAAAGCAAGCTTATACATTTGGGAATAGTAACCTTCTTTTTATTTATTACTAGCTGACCCGACACACGTTGTCCTGTCTTAACTATGAGTATTGTATTCAAATTGTCTTAATTTTTTTTATGTTCCGCTCAACTTCCTTAATTTTTTCTTTTATAAGAACCTTCTCCTGACAATAATTAACATAACAAAAGAAGAATTAGCGAAATTGCTCCATCCGTTCACGCGTGATGCGATGACCAAGGGAAATAGTGATTCATTTTTATATATATAGATAAACTAAATTATACAATATGTACATAAGTTCTTGCAATGGCCTTAGAATAGAATAGAACCTATGACAGGGTTGTCTAAGCAATTTGTTGATAAAATATTTTCGAGCAATCTTATGAAAATCACTACTTATAATAAACGAAACAAGTTAAAAAACGTTTTATGTAAAAGAGGAGAAAATCTTCGAAATGGAGCTAGCATAAAAAACCTACAAAAAGCGCCCTCTAGTCTAAGCTTACAACAATTACCACAACAGTTTATCAACAAATCCCATAATAAAAAAATACCTTATAGACTAATAAACATAAATATTACAAAATGGTAGTTTAATAAACTGTTGTGGTCTAGTTGCCTGCTGTAAATAAATTATTATCCGTTTTTATTATTTTAGGTACCATATAGAGAGCTTCGAAACCCTGGTGGGGCGCAAGTTCCTCTCGTTCGCTAAGAGCGCGATGTTTAACGACGACCTATACAGCGGGCTGGTGGCCGAAGTGCTGCAGTCGGACTTGTTAGTGGAGTCCTGGACCAACGGGCCTGGGACGCTGGACTCGGAGTGCGGGAGAAACTTTCAGTAAGTTCTTGGTCTAAACTGTGTTCCACTTACCTATTTTAACCCTCAACGCTAAAACAACGCGACCTGTACAGAGGGCTGGTGGCCGAAGTGCTGCAGTCAGACTTGTTAGTGGAGTCCTGGACCTACGGGCCTGGGACGCTGGACTCGGAGTGCGGGAGAAACTTTCAGTAAGTTCTTATATATCCGCTTTATAAGCCAGAGGTCCCAGGTTCGTTTCCCGGCCGGGCAGATGTTTGAATGATGATTTTAAATATCTGTTCTGGATCTGCGTGTTAGTGAGTGGATCATTGTCTTCGTGTGTGTTCCATCGCATCTCCGACACAGGATATCCTAGTGGGGGAGCTGTGAGTGTGAAACGTTTATTTATTTATGTTCCATCAAATAAAGTTGGGGTCTGAATATTTTTTCCGTAGACTGGTATTTTTTGAACCTTTTACTTTTGCATATTCCAGAGTGCGTAACATAGAGCGGCTCAAGTTTCCAAACGCCAAAATGTCGTTCACATCCCACCACGACCACTCGAAGTGGGCGGTGGCGGTCGCTCACAAAATGCACAACAGTCAGGACACCAAGGTGGCGGACTACTGGGTCTGCGTCGGAGATATCAATAGAGCGGTGAGATATACCTTTTTACAATACTAGTTTATCTACTCTGGTCGTAGAATTCGAATAACGAAATTCAAAACGAATCTATAGGGTTATTCATAAAGGGTATGCTAAGCTGAAAAGGGCTCATAGTACTCTACGTTATGAACAACTTTTACTGTGGGAGCAACCCGAAGTTCGCGAAAAAACAATCAGCTGTTCCATAGAAAAATGTCAATGACACTCGACGAAATGTATGTAACAGATGATTTTATTTCGCGAATTCTAGGCTGGTCCTATAGTAAAAGCTGTTCTTAACGATGAGTACCTACTATGAGCCCTTTTCGGCTTAGCATACCCTTTATGAATAACCCTGTATAATGACACTTAAAATACCGAAAATTTAAAATAGAATCAAATTCTATTACTGAATCATATTCTGTTATTTAGAACATACTCGTATTATAATCGTTATCCTGACTTGTTGAAGCACAATATTAGGTACATAATTATATCTTACATTTGACTAATTTTGCAAATGTAAAAGTTTGTATATTTGTTACTCAATGCCCGAATTGAGGATGAATATAAATAAAACTTTTCGGGTTACTTTTAATTTCAGAAAGTTAAGTTAAGTTAACAGTTATTCTAGGATTTCTAGGAAAGAGGTTGATGTGGCAGCAATCACTTTTACCTTTCCGCACACATTGTGTGACACTGAAAACAACCATTTGATATAACAACGTTTAAGTTTATTAATTATTTATTCAATTTACATTGAAACATTTACAGTCTAAGACCAAAACGTTTTTGTGCCAAACTTAAGAATAAATAAACTAACTTTGTTTTTCAGTTACCACAAGAGTCCCGCGGCGGCGGCACAGTCTGTACTTCAGGCCCCATATTGTGGGGAAATTTCGCGCATCTAATCGAATCTGTGCAAACGTGTAATAATTAGTGAGTTTAGAGTTAGTTATGCCAAAAGACTTAATTTTTGTATTAAAAATCATTAAATGTAAATATATGAAGTTTTTTACTTTTAAGGATAAGTCCTAAAACATCGAGGCTTGACATAATATTGAACAGTAAAAAACACAAATAAAAATTTGCAATTTGCAATTTTTAAATCAAGCTTTGTAATATGAGCATTATATTATTATTTACGCCCCTATGGTTCATTGGCTATAAGCTGTAATTAATTTTCCGACCACATTAACTTTTGATGCTCATTATAAATTCATTAGTTTCATTCTGTTCCGATTACTTCGTTTGATTTTAACTGAATATGATCTAAAAATAAAAAATTGTTTCCATCTTCCTCTTACACATTGTAATGAAAAGAGACAGAAATATATATAAGATAAGATATATATATATATATAGACTAGCTGACTCGACAGACGTTGTCCTGTCAAAAGCCATTGCGTAACTATAGCAACCGTAGTATGTTGATGCTAACTTGTCAATTTATAGTAAAAATTATCAGTATATATATATATATATAATTTGCAATAAATTAAAATTGCGACTATAATTTGAGATTTAAACTATCCTATCTCTCAAGTTGGATCGAACTGCACATGGTGTGCGAATTTTATTATAATCGGTTAAGTGGTTTAGGAGTCCATTGAGGACAAACATTGTGACACGAGATTTATATATATTAAGATATTCTTATAGGGTTACTTTAATTATCAATTCTAATGTACGACAATATGGTTCTTATGTTATTCACAACAAATTAAAAATCCATTGCGACCATAATCTCAAATAGGCGAAATGTTTGTAACAAATTGAAACAAAATTAGTTTTTCCTTAACTTTCATGTCCGCCTTATAACATGATTCATTCATCGTGCCTCGATATTTTATTGTATTTTTACTGCAGTTTTATTCACCGAATGTAATAGAAACTGCTATTTTTTTCCTATTCTCAGTTTGAGATAAAATGTTTTATTTATTTTTGCTTTTTGTGTTAGGACAAGTATTTTGTAAGTTAGAGCTGAGGTTGGAACGTGCTCATAGCTGGGATTATATCAATCTTCATTGTAGAGATGATGATAACACGCCCGTCGATTGGTAAGTAACCTAATATTCAACCTAAAAGCAGAGAAAAAAGAGAGAAAAGCCGGAAAAAAAGAAAAGAAGAGTTTGACGAAAGACAACCAATAAGATTTCAATTCTTTGTACCAAAAAGAAGGAAAAAAAGAAGAAGAAAGAAAGAAACTAAAAGAAAGAAAGTACTTCTTCAGATCATCTCAAGTGTTTGTATTGAGCGCTTGTAATTAGTTCTTAACATAAAAGACTTAGAATTTAGATTACGCCCAGACTTAGGATTAGAACTGACTCCTAAGTACTTAAAGTTAATTGCAGCTTGCAGTTAGCTGTTTGGCAAAATTTATATTTTCTGAATGCTGACTAGCCAGAAGTCCCTTTCTCCTACCAATATACTATAACGATTTCTTCCATTCAACATTACTCCAAAGGACCTTTGTTAGATAGGCTAGGTACCTATCGTTCAAATAAGTAATAAAAGAAAGGAATAAAAATTGTGGCTAAGTATTGATATTTTTGGTAAAGGTGGATCCTGTATAAGCCCCCAAGCGGCACGCTACCTTCGGAGAAAGGTCTGAATTTCTCTTACATTTCTTCCGCGGAAGCGGGCAAGTGGATACCCTCAAACCGCCTCATTACTGGCAATTCCATGTTGACGTATACACTGGCGCCCATGTATCGAGTATGTATATAATTATTATAGTTAAATCTGCTTTTTGAATAGCATAACTTCTGAAAAAAAAATGTAGTACGTGTATATATTTGTTAGGAAACTAAATTAAAAATAGTTTTCATTTGGGGGTGAAAATGGGCTTTCATTTGACTTAATCTTCAAGGAAAATAAAATTAAGTCTCATGATGTAGTCATATTTTTTGCCAAAAAAGGTTAGTCTTTCAAACCCAAACAATGTTTGGAGACATCATCAATTACTATCATAAAATTATGTCTGCTTACATAAGTGTCATAAGTAAGAATCAACACAAAATATGTTTGCCTGCAAGCAGCCCATTGTTGCTCTGGCAAAATAGTTCGAAACTGTATTTCAGCCCACATATCAAGACCATCTGGCAATGGTGACTTACTCCCCGAAGCCAGGTACCAATAAACAAGCTGGTTCCGTGGCTAGGGGCCTGCTTCTGGCCGACGAACTCAGTGGTATTTGGATCAGTCACACCGTGCCTGGACTACCTGATATAACCCGTTAGTAAATTAACTCTTCGCTTAGCCGTTAGTAAATTAACGCTTAGCTACTCAATATTTAGCTCCAAAAAATAACAAGGAATTGAGAAATGTAAGAAAATAGGTACATCTTGTATACAGCAGAACTTCAAGTGAAAATAGTGAGTTCTAGTAGGTTTATTTTCCCCACGCCTAAACAGTTCAGCCTTGGATGAAATTTAATATGAAGGATATTTATACTTTGGATTAACTTACGGGCTACTGTTTATACCTAAAATAAAGGTGGAACCGCGAGGCGCAACTAGCACCTAAATGTATTTAAAGTCGATTTCGAGTATCATTTATTACTTTTTCCAGGGGATCGTCTTCATTTCCCCGAAGATGAGGTCATGAAAGGGCACTTAATCGTATGTCTATCCGCCGAGTTCAATACTTTGAACGGTTTAGCCAAGCATTTGAGGGAAGTGGACCCGTATGTGATGACCGTTCGAATGCCGGACTCGGTCAAGAAGTGGCTGCCTGATTGGATGCCGATGAGCCAACCTATTCCAAAGCCTTTGGGGAAGTAAGTTGTCTTTACTCTTGTAAAATTGACCTAAGAACTTATTATTTTTGGTCGTACTCGTGACGTTTTGGCAAAGATGTCGTGATCGCCATCATTACAAAGGTGCTCGATAAAAAACTGTCTTGGGTACCAATTCATGGTATGATTCGAAATTATTGATCATTTCCCATGTGAGACTAATCGGCCCTACTAGTAATAATAACCTAATAGCTATGAGTGTGAAACGTTTAATAGTCACCTAACTAAAAGCTAAGCCGTATGACCTCATTTCCTCATTAAGGCCACGAATCTGAAATGGGCATGAATGGGATTCTCAGACTTTACAGTTTTCTAAATCCTTCTAAATGCCAAATAAATACCAATGACTTCGCCTCGCGTCATTGTTGATTGTCTTTTTCCAGAAAATCTCTCCCTAAAACCTTTGACTACGTGACGGTGGATAAGACCCTTCAAGCACAGGTGATGGTGCGTCGGCCGGGGGACGAGCACTGTCTCTACCAGATGTTTGCGATGACTAACAAAATAGTCCTGGACGTATACGGCCATCATTACCGTAAGCCGGCAATCTGTGACAAGAACTACGGGTAAACAGAAATTGTTTTTAGTTTAGGTATATTTGATAAGTAGAGAAAAATGGGGAGGTAATCAAAAGTCTTAGTCAAATAGACAAAAATCGATTTAATAGTCCAATATTTAAAAATAAATGTCTGTAACAACAGACAGACAGTCACCGAAGTCTCGCGTTAGGGGTTTTTCCCCGAAGGAGGTTGAGAACCCTAAAACATTTAGTTTAATACATATCTAGAAATGACATTCAATTCACTTTTTCAGTGTACGCAAAATAGAGGCAATCTCTCTCAACTATCCCAACCACATAAACGACAACACCAAATCTGCTCAAGTAGTGTATGTGAACAACCAATCAGATCGCCTCGAGTTCGCGGTAAGCACGGCGGTGCACTGGCAGCGTGGCGGCGGTACTAAGGACCCTAAGTATTGGACCTGCATCGGGTCTTCGGCTGTAGATGATGCTTTGGAGAAAGGAGGCCTTATAATTTGTATGGAGAATTACGAAATTTGGAGGAGCTTTGATCTTTTAAAAATAAAGGAGCCGGGGTGCTAGATTTGGCGTTTATTAGTAAATTTTTATTTTTCGGTGTTTATTTGATATTTCGGACAACTACCTACAAGTATATTATGTATTTTTTTAACTAAGTATAAGTTATAGTTATGTAAATTTAGAAAAAAAATACTTTGTTTGACGATTGTAATGATAGGTAAGTAAAACACAATTTTCTATAAAGGTTTATTGTTTAATACACAACATAAACATTATTTACACGAATATTATAAAATCGTTACACTCAAACAACGACTAAACAAAAATGTAAGCTAAGCCATGAAACCTATAAGGGCTTCATTGGATCCTTATTAAATTAAATCAGTTCCATAGACAAAGTTATATTTTTGCATTAAAATATATCTTAAAAATTGGCACCATGCAAGCTTGAAATATTTACAATTCTCACAAATTAAAGCATCGTATTGTGTTGTTTTTTTTACTTTTTTATTAAAAATGTGACAGGACTTTCCATCACCGATTGATAGGTACTGCACAATATATTATAGTTTTTTTTTCAGTATCTTTTGGCACAACGCATCTGTTGTCCCTGTGCCATCGAATGGGACACAGGTCGTTCGAAATAAAACACTTAAAAACTAATGACAGTGTGATAAACTGAGCCTTACGATAATGATTAACATGATTAGGTATGCAATGAAATGTACAAGTGAGATGAATATTTTGGTGATGACTATAGAAATGATACCTTCACCGATGTGACCAGAATTTAAGGTTATAAATAGGGTTTATGAGAGTGATTTTCATCGCTTTGTAGGCACTTGAAAATGATTCTTGTTCTTTTGCACAAGTAGGTATAGATTTTAACATAAAGTACGAATCTAGTGTTAACACGGGATCATCCGACAACAAAATTAATGATGATGTTACGCTTAGATACATTAGATCATTCAACAACAAAGTTATATTCCTTTAATAAATGTCAAAAACCAGTAAAAGTCTCGCAGAACAATTAATAAAAATCTCAGCAATGGATAACACACAAAATTAGGTAAAATTCTTGCTTAGTAAAAAAAGTTAAGCTCAATGCGCAACCCTCAAAGAAGGCATTCTTGTGAACCAGGAGTCGGGCTTCATCTTCATGTAGTAAGCGTCTCGCGGTGACGGAGCTGTCAAGGCGTCTTCTAGAACCTTCAGTGCGCTGGTGGGAAGCACCTTGGCGCTGTACTCGGCTGCTTCTCCCGGCATTGTGACGGCGCAGCTGGCTGTTGCCGTGCTCACGCCGGAGTTGGGTGTTTCTGGACGGCTGCGATAGAAATTAAAAAATTAAAAAATGGAAGAGGCTAGGTAGCGTGGGCGCACGTTATGTATTAAATTACGATCAAGTAAGGTTGGAACTAGATTTTTTTAAATCAAAGCAGAAAACACTCGTGTCTGCAAAATCAGCTTATTGAAGTGATACAATGACTTTGGAGTGTTTTGTACTATGATTCATCAAGACCCTCTGATACGGAGGGAAATTAGGTAATTCCCAGCTTAATCATCATTAACCGTGTCTAGACGGATTGAACATGCTCCGACCAAACTTCTGGAGTTCTAAGCCCGGTAAAGTTGGGCTTCTAGAAATCGATGTCGTATAGAAAACCAACCTGGCGGGTTGACTAGGCGGCTGCAGCTGCACAGGCGGCGCGTAAATCTCGCTGGCAGACAAGTCAGGCGCGTGTAACAGAATCACGTGCAGTCTCTTCGCCTTGAGGCTGGCCCGTAGAGCCCGCGCGGCGCCCCAGGTGCCCCAACGAGCGGCGGCGGCACCAGCACTTGTTTCACTCGACTCGCCTGCTTCAATGCGGGGCAGGCTCTCGCATGCCGTGTCTGAGGTTAATCCTGGAACGGGAAGCAAGTGAAATGTAGCTTTTGCATAAATATACAATATAATACAATAATTTTGTATTGACACCACAAAAACGAAATCATAAACAGTAAAATACATGAGGAAAAGGTGGTTTGTCGCTAAAAGCGGTTTCTACCGGCTACCGTTGGATAAGCGGTAGCGGTAGGGATAATTTAATTGTCATAGAAACTATATTATAAACTGTGTGCCTACTTCTAGCATAAACACTAACCTACAATGCCTGTACGAGACCAGTTTGGGCTAGACTTCGCATGTACGCGATCAGCCATCAACCGAGCATATCGCAGAGCTACCTTCCACACAAGCCAGTATCCTCAGTACTGCACTAGCACAGCATAGACTAACCGATGTAAAAGAGCCTGCCCGCGTGCGGGTGGTCGGCGGCGGCGGCGGCCAGCAGCGGGCTGAAGGTGCGCGCGACGCGCAGCGCGCCGAGCACGTTGCCGCGCAGCGCGCTCTCCCAGCACGACGCGCCGCCGCGCCCGCTGCTGCCAGCTGTGTTGATTACTGCCCAGATTCCTGAAAAACGAGACAAGGAATGTAATTAAAAAAACAAGCTTCAATTGCATTGTCATCGGAGTTACACAGTATAGCAAATTTCAACTCAATCGGACATCGTGAAGCGTAGGTACCTAATTAAGGTTGCAAGATTTGACCCATAAAACAAACAAACAACAAACAGGGCAAGCTTGTAAAAAAGCGTCCTCAAGTGTCCATAATTCTCTTTCTCTACTGCTAAGATCTACGCGGATGACTCGCAGTTTACCTAAAGTATGTAGTAGGTAATTCGTAAAAAAAGTAAGTTGATACCAAAAGGACCGAGACATCAGATAACTTTTAAATGTATTTGGTCGACGGTGTAAAAACGATTTCTTTAAAAAACCTGATAAAGACAAATAAATCCCAGAGAAAAGATTCCTTTTTTTCCAAGCTAAGCAAAAGCAATATAATAGATACATAATGATCAAAAAGCGTTACAACAATAATTTGCTAAACTGCCATCTATTTTCATACTTAGGTTCCAACAAAACATACACGGATTGCCGGTGTGTATCTATGTGGGCGTTTGATTGAGCGGGCCACTTATCCTTATCAACCTTGATGTTGCGTCGCCTAAGTAAATATTCACTGTGCCAATAGATGGCGCTGTCTGTACGGTCCCACAAGTTACAAGTTATGATTCGATTTTTTATAAAAAAAAATAGAGGTTCCATTAATATTTATAGATATTTTATCAAGGGTTTCAAGTGAAAATAATTTTAACAGCCAAGACTTTTCTAACACCGGTTGGAATATTTGGCCACTACTATATAAGCACTGCTGGTGTAGTGGTATCATGCAAGATTCCCATTCTTGCGACCCGGGTTCGATTCCCGGGCAGTGCACTCTTTTGTTTTTTGTACTTTTTTTGTCTTTTTCTCAAGTTTTTTATTTATATGACGCGACATTAGCAACACTTATTATTTTTGGTTACTAATGAACAAAGATGAGCGTTTTTGAAATGATGGCGAGTCTCGCATGATAGGGGTCTTAAGGACAGTGTATATTTTTAGGATATCATCAAGAAGGGAGTGGAAACAATACCTATTGTTGCGTCTATTAATACTACAGAGTAGATTTAGGTTTCCACTTTTCCTTGGTCACCAAGGAAAAGTGAAAAAAGTTGGAAAGTTGAAACAGATGTGATCATGAAACAAATAAAAGCATACCATGTTCCCCAGCCGGCAAATGCTGAGCAGTAGCCCTCGCAGCTTCCTCCAACAGGTCTTCTCTCGCCACGTCGAGCTCCAAGGTGGCCAGTCTCGGCGCGGGCTCGTCCTCCGGCGTGGCGGCTAGGTGCGCCTGCAGCCAGGAGTCAGCCAGCCTGGCACCCAGGCCGCCGGGCCGGCATCCGGCGATCACTCGCCAGCCGCGGCTGCTTAGATATGTTGCTATCTGGGGGTAAAAACGACATTACTACTTATAAATACTTACCCTTTTCAGGTTCAGGTTTTCAGCCTCCTTACCCAAGTTGCAATTCTATTTTCGCAAACGCTTTAGAAAACTAAGACAATGGTTTTCAGGTTTGTTAACGTTTTAACTTTATAGGACAAACTATACTAGGTACCTACTAGGTTTGTACATTTATTTTGTATACTTTTTGTTAATTAGGTTGGATTGTGTTTTGGGGTAGGTTTTATCATTTAAATTGTTTTAAAATAGTTTCTACCTACATTTGTTACAGGTCAATATCTAGAAAAAGAACTCCTAATGAGTTTTTATCATGCACGCCTGCCTTTATTGTATAACCACATAATACATAAAGGTATAGCTAGAAAAAGTTGTACCTAGTCGGCGCACCTGTTTTTATCAAATCTTGTACTTTAGAATTTTAGAAGTTCGTAAGAAACTGGTCTACAAGTCTACAACTTAGAACACGAGTATACAATTTAATAATTACTACACATAGATTTAATTGAGTGGTTTTCCTTGCGCAAGTGCGTTGAGAAATGCTCACTTGCTCAGTGAGCGTTACTTGAATTGTGGTTTTGGTAAAATGGAGCAGACTCATTACTGTGCTTACATAATCGAGGCAGGTTTCGTATCTATAATTAGCGAGCGAGCCTACAATTTATCTCGTTATTAAATGAAAATTAGTTTATGAGCAAACAAGTATAATGGGTCCTCGAATGTTTATAACACTAAAACACTTTTAGTTTTTAAAATATTTGTAGTCAATAGTCTAAGTAAGATCTTTCAAAGATTAAAAGAGACCCCAGTTACTAAAACTACAAGATAAAAACAAAAAACTTAAAACATTTATCTTAAAAATCGATTATAGCCGCAGCTGTAGGTATTGTAGCTGATCCTAAGCATAATATTAGGTATGTCTGATACGAGTAGTTCTTAATTTCACCAGGACAGAGGTGGCGAAACGAACCTTTATAGATCAAAGTGCCAATTTAAAAAAAATAAATGTGTCGTTATTTGCTTTTGCTTGGTGATCATTGGGCGGTGGCGTGCCCATAATATTTTGTCGAGTGCCAATGAAGGTATTGTGCCATTGGTTCGCTATCCCTGCACTAGGATATAGGGTCCGAAAAATAAAAAATAAACTTACTTGCAAGCCAAGCGCGGTGTCCACCGAAGTGATAAGGACAGTCTTCGCGCTGTCCACGGGCAAGACCTCCGCCACCCGCACCTTCCGAAGCAGGTACAGCAGTAGGGCTCCCACGATGGAGCATAGCGCAGCCAGTTGCAGCCCTAATGACAACCACGTGAGCGCGTCCATCGTTCAGCTAGATCGACAGCATTGTGGTACCTGGAACAATACGGAAATTGGTTAAATGCATCGATCAGTATGTTAAATGCTTGTTCAAGAAAAAAGAGAAACTATTTTAGAACGCGAGATATCTTAGCACTCTTGTGTAGAGAAGTATGTTGTAGGTTTAACATGGTTTTAGCAATACAAAACATGAACGCCTGGCAGGATATCATTAACACATTTAGTTATTTTATTTGTATTTTTTTATCTTTTCTAATGTTTCCAAAGACGATGGCGAGGTTGAGCGTAGTAGGGTAGCAAAGTTAAGAAGGCTATGACTCTATGACCCCACCACCATGAGGGATACAGAGCCGGGAAGAAAGAGCGAATGTAGTCTATTTAGTAAAAAGGCGAATATACTTATACAATTCATTTTTAAAAGAACACAATACCTCTCGCATTTGGGTTCCTTATTTTTTGTTATAGTTTATCGGCAGAGCAGAGGCGTCAATGTTTAATTCAATGTGAGATCATTTGTTCATCGCGACAAATACAATCAACAGTTTACAAACAACGCACACAATGGCACTTTAATCCGGTGTTAGGTATTGTTCGATTGTTTCGTTCCAAGATAAAACGGCTTTCCCACCCATTGAGCAGATTGATACTTGGAGCGTTCAGAAAAAGTAAAAGGAGAGCCTTTTTTGTTGCTGGAAAAAGTGTCTTTTCAACTTATCTAGTCCTACAGAATTTTGGAAAGGAAACTATTTATAGATTGGTGTCACATTATAGCAGAGGTGTATTAGCGAAAGTAGATAAATGAGTATAGTTTTAAATGTTAGTTTTTTTTAATTGATGTAACATATGTTTGTGTAGTCTAGTCTATCTCATGTGGGCTCGCATAGAATGAGTCTATCTAGTAGATAAAACCTTTTCTTCATAATTCTTTTGTAGTAAAAATATTTTAGGAAGTATCTACGCTAAGAATAAATCGCTTAGTTTTGCGTTGATAATTTTGTGAAAGACATTTTTGAAACGATGATTAGCTGTAATTATATCTATGAATGTTTCATGTTTAAAACGTCCTCGCCAAATGTTTTCCTTTGTGTTTGCAAACAAAGGATAATGAGAAAAACAGTGTTTAGTAATCAAAACCCATCGTACATTCCCACTTATGAACACCACCGAAGCTCATTGTTTCAACAAAGTATAAAGCCATAATGAAAATCGCTGTATATGATTCTACCATTAACGTACACACATTCTACCATTAACGTACGTATTATTGATATCTTTAAATGTTATTTAAAAGTATTTACACAAAGTATGTACATGAGTAAGAAATTAAAAAAATGCCAGTGTTCAAACAAGTAGATAATTAGTCGCCGCAGAATTTTCTGCTTTTCTCGCAATTTTCTGGGAGTAAATAAAGTATCTTAAGTTTTTTCTCCAGCTACGCAATACATCCTTAATTGCTGAAGTTAACCACAATCAGATTAACTGTTTCGTCATAAAAGCGAAATAAGAAAGCAAACACGGTAAAACGGTATTACATATTGGCAGAGTTACATTCGCATTTATGATATTAGTTTAAAGTATGATTATCCAGGGAAAGTATCGAATCTTGTAAACTGTTGACAGCACAGGCGTTATTATTCAAATAATAGCTATCGGTTTCACTTCGCAATCATGTGGTCGCAATCCAAATGGACGAAATCAATCTAACGAGCGTTGGCTCCATTCAGTGTTTCTCTCGAGATTTCTCCGCAGAAGATTATTAAATGAAATGAAAGTCCTGGCATCTTTATCGTCCCGGAGAGATGTCGAAACGTCTAATAAAATGTTATGAGCAATTCGAGCCGTTTGTTTTTATTGAATTAGAAAATTGGCGAGTGAATTGAAGCTTCCGAGGCAAGTTCAAATTCATAACTAAGTATCATTTATCGGTCGATTTTATTCATTTGATTTGAGATAGATGATTTTATTCATTTGATTTGTCATAAATAAAAACGATTGATGAATTTGATAATGGGATTGCGGTGTGGTTGATCAACTAAGTTGTTAAATAGCGAAATTTA
The DNA here is from genome assembly GCA_949125135.1 of Alcis repandata. NCBI lineage: Eukaryota > Metazoa > Arthropoda > Insecta > Lepidoptera > Geometridae > Alcis > Alcis repandata. Next base: position 6,526,480 of record OX421235.1, on the reverse strand, counting down.
GGTATATCTGGGTAAGTTCATAATGATTATAGGTTTAAAAACCAAAATGCTTGTGACTAATACGCCGTTTCAATGCAAAACTGGCTAATCATCATCATCTTCCTACCCTTATCTCATATTATATGGGATTGCAACATTACGTAAGCTCCCTCCTCATCTCATCATATCTGGTACCATATCTGGTACCCTGATCTGGTACTCATCAGATTTATCACCCTTTTTAACCGGCTTCCAAAAAGGAGGAGGTTCTCAATTCGGATGTTTGTATTTTTTTAATTTTTTTTTATGTATGTTCGGGCATAACTCCGTCAAATATAGACGGTTTTGCAAAATTATTTTTTAATAATGTCATCTTTCATAGAGCTCATCAACAGTTTCTTCGGTCCTCTTCCGCTATAACCGTTCACTCTCAAGTGCATCACCCTCAAGTGCAAGACTAGTGAATGACAGTAAACAAAAGTGATCACATTTGACATTACTCTACAATCAAAGAGCTCACGACCCTGATCTTCCTGTATCCATTACAGAACAATACTCGAGACGACAGAGCATCTCTCACGTTTTTATCTGCCTTTACGTGTTGTATCACAGCACGTAATAACGATCTTATCGTGTCGGCTTTTTAAATTATATGTTTTGAAACTTTTTGGGATTCTCGATAACGGTTCAGATAGTAGATTAGGTATCTACTCGAGAGATAAACAATTTTTAATAAATCAGTGGTTGATAATTTTGATCAATGTTAAAATTTCGCAATATTAAAGAAATATTTTTTATTACTTAATTTTATTATTATCCCAGTTCCAGATAAAGTTAAGAAAGTAGATTCTATTGTACTATATTTTTCAACCGATATAAATTAGACAGGACTAAAATTATTGCCATCGCGTTCTCAAATATCGGATTAAGAAGAGACGCGTGAATTTATTTTCAGTGCTATCAGATTAGTTTAGTCACTGTTAAAACATTCTACTCCCTCAATAAGCAAGCAATAATCCTAGAGTATAAAGTACCAAAATGGACTTCCATTTACACACTCGAATTAACATCGCAAGCCTGTACGAGTAAATTGTCGTAGTATTGGTACTTCCCGTTATCCTCAAACAAATGGGCTTGTCCGCAGAAGCACATTTGGAACTGGTTTACGACGCCTGGAAACTATCAGTTTAATCGGGGACCGCTCTTTGATCATCACTGAAGGAAATGAGGTCACAATTTGCTCGCACAATGCTATATTTTGACCAGTTTATGTGAGTGTACCCAGCATCGTAATCTTGGTTTAAAATGATGTAATTGATTGGTACTTGGGAAAAGTGACAGAATTAGAGCACGCGGTTATTCACCTATCTATACGATTGATGAGCCAAATCACTAACCATCAGCAGGTTAATACAGCTTTTAACTACATCACCGGCAATAAAGGTATAAGTAGTTGGTTAAAAATCGACACTCAAATAAATAAACCAGCAATTCTTTTGTAAAAATACACGCTGCAAATGAAAGCGCCGCGCGACGCCTCGTGTTTCCGTAAACAACCCCTCAGGGTGCCTGCCTACTGTCAGTTGCATTTTTAATTGAATAAACAAATTGAAATCGAGGACCGGAGGCCTTCCGCGAATGTATGTCGAAAAATACTTTGCGAGTATTTTTAATCGGTAAATGTATTATATGAAAAATGGGACGGAAGTAAGTAGATGCTGCATTTTTTTCCTCAAATTTTTTCATTCGAATACCCGCTACGTAATTTTCGACAGAAATTTGTGCTAGACTTACTGCACCAGAGAGGCCATTTTTAATTTTTTCGCAAGCTTATACTTTGTCTTACGAACAAAATCATTATAGGATTTCATTCGAAAGTCGGAAAATACCTACGCATGAAAATACGAGGGGTTCAAAAAACGACACTTCTGGAAGAGAACTACGACCCTACCCTCATCTATCTAATTCACGACCATTTGTAAAAAAATCGATTAAAAGTATTCGATTAATATGCTAATGACTTTGCTATGATTTATTCCGTTGTCTCACGCCTGGCCTATTTGATGAAGATCGGCAGACGATTAAGCACAAAGTTTAACTAAACGACGACTAACGGCGCGGCCAGGTCGTTAATTGTTATGACTTAGATTTGGGTTACAGACAATTTAAACTCAAATCTATGGAATAATAGTATAAAAGTATACCTATCTGCCTACCTACCTAACGCAAAAATGGAATATGGAGATTTGGGCAACTATACTCGTATAATATAATAGGTGCACGTAAGTTAACAGGATGCCGTTTTCTGAAAATCAAGGTATACCTTTGTATCTATCTAAGGTTTGTATCTATATACTACTGCCTACTATCTTATTATAAAAAAAAAGACAGTTTGCATACTTGTTTAGATGTTTGTTACCCAATTACGCAAAACAGCTTAACGGATTTGGATGAAATTTGGCATGATCGTGCGTGAGTTAAGTAGATGTAGGATATCTTGCATACTGTCATCTTGGAAAACTTAACGGTTCCTTAGAATATCGTGAAACCGAGAAGACCAGACTCTTTTTGACGTCCTTTTTTAGCTAAAAATTAAGCCATCTATCATAATATTTGTAATTGTGTTAGGAATAGTAATATTTTGTTAACACTATCTGATTACTTAGTACTTAAGTATTGTATTAATCTAAACCTTTTGAATGAACACTCAGAGTTTATTCAATTTAAGCTGTTTCAAACCTGTGCTTATTCGCTACAGTCACATATTGGATGTGACATTTAAGATCTTATGTAATAGGACCTCTTTCCTTTATAGTTGGCAGGAACAGTAGAGTAAAATAAACTTGAGGTTTTTGAAAAAGGAAGACAAGAAAAGGCGGGAGATCGTTCGAAGCTCTCGAGAGTTCGGATGAGATTTTGGATTGTTAGGCTTGAATTATAATTATTTGTAAACATTTTATTTGTTTTTATATTACCAAGATAAGGAGAAATATCGAGCTTTTAGTTCCGAAGGTGGGATATAATTGAGATCGTGCTGCAAAACACACTCGGTGAAGAAAACACGCCCAGAAAAGGTGAAAATTTTTCGTAATATTTTCTTGACTACATTAAACAACATAGAATACTAATCATTGTTTTACATTAAAATTAAGCTTTAGCGTGCAATAAGAGTACCATAAAAAATATCAGCTTCTGTATTAAGAAATTATTTTTATTGAGATTGGGGTGCATATTACGTGGGCTGATAATGCACAGCACTTTGGGTTTGCCGCAATAATATACAGCCAATAATCCATGTAACAAAAGTAAAGTGTGATGTAAGTTTCAGCAAAGAGGTTATTATAAATAGTAAAACTACATTTAATAATAAAAAATAATAATAATAATAACTGTAAAGTACTGATTAAAATATTTTATGCGGGTTTAAGTCCAGTAATAGTTATTAAAAATTTAAATTTATTTATTAGACTTTTTTTTAATGTTATTTATCTTTGGAACGAATGGTGTATGCTAACCAAGATAAATTACTCGAGTAACAAGACACTCAAAAGCAGTGATATGCTATATTAAATGAGAAGTTCGTACGCAGCAATTGAGAATTTAAAATTTTTATTTTAATCTACATAAAAATGGGAAAACTCTTACTTATGTTTTGAAGGCAAAGGTAATAAATATTATAGGGGACATTTACTGCTTGAAATACTGTGCATTTCAGAAAACATCGAACGTAAGCGAGAGTCACGAGCTCAGATGTCCGATGACTCGGAGAACAGCGGGAGTATAGGCTTCCCAGATACGACGCGACGGTCACAGAAATCGAGGAGCGAGCGGCGAGTTAATTCGGACAGCAGTACCAATGTACAAATAACAGCTTTAAGAGGGCTGATTCAGATCATAAGCAAGGTGGAAGTAATGAACGTTATCCTATTTTTAATGTCATACCAGAATTCGATCCGTCTCAAAAGAATCAAACTGTTGACGATTGGATTAGTAAGATAGTGAATATGCCACAATTTATAATTGGTCAGAAAGCCAAATCATCCTATACGCTTTTCCTAAATTAACAGGTCTTGTTCAAAAATGGTATCAAGATTGACCTAACTTACTATTCTTAATAGTCTGAATATCAAACAAAATTAAGATTAGCTTTCTCTAGTGACGAAACCTATGGAAAACTGTTGACGAACTTGCTTGCAGAGCTAAGTATGATGAATCATTAGAAGCATACTTTCATGAAAATAGTGTTGCTGAGTCGTGAATATAAATGAAAATAATACAACTGATTGCATAGGTGTTTTTCGGAATTAAATATAGATCCATAAGAGAGTGCTAAAGTTTTACAATTTACAGAACCTGATAAGATTTTAGTTTTCCTTAAGAATGTGAAAGTAACAAAGAAACCTAAAGAATCAAATCTAACCAACTAACCAAGCAATTTCGACAACAGAAGATGGGCCTAAAAGCCTGTAAATTAAAATGTTAAATCCAATATATTGCAACTGTTCACAAGAACGGCACCTCTCTTTTCAATGTAAACTACCAATCAAGCGCTATGAATCATGTCGTAAGTTAAGTCATATAACTGCTGACTGTTCTGATTAAGCAAAATCACAAAACAAAAACCTGGATTGAGAAAAATTCAAGCGGTAGAGAATTCTCTTAAATCTACAGACGCTTCCGAAATAGGCATAGCAAGTAAAGGTAGGTACACATAGCGCTGTTGCATTTTTCTTACGAAGAAGTACAACGAGTACACATCGTATGATTTAAAAACACGTCGTTAGCGGTCGTTTCTTCACTACAGAGAATTGGGGTAAATTTAATGGTTTAAAAAAAAAAAGACAAAAAAAAAATTAAGTGCCAGTTTGAATTTAGTTTTGAGTTCGGTTATACTTACAATTAGGTAACTTATCGTACATTAATATTTTGGTGTTACGGCCTGGTTATTAAAATTTAGCTAACCTAACTCTTGGCTTGTACCTACACTTACAGTTTTTCTTTATTTCGTAGGTTCAGATTAGATTCAGATATTTTATTCGTCAGAACGCACGGTAGTATACAAAATAACAAACCTGCATACAATGTGATTAGATAAATAAGATGCTCATGTTCTTGCCACGTGTGGTGAACAGATATTAGTATCATTAGTACCTATATTGAAGATTCTATAATATTCTTAAATGAAAAAAAAATATAAATATAATAAAATTGTCTACGTAGCTAATGTTAAATTAATAGAATTTATTTATTAAAACTAAATAAATGAATTAGGACAACATGTCAATTATTATTTCTAATGTTACAGTCAATCTTTATTAAATATTGGAGAAGGAATGTCAATTGTTTAATCATCATTAAATGTCAGGAAATTTTTGTCAATAAGGAATTTCGAAATAACATTTTTGTGCTAATTATGGTCTTTGATTAATTAAAAAAAAAAACATTCCAATATTCAAATCTCTAATGTCTTTGGGAATTTTAGTATATACCTAGTATAAAGCCAAATAAAATACACCTTTTGCATCAGTGCGGTCCTAGCTGAGCGTGGACAAAGTTTCATTTCATCCTGCGTGCGAGTACAAACACCGGCATTAGTTCAGCCTCCAAACAGATCTTTATTTAATTACACAAAAGTGACAGTTTCAATGATGGTAACGTTAACAAAATATGCTCTTTGAAATATGGCTTGCAGCTATCAGACTTATGAAGATGAAACATTACTCTGACGCATCTCTTTAGGGCTCTTGTCAAGTCCTTGATGTATTCAATAAATAAAATAAATAAAGGTTGTGTGCGGATTCCAAATTCGCCTCATTTAATTTAAGCAACCTATTATATTGGGATACCACATTACCTAATTATTTTGTTAATTCTTCACGTATTTTTGTATAGCAACGTTTCTTTAACTCATTGATTATTCTAAATGCTTTTCTTGACATCTAAACATTTTTTTTTTAATAGACATTTACAACATTACGCCAAATTGTAATTGCGTATCTTATGACAGAATGTATACAGACAGACAGTACTTGCAGCTATGAGAGTTTATTTATCTAATAACGGTCTAAGTTTTAACAGGGCATAATTTCCATTGGCCATTTTCATCCACCATTTATCCACGTGAGCAGTGTGATTAATTGTGTTATTTATCGTATAACAAATACGTTAATCCTAAAATTACATTTTCTATACGGTTGAATTACTCAAAATACCTAGTCTGATAGGTACTGACTGCATCACAATACTTTTCTTAATTGAGAATTATAACATTACAATCAAACCAATAGCATTATTTGATTTAACTTGTAAATTAAAAATTTCTTTTATCTTTAGTTCCAACATGGGTATCGTTTGCAGACATTTTAAAATTAATAATCGACGCATTTACTAATTTTGTCATGGTAGTATCTACTATTAAAAGCAATAACAGCAGTAATTCCTTTAAAGTAATGCGAACTTACTTTCGCACATTCAGCGACTCAGAACGCCTGATTTCAGACATATGTAGGTACTTTAATTGTTCATGTCAAAGAGTCTTCGAGAATTCCTATCACGGAGTTAAACGTAGGTATATTTTAAAAATGCTGTAGTAACTCCACGAGCCAACGGTCAAGTAGAGCGCTACAACCACGCGGTGTTGTCGGCTTTAACAGCTACAAACTTTGAAAAACCATAAAACTCTTGGGATAATCGTAAATCTGAAATTCAGTAGTATTTTCTCGGTTTAGTTTAACTAATGTACAGTGTACACTGGTAATCGTACTTTTGTATACTTACTTATGCATAATAAAGAAATTTTAAAACTAAACTAACTCTCAGTTTAGTATTTTAAGTTAAAACATACCGAATCAGAAATCTAACAGTGATAACGATACTGATTTAATAGCGATTGATTTGTTGTCATAGGGAGTTATGAGAGTAGGTATAATTATTAAGATGTTAATTAGATAGGATTCTATTAATGATTAGCAGGCTGTACAATAAAATTGTATGCAATACTTAGTATGATAGTCAATATGTCTATTGACCGCAAACAAGTAATGCCAAAGAATTTTTATTTTTCATTACGATACATTTTATATTACATTTGTCTATTCCAAGTGACTCGATGTATGTAGATGTTAAATGTTGTTTAAAATCATAATTGATTAGCTTACAATATTTTTAATAAACTTGATCGATAATGAAAGAGATCTCAAATAAAAGATTCAATTGATTAAAATATTATTAGTATCCGTGTTATTGAGAAAAGTCAGTTATAATCCGTTAACTTGGATGAGAAGTGAAGGGGTCTCAACAAGTTGTTTGAATGATTATTCATGATCAAGCCTGGTTACTTGGATGAGAAGTGACAGGGTCTCAACAAGTTTTAGTGATTATTCATGATCAAGCCTGGTAACTTGGATGAGAAGTGACAGGGTCTCAACAAGGTCTTGGATGAGAACAGTAGGGGTCTCAACAAGATTTTCGAATAATTATTCATGATCAAGCTTACTAACTTGGATGAGAACAGTAGGGGTCTCAACAAGATTCTGAATGACTATTTATGATTAAGCTTGGTTACTTGGATGAGAAGTGACAGGGTCTCAACAAGGTCTTGGATGAGAACAGTAGGGGTCTCAACAAGATATTTGAATAATTATTTACGATCGGCTTGATTACTTGGATGAGGAGTGACAGGGTCTCAACAAGGTCTTGGATGAGAACAGTAGGGGTCTCAACAAGATATTTGAATAATTATTATTTACGGTCAGGCTTGGTTACTTGGATGAGAATAGCAGAGGTCTCAACAAGGTCTTGGATGAGAACAGCAGGGGTCTCAACAAGATATTTGAATAATTATTCATGATCAAGATTACTGACTTGGCTAACAATAGACTGGGTCTCAACAAGATATTTGATAAGTTTTAAGAAGAATGTTTTATTAAATTGTTTAAGTTTTATTTCATAATCTTACGTAACCTTAAGTGTTTATTATTTATTGTAATGATATATATATGCTGTTGTACTATTCCATAATTCAATTAATAGCAAGTGCAGTGATGTTCGTTAAATAAAGTCTATTTATTTTAGTGTGTCACAATTACAACAATTATATATCATATAATACGAGTATATATAATAATATACGTTACAAGTTACAACGTACAATATTTTTTATACAAATTTGTTAAGTAGTTGATTTTCCCGGGACGGGAAATTATCAGGAAAGGCCGACTGTTAGGAATAGTAATATTTTGTTAACACTATCTGATTACTTAGTACTTAAGTATTGTATTAATCTAAACCTTTTGAATGAACACTCAGAGTTTATTTAATTTAAGCTGTTTCAAACCTGTGCTTATTCGCTACAGTCACATATTGGATGTGACATTTAAGATCTTATGTAATAGGACCTCTTTCCTTTATCGTTGGCAGGAACAGTAGAGTAAAATAAACTTGAGGTTTTTGAAAAAGGAAGACAAGAAAAGGCGGGAGATCGTTCGAAGCTCTCGAGAGTTCGGATGAGATTTTGGATTGTTAGGCTTGAATTATAATTATTTGTAAACATTTTATTTGTTTTTATATTACCAAGATAAGGAGAAATATCGAGCTTTTAGTTGCATCTTCAAAGTTCGAAAGCGCTTTTGATCTGCAGTTTTATTTTCCGTTTCCGTTCAAACTGCCATTGTACAAGTCGTAAAACTTCCTCTATGACTATGACCACACTACAAAGAGAAGAGCACGATTTCAATGTACATAACTACATACGTTGTTCTAAAATTAACATTCCGTGGTGACTTTTAGTGTTGTAATATATCAGATTTTTCATGCAAGTTGATATTTTAACAATCGCTAATCGTTAAAACATATTTTTTATCAAATACTAGCTGTAAACTTAAACTGTAAACTTTCCAGTCCATGGTTTTTTTTTCAAAAACTATAAAAATTAAAAAAAAAGTGTTTCAAAGTGGTCTAGTAGTTTTGGAGATTACAATATTAGTAGGACAAGTCTAGTGAGTAAATACAGGAAATAATACATTTTATTTCTAAAACAATCAAAACCGACATTTACTCTTAGAGTTGGAATGATCAAGAAAAGTTGAGTAACGTAAGTCAATTGAAATAGAATAATGCAGCAAAGTGTCGTGCCATTTCCAGCCCGCAATACTCAATGTTGTACCTACTTTTTGCAATAAAACGGTTACACATGTTCCAGGAACTCTAGTTAGGTTTATTTTAGAAGCCACTCGGCGTCGTAAATTTATTAGTTAGAGTTCATTGCACCGAGTCTCCATGCGGTGGGCTGCAGTGGAACAAGATCTGCGAATCCAGTTTCGGTTTCTTACAAAGAGTGTGACTCAGTGGTTAAATAGATAACAACATTACTATACTCATTAAAATAGAAGGCAGCGTCTTTTTTAGTGGATTTGAAACATGTGTTTCAGAAGTTCCTCTACTTCGTGTCAGTAATACATAATAAGATATAACAGAGCTAGCCGAAAGAGAATATATCAATTCTTGTAGTTGATCCGGACGAGAATATAATAGGACACAAAAAAGCTGCTTTTATTAATTTGTTCGGTCGAAATAGGTAACAGCCTTTTTAACCGACTTCAAAAAAGGAGGAGGTTATCAATTCGTCTGTATGTTTTTTTTTTATTTTTTTTTTTATGTTTGTTACCTCATAACTTTTGACTGGGTGAATCGATTTTGATGATTCTTTTTTTATTAGAAAGCTGACGCTTCCCATTTGGTCCCATTTCAATTTAGTCCAGTTCTGATAATGGTATCCATGAGAAAACCATATAAGTCTTAAATTTGCAATAAGTACGTGCGCGACAAATAGATGAATAACTCAATAGTCGGTCTTTTGAAGTCGGTTTTTGTTTTTTGTTTTGTAAAAATAATGTTCTTGTTCTATGGAACTATTATTCTTTTCTTCCACAATAGAATTTGTTCATAATGAGGACAATAACTTGAAACCTTTTTATATCCTTTCCGACTTATTCGGTATTCATTTTTGGTTATACAATACAATACTCGTATCATAATTCTTTACTGACACCACAAACACAGTGAAACGTATAAAAGAAAGGCACAAAAGTTAGTACAAGATCGCTAAGAGCGATCTCTTACACACTTTCAGATAAATCAGTCCTATGAAAGCTTTTGAACCTATTTAAGTCTCTCCAACCAATTTTATATTTTAAAGCAGCACGTAAAGCGCAAATAAAGCACTTGCACTCAAACTAAACCAAACACTATTCAAGCTCACTCCGCCCGGTACATAATCAGCTCAATTAGTTGATTGCCTGCCAGAAACACGCAGCATTTTAATGAGGTATAATGGTCTACCGAAGTATGTAACCCGGCCGTGTAAGACAGTACTTAATAGCATAGGTTTGAAGACTGTTCAGATATGTTAGATGTGAGATTAAAACTGCGAAGAAGAATTCACGTATTTTATGAAATACGGACTGATGTGTAACATTCTCGAGCACAAAGGCTACAGTGCTAAATGGATGCTAATGTGTTTTGGCCACGTTCGTTGCTCAAAAGCTTCTGCCAGCATTGGCAAACTCAGTGTGACTAGTGAAATGGAAGGAAAGAAACTCAGGGGGCACTACCCAATGAGACAATCAAATCCTAACATTTATGGGTAAAATCATTTGTCAATATGCAAAGTAAATGTTTAAAACATTGCATCAGAGGAAATGTACGCTAGTCATTTCACAAAATCAGTAAGTAAAGTAAACTAAAATTATTTCATTCTTCAGAATTCGCAAAAGTTTATTTACTGATATCCATCGGCGAGTGATAATGGTCTGCTATCGTATGCAATCAGTGGCTCACCTGCGAAGCGTGGCCGTCCACGGCACCGTTGCTCAACATGGGCTTATAAGCATGTTTCGAAATGGGTGCCTCTACGTGATCATAAGGATTAATAACTTAATTGAGAATGGATGTAGAACTATGCTAACGGGTTGCTGTCCTACTCTAAATTTACTAGGTATTAGGGTTAGATTTATAAGCTAGTAGCTCCGTCCCCGCGGTGATCATTGAGGAAAAGTGGCCTGCGTCCTGTTCTGTACCCTTGACAACGTGTACTCGTATGCCAAATTTCATAATGATCAGTTGAGTAGTTAGAAATGAATGCATAACAGACCAACTGAAGATTGCATTTATAATACTAGTTAATATATATCTTAGGTAGCACCGAACATGAGCAAGATCATCCCGTTTCTCAGCCGTAAGAAAACAATTAACTAAAAATCTAAATAAAAACGAAATGAAAATGATGAATGATGAAATGGTTTTCGAAATGTAGTTTCTATTCTCTACGGTGGTTCTATTAATAAAACACCTACTTATCTGATCTAAGACTAAAAAAATCACGTTCCAGATTGTGATACGATCTGACAACCATAATTAATTAACGCCACCTTTACACGATATCCAACCGCAGACTAACATGTTGTAGGACAGTAGTAGAGCCAGTTCTACAAGCCAGTACCCTTGACAGTTGATATTCGATCGTTACTCTATCGTTACATATTTCATTGCCCACGCAATGCATTGATACCCCTACTGGATACCCTTACCACAGAATAAATAAGTTATAAGTATATGTATAACTTTGTCTTATCTACCCACACCATGAGGTATGCTGTCTATTGACATTGGAGTCGTGGTTTTAAAGTAACTCCGGTCTTCCTTGCCTATTTAACCAACCCTATTGTGAGAGCCGACTATGAATGGGGAAGTTTTGGAGCTGTGGGTGGTCACATTTAGGGATCAGAATCTGGTTCTACCGTGTCCTGAAAATACAACTGAGTTAGGAACACAAGAACGCCCAAAGCTTATTTTTCTTATTCTTTATGGGGACGATATGTCTCGCACTGGCGCCTAAATCTTGTAATGAAGGGTATTTTTTGATTCTCGTTACAGAAGCGCCAATGATGTCAATAATAGAAGTAAGGCAATCAAAGAAATTTCTTACTTTCAGAAAATTAACAAAAAGAAACAGTTGGCTGATGAAAATACACATTCATACTTGGTAGTTTTTTACTAGAGTAACAAATTATAAATTTGTAAAAATGTTTGAATAACAAAAGAAAGATCTTGGATCTAATTAATTTAATTGAACTATGTAAAATACTAATAGACAGCCATGACGTAAGTGTAAGGGATAGTTATGTCAGCCTATCAAAGACGTACTCGTAACATAATAATTACATAGTTATTACCTGTACTCAGGTAAGTAAACAAAAAGTCGTAATTTATTATTATGTCTGTCTGTCCTCTTTTTTGAAAATGTCAGATTTATTATAGATAGCGTAAGGGTATGACCACACTACAGCTTGTGATTTTACTTTAACAACATCACCTTTACGGAACGACTAGACTAGTATCTAGACACTTTCTACAGATATTCTTGAATTTACCTAATTGTAATCATAATCACGATCAACTTTAACAAAAACAGACACAACAAACTCCCAAAAATCCCCAGCAATTCCACAAAAAATTTCATCTACTTTCGACGAAAATATCGTAAACATTTTCTTTTCGCGAATCGGATTATTGTCTTAGTAAAAGTTGTTACCTATACTGCTTTTAATAGAGAATATTTCAATGCACCCAAGTGTGGTTTCACCTTTATTATTTTATCACTACGGTAGGTAAGTAGCTGTCTATGTAATTAACATCTTTGACCACACGTCTGCGTCCGAGTTGCATAACTGCATACTACTGAAGTGCTTCGTTGCACGTACGCATAACTTGTTGATTGTTTAACAGTTTCACTTTTAGCTCAAACAAAAAACAAGGACTTCGAGTGCATCTAAGAGCATTGGGTAATCTCTTGGAGTGCTAAAATGATGCTTTTAGAGATAGTTACCGTGTTTGTTGGTTAAGTAGAGTTTACTTACTTTTCTAGATAAAAATAGGATAAAATAGTTTTTTTTCAATTTTGTGGTTGATAGTGATTTTGTCTATTTCATTTTACTAATATGATTTTTTTTTAATTTTGTAGCACAATAACGTATTGTGATGATTATGTGACATGGGATATAACGTGTGCGATTTCATAATTATTATCTCATTAATAGCTCATAGTTCCTCTTGAATAAACACTTTGACAAAAAACCAGAACAGAAAAAAACTGTGTCACTGTTATAATACCAATGGTTTAGCATACAATGTAGGTAAATATTTCATCGGCAGCATATTAGTTTGCACTACTTGACCACTCGTCCAATCATGTTACCTTATGTGAACCGCCGCGTCGTGTCTACCGACCATAACTTAGAACTTAACCAAATTGTATTTATTTAATTAAATTCTACGTTTAGAGTGAATGTTAACGTGTTAAAAGTGAAATTATTACGGCGAAAGCACAACATGTAAAATTGTAAATTTGTGTAATACCGACCGCGGTAATTTGTTTTAATTGCGTGAAACGAAAGATTTATTTAAGCCTTTGTGATTTAAATTTTCTGTGATGTATTCATGAATATATTTTATAACAAAAGGGATGTTTGTAATGTTGTTCGGTCGATTAGGCTCGCTTGTTAGCCGAGTGTTTTGTAACAACTGATTGGGGGGCTGAGATTCATACACATACATATTTCACACTGATATATTTTAAATAATATAATATAAGTTTCCGATTTTGTTATTTAATTTAATTTCAATATACAGATTTTATAAAGAAAAAAAAAATCAGAAAGACTTTATTTTTATCTAGGTAAATTTTTAGATGAAAGATCAGTTTCATAGATTAAAAATATTCTACATCTATTTTTATGAAGCACACTATTTTTGCTAGCCAAATGTGTTCAAGGCTAGCTCGGCAGTTTCATCTAGAAAAGATAACAAATAGAAAACCAGCGGGACGAGAGCTATAAAACTAGCTGCTAGGTAGAGTTATAATTACAGCTTTTTCTGCTTCCTATATTTCTTTCTTAATTTGTCATTTTGTTCGGTCGTCCGCGACTATGCGCCGGCGCAGCGTCGCGAGTGAAAGTCGCGAAAGTGTAGGACCGCGGGTTTCTACTGGACGTTCGATTGTATCGACGTACCTACACATTATTTCTATTTCTATACTTAACGTGTCGTTTGTGAATGATGCTTGACGATGTAGTCTAGTGACAATACAATGAGCAATGCGATACCATCGCCTATGAGGTGGATATATGCCGCTATTAAAGTTCAGTACACGCACTTAGGCGACAAAGAAAAGTTCTTAGGATCAAAATATTGCAGCATATCATCCAGGAATGGATCACGGGTAAAAAACGTAAGAGTTTTCACTCCTAACCAAACAAAATTAAGCCAGGTGGTTGGGTTTGGCTGGTTTTAGGAGCGGTAGACTTCAATGCAAACATTAGTCGGATGTGAAAAGAAGAATTTAATTTGGTCTTAATAAAGAACGAAAATACCTTTAGTATTTTATTTTATACGTAACACGTATAAATACAAATTAATTGTTTTCAAATTAACAGGTTAAGGTTAATCTCAAGTAGAACACGGAATGATTCGAATAAATAACCATAAAGTAAGATTTAAAGCATAGCTTCGCTTACAAAAAAATTCTAGCAAACGAACTCAGCATAAATCTCTACTCAAGACTCTACTCTTTCTTAATACATACCTTTGTCAATACAGTATTGTTTAGCTTTCGGACCAACTTGTAAAGGTGGTTGGATAATACTCCGACACAGGTGCAAGCTATACATACCCACATAGTATACATATAATATATTTTCACGTATGTAAGCGGTGATGCAACCGTGCTTTCTCCTTTGCCTACAAATGGTATTGATGACACACTGTTCATTAGAAAGCTAGTTTAAAATTAAGTATGTAGGCTTAGGTATTATTTATGCAACAATATTGTGATTTGACAAAAGATAAAGAAATATTCTAACAAAAAAGTTTTTTATGTCGTAACAAAAGATCGTTCTACATCAACTACATTATATATCTTGGTTAAAATTAGTAACATAAGGCCTTGCTTATAAAGCCTGCTTAAAGTTAATCATTGCTTAAAGTTCTTCGTCTTGTTCTCGCACGTGACGTTTCACGTCAGCGAGAAGTTGTCAGAGCATTTTAAGCGGTGACTATCTTTATGCAACGTTTATGAGCAGCCCTAAGCAAACTCAAATATTGCACGTTAACTTTTTGTATCGCGCTACGTTTTGAAATATGTATTTAGATAATTATTTATTTTTCTCGCCGATACGAAGCCTGGGATGGTAATAATTAAAATCTGCTTAATCTTGATATTTAAATAAAAACGTGAGAATTTGGAGATAAAAAGATAATGGGTGCTAAAAATATCGATCATGTTTCGTCGAGATAAGAATCTTAATGGCTTTGTTTTCAGAAAAATTTAATCTTATACTAACAAAAATAAGAATTATAATTATTAGCACGAACATTGAATTTGGAAACAAATTTATCAAAGATTACGAATGTAGTCCTGGTTACGAATGTAGTTACATTGAATTTGGAAACAAATTTATCAAAGATTACGAATGTAGTCCTAGTTCTTTACTCGTATTTGTCTCCGTAACACCAATATTTGTTCAGTTTCATTTAGAAGTCCCTTTTAATGTTAGAAGATACCTAAATACTTCAAGTATCTAAATACAAAGCTCCCTACACCTTATAACACTTTACCTTTCCGCAAATTCGTTCTCACACCAAATCACTATTTCAAACATTAATCCATTTTCGCCATCTAGAATAAATCGATCAACATCGCTCGTCAAATTAAATTCATCATCATCATCATACCAGCCTGTAGGGCGTCCACTGCTGGACATAGGCCTCCCCCATAGATTTCCAACGGGACCGGTTGGAAGCGGCCTGCGTCCAGCGTCTTCCGGCGACCTTAACTAGGTCGTCGGTCCATCTCGCGGGTGGACGTCCTACGCTGCGCTTGCCGGCACGTGGTCTCCATTCCAGGACCTTCCGGCACCAACGGCCATCGGTCCTGCGCACTATGTGGCCAGCCCACTGCCACTTCAACTTGCCAATCCGCTGGGCTATGTCGGTTACTCTCGTTCGTCTACGGATCTCCTCATTTCTGATTCGGTCTCGTAGAGAAATACCGAGCATAGCCCTCTCCATGGCTCGTTGAGCGACTGCGAGCTTTTCCATCAGGCCAATAGTTAAAGACCACGTCTCTGATCCATATGCCATCACTGGCAACACACACTGATTATATACTTTTGTTTTTAGGCACTGAGGTATTTGGGACGAGAAGACGTTGCGAAGTTTCCCGAACGCTGCCCATCCGAGTTGGATTCGGCGATTGACCTCTTTCTCGAAGTTGGACCTACCTAACTGGACTGTTTGTCCTAGGTAGACGTACGAGTCTACAACTTCAAGAACCGAGCCTGCAACTGATACTGGGGTGGACACGACATGGGCGTTAGACATAATTTTCGTCTTGTCCATGTTCATTTTAAGGCCCACCCGTTGCGAAACTCGATTGAGGTCTTCGAGCATCGTGCCGAGTTCCTCCATTGACTCTGCCATCAAGACGATATCGTCGGCAAACCGAAGGTGAGTGATGTATTCGCCGTTGATGTTGATGCCGTGTCCTTGCCATTCCAGGAGCTTGAAGGCGTCTTCCATTGTGGCTGTGAAGAGTTTTGGAGATAACACATCTCCTTGCCTCACGCCTCTTCCCAATGGAATCTCCTTCGAGGTATGCTCCCGTACTCGCACCGACATAGTAGCGTTATTATACAAACACTTCAACACTTCGATGTACCGATAGTCGATGCGGCATCGCTGGAGGGACTCAAGCACCGCCCATGTTTCGACCGAATCAAAGGCTTTCTCATAGTCCACAAACGCTAGACATAGTGGCAAATTATACTCTTCGGTCTTCTGTATAATTTGCCGAAGCGTGTAGATGTGGTCTATGGTACTGAAGCCTTTTCGGAAACCGGCTTGTTCGGGAGGCTGGAAGTCATCGAATCTGCGTTCGAGACGATTCGCGATGACCCTTGCAAACAGCTTATAAACGTGGCTCAGAAGCGTAATGGGCCTGTAGTTCTTCAATAAGGAGTTATCACCCTTCTTGAAGAACAGCACCACCTCGCCCCCGTTCCACGCTTTAGGAGATTTTCCCTCGAGCACGACGGAATTAAAGAGCTTCTGAAGGACTTTAAGTATCGGTGTACCACCCGCTTTCAGAAGCTCTGACGTGATTCCATCAGCGCCCGGGGCCTTGTTGTCCTTGAGCTGTTTCAGGGCCATCCTAATCTCGTACAGGCTGATGTCCGGGATATCCTCAGTGTAGTGTCGGGACAGCTTGGCTCTAGGGTCTTTGGCCAAGCCGTCAACAGGCTTTGCGACCGAAGTGTACAACTGTCCATAGAACCTCTCGACCTCCCCTAGCACCTCTGCTTTTGTCGACGCTATGCTGCCATCTTCCCTCTTTAGCTTTGTCAGCTGGCTTTGCCCAATAGAGTTGTGCCTTACAAACACTTTGGAGCCCTTGTTCTGCTCTATAGTCTCTTTAATACAGTTAGTATTAAAGAGACGTATATCGTGCCGCAGGGACTTCTGAATGCGTCTATTGAGCTGCCTATATGACTCAGCGTCAGTGGTAGACTGCAGCCGTAGCGAGCGTCGTTTAGCCATGAGGTTTAGGGTGTGGTCAGATAGTTTCTGAGGTCTATCTTTACGGCGGGGTCTAAAATATTTAGCACCCACCGTGTGGACAGTTTCCACTAGCCTGTCGTTGATCTCGTCCACCGATGCAAGATTTTCCAAGCAATCAAAGCGATTTGAGAGCTCGAGTTGAAAGCTTTCGGGGTTTTGGATATGGGCGCGAGTAGGTCGGAGCGTAGACTTCATCATGCAGGACCGTTCAAGTTTAACGTTAATATTCAGAGTGCCTCTTACAATGCGGTGATCGCTACCGGTTTTCACCCTATGGATCACAGAGACATCCCTGAATATCCGTTTCTGGTTGGTCATGATGAAGTCAATCTCATTTCTCGTGGAACCGTCAGGACTCATCCAGGTCCATTTCCTGTGAGGCGGCTTCTGAAAGAAAGAGTTCATCGCAAAGAGTCCCTCTTTCTCCAGAAAGTCGGCCAGCCTCTGTCCTCTAGGGTTCCGTTGTCCATACCCAAATTGCCCCACTTTCAACTCATAATCGCTTTTCTTGCCCAGCTTTGCATTGAAGTCCCCCATAACAACCGTGAAGTGAGTCTTTGAAGTATGTATGGCCCTACTTACGTCCTCATACATAGCCTCAACTTCATCATCTGGGTGTGACGAGGTCGGCGCGTACACCTGAATGACCTTCAGCGAATACCGTTTAGATATTCTGAGTATTAGGTATACGACCCTGCTCGAAACACTATCGATGGTAATGATGTTGTTAACGAGGGACCTGTGGACGAGAAATCCGACACCACCTTGGGATAGTTGATCGCCTTCCCGGTAGAAGAGTAGATTACCGGACTTCAGGGTTATCGTGTCCTCGCCCTCTCTACGGACTTCAGACAACCCTACAATATCCCAGTGTAATCCACTCAATTCCTCTTCCAGCTCAACTATCTTCTCGTCTGTCCTCAGAGTGCGTACGTTGTGTGTTGCCAGGGCCAATCGTCGTCGGGGTGGGTAGCCGGGCGTCTGCCGGGGATTCTTCGCACCCCCTGCTCCGCCGTTACCATGGCCGCTACCCGCGCCAGGAATAGCGGAGCCGCCGGGGACTGGGGGCCTGGTCTTTTTATTGTGTACTGTCATGTGGGGGGGTTTTTACCAATACTCGCCACGCTTGGCAGGCGGGTTGGCGAGCGCAGTTTTTTATTTATTCATGTCGGGATGACGCTGCTGCCCATCTTCCGTAGAAATATTCCCTCTGCCGGCTCTTACGGCAACCACGGGAGGAGATGGTGGGGACTATTCTATCGCCGGTACCACCACGGCACAAATTAAATTAGTTTTGTCATTTTTGCCAACATGAACATTCACCATCATTACAAATTTCTCAGTCAATAAATTGGTTTATGTACCGTAACGAAACCTTAGTAGACGAGCTCAGAGCAACGACCTCGAGGTAATCGTCCCCAGTGTGGGTGGATGCCGAGATGGAGAGGAAATGGCCTACATTTACTATTATCATAAAGGTATTTCTGTTTATTTATGGTAATGAGGGCGGTCTTTTCTTTTTGTGCCTTTTTAACCGACGAAAACGCAGGTTCTATGTTTTACTCTATGTATGTTTTTTTGCACCCCACGGTTTTATCCTACAGGAACCGTCAAATTTTTAGGAATCTGCTACCTCTATTCCAAATTTTATCCAAATCCATTTAGCCACTTGTGCGTGATTATTGATTAACTAGGCCAAGTTTTACAATTTTAATGCATAGGATCGGATTGTACTTTGGGAAAGTCTAGTAGTGGTCTAAAGTAGGCTCATGGTTAAGGTGCGATGTACATAATGATGTATCTTTATACCCATGACGACAGATAAAGATTTAGGTGACAACATACAAAAAATGTATATTCTATTCTAATCAATTCAATACAATAAGTCGTATTGTAACGGTAAATTTTCTGCAGACAGTTTTAAAATGTGACTGTGAAAAGAAATTAAAATATCAAGTGAAAAATAAGTATCCTTTAGTTCAATTTATCACTAAGCTTTCTTCATGAATAGGTAACTTTCATTACCTAACTGTCCTGTCCACCCAGTACGCTTTTGTCTTCAATCATAAAATTAATGGACTCCGTCAAATTCTATAACATCTATAAAGAAAACCATTTAAATAAGAGATCTAAAACATTAGCCTAAATATCAATAAAGAAATAGTAAATTGAATAGCCTATTCAAAATGTAAAGGTAGCCATTATTGCCAAAAGAAACTGTAGAATACCTACTTCGAACGCTCAGCTAAATTACTTTCTCGCAGTAAATAAAGTGACGTCCCTTTTCGCTACTGTGTGTAATGATAAGTTATCTTACTATGACAAGGTACGTTAGTGAAGATGTATGAGACAGGCTGTGTCGTCTGCATTGAATGGGAGGTCCCACGTGTACTCGATGAATTCATTTCGTGACGTAAGCTCTCAATTATTATTACTGTTCGGATATCATAGTTATAATCGTGTATGTGTATGGTATGATATTGTCAGATAGATAGTAGAGTGCCCTATGTAATAGGGAGAATTCTACGCAGAGATAGATCCTAATACATATTAAAATATTAGTATAATAGGCAAAACACGTAAAATTAGTCTAATTTGATTCGTGGTGCAGGTAGGTATCTCGGATATACCTCACTAGGTTCATCTCAGGTAACTTATACATTGAGAACTTAAAACTGTTAATCAAAAATGTGTCATCTTGCAAAACTAAACTTTGCTTAAATTAATGTTAACAAATGAGCGTTGCATAATTTCGCTTATCTAATGTCTCCACCGAAGTTCTTTTTCATCTGCCAAAATCAGTTACATAACTAAACCAATTCTAATGTCTTTCTCCCAACAAAAGTATTGCCTAAGACAAATCAAAAGTAGGTTTCTACGTGCGTTAAATTTAATGTCTGTAATTTACCATCCAAAAAAGTTTGACCTAGAAAGTTTTTAGTCATTATTTCAAAGGAAAGAAGAGGCCACTGTTCTGTCGCGAGTCGCGGCGTTCGTAAAAAATGACCATAATCTTTTACGAATAAAGAAACTAAGTAGTACACAAAACAACGACTTAGATCGTATAATTGGACACGACATTACGACTAATTTAATTTTTGGCCTAAATCAAAATTACTTGCAAAAAATGCTCTCCTATCTCTTAATGCAATCCCATCACTTAATCAAATATTTCGGACTGTTCAATATTTCTTTAGTCGATTTATTCGTATATTCCCGTTCGTTACCATCAGCAACGATCGAGACTAAATTTACAAATTGATGACTCCCGATCTCACAACATCGTTATATTCTTATCGACTTAATTATTTTTCATCTACCTAGCACTACTAAGCCTGCTTAAAGATAATCATTGCTTAACGTTCTCCGTCTTGTTTTCTTATGTGACATTTCAGGTCAGCGAGAAGTTGTTAGAGCATTTTAAGCAGTGACTAACTTTAAACAGGCTTTATAAGTTCTTTACGTTCAAAGATTTTTTTGTTAAAAAGAAAACAACACAATTCACATTATGTGGAAATCTTTTCACATTTATACGTTTTTCACTGAATTCCTCGCGTTAATATACCATGTAATCGCTAGTTACTGTCCGCCGTAACAACTGACCGCTCACATGTCCGCAATTTGTTCAGGTTACCCCTCCGGGGGTTTGGTTCATCAATCATTGTTCACTTATAATAATTGCTCTGTGTTTTTGTTTTCTATTTGTAGACAACTACACGTTTTTACTTCAAGGTGAGTATTGAAGATTGTGAGAAGGAATTTCTTTAGAACTAGCCAAACACACTACGTAAAACTTTTTTCAAATTACTATGGAACCTAAAAGAGTTCCTATATCCCCGAAGACAAAACTTGTAGCGTAGCTAGACTAATTGTTCGTAACCAATCACTGACGTTAAGCAGCGAATGACGCGGGCAGTCTTTGGATAGGTGACCGCGAGTGACATTTACGACTAAACACCGTGATTTCAGAGACACTAGAGCTAGCCACTCGAACTTTCTTGCTTTATAGAGGTAGAATCATCGCATTCATTGCAACACACCTCGCAGTGTCTCAAGCTTAAGTAAAATCAATAGACAAGCCTTATCTCGAAGTTGGCGGAACCCAAGACAATATACCCACTTTCTCTCCTTCCCCAGAACCCAGCAAAATAAGTCCAGTAAGCCAAGATCTGACAAAAATGAGTTTTGAGTCTATTTTTCGTATTACTAGATTGCCAAATAAACCTTTAATTGCATTAAACGAAAACAACCGAAACATCTGAAAAGCAATCGTTAATCGGACCAGTGATCAACCCAATTGCCAATTGGTGAGTCGTCGGCTTAATTGGTTGTGTTGTGGCCGCAATTGACAGATGGGACTTGTTGATTACGGCAGGGTAACAAGCGTAGGGGGCAGCTGTATACCTACTGCGTGGTAATTATTGACGAAGTTTGCTTCCAGGGTCGGTTGGCCGTAAAAAACAGAGATTGGCCCTAAAAAACAAAGGTTGGCCCGTGTAACGGGCCGCTCGGGCATGTTTAATAAATAAAATAGCCTGTACTGGTCGCCTGCATGTGTCATGCCACTATTGTATGTATTTTTAAATCGAAAAGCAGCTTTTTTTGCATTTTTGGCCTTTTGCACTTTGAATATCAAACAGTGAAGTGAAATGTCAAAGTGCAAATTTAAACTTTGAAATAAAATTAAGAGATAAAGCTAGTAAAAGTCTTTTGGATAATAAAGATATTAGTAGAACTTATAGAAATGTAAATAATGATTATACTCTACGGCAGCTCCACTATAGCTCTACGATCATAAACAAAACACAGCCGACGTATGCGTGGCATTCGTGAGTGAATACTTTGCGAGGCTCCCTAGGGCTGTCGATGACGATATAAAGATAAAAGACTGGGTCAAGGTGACACGGCAAGTATAAATAAAGTGTTGGCCAGAAATCAGACTAACAAAGCTCCTACCTGCGTCAACGAGTCACGCGTCAGGGCAGGTGGGATGAAAAAGGAAAATGAAATTCCTTTACAAAGAAGCAAAAAAAGCTTTTGTAGTAAATAAAAGGTGTTTCCCTGCTCAAGGAAAATTAATTTCTATGGACTAATCAATTTAAAATCTCCATTAACCCCGGAAAGATCAACTAATATCAAATTCTGCATAGTCATCAATCCGCAACATTCATTCATCTTCGTTTCTACGTACAAAAGTTATGGGTAATGCTTTTAACCTTTTGCTCGAGAAAGGTCGTCATGACCTGCCCGAGGCAACCCTGCGTTCGAACCACTCCCATACATTCCAAGGTTTGACATACATACAAAACTAGACACGACTCAAAGGAGTTTAGATATTATTCGTGGTAAAAAAGTAATCAGAATCGAACAAATATGGCAAGACGTTATTATGTTGCTAAATTGCATGCTGGTTTTTGCATTATATGTTACTGCTGTTTTACCTTACTTTTACCGATTTTATAGACTTGAGAAAAGAATTTAGATTGGCCATTTTGTGTCGGACACTTTCTTTCCCAGAAGTTTTTTAACGACAAAAACAGTGATTAATATAATTAATATCCTATGATTCAGAATAGGACCCCAGAAAGCCAGAGACGAGTTAGCTCCTAGAACAAAACACAGGTTCATAAGAAGTTTTGCTTACTGATCTTTAAACTTAACACTAGAGTACACGCCTGGCCTACTATAGTAGACCAGGGTTATTCTTTTTGCGGTAACTTTTTATTTTTGCGCGCTAGAAACTAGCGATTCCAGGTAAGCCTCGTCTGGTATATTTGTCGCAACCTCAGGTACCCCGCGCGATCCTCGATTTGACACCAAAGACAGGACGAGTTGGTCGATGTGCACTCTGCTCGAGAGCCCGAATTCGGTCGACAAAAAAGTGGTGCAAGACTTGCTACAAATGGATTTGTCCCGATCACCAAGCAGTAGTGTGTCCTGAATGCTACGAAAATAAAGAAATTAGTAATTAAGTTTAGTGTTAATTTTAAAAAAATATGTTGATCTCAGAAGTGCCATTTTGTTACTTTTTCTTAGATATTTAGTAAATTGCTAATTGTTCACTATTTTAAATATAATATCTAAATTGTAATGTTGTAATACTAAGTAAAATAAATAAGTTTTCCATTCCATTTATTATTTTAGTCAAATAATCATAAATATACAATTTATTGATATTTTAAAATGGCCTAATATAGTAAGCCACGCGTGTACTCAAGTAAAAAAAAGGAGCGCGTGTACCGTAGTGTTAAAGATAGCACTTAAGATAATGATGTCTCGTGTCCTTTTACTTAACTTGACTAAACTAAACCATGTCGGCTATTCGCGATAAATAGGTACGAGTATCGTATAAGGCTAATTTTATTGCACGTGGAAACATCCAGGTTAAAGCCCCGTAAAAGGCGTCGTCCATTCATAGTTTTTCTTTAAACAGATGTGTTATACTGATTACGGTAAGTTTAAGTAATTAATTGGCCCAAGTTTGAAGGCATTTTAAGACAGATCTAAACTGACTAAAACATATCTGTCTTTATCATTGCAAGCCATTAGACAAGGATGCCAATAGTTTTAGAAAATTTAGATCTGTCTTATAAAGCCTTCAAACTTGGGCCTAATGTAGTGTCAATATGGGCTATAAATAGCGGTCAGATCTCTCTTGCTTGAAATTTTAGAAAATACTACAAATTTGGGTTCAATTTCCTTTTGGATGCTACCAAATCTTTTTTGGTATAGGGGGTCTCAATTTTAAGTCAAAGATATTCTTTCTTAAAATTCATACAGTTATGGACAACAGATACAATAACCAAGTCCAAGTCTATGAGCAGAAACTAATAGAATATCGCAGATTTGAGATAAATGTACCTCACAAGTGTAGATGTTTTAGTTTATATACCGGTCAAAATAAATACAGAACTGTTATACCACATTAAGACAAACTAAACTCCAAAATTTTCCCGTCTTAAAAATATAATTTTGCGATCTCACGATTCCTCCTTTCCCTTCATCTTCGTCTATAGTACCATTTCCTATTTTCAATTTTCCATTTACAAATTTCTTCGTTCTCAAAATATTAAAGTAACAATCCGTAGGCTGGGTTGCCAGCTGGTGATTAGTCATTAACAATGCTCGCGGCATTCGATGTGGCAACTCAGTTGTTCCGTGCCAGATAAAGTACAATATCACAATGGATAACTATTTTATTGTTACAACAAACTAGTGAGATTTGGTCTGAGACATATACAAACTAGTTATTTGGATGGTAAAGTAGAGCATCAAATAATGTTATGTGTGCAACATGGATGTATCATAAAAATTTCAGGTAAAGTTGACAAATAAGTAACACAATACATAATCAAAGATTCGACGCAAAAATTGAATCGAAACTTGTACACATTTAAGACGAAATCTTCGCAAACTAAAATGGCGGACCTGTCCATCCATATAATAACATCTAAAGAAATCTATGTTTTCTGTCTCCTATAACATATTTAGTAGTGATACGCAGTTAGCTTGAAAGACCAAACCTCAACTTCTACTCTTGGTTCATGGCTCTTGTGAAGGTGCTTCACAACTCCGCTAATGTTACGTAGTCCAAGTCAATAAAAACTTTTTTATTGATCAGGGAATATCAGTTGTAGGGAAATTTTCCTATGTAATATTTGATCATCCCTCATTGTTTGAGATTTGTGTTATTTTATGTCTACTGATGTTGGTTTTATTATACCACTTCCTCAAAAACTGTTGAAAGAAAAACATAAACTCGATACCATTCCAATGTTACTAAACATCGAACTATGAAGTAATGTTTATAAACATCGATGTTATTTTTAACTGTATCGATAATAAAACAGCGTGAATAAATAGTTTGCAATCGTTCAACGCTCACATCATCACTATCAAGTAAAAATATTTGGGCTGATGTGAATATTTTTATGATACAGTAAATAAATACCTCTGACTCGAGAAGACCAAAAACATCTCTGCAAAATTAAGCCTGTGACACTTAATACACTCTGAGTTAATATAATACAATAGTTTGTAACACCATAAAAAGGACGAATACAGTAAAAACCCAAGAGAAAGGCAAAGAAGGCGTTCTTATCGCAATCTCTCCCAGAAAACCTTTAAGACGAATCTAAGGACAAACTGTTAGGCCCTATAAAATCTATCAAGCCGTTTGGGGCACATGAGCTGAAAAGTCACAAATATAGGAATTGATAAACCATACAAAAAAAGAGAAAGGGTATGCTTAAATAGCTCAAAGTACTCATCAGATGACGAATGATATGCTGAATGAATGATATGAGCACTTTTCAGCATAGCATATCAACCCTTTCCTTATAACCCTGTTTGAAAAAAAAAAAACAAAACACACCTGAGGCAAACAAAACAAGAATATAAATCTTTATAGTTAACTCATCCAATAAAGCTATAATAGTCTTACAACAGCTTTTCATAACAATTTCCTTTCGCAATCGCAAGTTACAACCTCACATCACACGCACAAAGGAAATCAAGAGGAAATTAACGATAGAGCATTATCCTATCTGCAGCGAAGGTCTAATGATCAAAACAGTTACTCCGTAAACGCTATCACTTCATCAGCGATTCAATCTTCGCATAATAACATAACTGCGGTTAGGGTTACCAGACGAATAATTTTAAAGTCAAGAAAAAGTCTGATTTTGTTCAAAACATTTAACTGAGAATAGGCGTGACGAAAGATTTTAAAATCCTCTTCCATAATGTGAGTACACATTTACTATTTACAAAAAAGCCTTTATTTCGGTAATAAACTTAAGTTTAACGAAGTTTGAAGCCATTTTTCACATATTTTTTCAACAGTGCCCGAAAACAGCTTGCTTGTGTCATGGCGTCGATTTGACGTCACGGCTAGTAAAAATGTCATTGTGTCTATGCGTGATGAGCGGCGGATGACCTGAGTTCACTGAAGCGTGACGTCATACGCTGTGATTGTTGTTTCTGACAAGATGGCCGATTGCTGTATTTTAATGTTTTAATTTATTGAAAATCTTAATAATCTGTTTTTTAAAAATAATACTAAACATGTGTTTTAATTTTTTTTAATCTGGCTATTTCCTTGAAAGCATTGAATCGGCGATTTTTTGATACTGTCGTCATGCCTATTGGTCACAATTTCAGATTATTTCTCAAAAATTTACAATTAAAATAGTCATACTATAAATAGGATTGGCCCGAGAATCGAGATCCTCAGTCCATTGAATTACCGATTATTATCTGCTTTGTACTTTGTAAATAAAAAGATAGAAATCACTACTCTATTTTATTGAAAATTCTGAATTAGGATATTCAGAATTTACTGAAAATATTTCTGATTTCCTGAGATTTACAAAATCCAGCCGTGAACCTGAAAAAGAGTTTATAATCCTGAGATTTCAGGACAAATGAAGAGGTAGTTATGGTAACCCTAACTGCGGTAAAGAAGCTCGTGGGACCGTGCAATCATTATGGAGTCAAGGTCGAAGGTGCCAATGACTCTGGTATCTTGTTTCAATTATCTCATTGTTTTAAACAGGAATCTCTTTGAATCTTACTCGATTAGCGAGTTCTTCTTTCATGCATTGTTACTCGCGTGTTTATTCAGTTACACATCTCTGTTCACAATTTGTTTCCGCTAAAATGTCTTTGAAGCAATTGCTTTACATTTATATTTTCATACAAATTTCTTCAACCTAAACTTAAACAGTATCCTACGCTTTTTGGTGTCCATTTCTTAGCGTTCTTAGTATTTAATATGAGAGAGATTATGATCTCTTGATAAGTCAACGTTGATAAGTCTGTCGATGTAGTACCTAATGGTTGTTATTTATGTTTCATGTTTTTTATATCAATGTAAAACTACGTTCGGTACAAAAATACATATACATATAACTGATACGTATCAGATAAGTAGTCCGTCTTCTTTTGAGGCTGTAATTTTAATATGTCAAGGTTTAGGTACTCTACGCGGTTCGTATTCGGAACAATGGAATTTGTATTCTCGAAACATAATTATGGGTTAGTTTTAATGGGTGCATTCGTGTGAGGAAAAGAATGGTGGTTTTTGTTGATTACGAAGGCAATTAAACTCAACTAAATTACTTCGAACTGAATTAGTTCTTCATAACAAAGTTATTCAGAAATATAATTATGGAAATTAAAGCAAGAACAAAATAAGGATGTGTGTGAAACACCTGCTGACGAGTTTTTGAGTTTATGCGGGAAAAGGACCAAAAAGATTGAGGTTTTCTTAAATTTTAAAAGCAGATGTTTGTGCAGGTGGTACGCAAGGAGGTTAGTGATGCTATAATTAAATTAAAGTTAACCAAATTTGTCCTTATTCCGTTAATAACCTGGAATTAAAAAAATTACTAAATGGTAGGTATTATTTAAAGATAATGAAATTACTTTACAAATAAACCTCTTTGTGTTCTTTTCATTTAAAACAGTGTTTTAGTAAAATTTGCGAATCAACCTTCCCTTCATCTTTTGGCAGGCTTCAAAAATCTTTACTCGAAGTTAGAACGGAAAACTTTTCCCCTTTTCCCTTATCCTTGTCGACACGCGACTCCGACCGTACTTGACTTCGCTTCACCATTTATTTCGTGGTGAGGAAATCATAACTCGCGTGCCAGCTTTGCTTTGTTTCCTGTGTTGAAGTTTGATGTGTGTGTGAAAATTCTTGACTTTTCATGTTGATAGTCTAAGTAATTTAATTTGGCTGTTGCCAACACAGTTTTAGATTTGGGGTTGGGTGTTTATCGCGATCATTTAACTTTGATTAGGGTTTAGGCTTTTCTATTCTGCAGGGATGCTACTTGGGTTTATTCAAGAGAAGCATAAAACGACATTGTCCTGTAGAGTAAGCAATATTGCAGAGTAGATAATACTGTAGAGGGCAATGACGTTGATGTTGTACTTACATTATCCAAAAGCGACGCGACGGTGACACCTTAACAACAGGCTGGTCGTATCTTTCTTTATAGAGTTTAGAGTTTTAATAAAGCCACCAATCTGTGAAAACTGACGGTTGAACGGTTTTATATTCGTTCTAAAGGGCGCCGATTAGTTTCCCATGTTTACAAAACGGGCTTGCTAGTACTTTTAGCTTACTAAAACACATTTTACAGCTATCCAACAATCTACGCGTGGAGTTAAGTAACTGTACGAAAACCAAACTGGTTTCGGCAAGTCAGGTGAAATGCCGCAAAGTGGGTACAAGCTGGTAAATTATGAGCATATCCAGGCATTACGAAATTGTCCGAAACCTTGTTCCGAGTAGTTTGTAATTGGCTGTAGCTCAATACTGCAATCTTCTGACATGCATACCTTTCAAATAACAAGTACCTGATTGGAGAGATTGTTTCTTGTACATAATAGGACCCTATTATGTTGTATAGGCCCCTACAGCCAGTTACACGTTCTGAGAATGATGCACTTAGCTATTCCAAGGTTTGGTAAAGAAGCAGGTAAGTAATTTTTTTCATAGGCTGAAAAACCAAGGGCATCGTTTTTACGGTTTACTCTACTTAAGTAAAACAGAACAAATATATTTTCCTTGCTGAGCTTTTTTTTTGTGTATAAGAGGCTAAAGTTTTAGGTTCGATGTAGGGAAGTCATCTCCGAGAAGTAAAGCTAAAAATAACCCTCTGCATCTAATTGACTGGAATTAATATGGGCATCGTAATTGACTCAAATATGAATTTACGTAATCGAAGAAACTAGTTCTTCGTGCGTCTAAAGTGGGTCAGTTGTGTTGATGTACGTGCGTTAGTGTTTACAAACAAATATTGGAAGCATCTCCATTCTACTCTACTGTTGTGCATCGGTGGCTTTGAAGTTAGTCAATATACCGATGACTGATCACTTTAATAGAGATTCTCTGAGTAAGAGCATATCAAGTTTTTATGGAAATTTGAAGTCTTGAAATGCGTTCGTGTGCCTCTCAAGCGAAACAAAAATGGCTAAGCACGGCAGTGGGGAACGTTGAACCGCTTGTTTGTAATCAAGTGCGGAGGCCCGGGACACCCGTGACACCCGTGACACCTCTCGGGTGGTGTCTCGTATATAAAGTTGAAATAAGCATCACGTGGTCGTAAACGGAATTCCAATATGGAGCTTATATCACCTCACAAGTACTAGAACCAAATTTAAAAAACACTATTTTCATGTATCCAGCTTCATAGAAACTTTACCACTATTATTTACATATTGCCTATTAGTTTCGAAATTTAAATCCAATTTATGAGTGAGTAAACACTTCGTGAATACTTCATAGCTCGGTTATAGCAGGCATTCCATCAATCCCGTTTGACACCGGATCGTAATTTGCAACGGAAACCCGCTCGATTGTTATTCAAAACGATGCCGGAGGTCGGCCGTCCGGCGCGTGCCTCCGAATCAAGAAGGTTGTTGATTAACAATTCATAACTGCAGGAAACCTAGCTATTGAGCTGGCGAAGGATCTAAAGTAAGCGCAGTTATTCTAGACACTTAACAGAATATTTCCTACGTTCCATTTAACTTTATAAAATTTGCCAAATTATTTATTTTTGGGAAAATAAATTTTGGGGGTTTTTTTTAGTTACAATGTATCAGTTGTTCAATAAATATTTCTGAATCTGAATCTGAAAGTATCACTAATCTAACTAAAACTAATAAATAGTTGGTCTATATATACTTGCTAGATTATTCTAAGTTTGCGATTTGGTTCTAGTTCTTTGGAATAGGTATCTATTTCACTACTTCTTTCTGCAACCACATCTTACCTATAATAGCGGTGGAAAATTCTTGCAGAATTAACAATCGCATTTTGATAGCGTCCATTTCGGAAGAGGAAGCTATTAGAAATGGATAGCCATTTCTAAACTGTTAAATATCAGTACAAAAACGATCACTCATCAATACATTATTATACTTACTTATTGAACGTTTTCCTAGCTTTATTGGCTGTGTTACACAACAACGTAACGAATATCGTAACTCATGCTGTGATTTATCGACCATGCACAAGGTACGTCTGCATTTCGTGTTGGCTAATCAGAAATAATAACTGAGACTGAACTCCGTATTAATTACCGCAAATTGAATTTAACGCTTCGTTTTTGTACTGATTGACAGATTAATTGTTTGCGTAGTTAGATGTGTGAAATTGATGTTTTATAATTGTTTCTTGATGTTTGTTGCGTGTTTTTTTTGACAACATTATCCTGTTAAGTTGAACGCTTAGAAGAGAATGCTTTTAGCAACAAGGCCTGTTCTTGCACTAGTTTTAAAGCGTTATTTCCTTAGGTTTTAAATTTCTGTTGTAAATAATTATGAATTGAATTAAGTTTATCATCATTTGTCAGTAAAAAAATTGCCTTATCTAGGTATCTTCGGTAAAAACAATACAAAAAGTGGCTCTATCGTTCGTTGCTTACAATTATTAAATGTCTCTACAAAAGATATTGTAAAATTGGTTTTAAACAATCCTCTTATCGATAACTCTAGCTCTATATCAAGTAATAAGTACTCGTAAATGAAGTTATACCTAATTATTCTCGTCGTAATGTGAGTTCATGCTCTAATTCTTCTAGGCCTTCAAAATAATTAACGTTTCATAGCCGTCGGACATCTTCGCTTCTTCAGATTCTTTTAAAATATTGTATTCCTGTTTATTTTTTCCATAAAAAATACTCAAGTCAATATTTTAAGGATTATAAAAGCTAAGATAGGTAAAGAAGTTTCTACAATATACGATTGTATTGATTGGATCCAAATTCTCTGGTATCGGTAGACTAACTTTGTAATCAAAACAAATAACAAAATAGTTGAATCAAAGATAATTGTTTGATTGATTGATAATCTTATTGCGAACTCTTACCTTTTACTCGACAAATGGAAAGTCAGAAGGAGAGTCCATTGAGTTGAATATTCGTGTATACTGTATGTTTTGTAAAACGAAGTACCCAAGCGCATCTCATAAAATAAATATTTACTCGATGTTTTGAGTGCTCATTAGCTGAATTACATAAGGTGCGATTCGATAACTTGTGAAATCAACTGGTTTATTACGAAAATCGACCGAATTGAAGACGGTCGGTGTTAAATACGAATTAAGCCTTCATTGCATAAGCTGAGCTAGAAAATGTATAATTCAACTATGGTTTACGAGAGCGAGATTGCCTTAGAAAGAGGGCAAAGTTTTTGGATGGATGTTAATATGTCTGTTGTTTATGTTTGTATTCGTTATGTTATTATATATTTTCTTTTAGGATTATAGTGATTCTAGAGAACCCACTGCGTAGGTAAACTTGACTTAGGCATTGTCAGAACCAAAAGTGCCTATTGTCTTTATGTTTTAAGTGCTTCGTTTTTATTCATATACGATTTGAAAATGCCTTGCTGAGATATTTCGTTTTTATTTAAAATCTTCGTAAATAACAAGAAACCGTAGGTATCATGAAGAACTGGCTGCCTCTGGCTAGTAAATAGGTATTATGTTAACAAAGTATCATAAAAACTATATACTTACCAGATCTGACCTTCCAAGCGTATCGTCAAGGCTAAGGTGGGGTTGCCATAGCCGGGTCAGGAGTAGGTAAAATGACGCCACTCCTTGTAGACGACTCGTAAATTAATTAGGTGCTTAGAAGTCAAGAAGCGTGATTTGTTTACTGAGTGTTGCCAGCTAAATGCATTATGAAATCGTAGATATATATTAAGACACCATCATTTGCAAAGACACTTTAGATTTATAAATAGTTAGTTACTCCGGCATATTCCCGCATCCCTAATTCTCGGCAAAGACCTTTGCCGAGTATAGGGATGCGTGGAGGGAGATGGGGGAAGCCTTTGCCCAGCACTGGGACTGGGACACAATAGGCAGAGAAAAAAAAATACTCCGGCTTTTTTTTGATAGATAATAAATTTGAAAGAGTAAAAAAGACAAAACAGAGTAACTACGAGTATCATAGGTCATAAGGCACGTTTAAGTTTATGATTAAGGGAGCCTACTTTTGGTTCGAGGTTTATTTTTGCGATTAACTCGACGTCTTTGCGTGCATGCTACAAGACTTTGCTAATCGGTGAGACGCCACAGGTTCAACAAAATTACTAAGCTCTGTGTGAAGTATGATGGAATATTCTAGAATCTATATCTTAAACTCGTTAATTTTAATGAAACCTGCATCAAGATCTGAATTTTGAATATAAGAACGTCTTGTTAAAAACGTGATTATATTGCTCTACTCCTATGAATAGCTAACGACTTTATACTACACTACTCAATTAACAGAATAAATAGCTTGCATTGATTGAAATATCTAGCATTTTATTATCCAAGGTAACAGCGGTTTCAACATAGCTTAGGCTCTAATAAATGTATTATTAAAATAACTTTGATTATGTATGCGAGACGAATGCCTTCACGAAGGGATAGGAAGCAATGATTAATGTAGCTTGTGCCTAAAGTTAACATTTAATTACCTATTTTATCAATGACCTTACATTTTAATAGTAGGATATTATTTCCGAATGTGTTATTACTTTGAATGCTGTAGGAATGACGGCAGCAAGTTGAGTCGAGGATATATTAAAAGTCACGGGTTGCGGATTGACAGAACCGAGTCATGGCATAGTTACAGAGAAGTTTATACCTAGCAGTGAGATAAAGAGGATTGTGAATGATGATGATAATTTATGACATTTAATTTCTTTGTGCCTATTAGGTATTCTAACAAGAACATTATTTTTACAAAACAAAAAACAAAAACCGACTTCAAAAAACCGACTATTGAGTTATTCATCAATTTGTCGCGCACGTACTTAATGCAATAAGACTTATATAGTTTTCTCATGGATACCATTATCAGAAATGGACTAAATTGAAATGGGACCAAATGGGAAGCGTCAGCTTTCTAATAAAAAAATAATCATCAAAATCGATTCACCCAGTCAAAAGTTATGAGGTAACAAACATAAAAAAAAAACATACAGTCTAATTGATAACCTCCTCCTTTTTTGAAGTCGGTTAAAAATAAATTAGTGTCTAAAAGAAAAATGCATTATGAGTCCATGATTTAATTTCAAATACCTCTACAGTTAAAAATAACTCTTTAGATTACATTACATGGTTTTAATGTAACTTGCGACCTTGTTGCTCAGAAGGATTCTTTACAGGCACCGAGGTCGGATGGGTCCGTCACGGTCGGATTATAGATCGATGCTTAACTTAACTTGGACATATACTTTACTATTTCGCGCTTTTCCTTTCAATTTTCTAAACTGCTATAGGTGAAAGTATTATATTACGACGGCCACTAAACAGCTGTACCAGTAACTACTTAATTAATATGTACGGTCAAATCAAAGCCTGCAAGCCAATTACATAATTACATACGCCATTGAAATACGAACGAAAAGCTCAAATTACAACCAAATCGGCAATTTAAATATCAGGTTCAAGTTCCAATGAAATCAATCCGCCCACAAGTACCTGTTTCTCTAGTACAACTGTAATTAAGTACAGAATAGTAACCTTGGCCCGTAATGTGCTGTTACAGCTTTTTGCCCGATAAAAGAATGTCACAAAGTGGCACGTGTGACTACAATGTTTAGTTATTACGAGACTGGTTAGTGCTGCTAGATGCATTTTTTTTTTTTTTAATTCAGTAATTAGGCTTGCATTTGACCGTCATCTTGCCTGATGGTAAGCAACGATACGGTCTACGATGGAGCATGCTTGCCTAGAAGAAACCGATTAACTCGCGACTTGAAGACACCTAGATTATATCTATCGGGAAACACCCATTCAGGCAAAGCGTTCCACACCCTAGCGGTTCGCACAATAAAGGTGGAATCAAAGCGTTTCGTACGAGTTTTTGGTATATCAACCATAAAACGGTGACGCTTTTTAGTGCCCTTGGTAGACCGATAGTAGAAAGGGCTAGAGGGAATTAGATAATGCAGATCAGAACTCAAGCATTTCCGTGTTTCTTCCGCAATTTAGATCTATGGCAATAGCCGTTTCGTTGACAGGGCATTTTTATATAGGGTTGTAAGGAAAAAATGCTAAGCTAAAAAGAGCTGATAGTACTCATAATTATTACCAATTTTTATCATGACCAATCTAATCGGGAAAAAAAATACAATAGCTGTTCTATTTATTTTGTCGAGTAATTAAAACTAACTTTTTTTAAATAAGATAACGTTTATTTCCATATTTATTCAAAACATAAAAAACAATATGAAACATAAAATCATTTAGTAAAAGCAAATTAATATTTAGAAGTGTTGTTTTTCTGGGGCACCCAAATGTGGGTTAAGGCCTCCATCATACCTTGCCATTCTTCCCGGTCTTGTGCTAAACAAGTCTAGTAAATAAATCTGAATCTGTGGTGAGTACTCTGAGCCCTTTTCTGATTAGCATAGTCTTTCCTCATAACCCTGTATAATAAAAAATGACACAGTTGTTTGTGGTTGATTAGACATAGATTATTGTAAGCATTTCTTGTGAAATGACGTCGATTTCCAAAGAAATTTGTTTGTTAACTTGAACTACATAAATTGAAACGTGGCACCTAATCATTGATATCGCAGGTTTGTATTTTTGTTACTTGCAATATTGAACAACATATCTTTACATTAATAAACAATATTAGGCGCTCCAAATTTTATTAAGTTTCTCATAGAGTGGCCTCAAATAAAATCACATAAAGTGAAGGAATATTTATGTGATTTGCTTCGTTGCATAGATAAGCAGACTAATGCCACTATACACTTTCGCCGAGATGTCTAGAGATACTCGCTCGTACAACTCACTAGAACAACCGATTCCGATGCGACGAGTCTATTGATTTGGGCACAATTTATAGACACAACTCAGACCGCCACGAAACGAAGCACGCGCGAGACTCGTCGAAAGGTCCTTGTCTCGTAATATCAAGTACCTATATCCTCGATCTCGCCCATTCTCGGCATAAGTGTGAAGACTGCATAAGAGTTAAGTTATCTATCAGTAAAGTTGTAATTTTGTAATACGGCTTGCGTGGATATGCTAAAAACTAAGGAAGGTATGTGATAGCCATCTCTACCGCAATGCTTTAGTTTTATCGGCCGAACGATGTGCATGTCGAGCATCAAATAGTTGCACAACGTGTTACGCACAGAGTGCTGGAACGAATGTGGTTGTAAAAGTTTCATACTGTTCGTTTCTACGATGTATTTATGACTAGAGATCGTCTAGTCTAAAACTGACCCTCCAATGTGTTTACTGTCACATGCAAACTACCAAAATGCGGGCGACACTTACGAAAAGTGTTATAACTAGGTTAAAGCTGATTTCGAGAAAAACGCGTTTAAAGATTTTATTTTCATTGTGTTCGTCTGTCATAGTTACGGGAAAAGTGTCTAAAACAAATATATAGATCTCGTTCTGCTGATTCCGAATATGTACTTAACTCAATTCGACCTAAAACTCGAGTTATTGCACTTTTTGTAAGGACGGCAGAGTTGATACAATATAATTATTTAAACTACGAAAAGTTTGTCCCAGAACAATCTTGCAAACTAGAACAGACTAGGCAGAAGTAGGTAATTTAACCGGTATCTAATTTTTGTTGAAAACCTTTTTGCCATAAAATATGTATATGCATATCAAATGTATATACCTAATCACCCTTAAAGCTGGACCTGTATCCCAGCAGTGGGTAGATTAAAGGTTGAGAATGATGATGATGATGATGTATATGTACATTATATATTGTTATTGTTCGAACCAGAAAAAAAACAAGACAG
The DNA here is from genome assembly GCA_949125135.1 of Alcis repandata. Lineage (NCBI taxonomy): Eukaryota > Metazoa > Arthropoda > Insecta > Lepidoptera > Geometridae > Alcis > Alcis repandata. The sequence goes on along the minus strand of OX421235.1, from coordinate 6,490,033 downwards.
AACACAGAACAACAGTAAAACAAAACAAAACGAAAGTAGATACAAAACTACAGCTAAAAATAAGAAAATTAATCTGATTATATCTAGAGCATCATGGTTATTTTCTATTTTCAACATCTAATCTAAGAACTGAAAGGTTTGACTTTTAATACCTGTTACTAGTATTTGTGCTTACTACGAGTTGTACTTGCTTGCGACAGCCGACCGGCGTGTCTTCACGTATCTAACGACATCACGTTTCGCCGGCGACGCGACGCCTCTGTGTCGCAAAACTACTACTTTTCCGCTTTCGTATTTTTATGCTGTGTTTGGTTAAACATAGACCAGTTTACGTTACGATGGAAATTCTTAGGTTGGCTTTAAAACGTGAATTGAGTTTTAAATCAAGAAAGCTGTACGGTTTCTTAATTAATTAATCTGGCAAAAAGGAATGGCCAGGCACTCAAAATAAATATACAGGAACTTACTCTAAAGAGCTTTTGAACGAGACGTATAAAATGTGCGCAAAAGTTGAATAAGATGGCCAAAACATCCCAGGAACTTCGCGCAAAAGTATACATAATATCTCTTTAAACGACTGCAAAACTTATTTGCAGCCTTATTGCTAAAAAAGATATTTTTCAGGCAATTTTAACAAACCCCAAAAAACATAAATACCGAACCGGCTACAAAACGATTTGTTACGATTTGAATTCACCATACCTTACGTTTGAGACTACCGCTGACCGCTAGCTTGTCTGATGTTAAATGTAGAACTTATTATGGTGCGTAATTTGGCCTCTTTTAACTCTGTTTTTATGGCTTAGTACGGTTTGAACATTCCACTACGAACCAGGTTTTTGTTACATTAAAAACCGGCCTTGGTAAGTTTTGTTCTATCTGGACGATCTTTCGCACGCAAGTCGCGGCGTCTTCTGTAGTTCATTCAACTTCTCATCAATTGAGACCTCTAAAATGTGAACTGGTGACCTTTATGAGATTTTTTAACATATTCCGAGTTTTAGAGCTTTGTTACAGGGCGACCAGTTGTTTGTGGAATGGCAAAATATTGAAACTTAAGAAAATAATTAAAGACTATGAGACGCTGTTACTTTTTTTTTTGAGAATACACTTGTGGCTCCTCGCTCAGCTGTGATAAATTGGTCGTCTTATACATACACTTGGTCTTGTTATATTATACTTCAATATGTATGTTTCCCAGTAGTTAAGTTTTATGATGGCTTTAATGACGTCAGATGGCTGTTCTCGTTTGTCGCTGCGTTTCAAATGGTGATTGTCTAATCTTTATTGCCTTTATTATAAACTAGCTGCGCCCATAGTATTACCCTCGCGATGATGAAAAACGGTAATAGCGGTGTTAACAAAAAGTAGTTTATAGCTTTTTCTGTATCCCTGACAACGTATTTGCAAAATTTCGTGATGATTGGTTGAGTAGTTATGGCACGTAAGCATGACAAACGAACAAAAAAACTCAGTATTTCGTTTAAAATATTAGTTGAGATTAAAACATTTGTAAGACAGCATCTAAGTACTGAAATACCGCCTTAAGTTTATTACAGCCTGGTACTTCTCGCTTACTAACCCATCAACAAAACTAACTGTAGAGCCAAGAGTTAAACCAAACTCTATCGCCCGAGTTTAATTGGTCATTGATCCTACTGTTAGCTCACCAGTTAGTGGGTACTTAGAAGTGCTTACGCCATGACCGCCGCGCGCCGAGTAAGTACTAATAGTACTTAGTACTTACGTGTACTTATTGTCAAGCGAGGCACGACAAATCGCCGGACGGACGCGTTTGCCACGGCTTAACGGAATCGGTACACGTCGAAGGAGAATATCAAGTCGATTCAATTTGGTTTATAAACCTTGTTAGAAAAACAAATGCCAAACCTTTTCGTGGTGAATGGTGAAATAAGCAGAATTAGCGTAACTTCAATTGCTTAACTACAGACGTATCGTATATGAGTATTTGAATATGTATTTCATCAACGTGAAAATAACCTGGCTCAAATTTTATTATTTTATTAAAAAAAAGGCCGCCGCATATATATTTATACCTCTACTAGCTGACTCGACAGACGTTGTCCTGTCAAAAGCCATTGCGTAACTATAGCAACCGTAGTATGTTGATGCTAACTTGTCAATTTATAGTAAAAATTATCAGTATATATATAATTTGCAATAAATTAAAATTGCGACTATAATTTGAGATTTAAACTATCCTATCTCTCAAGTTGGATCGAACTGCACATGGTGTGCGAATTTTATTATAATCGGTTAAGTGGTTTAGGAGTCCATTGAGGACAAACATTGTGACACGAGATTTATATATATTAAGATTTATAATTTTATAGATGAATAAGACGTCACATAACTGTTGCATTGAGAACCTTCTATTACATATTTTAAGTTGAAAATATGACAAAAAAATGACGAAGTCTGTTTTACACACGCTTGTAACTTATTCCCTTCTATTTCTCATGAAACACCAATCTATTGAGGTCAAATATCTTTAGTTTTAGTGTGCATACGACTACGTTTATTTGACACAAGTGCACATGAATAGAACTACTAAACCGAACTGTTATAGAAAATTCATGTTTGCTGAGGTGGTTCTTACAGTAGACGACGACGTTAGCCCGTGACTAAAGTCGTCAAACCTTTAGTAAGCCCATATGTGAAATACTTGTCGCCAATATGTTATCAATATTACATTATAATTATCAATATGTGTTAACCCAGGCTATATTATTATATTATTTGTCGACCTGTTTGGCTCAGCGGTAGTGTCGCCGCCTTATAAGCCAGAGGTCCCGGGTTCGATTCCCGGCCGGGCAGATGTTTGAATGATGAATTTAAATATCTGTTCTGGGTCTGGGTGTTAGTTGTCCTTGTCTTTGTGTGTGTTCCATGGCATCCCCGACACAGGATTTATTCCTAGTCGGGAGCTATGAGTGTGAAACGTTTATTTATTTATTTTATTTATAAGCTTTGTCCATTAAAATTTTCTTACCAGCTCAGCTTCAGTTCAGCGGTTTCAGCGTGAAGAAGTAACAAACATAAAGAGCAACTTTCGTATTTATAACATTAGTTCGATTCAAAAAGTCCAAACTTTCGTATTTTAATGTTAATGTTCGATTCAAAAAGTCCATAAAATATTTCTACATGACTCTACCCAAGTCGTCGAGCATCAATTACCGATTTATCATACCGTCACCTTCGTGTACGAACGGGCTATTTCCAGTTACAAACAGCCTTTTATTTTTACTAGCCCTTATTGGGGTCACAGAATCGGTTGTCTTTATTCCTAATAAGTACATGCGGCACTAATGCTTTTCTTTGGTGCACGCACAACTGAAATGAAACCACGACGTGGAATTTTAAGTTTTCCGCGTCGACGAGGCACGTGTGTCACGATAACGGTACAGAAGGGAAATTGAAAAGTTTAGTGTGTACCTACTTGTGAATAGAAACTGCTGTTGTGTATAATAGTACATTTAACAAATGCTGGCTACCTTCCTGGTGGAGCCATTCATGACTTCACACAAAGTGTATTCTTGTGGTTTTGTGGTTATATCTTTATAGATAGCTATTTGTTTTTGAATATATTAAGTATTATTTTGTTTTCTAGGTGGACCTGAGACCTATTTCTATTTCTAGGCGCTTGAGATTATCTCCGTTTATCTGTTACGATATTTATTATGAAGGATACAGTGACAGAGCTAATTTCAGATGTGTAATAAACCTCATTGTGTGTAATAATAAGACTTCTGTAATTTTCTAACTCCCCAATAAATTCCGACATAAATAGTATCAAATGTCCGTCTCTGTGATGTACAATATTTATTCACCAATAATTAAGATCGATACAGAAGTTTTATCGTGAAAAAGAACCAAATGTTAAAGAGGCAGATATATGGCTAATTTCGCATTTAAAATAGTGGTATGAAGTGTCATTTTCGTTTAGCATAAAAGTAATTTATGTGTACTCACTCATATGTGCCAACAACGTATCAATCAAGTCATAATAGCATGCGTGATTGGACAAATTTCACGGCTTTCTCTCTTGTTAGCTTTCATTCAACTATGCTTTTATATTCTACAAGCTGCTTGCCTCGGTTTCACCCGCGCTGTATTCAAAAAAAGATGGTTATGAAGATAAAAAGTAACCAAAATGTTAATTCAGGATACGAGCCATCACTTTTCCTAATTTCAACCAATTCCGTCTGGCCGTTTCAGCGTGAAGAAGCTACAAACATATAGACAAACTTTAACATATATAATATTCGTGTGATAGTGATAAGTCATAGTATCTGTGGATTTATAGCCTCGGCAGTTGGCAGCATCAAACGGGTAAAAGTGTAAACAAACATTGGCCAATAGCATGGCATTGAGGAAGTGAATGTTTGGTTTCTAGGTAAACGTCTTTTGATGAAAGCTTATGCTCAAATTGTCCTGATTTCTACAGAAATGGAAAAGAGTAATGTCCTTCGATGAAATTTTAATATTAGATTTAATCGTTTTCGAAATTTGTAGTGACATAATTTTTGATATTTCATTGATAATTCAGAGAAAATGATAGGTATGTGCAATAAGCAATGTAAATAAAAAATAAATAAACGTTTCACACTCATAGCTCCCCACTAGGAATAAATCCTGTGTCGGGGATGCCATGGAACACACACAAAGACAAGGACAACTAACACCCAGACCCAGAACAGATATTTAAATTCATCATTCAAACATCTGCCCGGCCGGGAATCGAACCCGGGACCTCTGGCTTATAAGGCGGATACACTACCGCTGAGCCATACAGGCCGACAAATGAAACATCTCCAATATTTTTTTCAATTTGTTTCTACAATTTTACATTTTATTTTTAATTTAATGAAAATAACCCCGTCTGCCTGTCCCTGTATGTTTATTACTGTATCATGACAAAACGACTGAACTAATTTTAATCAGTATTGACATGGAAATAGTTGTTTTGTGTCACGAAGACAAATGCAGGACATTTTTCAACCAGAAGACATGTTGGAGAAATAACAAATCGCGGTCAAAATTACAACAGCTACAGTGCTGCTATAAACCCAACTTCGTAATATTTTTTTTATTTCCAAAAAATCTGGTAGGTACACAAAAAAATACAGAAAGACTAGTACAGAAAATTGGCCATTGGGGCCCAAACTAGGCAAAGCCCCTGTGGCCAGTTTACAGAGGTTGACCATTTTTTTCACATCGTGGTTTGATTGCACTCGTGGCTAAACAAGCCGACACGATAACCACAAATGCGGTCACAATTCGTGCTAGTAAATTGGGCCGCACCTTACCTTCACAATTCTCATAGATACACGAAAACACGTGTGTATACATTATATTGCGGTCAAAATCACAGGGCGCAGTTAGTGATGAATTTATTAGATACCTTCTCTTATATACACTAAATTATGTGTAAAATGTAAGATATCGTGACCAAAACCACAGGCCGCAATACTGAATTTGTTAGTTTCTTCTCATAGATACACGCTGAGTTGAATGACTCTAGTTATGCTGTTAGTGGTAGTTTGCCTGCTTCTCGGCGTGGAACAACGACTCAACAGATGACGATAAGAATGTCATGCCTGAAGAATGATGATGCGTTTAGAAAAAAAAAATTGATAAGATTTGTCAATAGAACGTTTTCTTTCTGTAGCGACATGGCAGTGAAATTATTGTCTATTCTAATATTATCTATCAAGAGGTAAAGTTTGCATGTATGTATATAGAAGGGTAAACTCCGAAGTAACCTAATGGTCCGACTTAAAAAAATATCTCATCTCTACAAAGCTACACTATCCCTATACGAGTGCTATACGTTGTATGATTTATAGCCCCAAACCTTGTACAAAGTTCCGAGCATCACCTAATAGCATTATATTATATATAAAGAGAACTAAAAGCAATTTAGTGTCATCTCAGAAGAAATACTTCGTCTGCAATCCGAAGACTCCCGGCAACAAGGACCTTATTCTTGGACGCTTGAAATTATGTTCGTCACTCTCACTCTCGTGACTTTTCTAATAAGAACGACAGTGACCAAGCTAATATCTCCCTGGCAAGAATTGGGCCCAGCAAGTTCTTCAGTTACGGTTAAGTTTAATAGAACTGTGTAACTTTAAATGAAAACGTTATCTCAACTAACAAACAAGTTTTAGTACTTGGTAAGAAACTTAGTTAAACTAGCTGAGATCCAACTTGGTATCGGATTCTTGGAGCAAGATTGAAACTAGTTCATAGCATAAATAAAACAAGGAAACCAGGTCTCACGGATTCGAAGATGGGAATACTTTTATTTTAGTTATGTTTGTTTGGTTTTAGCTGATTGCACGCAGATGTTACCGCAGTTTTATTTTGTAGCGAAGTTGTGCTATTTTTTGTTGCATTGGTTAAGAGTCGAAATAATGAAATTTTCACTCGGGTTGTACCTTTTTTATTGAATTAAAACCTGGCGCTCTACGTGTCGTGTCACTAATTATTCGAGGCTGTAAATTAGTTTTGTATTCAATTTGGGCCAGTTTCACCCTGTGACGAACGTGCCGCTACATGACTTTTTTATGTTGAGACGTGTAGTATATAATTTTACTGAAAAGTTATCGTATCACACGCTATGACGCTTAAATAAGCATCGGGCCTTAGTTTCACATTAATTTATTGTTTGTTTTGTTGACAGGTTTTATTATTTATTCCCTGTATGTGGTCGTATAATAATCAGATGTGCCATTGTATATTTTTTTGGCCTCCCACATTTTAAAGCTCATCAACCATTGACACGTCAAGAGGAACAAGATTTATTAACTTCTTACTCCTACAGATCGTTTATTTTTAAAGCAGGTTTAATACTAAATCATTTTTAAGTGTTCAATGAGTATTTAAATCTTGGGTATTTAAATAACGATTGAATTCGGAAAAAAATAACATGAATTAGTGTATAACTATTAACAGGCAACGGTTGTTTGTTCCAAAACAACAACTGACAATGATTACTGTTAATGATTTAACCCACTTGATCCTACTGTATCATAAACGACACAACAACCTTATATTTTTATTATTTTTTGTTTGTTTCTTGTCGCTTAGACGTTATGTATGCATAATAAATCAATAGTGCAAAATAATTTGATTCAGGAGTACCTAAGTGAGTTAAGCCTCTGACACTACAGTACTAGTCACTCAGTGTAAACCAACCTACCCAAATCCACATTACATTATATCACAAAACACAAAGGCATGCACAAAAGTGCAAAAAAAACATAAGATAGAAACGTGTTTCCCGCAAGTGCAAGAAAAAGACAAGAACCTCCTGTGGAAACCATATCGAATAATAGGTATGTAATCGATTTAGTATGATTGTGGTATGACGAAGTATCGTATGCTAGAACAATACGTATCTAAAAAGCAAAATTGCTTGTAATAAACTTGCCTACAGTTTTTATTGGACTTCCGAAATTATAGAGTAGAGCAGGAAATGTTCAAGACCGAATAGGTAATTCCCCATCATTACTCACACGAAATTTAGATATTAGTATAAATAAGTATAACAAGCCTCTCTAACTAGTTTTTTATGTCACTGATCGTTTTCAAAAAGTAATTTAATTTTTGCATTTACTTAATTTTTTCGTACATTGCCCGTGGTCCTACTTTTTGATTCTACTGATAGTATTACTGGTAATTTAGTTATGAAAATATTGTTTTATTTTTTCTTGACACTACCACTAGAACCAAGCAGTAGGACCACAGGCATGAATTATTTTTTTTTAGCGGTCAGACAAAAAAATAAGATTTTTTATCACATAGTAAATTATTCAATTTTAAGCTCTATTATTCCCAAAATAAGACTTATGTGCAAGACTAGATGTGCAAATTTAAAATCCAAACCTACGTTTTGAACACCTGAGCACTGTTTTCCGTGACCTGACTACTTTACTCTTGTCCTCGCTTTACAACTATTGCCGTTAAAATACATGAGAAGCCAATTTAGCCAAGTCATGTACTGACTTACACAGGGTTATAAGGAAAGGTTATGCATCCATGCCAATCTGGAAAGATCTCTAGTAGGCACACATTTTTTACTGTGAGACCAACCCTTAACACCAAAAAACAGCAATTTCTTACATCCAAAATATCAGTGACACTGGACGAAATGTATGGATAGTATAACATCACCAAATTTATATCGTACAGCTGATTTTTTTCTCGTGGTTTCAAAATTGGACCCATAGTAAAAAGTGTTCTTAATGCCAAGTAATAGGAGCCCTTTTTGGCTAAATATATCCTTTCCTTATAACGCCTACAGCTCAACGTACGTGTATACTTGTACGTACAGCTAAACGTACATATATATAAGTATATATCGCTGTTCCATGACATCATAGCCTCGTCGCCTCACCTGGGAGTTAACGAACGCTAAGTATAACGATCTTGAGTGGCTGATAATACATAATGTATGGAGATACATCAGCCTTAGGATGTTTAGGATTTAGCCTCATAACTCCGTGATTACTCATCGGATGTCATTAGTTGTTTTTCAAGCACATCTGTGTTTTCAAGCAGTCGATTAAAATATAATAGAATGTAGCTTTATTGCACACCAAAAGAATTACAAGAAAAAAAACTAAGACTAAGCAGAATTATATTCGGTTATGTTGAATTAGAAGCGGAACCTAAGTTGCCATAGTCGACGTTTAAAACAGCTTGTGTCTAAGGGATTTGGGAGCGTCCTGGGCTAATTGTAAAATTGGCCACATTATGAAGTGTAGAGAAAGTTCATGAAATGCCAACAGGTCATGGAATGGCTGGGAACATCGTTTTGTGGCCTTTCACAGGACACAGCCAAAGTTTTTAATGTTGGGTCTACCCAACTTTCGTTACTCTTAACTCTTTAGAGTGACGTGACAAACCCGAACGAATGAGAACGGTCTGAGAATGTCTTTAGAAAGACATTCTCAGACCTCACATACTTGTCGAATTTCTATAATTATGTACCTAAATGTAACCAATTGTATAAATAAAGAAGTTATCTCACAAAGGTTCCATGCAATGATTTATAAATGAATAACAATTGAAGTGTATATATTTTACTGTAACCATATAACCTCTAAAATAAACTCCGGCCTCAATAATAAACAACTAAAAAACCTTTTTACACTCTAAAACTATCCTAATTAATTGTTCACGCCAACCCTCAAGTTATTACACGTATTCTTCACGATACAGCGATAGTTTCACAGTCTCTTAGTGTGCGATAAATTACGGACGAACACGACCGCGTTCCGCATAACTTAATTGGAAAACGGTTAATATACTGGCAATACTGGCATGCCGCTGCCACAGATAATTGACAACCTAATTACGGGATTGAGCGGGGAAACGCACGAAGTATGCTCGGGAGGAAACGGATTAATTAGTTTAATTATAGGCTTAATAAAAATTCAATGGATTCATAAATTATGTTATTTCAGGAATGCGCGGGACTTGTTTGGCAGGTACAGCCTGAATTGTTTATAAAAATTGAACATCCTAGAAAAGCATGTTTTCTTTCCATCAAGTTAGATCATCATCACCGTTTTCGTCATCGCGTGACACTGCGGGGCGTAGCTAATATTTAATATAACCAAATTTAACAAATAATATCTCATTCTAAAGTATAGTGACAGATAAATACAGTAAGATCAAATTTCACAACTTTTTTCGCTTTTAAAAGTTTGTGTGGAAACTTGGCGTTGAGCTATCACGTTACAGTCAAACAATTTTCAAGCTAAAAGGAAAGTCCAATTAAAATACCTCTAGAAAAAATAATTGAACTAACCTTCCACGATCTAGACAGCAAAATTATTTCAGAAAGGCCTCGCACGCCACCGTTAAAATATTTCACGTGTAAATAATAAATTCGTTTGGTAGAAGTTGTTTGTTGTTAAGAAAATGTAGTTTCCGAAAGACTCAATTTTATTTATTAAGTTTTGTTTATTACGTTCTAGATTTAGAGATAATATATATTATAGTATATTGTGCAATGATGCTTGTTAAGTTAACCTTTGATTTGAAATATCGATTTGTACAGTTCTCATTACTAGCCAGTAATTGAATTTTACGTCTATCAAAAGTTTGTTATTACTTTTAACAACCGTGTGGCGTTATTATATCTTCGAGATGAAATGAAAGCATTCTTATTCGAAAATAAAATATTGTATTTAAACATGATGTTTTGTGTAATGAAAGTTACAGACACAGGCCAAAACGGATTAATTATAGGCTTCAAAGACAAATATAAAACTAATAAAATATTGTCTACAATATTCTACATATCTAAAGTACTACTGTACTAATAGTACAAAATGTGTGCTTGAAGTATACGTACACGGGAAGTAGGGTAGTTTTTTTGGCTTCACCTGTATCTAAGGCGAGAACTCTATCTGCCTTTCTACTTGATCTGAGGCCAGAGCTTACAGTTTTGACAATTATGCATGATGCCTATTAGTGTTCTTGATAAAAATGTAAGTTTATGTATGAGGCTTTTACTCACTGTCTTTATCTGTTGCATTAGATAAGATATATTCATATCATAGATAATGCACACGTATACCTATCGTTATTTTTCTATCTTCGACAATTAACACAGTGGCCTTAACCTTTCCTTAATAGCTATACAGAAGTCCAAGCATAGCTTAGAGTATTAAACGATGTTGTTTAGTATAATATTATAAAGAGGAAAGATTTGTATTTTTGTATTTTTGGATGTTTGTGTGGAATAAACTCAAAAACTACTGATCCGATTTCAAAAATTCTTTCACCATTCGAATGCTACATTATCCCAAAGTAACATAGGCTATATTTTTTATATTTTTTTTCTTTTTTTATCCACAGCGAAGCGTGGCAGTGGCAGGGGGAACAGCTAGTTTAGTATAATGATGAGAAACACATTAACATTTAACATTTAACATACATCATGCAGATTCTTATTAAAACGATTCCCATCATTTTGGTTCGTCATTTATATGTGGGGTAACGATGCAAACGTTGCTTTGTAATTTAACTCCTCTATAATGCATGTTTTGCAAACATGAGTTGTGTATAATTATGAGAATGCAACAACCGTCCGTTGCAGCTATAGCTGGACGGAACAACGTGACGTCACAGTCTTTCTCCTTATTTTAAAATAAATGTGCGTGAGGTACCTTCCGAATAGTTATATTCGTATCACTGCGTCTTTTATCTCTGTTGTTCAATTTTAAAATTTAAAAGAGGAAAAAGATAAAACACAGCCTTACTCATATTTACTCTAAAGCCTCTACACGTTGAAACGGGGTGGAAAGCAATTTCTTCGCACCCCTTACGCCGACTTTAGGATGGCACCAAAGTATCTTTATTTCACTGATTGCTAGTTTTGTTAAGCAGATATTTCTACTCATTTTTGTGCAATTGACCTGCTCTACTATTATGCTAGTAAGTTTTTCCACAATCAACAGACCTTTCTAAACCAACAAGAGCAAATATTGTCACTTTCATAATTCGTCTAAATCGAATCATCGTGGCGTGAAATTGTTTGATCGTGCTTGAAGAGCTGACGTAATGAAATCATCAACGGCTGTAATATCGCTTAGTTATTGTTTAGATTTGTTTCGCAATATGCAAATCTGTGTAGCATCTTGCAAAAGCTATTACTTTGCAGCGATATGTTGGTGGTATAAAGTTTGGCAACTTTATGAAGGGTAAAAATAATAGCTGGATTGCTAAAGGCTTTAAATTATTGTAGCCATTTTGCCATTTTGGGTTGAAGAACAATCTAAAAAAATATGGGTGTCGGTGATTCATATATATTACTTAAAAAATGAAAATTTATTTTTAAAATTTCATAAATAGACTTTTAAATCTCTTAATACATTTTTTAAACATTTGCTCTAGCATTGAGAATATGCACTTGATGTGACCTAAAAAGTAACTTTTGTCCTAAGAAGTTAAACTGTAACACAGTTATCCTAAACTTCTAAACAAATTCAAGCCGGGCTAGTCAATAAGGAAGTCTATGGCCAACAATACGGCTAATGCAAAAAGTAATTTACCAGTACGTTTTGCTTGCGTCACTCTCAGTTTGATGGGTTCAATTTAACACAATTCTGGATTGGGCAGTAGGTAACTAATTTCAATTAAGTGGACAAAAAGACATTTGCGTGACAGAGAGGCAGATAAATTGCAGGCGGTTAATGTCCGACATTAAACCTTACGACTCTTAATCTGAAATGGCTAGAGCGACTCTAACATCGCAACACAACAGAACATCGCTAGGTTTTTGTCCTTTTCTGTGTTTCAAACCCAGAATTGATTTAACAATAAGTATGGTTATGTATTTTATGTGCTGCGAGTGCTTTCATTGTGTTGTTTACTCTATAAATATATTCACGTAACTGCTCGCACAAATATTGTATGGGGAAGATTCGAAACGAATATATGCCTATTGTGGCGGTCTATAAATCACCACAAAAGTTAAGTATTTGTTGTGTTTATGTTTTTCTTGGTCATCATATAGCGTTTTTGTATTGTATCGTTATTTCGCCTTATCTGTCCGTAATGTAAGAAATGAATAAGCAATAAAAATAAATATTCATCTTTCTTTCTTTCTTTCTTTATCTTGAAGTATCACAAAGCAATCCAACTTCTCAATACTCAATATTCAAGAGTAAACAAGTACAATTGTAAATGTAAACACGATCTGTGTCCGCTAGCAAGCCGCATGTAGGCCGGTCGGCGCGTGAAATCGGCCGACACGCCGCCGCCGCCGCCGCCTGCCTCGGCAAACAGTCGATGCAAGTCAAATGGTAGGATGGCATGCCAGGGAAATTCTGGTATGTAGAACTGTACTCATAAAACAAGAGTACAAATATGCGTGTACTTAGCTGTATCTACGTAATGCTTCATTGCTGTACGTACCTATACCAAAAAGTGGCATCACCACTTCTTTGGTATAGCAAACGTTCAACAATGATAATTGGATTTATCTGAATACAAAATTGCAATAGTTTATCAGTTCTAACATCCGTTTAGATTTCTTAAATGGATGCATTGGTTTTGCAAACTATACTTTTATACTTACCTTTATACGCACAACTAAAAGTCCTAGCTGTAAAAAATGCAAAGATCAAAGATGACTGCAAAAATAACTGAAATCGTAGAATATAGAGAACCTTTGATAGTGTGTTGGAAATAAATGTTGTTTGAAAAAGCTCTAGATCTTGATGAAGTTTGACAGCTGAGTGAAGTTGGATCTCATAAAATACAAGGATAAGTCTATTTAATCGTAAAATAAACTGGTTCAAAGACTTCGTATAGTGTAGAATAGTTAAAAGCTAATTATTGTAATGGACACGTTTTTATTAACTTCCAACCATGATATGACTTTTTACGATAAAACTCGTCAAATGAATCAAAAACTATGCTCAAAAGAGGAGACAATAAAATAATTGTATTAGTAATAACTGTTACTGATTTGATTGTATTTAAATCGAAATGCGTTGATGTCTTTTGTTAGTAGTCATTTGTAGCGGTACCAAAACGTTGTTTAATGACTATTAATCGGTAATTACGATATAAATGACATTAGACGTCACTATATAGGATCGTTATACACTCTAAAAAGATAGAATTCTTAGAATAGAATAGAAAAATGGAATAGAATTTCGTTTCTTTTGAAACAGGAATAGAAGGATACTTCTTGTGTATACGTGACAAATATGATAAGTAAAAATTATTAATTAAATTAATTAATAATTAAATAATATAATAATATAATATTATAATATAATATTTCCCTGGCATGCCATCCTACCATTTGACTTGCAACGACTGCAGGTAATTATTTTTTCTTTTAAACTCCTAACGCAAAAAGACAGGCGTGTGTGTGTATGTCTGTAAAATCATACGATCCCCAACTTTATTTTTAAAAGTGGCTTGGAAGTACTAAACTTATTTTAAAAAATCGGTTCAGCCGTTTGTAGATTACTCGTATATGAGCTCTTTTCTAGCTGGAGTTTTTTGCTTATAATATTTTTCTTAATTATGATGGCCGAATATATTTTGTTTTTATATTTATATCTTAACTTTATAACGCATCTATAAATAATAAACTTTTACCAGTCTACTCTCTCTTTCTTCCGCTAACCTTTTTACAAGTGTGTCGCAGTGGTGCGGAATGTCAACAACACATACCTCATTCGAAAATTGGTTAAAATTATAAAGGTTAGTTTTGATTAGTCAACTTCCTATAATGCATACATAAGTAGCTATAATTATAAACAGGTATCCTAGGGTCTTGGCTTGAGAGCTATGTAAAACATTTGAAACAGGTTTGAAACCCATCTTCGAAAACTGGTATTTGATTATACAACTTGTTAAAAGTGATTTCTAAATTATAAATAATGTATCTTGATGTCGATAATATTATGCATTTTCAATATACATATTATTGACGGTATTCATCAAAGGTAAATAACCACATTAAACCGTATTTTTTTGTTCTAATCCACTATCCAGGAAAGTAGGTAGCTAAATACATAATTTATAATGAAGTTCATGAATTGTTAAACTATGCTAAATCATTAAGGATGGACAAGAGAAAATTGCAGTGATTAATTAACTAGTGCTGTAATTAGTTCGATAATCAGTAAATACTTACACAACAATCAACAATCCAGTAAAGTCCAAGAAAATCCAAAAAAAAAATCGGTTGCACAATCCAAAAATCCAATCACAACACTGGCCACAAGGAAAAAAAACTTTAAAAAAGTTTAAAGGAATAGCACCGATTGCGCGCGTGCGTTTGAGCGAACGCAAGTGCGTCTGTGTTGACGTGAGTCTGCTTTCGAACTAACCCGAGTTGGTCGGTTACTCCACGGTCGAGTCGCCGCGTTGCCTTGCCTTGCCTTGGCTGGAATGCCGCGGTTCCAGTCACGGTTGCTTATTTTTCTTTGCATACGCAAAACTGGATGTCGGGATATGAGAGCGCCGGATGATTTCAATGCTTTATGAGATGTGACGGCTGATCATAGGATAGGATTAATTGAATCGTAAAGCGAAGCAAAAAAATGGTAGTCATAAAGATGCTGCAAAAATATACGTAATTTATAGTTTTCGAAGAAAAGCGAAACGATTATAATATTTTAGAAAACTGAAACTCACGGCTAGTTAATTTAGTCAAAAATAACGCAAATATTTTTAGTTAATACATATACTTGTTATATTTAGAGTCTAGAGTGGCATTTCTCTTATTTAAATAATTCTAGCTTGTATACGTATTATTTCTGTCTCTTAAAAATAATTTAATTTAATTTAATTTCCTATAAACACTAGTTCCTTAAAGTTTGTTTATAGCTGCAGAAACCCGGATACCACAAAGTTATCTGGCACCGGTTAAATATATAGAGCTGTATTTTCTAAGAAGCTCACTTGCCACCTTATCACAGCGGAAAGCTTTCCATTTTCTAGAAACTACTCACGGATGCTTTTAGCAGCTTATTTTGACAAGGTCCGGAGAAATGTGCAAACATATAACCACCTAGTTTTCTAAATAAGGAAGCTACAACGGTTTTTCTCCCAACGGTACAGGAGTCTTATGCGGCCGCAGAACGAGTGCTGTGAAGAGTGAAGTGGACGACAAACATGTTTTAAAGCCTGCGCAAATAGAAATGCACTAGCTTTGCTCACTACCATATATGAAGGCAATTTCCGTGACTTTTCTAGTTTTACTTGTTGTAATATGATGATTGAAATACGTTGGTTTCCCATAGTTTCGTTACTTCCTGCATGTTAAAATTAGTCCAAAACCACTGAATGAGTTTATTACGCGTTTATTGAGTTTTATGCACACTGCATTCAACGCTTACTGCTAAAGCTGACGAGACTTTTACGACTAGCTATAATATATAATAGAACAAACCGTACTCGACTATTTCCACTTGATTACGAGCTGGCCATTAAATTACGTGTATAAATTTACTTCATGAAGTCACACTTTGCATAAATAATAATAAATTAAAGGGTTGGGAATAAATTTGATGCGGATTACTCTTTATGTCTGATCTTCTGTCCGTCATGTATCTGTAGTACCCTTTGTCGAGAAAACGGTGAAGCTATACTCTCTTATGATCCTGTGATTATAAGAAAAAGGTATGCTTAGCCGAAAATGGCTCACAGTACTCATAATTTTAAACAATTTTTACTATGCGACCTTTTCTGAAATCGCGAAATCAGCGGTTCCATACATTTTGTCTAGTGTCATTGACATTTTTAATTTTCTTTTATTCTTTGAGTTTGACCGCCATCTAATTTTTTAATTTTAATTTTTACAATGCGCCTCTTGCGTAACGTCAGTGCGGGACTTATCGGCCCCGAATCGAATAAGAATACGAATGGACATAGAATACTTTGGATAACCACTTACCAAAATAATTATACTGCAACATTGCTGACAAATCCGCGAGTTGCAGGTAGAATTCAAAAGTTAATTTCACTTACCACCCGCCGTGTTGTGATAATCGATTTAATTTCAAGTGTTAGAGAACTAATAATTACCTACCTCAGTGAGTGTAAAAACTTTTTGTTGGTTTCATGCATAATGGTGATGTGATTGATGTTGTGTTCGCATAATGCCTTGATTTTACGTAATAAGTGGCATAATTATGCGGTGTTTAGACAGATTTATGGTCACGGTACGTGAATATAATTTACAAGTTGTTGACACTGCGCGAAGTTTGGTGTAAATGTTGAACTTTATTGTTTATAGCAGTTGGGATCTGTTTGGATATGTTTTGTAGTTACTAATCGTGCCCAACGATTTTCCAGTCTTCGTTTATAGATAACGTGTTATATAAAGATGTGACCATATTAAATAATAATCATCGATCCAGATTCGGAGTCATTTGGCCAAATATCAAAATCAAAATCATTTTTTATATGATTCAAAAATTAAAAAGCCGTTCATCAGTCGATAAGCTGTTAGGATTAAACCTAGTCAAGTTTTAGTTGAAGTTTGTCGTGTCCGATTACTCGTATTCACGTCACAAATAATTACATTCAAAGAAAGTTGAAAGCCTGACGAAATAAAAAACCTTGGTATGACATTTGACTTGACCATAACCATGATAATAAATGACATGACATTCAGAAAAAAACAGCACTGGTTGCGTAATATTCATTATTTTTGGGTTCCGTTGGAGTAGAACTGTGTTCAAAAAATCTTTTAACTATCTTGCATAACCACAATATCGCGCCGTCTTTTAAAACTTTACAGTGCAAAAAAATTTAAACCACATTTTTTGAAAATAGTCATTTTTCAGTACAAAAATAAATAAAATACTAGCTGCCCCTCGCGTTTTCCCGCATTTTCCGGGATAAAAAGTTAATCCAGGGTATTAGTTACTTTCATACCTCATCCAAATCCATTCAGCCAGTTTTACGCGATTGAGCAACAATCTTTGACATTTATATTTATAATATTAATAGGATTAAAATTAAATTGTACGGAGCTTTGCATGAATACATTTCAATGTCAAATCACGGAATCATAGTAACACGGCATAATACAATTAAGCCGGCTCATGCGTGTTATTGAAGGCACAACTATAAATTTATAGGCTGCAATGTTATTAATATTACACTTATGGTTGTCTGCGGGCTGTCTACTCCAATTAAATAAACCGCAAGGTAAAGTCACAGCCAATCTAAAGCAATTTAAGTTAGTTTGGGTTAGCTTAAACTTTTCGTTGTTGTAAGATTCATAACAGAAATAAAGGGCTTGATTGATATGGCACACATAAACTTTTTAATTAATATTCAAGGAAAATTTAAAACTAAAAAAAGATATTAGTTTTGTACACATTTTGTAGGTCATTTTAAACATTTGCGCAATATGAAAATTATGTATGTATTTGAAATATCGAATTCAAAAAAAAATTGGGTTTATACTCGTATATCGGTGATTCGAAAACATTTCTGGCACAGATTTAAACCAAAACTTTAATACTCAACATAAAAACCGGTTATGCAGGTACCTGAAATAGCTATCATTATCGACATTATCGTCTCTGTTACGAAGTCAACAGTTATTGTTACAAGAACCAAACACCAATAAATCATATTCAGAGTAATCTGCCTCGCGCAGAGCAAACAGCAATTTGCGAGCTCTACAATTCTACATGTAATCTATGAAATATGGCGAGGAGCGATTCCAATTTAGCTCCCGTTACATCGGTGGCTTCAGCAACCATGCAAATTGCTGCCGATAATATGACAAATGAAGCATGACTCACGGAGGTGGACCAGGGACCAGGAGGCAGCGGGATATCATCGACGAGTTACGAGGTGGCGGATTGCGACAGTCGTGATTAACCGTTTTGTTACAAAAGTGTTCGACTACAAGATGCCGTCTGCAGAAAGCAAAATGCGTTCATAGTAAAACGGGTCTAACCCTTAAAACCTTAACCTCAAAAACATATGAACCTTACAAAGTAAATTAAATTGACAAACTTTCAGGAATAAAGACATGGAGCGAGTGGATTTTGTAGCGACTCCGAATTATGATTTAAATTGGAGTAAAAATTTAAGCATATCTTAAACTAAATTGTTACATCCTGTAGCAGCTACCGCATGTTTTTTATCGCCTTTATCAGGACAAAATGTTAGTGTGTCCATCTTTACCTTCACTGCATCCTTGCAGAACCAATCAATATTATCGTCAAGATACTATCAATATTACTTAGTGGCTCAGAAAGAAAGTGACTTTTATTGCTCAACTCGGAAACGCCGCGCCCGCCGGCGTATCATAACGCTTTCGACAAACGACATTATGACATTTGCTGTGGATATGGATTGTGCTCAGATTAACACATTATGTACAAACATACAGGTTATTTCAGTAAAAACTAGAAAAACTGTGAATCTGTGGAATTTAACTAATACTAGTCGCATATTGCCGAATTAATTGATAATTTAATTAATCGCTTTCGCTGACGCTCATTACTTTTACTTGTTACAATTGCAGTAGCAGTGGGCGTCGCGCAGTTCTGCGGCGGTCCGCGGTGCGTTTTTTATTGCTGCAGCGACAACGAAAAAGCTACTTTTCGGCTGTTAACCGGTTTTTGTAGCTCAAATATGCATTTACATATGTTTGTAGATACTATTTCGTTAGATCAGTACATAATATTAGCTAAGTACAAGAGTGTATTTGATTTGCCGTTGTAGTATGTACCTATGTGTGACTTAGGCTATTAACTTACGAGTAGAACCACTTTCAGATGTCCAATTGAGTTAGAATTTGGTATACCTGTGTTACTCCGATGACAATGCAATATAAGCTTGTTTTTAAATACATATCTTGTTATTATCAAAACTATTTGTTTTTATTTATCAAATAAGATTTGTCTCAAAACTCATTCAGTTCCGGCTACATGGATATAACTCTGATTGAATCATAAAAATGTGCCAAGATTTTCATTCTCAGAAAAATCTGAAATGTAAACAAAATGCTGTTCCCACAGTATCCACCAACATTTCCCTTTATCCGTGAAGCGGCTTTGAACAAAACGAATTTCCACGACTATTTGAATTTCATAACATCGTCGGGAAACACCGAATCCGATAACCCACGCGGCGCAAGTAACTCAAGAATGCGTATACTCGGGTGTACCTACTAAAAACCTTGTGTGCTAGGGTTGCCAAGCTTTATTTTTTACTCATAATACATAATATCAATGAATAGCATGTATCTACTAATAATTAGAACTTTTTTAAGGTGGAGTTTTAATCTAAACACCGCTAATTAAGATTATGCTCCAAAACATCGATTCGCAGCTCAGCTTTACAGTATAATCTACATCAATTAGGATTTTTTAATGTTTTTTGACGTGACAACGTCTTATAAATTGGTTTGCCGGGTGACACTTCAAGAAACTGCGTTACGCTCCGCTCACGTTATGCGCTCACAATGAGAGCGAGTGAGAGGCACGCGTCCCTTCCACTCGGGCATGGTTAGCCCGCCTAAGAGCGAGAGAGACAGACATAAAAAGTGATTCATTGTACGCAAATGTATTGCAAGTTATTGTATGTATATTTATGAATCAAACAAAACGTACCTTGTAGTTTGATTCCAATTATGCGAGGATCACCACCGAAGACGATTTAATTATTACATGCAGCAGTACATGGGATTGTGCTATCTTCTTCACACCTTTAGATATTCACCACTATAAAATACAAAACTTGACTTCCCGTCTCCCTTCCACGACCGGAGAGGGGCGCCTGAAACTGGTCATTATTTTTAGAGATATACCTACAAAGGATGTTAACTGTGTAAATATACATTTTTGTTTCTTAGTTTGTCTGCTCACTCAAGGGTCCTTTCACAAGGGTGGGTTGGGAGTGTAATCGTCTTCGGTGGTGATCCTCGCATAATTGGAATCAAACTACAAGGTACGTTTTGTTTGATTCATAATTATACTTTGGATCACCACCGAAGACGATTTAATTATTACATGCAGATGTTTAGAGATCCTTCGTCAGACAAAGAGCTTAAAAACAAACAATGTTATAATATATGCCCTTCTGGTATTGATTTATGTTACCTACATTATTCAAAATAATGTGTTCCATAGGTAACTCTATCTTTAATCCATAACAATTTATAAAACTTTTAAAATCTCAACAAATAAGTTATCAATCCAATAAAAGCATTTGATTGATTAGATACATAATATATTATTATTAGTACCTATTCATAAAAAAATATTGAATATAGATTTTGCCACTTCACTGTTTTCAAGATTATAAATTTAAATATTCTCTATTTAAAAAATATATAAAGCAATCGCTCCGACCTGTAGCCTTCTCAACCTATTTTTGTTACACCTAAGAGTATGTGAGCTTTTCGCATTTTATGCGGATCTAGCATGCTAATAATGGTGATATGTTCATCCAGCTGTTTAGGATTTATTAATATAAACTCGTAAAACCGTCGCAAATTTGCAAGGCAGTTTATCAGCTATTTAAACTCACTAGGCATTACAGCCGCAAATAAAATTATATTTCTTACATAGATTCTATACAAACCATAGTTAAGGTTCAGATTATGTATAGGTATACAATTTATGTTACCCAGTAATGTTCTTAAATAAAAGGCAAGGGTTGGAAGGCACCGGACCGGGGTTGCGATGTTTTTCTTAAATAGGAAACTTTTAGGCTTAATCCCGGAGTGGTACTTACTCCATTTTTTTTTTTTTTTTTTTTTTATTTATTTATTTATTTTTTTTTATTTATTATTATTATTTTTTTTTTTTTTTTTTTTTTTTTTTTTTTTTTTTTTTTTTTTTTTTTTTGTTAAAAAAGAAAAGAATCTCATACATTAATTCGCAAAATGCTCCACAGAATTATCATTAAAATTAATTCATTTTAAAATACTATTTTTAGGCTTCGTTTCACTCCAGGGCTATCTTAGACCATTCTCAAAATACTCCGAGATCTATTTTCAAACTGCTTCATCGAAAACAATAGAAATTTAATTTTAATCTAAACGGGTTATTATAGTTTGAAAGATTTATTTAGACCCATTCATTTAATTTTATTAAACTTATCGGTTGCATTTTCTTGCGGAAGCAATCGCTTGTAGAGTGCTAGTTTCACAAGATAAATCTTAAAGGGTAATTATCTGCTAAATAATTATTTAATTTAGAAACAAAACCCAAAATCTTATTGGTGTCCCAATACGCTGAATATTTAGTTTAGTATAAGTAGTATTTTTTATTTAGTATATGGTTTTAGGTTATAACCCGTCCACACTTTATAAAAATCTGTAGACACTATCATATAATGTGACTTTTGCTACTATGTTTATGGACAAAGCTGTTAAAGCTGTCACATAGTTCAAAATTTGTTGTTTTAATTAAATTTAAATTCTATATGACTCGCATTAGAATACTGAAAGTTACTGTTACTTTCTTGAAAAAATATCCGCAATTTAATACATATACGAATCATATTGCTTTGAAGTTTGATTCGCAGATGAAACCATGTCAATACAATAATTATGCCTCAAAAAGGTTTTGATTTATCATCAACTGCCTGGTAATCTCGCTGCCCCCAGAGTAAGGTCAGCGTGTAGATGCCATATTCTGTGAGCAAATATTTTATTCCAAATAAAAATATTTGTTCCGATACTATTAACACAGTTCACGGTGACTTTAACTTACAATGCCTGAGTCGGAGGAACACATAGAGAGGCAAGTTACTTGCAATTAACAATTTATGTTACTTATGTTCCTATTCCGTGTTTATCTTACTGAATTCATGATTAGTAACGACGTAATCAGGCAATAGTAGAAATATTCCCAATCTCATAACATCGCCGAAGTAGTTCGTTATAAAAACCTTTATTCGATTTTTAAAGTAAACAATTGTTGCGTTATCTGCTCTTAAGAGTTTATGGCAACATTGAAGCTCAAAAATAAATATTTTGAGTCCTTGAAATGCAAATTTTAAATCCAAAGTATCCAATACAGCTCCAATTCAGTCCAATCGTCCCGTAAACTTTGCCCGTCAGGCAGTGCGCCGCGCCGCACCGTCAGCTACTTCGAAAAACATTTTATGCAACATATTTGATGTGTAAAAATGGAGCGAAATGAGTTCAATGTGAAGTCTTTGCTCTCATAAGTAAATTTTTACTGACTACGCTATAACCAAATTTTTAAAATTTGGAAATTATAATCATTAAAATTAAATATGTGCATAATATAGGTATCCAAGGATCATGTAGGTAGTTATAGTTACTCGTACGCCCATTTTTCCCATTCCAATAATTTTGTAAAGATGTACCAGTCTGTATGTATGCATGCGACGAAATTCAATCCATTTTGTTAAAAAATAAATACACGGATTTTCGATGAGAGCGCTTTGAATAGGGCTCTAATTAGAAATCAAATAATTTAAATAATTTTGATTTTTCTGATCTAACTAATTATTATTTAGAATTTAGAATAGAATTAGAATACTTAGATTTTAGAATTGATTAATATTTTTTATATAGTAAAGTGCCCTTATTGAATCGAAATATTTATTTTTGAACCCCAAATAAAACGGTGATCGCTGTTACCTTTCGGTATTTATTCTCATTTATATCAGATCAAGTATAACAGCACATAGGTATAAGAAAACAATCGACATCGACACGTCTCGCGTGTCGATATAAATTCCAACCCATGATTTTATTGCCAGGTACCGACTCAATAAAACGGTTTCTCTTTACAGTACACTCAAAACATTACTCTTGTATTCAAAATGATACTAAAAGAAAAAATTTCATAGAAATATTTGTAGGTCTTACTATTTCCTTATGCTCTTCCTTGACTAGCCATTTCCTGCGACTGTATTCCCGGCGGCGATCCCTCGATGCTGGTGCCTGCATCCGAGGAGCGGGGTTCTGACGCAGCTCGATGGCTACTCACGGAATCCCCCACACGTTTAAAGCTCCTCGTTTAATTTTGAACTTGACCTTGAAACGGCCCTTTTCGAAATTTTGGCCAATAGGTACTCGACCAGACTTGGCAAAAATAAAATGTCTTAACATTTTGTGTTGTAACACTATGTTGTGTCTGCTAACATAATATGTTATCCATCTTCGCAATTTCTGTTTCCTGTAAGCAACTGGCGTCTGTATTTCCTCTGACTATTGCCTTCAATGCACATTTTATTGATGCATCGGCTTCGTTTAATGCCTCTTCCTCTTGGCGGACCTTATAGCTTGCATAATCGACAGATAGACATAGCGCCAGTACTATATATTATAACCTCAACGCGATTTTCGCGGAGAAACTTTAACTTTTTACTACACACGATATACGTGGAGTAAATGCGCCTCAAACACGATTTACGTGGAGGGTTCATCACCTTTACACGATTTACGTGAAGGTAATGCAAAGGCTCAACATGATTTACATTGAGAATTAGTAGGTAGCCTCAACACGTTTTACCTACGTGGAGATGTTGACTTGATTTATTAGAAAGTATTAAAAAGCCTCGACATGATGTACATGGAGAATTAGTAGGTAGCCTCAACACGTTTTACCTACGTGGAGATGTTGACTTGATTTATTAGAAAGTATTAAAAAGCCTCGACATGATGTACATGGAGAATTAGTAGGTAGCCTCAACAAGGTTTTTGTGGAGTTGGTCATATTTACGCTTAAAAGAACTTAGTATTTTTCTACACACGATGTACGCGGAAAGTTCATTGTCTTAACACAAATTAAATCAAAGTAATATAAAACTCCAACATTATTTATATGGAGAATTAGTACATAGTCTTATCACATTTTACGTGAAGACAGTTGTGTAAATTAGACAATACGAAGAAATTATTTTGATACTCGACTAATAAGATAAACTAAGAAGTAGGTGGTACGTATAAATAAAAGTGAAATAATAAATCTTACAATTCGATCCTTCCAAATGTGCCAGTGCACAGAATACGTACTCGTAAGTGCCACCCTACTTGAGATGAAATCATTCCTGTTGTTAACTATTAATTAAACACAACAACAATAAAAACGAAGGAGTAGGTAGTCAATTATAATTTATCTTACCTACATTCATATTTCAATTCAAACCCAAAACTTTCTATCATGTTTAGTAATAACTTTAGAAAAGAGGGTAGAAATATATAGAAATTAATTCAATATTATAACGCTATGGTATATTAATTGTCTTGCAATTATTTTAAATATTGTATGTAGGTACGTCTATTTTACATACCTGATTTCCAATATCCAATACTATCCATTTCGCACTCGTAATTCCAGCAAATTATCACATTGTTGACGGAAACTCGACGACGACGAGCTCCTTAGCCCGTTTCGTTGCACTTTTCTGCATTTTCCGTACTCACTTCCAATTAGATCGCATATATTTTTCTTTATCCTAACACTTATTCACTAAATCAATCCATGTGATAACAATTATTCACCGGATCAATTAGGTACGGTGTGATTCCGACGACACAAAAACACGTAATGACCAGTTTCAGGCGCCCCTCTCCGGTCGTGGAAGGGAGACGGGAAGTCAAGTTTTGTATTTTATAGTGGTGAATATCTAAAGGTGTGAAGAAGATAGCACAATCCCATGTACTGCTGCATGTAATAATTAAATCGTCTTCGGTGGTGATCCAAAGTATAATTGTATATAAATACGTATGTATGTGTAAAGGTAAAAATAAAATTTTGTTAATATGAAATTCAGTGCGAGATTCTTTGTATAAATTAATGTTTTAAATATAATTCTTTGTATAAATAAATGTTTTAAATTGTTACTATTATTTCATCCTTCTTCCTACTATACGAATGAATATTCACATTAAAATTATTTTACCACTCAAAGTCGTTGTCACGTAAAACTTTCGCCCGTATACCGACTTTACAGGCAACCAATTTTTTTATGTCTTTAAATATGTGAAAGTAATCTAGTACTTGTACGTAACTTTTTTTTAATGAGGTCGTTGCAAAGATTAAGGATGGGATGCTATTTCATCTCACAGATGACATTCTCGTAAATATTCATAACACTTATTTTCTGAGATCAAAAGAGAACAAAAGAAAACCACAGCTTTGATGTACAATTGTACATAGATGTTTGATTTTTATTTTACTTTTTTGTGCATAGAAATTAAACTTCTGCTGTTTCCCTTCGAAAGTGTAGTCTAGTCTGTTCAAAATGCTACCTTTTTATTAGTTGGATAAAACGCCTAATTACATCGATCACAACGATAAAACATTACAAAGTAAAAAACAAAAACAAGATTTTCTTACATTGTCGTCGATTTGACACACGTATACCAAATTTCAGCTCAATCGAATCGAAATTCGATTGTTGATTTGACCCACACTGCTACTAAAAGCTTGTAACATCTAATAGAAGAACATCTCTATCAGGAAACGCGTTTGTCATACTTACTCGTATCTTAGTATTCCAAAAATCATGGCACCTGAGCACCCCCAGCACACGGTGCTTAGAAAAGTTTATGAGTATCATGTATTCATGGAAAGTAGAAGCAATGAATTTTACGAACTGTAGCATACTCGAGCTATGTGTGGTCAAATTATAGTAAAAGCTCCAAAATAATAGAGGATTAAGAAACAAAAACCGTCCTATAGATGAAAGTCTCTATCAGGGAGCGTGTTTGTCGTACTTGTCTCACAGTGATTAGAACAGTTTATGAATATCAATGTGTATACAAATTCATGGAAAGTAGAAGCAATGAATTTTACGAACTGTAGAATACTCGAGCTGTGTGTGGTGTAATAGAGGATTAAGAAACAACAACCGTCCTATAGATGAAAGTCTCTATCAGGGAGCGTGTTTGTCGTACTTGTCTCACAGTGATTAGAACAGTTTATGAATATCAATACATACACATACATACATATTATCACGCCTCTTTCCCATTGGGGTAGGCAGAGACTACATCCCTCCACTTGCTACGATCCTGACATATGTCTTTCGCTTCTTCTACTTTCATAAGTGTTTTCATACAAGCTCGTCGGTTGCGGGTACTTTTTACGTGGCCTTTATTGAGAACGTCTTCGATTTGATCGTGATACGTTCGCCTACGTCGACCTCTACCAGCTTGTCCATTCACACTCGCCTCATAAATCTGTTTCGTCAATCGTCTTTCATCCATCCTCTCTACGTGTCCGAACCATCTCAGCATCCCTTTTTCTATCTTTGTCACTACATCTTCTACCACACCACAACGTTCCCTTATCACGCTGTTCCTCAACTTATCCATCAATGTCACTCCAGCTATACTTCTCAGACTTCTCATTTCCACAGCATTAATCTTACTTTCATGCTTCTTCTGCCAAACCCAGCATTCACTACCATACATAAGTGTGGGGACCAGCACTCCCCTATGTACAGCCAATCGTGCCCTTTTCGATACGTTCTGGCTGCTCATAAAGTTATGCAGGGCCCCATTCACTTGGTTTCCTGCCAACACTCTTCGCTCAATATCACAATCATACTTGCCGTCTCTCGTAAACTTTGATCCCAAGTAAACAAACTCTTTCACTTGCTCCACTCTTTCTCCTTCAATCATAACTCTACAATTCGACATACTTTCTTCTCTTTCAAAAACCATTACTTTCGTCTTACATACATTCATTTTCATACCTTTGCTTTTTAGGGCACCATGCATAATATCAACCATCGCCTGCAACTCCTCCTCTGATGATGCTAATATAACTTGATCATCAGCGTATAGGAGGCATTTGACAGTTAAATCATTCATTCTTAACCCATACGCACTTTCTTTCAAATCCTTCAAGCAATTGTCTATAAATAGGTTAAACAGCCCCGGCGAGGCTACACATCCCTGTCTAACACCTTTTTCGATGCTAAACCAGTCTGTGTAAGCCCCGTTTACCCTAACACAAGCACTGGAACCTACATAAAGTGATTTCAGCGCTTGTATCAAGGAGCTGCCTACCCCATACATAGACAAGGTCGACCACAATTCATCCCTCACCACTCTGTCATAGGCCTTTTCCAAGTCCACGAATGCGCAATAAACCTTTTGACTTTGAGCCAAGAATTTTTCGGTTATGCTTCGTAAGGAAAAAACCTGATCCGTACAACCCATTCCTCTCCTAAATCCCGCTTGCACATCCCACATTTTCTCTTCAGTTTCATTTATCACTCTCTTAATCAACACTTTTGCATACAGTTTACCGACAATGCTGAGTAAGCTAATGCCTCGGTAGTTCTTGCAGTCTTGCTGCGACCCTTTTCCTTTATACAGCGGTACGATAACGGCCTTGCACCAGTCTACTGGTACCTTGCCGCTCCTCCAGCAAAGGTTAAAAAGGCGGTACAGCTGACTAGCTACCAGGCCCTGTCCAGCTTTCAGCATCTCGACCGTAATCCTATCATACCCAGCAGCTTTGCCGACTTTCATACTGTTCATCGCTTCTACAATCTCTTCCATACTAATTTCACTTTCATCGCAACTTTCATGCATGTCTCCAGGTGGGGTCTCTGCTTGCATATCCTCTTTCTCAAACAAACTTTCGAAGTATTCCTTCCATCTCTTTAGAACACATTCTTCTCCTCTCATAATATTTCCATCCTGGTCTCTGATTATATTCAGCTCTGAGGTCGTGGTTTTGCCTCTGGCTGACCTTATGGACTTCCAGAAGAACTTAATGTTATTCCGGAAGTCGTCAGATAACCTTCTATCAAACTCATCTCTATCATTCTCTTTCTTTCTTTTTACAACCTCTTTTGCCACACCCTTTAATCTTTTATACTCCTCCCTTGCCTTGCTTACGTCCTCATTCGTTGCCTTTTGTATTCTTTGATTGGCTCTTGTAGCCAACCAGTCTCTCCAAGCTTTCTTCTTCTCTGACACTGCCTTCTGCACTTCTACACAAACAGTCCTGAACTCACACCCTTTTCTTCTCTTACATACACCACACACGTCATTAGCAGCTTCCACAATTCGTTCTTTCAATGGCTTCCATAATTCTTCAATCTCACATACCTCGTCTAATTTGTCAAAACTTTCGCTCAACTTCTTCACAAATTCTTCTCTCACACTTTTCTCTTGCAATTTTTCAACTTTTATTCGTTCTAGTACACTCACAGGCTCATGCACACGATGTCGCCACCGCTTAAAAAGACCTCTTATACGGCTCAACACCAGGAAGTGGTCTGTATCTATGCCAACACCGCGGCATGCCCGAGTGTCTAGCACTTTCTTTCTCAATCTTTCATCCACAATCACAAAATCAATCATACTTCTCAGGCTTCCTTCTTCCCTCGTATACAAGTGGATCTTTTGATTGATGAATATCAATGTGTATACAAATTCATGGAAAGTAGAAGCAATGAATTTTACGAACTGTAGAATACTCGAGCTGTGTGTGGTGTAATAGAGGATTAAGAAACAACAACCGTCCTATAGATGAAAGTCTCTATCAGGGAGCGTGTTTGTCGTACTTGTCTCACAGTGATTAGAACAGTTTATGAATATTAATGTGTATACAAATTCATGGAAAGTAGAAGCAATGAATTTTACGAACTGTAGAATACTCGAGCTGTGTGTGGTGTAATAGAGGATTAAGAAACAACAACCGTCCTATACCTAGATGAAAGTCTCTATCAGGGAACGTGTTTGTCATATATGTCTTAGTATTCAATAAATCGTGGCACCCCCAGCACGCGGTGCTTAGTACAGTTTACGAGTACCAGCGAGTATGGCAAGTCGAAGCAATGAATTTTACGAACTGTAACATATTCGAGCGATGTGTGGTCGGGCCGCTCTTTACGAGCTCGCCTAATGTTGGGCTTTAACCTAAATTAGGGACTTTAATGACGGTTTTGTAAGTTACATGCCATGATTTGATCCAGAGTTTAATCTTATTTCGGTGTTTTAAACGATTTAAGAGAATAAATAAATCGAGTACGGATTTCTTTTGGAAGTGTGGCAAAGCTTTGAATCAGTTCGAATAAGGCGCGACTGAAATGCTCTAACATATAAGTATGTTTAGTGTGTATAAAGAAACTGAGATGATGATGTTGTGTGTTAGAATATTAATCAAATGTGAATGTGCTTTATTTTATTTTGGACTACAAAATTACGTAGGTTTTTTGTTGTAGAATTTTGATTGCTATGGTTCAATTACACATAGATTAGACACTAATTCATTACTACGTACGTATTACTGGATGCCTATTTTATTTCCAATCTATTTATACTAAAAAAGTAAAGTAAACTAATAATGCATTCAAAATAATTAAGTAGATTAATTTCGAAGAAAGTAGACCTCCCACTGTGCCGATTCAATACATGGCTGTCAAAACATCAGTGTGTCGAATGTTCCAAAGAAGGTCAAACTGTGACTGATTTTTCTATTAAGTATATTTTTAATTTCGTTATAAATTGATCATAACTGTATTAAGATTATATCCAATATAGTATTTGTACATTCTCTCTTAGTCTCTAGGGAATTCTTGGGAATTTATTTTTTCTGTATTAGGTAAACCTACCCAAATATTTTGTTACGATAACGCCTGGTGTAATAATGGTTTTGCTGTATTTTCTTTAATATTTTTCTTTAGGATCTACTTTTTAACGTATTTTTTTTCTATTTAAGGCTTGCATTTGCCCGCCATCTTGCCTGAGGGACAGTAATGATGAGGTCTATGATGAAGCATGTTGGTCTAGAAAAAAAAACGATTTACTCTCGACTTGAAGACACCCATATGATATCTATCAGGAACACCTACTGAGGCAGGGCCTTCCACACTCTGGATTTCAATTTAAACAATAAAAATATTCTGATTCTGATTCTGATTCGCGCAATAAAAGTGGAATCAAAGCGTTTCGTGCCAGTTTTTGGTATGTCAACCATAAAACGATGTCGCTATTTTTGTGCCTTTGGTGTTCGATACGATCCATAGGGTTAAAATCTTGTGCTGAGAAAATATTAAAGGTAAAACTCACTTATGATCCGAGCTTGTCTATGAATAAGTACTAGCGTCATCACTGGGATCCTCAAGTCCGGAAGTTCGAACACTTTTATTTCCAAAAAATAAGGTGCTGGGTATATTGAGAAACAGGTAGTACTTGCTTTACCTATAATTTGCACGGGTTATGTAGACTGCGACTAATAATTTATCAAACGATACGGTATTTGCAGAGTAGGTAACAGTTACTGGGAACGTTGACTGCATTTCCGTTGCATCGTGAATTGTGGCCCTTGCACACTATGGCATGAGCCTATGAACTCATAATTTCCGAAATCCGACTAAAATTGTAAATGTGGAAGTTTGGATGTTTGGGTTTTTGTTATTTTGTCACAGTGAAACACCCGATCGGATTAAAAACAATATTTTTTTTAATGTGGTATACTACTCGAATTTATGCGGACAAGTTTTCATCCCGAAAAACGAATGATTTTTACACGAAAGCGGTAGAAACCGCGGGAGCCGTTGCTCGTTAAATAAATATAATGACTTGAGTAAATGACGCTTTGAAACCCTAACAGATTTTTAAGTACTGATTTTAGATTTTTAGTAAACGAGGAACCTGCTGGAACCTATATACCTATAGTTTCGTCATGTCAATCTATCAGTCCGTCTATAAGTCGCAGTTATTTTGTAAGCCAAAAAGTAGATACATAGTATTTTAGCTAAATTTAAGTGGCACTAATGATCTTGATTTGTTTTACAGTATAACGTACATTTCTCACCTTATCTTTGACGATGATTCATCAGGTTGATTACACAACTAGAAAAACCTATTTAAAAAGTATTAAAACCGGTTACTGGTAATTAATATAAAACTATTTTAAAAGCCGCTGAGAGTATAAATTGTGTGACTCTACTTTTAAATTGGAAAAAATATTATCAAGTCGTAAAAACTTTATAGTTGTGATAATACGGTATTTTTTCTTACTTCGTACTTTGGTTAACATTAAAGTGGTTAGGTTGAATCTAAAAAGTACATAAAAAAAAACAGCCAAGTGCGAGTCGGACTCGCACATGAAGGGTTCGGTACCATTATCTATAAAAACGGCAAAAAATCATGTTTGTTGTGTGGAAGCCTCCTTAAATATATATTTTATTCTGTTTTTTAGTATTTGTTGTTACAGCGGCAACAGAAATACATCATCTGTGAAAATTTCAACTGTCTAACTACGAGTATCACGGTTCATGAGATACAGCCTGGTAACAGACGGACGGACGGACGGACTAACAGTGGAGTCTTAGTAATAGGGTCCCGTTTTACCCTTGGGGTATGGAACCCTAAAAATGTGTATTTTGATGGATAAGTATAAAGCAATCAATTGCTAAAATTACGGTTAACTATAACTTCTATGTTTGTGCGTAGTATGAAAATATATTGAAAAACTTAATCCCATATTTATCTAATTCCAAAATAAATTTCAAAACCTACCTATTTTTTTCTACAATAATAATTATATAGATTACGTAGTTAGGTAGATTACCTATCGTATTTTTTGTAATGTTCATAATTAAAACTAAGTGTTAAAAAAAGTAAACTTTAATTAATTAACGTACGCAGAGTTAACAAGCTTCATAAATATCTTGTTAAAACTTGATTAAACAAAAAATAACTCTCGTCTTGAACTTATTAGGCAAGTGACTACTAATTCTAATGAAGTCTAATTAAAGAATAAATTAACGTCTTGATTAAACCAGAAAATTAGGAACAACTAATTTGATAAAGCCTTCATTTGGTCGAAGTATGGTGTAAAGAAGAAACGTGGAGTAGGTCCTTCAAGTCTATAGACATGGTAAAAGTAAGTAAGTATGTTCATTGTTCCCACTCAAAGTTAGCAAAAATTTTTAATAAGCGCCATCTAGTGGCGATTCAATGTACTATAGCAGTGTAACTATAACTGACTCTACGAAAATTTTATTGTAGAGTTGGCTTGAAATCTCGTAAATTGTTGAAAACTGTACTTATTAAGTATCTAAATTATTTCTAAAATGGCAGGATCATTTAAAGAAACTGTATTATCCAAAAAGTATAGAAGTTGTTCAGAAATAAAGTAAAATAACAGCACTTGCGCACTACGTAGAGTCTCGGTTAGTGTTGTAGTTCGCAACAGATCCGCTAGATGCGCCACTGTGCCCCGTCAAGCGAGATCCAATATGGCGGCGCCATTCGCCTCTGGAACAGGGCGGGGAGTACAGTCGCTGAATCGACTCTACAATACTTACGCGTATTTTTGTCGAAATCGACGTCTTCGTGACTCGAACGCGGGTGATATTGCGAAATAATCCAGTGTTTCAGTGTTCATCTATCCCGTTTGTGTTATGTTTTGTGCGCTATGGTGATCTCGTGGTGAAAAACGTGAAAGGACTTTAGGGTAACAATGTCTAGCAGTTGACATGTTTATCTGTGTCGTGTGTGAAGATTTTCCCTTCGCGTGAGGAGGTGCGGTGAATAAGTGTGTGTGACGGTGCGCGTGTGTGCGTGTCGGCCGTGGATACGAGGATCCAATGATGGATTGCATTTCCATGGATGTTTATAGGTAAAAATTGTCCGCAATTTTTTGTTGCCATTTTGCGCGCGTGGGCCCACTGTGCGGTCTACCTTTCTAACCTGTGTTGTGTGCTTTCTGCTACTGCTTTGTTTGATCTTAGTTTTACTGTAGCGCAT
Source organism: Alcis repandata (assembly GCA_949125135.1). Classification (NCBI taxonomy): domain Eukaryota; kingdom Metazoa; phylum Arthropoda; class Insecta; order Lepidoptera; family Geometridae; genus Alcis; species Alcis repandata. The sequence goes on along the minus strand of OX421235.1, from coordinate 6,456,780 downwards.
GTATTTTATGTAAGGACGAGTACTTGAATCGATTAAGATTGGTTACGTGGATACTCAGCTCGATAAGATCGACAAGCTTTTACATCTTCGTTATCCTCAATGAATCAGGTTGATAAGACCTTGGGTTTTCAGTCTGGTTACGAAATCTTTTCTTTTAAGTTCATTCAAGGTTCAACCAATTAACTTCTCTGTAAAACTAGAGACATTTGGTTTCTATAGACGTAAACAAGTTCATTATGATAATTTAAGTACTTTATAGTCCTTATTTCTTATTAGGTTCTTATTATTTTTTTTGAATAAAAAACAAAAAGTAATGGAAATGCATCCACTCTACTTTTCTATCACTCTGACTCTACGCTAAGCTCTAAGCTCACTGACTTAGCTCCATAACATTAAAGTACTCAGTCTCACGCTCAAACTTCTACTTGTATTCCATTGAATTTTAATTTATCACATTCATGCAGCAGACTCGCGCGAGAATACGGTTCCCCTTGCTGTTCACTGCCTCTGGTTATCAGCTTACAAAATGTTCGAACTGTCCCTTTCCAACCCACCACTAATATGCATAGCCCCGTCTCTTTTCAGCGCATATTGCGCGTTTTTCTTCTTTTGCCGCGTCATATGGCAGCGTCGAGGCATGGACGTAGGTACTTGGTGTTTAGGAGTATCGTCAAACGTCTGGTTTGCAGATATGGGAGGTCGTTTCGACCCTAAACGCGGGTTCGTCGGTTTGACCCTAATTGATTCCGAGTCCTTTGTTTGGGGAGGTCGGGAAGGTTATTAATAAGAGGGTACATAGGTAGGGTAGCCGCGCATCCTGGCCGCGCAGTCACTCTCCGGGAGCCTGTCTGGACGCACGCGGTCGTATCCACGAGTTCCCGCGAATCTTTTGTCTGCCAAGTGCTACTCGAATGGGATTGGATTTGAGGATCTGTTTGCGGACGTTTATCGACGATACGAGCTAGAAACGATCCATTCGCCTATCCAAATAGGTAATTTAATCCATTTTGATGTTATATCGCAAGGATACTGAACGAATGCGAATATGGTTTGCGCTTTTTATGTCGTATGTAGATTGTAAGCTTATTTTCATAGGCGATGTATTTGAAGACGAAGAGAAACGTATTTGAGCAAATCATTATGGTCGTTCTAACATGAGGTAAAGGGTCGGTGAAGTGCAAACGTCCATATTGTTATTCATGTTCTCGTCCGTTATGCAAAGCAAAACGTCAAATTATGTAGATGATAACAGTAATGACTGCTCTTTTATTTTATGTGACATCTATCTCTACCCAGCATAGGTTGCTAGAGAGAGTAAGCGTCATATTTGCAAATAACAAAGAGGTTGCAACATAACAAATCTACAATTACATTATCAACGGTTTTAAAAGCTCGTAAAAGAAGAAAATTATGTTCGTATTTGTTTATGCTAATGGCTTTTTGTTTGTGAGTTTATTTGCGCGTTTTATAACTCTATTTGTTTTGTAGCTTCTGTAGACAGTAGAGAAATGTTGTATGGAGTGTCTTAATGGTTATGCCAGCCATTATTAAATAGGCATGAGTGCTTTGGTATAATCATGAATATGTAATATTACCACAGAATACTAAAATTAAATAAAGTAAGTTAAAGAACAGTTGAAATAAGTAATTTTATAGTCGTACAGTCAAACAGTTTACATAATTTATATCAAAGTATTAGTATTACTGTTTTTTTATTTTGAATTAGATTCTTGAAAAACAGTTTGTATTTTCCACTCTTCAGTAGTAGTAAAACTTCACAGGTTGCAAAATAAAATCAAAATCAGAGACAAACAGATTTACATCAAAGTCGGTCAAGGATTTTCACGGTATTACAGTTCAGCCAGCGTGTTTTCAGAAGCAATAACAAACAAAATTACAAAACTTGGAGTAAGTACTCTTCGTGTTGTCCAAAAAGAGAAAAAGGGGCGTGGCCACGCAAAGCCACGCCTTCTACAAAAGGCTTGTAATATTTGTCTACATTTAAAAATTATCTTCTCGAAGAAAATATATATTTTTTTATCTTTAGTTATAACAATGAGGAAAATAAAATACTAAAAGACAAAAAGTAGTAAATTAGGGATCAAAAGTATTTCTGGTGAGGCGAGTATCTACACAATTCAAATTTCAATTTCCTATTGAAATTTCGGTTTAGCCAAATGTGATTAAGTTTTCGACAATTTTTTTTCAGAAATCAATAATATCATCACCTTTGTTATTATTTGCAAAAACATTTCACGGCTAAGCTGCATCTAGCAAATAAAAAAACCACACACAAGTTAACACTAAAAACATCAAGTAAAAAAAAAGTAATAAGTTGTACTAAGCAAAATAAGCTAAAAAGAAGTTAAAACTTCTAAACTTTTCTTATTATCTTTGAAATTTTACATCAACCAGTTTTTATTATATTTTTTGGGGTTCTAAATGGGCTGCAGAGTAACAATTACAACCCTTCCCCAGTTTGCAAATTAAGCAATAGTCACTACTCAAACGCCAAGTCTGTTGCATTTTAAATAGGCGCTGCGCTAAAATAAATTAAAACAGCACGACCCCATAAACTGCTCCAAATGAAACACGTACAAGTTCCATGAACAGCTAGCGGTTCGCGATGTATAATAAAAGAAACACGTTTTTGCTCTTCACTACGAAATGTTTCCTATCTCTGAGATAATAAAGTTTAGAGGAAATCTCAGCTTTACAGCTAATTCTGCATTTGAAATTAAGGGCTAGTTCAGACTGCGCTCTCAAATGACGTTTAATTTATCTGAATGATAAATAGCTTCTCTGAATTGCCTGGTAATGAGCGTTACCTGTTCTGTGCTATATAAAAGCTCTGATAAATACACTTATTATATTTTATACTGAAGTAAATAAATTATATTCAGAGTATAAATTAGATAAAAACAATTTAGGTTTTTTTGGATACGTCCACTGTCCAGTCTTGCTTTTTCAGAAAAGTTTATATGGAATCACACTTAGTCTGGCTATTTGAGTGAGAGAAACTGTCATTCCTTTTGGTTCCTCGTTGTGAACTCATCACAGGAATTTCCCAATTTTCCGGGATAAAAAGTAACTTACATATTAATCAAAGGTATGCCTATAGCTCTACACAAATTGTCAACAAAATTCGTTCAGTTGATACAGAGTTCAGTGGGCATAAACACACTCATAAACTTTCGCATAATAAGTAAGTTCATGTAAGCCAAGTGTTAGAGTTTTTAGGCTGACAGAAGTTTTTACTTACAATAATATCGTTTGCTTATATCTTGTACTCGTTCCGAACAAAGATCATAACTGTATCGCAGACCGCAGTATACTGTAAGCCACGGAGCTTTGAACTATACTTGATATTATTCTAGTATACTCTGAATAGGTCTTAATCTCTAAGCATTTCGAATTCTCATTGCAAGCTAATAAAGTAATTGATCGGAGATATAAACGAGTAACGACATTACCTTCGTAAAAGCTTTTTCAAGTACATCATGAAATTAGCTTGGCATTTACTTATTATTAAACGACCATAAAATTAGTTCACTCAGCAAACTATCTTGTACTTAGTATTTTATTTATATTCATTTTAACTATCTGTCTGTAAAGTGTTGCAAGGGACGAGCTATTTCACAAATTCGCGTCGACGAAAAACTTCTTGCGCGAAAATACGATAAAAAGAAGAAAAAAGACCTAAAAAGTCTTAAATCCGTAGAAAAATAAATTTATTATTATACAAAGCATATAATTGAAGTAGCAAGTGAATAAGCTTTTAAAAAAACGGGGTTAAAAAAATTGGCAAATCGGACGTTTGAATAAAATATTTACTAAGACATTTAACAGAGAAACACCAAACACTTTTTTGTACTTCCTAATTTATACTATACTTAGACCTTATCACTCCTTATCAGAATACCCAGCGCCACAACGAGACGTTAAAATAGTGGTTCTCTCTGAATTGGATATCGTTTCCCCTCCATGAATATTAATTACTTCAGGCTGGACTTCGCAATCCGACTAATTATGACTTCTGACGGGAGCCGTTAAAATTAAAAAGTTACCGTGGTCAGATTTAAAGCTAAGTATAAATGAAGTTGCTCTTTTTGCATTAGCTTTTGTTTGCGGTTTTACTAAACTAAACGTTAAAAACTTAAATCGTCTGATTTCATCTTTTGCATTTAGATAATTAGTTTAGCATAAAGTGGGTTAACAAATTACATTTTTTGAAACTCGTATTTAACTTGCATTGCCTCAGTTTGGATAGAATTAAAAGCATCTGCTGTTTAGGACCATCTTTTACGAGGAGTATAAACTCAGTTTACATACCTTCAAACCTAGTTGACCTGATTATGCAGCCGCAATGCAGATCCCCGAGGAATCGGTCAATCTCAGTTATCAGTTTATCACCCACACGACTAGTTTAGCACCTGCACGCTCATTTTCAGACAATTAATGTTGCTACTACTAGAGCTTGTGTCAAACGTTACGCGTGACAAGTCTAAAATAAGGTATTATTTGCAGACAATAGTGTTGTCTACCTTAGCCTAAGTAGAGCTTATGTCAAAAGTTACGCGTGACAAGAATGAAATAAAATAACAAATCAAAGAAAAACAGATTTTTGGGGATTCCAGGTGAAGATGTTGACCGGCGGAAAAACGGAAGCTTAAAATATAAATGTAGATGTTTTGGTAACATTTGTGTTGGCTCTATGGGTAGATTTACATTTCCTTTTGTTATCGGGCACTCTCTTTAAAATAGACTTATGAATGACATCAGCAATGACGTTTCCTGTCAAGTCCTGCCAAGCTATTAAGCTTTATGAAATTGAGACGTAAACACTAATTAAATTCTAAGCTTAATTTTACTGCTGGAGCAAAGGTATTTCACTTAAAAATGTATCTCGAAATAAAATTGTAGGAATTCTTTTACAACATAACTTTTGTTCAACAAAACTTTCCGAGTTCTTTTTAATCGAAAAAAAATAAATGAATTGCCGACATGACAAGAAATAAATGTGTTTAAAATCAAATAAGTAATTTGGCTATAAAGCATTAAGCAAATAATTTTAAGTGATAATTATAGCTATTAGCTAAACCAACTCTGAATAAAATCGTGTCGAAGATCGTTTCAAATTTCTATTTATGAACTTAAAACTTTAATAATTTAATTTAATAAGAAGTTACTTAATTAAGAATTTCATAAATGATGTTAAGCTTAACCAGCAGTTGATTTATGGATTGATATACTGATCAAGTCAACTTTAATCAGCTATAGACAGAGTCGGCGAACTTGTTATATTAACATAAGTTACGGCAACTTACTTAGCCAAGTGAAGTCTGCGACAGCCAGAGAACTTAATGTTCTCTAAGTGCTTACATCGCTGAAATCTAGGTGTTCGACGAAGTTTATCTTGGAATATGTAGAGGTTTGATATTAAACAGGCGAAAATAGATAGAAACAGTAGATAGACATTGTTTCTATTGCCTTTCTCATGGCTTGTGGCCTTGAGCTTAGTTAGGGAGGACTCTTCGTTTTTTTTATAAAAAAAAAAAAAATTAATTATTTTTTTATGGCAAGTAAAGATAATAATGCATTTGATACATATAATTTTTTTTACACTATGATCGGTACAACTTAAAATTTAAGAAAGCCAAATTAAAGCAAACATTTTAGGGAAAAAATCGTGTCAAACTCTAGTCTAACCTTAAACCTATTTACCAACGTCTAAGGTGCATTTTTCTAAGGTGTCAGTTTCATTGACCTAATTAAGTATATACGTATATTATCGACTCGATGATAACATTACTACATTGTTGCGTGGTGTGAGCTAAAAGAAACCTTCCTTAAAAGGCTTCTTTTATAACTGGTTGAACTAAGTATATATTGACAGTTTCAATTAACTTTAATGAACGTTTATTTTTTACTCTTTACAAAAATAAGTGCCTGTAAATCGTGCTTTTACGTTTTAAATAGTTGTGATTGTTTTTCAAATAAGATTAATGGTAACCTGATAAACTGGTAATGGTTTAACATGATTAAAAATAGTTTGACAAAAACGTAGAGCGTTTACGTAGGTGTCTCTAAAGTCATCAATAAAATTAAAAAAATAAATTATCGGAATGAAGCACCAATTCGGTTCTTGTTACCATTTCTCTATTGTTGAGTAAGTACTGTAATTACATGTGTCTCACAAAATACTGTAATTGTATTTTAACGTATCATTAACTTCGGCCAAAGAAGTATTATTATCATATTTCATTCATGGTATTATGTATAAAGCATACAATAGTAAGATCACAAATTAAGAACGGGAAGGTACGTTAATAGGCGAATATAAAAAACATAGGCGTTGTTTTTTCATTTATAAAACTAGCTTGCTCTAAATACCGATCACGTGAATTACAAAATTAGTTAGTAAAAATTGTTTTCGTAGTAATTTCACAATGCCAGCACTGAGTGTGAGTACAGATAATCTTATCTGCTTCATTCATGCTTGTGCATACGTAGATACGAGTACCTACATTAATGCCTACTGTAATTCCAACACTTATGCTTATTTTGCACAGTTACATACCAGCTACGGGAATACCAGTATTATAAACGTTACAAACACGAAGCTTTGTGTTTGCCTAGTTCTGAAGCTTAGCCCGTTTCAAGTGAAATAAATTCACAAACGTACGAAGGTAGCCTTTACTCGGATTTTAAAAATAGACTACTTTTTATTTTATGTGACAACGTCTTATAATTCGATGGAGCCGGGTGCAAGTACGAAAAAAGTGTGACGTATGTGCCGTTACCTCGATGAGGCGTTACCGCTATCGCTATCGGTACGGTGAACTCGGGATGTCCGATCTCTTTTGTCTTTTTAGAAATAAATATAGTGTCATTTGGTTGTCAAATATTTTTAGGTCTGTTCAGAAATTGGTACGATCTTTTTGTACAAATTAAAATTTTCTTTTGAAAAATGAAACCATTCTATCAGTATTTTCTTATGACGTTGTCACGTTCAACTATCGTCAGCAAACCGACTTTACAGACAACCGGTATTTTTTTATAAAAATAAAAAGCATTTGAAATTAAATGAATTCACGTCAAATTTCATAGTAAGGTAGCTTTTACCTAGATTTTAAAAATAGACTGCTTTTTAAACGAGTTTTTTAATAAAATAATTGGCAAACAAGCGACGGGCCACCACCACCGATATAGTATGGTATGGATATGGTATGTGATCACCACCGCGCCGCCGCCAATGGAAAACTTTAATACCCAAGGCATCTTTAGTGCATTGACAGCGTTTGAAGACTCTACAACCTTTCTTTTAAAGCAGCCCAATTTACATATATTTCAATAGCAAAACCGAATGGAACTCCAGTCCACAGAAAACAGGTGCACTAAAAAGTTTGCGGGTAATACAGCGAGGTGCAACCAGTAAATTCACATAATTGGCAGTTATTGTTTAAAAACTTAAAAACAAAACATGAAAATGTTTGCAAATGTTGGATGCGTAATGAGCAATGCTTGCCAGACAATGAGTAAGAAGTGAGCAAGCACGCAAGCCGTCGTTCAACTGTACGCTTCCTGCGCATTCTTTATGGGCCACAAGTATTTATGAATGGCGCAGTTGGAGATTAAATTAATTCTTATGTAGTTACATAAAACATAAGACAAACGCCAATTTCTTTTATTTTTGTAACGTTTCATCCACAAAAGGTCTGTAATGTGCATGTTTATTTAGTTTTGTATAATTGTTTTTTTGGTGTAGGTACAATTTTTTTTTTTTTTTTTTTTGTAATGATGCATTTTATCGATAAGTACATCATTAAAATTACGATCTAGCCTGAAAGACTAATGAGTAATTTGCGTTTAACATAAATTGCTAAGTAAGTTATAGCTAAGATTGTGTCCATTAACACATTTCTTACTGTCTCTATTAAGGCGAAGACACTTTGTTAATGTGTTCTTTACTAGTAGATTTAACTAAACTACACTTCACTGTCATAACACTACACTAACTCGAAAGGTTTTTTCCTTTTTAGTCTTCTCACTATGTTTGTGTTGTCGAGGAGCTGGATAGCCTCGACGTTCACGTGGTGGTGGAGTCTATGTCAACAATGTCTATGTAGGTACAATGAAGATTTTTTTTTTTGTATTCTAATGTGGGAGATATTAATGTTGGTGTGTTAATAAGAACTGTAAATTACTGAAAATTAAATACGTAACCTAGTCTAGGTAGTCGTAGCAAATTAGTGTTCTAAATATAAATGGTAGGCCATGATTACTGAGCTAAAAACTAACCAAAATGCTTAAATTACGAATATTTGGAGCATGGAATACTTTTTACTAAAAAAAATTGGGAAATCTGTCATGTGGTGTAGTGGAACAAGGATAAAACAAACGCTATTAACACAAAGACATGAGGGAAATGTAAAAGTTAATACTAACTAATTCAATAAAAAACTGATTTCATTACGAAGGTATTGTCCACGAGGGATATCTAATAACTCCCTTGTCAGTAACAAATCTCTAGCTTTGTTTAAACAGAGAGTTCATGCAATTATCACACATCCCCTACGATTCAACACGCTGTCCATACACCCAATGTTTGCTTTATACATTTGCAAGCTCCCTTGTCGATCCACCCACGTTAATGTGTAATAGAATTTGAAATGTATTTCTTTAATAACACTACAATAATAGTGACCCGGCTTAGTTGATAACGCGTTTGCCATATATAGTTTAAGTTTAAGAATATAGTCCAATATTCTTAAACTTATTTTTTCGATACTTTTAGTGAACAAAACAAAACAAAACAGAAAAAACTGTAGAGTTGAGATGTTACCTTTTTAAACAGGTAATAGGCCCAAGTTTGAAGACTTTATTTGAGAAATCTAAACTATTATAACTAAAATATACTTATCTGTCTTTGTCATTGCAACCTATTAGACAAGGATATCAATACTTTTACAAAAATTTGATCTGTCAACCAACGCCTACCTTTGGCCCAATTATAGGTCTGTGGTTAATTTCACCTTTATTTCAGTCCTGTGCCAGTCTTATCGACTGCCTGCTTGCCGTCATTACTTATACTGTTACTATTACCTATTCTGTTTTGAAATAAAAATCTATCAAAAGGAATGTCACAAGTCACAATATCAATTTTCTCTAACCGATATTTTAGTATTTAACGTAGGTCTGTTTGTCAGGTGATCAGCCCACCGACCACCACCCCTGAGTTCAATTCAATACTTACTTCCCTTCATTCCGCAAGACTCCACTGTACCCTGTTATTTATCGTCAATAGCATTACAATAATGGCTCTGTTATTTCCTCGATATAACTAAGCATATTTTATTCACGTCTTCGTGAGTTTGATTATTGCATGTAATCGGTATTGTGTTTATTCATCAATACTGATTGTTTGCAGGTGAAGGGCTTGACCAACGTTTTTTGAATGAAAATAGCCTTATCTTGTAACGTAGCTAATCATAGGCCGGATTGGCACTATACCTATATAATACGACACACATTAACAGAAAAAAACTGAAAAAGTTAAAATATTTATCAATTTGAATTTAGAATTGCTACTCTCAATACAATTCAAGGAAGGTTCTGAAGGAGAAGGCGCAATGGCCTCAATCTGTTGACCAGCATTAACAGAGACTGGCAGGCAAGAGTCAGCGCCAGACTGCCTAAGCTGGAAAATCGATGAGAAAACTTATACCCAGAAGTGGAACCACGCAGATTAATAACAAAAGCAGTAATAATAACGTTGAATCGCATAAATGTCATATTCTATAAAATATTATAGTTAAAGGTAGTACTGGTAACTACCCAGTTAGTATTGCTAATAAAATATAGGACCGCATTGCTCAGTGGTCGCGGCGGGCGACTAACAAATGTGCCAGCCACTCTGTTGGAATCCCGCCGATTGCCTTCTAAATACTTTCAGCGAGGATCAGCCAATTAATCGTTCGCCGACAATTTGTCGGCTCAGATTGGCGATGTCGATCAGGGTCAAGTGTTGGTGGAGCTAATAGCGCTTTTTGAAGTCATTATGCAAAAATCTGAAGAACGCTTAGAATTTGGTGATGAAATTTTTCTACATTTTTTTACAAGATTATGGTCTGATTTTTCTACAAGATTATAGTCTCAAATTAAATAGTCTTCCGTCTTTTGTTTTTATTTTAAGATCAAAACATAAGAACACAACATAACAGTTTATTTAAACGGATAACGCTTAAAACCTACACTAAAAGTTTGCGCCTTCGTTTAATCCAAAATTTTTGTCGATATACTCGTAACCATGAATCACAACTCAAATCAAAGGCCGAAAAACAAACAAAAAAAAAATCATAAAAATCGGCATCAGAACGAGTAAACAAATTCAATGAGTCCTCTCTCCAACTGGATCGTGTAAAATACAAAATAAATCAGTCCGGATGCTTGCAAAACACGACCCTTAAACGGAATCCAATAACTTGAACATCGCGTACATCACTCGCAACCCGCAAATTCTGCTCAAAGGGTTTCGGATTTCACAACAAACAAAATAGAAAGCGAGGTGAAGTTACGCGACATGCCGACATTTCGTCCGGGAAATTGTCCGACAAATGGTTGGACTATCAATTGCCAGTGTTTTGTTTTTATTGCGATTCCAGTATTTATGATTCACAGCCGTTTAAGGTCCTTTCAGAGTATACCACTTATTATATTAAAATTATAGCTTGACTTGCCATATGCCCCGCTATAAATAAGTTAGTGCGCACAGTTTATGCTATTTTCTAGTTCTCTTTTCTCGATCTCGAGTATAAATAAGCGCGTCCATATAAAATATGTGTGAGCAATATAGTCACGTAGAAACGATACCTGCTACATACTCGTAGTTATAAAACAAAACATTTATTTTCAAGGAAATTGTTTATTTTTACTAATATAATTACTTAACTCAATACATACTAATACATAATTTGGATGGTAAGTTAATACACATGAAATTAAGCTAAAATATTTATTGCAAATCAATGCTGCTTTTTCATGTGTAACGCACTATAAAGATCTACCCTTTCGTAGGTCTAAATATATTTGAGCAATTAATACGAAATTAAACGCACTAAACTCAAAACTTCTTTGCTTAATGAGATCTTAACTTCAAAGTTAATAGTACACCCAGGACACGTTTTATTCTCGGCCATAAAGTCTTTTAACTTAAATTCGTGGTGCTTCTGTTAATTTATGGGGTGTCGTAGTGAAGTTGAGTCGTTGATCAAACTCCGGCCCGCGCCGACCCCTTGCAGATTATCTGTGCAGATATTAATCAAACTTCATAGAGCTTAATATCTAGAGGTGGTTATCTAAACATTGCTTCCGAATATGTGTGGTACTTGTAGATTGGTGCTGAAATCTCAACTGGATATTGTATCGTGCATGCACATTGCACAATACACTATTGAAATCGCACAAGAAAATAACAGACACATGAAACGTAGGTACAAAAGGCGGCCGTTTAGCTTAGAGCTATCTGTTCCAGACCTTGAAATAGTGAGGTGTGCGGTGTGGGTGTGAGGTGATTGTCAAGGTAAGGTGAGGTGGTGTGCGTACGAGATGTCTGTAATTATGTGTTTAGCTCCGCAGAACAGCGTGATGCACGGCCGTCACCCGTGCGCGTGCGAGAGCGGCCTTCAACTTTGGACTAATTTGCCGCATCCTTTTTAAGTGATACAATAACTCTATGTTGAACTCGGTTCATTTGTGAAGTAAATACCACAGTATTGTTACACTTCGCAACTCAATTATATTAGAATACACCATATTTGTGAAGTTTTCTGAGTTTGGTGTTCAGTTCCGAAGAAACCTAAGTAATTTTGTAATTGTTTGTCGAAAGTCACGGTTAAGTCTAAATCGGTTTCTTGTCATCTTTAACTAGCGTATGCTTTCAAGTTTGTCGGATACTTCAAGTATGCTTATAATTGTCTTGGACAATATCGCTCTTGTGCCATTAGGTACTAATCTATATCTATACTAATATTATAAAGAGGAAAGATTAGTATTTTTGTATTTTTGGATGTTTGTGTGGAATAAACTCAAAAACTACTGGACCGATTTCAATAATTCTTTCATCATTCGAATGCTACATTATCCCAAAGTGACATAGGCTATATTTATTACCTGAAAAAATTAGGGATCCTTACTAAAACTTCAATAGTGTCCACCCGTGCGAAGCCGGGACGAGCCGCTAGTGAGAGATAAAGAGATCGAGACAATCTTGAGCTCGCAAGAGTTTGGTATCTGTTGTTTCAATGAATCCTTGTATTTCTTGTAGCTTCGCAAGGAATCGTAATACCAATGATTAACCAGATCGCATTGTACGACTAGGTATCAAAAGCTACTTAATCAGTTCGACTTCATTCCTAAACGTAACTCGGTGAACTATACGAAGCGCATTTCAAAATGTTCAATATTCAGGAACCCTCGACTCCGTAATACTCTTCTCCAATCCAGTTTAGTTTCCGCAGCAAGCGAAGCTGTACATCCTTGTGGATATTGCCTGTTTTACACGGACAATTTTTCTCTTCCAGTTCAGTTAACTTAATATTATTTTCCTGTTTTCTGTTATGTTGTGTGGGTCGATTTGATTCTGTGATTGCTTTTTAAACGTTGCGTAAACAGTTTTGTTCGATTTTGATTAATAGAAAAACGATATCAACGTAGTGCAAGTATGTTAGACCTATTATTTTAAGCTTACTGCATATTTTTGGACCCATCAGAACACGGTGGCATGTGTTCTTTACTTCCAAAGTTCAGACTAGCAAACAACGTTTATAAAATGTATTAGATATCGAACTTTCAAACTCTCGCCAAACTACTGACACATCCCTGGTTTCTCACTTCGAGACCTACTACCTAGCGTCGCACTCTTTATTCCCCAACAAATGTATTGTCACTTTATCCCCGACCCCGCTCTGCTCCGCAGAGATCGATTGCGCGGCCAGTTTTATTGTTTAGAAAACTTTCGACAAACGTCCAACAACATACATCGTTAATATCATTCACCTCGGCGCGTCGACCGTCAACCGACCGTAATAAATGTCTCAATAACTCACAACGCTGTTGACAGATCGCTCCGACCATCATTAAGGCATAAGTAGATTACTTCGTTCGTTAAACAAACAAACGAGTCCTTCCGACTTCGGTTCGAGTTTCGGCGTCCCAATCAAAAGTCTGAAACAGTACTTTACGGATGCGAATTCCGACGACGTAGCGGAGATTTTAACTTGTTATTAATTAACTGCTACGTTTGAAGTTGGACTCCTTGCCAGTCTCGTCGTGGGAAAGCAAGCAGATGACAAAACGATGTTTTCGCGCCAAAGCCGCGCGATTAGGCGTGAATCGGCCATATCATATTTTGAGGAAAATTGTCCGCAAAATTGAGAGCTATCGGAATTTATTATTCGTTTAAACCTTTTCAACTGCCTGACGATGGAATAAATTAATTGCTTTCCAAACATGCCGCTCAGCTCTTTATGTTTTTCAATTATTTTGATCATAATTTTAAGCCCCAATATGAATGTGTCAATCATCGCAATATGCGTGTAGTGTTCCGAAAATTATTAATGCACCACCACAAAACACAAATGCTCACGTTCATGTCATGTATGCTTCATAGTGTTTTATGCTATAACTCTTTCTTATTAGGGCTCTCTTACACGAGCGGCACGACGCCAACGGCAGAGGCAACGGTAGCCGTCGACATCCGTCGGCGGCAGCCGACTACACGTCGGCGGCAGCCGTCGACACGTGGGCGGCAGCCGTCGACCAATGGCGACGCTCGCAGTTGTTTGTGTTTGTAACGTGCCGCGTCCGCCATTTCCGTTAGCATGTCAACTGCTGCCGCCGACGTCTCGACGGCTGCCGCCGACGTCTCGACGGCTGCCGCCGACGTGTCGATGGCTGCCGCCGACGTGTCGTCGGCTGCCGCCGACGGATGTCGACGGCTACAGTTGCCTCTGCCGTTGGCGTCGTGCCGCTCGTGTATTGACATCGTGCCGTTCGTGTAGGAGAGCGCTTACTATGTATGTATTTGCAAACAACAAGAAACAAACAAAACCTAACACAAAACAAGATTTCTATAACAAATGCAAACAAACATTTTTGGCCGGCTCCTAAAAACACTCCAAATATCCTCAACTACTGATCATATTCATGTTTGTCTCTAATAGAGCCATTTATAATCCAGTTAAATATTCGTACTTGATACATAAGACCAAGGGCGTCGTCTTCACTAAGTGATATTTATAGTCCGGCGCGCTCGTGGTGCTGAACACGTGTTCTCGTAACGACTATTAGTTAATATTTTAGATTATATCGGACTAATTTACTGACTACGGCTAGTTTGATTTTGCAACTTCCTATTTTGAGTACGGGTGACTTAATTGAAATGATGAATGAGGGTCTTACGTAAACGTTGCTTAAAGTTAGTCACTGTTTAAAATGTTATTTGTAGGTATACTACCATGTTCTGACGAATAAATATCTGAATCTGAATCTGAATCTGAAAACAAGAAAACAAGAACTTTAAGCAGGTGTTACTTTATGTTAGCTTTAAGTTTAAGTGAAATGCTAAGCTTTAGCAGCATCATTAAATAATTTAAACTTTAAAAAAATAACCTCTGACTTGCTTAGTTGTTAATGATACCTACAATGTAAGTGGAATATCTAAGCCCTGTTTACGACATTGTCAAAATCGCGGGTCGAACCTGGATGCGATTGGCATGTGACCGAGATAGATGGCATAACAGGAAAGAGGTCTACAACCTAGAAGTTTCCGCTTGTTACTGCTTAACATACTTAATAACTTACTACTAGGTACTTAATATATAATATTTGAAATTATTTCAAATTATTATCATAATAATTATGATAAAGACACTAACGTCTTCTTCTTATTAAGAGCTAACTGTTTAACAGCAAAACCATCGTGAGATAAAATCGCTAAATTCAAACAGAAGATGAGACTAACTTCATCATTGATTCAATATTGGAAATGCTTGCTGAATCACTTCGCCGGCTGCCGTTTGGTAAAACTGCAGCCTGTATTGAACCTGACAGTAATCTTCTTTGAATAGCCGTGGGTTATTCTCGCAAAAAACACGAAAACGGATGGACCGTTTTTTGATTTGGTTTGTTTGCCTCAATACATGGGTAGTTTAAGTTTACAAACAAAAGTTAAAAAAACTAAACTAACTTCCACATTTAAATATTTTTAAAATATGTATTTTTAAGCTCTAGACGTTAATTTAAGTAAAAACCCTTCAAAATAACATAAATTATCAAATGAGGTAATAGTTAACTTGAATAAAACAAGTGTTAAATTGAAACCGAGCTAACGAGCCACTTTAGCACTTACGTTACATTTCACTTCCGGCAGGGAAACGCTTTGAACACGAACCGCGTAGTTGCGTCATTGGGCGTCGCTGTTTACCATTCAACTTTTTAATACTTTATTGGCTTGTGACGGTGGCGGCGTTTACAACGACATTGAAAAAGGTACCATAAAAAGTTAGAAATGTCAAAGAAATACCTATCTTGCCCGGTGGCGTGCAACAGTTAACTCGCCCCACCTTCGATCTATTATGAAAGAAAGTGTATTGTTAGAATAAACAAGCTGTACCTCGCGATTCGCCCGTACGGTCCTGAAAAACGGAGGTCATTAAAATTTGCCTATGTATTGTTCCAGGGCATAAGCTATTCGATATCAAATTGGTTTAGTAGTTACGGAGATACGTGGTAAAAAAAATGTATTTATAATGTTAATGACACAGATCGAAACGCACAATACACAGCCCAAACACTTAGGCACATGACTTGTATTTAAAACTAGCAGCTTTTTGCAGTTTATACTCGCTGTTCTAAGTTAACTACATTTTCCGAGATAAAATGCTTTAATCTGGAAAATAAGCTGGCTCTATACCAAAGCTCTTCAAATCCGTTTAAGGAGGCGTTCGGTAAACTTTGTAGGTGAAATTAAGTATTTTACCTTCTTCGTGTTATATTTAATAAGCTGTTAAGAAAAAATACGTCTTTGCTACCCAACATACAGACAATTATGTAACATTGTCGAGCACCTCCCGCTGGTTCCACAGGATTGTTTGTTACGTCACAACTTTTGTCCCTGTATTTCTACAATCAAATTAATAAAAACGCAAATTATTCCCTCAAACTACACAGGTACGTTTGCTTTTATTAATGATGAAAAACATTTGTTTAGTTAGTCTCCCGTCAAGCGATTGTTTAACAAAACTGGGACCGACTTGTGCGCTCGAGATTATCTTCGTCAGTCTTACTCTAATGAAATTTCTAACGAGAGCGACAGTGACCGAAATAATATCTCACTCACTCACTAGACAAGGGCTCTGAAGGTTATTCTTTTACACCACAGAAGCGATGGAAATAATAATTTACGCTTCATATCGTAGTACCTACTATTATTAATTCTATGATATCGTATTGTCGGGTCTCATATAACAGTGTGAGTTACAACCTTCCAACGCCTAGTGAACTGTGGGCTTACTGTTTCAAAGATGTGTTACAATAGCCGGCAGTGTTAACATTTCTAAGTAATAAAAACAAACTGCTTTGTTACGTTTCCTCCGGTTGTTTGTTAGGTAAGAGATCTGGTGTTACAAAGACGTGCCTACTGTAGGCACTGATAGATGGATTATGTTGTGTGTATATACAATGGATTGATTACATGTCAATAATTACCTACGGCTATGTACCTGCTCTACAAGCTGATAAGGAAAGTGTATGCTAAGACAAAAGGGGCTTACATACAACCCGGTCACAATATCTGTGCACCTCGCTGGAATGCGTATAGCCTTATATAGTCGCACTCACGCACCGGGGAGTGCGCGGAGAGGTGACAGGGGAAGCGGGAGAGGCTCCCGCTTCAGCGTCACCTGTCAGTGCGACTATATAAGGCTATACGCATTCCAGCGAGGTGCACAGATATTGTGACCGGGTTATAGGTATACTCATCATTATGAAAAACTTTTACTATGGGATCAACCCTGAAACCGAGAAAAAATGTTTGCTGTTCCATACATTTTGTCGAGTGTTATTGACATTTTTCTGTGGAACAGCTGGTTTTTTTCTCGATTTCAAAGTTGGTCCCATTGTAAAAGTTGTTCATAATGATGAGTACTATAAATCCTTTCCTTATAACCCTGTATTATTGTATCTACCTAAAATCTACCTATTTCTGGACTCAACTTTTTATTAATTTGTATTGTATTGTATGTATGTATTTGAAATGAATGAAATATAATTTATTGTTCAACAAACATCATAAGTTCATTTTCTTCATGTAAATACTTAAAAATAGCATCAAAATAACTAAAGTTTATCGAAATTGAAACATAGATTTTCTATTTATTTTTCACACCAGAAATTACAAGCAAAGATATTGACGCCCTTATCGCCAGTAAATTGTTATGCACGATGACTCCGCAGATTATTTAGTTAATCTAGACTTAGATAATATTGAAAATGTTGCCTCAGTATGTACTGATTACGGTGACGTATCACAAAAATTAATTTGCAAAAAAATGCTACGACTGTTGTTGTCATTCGAAATTTTCAGTGTTCTAAGATTTTTATTTTCAAAAATAAAGTTTGTTTGTGATTTCATTGGCCATATTTTTAATATATATTATCCATGGTCTTTTAAATTGGAAAAGCAGCAGGAATGTAGTGGATGAGACTGGATGTGACTGAAAAAGATAGTGCGCTAAAGCGGAAACCTGTATTCAGCTGTGAGCGGAAAACGGTTCATAAATTATTCCATGAAAAGCTTAATTTAACTACCAACAGCCGAAAAAATGGCTAAGTCTTGCGAATGCACTAGTTTGTGTATAAAGAACAAAAACTTGTACGTCCTCTATCAGAAATAAATCAAACCTGAATATAGCCTCAATCATAATTCAAACTTACCAGACGATTGACTTAAAAAAAACTACACAGTTATTTGTCGGCTTGAAAAAATTACGCCACGTAATTTTAACAAACAAAAGGTTTATCCCCACACTTGCAACATTTTAACAGAATGTGCCGTGAGAGCACAAGTTGGGGTTTCGACACGCCTCGTAAATATTGTTTAAAAGCTTTATGGCTGTAATACAAAGTCGAAAATATGTGAGGGCCTTTAATTTGCAACTAAGTTAGTAAGTTTGTGGTTGTTGGTTAAAGAGGTGACCACTGAAGTTTGGCACAGAATAAACAATCTTACAGTTAGAAAAAATGATTTATCTCAAATAGTTATTGGCTTGCTGAGTTAACAACTAGGTTATGAATAAGTGAGGTTATTCCTATTATACTAGTGCTATTAGCACAGCGTGCAGATTTCAATAATACAAAATAGAATATTCTTACAAAACATTAAAAAAGACTTATTAAACACAAGGACGTAAAATCTTTTTTTAACTAAAAATTAGTAGTTTTTTTAAGTTCATGTTTATGATATACAAATAAACAAATTCTACACAACTTAACACGAGAAAACGTCATTGACCGTGCGAGCGAAGCGTCTCTGCAACAACTGGCATAAATTTATTTCAAAAAGGGGAGAAATTTGCTGCAACGCCATTTACCGGCCGATTTAGATAAAACCTAACTAAACAAGAATTTCGAACATGAGTAAAATCAGTCAAGAGGTTGTTGAGATAAAAGACTGTGCTTGTCGAAAAAAAAGTTCTCGAGAGGTCTAAAACAGAAATACTTACCTACTAGTTTTATTTTATTTCCACAATATCAAACCACTTACCGACTTTCAAGGATTTTACTTGGCGGTAAGATTGCGGTCCACGTTTCCTCGAGTTTTCCTCCACGTGAAAACGTGACAAGCTAGGTCACATTTTAGAAACATCGGCATTTAAATTTACTTCATAATGTAGCTTATTGCTAACGTTTATTAGATAAAGACGAATCTAAAGATACTTGGCCACTTACTAAACAGAAGACCGTAAAATCTCTTATTAAATTTATTTGTAACTAATAATACAGGATCACTAGTTTTTTCTAAGCTAGAATTCACTGTGTGTAAATAAAAAAAATGTTTTTAATCTTGAACACGAAAAAAAAAACGCAATTTTATTTTGATTGCACAATTCAAACCAGAATTTTCAGGGATTTCGCTCGTCGGTAAGTTTTGGTCCACGTTTCCTCCACGTGAAAACGTGACAAGCTCGGTCACATTTCAGAAACGTTGGCACAAAATGTCTGGGTACTTACTAGAGAAACAAGAACATTCAAATTTACTTCAGAATGTAGCTTATTGCTAACGTTTATTCGATAAAGACGAATCTAAAGATATTTCGCCACTTACTAAATAAAAGATTAGAAATAGTAGAAAAGATCAACGCACAATTTATTACTAAAGTATCGAGGATGTTTAATATAAAAATTAAGGTAATAATAACTAAGTAATTATAAATATAAAAAAGTTACATAAACAACACATTATACAATATAATATACAAAAACATTTCAATACCTACGTACAATCGTAAAACATTTTCCTCTTTGGACAGTTGGGTTATGACTAAAGTAATAATTCTAAGGACAGAATAATAGAAAATGCTTCAATGTAAACTTTGGCACTAATAGAGTTATGTAACCTTTCAGTTTTTCAGGCTCAATAAATAAGTTTAACGACTGCGTCGGGGTGGTCGAAGTTGTTCGCAAAATGAGTAATAGCATCCTTAGTGTGACACCTGTGCTTCCATTCCTTCTACGGAACTGTTGACAGGCCATATTGTCATGCATTATTCATGTACATGCACACATACAACCGACACACACACTTCTATAGTGTTCGGATAGACTACGGACATAATTCTAGGATATCATTAAGTAATTATGTCATGATTTTTTTGTTAAATAGGAACAACCTAGAAATCGCAAATAAAAATCAACTGTTAAATAGAAAAATTAAATTCACTTTTGACAAAATGATAACAGCTGATTGTCTTTTGCGTAATTTTAGGATTGGCCCCATGAATTTATTTACTACAAAGTCATATTTACCTAGAAATACATATTACTTTATTTCCAAAAAAGCACTTGCGTTGACAAGATAAAATTCGCATCTAATTGAACGACCAGAACCTTAAATAGAATAAATTTATTAATTTAAACTCTAAAATTGCAAAATAACTACGTATGACTCATTAATTTAACAAACTATTTCTATTTATAACCAAAAATTACAAACTTTTCCTGTTACTTTTTAGATAAGAAAAAAATACCTAAATGGCTTAAATTTCACAACATTTAAGTCCCAATTTCCAGCGTTAACGACCAAATAAGTTAAAATACACATTTTGTAATGATTTTGCGTCACGCCGCCCCACAAAAGAATGTTTAAAATGTGGGCCAAACCCAAATACCGAACCAAATATTTTGAAGAGCGCCCAAACCACAGCAAAGCTCTACACAGTACCCAAGCTCTTGGGAACTTGCCTGTAGAAGATTTACGGCCAGATTCGACGATATATTTAGTGATCGCCTTTACTCTTGGTATAGACAAAAGTACAGAGAAGATAGTAGAAGGTATTTTAAAATTATTAGTAGCGATTTAGTTTTTAATTAAATTTAAATGTAATTTGTAGTGTTTTAAGTATTTTTTTGTAATTTTAGTAAAAGCGTAAAATGAAAGAGACCTTTACTTAAGTTTAGGACGAGTACTATAAATATGTTAAAAAAGAAAAAAAGACACTTTGCTATCTTTAGAAATTTTATAAAGAAAAAGCTTTTGTAGCTTTGCATAAAACGTCTCTAGTTTTCAGCAAATATTCTCTCTCAAACACAGCACAACAAAAACGAGACGTAAAAAATAAATAAAACTAGAGACACAAAAAGTAACTCAACAAGTTCATTCAGCTATAAATAGAGCTTTCACAATTTTAGCTCTCAAATCATCACGTTGTTACTGTTACAACTGCGGTAATAATACTCAACGTAAGTACGCTGAAGCGAGAGCATGCTTACTTATTAATGTATTGTGGGATAACATAAACCGATGTTGGCGGCGGTGCGGAATTAACTAACTGTATAATCTGTACTGGGGTTCATAATGCGATCAAAGTAAAGTGCTCCACACGTGCCTAACTACCCAACGAGGCCGGGCCAATTGGATCAGATTGGGAATTTGGTTAGCGTAGTCGGACTAACAATAAAATTATTGTCGTCGCTTTCTTTGAACCTTTGTAAAGGCGGTAACAATGAGCTTATTTCTATTGAGAATGAAACGTAATATTGCGGAGGTAAGGTCATTAGCGAAACAGAGAAAACAACAGTTTATTTCTTCGAAACATTAAATATTTTACGAGGTATGTATTCTATTAATATCTAAGTAAGTATTCGAACGAATACGACTTTTTTAACATACCCGACGAAAGTGGAATTTGGCGGATGGGCTCAAAATAGCGAATGTGCTCCAAATGGAGTAGTTACATGGAAACGCCATGGTAACATCTTAGAAACTATTTTTGCTTCGCTTCGAAAAGGTAAAAATATAAATTTTTGAAGTTTTTCATTATTCTTTCACATTAATTACAAACTAAATAGAAACAAAGTGGTAATATTAGAGTAACACGAATAAAGTCTAAATTCTCTGACTAGGTAAATTCAAACCATTCGTTTCAGTGTAGAATCATTTTATTCGATTCTATTCGAAAAATTCAAACCATTCGTTTCAGTGTAGAATCATTTTATTCGATTCTATTCGAAATGCATTCAAACCAAACATACAGGTAACACTTGTCTCCATTTCCCAACGATAAATCCATTCCAAAAGCTGGATTTGCGATACACCGAACAGCTATCGGACATCGATTGCTGGGACACTACTGACGTACGGAACATCCAACATCCGACAGAGATACGGTGAATTAGGTTAGTGGGAAATCTCGTCCCTTTGTGACGGTGTATGTAAACTACCTGGATGTGAGCGAACCTGTGACGTAATATAGATTACGTATCTTAGATAAAGTGTTATATGTGTATGTGTTTTGGATGGTTACGTATTTTCGTATCTAGGTGTTGATAAAAAGGTTAAAGTAAATTTGCGAGCTTTATATAATATCTATCTACTATTATCTACGTAAATCTAAGCGCTTAGCTAGCTGCGCCCCTCGGTTTCACTCGCGTTTTCCTTGATAAAAAGTAGCCTTTGTGTTAAAACAGTTTATGAACAACCTTCATTCCAAATTTCATGTAAGTCCGTTTAGCCGTTTTTGCGTGAAAGAGGAACAAACATTTTACATACTTACAAACTTTCGCGTTTATAATATTAGTAGCATGTTTTACTAACTAGTCACATACGATAATTGCACTGATCGTACTCGTGATGAACTTCGTGTGATCTAATGCGAATGGCCCAACAATTATTAAGATAAAAAAAATCTTGCTAGAAAATGACTTTATTTTCAACACTGGTTTTTTTGTGATTTCGACACATATTTTAGAAAAATCCAGTAAATTTTTCAATAGTTTTCGTTTAGTAAAAAAGAGTAGATACTATTTAACAAACCTTGAGTTCGTATTAGTAAGGAAAGTGTAGAAGTGTTAACATCACTATTACAATAAACTATTAAACACGAAATACTATCGAACAATCAAAATACTGAATCCATTGTTTGAAGCAACACCGAACAATACCTATTAGACTAATATCAATATCAACCCATTGACAATGGCCGCTCCGTGCAATTTACCAATGTATCTTTCAGTTAGCTTATTTTGCATTGAATGCAATAAATGGCATTGTAAATAAACCACATAATAAGGGATCCGGCGTGTGATTAGCTTTCCATTAGCAAAACAATTGCGGTTTGGGGAGCGCACTCGCGTAGCCGGCTTTATGTGGGTACTTAGCGAGTAGTTTTGCACTCACGCTGTTTTCTCTCGTGCTAGTTTTGTTACTCAATTATTAAGTAGTTTTGTTTTAATGATTATATGTAACCTTTGCATTGGGACAGCATACTCGTAGGTTTAAAAAAAAACATAGATAGATAAACTCTTCATTGTTCACACCATAAATTACAAACAAAAGGATTATAACACTTGAAACATCATCATCATCATCTGCCTACCCTTATCCCACTTACGTGGGGTCGGTACAGTATGTACACTTAGCCGAACCCCTTACAGTATGGACACTAATAACACTTGAAACATAAGTATTATTAATGCTAGGTGTTCTATTGTAGAGCAAGAATAACCCTACCCATTCTCTGCTATTCTTTCCTCGTCGGAACAAATAAAGATGTGTGTTGTGAATAAGAAATATGTTTCCCGAACACATAAAAATTTTATTTTCCCATACTGTTCCATATATTTTTAATATACCTGAAACTAAAATTGCTTGCAAATACCTATACCTAAATTCAAATATGTATATACATATGAATAAATATAACTATAATAAATAAAGAAGCAAAAACTTCAAGGCCCTATTTTTAAAGCAGCAACCGCTACTGTGATTGTAAAGAGCTCTGTATTTATCTTCAGCCTGTGCTTCAGCCTTATTTTAATAACAATCTAAAGTACCAAATTGATATACTCGTAGTGAGTTTAATTAAATCATCTGTGTCGCACGCCAAATATATTCATTTCACAAACGTAATTATCGCCTGACAGTTGACTTGATGCATTATTTATTTGATTGGAGTGTTCAATTACAGTTTCCATTTGTCATTCCTTGACATTGCCACAGAATAAATTGGAGTTAACAAACATTGCTGAGATCTGAATCTGAGCAATGTTTCGTCGTCCTGTTTTTGTGTAATCTCTACTGCTAATACAATAAAGTAGAAACAGGCTATATGAAGTAAATTGTCTTGAACAAATAGTTTTCTTTAAGTTTGACGTTCTCTAAGTAGATTGTTTTATTTTGCGTATATAATTTTCTTTTTCTATTTTGGAAGCAACAGAAAATTGAAACATTGATTTGAATGAAAAGTTGTGAACATGTTCAACCTAACTTCTGTTTCTATTCAAATTTCGTTTGAAAAATGTCCGGATTGCCAAAGGGAATAGTTTCACTTGAACTCGTTATTCGACACAGCATCCACATCGAGTTTAAAAATGTGACTTTACGTCGACAATCCTCAGAAAAACGAGCACGTAACAAGTGAGCGAGGAGTTGACATTTCATCCTCAAAAACATCATACTCATCGTTTTACAGCTCAGTTTTACAGCGATTTTATTCCGTGCTTGTTCGAGCGCTCTCCCCATTGTTTTCGCGCGTAACTTTCACGATCTTTCCGCTTAAAACAATGTATAAAAGTTGCGAAGGGACACGAGCGAAGATAATTGAAGCAGTTGATTGCGCATGCAAAAATAATTTTAAAATACAATTCTCCGCTTCTTATAAGGTAATTCGACATGTTCACACGAATGGGCGGTTCAAAAATTAATCCATCCAAATCCTTCCAAACAAAAGATTGGCCTGCTTTATGATCCAACTAAAGAAAGCAAAACTACTATAACCTACTATTTTGAGCAAAATAATTTCGTAGGGAAAAAGTTGCGAGCTGTCAACCAGTTGTTTAGTCTGTGGCCACGAGCGATGCAAAACGAAAAGCGGGTGTCCTACGAACAGCCGGCACAGCAATGGGGATAATGAGGTGTGGCAACTTTATCAAACCTTACTACGCAAATTGGTTGTTAAAGCTTTTCGATTTGTTTCGACCCTTAATATCAAACTTTGTTTCTTCGATTAAAACTAAAAAGGTTCGTGTTTCGTATTAGTTTACTAAACTACATCATAATCAGAAAACTTTTGGAAACACTCATTCAAAGTTTTATGTTCCATGCTGTCTTTATTTTACAGTAATTTAATAGCGGATACTTCCGACTGTACTTTCAACCACATTCCGTGGCCTAAAAAATCATACTCAACGATTCAAAAGAAAAAGTTTAGATCGTTGAAACCGCATTGTAAAATAAATGCCTACAGGAATTGAAATCACCGGGTTTGCACACAAACACGCCTCAAAACAATGCAGTACGTATTTACCTTAGCTTTGAGTTATCAACCGTACAATCAATCGTAAACATAGGCCGCTATAAAAGATCGTAGTACTCGGGTACCATAAACCGATAAATTGTCAACCGACAGCCCGCCAGTCGACAACTCGACAGGCGTCGACACGGAAAGTACTCGCATGACGACGCGTCGGTAATCCCTATTGACGGCGTAATTGCCTGATATTTTGACATTCTGCCAACGCGATGCTCGATCTATAATGGCGGATTTTACCCAATTTACCTACATAAGTCTGACGAGCGACGTTTTAGTGATGTTGAAAGGAAAGTCGCTCGTGTAAAGTGCTTTTGTGCGGCAGGTACGCAAAGCTCCTTTTATATTACTTTCAGTACACGTATTTGTTGTAAGCTTCAAAGTAACTTAGTGTGGACTCACTCGTACCAACTGACAGATTCTATGATTTAGTTCATGTCTGCTTTTTATCCAGCTGTCTAGAAAGAAGGTAATTTGTTCTGATTATTTTTTATTAAAATAAGTGGCAAATAAGTGACGGGTCACCTGATGGTATCTGGTCACCGTCGCATATAGATAGTAGATTTACACCTACAATACTCTAAGTATCTTCAATGTGTTCTGCCTTTGAAGACTTACAAGATTATGTGCCTATAGTTCAGAGGTCCAAAAACCTTTTTTTATTTTTATTTGTAATACTTTAGTATAACAAATAAAAATAAGAAACCATCTGTTAGTCATGTTAATATGACTAACTTAATCAAATCAGTTTCACTAAATGACTTTTACATCACCAACTTTGGTTTACTTAGCAGGAGTTTTAAGATGAACAATTGGATAAGATAAACTTTCGTAATAAACTTTCCGCCTTCCTTGGAGCTTTTCGTTATTTATAAAAGCACGTTTTCTCTAAACAGATTGCTCTTAGTATAAGTTCTAAGTTTTATAAAGGCTTTCTTTAAAACTTAACAAAAACTGCGGAAAATAAAATAACAAAAATAGATAATTATAATCTTTGAATCTTTACTGAGCGTGATTTTAATTTATGTGAACTTATTTGATTGGCTACTGATTCATATCAGGGTCGTAGATAAGGCCTATGCCTAAGGCTTTATAAATACGATTTTACGAATAGTAATTTGTAGCAATTAGTTAATAAAATAGGTACCTACGCAAATAATAACAACCACATAATTCACACCACAACTTATTATTCAAACCTTCGAATTTCGGGAAACCCGTAAATCTGAAATCGTTTAAGTAAATATGTAAACAAATTAAATTCAAACGCTTTTAAAAGCAGTAAAAGATAAATAAACACGTTTAAGGCTGTAACATATGCTCATTAATTTTATTAGGTCGAAACCAGCACAGATACCGCAAAAGTGTGAACGTAATTTTAACGTCCCCAAAATTTGTCAACAAATTATTTGCTTCTCGAGAAAATCGAGAAAAACTCGGAATCCGATATCAATGAAAACGTGATGAGGCTCTCGGAAACTTTATTAACATTTTCAAGAAAAAGATGGAATCAAAGGGAAAGCTTTGCGTCAATTTATTACATGGCCTACTTTTTATAAGTCAGGCTGTTGAATGATCGCTTTTGCTGTCTAGCTTCGTTTTTCTTAGATTTATTTTTTAGATAACGACGGCTGTTGCGAAACACGTGGAAGCTAAGTTAATTAAAATAATAATGCCGCTGATTTTTGTGCCAATTTCTATACTTCGCTACTTAACTGGAGATAAAAATCTTGTTGGGTCTCGTTGTTGATCTTGTTGTTGATATTTGATTTAAAAACATCAATCTATTGGTAAATGATGCTTGGAATAATACACGTTTGTAATTGGCTAATATCGCCGCATGTATAATACACTACACATTACACTTTCACTTTTACTAAGAACTACCGAAATAAATAGTCCCCAATCAACTTTTCTTTGTCAAGTATATTGACATCATATTTTTTGTTCTTTTGTCCTAAATGAAAATGTAAACGTATCGTCAAACAATTTACTCCGCAAAATTATCCGATAGATAAAGTTTTACGTCTAACCTTCCCAGTCCGGTCCGGAATCCGTACTCGGATGTAATATATTA
Source organism: Alcis repandata (assembly GCA_949125135.1). Classification (NCBI taxonomy): domain Eukaryota; kingdom Metazoa; phylum Arthropoda; class Insecta; order Lepidoptera; family Geometridae; genus Alcis; species Alcis repandata. Next base: position 6,429,618 of record OX421235.1, on the reverse strand, counting down.
AGCGAACGGAACCGAAAGTGGCATAAAAGTGATTCTATTCCAACCAACGGGTTTAGAAGTGTTTATTGGACTTAAATAATATTGAATGTTACACTTTCACAAAAATATTTCAAAATTTAAAAAAAAAATCTAACTAAACAAATTAACAGTATTACAACGTTAGGTACTAATTTATTTAGTTTCTTGACTACTTGTTTCGGAATATAACACAAATATGATAGACTAAAATCCGTGGCCGTTATATGTACTTTATTTATGTATTTATTGAGTAGATATAAAGACTAAGTTAAAATTAGGAAGGATGGTCTAACTAAGATCTTCTAACTAGGTTGCCAGCATGTTGGCAGACGTTGAACTAAGTCTAATGTTTCCAGACTTTTAATAACATAAGTGAGTGAGTGAGACTAATAAGTGTTTATTCGGCCGTGTTAGTTATAAATTAGCTAATAGATACTTAATGAAGTAGGTAATTATTGTTTAAGCGTCTTGTTAATTTTTGCTGAACTTTGAATTGAGATGTTGAGTCGTAATCGTAAGTTACTTGGTGTTTAATTACAGATATAATTCGAAAATACCTACGTAATTCTAATTTATGTGCTTTTAGGAGTCTTAGAACCAAACTTTTTTTTTTATGAAGCGTTCCAACCACTAAAAAATTAACTTAATTAAAACCCTCTCTCAATTTACTGAGGTGAATGTGGTTTTAATTATTTTGTGTAGTTTTAATAGTAGCATTCTCTTTTTAAATACTTTAAAAATTATCTATAAAAAAATTAAACGGACATTTCTACGGTTTTCAATGTTTACCACACAAGATTAGTGAGATTCCTATCTTACACAGCCAAAGCGACACCAAATCAACAATTCTACACTTCTACTTCTTCTTGGGTGTTAAACACTCAAACATCTCACGAAACTGAGCCACTGACCGCTGACAGGGTAAAAGTAGCCGTTTGGCAACCCTATAGAGATTATACAGCCGACCAAGTGACTTTGGGTCCCCTCACAATTGTCGGAAATCGGAATTTTCCCAAACACAGCTTCCGGGCCCTAATCTGGAATCGGACTACAAATCAAACGGCCCATCAATTGGGCTCGAATTTTTTGTCAAACTTTTTTATTGGATTCTCACTCTATAAAATCAAAGGTAGGAAAAAGGTAAAATGATCTGAAGAGAAATTCAACCGTCGTGGATTTGTGATAGACAATTTATATCAGTTATATTACAATTTGACCACTTTACGTTTTGATAAACTTTGAATGCAATGAATTAAGGTTTTAATGGCTTAGTGGAAATCTAATCGTTACAGAAGTAAGAGTAGTAGGTACGTACAGTGTAGGTTTCTTACTTCTTTTTTACCAGATGGTAAAAAAGAAGTAAGAAAGCTTTGCCTGAGTAACGTAGATATAAAGACAATAAACCTCTTTTAATATGGAAACGTGGTTTTGACACATTTTGTTATAATTAATACTCACGTAGGTAATAATTATTTTTACAAAACAAAAAAACAAAGACCGACTTCAAAAGACTGACTATTGAGTTACGAGTATTCATCTATTTGTCGCGCACGTACTTAATGAAAATTTAAGACTTACGTATATGGTTTTCTCATGGATACCATTATCAAGTACTACATGGGACCATACGGGAAGCGTCAGCTTTCTAATAAAAAAAGAATCATCAAAATCGATTCACCCAGTCAAAAGTAACAAACAAACAAACAAACAACAAACATAAAAAAAAACATACAGTCGAATTGATAACCTCCTCCTTTTTTGAAGTCGGTTAAAAATGAAGTCGTTTACTACGACTAGTTTCAATCACATTTGGTGACCTTCATCAGGTGAGCTACAAGCGTGACGCGCTCCCGGTTGCGTCTCGCCAGGTACTAGTCGAAGTAAGCGACTTAATTCTTACGTGAGTATTCCCGTGTTAATTATAAGAAAAAAAATAAACCTCGCTTGCTAGTATAGAAAAGATTTAATATGTCGTTTAAAAACGTAAAAAATATCCTTGGAGGCGCTGTCTTGTTACAGCGGAAGTGACGTCGCCCCGACGGGACACACGTCACTCCGCCAGTCGCCACGCGTATTGTGTGCCTAATATGAAGTGATAGAGGAAATCTCGCTCCAGACACCTTTGTCAACATTGTTGACGCGGATCAGACAAGCGTCTTCATAAAATGTAAAAGCATGTCACTTGTTGTGTTGTATTTTATCTGTAACTTGCAGTTTACCCGACTTTGCTCGGTTACTCTTTATTTAAACTAGAATAAGCTATGAAAGCTGGGATAACATTTTTTTAGCTTCTTCAAATTTTAACCAAAAACAAAAACTGCTGACAAAACTTTTTATTTGAATCACTAACAAAATAAAAATAGTAAATCAACTAAGATGGTTAGCGTCCTAATCAATCCTATTCAATTATGTATTTAAAATATCTCGATTTACCAAAGTCATAAATTACTAAAATTGATTCTCAGATGGTTCAACTGATTTTCCTGACTAGACTGGTTAATCTTTAAAGCATTCTTAATGTGAACTCGAAAAGACGAATTAGTGTCGCTGCCCACACGCTTAGACAACGTTCTTTGTAACGCCAACGAGCAGGTCATTCACCTAAAAGCGACCGAATTTCAGCGAATAACGAAACGCCAATAAAAAATGAAAATAAAAGTCAATGTTCCAACGAAATTCATATAGCGAGAATCAAATGAAAACAGAGAACATTGAAAATACGTTGAAAAAGATTTTATGGAGTAATCTCGAAAGGAAAATATGTGGGGATTGTTCAGCAAAGGTAGCTTTGTATTATTTGTTCTATGGTAAAGTTGAACTGTTTGTTCCCAGGTGTTTCCGAGAAACCGGCTTTTACGACTATATTTCCAGTTATTCTACGTAATTCGTAGTCGCAACAATTTTGAGATTCCTCATTTTCATGGAAATGGATTTTTTGTTTATTTGACACAGCTCTCTTTATTGGAAAAGGCGAGATTCATCAGAAATATTTTTTGTTACGGATAAAATAGCAAAGTAACTACTTAGGGGCTGTTTTTAATTTCATTAGACGTGAAAGGGGGGAGTCTAGTTCCTATATGTTAACTCTTTAAAATAAACGGCCAAATCAATCCTGATAAAATTTGGATAAATAGTACATAGTAGCATCAGAAAAACGAATATGAAACACATTTTTGTTCCAAAATATTGCTAAAAACCTAGAATTTTGCGTGTTAAGTCGTGGGGTGGTGTTATTTACAAACCCCTTATCGCGGCGGTAGATTACCCACTGGTTTACATTGCAGGGATATTATCTCTCACCCCAATAAACCGTTAACATTAAGGATGTTAAATTACGCTGAGCCCGCGGCCGAGTCCCATATAAGTACCACAGATACACAGTAACTCAACTTTACACATAACACATGCAAACACATCACGCACACATAAAATGGTATACCAGTACATCCCTGTGTTAACAATCATTCATGAACTGGTAAGTACAGCAGCCTGTTGTATATTTTTCTCGTTTGCTAGAGGTTGACTTCATGTTTATTTGACTCTGATACTAACTCTACTAACTTTACCTGCGTTGACATAGGTACTTTTGATCGATATCTGATTTCAACGAAACCAGGTAACTGTATTAATTTATATATTGCCGCAGGGCAATTATCCGGCAAAACGCTTGTTACCCGACATTATCCGATTAACTTAATAAACAATTAGTTCGGAGGAAATTTTAATTAAGCAACGAGTTGGCTTAAGACGAGATTTCATTTCAATGGCATTAGCGGGTCTGCATGTAACCATTTCTATGGTATAAGTGATTCCTTACAAATAGTCTTATTGAACCGTAAGCATAAATTAATAAAAGTGTGCCTTTTTCCGGAATCAAAATTAAATGTCTTAATGTCCAGCCTTATGATTCACGCCTTTCCCAGATGGCTTCAACTTCGCTTCAGTTTATTTTTCAAAAATTTTATTTTTTTACTAACCAGGAACGCTTATCTCTTTATTTAAAAAAAATGTGTTTTTCATCAACGAATTAGCAACGAGTTCTAATACAATAGATGCAATTGATTAAAATAAATTTTTCCAATCCCGCTCAATACACAAAAACCTAGTTTCAAGACAATTTACCACTTGCTGGATTCCAATTGAATTGGTTTCAGCATTTATTTTGTACTGCTTTTAAATGTGCATATATACAACATGCGCAAGCTTATGTGATTTGAAAACAATTTGAAAGGCGCCACCTGTTAACTGCATAGTTCTATGAACGACGTATCGATATTATAGAAATAGGGGCTTTACCCAACGCCATACGAATACTATTGAGTTCGAGTTCATAACATGAATGTGAATTGAGAGAGTCCTTCCCAGAGGACTTGTATTCATACCCGCGGGCCCTCCACGCCTCCTTACCCTAACAAAAGAGAGAAAAATTGTCGAGAGACGGCTCCGCGTACAAAGTGAAAATGAATGGTCTTCCATAATAGAGTCTTGATAAAAGACACGCTTGCGCTTGCGTCTTTAATTTGACACTTGATTTCTTTATTCACCGACGATAAGTATTCACAACTCGTAAATCATTTTCGACGGACAGACATTTGATTAACAAATAAAAGAGTTGCAACGTAATTTGGGCGTGTCTGCTTTCATTTTCATGAGCTAAAAATAAATGATCGTGTGCGTTTTGTTAAAGCAAAATTGCGATTCGGCAGCGAAGTACCACATTACAGTTTTGATCTTTTAAAAACCATAAAATATTGACAAACTGAAAGATTAAATCATAATTACAGAAGCAATGCTCTTTAAAAGAGGACAATTAGTGTACCTAATTAGCCATTAATACAATAACCGTTGTTTAATAGGAGAGTAAACAAGGGTCAAGTTTTGGGTGAAATAAATTCATATCATGTGATTAATGTTTGTTAGTCTTGTCATTTTGAACCTTGTCATTACCTGATTGTTATCGATGCTAAACGACGGTAAGTTTCGATTTAAAGGATCATACCACCTCGACACATTAAAAGGGTTTAAAGCTTTACACATTAAAAAGTTTAAAAGCTTATAACATTAACAGGCTTTAAAGCTAGACAACGTCTGAAAGTTTTTTATTAAGTTTGACACTTGATACAAAGTGATAAATGCTGAGAATGTCATGTTTTTTCCCCCCTGCAAATTAACCCCGTTTTGTTTAAAGTGACACAGCACACTAGAGACAACTGTAACGACCAAGATTAGAACTTTACTCAAAAGCATAGTTCCGAAATACACGATTTTAATCTAAATACAATTATGTAAAGCATGACCGATAAAGCATCTTTAGACGGTTAATTCAATGCGTAAAAAGGCTTGTAACTGGTTTAAAAAGAACATAAAGACAAGCTTTATTATTTAGTGGCACGCAACGTTGCGCCGCCATAAAGACTTCTAGTACTTGTATTGTCTCCGTCGCTTCACTGACTTCGATTTAACAAGTTTACAAATTATTTACTATCACGATGGAGAGGGAAGATATTTGGGAAAGAGAGAGCATTTGGGGTAGAAAGTTTGTGTGTTGTTTTATTATTTGATTATAATCAATTTTTTTTGCAGGGTCTTTAGCTATGTTACCGTTTTACCAGCCTTTAGAAAAAAGTGGGAGCCATCCTTTTCTTTTTAAATTGGTCGTTTTTTTAATAAAGTAGGTAATTTAGTTTGAATAATTTATTTTTCTAGTTTCTTCTGTAGTTTTGTTTGTGAATACGTTAAATAAGACAAGAACATTATTTTTACAAAACAAAAAACAAAAACCGACTTCAAAAGACCGACTATTGAGTTATTCATCTATTTGTTGCGCACGTACCTACTTAATGCAAATTTAAGACTTATATAGTTTTCTCATGGATACCAATATCAGAACTGGACTAAATTGAAATGTGACCAAATGGGAAGCGTCAGCTTTCTAATTTATGTATGTTTATTTAAAAAAAATCAATACAAAATGAGCAATCCAACAACTCATTTTTGATTTTCCCCTGTAAAAGCTTTGCGCCTGTAAATTTAATTAAATTGTTGACAAAATAATGTTTCTTACTAGAAAATTTAATAAAATACTGAGCGGTAACTTTGGCAATCTTTTCGTTTTCGTTTTCCCTGTCAATAACAATTTTGTTGTTTGACGAATTTCGTAACTTCCTGGCTTTTGGCGAAACAAAAAGGTTTGCGGAGTAGGAAGTACTTGAAGTGTTTGAAATCTTGCGGCAAGTTTTCCCGGGTTTTAACTGAAAACACGAGGATAATTTCAGTTTTAAAAGGCTTTTAATTTGACAAGTTATATTTTAGAAGCTATGCACTGCGGTGTGCTTTCAATTTTCTCGTCTTTTAGGACCATATATTACCCTACCCTCATAGGTCATATTTTTTTTACAATATTCTATTTTTATCTTCATCTTTATAATCCACTGAAAAATAAGTGTGAGTCTCCTTTTTTTGCTTAGGTATATTACTATTATTTACCAATTATTACAAAATCTTACAATTTTTATATACCTACCTATATAATTAACTTAAAATCTAATATAATGATCAAGATATATGATACTTAATATATAGGCACAGATATAGTTTAAAATATATTACTAAATTCGTTACTCGATATAATGATAAAATTATTAAAAAAGAACATTCAACCCCTCAAGCAATTTCGTGTACTTGGGGTCTAATTCTATTTTCGATTTCAATCTGAAATCAAAAAGCTTCGGAGCTCAAACTGATGGCAGGATCGAAAGTGGGGCATTCTGTCAGTTTCACTTAACGCCCCATCCGTCGTCCCCTGTCAGATCAGCCAGGTTTATAGCGATCCAAACTTTTGTAAAGGAGTACATATTTGCGCCGTGCGGCGAGTTGGTACTCGTCAGGTTGGTGATCAATTTCGCACTTTGATCGTATAGCTAGGGTACGTCCCTAGTGTGCACTGTTATTTATTCTGTGCCTTTGCATAACTTTTTTTTATATTTAGATGTACCTACTCCTTGTTAGCGTGATTTTTTACGCGTAATTTGGGGACATGTTGTTATCCATTCCTAATATGTACTTTGACAGTAATATAATGAAGAGTGAATGTGATTGAGTGTTTGATACTTTTTATGCTGAAACGAATAAATCGATTTGTATGAAATTTGGAATGCAACCGGGGAGTTCAAAAAAAAATGCACATAGTTTTACTTTTATTTCCTTCTACGGATAAAATCCGAAAGCTTCAAACTGAAAACTGACGGTCGCCCGTTTGGTCCGAAATTAGGGCGCCCTGTTAGTGTCAATCAACGCCCCGTCCTGCGCACGTCAGAACCGTTTATCAGTTTAGCGTCCTGTATCGCTGGCTGTGTTTCTCGTAGATACTCGTATGTATACCTATAGTCAGCCGGTCTTACGTATAGAGTATTGACAAATGTAATTTAAGTTCGGCGTGATACAAAAATGAAGTGCGCTGAGCTATCATCTTATGTCATTTAGATTAAATATGTAGTTTAAAAATAAGTGGGCAATGGCAAAAACATGTCTTTTGACACTTTTCATAACGCAACGGTTAATAAAAAAAATTTGATTAATTTTTTTAAAGTATTTTCTTATTTATACATATTATAATGTATCTATGCTTTTCTTCAAAATGTAAGAAAGATAAGAGTTAACAGAGCGCAATTTATCATAAAACAAACCTACAGATGCCTATTTATGCCAGTAAACTCTAACTTGCTTGGCTTAGTCAAATATTGGCAGAAACAAATTAACAGTGTTCTAAAATATAAAACTTATCTCGTGTTTTGTATCTCCTACCTCTTAAAAAACCTTTTATTGCATTGTCATCGGCGTTACTCGGGTAAACTAAATTTCAGCTCGATCAGGCACTGAAAAGTAGTTAAAAATTCAGTAGCTTGATTTGACCCACACATACAAACACGACAAGTTAAATAAAAGCTTGTAAAAACATTTTTTTATTTTTTTTTTTATTTTTTTTTTTTTATGTAATTGAGTGACGAGACGAGCAAATCGCTCGCTTGATGTTAAACGTCACGTTTACATTGTACATGTTGTAAAACAACACTCCCGTGTTTGCACTTCACATAGGCTCATTCACGTGCCTAAGCTAATAACACTAATACCTACATATAGGTCAAAAGCTCAAAGGTAATCGGAATGTATAATCGGCAGAAGGTCGAATAACTCAGCGTATCCTTTCTGGAGGTCCATTTACCGTGATTTAGGGCCGAGTGGCGTCAGTGGAGCCGCGGGACGAGGGCGGATCGATACGTGACGCGCGGCCCTCCGCGGAGCGATACTTTCGATAAGGGAACTCCCACGTAGCGTAACGGGGTAAACTTGTTGCCATTTTCATTTCATTGCAAATTATATTACATCATAATCGTACAAATTTTGTAGCAAACCTCAACGACTTGACTCTTTGATTGCAGCTTTAGCATCATCGTCTGAAAAATCTCTTTAATTAACTTTTGACTTGGAAACTACTTAACCTTTTGAAGCTTAAACAATGTAAACCGCCGAGCGCCTCTCGTAGTTCCCTCCGACGATAAAAATAAAACTCACTTCAAACGTTAACAAAGAGCTTGCTCTCTGCAGTCTGTGGTAACTCTTCTATTAGATTAACAAGACAAAAGGCGACTCATCGCTACGCTTAAATGTATTATGAGTGTTTCTTACAATTAGCGAGACAATATTTTTGTGAGAAAAAAGCTTTAGTGGGTTTTAAGGAAGTTATTTTGCGGCAATTCTGTAGCCTTGATTTTCCTTATTCGTGCCAGAACAGATGGCGTTCATTCATTCAATTCCGACGCGGCCGCGTAAGCTACGCTTTACTTTATTCGTATTATGTATGACTTACGTGAATGTACTTGTTATGTAAATATTACGCTGTATATTATTACGGTAGGCGGATAAAATTACATACGGATAACGTAACAATTCTGTTTTAAGGAAATAAAATCTGTTTTTTGCGGGTTAACTTCATTGGTTTTAAAATGTATCCAATACCTTTACTGTCACTATACTGTCGCAGCAATGTTTCTCTTTTAAACAAAGCAAACGTGCACTTACGGAAATAACTCAACACTGTTTAATATTCACTTAAATGCCTTCAAAAGCCGTTTAAAAAGTTTTATTGGAATAGTTTGGCTCCTCGTTTGCACCCATCCGCTTCCGCGCAGGCGAGCTTCGATCATTGTACGTAACTCGTTTTTTATGGTTTTCTGTTTCGTTTTTGTTGATACAAAATTAATTAACTTATTTGTAAAATTGCAATGCTTGGTTTTAATGGGTTGCTTTGCTTAAATAGTTTTAGCTAGGATGGATGTTCAATTTTTAAATTGCAGAATTTCTTGATAGTAAATTACGATAAGTTTAAGTCTTATTTTATGCTCGTATGATTTAACTATATTAGATTAAATAAGGTCGCACTAGTTTTAGGAGCTATAATCCTTTTGTTTGTAATTTATGGTGTGAGTTTATCTATCTATTTAGCATTATTTATCTATTTAGCATACAATATTAGCAAAAAAAATTTTTATCTAAAAGTAGTATTGAAATATTTTTACAACTTCATATAAAGGTGATTCAAAACCTTACCGATTTTATCTTATTTTCTTTGTATCCAAAATACATTACAAGTTGTCAGCTTTATTTTCAACATGCTTTATATAATCTTTTTGTTCCCCTAATGACGACCAGCACGTGTCCAGGTAGACAAGCACCTTCGGTTCGATACGCATGTTTTTTTCTTTCCAAATAGTCAAGGTATAAAAAGCTGCGAAATTATATTTTTGGTTCCTGACAAAAAATTTCTGGTTAAAAAAGGGGAATATTGTTTTTTTTTATTTCAACTCGTTAGGTCAACTTTTCTAACTTGTCATTTAACTAACTTTTCTAACTCAAACACCGAAGTCGGAGATCGATGAACTCAAACAAGTCTATTAAGTACGAGTAGAGTTTAAAATTTAAGATCTTACGTATTCAAAACAACTGGAGTAAGGAAGAAGCAGAAAGACAGAATTTTAACAATAAACAAACACTAGAAAAATACATTTTGAACCAAATCTCTCCAATAGCCGAAAGCCTACCGAACCCTAAAAATAAAGCAGAGAGCACACAACCGACTCCATACGTTTATTTTTATTATACGTTAGTGTGCACATGTTATCAAAGCAGATGTTTGCTTTGGCAACAATTTATATTTCTCCTACAGCTCGTGTTTATCGTATCGATGTATTATGATTATTTTTATTTGTTTCTATGTGTTTTACTCTCGTTTCGATAATAATATAAATGTAAACGAAACGAAATACGATACGAATATGGACGAAAACAAGACGCGAGCTTATTATCGTAACCATTTATTTTTGCCGAAGAGCCTTTATCTTGTTGTTGTATATAGATAGACAAGATATTTGAACCTGTATTTATTATGTTATATTACTTTGATTTATTAACTTAGTCCTGCTCTTATCATTGTTTATCTGGATCTAGACAAAATAATATGTTAAAACAGAGAAAAACGAATTAGTAAATATTTTTTTGGTTTGTTTTTATGTTTAGTTTTCGGTTCTTTTGCTCTACTTTGCACGAGTGATACTTGAGATTCCGTTAAATAGTTTCTAAGAATCCAACCGTTACAATTTCGACCATCTGTCGTGTCAAATTATGCATCAAAAGGTTTTTTTGCTGATCAACTGACGGCTGCAAGATTTTATAGCCATTGAAAACGGGTTGCAGCCGGTTTCTAAAAAAACACAATAAATATATCAAAATTATTGAACATATTGTACAATTGCGCTGTTTCTTTGTTTCAGAATGTGATCGCAGTCATCGAGTTGTGTCTTCAATGACGGTAATATCAAATCGGCTAAAATAAAAAATGCGGTCACAAGCATCTAAATCGTCACCTAAAAAAGGAGTGGTTAAACCAGCATTGAAAACCAAACCTGTGAAAAAACAAATATCTACAAAAAATAAAAAATTGGTCACAAAATCTTTGGTAAAAGGACCGAAGAAAAATGCCACTAAAGATGATGCTGCATCTAAGAGTGATGGAAATACGGCGGGAGATAAAAACGAAACTTCGTCCGAGACCGTAAAAGCAGGACCTTCGAAGAATAGCTTAACCAGTGACCCACCACCCAAAAAGTCTAAGAAAGAATTAAAAGACAAGAAAGAACTGATAAAATCTACACCAGAAAATAACGTCAAGAAAGTCGTTTTGAAAAAAGGTCCCAAAATCGCCAAAACTAAGAAGTCACCTGCCAAACGTGTGAGCAAAAATGATGAAATAAAGAATAAAGTCGGTAAAAATGTTATCAAAAAGACAAAAGCTATATTTTCTAAAGCCAAAACTATCGTCAAGAAAGGAAAAGCGGGTACAGGTGTTCTAAAGAAAAACAAATTGATACAAATAAAGCCAAATTCTGAAATAGTTGATAAAGTAGACGATAAAAACGTCGACAGTAAAGAGACGTCTAATGATGAGAGTAAAATTTGTGAGGCCACCGGAGAAACAGCCAACCTTTCTCGGAATCTCGACGAAAAGAAGGAAGAAATAAATGACTCTGAATTAAATAGTCAATTATCTCCATCCTCTACACCTTCGAACAAAAGTGTTGATAGTTCACCTGACAAAGTGACCCCAACAAACAAACAAGAATCACCAAAAACTGAAACTGAAAGACCGCCAAGATTCTTCACTTCTAGCAGATCGCCTAGAATGGTCGACATTGATGTAAAATGTTGCAAAAATTCTAAAGGAAACCTTAGTGTTTCTGAAAGATTCTTGTCCATGAAATGCGAAACAAAATCAGATGACAGCAATAAGAAAAAATCAGTACAAAACACTCTAGTCTCACAAGGTCCTGAAATAGATGTTTATACATTTACTGAAAAGGTAGATTCTCCAAAGAGTGCTGTGACAGATTTTCGTGTAAATAAAAGTGTTGGCAGAGTTCGTCCTATAGCCCGAGTAAAGGGTACTATTGTTGATAAAACAACAGAATCTGAAAAGAAAAAATACTCTCCTCATCGACCTATAGAAGAAGTAGTTCAGCAATTAAAAGCAAGTATACGTACTGAAGAAGTGAGTTCAAGCCAGACTAATATTGACTTGATCAATAAAAGTAATGATACAAAGGAGTCAGACGATACTCCAAAAGCTATTGTCAGTAAGTCGTATAAAATGGTAGCTCGCAAATCTAGTGTTACAGGAAAACCATTCAGTCCGATTAAGTTTCCTGATCAAGAATCTTCGTCAAAAAATGAAGAGAAGCCCAGCGCTAAAGCTAATTCTTCAACAAAGAAAGTTCCGGCCAAACAAAAGAAAGAACAAAAGGGCAGTTCTTCAGATGATGAATTTGACACTTCAAAATTTTCTCTTAACACTAACACTTTTCATTATTCCTCATCAGATGAAAGTGTGAATGATTCCAATGATGAGAGTAAAGAGTCTTCCGGATCAAATGCTTCCAAAAACAAAAAAACTAAAAATAAGAGGTATAGGAAAATTATGGAGAGCAGCAAGAAAACTACATCAAAAGAGCTAAAAGAGCTTTCTAAAGATTCACTCGTGGATATTAATGAAGATTTACTGGGTAATGAAAAGCCTAGCAAAAGACGACGTAAACTGCTATCGATGTGGAATGGTCCTAAAAAACATAGGATGGCATCATTGAATGCTCTAGCCAAAGTGCACTGCTTGTATGAAAATGAAAGTAGAACGCACATGGAGCTAGGGTTGATGAGAACTGTTGAAAGAGCGCCGATTCCTAGTACTTCCAAACAACTTCCTGTTCCTAAAAAGAAAGAGGTTAAGCCAAAAGAGTCTGAAAAGCATGAGACTACATCGGAGTCTGAGTATGAAAATAAACAAGAAAAGAAAGATGATAGTTCTGAAAGTTCTGATGATAGTCCTCCTCAAAGAACATTACGTGGAGTTCCGGGTATACGAAGTGCAGGGAAATACTGGGATCCAAAATCATGTACGTCATCTAGTGAAGAGAGCGAACTCGAATCAAAGAAGAAAACCGCCCCAGAAAAAAAGAAAATAGTCAAGACATCTTCATCATCTGGAAAGTCAGATTCGGATAAACCACCTGCTAAAATGAAGAAAACTGCTGGAGTCCCTATCAAAAAGAAAAGAAATAGATCCGAGGTAGTAATGGATTTAAAGGATATGGTTGTGCAAAAACGCATGGCCAGTCTTAACGCCACTGCAATTTTGGCTGCCAGCTATGAAAAACGATCTCCTAAATCAAGCAAGGACGATACAACATCTGATTCTTGTAGCGATGAATCTTATTCTCAGAATTCAAAAAACGGGGTAGGTTCCGGCGTGAAGTCGGAAACAAAGATCGAGGAGCCTAAAAAAGAAAAAGATTTTGAAGAATCTGCTGCGGCTGATACGAAGCAAAAAGTCGAAGTAGTTGTTAATCAAGATACGGATGTGACAATAACTGGTGTATATTCCACGCATCACCACGAGGGCTTTTGTACTGTTTCCGGCTTACAGTACCGTATATCTTCGACGAGCCACACGCAGACAACGGCGACAGCTAACTGCGAAAAGGTAATAACTCAAATATTTTTTCGCTGTTCAATTATTTTTAACTTTCAATTTTCAATCAACAAATTGCCGTTTAAGCTTAGGCTTCGAATAATAAAGATAAAGCTATCACCAATATCGCCTTCGGCTTAAAAGTCGACGAATTGAAACACGTATTACGTGCCCGCGTAATAAAGACGGCGTACCCGCTGGCGCTTTGGCTCTCATTAATACCCGGTAATGAAGTAAGTTCTATGTAAACATGCCTCGGGACCTCATCCTCACTTTATCCTTCATCGCTTCACGTCGCTATTGTCTGCAATGGAAAGTAAGCCTTTGGTGTTAGGGGCAAATGGCGAGTTTTAAATGGGGGATTGTTATCAATCGGGGCGTGAACGATTTACGCGTGAAGGGAGTAACCATCGTGTTACCCTCGGTGCGGATTATACCATCTGACGCTTTAAACCTTATTAATGCTTAACTCTCAGCGCCAGCGGCCCCTACTAGATACCTGTGTATGCATATATGAAGTTTTATCTTAATAGGCATGACGACAGTATCAAAAAATCGCCGATTCAATGCTTTCAGGGGACTAGCCAGATTAAAAAAATTTAAAACACATGTTTAGTTTTATTTTTAAAAAACAGATTATTAAGATTTTCAATAAATTAAAACATTAAAATACAGCAATCGGCCATCTTGTCAGAAACAACAATCACAGCGTATGACGTCACTCTTCAGTGAACTCAGGTCATTCGCCGCTCATCACGCATAGACACAATGACATGTTTACTATCCGTGACGTCAAATCGACGCCATGACACAAGCAAGCTGTTTTCGGGCACTGTTGAAAAAATATGTGAAAAATGGCTTCAAACTTCGTTAAACCTAAGTTTATTACCGAAATAAAGGCTTTTTTGTAAATAGTAAATGTGTACTCACATTATGGAAGAGGATTTTAAAATCTTTCGTCACGCCTATTACGCACGCTATTTACCTCAAGAACTCTGATAAAGGTTTGCGTAAAGAAAATGGAACAAAATGCCATTGTAGAGTAGAGATTACAGTACAAACATTTAGCCACAAGCTATCAAAAAGTGCCTGGTTTATTAAATTTATTTTCTTTGAGCGCAGAAACTTTCGCGGTTCTCTCTGAATAGCACGGTATATTATTCGATGATCGCAACCTCTTTTAAAGTTTTATACGGACAGTAAGTTAGTTCCAGCTGAACTCGCAAGAGTGTTACCTTTACTGTTTATGAAGCATTTTCGCTTTGATCTTGGAAACCACGAAGCGTTGTCTACAGAATTTACTGTTTTCGCATCGCCAACTTTCACTTGCGTCTGTTTAAAAGAGAAATTGTGTCTTAATTTTATCGGCCAATGATCAGAACGCTTCCAAATTCAGACTAATAAAATGTTATCGTTTTAGTATCATTTTATATTTGGTTTAACAGATTTCATACCTACTTTGTACTGATTTCGTAATTTGGTTGGAAGACTTCCAAAAGCATCACTTAGCTTGTTTGTTCCATTTTTTCCCTTATATAGGGGCCATCTCAGAATTCGCGAAAAAAAATATCAGCTGTTCCATACATTTTGTTGAGTGTCATTGACATTTTTCTATGGAACAGCTGAATTTTTGTTCGCGAATTTCGGTTTGGTCCTATAGTAATAGTTGTTCATTATGATGAGTACTATGAGCCTTTTTCAACTTAGCATACCCTTTATGAATAACCCTGTATATTATATATATAACCAAGAAAAGAATTAAATGTTAGTTATCTTTTACCCGAAGATCAATTATAAAACTAAAACAATATTGTGATTGGCAGGAGGGCTGTACCAGGGATGATGGAGCTCGATACACTCCACTATCTGCTTTGTCATCCATGCAGCCTCCAGCAGACCATGGGCATTCCCATCCTCACCCAGGTAAGTTTTACTAAATCTATAATATTTACATAAATTACATTAAGTGCTACTACATAACTACCTACCCAATTATTAAAATCAGACTGTTATTTATTGGACTATTATGCTCTGAGTGGGCGTTCTCCGATAGATACGGGTGTCTTCAAGTCAAGAGCGAATAATTTTCTTCTCGGCAAGCGTGCTCCAACGTAGACCACATGATCCCTCACCATCAGGCGAGATGGCGTTCAAACGAAAACCTCGTATGAAATAATAAAAAAAAAGAATAATTCAGAGAACTTATCGAATCTATGCTAAAAAACGAAAACTAACAACGAAACATAAATAACTAGCATTTAACAACTTCTAACAGTTTTGTAAGTTTTGATTGTGTTGTTGTTGATGCTCGACTCTACAGCATCGTGAGAACAAACTGAATACAAGCAAGCTATCATAAACAAGTGATTTGCATTGTTGATGACGTAATAATTATGAGTTTCTAAATTGAAGAAGTACTCTATGCAAGTACTCTGTACTTCTAAATTATAATGGTGTCTTTCAAAAACACATTTTGCAGTAATATTATATTCCTGACCAAGATGGGCACAGGACCGGTATAAATGGCGTACTAAATTCATGCTCAGCATTGGGTGATTATGATAAATGTCAAATTACCAAATCCTGTTAACCATCGAGCAAAAAATCGAAGTCTCTACTCTACAGCGTGGCGGGTGGGAACGGCCCGATAACTATGATGAATGTATGTACAGAAATATTGAGATCTCTGAGAATTGTAGGGAAAAATACCGTACAAAGATCGTTATTGAGAATAAAAAACTATGATCATTACATTTTAACAGTAGGCAAGTAGTTCCGAAAAATCAGTTCAAAAGTCTTCAATAAACAAATAAAGTGAATTCCAGCGTGTCTATCGGCACGCGACGCGGCCGGTTGCCTCATATCGTTTATAGGTCAATGTTTCGCGACGACCTCGGCGCGGGCGCAGACCATTGTGCGACGATTAACGCGCTCTATTGATTTCTTCTTGAGTTTCGTTCAGTTGTCAACGGTATATTCTGCCGTTCCTGAGGGACCGGAATATTTTGAAATATAGAACCCTTTCATAGGATTAGGTCTTGATTTTTTAACGACGTGAAAAATACTAGACGCATTAACAGAATAATTATGTGGGTTTTGAGAAAATTGTAGAATATGAAAGCTAACAATGTTTTTTTTATTTGTAATGTTTAATAGTAGAGGCCTTAATATATTTTTAGAGTAAGACACTTTTTACTCAACAGTCCATAAATTATAAGCACATACTCGTATGCTCATTGTTTAGATTAGATAAATGATACTACTTAAACAAGTAGTTTCACTTCAATTACTAACACAACATACATTACATAACAAGGCAAGCGTGCTCTATCGTAGACCACATAACTGACTCTGCTGTCTGACTCCAAACAAATACTAAAAGAAGTGTCAGAGCATTACCTCCGACTTACGTTACCTATGGGTATACTATACTATGGAGTTTCGGGGAATTATACACTAGAATCACATACTCAATCGGTTTTATGGAAGCTACTCACAATTATAATAATATCACAGCACTTCACTTATTCACAATCACAATCAGAGGACAGGCGGCTTAGCCTTTCCCATCTTCCATCTTTTATATCGCCTCCGTATTATAACCGGCACCGCCATCTTGCCGATACCACCATCCGCAAGCCAGCCTCAGTAGTGCCACCATCAAGAAGTGAGGGTTGCCATGCTAACAGAAGTAAAATCAAGAATTGTTCAAAAAAGGAAATAAAGCCTTAAAAAGAGACTGGTGTCTTTCGACACCTTCAAAATTTTTTTTATCGTAGAGACTTTAAACTAATATATGTACTTTTAAGCTGTCTCCTTTCTTTCCTTTTGGATCTTCTCGTAAGAATAGGGAGGTAGCTTTTAATAACTTGTGCTTTACACATGACAAGACGAAAGAACTAAGAGCTTCATTGCTTACCATCTAGCGGGAGCGCAGTTAAATGAAATCCCAACATTAAAAAAAAGTAAAACGCAATTATAAAAAAGATATAACATATCTGCTCTGGGTCTGGGTGTTGGTTGTCTTTGTGTATTCCATAGCATCCCCGACACAGGGTATCCTAGACGGTGTGAAATATTATTTATTTACATATTTATACCCATCTCTTAAGTTCGCCTGTAATAAATTAACAACAACAAGAAAACCATCAACATTATTCATAATATTATTGTGATGTACTTATGTCTCATTACATGTCTATTTGCATAACCCCATCTGTAACTTGATTAGCTCACATTATATAATATTACCGATATAAAGCTCTCTACAACTCGCTTAACTCAACTTCTAAACTACGTACTTGGCAGAGAGCCAAGTCTGATGCCGATCTTGAATTCTGGTCCCAAGAACCAGAACTAGTTATTCTTGTTAGACTACTTATTACTCTTTCAAAAATGAATCTAATTATATACTATTTCTAGAAATACAATTAACTAGCAGTGCCCCGTGGTTTCACTATCCTACAGGAACCATTACGTTTTCTGGAATTGGAAAATATATAATAATTTACCAAATCTATACCAGATTTTATTAACATACAAATTTACAAATCCTTATACATATATTTTATTATTTCTATAACTCTCCTAATATCCTTCCATTATTATTATATAGGTATATACAAATCCCTTCAACGATTTTTGCATGATTGAGTAACGTGGCATGACAAACTAATGAAAATCATCCTAGAGGGAAAGGTTGAAAGAAAGAAAGGACTAGGAAGTCCAAGGAGACTATTCTTAGACAAGATTAAAGAGAAGGCACAAACAGAGAACCGCCAAGCCTGGAAACTACTCCACCCACAAGAGCAACGCTCTACAATTGTTGAATGAATGAATGAGTAACATAAACCAAATGTACAACTTTTCACATTTATAAAGTTAGCGATATTAGTAGGATACAAACGTAACACTACTTTATCCATCTATATCTGTCGGTTAAATCGTTTCCTATTCACGTTTGAAAGAATAGATAATATAGAAACAATATAGAAACAAGTACCTCTATATCCATAACATTTTATCCTAAAAATTAGGGAAAGCTGGAAAGTCACAAACAACCGAATAAACCTTTAAAAATTCAGAGTACCTAAAACATTTCACCGGTACCGTTGAAATGAATAAATCCCCTGTTAAATAAATCAGTGAAGTAATGTGTTTCAGCTGTACCGTTGAATTGAATAAATCCTAATACACTGAATACACATAACAGTTTCCTCATATCTCTAAATGATCTGATATTATCACGCAGCGCTTTTCCTCTCTTCATTCATTGACCCTTATAGCGCTTGTCCGGAAAACGGGGCTGGCAACCCTCATCATAGCGGCTAATTATAACTGGAATTAACATAACGTCGGCTTTGCTCTTGTTTTCCTCCTAGTGAACTGTGCCTGTGGGAGTTACTCGTTGTTTTTCGGCTGTTGACTATTTTACTCATTAAAATGGTGTTGCCTTAAACTAGGACCGAGTACTTTCCTGTTCACGTACTTCTAAAAAAGAATGATAGAGTGATAAATAAATATATAAATTGGGGATTTCTCAATTCGGTTGTGTTTTTGTTTGATACTCAGAGCATCTGTCACCTTAAAACCGATTTATTATATATATTTCATAGGATATACTTTCAGATTGGTCCCAAATACATTAAAATCGTAATTGTAAGTTTGGTATTTAAATAATAACATCTGGGAAATATATAACTCATGTAATTTCTAACTCAGTCTTTTTTAACTTTTTTACTTTAGATTTTCTTTTTATTTTAATTCCCTCAAATCTAACGCAGATTTAACAAATAATTAATTAATTTAACGTAGCTTATTTTAACTAGGCTAAGAATAACCAAATTTTAATTAGGTAATAACTTATGTTTCCAACACGTTATTATCTTACCAGCTTGTCTGTCTCAATTAAACTTGTAATTTACTCATATAGTAATTTTATTACCGCGTCAGCGTCGTACTAACTTTTTGACACGCCTTATAAAATTGCAAACTTAATTAATTTATACATATTAGGCCCATGTTTGAAGGCATTTTAAGACAGATCTAAACTAACTAAAAATATATCTGTCTTTATCATTGCTAGCCATTAGACAAGGATGCCAATAGTTTTAGAAAATTTAGATCTGTCTTAAAAAGCCTTCAAACTTGGGCCTATTGTATCTATTATATTTTGCAAAAGATATTTAATTTAATCCTACTTATTTTATAAATGTCAAAGTTTATGTATTTAGAAGTTTGTTGCTCAATCACGCAAAAACGGCTGGGCTAATTTAGATGAGATATGAAGCTTATTACGTACTCTATGCCCGTGTATTCCCGTGGATACACTCGCGCAGTGATGTAAAACGGTGACGATGAAAAGAATCCTATCCAGAGTATAAGCTATCTCTATTTCAAATTTTATCAAAATCGGTTCAGTACTTACAATGATTCGTTCTTATTTATAATATTAGTAGGAAGTCTATAGGTTAGGCTACTTATAACACTGAGAAAAATGACCGTCTAAATTCCGCTAAAAGTAAGATAAAATAAGAAGAATAAAAAGAATTCACATAAAAAAAGTACGATGACTAGCACCATTTTAAGATAGTTGTCACCGTAAAAACTAGTGCTAATCATCGTACTTTTTGGTAATATCAGTATGCTCCGTACTTTAAGTGAATTCATAATTCTTTTAGCGGAATTTAGACGGTCATTTTTCTCAGTGTAATAAGTAGCCTAACCAGTGGCGGATTTACACATTTGCCGCCCGTAGGCTATTCAACATTTTGCCGCCCCTACCGACTTCGTATTCGATACACTAGCCCCGTCCCCCGTCCCTGCTCACAATAATACTTTCTTTCAGAAATCATGTCCGAAATTAACTTGCCCCAGAATTTGCCGCCCCTGAAATCTGCCGCCCTAGGCTCCAGCCTACTCAGCCTGCTGGTAAATCCACCACTGAGCCTAACCTGTATACTTCCTACTAATATGAACGAATCATTGTAAGTACTGAACCGATTTTAATAAAATTTGAAATAGAGATAGCTTATGCTCTGGATAGGCTTTTTTTCATCGTCACCGTTTTTCATCACTCACGAAAAATTTAACTGTTCCTGTCCAATAGCGGGTGAAACCGCGTTATTCAGCTAGTTTGTTTACAAATTAAGTACGTACTGAGATTACACAACCCCAAAAAGGATTCCAGTAAGACTTGGAACCTGGAACGCCCTTCAAATACCCTCGGGCTGTGTGACGGGCTTAACTCGAGTGTTTGACAAACTGTGGTTAACATTTCAGAATTAATACAGGGTTATAAAGAAAGGGTATCATATGCAACCTTTAATCCTCCCACTGCTGGGATACAGGTCTACCCTCGAAGGGTGATTAGGCCGTATTCCACCACGCTGGCCAAGTGCGGGTTGGTGGATTCACATACGCCATTGAATTTCTTCTCCGGACATAGCAGGTTTCCTCACGATGTTTTCCTTCACCGAAAAGCCAGTGGTATGTAAATTCGTACATAAGTTCCAAAGAACTCATTGGTACGAGTCGGGGTTTGAACCCGCCACCTCAAGAATGCGAAGCGGCTGTTCTCCCACTGAGCTACCACGGCTTTTGAAGAAAGGGTATGCTAAGCCGAAAAGGGCTCATAATACCTACCTTCTCATCATTATGAACGACTTTTACTATGGTACCAACTCTCAAATCGAGGAAAAAAATCAACTGTTCCATAGTAAAATGTTAACAAATATGAAGGCGCAGGAGGCCCTTCATTTCAAAACATCTCTTCTTATTAAAACTTAATCAAACTGGTTAAACTATTTACAGCGATTTGCCGCGGTTATGTGGAATATGTGGTGCGCTGGCACTTCTCTTTTTTTCAAAGTAAGCTTTTTACAAGATGGCCACCCCACTTCCACAGATACGGCACTCCGCCAGAGTGACAGTAACATCCACTCTTGTTGACAGTGACAACGACAATATTAACTTTTGTCCAAGCGCCATCACATATTTAAATTTAATCCAATTTAATATTTGGTGAATTAAAATTAAGAGTAATTGTAATATTTTTGGGAAACCATTTGACGTGTAGGTATATCGACATTTTATGAAAATAAATGCAAAAAAAAAAATTTAGTACACTCGAAAAAATGCATGGAACAGCTGTTTTTTTTTCGCGATTTCAGGGTTGGTCCGATAGTAAAAGTGGACCATAATGGTGTGTACTAAAAGCCCTTTTCTACTTAGCATACCCTTTCCTAGGAATACGGCCTAATCACTCTTCGAGGGTAGACCTGTATCCAGCAGTGGGAGGATTAAAGGTTGCATATTATATACCCTTTCTTTATAACCCTGTATGTAATCCCTTAAACTATAGTCAAACACGGAGACCGCAATGTTAGTTATTGCCCTTAAAGTTATTATTTGTCTGTAAACGTTGCCACGGACCCTATTCTTGAGCGCTCGAGATAATCTCCGTCAGTCTTACTTTATGACATTTGTTATGAGAACAACAGTGACTGAGATAATATCTCACTCGCCATAATAGGGCCCCAATTTGTCTGCAAACGTTGCCACATCAGCGAACAAGGAGGATTCTGGGTCTTTCGAGATTATCTCGGTCACTTTCACGGCGGTGATATTATTTTATAATGAGACCAACAGTGACCGAAACAACATCTCACTCGAAAGAATAGGGTCCCAGACCAAATAAGTAGATATCTAGAGATGGTTGTCCAAACATTATGGTTTATTATGTTTTGTTATTACAAATTTTATCAAAATCAGTTCGGCAGTTGTTCAGTTCGTCGTACCAAACATTCACGCGAACAAACGCAAACTTTCACATCTATACTAATATTATAAAGAAGTAAAGTTTGTGTGTTTGTATATTTGTTAAATTGTAAGGGGTAATCTCGGGATCTACTGAACCGATTTTAAAAATTCTTTCACCAATAGAAAGCCACATTATTGCTGAGTGTCATAGGTTATATAAAAAAAACCGAAAAATAAAAAGGCTTTTACGTGGTAGTCCGTTTTGCAAAGTGAATCGGAGAAAAAACGGTCCGGATGGCGCGCGATGGCTTCGGGTTTAATTAACATTATGCCCAACGAAGTGGGCACGGGTCAGCTAATTTATAATATAAACCGCGGTCTAAAAACTCTAACACCAGGACTACCCACTCATCCTATACTTACATATCTACCTTACTTTTTATAATATTATACATACATGCACACACACACACCCACACTCACTCTCACTTTACATTTCGCTTTAAATCAGCCTAATTCTTTTAAGTTATTTAATTGAATAGGTAAGTTCTATGTTTGTGATTCGTTCTTGTATCAATATGGCAAGCTTCCAGCGCGGCCGTCCGACCAGATATTTAATATCGACTTACTCGTATCTAAGCAAGTCGGCTGAAATCGCGGTATCGCTGTTTGATATTCAATTTAATTTTCTTTCAATCTTGATTATAAATGAAGTTTAGCGTGGAATGATTATTGTAACGAGGTAGTGGAATTTCTGCTGTTTCTTTTCTTTTTAACCGACTTCAAAAAAGGAGGAGGTTATCAATTCGACTGTATATATATTTTTTTTATGTTTGTTACCTCATAACTTTTGACTGGGTGAATCGATTTTGATTATTCTTTTTTTATTAGAAAGCTGACGCTTCCAATTTAGTCCAGTTCTGATAATGGTATCCATGAGAAAACTATATAAGTCTTAAATTTGCATTAAGTACGTGCGCGACAAATAGATGAATAACTCAATAGTCGGTCTTTTGAAGTCGGTTTTTGTTTTTTGTTTTGTAAAAATAATGTTCTTGTCTTGGCGACCTGTTTGGCTCAGCGGTAATATATCCGAATTTTAAGCCAGAGGCCCCGGGTTCGATTCCGGGCCGGGCAGATGTTTGAACGATGAATTTAAATGTCTGCTCTGGGTCTGGGTGTTAGTTGTCCTTGTCTTTGTGTGTGTTCCATGGCATCCCCGACACAGGATTATCCTAGAGTAAAACGTTTATTTTGGCAGATTTTGATGTATTTCTTTGTTTGAGAAAGTTTCAAAGAGGTAGAGAAATAGCAACTTGAAAGTTTTTATCCTATATCCTATTCTACCTACTGAATCATCCTAGTAAAATTATGAATGCGAAAGGTTTTGGTTGTTTGTAAACGTTTGTTACCACGTATCTCCGTAACTACTAAACCGATTTTGATAAAATTTTTAAAGTAGTTTAGATTTTTGGAATAACACATACGTTACATGTTTTTGTTTTAATCCATTAATTAAATTGTGAAAACCACGCTACTCTTCATAATAAGTTACATGCATCTTTATTATGAGTATCAGCATTTATCTTATCATATTTTAACAAATAAGAATTTAATGACTTTTATTGCTTTACTCACTTTGAATTACCAACGAGGACAGTCAAAATTAATATCTGCGACAATTGGCAGTATAAATTAAACATGAGACCCGCGACGCTCCCCGCTGCAAAAATTTGCATTCAAAACGGAACTTAAACATAATCAACTTTACAAAATCTCTCTTGGAAATCATAAACAATTTTTCTAAACATAATTCCGAGCCCATCTGCGAAGTTCAGCCGAATGGAGAAAAGTTTCCCAGATTGTGGTTTAAATTACCGGCCGCGCTGAATTTATTTTAATTTTCATCTCGGAATAATTCCAATTTGTTCGGCGAGCATTTAATTTTCATAGCTTAGCGGAATCCCATTTCGGTAAAACACGATTAGTGTGTAAGCGCCCGTACCCTATTTGTTATCTTGAGAGAGCCGTTCCCGACGGAAAGGAACAACAAAATGGGGACGAAACAAATAGGAAAAAGAGAGTTTTTGCAAGTTAATCATGAAAGTCAAACGCTAATCGCTTCGTATTCGACTTTCTGTCTTCTCTTTCCGTATTGTTTGCCGACGGCAGGGCAAAGGTGAAAACGCTTCGGGCTACAAGCTACAATCAATGAAACAATACGACTAAACAACTTTGAGAAAGTTATGCCGTCTGTTCTGGCTTATTCTCCAAATCGGGGTTTAGGAACGAGAGCTTTCGTGATTCGTTTTGGTTTTGACATTCGAAGTAAACTTAGGCAATTGGCTTTAAAAACAGTGTTTGCCTACTTTTATTTTGATATTGTTGCCAGGTGTTCCTAAGCCAATTTATTTCATATTAATTACTATAAGGAGGATAGAGAAGGCCTTTGTTCAGCAGGGGGACAAAATAGGCTTAAAATAAATAAATAACAAAAAATACTGTAGCTGGGCACCGCGCGCTATCCAACAGAAACCCACTTAAAATAACTAAACTTGAATATCTTAATATATATAAATTACGTGTTACGTTGTTTGTCCGCTATACTCCTAAACTACTTAACCGATTTCAATCAAATTTGCACACCGTGTGCAGTTCGATCTAACTTAACAGATAGGATAGTTTTTAGATATTTTTTTAAGATCTCAATTTATAGTGTCTACCCGTGCGAAGCCGGGACGAGCCGCTAGTATAATATAAAGAAAAAACTTAAAAAAATATTATACAAAACTTTGAACTTTCCAGAGTAAAAAGTAGGTACTCGTAGCCGTCGCCGATGTGGAGGTATATATATACAGCGCATAAACCTACATATCAAATTTTATTCAAACCAGTTCAGCCGTAACAAACATCCAAACATACAAACTTTCACATTAATTTATAGTAGGATTAGGTACCAGAACTGACAACAGTAACAATAACTTGTTAAGACATATTAAGGGCTCAAGCAGACTTGCTACTTACGGCATCGATTTTCAAAAGCTCAGAATTGAAAAGGCTGATCTCTACCTAATCTATACTATATAATATTATAAAGAAGTAAAATTTGTGTGTTTGTATATTTGTTAAATTGTAAGGGGTAATCTCGGAATCTACTGAACCGATTTTAAAAATTCTTTCACCAATAGAAAGCCACATTATTGCTGAGTGTCATAGGTTATATAAAAAACCTAAAAATAAAAAGGCTTTTACGTGGTAGTCCGTTTTGCAAAGTGAATCGGAGAAAAAACGGTCCGGACGGCGCGCGATGGCTTCGGGTTTAATTAACATTATGCCCAACGAAGTGGGCACGGGTCAGCTAGTGTTAAATAAAGAAAGTAACGTTTCACACTCACAGCTCCATACTAAGATACCCTGTGTCAGGGATGCCATGAAACACACATAAAGACAAGGACAACTAACACCCAGACCCAGAACAAATATTTAAATTCATCATTCAAACATCTGCCCGGCTGGGAATCGAACCCCGGACCTCTGGCATATAAAGCAGGCATACATATTACCGCTGAGCCAAACAGGTCGTCAAATAATAATAAGTAAAGTAAATAAGTGTTTATAATAGTTTTTTTTTGTCAACAGTGACCGAACTGGGAGGGCTGTCGCGCCGCGCGGGCTGTTCCAGTGCATTCTCTGCGCCTTCGCCGTCTGCTCATCATGACCCAGGTCAGTTCTGCTGCTTATCTTCATTTCTTGCCCTAGGTTCAACTGCGAGGCTCAATTTGTTCAATTTGTGGACCCGTTTCGAGTTTTGAGCGTAGTCGCAACAATGGACCACACTTATAAAGTTTGCTTTAAACTAAGTGACATTATTTTGTACTGCGCTTACATTTAATGTACTCGTATTGCGCAAGTAAAATTACATTTGTAAATCTAAGTAATTGTTTAGCAACGTATATAAATAAGACTAGAAAGCTCAATTCGGATACTAGGCTCGAGTAGTTGGTGGATTTGATTTTCGGTTGTTACTTAATTGACATCGAATGGCGGGGACAGAAACGATCTCGTTTCTGATTTATGATTAACATTATAAGATAACGTAAGTATTTCTTGAAATAATTTATAATGTTGTGTGTAGTACGATTTGTATTTTTCTGCATTGCTGCAGATTAGGATTCAATAATCGTTATAACATAATTATCTTATATTAAGTACAAGGTTTAACTTAACCGGCTTTGTAAATAGGTCAAATCTTGCAACTGAATTTTGAACCACTTCCCGATGTCCAATTGAGCTTCATAGTAATTTACCTGTGTAACTCTAATGACAAGAAATAAAAGCTGGTTTTCAAAAAAAATTAAGTATCTTGTTCAAGTAAAATGGCAAGTTCAGTATTGTTTTAAAGTTCCCTCTTAGCACCATAATTCTTGTACCACCACCGGTTCAACGAGCGGCTCTGCATTGGACGGCAGCCAACTACACTCTCTTAAAATAATTATAAACGCTTTTATGAATGATATTTCACTAATAGGTCCTAGCTATAAATTATTGTTAATTCAAAGTTAAATCGTGCCTACGAATATAATTATTATGCGAGTTCACGTCCCTTCATAGAAAAGGTAAATTATTGCTGAAAGGGTAGGCAACTAGGGAAGTACCTTAGACCTGATTGAAATTTATAGTTTTATTTTCTAATTTTGACTGTTATTAGTCTAGTTTCGACGATTTTTATATGAAAAAGGCACTTAGCCTCTAAAATGCATGAGCTGTTGGAAACTTTTTTTATTTAAATACTAGCTGCGCCCCGCGGTTTCACCCGCTGTCCTGCAAGAATAGCGGAAAGCCGTTCAATTTTCTGGGGTAAAAAGTATTCTACATATTACCTAGGGCTTAAGCTACCTCTATACCAAATTTCGTCAAAATCTGTTTAGCTGTTAGATTGTTAAATCAAATTGTCATCCATACGTCCATTACATAGCTGTCATTTGCGCAAAGAGTATAATAAGTCGTTTTGTTATTCCAAGTCTGATTCTTTTTTGTTATACCTCGTTTTATAGTGACTGATGTTTTATGTCAATTCACACTTGAATGCTATCGAATTTATTTAATAGAAATAAATAGTATAATAGGAATAAATAGTATAATAGGAATAAATAGTATCCTATGTGCGTTTCCTGGCTCTAAGCTACCTCCTCACCAATTTTCAGCCATATCGGTAAAGCCGTTCTTGAGTTATAAGTAGTGTAACACGAACACGACTTTCTTTTATATATATAGAGATTCTTTTTTGTTAACCTCGTTTTATAGTGACTGATGTTTTATGTCAATTCACACTTGAATGCTATCGAATTTATTTAATAGAAATAAATAGTATAATAGGAATAAATAGTATCCTATGTGCGTTTCCTGGCTCTAAGCTACCTCCTCACCAATTTTCAGCCATATCGGTAAAGCCGTTCTTGAGTTATAAGTAGTGTAACACGAACACGACTTTCTTTTATATATATAGATTTCTAGTTTTGGACACGTCTAATAACTTTATAGAGCTATTAAATGTAGTTCAGGCCGAAACTATTTTATTGCATGCGTAAAAACCCAGAGGCAAACATCACAAGCATTTAAAATTGAACTGACTATAGTAGATGCAGCGGAAAACCCTGGACTACATAGATTTTGTAAAATAAAAGTCACGTTACATTAAAATGCCAGTTATAGTTGATTTCAAAACACGTGTGTATGCACTTTAAAACCCATCAGATTGTAGTATTTGCAGTAGAATTTGCTCCTCAATCTGCTCTATAATCACCCGCTGCACTTCAAACCCTAAAACACATTGTGCAATCTCACCAACTATCACACAACGTCTAATTAGAGCCCGGTTATGGCAAGACTAATAAATGCTCCTTTCTCGTTGCCGACTATGCCGACTGCCGAGTGCCGACTACCAACTGCATAGAGTGTGTAAATGAGCAGTCACGACACAACGCCAGTTGCTGTTGATTCACGGTCTGCCGCAGGTCTTTAGGTTTACTGTGCCAAACGAGGAAATTAATCAGCGTAGATAGAAGATAGACTAAAATAGGCGAAATAGAGGTTTTTGCTTTGAAAAATGTGTGATGGAGTTGGATTATGGTTTAATAGAGGTCTGGTGCTTTCGGATTATACCTTGCTTCATTCAAAATAGACGTTAAGACAGACCTATACTTACCGACCTACTTATGTATCCCAAAGAAATAAAAAATAAGGGTTTATGGTGCCTTTTTTTTCATTTAAAAACAAAGTTTTGCAACTTTTTAAAAATCAGTTGTAAGTGAGCATTTAAATTGATAATAGAATCGAAAGAACAATTAAATTTTATCAAAATCGCACAAGTCCAAATAAATAAATACCTTTCATGTATGAAAATGGCCTGATGTCCGGTGCTACGGGCTAGCTATATAAATCTGACACCAAGGCTAAACACTCGACCTATACAAACCCTACATTTACCTATACGAAGCAAATATGTAAACACTTTAGTAGGCAGTTACATAATTAAAAGCCTATCTATGTTGTTAATACCTGCGGCAAGTAGTCCGTTAAGTAATTAATTCTCGAGTCCATCTGAATAAATCACAGCGTATTCCACTTGACCGTTGTAAACGTTGTTTCTCTATCTACTCGTAGCTCTAGAAACTTTAGTTTACACACAACACTAGACTTAATTTAGCTTACACACTTCGGGAATGTCTTAACTACATCTTAATCAAATGTTTTCTGGAAGAGATCGCTCTTAGCGATAAGATTTAAGGCGCATTTTGTGCCTTTCTTATATGTATTTTACCATGTTTGTGATTTCTTTTTTGTGATGTCAATAAAAAACCATCGTATTGTATAAAAATACAGGGATAAAAAACATGAGAGTGAAATTAGGCCATTTTATTGGGAAAATATGAAAATACGGGCTTCTGCGCGCGATATATTATAATTTAATTACCCGAGCCAATATTTTTATACATATGTACATTATGCACAAAACATGACTTCCAAATTTAAAGTCTATTAAAGTGTTTTATATTGTAGAACATTGTGTATTTACATATCACTGGCTTTTCGGTGAAGGAAAAACATCGTGAGGAAACCTACATACGTCCGGAGAAGAAATTCAATGGTGTATGTGAATCCACCAACCCGCACTTGGCCAGCGTGGTGGAATAAGGTCTTATCACTCTTCGAGGGTAGACCTGTATCCCAGCAGTGGGAGGATTAATGGTTGCTGATGATGATGATGATATTGTATTATAGAATAGCCTATATTTTTTATTTAATGATAGTCGAGCAGCATAAGCTGATGCGCATATATCTTACAGTGTCTTAATTTATTCATTAGCAATCAGTATTAACTGAATAATTTACTGATATTAAAGAATCTATGAATAAGGAAGAATCGAACAATCTCTCGTCTATTCAAAGGCGTTTTATTTACATTCTCTACGAAGCATTGTCAGCGGGAATATAAAATCACAATACTGGAGCCATGATCGAGCGGACTACTCGAAATCCAGTCTTACATTACTTATTTGGTAGTTGTGCATATATTTTTGGTTGTAGGTAAATTGATACCATTTTAACTAAATTATGAAAGCTTCTTAAAATTTTATTTCTAAGTGGTGCTTTTCTTATTGCTCTAAATGTTTTCACCATTCGCATGCGGTTCGCACCTTTATGAAAAACTACTGCGCCCTGCAGTTTCACCTGCCTTTTTCGGGTTAAGAAGTAGCCTGTGTTAATCCAGACCATGAACGACCTTCATTCCAAATTTCTGTAAATCCGTTCAGCTGTTTTTGCGTCAAAGAGATACAGAAATACATACTCATAAACTTTCGCGTTTATAATACCTCTATATTAGTAGGAAGGATAGTAAGATAGGATAGGATAGGATACTATTACTGATAAAAAACTGATAATATAAGCTTTTTACACAAATTCAGTTGGATTACCATTGACCATAGACCGTAGAGTTTGTCAAGATAATTCGTTTCCTCAGCCCACACGTAAGTGAGATAGCCAATATTTTATTAACCGCGTTACTGGATTCCTTTATCAGTAGAAGATGCTCAGTATTAGCTTGGAAGATCTCTAGAGCCGGTAAACAGAGCGAGAGGAACGATTGCGCCATTTTGATATGAATAGAATACGTCTTGAATTTAGTTTCGAAACAGAATCGGAGAATATAGTTTGGTATAGAAGTTACTTTATCATCTACACATCCAAAATTAGTCTCTGGGACATCCATTTGATTCCGCCACTTGATAGCTAAAGGATTAAATTAATAATTTGTTACACAATACATATTCTCATACCAACGCACGACCATGTCCACGACTCGACCACACCCTGATTTCTTTGAGTACAAACTGCGGAACGCAAGCTCCACCCTGATCAAGAGCTAGGGCTGGCGCTAATCTCAACCATGCCATCGATACCGCAGTTTCTTGGGGCAGCCCTGCCAGTTTCAGTGAGCTCCTATTTGCAATAAACACGTCCCGTGTGGTCCCACAACGTAGCGCAACTTCCGCAGACTTGTTTGCACTTGGAAATGTTAAAACTGGGACTCGCTTCGTAAACGGCCAGAATGTCTTTGGTCTCTCGCGAACTCTGAATTAGCTGGAGATCTTTAGGAACTTACTTTGTTTAATGTGGAGCTGGAGAAGAATGTTTTCGAGAAAAGTTAAATTGTAGTTATGATCTCAAAAATAGTGTTTTTCACATTAATATTTTTTAAATGAAGATTTTGTCATTGTTCACTTTGTTTCACCTGTACATAACGACTAATGTGTACCTATTTAAATAAATGAAGATATAAGCCTATCTCGGAACCATTATAAGTATTTGAAGCTTTTATCCAGCAAAATGAACGATATATCAAAATACGTGCCTACTCGTACAATGAAATGAAATATTTTGTTGTAAATATACGGAATCATTCGCGTATTGTTTCAGGAAAACGTCAGTTTTCAATGTAAAACTGAAATGATCCGTTCCGAGTAAAGTTTTAAAAAATCCTACGAAATGTTAATTTTAATTTCTCTATTATCATTTTACTACAAACAAATTCATGAAAACGCATAATCGGCACGGAATATTACAATTTCAAGCATAATTTGAGAAGTAAGCTCTTGAAACTCGAATATGCAACAACTTTTCTGTCCGAAAATAAAAAAGAGTGAGAACGAGGCTCGCATAAAAATATCTGGGTCTTATTATGAAGGCAATATTGTAGTACGCGAGCGGAATTTATATTTATCCGGTAACCGTCGAAGCCCTTTAACTTCTTGTCACATAAATTAAAGGAGCTTTAAACCACATTGGCCCTAATCGCGTAATTATCTCGTAATGTCTTTATACGTAACGTCTCGAGAACTTTTAATTTCATTTTGAGCTTGATTCCAAGTCAAACATGTGTACTGGGTATTATTAGTATGGTGTTATTTATGACTCTTGGGTTTTATTGCTTTATTAAAATGCGCCCGCGGTTCTTTATTCTACAGTAACAGTGAAATTTTTAGGTAAGTATAAAAGGTAGCCTACATTTTAATCTAGGCTACAAGAGACTTGCATGCTAAAATTTATCAAAATCCGTTCGTCCGTCCGATAAAGCATTGAGAACCATTTGCGCCTTGATAAAGCTTTAAGAACGTAAATAATAGTATTAATACAAGGTTATACAGAAAGGGTATGCTTCGCTGAGAGGGCTCTTAGTACTCATCAATATGAACAACTTTTACTATGGGACCAACCTGAAAATCGCGAATAAAAAATCAGCTGTTTCATCAGCTGTTTCATCTCGTTATTTTTTTATGGAACAGCTGATTTTTTTTTTCGCACAACATCAACGTTTTTTAAAATAATGCAAAAATAAAATACATATATTTATTTATTTACACTATTATTAATTTATATTTATTGAAATGTTCAACCCTATTCTTAATTTAAATTTATAAAATTTTATTTTCTATTTTTTTAGTTCGGTTTTTTATAAAAAGCGTGTTTTTTTAGTTTTTTTTTAACTATTATTTAAAAAAAAATAAATAAATGGTATTCGATTTTTAAAACCAAGGAGTTTTCAATTAAAAAGATTTAAATATGACAGGAACAGTGGAAATATTCCATTCCCGATACTTTTAGTGCCGCCCTCGTAGCCATTTATGAAATTTTATAGTTGTATTAACAAGCCTGATTGATTAACTGAGCTGCAAAATGTATTTTATTATTTACTTTCTCCAGTCCCACAGATATTGCCTCAACTTACTAACCTTTAGCAAATATTTTAACAGGAAGCAGTTGAATAAAATAAAAATAATTTACAGTTAATTGCAGTGCCATTAACTCAAGGGATAATTGGGAGAAAAGTGTTATATTCTGAATGTGATGCGATGCGACACGGCGCTGCGGCAAATTGCACTCAATTTTTAAATCCGTTTAAACGTAGCCGGTTTTGAGCGTTGTTTTTCAAGTTAAATGTTATTTGTTGCCGGATAACACGCTTAATACTGTTTTCGCCCTATTGCGAGGCGCTCTTTGCCCGCGGCTCTCCGCGCGTGCATAAATATTTGATATCTACCAGGCGCAAGCCACAATTTCACTTTATAGCGGGCCGGTGCGGCCTCTGCTTTATTCCAACTGATGATTACTTGTTTACAAACGCGGCTCCGTGAACCTTTTCATGAATGATACATTACAGCGGCGGTAAATGCAATTGACGCATACCGGTGAATGATGAAACCATAACTTAATGAACTGCGGTTGGTAGCTGCATTTGTTTACGTAGGTAAACAAATGAAAAATGAAAAAAAGCATTGAAAATTATTTAATATTTGTTAGTGTTATTCGGTCGCAGCTATTCTAGTTAATTCTTTGAAGGTTTATAAAATAACTTACCCATTTAGAACACTTGCTATCCTTGTACGTTGGTTATTCTCTATCTCGTCAAATCACTTTTAATAATCTGTGCTTAAAACGGCACGCGTCTGTTATTGTAACTTAATCTTCCAATTAGCCTCACACAATAACAATATTCTTCTGGAATTGAAAACACAATACTTCACCACAATTTATGAAAGACCTTCACGCAAACACAAACTCAAGATTAGTACTCGTAAGTCGTATCACAACGTGTAGAACCGAGTTCTCGCAAACCCCTTACAGTTTATTAGAAGATCGTGACAAAACATTGGCCGTTGTGATAAGTGCTCCAATATAGGGAGGTAATGAGGCCACAATGGGCCATTATCGTTATCCTATATACATTCGGGTGGGGTCTGCCCCCGCAGTGACAGAGGATCCAATGACCCTTGACCCAGCCCCGAGGCCCGAGGGTAGACCGACCGCGCTCACTTCCTAAGCTTTGCAAAAATATCTTGACAGAAAAATACAACCTATCGGAAATGTTGTAGTTGATTTAGTTAGTTCCTTATCAGAGTTTCAAAATCAAGCAGCATAAAAATCGTCCATACAATTTATGCAAAAATCTCAGTGTCATAATGTCGAAATGAAATAAACATAGAGTAGATGGAATACATTTAACTTTAAAACCCATCGATTTTACAAGAGTCTACAAGCTACTCAGTAACATTCAAACGTTTAATGTGCTGCTAAAATCTGAAACGCGAAACAATATTAAGTTTTGAATACGGCAAATGATATTAATCAAACAAAAACGTACACTATTTTGTAAATACCAAACAACTGAAGCTCAAAAATGTGTTATTAAATCAAAGCACATTTCACCAGAACGCTTTAAGTCGAATTTATCGGCAACCGTTGATTTATGAATTAACTCTCGGTTAATTAATCCGTACGAATGATGTAAGTGGGCCCGTTTTAATGAACATTCGATCTGAGTGCTTTTTGATTATTTCATTTTATAAATCAATAAATTTCAACTTTATCGACAGATTTTTTTATGTTTTTATCAGTGCAGGGTTTTACAGAAAGAGTATGCTAAGCCGAAAAGGGCTCATAGTACTCAAAGTCTATGATTATGAACCACTTTTACTATGAGATCAAACGGAATTCGCAAAAAAAAATCATCTGCTTCATAGAAAAATGACAACCACACTCGACAAAATGTATGGAGCAGCTGATTTTTTTCGCGAATTCCGGGTTGGTAAAGGTCCCATGGTAAATGTTGTTGTACTATAAGTATTTTTCGGCTTAGCATACCCTTTCTGTATAACCCTGTATTGATGTCAAGAAAGTTAGATAATTGCATTGTGGTCTAAACTTGTATGCTTATCAAGTACTTTGTCAGTCAGCCTGGTGGCAAGCAAAACCGCCTATGAGCACCTGCAACACTAGCGGCATCGAGGTTCGTTTTCGCGTTGTAGCTATTTGTTTTGGCGTTGTTTTTTTTTTATTTTTTTTTTTTTTTTAGGTATTTTCAGTAACCAAAAATTCATTACCTTTTATCCATTAGCATTGTAACAGTATCAATTAAAATCGATCTTCATAAGGCAGCGTTCGCACTACAACCAATATCGATATTAATCAATCAATCGCGACTAATTAAAGCTCCGGCCACTGCGATACATCAGCCGTGGGAATGACATTCTCAATAATGACATTGTTCGACATTCGCATCGCCAATGACCTAGTTCCAGTTCGTAACAGACGCTGATGCAAATTAGCAACCGAGATCCTAGCGCACATTTTAGAAACAAGCAGTGGATTTACCAGCAGGCTGAGTAGGCTGGAGCCTAGGGCGGCAGATTTCAGGGGCGGCAAATTCTGGGGCAAGTTTTTTTAATTTCGGACATGATTTCTGAAAGAAAGTATTATTGTGAGCAGGGACGGGGGACGGGGCTAGTGTATCGAATTGTTTAGGTCGGTAGGGGCGGCAAAATGTTGAATAGCCTACGGGCGGCAAATGTGTAAATCCGTCACTGGAAACAAGAGGTAACAAATAGGTCGGAAATATGAGGACATTACACTAAGAAAAATGGCCATCAAAATTCCGATAAATTCACCTAAAGTACGGAGCATACCAAAATGATATCACCAAAAAGTACGATGATTAGCACGTTTTTACGGTGACAACCATATATCATAATACTCGTAGTTGTCTCATAATGATTATTTTGAGTTTTTACTTAAACATGCGTTGAGCGAATGATTATAACTAAATGAAATGAATGTTGGATCTAAAATTTACTTCATTATTACGCTAGTAAAGAAAACAAACTGGTTTAACTAATTAATTATTATTTATAGCAATCAACGGAAAGTATATAATTATGTAATTTCAAAAATAAAGGAAACCTTGCATTTATGCGTATTTTTTGTAATAGGACCCTTAAGAAGTGAAAACAAACAAACTTACCTGCTTTCGCATTTATAGGTATAATATTAGATAGGACAATAAGTAAGTAAACAACATAAAATATTGTGAAAATCAGCGGTTAAGCTCTCAATAAACGAGGTATAAGGTATCGTTATATAAAAATAGGTCCTCGTATTTATAGGAGCAAGGTAACCTACATTATTTTTTGTTGACGAGGGGGAAATCTCCACAAGCTACCGGCTACTGTGGGTGGCTAGCCTGGTAATGGGCCCAAGTTTGAAGGCATTTTAAGACAGATCTAAACTAACTATAAATATATCTGTCTTTATCCTTGCAAGCCATTAGACAAGGAGCCCAGTGCTGTGCCGCGCAGGGTCTTGAATTCTGCGAGTTCAAAATTTTGGGTGGCGCAGACCTGTTATGGGCAAACGTGACGATTAACATCAGGCGAGCGATTTGCTCGTTTCGTCACTTAATCAAAAAAAAAATGCCAATAGTTTTAGAAAATTTAGATCTGTCTTAAAAAGCCTCCAAACTTGGGCCTTATGTGTTATTATAACGCTTGTTTTACGTATCATAAAGAAAGTTATTAATAAGTTTTGTTATAATTAACACGGAAATACTCATGTAAAAGTTTACTACGACTAGTTTTAATCACATTCGGTGACCTTCATCAGGCGAGTTACAAGCGTGACGTGCTCGCGGTTGTGACTCGTCTTGCACAAAATGTGTCAAAACCATGAGTTTTCAAAGTATTAAGGTAATTTCATAAATATTTTTTAAAACAACCTTTTATTGCATTCTTATCGGAGTTACGAGTAAATACACGTATACCAAATTACAGCTCAATCGGACATCGAGAAGTGGTTCAAAGTTTAATTGCAAGATTCCACCCGAACAAACATAGCTACATTGTTAGATGCATACATTGCAAGTTAAATAAATGCTTTTAAAAGTACTAACTTAACGTGACATAAACAGTGCCTTACAAAAAAAGTTAAAGGGTTTAAGGTTGGGCTGCCAGCTTTTGTTTTTGACGAAGAGCCCCGGGATATCCAAAATAAGCCCTTAGAAACGTGTTTTAACCCGAATTTTGTCGTAGATACGATAGGCCAAATGCATACTGTTCTGAAACCTACTGGAGAATAAGTGAAAAATAATTAAACATGACATAACTACTTCCACAAAAAAAATTTACCTGACTGTTAGTTACAAGTTTTTTTAACACACTTATCATCCGACCCACAACACTCATATTTCCTAACTTATTTATCAAAAGAAAAAGCAAATATACTTACATATTCAAAGCTCCGCAGACTTTTCCCTCCTTATAAATCCTTACGGCGCATTCTTCTCTTCTCTCAAAGACAAATTACTAAGGAAACGGCGTCTTGAAATATGCCATAACACGTTCTGTTCCTTGTCGTAAAGGATTATGAAGCCCTGTCGACCCTCCTCGATTACCCTTCTGGCAATAGAAAAGGTTTTGTTTTTAACACGTCCATTTATATTATGTTCGGGCCATGAAAAAGTCGTGGGCAAAATCTTGATCCGTCATGTCAAATCTATAGAGGGTTTAAGGAAAGGGTATGGTAAGCTGGAAGGGGTCATAGTACATGGTAAAAAATCAGGTGTTACATTTTGTGTGACAATGACATTAATCTATGGAACAGCTGATAGTTTCATCGCGATTTAAGGCAACCAAAATAGACGAAATTGTATTTACAGATAATTATGAAAACTATGAGCCTTTATCAGCTTTCCTTATAACCCCGTACCATATACAGGGTTATTCATAAAGTGTATGCTAAGCCGAAACCGGCTCATAGTACTCATCATTCTGAACCACTTTTACTATGAGACCAACACGAAATTCGCGAAAAAAAATCAGCTGTTCCATAGAAAAATGTCAAAGCTGATTTTTTTTTCGCGAATTCTGGGTTGGTCTCATAGTAAAAGTTGTTCATTATGATGAGTACTATGAGCCCGTTTCGGCTTAGCATACCCTTTATGAATAACCCTACATACATTTAAGGCATTTTACCTGACATCAAAGCACAGTCTAAACTGCTGATATTCAATTGATAAGGGGGTGAAATGAGTTGATAATAATATTTTTTTTTGGAAAAAAAAATTTTGCGTCTGCTAATAATATAGTTTACAGACGGGCACAGTATAAGCTACACGGGCAAAACCGTGAGCATAAGCTAGTAATTTATAATTTCTGTACAACGCCTACAATTTCATTAACTATCTAATCTTACCGCTACTGTATATTATATTTTCCGATATAAACTGATAAAATCTAACACAAAATATGCAGGACAAAAATCCTTTGAAGGGAAAAAGCGTCAGTCGAATATACATTTTTTACTTTTATAAAACTGTAATTAACTCTTCGCCGAACCAACAAATAGAGTAAAAGCAGCAAAAGGCAGGTAGAGTTCATTAATTATTTTAAGCTAAGGGGAAAATTCTGCAGCGGCGAAAATAGAATTACCTACTTATTCACCGGGACATGCATAAACTAAATTGAATTTGCATTTAGGGATTAAACGAATAGAATGAATCCTAGCAATGCTTTACTGGGATATGCGTACCGTCTACGTCTGCAAATGTGGCGAATATTCGTCGAATAACAAATGAAAATGAATTTTGCTATCCGACTGACAACAGTCCGGCTGAGCTTATGCTGCGACGCAGGGGACGCAGCACAGCACAGATTTTGCAGGGCAGAGAAAACGAGACAGGCATAGAGCGTAGAGCAGAACAAACTTATGTCTGCATCGTACGTGCCTGCACCGCAGCGTACGCAGCTCTCAGTACGTTTATGCGTTACAAAATCTGCTCTGTTCTGCGCTGCATAGACCTGCGTCCCCTGCGTCGTAGATTACGCTTAGCCTTGCGATGACATGATTAAACATTTAAAAGTTTAAACCCGACACATTTTTCATCTTCTCATTATATTTCTACTCTTTGTTTTATATTTTCTCAG
The DNA here is from genome assembly GCA_949125135.1 of Alcis repandata. NCBI lineage: Eukaryota > Metazoa > Arthropoda > Insecta > Lepidoptera > Geometridae > Alcis > Alcis repandata. The sequence goes on along the minus strand of OX421235.1, from coordinate 6,390,954 downwards.
CTATTTAGCCCGAGTGTCAAAATGCGAGCCGCGCAAATACCTCTGCTACTGTACAATTCACGACACAGTGAAAATGTAAACTTTTTTAAAATTCAGCGCATTTACAATTCGCTTTTCAGTTTTGTTTATTTTAGGTAGTTCATTTTTGGATGATAGAAGTGTATTTATTTAGAACTACGTATTTATGTCTTAACTAGCGACCTGCCCCGGCTTTCCACGGGTATAAAATATAGCCTATGTTACTCAGGGATAATGTAGCAATCTAATGGTGAAAGAATTTTTGAAATCGGTCTACTAGTTTTTGTGTTTATTCAATACAAAAATACAAATCTTTCCTCTTTATAATATTAGTATAGACTAATAATCAGCTTGGGTTTTATAACTTCAGTTTTACAGTTTTGTACCGAAATGGTTAAAAAAACTCTTTTGGCAAGAGTGCGGTATTTGTCGGTATGTAACAGCCAATTATTTGCCCTCACCACAGTTGAGTAAAAACGCATTACCCGTAGCCATACGTAATGTTACCCTTTCCCCAATTTTCCCCATTGTCGCCTACATGTCTACATTTCACAGTTACTTTCGGAATTCGCCCCGTGAAGCTGAATCTTGTTACCATAAATTCAGAACTGTCTTGGAAGCAAATTGACTTTGTAGTGTGAATTCCTGAGCATAGTTTCTCTTCCAGGAACAGCAAAGCAAAGGCCCTTGGAATGCTTTGCTATACTTAAATTGTCTTAAATAATAAACACAAGTTATGATGCTTATTAAAGTCGTATGTCAGTGAGTAGGAAATCTAATGTTATGAATCCAACTAATATTATAAATGTCAAAGTTTGTATGTTTGGATATTTTGATGTTTATTGCTCAACCATGTACAAACGGCCGAACGGATTTGGGTGAAATTTAGAATACAAGTAGCATACACTTTGGATTAACGTATAGACTATTTTTATATCGGGAAATGTGGGAAAACTGAGGGGCTCAGCTATTATAGAAGAAATGCTTTTTGAAGAAACAAAACTCCGTGTTTTATTGAAAACTTCCCATAAATCAAAATAGACTTATTGAAAATACGACGCAACTTTACGTGACTACATGTAAGCGAAGAGAATGCTTTCTGACCCAGTTCGTCAAATACACGTATTTACGATCGTTGACGGCCTGAGGGCAGTCAATTAAAGTCTTCTGCTCCAAAACTTCTTTCATTATACTCATATTCCATGCCACTCATAAACTAACAGCGGTGACGTGCGCGTGGACGTAATCAGGGATGGTCCAGCCAGGGGCATGTGTTAACTGCATTTAAAGGCTAAATTTGTAAAAATCCCTCAATATACTGAACAGCTACTTATCTAGAGGTTCGACTATAGCCCTAGAGACTAAACCTAGAGTAGTAAATATCCCGCTTTATTTTTAACCTTTTAATAATATTAGAAAAAACCGTTACCACAGTGTTAAAGAGTTTTTCACAGATTTATAAAAAAAAAAATATTACAAATCCTAGTTTCTCTCACGTAAAGTAGAAATTTAAGTTCATACAACTAAGTTAAATTTAATTAACATCACGCTTAGAGTCTGTCGCAAGTGAATAAACTTTAAATCTTAAGTAGTTCCTGTGATCAAACCAACTGTGTCTGATATAAACCTAAGTGACCCAGATTCGATATTCTTTTTCCCCAATTTCCTTTAACCTGAATCCCTCACTTCGCCAAGGTATTATTATAGCATCGAATAAACCAACAGCACCACGTGGGCAATTTACTCCTATGAATAAATCGCGAGCCGACCGCACAAAACCGACAATTTTCGCGAATTTCGACTTTATTACTTCGCCACTTCATATTTCGGGTAAATTATTAATGATTTTGTAATTGTTGGCCTGTCGCTGGCAGTTTTTATTTACGCGCCATTACGGTGCCGCATGCCGCCAGAAATGCGTTCCGATACAGCGATGCCTCGCTTGCCAAATCACATTTTCATTTGCCTTTATTCGGAACAAGCTTTTTGTTAACTGTCTTCTTGTAGGTCTTTATGTTTTAATGGCATACATTTGCTTTAATTGGGTTTATTGGGGTCTGTGTGGCTGAATGAGAAAGGAAAAGGTAGACGTTGGAAAATTAGCGCGTTTCCCCATTGCATTAATGATTAACACTTATTTCTCTAATACATATTTTATTCAGGAGTCCAAGAACTTAATGAGAATCTACTTGTTCCACTTCGGAGGGATTTCGTTTTCTTCGTCGTTCCGAGACACTTCGTTTTCTGAGATAAAAAGTAGCCTATGTGTTAATCCAGACCATGAACAACCTTCATTTCAAATTTCATGTAAATCCGTTCAGCCGTTTTTGCGTGAAAGAGGAACAAACATACTCACATACTTTATATGTATTAGCGTTTATTTTACAAGCGTATATAATATTAGTAGGAAGTAGGTGTGAAAGAGTGGCATGGTCGAATATCGCAAAAAAACTTCATCTAATAATTTAAAAATATAATTGTTGAAGAGAAATTAAGAGAACAGAGGACTGAAGTTAAAATTATGTCTCTCTACTCCTTGAATCATGATTATTTACAACATAACTTTTAGATAGCCCACAAAAATACAATCCATTTATTGTTATATTTCAGCAATATTTACAAGCCAGGAGCACTCTTTCAATAAACATTTTTTTACAAGTTCAGTGGCTTTCATGAAAATAAAAAGTGAAATATTTTCACAACAACCGGTGCCCATGGCCGATCCGTTAAAAGCTATGTGCTCTTTATTACTCCACCCCGGATGAAATAAAAAGAGATACGATACCCTTAAATACCCTTAGATTTTTTACCCAGAGACACACATCAAATTGGCAATATTTTGCATACGATTCAAACAATTAGAGTTAGTGCACGGTATACTTTGTTAAACGCTAATTAGGCCGCTTTGATTGGCCAGACGCAACGCATTAGCGGAATAGAGCTTATGTGTTGCAGAAAAAATTGCCTTAGGCTAGGTCTGTAGAGCGGAAAGTTTTGTTCAGGTGTTTAGAAGAATTGATTTGACTATCATTTAATTCGACTTAATGCTAAAAGTTAGGTTACTGAATGGAAACTATCTATGTCCCTATTCAATGCAAACTTTGAATATTAATTAAATATTTATTTTCACTCATTTTACTGTTTACAACTTTAACACTGATTTAAAAAGGACTCGTGTGGCTTGCGCCGAGTCAAGAACAGAAAAGAGCGTGTGCAAAAGACAACATTATTTAAATAAATAAATAAATAAAATAAATTAACGTTTCACACTTATAGCTCCCCACTAGGAATAAATCCTGTGTCGGGGATGCCATGGAACACACACAAAGACAAGGACAACTAACACCCAGACCCAGAACAGGCATTATTTGCTGTAACTATACAAAACAGTAACTCTTCAGGGACCCTATTCTTAAGCGCTCTAAATTATCTATGTCAGTCGTCCGTCGTCGTTTTGTCACTCTCATGTCATTTCTGAGAGCGACAGTGACCGAGATTTATGTTAATATCTCATTTGCCAGAGCCACAGACCCTTATTCAAGACACTCAATTATCTTATTTAAGACATTCAGTTACTGCATTCAACAGCTGTAAAATTTATATTTAACGTATCTCCCAAATACTATAATCGAAGCAGATAGCCATTTATTTTATGGAAATCCACGATCACAGTTCGTTACGTACACCAGATGTGGTGAAGTGACGATTTATTAAAATATCTCTTTTTTTCATTACAGGTAAGCCATCCCGAGGACGTGTGAGTACGAGTATGTTGCCTGATGTCGACGTAAATGGACAGACCGTTTTAACTTAGCGGGTGGTGTGTACGCTGGTTTATGTCAATGGACCGGCTAACGAGGTTTTTTTTTTTAATTATAAAATCAAAAAAATGTGTTGTCAAATAGAAGTGGGTGTTGCGTGGTAGTGTAGTTTAGTAGAAGCTAGTGATTTTTCTGTTGGAATAAAGATACGAAAAAGCTAAATGTACAACAAAGAAATACAGCAAAAAAACTTATTTCCGAAGAAAAAGTATCTCATGTCCATCTTATTTCGAGCACGCAACAATTTCGGCAAGTTTTACTAGATTGGTCCAGCAGCATTATCATAAAAAGGCATTATCATAATCAGGTTGTATTTCCCATTTATTAGGGTGATAAAATGTAAATACACTACGTAAAACTAAAAACACTAAAATTAAGGTAGAGTTAAAAGGTTACCGCTACGACTCCTTTACTTGACGTTAAAACTTAATCAGAACAAGCGAAATTGCCCTCATCCGCCACTCAAAAACTGCTAAATTAGCTCCTGGCTCACCTTTTCAACCTACTGACAAACATCTAAAGGTCGGGTTTTCCAAAACACTGATCAGCTGTTAACCAACGGTTAACATTGAGTCTTCATTCAATGTCGCTTTACGTTGGTCATGATGAATTAATACACAGGCGTGTCAATGAACTCGATTTAATCATTGTGACTGATTAGGTAATATTTATTTGGTGAAGGTGAATTATGTCGGTCTCTTAGTAGGCGTCGTAAAGACCCCCACTACACTTATTTTAAGGGTGATATCAACCCACTTGAAGAGTACTTGTATTACGAGATATCTAAGATCTCGGGCAAGCGAAACGATCTTGGGGCATCAAGATGTCCGAAAGGATGTTTATTATAGCTATATTACACGCAGTGTTGTACAAGGAGCTTTAGAGTGATACTGTCCAAGTGTCAATTGAGTCTTTTGATAAAAATGGGGGTATTTATCAAGCATTGTTGTTTTTATATAAGTGGCATCGTATGAGTGAACTTTCTTGTGGTCGTCTACTGCTTTACCCAATTTTTTTACTAGCCAGCGTGGAGCCCAGTTAAGGTAGTGTAATTAATTATTATGTCTCATTTAAAACAAGTTATCAACCAGTTGGCATTAAGAAAAGCACCACCTAGTTTATTTCGCTTTAAACTAAAACATTTAGCTGGTTGGTAATTACTTGCTATTCAGATATAGCTATGTTTACGTACACTAAAAGGGTACGTAGGTATTTAAATCTATTCCGGGTCTGGGTGTTAGAGTTGTCCTTGTCTTTGTGTGTTCCATGGCATCCCCGACACAAGATATTCTAGTGAGTGTGAAGTATGAGTGTGAAATGTTATTTATTTATTTTATTTACTACTAATTAAAAAAAATATTGGAGTCTTAATAAAAAAAAGTGGTTAGTCTTCCTCGTCTATCAAATATTTTTGCTATTAAGGTATACCTAATACCTAACTCCTGTAAGGTATGCACCACCATGCACCAATGCTATCAGCTGATTAAGTTTTAGATGTATTGTTAAAAATTATGAAAAGCGGCCCTTTACGAGGGTCTTTTGTTTGATGTTTTTTTGCTACGTAAGTACCTTTATTTCCCGGTCAGTTGGCAAGAGTTGTACAAAAGAATATTGTTACGGGAATCCATAAAAATTGTAGCCTAACTTTAACAGAATATCTAATGGCACACCAAAATCTCCCGTTTTAATATTTTTCTTCATAAAAATGAGATGAAATAAATGAAGAAACAATAAAAATAATATTTTTGATAGGATTAGTATTCTGGTTAGGATTAGTGAGAGTTATACGAAAACCTGACTGCAAAATGTAGCCTTTTAGAGAGATGAAGACGTAAATCTACCCAGCCGTGTAGGCTGAACAAGGTAAGATAGATATAGACAAATATGCATGACTGCTTACACAAGTGCACATAATATACATAAATACCTCAAAAACATTACCTTCAAAAGAAGGTAATAACATATTTTTCCATTACATATAAAATTAACGAGAGCAGCATCTTTCTATCTTTGACTGTACTGTGCTATATTGACTACAAAAATGTATGCAAATTGTAAGTGTCAAAGAAGAAGCAAAATCTATTTTCGGTGGGTATGTTTACTGGACGGTGTAAACATAACAAAAATAGATCGACGTAACTAGTTCACGATTGAAGAGGGCTCAAGGTACTAAGTTAATAATGAAGGCCGAAGGAATCGTGCCCATCCTTGACCCGATGTCCCACTTAGCCTCACGGAATCTCAGCGCCAGTTAATTTTAATAAATTATTCGCTTTCCAGGAATTCGCTAATTGTTCTCAGACAGGCTAAGACGTAGAAATATCGTACCTAAGTGAAGATACGGGAATTTCGTCTTAACCCATTAGTGATTTTAATTAAGATCTAAGTTGCGCGCCACGAAATTTAAACCAATCAAAGACGATGGCAATGTTAATAGAACCCGAGTACATATAAATAGATACCTACTCACGTAGAATTTGAGATCTACGTGATCATTTATTTTCATAAAGACTACACTGATTAGTTGTGATATCGCAGAATCAGAACAAAAATACTCCGACAACATACCAACAACTTTTCAATAGACAACAAATATCTAATCCGCTCAAGGTATCGTCTAAAAATAACAAAAAAGCTGTCTTTCCGCGGTTTACTCTCCAAGCTATGCGGAAGTCGCTTCTAGAAAATACTTCCCGCGTTAACTCGCGCATGCGTGTCTCCATTCTGGCAATTGCGCGGCATTCTGCGTCCGAAGGCTTCTCCAGTGTCGGTTGCGCGGCGCGAGGAGACGCGACGTGAGATCGCGACTGTTGTCAATGCAAAGAAAATAATCTGAGATGCTTGCCGACTTGCCGCCACTGACGGTGCTGCAATGCCTCCCGCCTCTCTCGCCATCCACCACCACGCTGGCTCGCGGCAACTTCACCAGCCTGACCACGCTCCAAGCCGCCTATGGTACTTTCTGTTTTTGTTTGTATGCAATCCCAGCTTGCGGCGTAGTAAGTGAAACGAAAGCGTACACAGCCGCTGTTCACTTGAGCGCTTCATTGTTTCCTTTCGATCTCTTAAGTGTTTTCTATGCTTGTAATGGTTAGGAAAATTAATATCGGAAAAAGAAATTGTTACGCATGATTGAAGGCGTTTCTTCGGATGCGTGGGTAGTGGATTAGGATTGACTGGATCATAAACGTTGTAAAAGGCCGGAAAGGTCGAATGGGTCGGGTACTGACGTAGTGTGGAAAGCGATCCGACAGCGAGCGGACTTGTTGCTCACGACCGCACGGTCAGGGTCACTGTTTACATCGAGCCCCCTATTTTCCCATGGAATTATACGAAGTGAACACGTATTTACCGATGGATGAGTGGCATCAGATTGCGTAAACGACGTCATTCTACAGCTGAAACCCAATAAAGACCGAAGAGCTTCTTGGATGTTTGCTCTAACTAGACGTTGTGTTTGTTTGTTCAAGAGTAAATCGGTTAATTAGGATGAAGACACGTTTCCATTTATAACGTTTATTTAAACCATGTGCGATGCAAACGCTTTTGTGAAACTTTTCAAAGTTTTGTGTCGAAATGTTGAGCTTTTGTGGATTCGTCTAATTTTGTTTGTGTTTCATGAATGCTGTGGCACGGAGCTTACCTCTAGTATGAATGTTTGCTGTCTCATAAATTATTCTTCAACGTAAGTTTACTTTGTGTTAACATATCTTGTGGTAACTCGTTTTTGCAAAGTATTTTGTGGCGTTCTGGCTGTGTCTTATGAAATTAATACCTACCTAGGTATGTATGTATGTGTTCAATAGTTTTTAGTTAAATGGTTAATAGTTACGATATGTTTAGAACAGTATTTTGTTTACAGCACCATGTTTTTCTCCAGTTTTCACTACTAAGGATTATGTCAATATAGCGAATTTGGCAGGATTGGTACGTGGCTAGGCCAAGTGATGACAGGTAGAGTGAGGCAGTGACAGAGTGGCCGATGCAAGGTAAGCGGAGCGTTAGTCGTCTTGGGGTGAGATGGGTCGGCGATATTGTTAGAATCACGGGTCTAATCTAGCCGCGATCGTCACAGAACCGAGGCAGATGGTACAAGATACAATACGGCAGAAGCGTATGCGCAGTGGGACAAAGAAGGCTGTGGATGATGATAATGATAGTTAACTTTCATTTATCGCGTACCAAGCGAAAAAGTCTTTTGTATTTATGTTTAAAAATATAGTAGTAGTAACGTATTTACAAAACGAATAGAAACTTAAACCTTATCCTCATACGTATTATTATCACAATGATTGCAGCACAATTGCCAAGTTTTAACATGCACTTGCATGTAAAGTAAAGCTTTTAAACTTGTTATAAATCATGAAACCGACCAGATAAGAGCAATAATACAAAAGCACCTTTATTTGTAACGTGATCTCAAATAAACACCAATTACTTCAACCTTTATAAAACAGCGCCAATTTAGTATTTGCAACGCAATTAATCGGTGTAACTACTGGTTGCATGTTTCCGGGCGTGGTCGATCGGTGTAATGGCACCCTTCGGACGATGCGAGCCGCGATTGAGCTGCAAGGCCGCCTGTGCGATGCCTGGATATCTATTTTGATACCCAGGATTGACTAGATAAGGTTGTAACAATTGTATTCCCATAATGTTATTAAACTGTCTACTGACACGCATTATTTGTGTAGTTCCTTTGGGATGAAACTTGTAGTCGTTGGCATATTATTATACACCAGTAAATAGTTCGAACTGAATGAAATCTATCAAAATATAAAAAAAACGATCAAAATTTATCAGACGAATAGAATTGAGATCAGTCCTAACAAAGGAAAATATTCGTATATTTACAAATGATTGTATTCAACACAATATTTCCTTGTGTAAATCAGTGGCAATGACATCCTATCTGAGACTAGGGTTACCATTTACTCGTAAATAAGGGACAAATACCATATATCTTCTTAATATATATAAATCTCGTGTCACAATGTTTGTCCTCAATGGACTCCTAAACCACTTAACCGAATATAATAAAATTCGCACACCATGTGCAGTTCGATCCAACTTGAGAGATAGGATAGTTTAAATCTCAAATTATAGTCGCAATTTTAATTTATTGCAAATTATATATATACTGATAATTTTTACTATAAATTGACAAGTTAGCATCAACATACTACGGTTGCTATAGTTACGCAATGGCTTTTGACAGGACAACGTCTGTCGAGTCAGCTAGTAATATAATAAAATAGGTTTAAAAAATGCCTGTTTTCCAAAAAATGCCTGTCTATTATTAAAAAAATGTAAATGTTACACTATAATAAACGGCTAGTTTTTAAGAATATCATTTATTCAAATAAATATAATCAACAATTAAAGACCACTAATTTAAACTAGATTAGAATAAACGAATTTACTATTACTGAGTTATATTTTTCGTAAACATGATTTTTTAAAGTTCCTTTTTTCTAAAACATAAACAAAAACAAGAACATTATTTTTACAAAACAAAAAACAAAAATCGACTTCAAAAGACCGACTATTGAGTTATTCATCTATTTGTCGCGCACGTACTTAATGGAAATTTAAGACTTATATGGTTTTCTCTTGGATACCATTATCAGAACTGGACTAAATTGAAATGGGACCAAATGGGAACCGTCAGCTTTCTAATAAAAAAATAATCATCAAAATCGATTCACCCAGTCAAAAGTTATGAGGTAACAAACATAAAAAAAAACATACAGTCGAATTGATAACCTCCTCCTTTTTTGAAGTCGGTTAAAAAATAACAAGAAACGCTGTCTAAAAATACCTGCCCCAGCTTACCACCGGCCGCGCCTGTTTAAAGTGTAAAATGCCTGTCAAATGCGGCAAATGCCTTGTCATTTGGTAGCCCTAGCTGTGACTACGGACAAGTGAGCTCGAAGGTTGCGCGTTTGTATCCATTGTCCCTGACATTTGCTCAATGCAGGTTGTAATTACAAATTCATGCTGAACTCTACACTTGGCCTCTCTTGCCAGTCGAAATGTCCTGCAATAAAAGTGTTTCAAACGCAATTAGTTCGGGCACTTAGACTTATAGTGCTTAAGTGTAGTCTTTCGTTACAAATAGCAGTCAAAAGTTATAGAAACTGTTTTAAATCTTAGATGAGTTAAGCGAAAGCCTAGTAATATATTTACTTATACTTTTTTATACAAAGATATTTTTATTTTTCTGAAGAATAGAATTAAGAGTTTATGATGTGTAAAATATCACTGACCTTATTACAAAAATATATTTATATAGGTATTTGTTATAGGATCAGGGATATTTTTGGGTGTTCGAAATTATTTCAGTCACTCTTGCTGCTATGTCATTTCTAATGAAAGCGACAGAGACCGAGATAATATCTCACTCGCCAGAATAGAGCCCCAGGCCTTTCTATAAAAGTGAGAAGAAAGTCAACAAAACATTTCAGTTCAAAGGTCTTTCAAACAAAGAGTTCAGAAGAATAAAGCGTAAATAGTTTAAACGGAAAGTTCAACCAGAAAAACAGTTTGGCACTATTTTGCTGGAGAGTTTCTTTATTTGTCCAGTGACTACGAGTGCAACAAGATTCAGTGCTCCCACAAAACTCTCTCTATTAGACAGACTATCCAAAATTTAAGCTTTAAGGTAAGCACATTTGTATTTTAAACTTACCGGCAAATTAAAAACATTGCCTTAACTCAATCTTTCAGAAAACGACTTAAATAAAATTACAAAAATATCAAATCTAAAATTGAAACAGATTGATATAATCAAACATGAGCTAAATAACTATACAGGAAGCCACGCGAGCCAAACCGGTTTCCGAAACTGCGAAATATTTAGCCGCGGCTGGTTATTGGCGCATGATATAACGTGATTTAAGAGCTTCCCTACTCGATACTGTAGTTGACGATAACACCAATAGCCAATTTATTGCTGACTATCAGAGAAATAATATCGAGTATGACAGAATAGCCACTCCCGTACAGTTCGTTTAGTTATTCTGAAAAGTGCGGGCCGTATTTTTTATGTCTGTAGGTCCAATTTCCATACTTTCATACTACTGATCCTTTTACGAGGTCCGCGTTTAACAACCTACTCAACCAGGATCCAAAATAGAGCATGTAGAGTTAGAAGTAACTTACTCAAATTTATCTAATATCTGGAACAGACTTAATATAAAATAATAATTGATAAACTTTAAAATTTTTAAATGCAAATGGAAATTAAAGTAATTTGGTCCTTTTCAAGATTCTAGCCATAAAAAGGCAATTCAGAAACCGATCACACTAACAATATGAATGCGAAAGTACACTTAAATAATTTTACATGTTTGAGTGCTTTAAAGCTATTTTCATTCTTCATGCTTTGCCATACCCTGAAAATTACATAGGCTACTTTTGTTCTTGTAAAATAGCAGGCGCAACCGTAGACTAATAACTAATAACCAATAAATCTAGTGCTAGTTCAGTAAATATATAAAATAAATAGGTCACATTACAATGTAAAACTTTCTACTAGCGTCCGTAAACAATATCCCGCCAAAAACATAAATGTAAAAAAGGACAGCCAAGTTCAATACAAAAAGAATGGAGATCTAAATGAGTGCCAAGTTTGATGGTCAGTCCTGAAATTTATTTATACTAATATAAAATATCATTTTTCTTATAACTTAGGATAATATATTGTAGCCTAAGGTTTGACTTGGCTAGTTTTCATAAACGAATTACAGGTATATTATAGGCTTCGCAAGTTCTAAACCTGTTACTTGTCGGTTCTTATTTTATTATTTCGAAAATTTGGCCTGCTGATAGAAACTAGCCATCGAACATAATAATTCGTTTATGAGAACTAGCCAAGTCAAACCTTAGGCTACAATATATTATCCTAAGTTATAAGAAAAATGATATTTTATATTAGTATAAATAAATTTCAGGACTGACCATCAAACTTGGCACTCATTTAGATCTCCATTCTTTTTGTATTGAACTTGGCTGTCCTTTTTTACATTTATGTTTTTGGCGGGATATCATTACTTTTTGTAAAGAAATCTAGGCAGGTATAGAGATTTAATATCGAGTGATTTAAGTACCTACAAGTACCTTAGGCTCAGAACTTTTCAGCCGCCCCTCGTAAGTATAAGTTAAGTGTTCCAAAATTATAATAAAATGATACAAATTTACCAGTTTCTGATTTTTTCCTTTGTTTTCACCTAATTACCTATCTGTATGCCAAATTTGAACTTTCTAGGTCATCTGGAACATGGATATAGTTTTAGTCTATAGTTAGATCAGTGATAAAAATTACGATTTTTAGACGTTAATATCTAAATAACCGTTAGAGATGTGTTTATGAAATTTGGATCACATATGTATCTCGCAAGTCTTAATATATGAGCCAAATTTGACACGTTTATGTGAAATGGTTTTTGAGTTATGACGAGGTCAAAAGTGCCTCCAAATGGTTCGTGTAATATACACACGGTGCTGCTCGCCAGTTCTGTCACTTGAACTTGGCTTGACACGCTACCGCGTGTCTAGATAGGTCAGGCAGGACACGGAGGTCGTTTGAACCGAACTGCGCATATTCAACGCCGACATTATTAAACTCAACAGATACCAGATATGAGTATCCTCACTTTTTCTGGGAAATTTAAATTCATATTAATTTATTTAAGCATTCCATAAATTATCAGTTCTACTTTTTGCTTCTATTCTGGGAATTAAATCGTTGGTCAATTATTATTATTATTGTTGGAAATTTAAATGAGAAATGTTTTAAAGGTTAATTTAACACATAATAATGATGTAAATCTTTTTGAAAATACCTATTTGGAGCTAAAACGTGAAAAATGATGTAACGAAACTTGATTTCAAAACTCCGTAAGTTACTTAAGAAGTTTATACCTAAGTCTGTTTTCGTAAACAAACACAAACTCTAAATTTAAGCCTTTGCAAGCTTCAAACATTTAAAAAGATACATAATTAGAAAATTAAACTTCAGAAAATATATGACAAATCATTACAGTTTGAAATTTGAAATAATAAAACGTACCTCGTACTATATCAACTATATTCTATCTTCATAGTTCGTACAAGAGTAGGTAAAGGTCAGACAGGACGACCTTTGAAAGTACGCGTTTGAAACTGCGTAGTACCTGAAAACGTATCGGTTACAGATTTGAAGCCGGCTCTCAGTTTTAGATAAAATGAAAGGAAAATCTACGTAGGCTCTTTTACTAATTTTCATTCAAAATCTTGGCATACGAGATTTTATTCAAAACTTGGCATAGAAGCAAATAAAACGAGGTTTGCTTTGGAAATTCAAACGTTTCAAAAAGTTCCGATTTTCTGAAGCAACGTTTTACTTTTGCTGATTTACTTTTAGTTCAGTAGCACACTTTTGTGCATTGCCCGATTACAACACTCGTTATGTCATCAAGGTACGTAAAGCACGTATTCACATCGTCACAAAAGTTTGGCAACAATAAAATTTCTCAAGCCTCCAAACAACTCTTTGTCTAAAGTTTTTACTGCTAGAATATAGAATACTGAATTAAGTACAGTAGGTATTCCTACGCCTCGGCCGGCGCGTCCTAATTTACCAAATGTCGTAAAGTAGCATCTCGTTCCAGAATTTTCCAAGCTTGGAAATAGGATTTTATAGCTTGTACCGTACATCTTTACCTAATAGAGTTTTTACGTCCGTCTACGTCATTGGCAGTATTATTTTTCGACATTAAACAACGAGGATATGTAAGAGAATAGTATTTTGTAGCGTTCTGTACAGGCTCGTGTGTTTAGAGGCTCTGGTGCATGTAGACAAATTGTTTATTTTCTTAAACTAACTCACTGCGCCCGCGCCGGTTGCAGAACAAGGTAGGTATAAGCACTTCTGATTGGTTGACTCAAAGTGCACTGCACTAGGATTGCTCGACTCGAAGTATAGACGATTGATTAAGCTGCTTTTTGTAGTGGTAGGGCTATTTTGCCGAGCCCGCCTGGGAAAGTAGGTACATAAGGTACATACCACACCTTTGCCGGTTATTCCACCACCAAGCAATAATGTGCAAACATTACTGTGTTCCGGTTGTAAGGGCGTTGTTTCCAGTGAAATTTCAAGGTAAATGGGAGATTAAACATCTTATATTTTAGGGTGGCGAGCGCAGTGCTGTGCCGCGCAGGGTCTTGAATTCTGTGAGTTCAAAATTCTGGGTGGCGCAGACCTGTTATTAGCAAACGTGACGTTTAACATCAGGCGTGCGATTTGCTCGTCTCGTCGTCACTCAATTAAATAAATAAAAAATAAAACCATTTTATAAGATAAAGATATCATCTGACAACGTATTATAGTAGTTGACTAGTTGTTGTCTTTGATTCAGATCAGACATACATAATTTCAACTGCAATAATAATTATGAAATACATCAATATCGTTCGCTTTCATTTTTGCCCATGAATCAAAGGTTTTTGGTTTGGCCGCATGTGTTAATTTTTTGGTCACTGGTTTTCACGTTAATAACTATATTTATCATCTGTCATACCAAACAATTTCCATTTCAGTAAAAAAGTCGACCTGTATAAGTCAAAGGAAACACCTCAGTTTTTACAAGCACGAAACGGAATAGTAAACCGACACTGACCTAGAAATGTCCATCAAAGTGTTCGGTTTCAAATTTTACGAGTTGCCTCGTGTTTTGTTGCTGAAAAATGTCTGGAAATGTGTATCAATTTCACACCGAGTGGCTATTCCATCATCATAAACAAATTTTCTTAGTTTTATTTTTTCCAAACCAGGTGGGTTATTTTGTTTTTTCATATGCAAAGAAACTCTAGGAACTTAGTTCAAGTTCATTGTGAAATTTAAAGATAAGATAGCATATCCGCCATGTCTGGTCTTTTTATCATTGTATTGGAACCTTCATTGCAATACTTTGTAGTTTTTTTTAATAAATTTATTAATGCTTTTATTCACAAAAATAGTAAATGGATACCTACATAATAAAATATGTAAACTCTAAAATAAAAATTAATATGAAATAAAAAAATACTTAGTAAAAGTATTTTATCAGTTTTGCGACACATCTCGTTAGATATTAAAAGTAGGTCAAAATGGCATCCATTTTACAGCTTCCTATTTTAAAAGCTTGAGACCTTCACCTATATTCACAGTTTATTGACAGTACCGCAACTTGCGCACTCTGGAATGTTTCAAGGATAGAATTTACCAATATCAACCCTAACTTATTTTTCATGTCGATAGAATTTACAAAACAATCCTTAAAATGACCTACTTGAATATATAATCTATAAACTCATTCATTCTGTAGTTTTTTGTCTCTGCAAAAAATTTAAGGATCAATCGTCACTGGTATTTGTATTTTTGTGAACCATTAAAGTTTAATTTATTTCGAACAATCTTGATTTACTGCGCGTGTGCAAGGCTTAAATAAAAAAATGCCGGTGTAAGAATTTTGGCGTTTTGGGGAAGGTTTGGTAGGTAGCGGAGCGTCGGTATCGTGTGTTAGAATATGTGGAAACTAACTCAACCATTCAAAATTATTCTTAGACCCCGATACTAAGAAACATCTCTTTTATTTATTTATTTATCAACTTTTTAAACACTCACAGTTGTTCTTCACCAAAACGTGTTTGAAACAATTTACATACTCGTAGCTTAATTTTATATATACGAACTTAACCTAAATTATTTGTAGATATAGTATTACTTGATATTAATTTCGAATTTAAACTAAAATAAATTATACAATTTCTCTGTCCTACTTAGAATTTAAGGTAAAACATTTATAGATCCATTGTGTGAAAAATAATCCTGGGTCGAGGGTCGTTTGTAATACGAAAAACACAATTTCAGTAAATACTCGTACCACGCATATAATACTTTATTCAAATAAACAAAACATTAGTGAGAACCTGTGCTCGGTTCCATTATACTTACCTATCCATAATGAAAATATTCCAGCACAAGCCATTAACGTAAACATGTTTACGAACTCAATGTTTTATCAACAGAAATTATGCCGAAAAGGTCTCGCCCAGCGACTACACCATAGACTTACACTTACCTATGTTAGCATTGAGCGAACACTTTGAGTCAACATATTAGCACAAACTTTGCATATAAATTGACTCGCCAATGAAACCCTAGCATCGATGACGTGATGTTGACCGAACCAATCAGCGCAGCGTTCGTCCCAACCTCACTCCTCAGCTGCAGTCTGTTTATTTTTGTAATAACTCGCAGTTTGATGTAAAGTCTATAAGGTAGGTAATCAAATCGCTGGTCCCGGTTGACCTACATTCAGTATCTCTGTAAAATAGAGTGAATATCGCTTTATGAAAGAGGAGAGAGGGCAAAACCGGAAGCACTTTGACCGGCAAGCTCGGTGGGGCCCTTCAAAGTTATTGACGTCACTTCTTTAGTCTAGTGGTAATCAAACCATGATTGCAAGCGAATTTTAATTAAAAATACTCGCGTTGTAAAAGCTTTTCGAAACAAAAATGAGGTAAGGTTATTACGTATGGCTTCCCGACTCTTTATAGCTTTTGATGGATTTTTAGGAGCTTTCATCTTTTGACTCAATTAATGAAAACGATTTAATTAATGAAAATTAAATTAAATCTGAAAAAATAAGTGAAAGCAAGCAAAATCATTTATAAACTGTAATTTGTCGTTACCAAAAAGCCTCATTTTGAACAATTGCCTACCATTTTGTACAAAGGTAAGAAGGGCAAGGAGCGTGTAACAAATGCCAATTTTATTTACTTACCTAGATAGAAGGTTAACCCACTCATGCCAGATACTGTGGAAAAGTAATTCTGAAAGGTTAAAGGTGGCACAATTGAATCGCCTGTTTCAGATTGACAGGGCAAAGGTCAGGCATCCAGTTAACAGTCGCCGAGCTTCAATTTGTGTTGCAATAAAACTGTCGCTTGCTTGCTAGTGCTCTACGATACAACATTTTGTTCCAGATCCGTAATATCTTTGTCAATTAATGTCTCTTTTGTAATAAATTGTTAAAAGACTGGCTGGTTATTATATATAGTTTTAATTCTCTTGTTTTTTCTTTATAACACACGTACATCGTAATAAGCAGAACAAGACGATAATATAATTTATACAATTAAAATATATATCAGTCATCTAGTAATGTGTGATTATGTTAATTAAACTTATTTGGAAATGTCAGTCACAAACGCCGTTATGATGTATCTTACTAATTTTTATGTGTATTTATTTATCTCGCGATAAAAGTTTGACTTTTTCAAAAGTGCACACTACTTTACAAATTTATATCAGAAAAATCAAATAATAAACAAAAAATAAATAATAAACGTTTCACACAATTAAATCAATTATAATTAGTTAATTAATTTTGTTATAATTAAACACGGGAATACTCACGTAAAAATAGTCGTAGAACGACGTCGTCGTCGTCGTACTAGTCGTAGTAGACGACTTAATTTTTACGTGAGTATTCCCGTGTTTAGTTATAACAAAAATGTGTGAAAACCACGTTAGTTTCCATAGTCAATTAATTATTTTTTTCAATTATAATATTTTAATGTACAACCATTTAGAAGAGGGAAAATAAATAACAGAAGGATAGAAAGAGACAGACATGTACCTACCGAGTTAAATCTCAAAAGCTAAAAAGTAAAATAAATAAAAAGAGAGGGTTCCTTTCACATCAAATTTGGGCTTGAAGTGTGATAACATTTTAACGTTTTTACAAGCTTACGGGCTTTACAATTTACTTTAAGCCGTAGAGTAATTAAATAGCCAACCCTAAATAATTAAGTGTTCAGCTCAACAAAGGGCTAATGAATGGTTGAATAAACGAGATTGTCATCTGGATTCTAAGCCTTAATTAAGATAAAACTGGATATCTCTAACGAGTGACAAATAGCTTATTGCAACCGAATATCATTTAGTTCAGATAAATAACAGAATTAGTAGGTATCAAAGTTTTTCATTTGAAGCTACATATTTGCTGTATTTTAAAACAAGACTAGATGAGATAATATAGTTTTATTTATTTTGCGAAAAAAAAAACACACCAACCAAAAAGAAAAAAAATGGGTTACGGTTATTGACTTACAGTTTTTCATTTATAATATCTGGGACACAATTCTAAAAAATTTAAAAAATCATGATCACGGAAACTTTTTATGATATCCATATGAATACTAAAACATCTTCATAACACCAATATAATTACTATCACATCACGTGACACAATCGGTCTCTATCAATCAACCAGTGGTATGTCCTTCCTAGCTACGTAGCAATCATTTAGTTCAAAGTCACCGTGTTCCAATAAGAAATTATTAAAAAGCTTCTTCAAACAAATCAAGTGTAATTAACGTTAATTACTCGAGCATGACAAGACTAAAAGCTTACTTAAGTACGATTAAAATGAACGCGGTTATAAATAACAATTTGTCAATGTTAACACATAAATAACGATAAACAAGAGATTAACGTCGGAATAAATATTAGTTTACAACTATTACCGGACTCAAATTGAATTCAGTGAAGCCGCCAGAACTGTGGGACTAGTTGCTAGTACCATGCTCTAGAGCAGTCTTTCTCAAAGTGGGTGGTAGCGCCTTCCTGGAGGGCATTAATAGCCTGCCTTCTCGGAGATTTTTTCAACACTAATTCACTCCAAGAAGTAAGGATATGGTCGAAGAACAAACATACTTTAAAACCTTTATGGAGACACAAATATAATTAGAGGTAATTAGATTTAGGTGATTTAAAGAAGTCGATGTAAATAATCCATACGAAACTCATGGACAATGCTTTAAAATCTCGCTATCTCTCTGCTCATATCACGCAAATACTATTTGTTTACCTTTCGAAAACAATCTTATCGACATTGATAAATGTTTCGCTTTCGGGGGCGCTAGAAAATATTTGATTCTCAAAGTGTTTTCACACGTGGTTTTACAGTTTGAGAACTGGTTCTCCTGTGGGTGTTTTACAATGTTTTGAGTGTAGGAACGCCCGTCAACCGCGGGAGTTGCACGCCCACATATTTGCAGGTTTCAACTATGACTTTTCCAAGAAAAGAAAGACTCGTGACTCATTCTAAGCGTAGTCCAGGTATGTCAAGTCTAGAGAATCACTTAACTTCATGCTGTCTTGCTTGCACTAATTATCTGGCATATCACTCTTATCCTTCACTTTGCTGGGCCGATTCGAGACTAAACTCTTTCCATGTTATACAGAAAACTTCGAATGGTCATCTTCCTCAATTTGTAACTGTCATTAAGTTCCAAGTTAAGTGTCAATAAATCTAGCTACAGATCAACGTGTATATCAACGAGGGGAATACAGAAAACCGCGCGCAGATTTAATTACTTGCTAATTGGTTTGTATCGGGCGTTTTTCACTGTCCAGGGGCGTTATTCTGGTCCGAGCAATATTATCTCGATTACTACCTCTCTTGTTAATGAAGTAATGAGTGGGTTACTGATGTAATATCGTGCGCGCCAGAATAAAGGTCGGGTCACACATATCAGTGAAGCCACAGTTCCGACACAGTACCGGCACAGTGCGAAATATTCTTTCATACATTCTCTATGAACGCATCCCCACTTGTCAGTGTCAGTGACGAGACAGTGCTCTCAGTGTCAGTGCCGACACCGGCAATCACGGACGTATTCGTTGACGACGATATTTTTTGTCGGATCACGGACGCCGCGGCATCAAAAAGAAGAAGAAATTTAATTTCTTTCTGCAGAAGAATATTGAAACAGCTCTCTGACATTTTAAAACATTCAAAATATATTATTTCCTTTCATCTTTAACTAATTCTTTGTATGTATAATGTCATGAATTCTCCTGCTGTCTCTCTTAATTGCCATGCTTCATGCACCCATTTTCTCTTTTTTTCTTGATGCTGCTCTTCTTCTTCGTCTAAAGCAATAGCTATCTTTGCTAGCTCCGCAGTATTGAACAGAGCTATAGCAACAGTTACGATACTTGACGACGGACACGTTTTAACTGAGGCTCCGTGAACTGAGTACTGATATGTGTGAATTGAATCACTGACGCAACACTGTAGACAAACACTGCACTGATACTGGACTGTGCCGGTACTGTGTCGGAACTGTGACTTCACTGATATGTGTGAATCGACCTTTAAGACCTCGGGTTAGTGAAAACCGCTCGATACAGTGACGTACATTACAGCTTGTATCTATGAACTGTGAACATACTCGTATATTTCAAAATTCAAAATAAGACAGCCACAGCGTAATAGGTACTTATAATATCGCTGTAGCACTTTACAAAATTAAATTCAAAATTCAAATTCTTTATTCGTGCAAAAACTTACTGGCTAAAAACAAGAAAAAACGATGCTACCTGCAGTAGTTAAATAACTGTGTCGCGGTGCTACCCGCGACACCTCCGATGTAAGAATTTACAAAAATTATACTTATATTTTATTTAAATAATCAAATTGTTAAATTTAGAAGCAAAAAAGAAAGAAAAAACACTTAAAAACGAATAAATGTTTCAATTCAGTGCAAAACAGCTATTAATAGCTCACATCCTCGCATACACACGCCAAAGGCAATACTTCACTTGACGTCACTTACTTCCCTCATTCGAGACGCGTGGGTGTTGCATCCGACCCACGTAACTCAATCGAAATGTCAACGTGTTATATATCGCCACAATACGCTACCGACCGATGCAACACTCACCTACCTAGACCTCTTTATTTATCTATATAATATACCTACGTTTATCTGACTATTAGGTATGTGTGTGGTTAAACGATATAAATGCAAATTAGGATTGGCCTCTGGTTTATACGAATAAATGTTTAATATTAATAAAATTGTTGAGACTCAAAGTAAGTCAGTTTGTCTGACTATCTTTTGACGGCTAGACTGGTCTGAATTAATTTTATCAGGGTATGAATAAACTAATTTATTATTAATTTGGCTTATGAAAACAGACTGAATTTATTTTTTCTAGGATATTAATGTAACTCAACTTTTATTCATTCTACTGCTAGCATACCAAGTATACCCTCGAAGAGTAATAAGGCCTTGTTCCTGCAAGAAAATTGAAAAAAAAAACAGTTTAAACCGCAGTTCAAATTAATTAGATTTATTTATTTTGCAAAACTGCTACTTTTTTGCTAAAATTTCGAAGTCTTTTCCACGTACGCACATATATACGCCTATGTTTATAGATATCCACGAACAACATACTTAGAACACAATTAACTGAAAATCTCTCCAGCAAAGCTGTCACGTTATCTTTGCAAAGTGAAAGTAATCTAACAAGACATTACGCTTAAACCACATGTAATTTACATATTAAAAGGTTGTAGGAGGCGACAGACAAAGTAAGAGCAGCTCTCGATTATTTATTTTAGAGTATCGGATTAGTTTTATCGAATTTTGCTATTCGAATGTTAACATTCGAATAGCAAAATTAGCTTGAATTTGTATCGAGATTTCATTCCCTTATAAAATCAGTGAATACAAAATAGATCGACACGATTTATGAATTGATGTTATTGATGACGTTTTTATTTTACCTGTCTCTAACCTGACAAGATTCAAATTATCGGCGTTCCTTTTTATTTTAATATGTTAGAATGAGATGGCAATAAGAGAATGAAGCACTAATAATGATGAATAAACGAATGCCTAAGAACAAATCGATGTTTTGTGTGTTTTGAACACATGAATTATTCTTAAATCTAAACATTTAATTAGGGAAATCTGAAATAAATCTTGATCTTGGACTCGATTCTGATTTTGATCTGGATTATTTATTGAAAGCGTCGTATTGAAATAAATACATATAACTTCAATCTCGGATTTGGATGTTAAAGTTTGCAGTACATTCTAAATACGAAACCGCTTTTATAGTAGTCTGTGTCAACGAAATAAATACAAAGGGCGAGAGAGCACAAATATTCATAATAACGAACCCACATAAACAGCTATAAATTCCTACATTACAAATTTACTAACTACATTCCACTGGCATTGCTTTTAATGAAAACTTCATTTTCCGAACTAACGAATAAGTGAAAACCGAGAAACTAATGTAGCTGCATCTACGCTGGGCGGGCGGACGTCACGGCGCCCACGGTCCGCCCGCCCACCGCTCGCGCTCACGCTCGGACGACAACCAAACCGCTTTTTACTTGAAATAATATTTTTCAATGAATGTTGGTGAAGATTTATTCCAACAGGGTTGAGCTTATAAAATGTTTTAGGAAAAAGAATAAGCATTGTGGTTTTATTAAACATGAATGAAATCGTTACATTTATTAGCGTATCAAACTGCAAATTTCGAAAATCTGTACACACATTTTGAAATATACCTATAATATATAAAAATGAATCGCTGTTGGTTTGTCTGGCTAAAATTCGAGAACGGCTGGATCGATTTGAATATTCGTATTTAATTTTTTTGTTTTGTTCGCTCTGATACGGGGAAGGTTTACAAGTAAAAAAAAACCAGCCGGTGAAACCTAGTTTTGAAATAAAATTACATGATATTAAAAGGTGGTCATAGTTAATTGGTTGGTTGTTCGCAACTCATCCCATTACATGCTAATTGACCGTGTGTTGAAAATGTAAACATACCTAGCCTGGTATTAAATAGGTACTGTCTCTGAAATTATTTCCATATCATATCATATTTCATCTAAATCAATTCAGTCGTTTTTGATCGTTTTTTTGTTTGTATTTCACCCAAAAATTCAAACTTTCACATTTATAATACTATAAGGGTGTGACTGTGAAGGCTAAAGTTTTTTTTTTGTTTATTCGACTCAACATTAGAGGCAATTAACCAAAACGAGTACAAAAACTAGTTGCTTTGTCCTAGTACCTTATTATAACGAAAATTCAAAGAGCTAGTAACTAATTGAAATAGCTAGTGCGCCCAAATTTGAAGGTTTTAGTGGACAGATCTATTTTTTCTTAAAGTATAGTATATAGATATATAGTATAGCTAATTTAGACCGACCAATAAAGCCTTCAAACTTGAGCCCAATATAGTTGTAACAACTCTATAATGTTCTCCAACCTCCAGTGTTCCAAGGCTCCCACGCGGAGCTGTTACAATATTCCAACTTTTATATTAAAAGCTTTCAAGCGCTCTTCGAGCAGATTCGCCAAATCCGCACTCTGTCGGTTGATGATCGGGGCTCGGATGCGGTTGCTGTTTTACGAGCAGTTTGCTTTTGCACTCGAAAAGATTACATATTTAATAGACGCTCTTACGGGTATATGAAAATAGAACTTAACTAGGTTGAGGGATCTCGTGGAAAATTAAGCTTGGTTTATAAAGCTCGATGCTCACTGTCCCTCGGACAGAACCTTGTGAGGCACGGTAGGCATAAGCATGACTATAGTTGCATCTCGTGATGATGTAAAATGATGATGATGATGAAAAGTAGCCATTATGTTCATCTAGAATGTAGGCCATCTCATTTCTAAATTTTATCCAATTTTCATTAAACCATTTCAGCGTGAAGGAGTGTTTGTAGCATTAGTGTGAACAACAAAAGCTCCTGTAAACATTGACAATGTAAACCCGTCTTCACACTAATCCGTTGCTCTATTTATCGATGCGCTATCATTTTACTCAGTAAGATTAATATTGAGAATTTCATAGTGTAATTTAGTAACATTGTACATTTTATACATTTTGACATTATTTATAACTATTTTCCGTTATATTTTATGTTTATTTTATTTTATGATGTTTGCTACGAGTATGTTCAATGACTTGCTCAGTGTAACAATTTGTTATAAGGCCAAATCAAATCAAATCTATTACTTACTCTGATTCGGGACTGATTCTTTATCGAGACTCTATGTTTCAATGATTGCTCCTGACGTACTAAAAAGGAGAAGCTGTAGGACTCGAAATAAAACCGAAATAAAAATACCGGATACATATACCGGACTGCATCAATTTGCACATTACACACCCTCAAACGAAAAGAGACTACATTTAAATCAATAAAAAAACCGTATAGGGGAGATGTAGGTAATGGGGGTCACTTAAGCGGGAATGGAAATAAAACCATAACTATTCGTTTACTACTATGGAAACTAACGTGGTTTTCGGTGACCTTCATCAGGTGAGTTTACTAACGTGACGCGCTCGCGGTTGCGTCTCGTTTGGCACTGCGGACCGCGGCGCGCCGCGCGCGTAATGATACGTGAGTATTCCCGTGTTTAATTATAACAAAAATGTATTCGTACACTATTTATTGTTTTAGCCAACTTCTACCACGGAAAAACTTGTGGCTTAAACTCCAGCGCACACTGAAAAAACATGATTAAATTTAGTATTGCCTCGACTACTCCACTAATGAAGTAATACATTTTAATAAACGTAGTATTGTTGGCAGTAATTAATCCAAATACACGGCAATAACGCGTATTGCCTGCGCTTCGTCGAACCTGGTAAATTGATTTCGCATCTTTCGAATTAATGAAAGTGGGTTTTAATCCCTTTGTGTTTGAACCATTCATTTTTATTGAAGTTCCATACAGATTAATCTGTTTCTGTGATCTATTTTGAGATTGGATTGGAAATATTTATCGTTGCAAAAGAAAATAAATTAGTCTGTTGTCTTACGTTAGAAGCAGAAAAGAAATGGGACATAAAATTCACAAGAAATACCTATCGTATGAGAATTCTATACTTATAGTTTTTAGGTATGGAACCAGTAAATCCGAACTAATATTACAACAGCAAAACAAGTTTATTTGCTTGCTATTCTTTTACTCCTTAACTACTCAACCGATCATCATCAAACGTACCTATACTCATTTGTATGTAGTCAGGAACACAGAAAAATAACATAAGTTACTTTCATCATCACAATTCACATTACAGTGGAAAATAAATATAAATATTGTTAAATAAATATCAAGGTGAGAATCAAAGTCAGTTATCCCATAACCGAACCGCCGTACATCGTCATAACATTAGCTCGATGTATTCGCCGATCATCCATACATTATTCATAAATATTTCATCCGTTCGCCAAAACCTGAGTTATGAGTCCATAACAGACACTTTTATACACCTTTAAACAGTACGTTTGCGATTGAGAGGGTGTATTTTATGCTTTGTTTCAAGAGGTTTAAAAATGATGCAGTGGAATCGAAATTTAGTGTCGAAGAAATGCGTTTCGTGTAAGAAATAAATATATCGCGCAGGCTGTACAGCGAGCGGGGTATTTAGAGTTCTATTAGTCCTAGCAACTAATATACCTAATTTCTTTAGATAAATACGTAGAACGAATACATTTTCAATTTACGCCTAGTACGTGATTTATAGTCTCGTTTTTCATACTTTTATTCTTGTCGTACCTACATAATATATTTCGACAGAAATCACTCTAGTAACTACTAAGGTCAGCGTTATGGCGAGTCTTGCAAATAAGTTACGGTCGCGGTCTTCTAGAAAAATAATTATTAGTTGCAAACAAGCGATGGGTCACATGGTGGTAAGTGGTCACTGTCTATACCTCTAATACCCAAGGCATCTTCAGTGCGTTGCTTACGTGATTTGATTAACTCTTCGTCTAAACAGCCAAAATTACCGCGGTTCTCTGTTTAAAACCATCGCATATAATTATGTGTTACATTGACTCTAAAACCTTGAACTCAGATCTTTTGACCACTCGTCGTTGATCACAATCATCATTAAAGTTTGTTGCGCAATTTGATGTGCTTAAAGACAATAATTAGAAAAAAAAGGCTATTCAAAACATACAATTTGAACTCGCGACAAGTAAAAGATAATGACATTGGCATAAAAATGTCTGGATCTCACTAATTGGGTACCACAGATTAATGTAAGAGCTAGTTACAATGTAATACCTACTAAATGACTACCGAATGCTTAACATATTTCAAGTCTGTCTTCACTCTTTTCTTTTCATTACTATTACCAGAAAACCTACACGAAATGATTTACAACCCCAACTTGAACTGCTGCCAGAATGTATCTTTTATATTTCCCAAAAATAAACCATAATATTCTGGTTTCGTTCAACTATTTTAAAAGATACGATGCTTTATTAATACCCGAGTGGTTGTTAGAGCTAACGTGGCCGCTGCGACGGGAGTCAAATTAAATTTTGTTTACTTTTAAACTGGCGTGTGTGGATAATGGCGTTTTCTTGTTAGTGTATTAAATATAATTCATATAACAATTTAATGGACAAATATAGTGATAATGGTGTTATAAATACATTTTAAACAATATAAGTTTAAAGCTATAAGTATATAAGCTTTAAGTTGTATTGTGTTGTAATAATAATTGTAGGCTATTTTTGAGCTTGGAAACTTTATTCGAATTCTTGGGATACTGTATACAGATCAGCATGAACGTTTTTTCTACGTTCTCTACTAATGACTCAATAAAAGATTTTTCATTATCGCTCTGACCGTTTTTCTATAATTAAGATACTTGCTTGTAAGTACAAAGGTACAAAGATTAAAGATTCGTAAAAAAATTGTCAAAAAAGCTTCGTAAATCGAGAAACACCATCGAACCTGACCCAAAACAAAATACAACGACACCAAGAATACCAAACGGGACGTTTACGGGATGTTTTGCGAATAAAAACGGGGATTTCGCACCGGGACCACAGAGAATTTGCTACTCACTACCGGAACCCGATATAATAATAGATTGAGAGACACAGAGAATGACCGCAAGGACCAAAGACAACAGAGAGATCGCTATTAGCTCTTTCATCTATCTACAAAATAATGTCTATTGTGTGTGGTAGCCGCTAATACCATAAAATATCGATTAAACACTGCCTTAAATATATAAAAATAGCTATTATTGCATTGTCATCGGCGTCACATACGTAGGTATACCAAATTTCAGCTCAATCGGACATCAGGAAGTGGCTCAAAATTGAGTTGCTAGATTCCACCCAAACAAACACAGTTTCTTCAAATTCTGTAACAGATGAAACAAAAAGTCGAAAAAACATACAAGTTGATCAACAGTTTGAAAAATCACATAGGAAGCTAGAGAAGACCTAAAGCGCCAACTGATTCAATGAAGCTTTGAAAGCGCCACAAATCACCATAAATAGTGTGTTAGGAGCCTTTCAAAGCACGAAACTCAAACAAAATGCCACCAACAGGAGGTAAACAGGAAGCGGTACGTTTACAGGATCGGCTGCGTATAAAAAGCGATTTGTCCATAGCTGGGATCCAAGCGTAATGGGCCGGGATACTGTCGCGCTGTAGAGATGGGACGGTGAGTTATCGATACTTGAATATTTGTAATCGATTGAAGTTATAAATAATTGTTATTACATATCACGATTAAACTGAAAAATGTAATATAACGTGTGTAATAAATATATAATAGGTATATGTGTGTTGATAATGAACAAAAATACTTGCATGATTCGTATAAATCATAGAAAGATTAGCAACCCCGATCAAAATTAAACACATAATGCAAATACACTTTCGGAGTTACAAATCTTAGTTTATAGCAGGCAGTTAGGTAAGCTATAGGCCAAATAAAATCTCGCAAAATAAAACAACAAAGAAAATCTGCTAAGGAATTAGAAAATATTTTCATAAATCATAAACAACCAATCAAGTGCCACTGATGCCAACTTA
Organism: Alcis repandata; assembly: GCA_949125135.1. Classification (NCBI taxonomy): domain Eukaryota; kingdom Metazoa; phylum Arthropoda; class Insecta; order Lepidoptera; family Geometridae; genus Alcis; species Alcis repandata. The sequence continues at coordinate 6,363,403 of OX421235.1, read as the reverse complement.
AATTAATCGACATGTGAACTCGTTTCGTTGCGATCAATTCTAAAGCATAATCTTAGCTTTCGCAAATTGAATTTCACTATAAAGATTGTTTTCTGTCTTTATAACTTTATTCAGTCTCTTGATCGATTTACCAAGTTTCGATAAAAAAATTAGGTTACATTCGACTACACTAATCTCATTAGAAAATGATTCGATACCACATAATCGATTAGCTTCATCTGAAGGATAACGATCTCCACCCCTAAGCTGTCGCACGTATCCTCTGTATCGAGTCCCCGCTAAATTCCAGCTCTCTCCAAATAAATTACCGCGCAGATTGACCCAGAAAACTGCTGTTGCACGGCACAATGATCTTGGAATGGAGTGCTACCAGTACCCGGCATTTCGGAAGGTAAGCAAAATAAGGACAAAAACGCTGAACAAATTTTTAAAAGCATTATGTATTTGTTCCACGTTTAGTAAGGATACAATTTTCACCACTATTTTCGCCACTTTTATATAAGCTCGGTAGAGTGAGTATATATTTCAAAACTTTACTAAATACATACCTATGTCGATACTTTATTACTTGGTATGCATTCCCGAAATTACTGACTACATTATTACAAGCTTTTATTTAATCTGTTTGTTTAGGTCACATCTACTGAATTTTAAACCACTTCTCGATGACCGATTGAGCTGAAATTTTGTACCTATACCTGCTTAACTCTCGATAAAAGAAAACTCGTTTAAAAATTTTCTTAAAGTTTTTTTATTTTTCTGTTTTCTTTATTGCCTGGGAACCCTGTGTAGGAGTGGACAACAAATATAATTCTTCGTGGAGCCAAAGACGCTAAAGGCCGCCAGTTACACTAGTTTTCAAGACTTTTATCCTTTATTTATTGTTTCTGGTGAGAACGATACAAAGTTTATCTCTCTTTATTTAACTCTATCTTGAGAACTTCGTTTCATCGAGTCTTTCAAATAATCTTCGTTTATTTAATTCGTTAAGTAATTGTTTATTGTTGTCATGAAATTAATGTTTCAATTAAATATCATCATAATCTTTACCAAAGAAATAAACATTGCTCATATTTAACGAAACTGAAGAAGCTGAAGGAGAAGACTTATACTCAGCAGTGGGTGGAAAAAGGATAATGATAACTAAATTCCGAATATCGAGACTCTAAATCACGTTACTCTGAAAGTATGTTACTTGAACTTTCCTACATGTATAATACATTACCTTTTTGAAAAAGGGACTTCGTCTACATTAAGGAAACCCGGTTATCGTATTATTAACTCTAGATACTTAGATCCCTTTCAGTAGATTAGCCCGCAGGCTGACCCCAAAGATCCCGATTCCAGAGAACAATGGAACCTACCCGGCATGAAAATATGATACCTTTATGATATGATTTCTGGAAAAGGATTCTCGCACAGTAGTTATTTCTTAGAATGGTCAGTAAATCTTCTATTGCTTTATTAGATTTACTGGAATATAAGGAGCGTAATGATACTTAATATCTTTAGAATCTCTCTTGAAATGAATAAAGTAAATATTACTGACCTCAAATAGAAATATCGTTTCCAAGAAATGTATCTCTGCTCTTTACAATTTTTTTACGTGTATCAAGAGTGCTCTTCATAAACATAATAAAATATAACAAATGCGTAACTGTCTCTTTACTTGCCGATTGACTTTCCACAAACAAATAAAGATATCTTGTATCACATGTTATCTTACTTTGTTGGCTTAACAGATCCTTATGATGCTGGTTCATATTTTTGGTCTCTAACAAATAGAAAAAGCGGTAATCACTGGTAGATTTATATAACACTGTGAAGACGCTATAGGAATATAGTTAGTAATAGGTATGTTTAAATCTTTGTACAACAGTGCACAAGTAAAACAAACTGTAGGCGTACTTAAGCACTAAACTGAGTTCTCAGTAACTCTGTCGACAATAACATTACGTGATTATTACGAACTACGAGACGTCTGGTAACTTGTGAACAACATCTTGTGTGTCTATTACGACAGGGTTGACATGAACAACCATTTATTTTGGACTACTTAATATAAATCTAGCCGTATACCTATATTTATATTTTAATAGATTAAGGCTTGTGTTCACCAAATCTAACACGACGATTTAATTCTTAACCGACTTGTTTTTGACAACTATTATATAAGTTTATAAGTAAAATGTCAACTATAAACGATTAAACAAATAATCGCAATGTTAAACGTTGTTGAGCTTGGGCCTAAGGACAGTTTTGGCTAACTCAAGCAATACCTAAAAGGATGGTATTTGTTTGAGTTTGGACGAAAAAAATGTTCTCCTCATAAACACTTACTCACTGCGCTCGTCATTCTGATTGTAAAACATAGTAATGTTGTCCTATAAATCATAGCAATATTTGCATACTACTTACTTTGTTGAATAACTGGTACTGGTAACTAGTCCATAGATAAATCAACATAAAATATCCTGGTGCTTTTAACTCTTTTTTCAAATCCTTGCTTTACTCTAACAAATTGTTGTGACAAAATGTCACAATGTCACAATGTCAGCTGTCCTAATGAATCACAGTCATAATTAATTAGCTACTGCTACAATATTACGCAATATGGCTCCACAATCCGTAACACTGAATCATCGCATCATCATGATACGATTATAAAGCCATCCTAAATGTTTACGGCACTGTCACTCGACCCCCATCAACCGCGGGTATTCAAAACATTTATTGGTTCTATATTTGTCGACAGAGCTTCGAAAGCCACAAATAGAGCGTGCGAACAAACTAACAGTTGTTCTGACTGATAGCACGTACAACCCTATTTAAACAACTCACGGAAAAATCAACCTTGTGTTGTTTAGTTTTTGTGTCGTTTTGTTTTGTTTAGACTAGGGATGTTCTCTTCTGTGAGAGATGCCAATAAAAATCGACTTTGTAGTGATGGAGATAGAGTTGTTTGTGGTGAAGGGCTTTCAGGGCTATAGTGGCGACTAGTGTCTCGTCACGTCTCAATTAATATCAAATGAATACAGGCTTATAGCGGCAATGCCTGTGATGTCCGCACGTGTTCGCTGTAGGTAATGCTGAAGGCGTGTGTAATTAAATTTTGACTTGTTATAATTGTTCGTACATTATTAACGAGTGTTGAAAACTATGCTTTGGTGATCAAATTCAAATTCAAATTCAAAGTAATTTATTCAAATATGGGTACATCAATGTACACTTATGAATGTCAAATACAATTTTTACGAATAAATTAATACACAATAAATTAAATGTCAAAGAAAATAATGTCAAAAATTATATAAAATAATTGCAATGTCAAAATATCAATGTATAAAATAACTACAATAGTAGGTATAATCAGTCAAGTATTATTATTACAGTCTAAATACAATTTACGTAAAGAGACTTTATCACAGATGAAGTCTTCAATTTTGTAGTAAGCCTTTTCAATTAAAAAGTCTTTTAAAATTCTTTGAAAATCTGTGTCTTTCTTATTTACTAGAGTAACAGGCAACAAGTTATAAAATAGTACGCCGTTCATTACAAAAGAGTTGCCAGTTTTGGCTAATCTAATTTTAGGTAGAACAAGTTTAAACTTGATGTTTACGATTCCAGATTAATTAACGATTACGAATGCCAAGTTAGCTACTAGATATATCATTTATTTTTAAATATCTTACAGTTTTATTAACACTTTACTTACGATTTACAAATTCATTTTTTTACTACCTGTACCTGCATGTTAGTACTGTTTTGAGAGTAGTATTTTACAAATTTTGATATAAATTTATTTCGTAGTCTACTCTAGATACTTAACGAGGCCATGGAAATTAATATTCTGCGAATTTCATGGATGTAGTGTTGATGTATTTTTATGGAATAAGGAGTCAATGTAACGTAGGCGGTAAATTTCACAAAAACGTCCTTTTAATTTAGTCGGATTATCTTGACTGCTAGAATTGGCTACCAACTTAACAACGGTTAATAGAATTTATAAATTCATTATAAACAACTTTTACTTTGAGAGCAACCCAGAATTTGCGAAAAAAATCAGCTGTTACATACCATTTTGTCGAGTGTCATTTGACGTTTCTATGGAACGGCTGATTTTTTTCTCGAATTCATGGTTGCTCCCATAGTAAAAGTTGTTCATAATGATGAGTACTAAGACCCCTTTTCGGCTTAGCACATACTTTCCTTATAACTCTGTACATTTAGCCACGTGTACTTAGGTACAACATTATTATAATAAAACCTTCCATATTATAATAGGATACTTATCCCTTACGCCAAAACTCCCTTTCCACACAAAACGGAACTAAAGACATGAAAGAAATTCAATAGAAGAAAGAAAAATCGTTAACAAAACCTAAGCCCCAATACTTGACATAAAGTTAACCGAGGAAGGCCAATGACTCTTAAAACAGTAAAAGTACGCGTTTCTAGGTTAGGCAACCTAAATGCGACGTCCCTTCAATTCACAGAATTTGAATAATAAAGCTGTTTATATTGAGTTAGCAGCGTCTATTAAGGACAGCGAAGGACGATGAACCTACAAGGAAAACGATCCCGCGTTCGCCTTCAGATTCCTACGGTTAAACCCATTCAGCAAACTAAAAGCTCTGAATAACCGATTGGCGTTGATGGAAATAATTGGACTTAAATGTCAACGAACTTGGTTATTATGATTTTGAATTCTGTTAAAAAGTCAGGAGGAAGTAGTTTTGTCTGCGAATTTTAAGCCGAGGCAGTTTAAAACATTTATTTCTACCTTATTTTACAAACAAAAATAGGAATGAATGATCTTATCGGACGGAAATATCAAAATAGCCTAAACCATCTTATTTAAATGTAATGACATTTTTGGACGTAAATAAGTCTCCAGGATAAAATATTTCAATTAATTTATTTTAATGCTCTTTGTTACAGGTAACCACACGTTTTTCTCAAAAATCGAGACTGTCACAAAAGGTAAGTATCCTTTAAAACAAAGAACACAAAATACTCACAGTACTCGTAAACGTTCAAAATTACAATTTAATTCAACACAGATCAAAATTAAGCTACTTGAACATTAATAGTAACACCAGTGACTGCTTTAAGGCTTGGGGTAATTTACGTATGAATTGTTCAAACACATTCAGCATAGACAAACATATCACAACACATTCTACATACACTCGGGAGTTGAACGAGTTGACGAGCAACTTGGCCAAATCACTTCGATAACTTAAACTCGAATCGCAGCCAAGTTTCTTGGAGCCCTGCCGAAATTTCAGATGCCTGTATGGGACGTAGTCAAGGAGTAAATGGGAGCTCAATTTCTAATGTTTGAAGTTGGGTCGCCAAGTGGGCCAGTCAGATTTGTCCCAATACCAATATCCTTTGAGTAATCTAGTTGGAGAATGAAGATAAATCGGCAAATACTTACGAAGCGTCGCGATTGGATGGAGTGACGAAACAATATTGCAAACTGGCTGAAAAAGACAGCTGAAGCATCGGGCAATGTCTTTAACAAAGGCGTATGTCCGGCAGTGGATAAACAAAGGTTGATGATGACTGATGTTATAGCTTTTTAGCAGAAAATATGGGTTATTTCCAGAAAATACACGTCCCTAAATGTCTGCCAGACCAAAATGAGCATTGTTTCAATCAGTGCACTACAAAACTTACATTTCTCACAAAGAGCACTTCCGAAAACCGACACTTTTTGGAATGAGCAATGAGCATTGAGCAATCATGTTGCAAAATGTGCACAATTTTTATTCTATTGTTGATTACATTATTTTTTGCGTTTAATCAAATACAATAATACAGCTAAGTTCCAACTTATATAGGTGGTAAGCAGGTGAACGAAAACACTTAACCCACATAATGTTTTATTAATTATTGATGTAAATGTTTCAACACAATTCAAAGCAAACAACCCATAATTGAGTCCTGAAGTTCAGCTCTGACTGTGTCCAAGTCAACGCAACTCCATTCGTTTCCCCATCGCTGTTAATAACTAACTTATTTCAACTTTTGCACAGAATTTAATTTGGATTCGGATAAGATTGTGTAATTTAAGACGTATTTTTTACGAAACTTTTTCACTTTCGCAATGCAACAAACCAAATACGTTTTTTATGTAACAAGTTTTATTTCAACTGGTTTTAGAAACAATAGATCGTATCTCTATATGAGGACTAAGTGTTACGAAATAAGCTTTATAGTTTATAGGAAACAGATAAATACCGCCCATAAAAATGGCCAAAAGGCGCTATTACATGCGTTTTCAAAGTAGTAAACCCAATTCACTTAAAGTTGAAATAGAGTTTTAGTCAATTCTTGCTTTAACGTCCTAACATTGTAGAGTAGACAGAAATTTAAATATATCCATTGTATACATCATTATTATCATCAGCCTAGAATATTACATTGTCAGGCATAACTAGTCTCTGCAAGACAAGGCATCCTGTTTCATTCCGCTATTCACCGCAACCCATTGCATTAGTAAGGATAAATGCGACTAACATCACATTGATCCAAATATCAAGTTGACATAACACCTCATTCTTATTATTTTTCATAACTATTAAGTAATAAAAACAATAAAGTAACAAATGAACAGTTTTCGGTCGTTATTTCATTAACATCCAGCTGAGTTCGGCTCGATAATGCCTGATTGATGACCTCAATGACTGAGCGGGACAGCTGCCGACTGCCAGATAACATTGTGTGCTTATCGCTTGATGTAAGTTATTAACTAAGTATTAACATTGAAAATATTACAATGGCGGTTTAAATAATGAGGTGTCTGAGTTATTAAAGTTACTAGCTGCGGCTTGCGGTTTTAACCGCTATTCTACAGAAATCGTTATTTTTTCCCGGATAAAAACTAAGCTGTATGTAATTCCAAAGTATAAGCTACCTCCATATCGAAGGTCATTTACATCCATTCAGCCATTTATATTTATACGTGATTGAGGAAGAAACATCCAAACATCTCAACATCCCAAAATTCTCTACAAACAAACTTTAACATAATATTATGTAGTAGAATAAAGTGATTTTAGCTTACGTTCCATGCGTCGTGACAACTCGATAAAAGTTCTCGCGAATGTTATCGCGATGCATGATTTACTGTGAATTGTCTTCGCGATGACTTGGATTCTAATGTCATGATAACTCGAATATTCGCCTTATCAAGATGAGAGGGAGGGGCTAGCATAAGCACAGAATACTAAGGCATAAGTGACAAATTGACTAACAATATTTTTATTACAAAAGCTCAGAGCAAGATTCGGCTTCTAAGCAAGTAAGTACCTCCTAAAATAGAACATAATGAGTATAGTCATAATATCTATAATATGGAATTGTTATTTGAGCACCAGACAAAACAAAACCCAATTAAGTAGCTAGTTAGAAAAATAACAAGGCAATTCTCAAAATATATTAGTTCTTATTTCTTCTAATACCTTATGAAAATCTGCGCTAGAAAATAAACATCGTATTTATCAAAATAGGTACTAATGAAACAGACTTCTTAGAATAGGAGGCTATGATAAGCTCTCGTTTCAATAGCTTATATTTCACATTTTCCACGAAGTATTTTTCCAACATTGTAAATTGGATTTTCTTCTAACGCCAACGTAATAATCTATTTCAGTATTTTTGAAATCTTGCTTTTATCTTCTCGGAACTGTCTGGAATAAAAACGTTATTATTCTAGACAGTTTCAGGACATTATCACATCATGCCCTATGCTAATTCGTCACTTGAGTGAAACTTATTTACAGTGATAACTTTTTTTGTTGATATTTACGGCAACTAACTTTACTATGAACACTAGCTTGGTTTTGAAACATTTTGTTTTGTTTTCGATCTGTCGTGCTTGTAATCACTGCTTGAAAAAGATCACCGAATGTCATCAAAACTATAGTCACAATGTGCGACTCAATAATATGCGAGGACTCCCGTGTTAATTATAAAGTAACGTTTCACACTCAAAGCTCACCACTAGGTTTCCCCTGTGTCGGGGATGTCATGAAACACACACAAAGACAATCAATTTATTCATATTTATCATTAAAGATTTCGATCAATTATGATTAAACCATCGATCTATCCGACTTCGGTGGATTAAACTAATATGTACAAGTAAATCCCTTTAATTAAAATCACCAATAAAAGCAATAGGCCGTCGCGCGCCGGCGCCGCCGGGTCGGGGGTCCCGTAAATAAGCAATTACCGCCTGAGCCAAGGTCCGATTTTGGTATTTTTCTCCACACCAAGGGGATACTAATTGGGACATAAATTATACCCAATTCGCTTCCTATACCCCGGCAGGCTGCGTTTGAAAGCTCGGCAATTCGACAGATGTTTTTATCCACTTTCGACACCGTAATCGCATGAGGGCAGTCAATTAAACTGCGCTTTTTTTATGGAAGTTTTATTGACGACATGATTTATTGCCTGTTCGTTGTATGCATTTTTATGTGCCTGCTCAGAGCTTGATGAACATGACCTTGTGCCTACATGGTGTACTAGGAAGGTACCTACAGTAATCAAACTAAACGTCAACGAATTCACTAGTTGTGAATACGACTTGACCAAACTATCTTTCAAGATCATCAAATATTTTAGATATCATTCCAAAATACACCTCGCGGTTTACAACTGAGACAAATTTTGAAAACGATTCCCCATTGATTCACCCTTGGGGACAAAAATAGGATAACAACTAGGAATGACTAAACCCGCATTTTACGGGATAAATAGCAGCCTATAAGTTTAATCCAGAATATTTTATGCTGAAGTCATATCAAATTTCATCCAAATACAAATACATTCAGCCATTTTTGCGTGATTGGGGAAACAATATCCAAACATCTGAACATACAAACTTTGACATTTACAAAGTAAGTAGCACTCATTGTTTGTGTTCGATTGTTGGCTCGGAGGCTTATAAAAACAAAAGGAAAGCAGCAAACATTAGAACAGATGAGTACGGCGGTAACCTTCCTTTACCGCCACAATCTGAACGGACGGATGCTTTTTAATTTACCTTTCTGTATAATTAAAAGCTGCGAAAGCTCTTTTCTGCCGTTTTCGAGAGCCAACAATAGGATTTTCATAAGAAAATATGCAGAGTTGGCCACTTAATTAGAATACTTTGATTTTGTTCTTCTTTTTGGAAATCACTCGGCTCGTTCTGAAAAAATATTGCTACAATTTTTTAAACAAATGTGTTATTTATGCGTATATTTGGGTTAGTATAATTATTTATGTAGGTAATTACTTATTTTGCCTAGAGATAATACTATAATCTTGTAGCTAAGCTACAGTAGACAATTGATCTTTGCACATTTATTTGTTTTAGTAGTTCATAGTGTTCGTACTAATAATCAATAATTGTTATTAAATTATATAATAGTTTTTTTAACTAAATATGTATACGAGTATGTATAACTAAGTACGAAGTCCTACATACTTCATCTGGTTTACAACAAGATTGTTTAGTAACAAAAGTGAAACACGCAAAAACGGCTAAACGGATTTGCATAAAATTCAGTAAGAAGATAGCTTATATCCTGTTTTAATACATTCGTTACTTTTTATCCTAGAAAATCCACGGTTATTGTATGTAGGAAAAAGCATTAGTTGAAGTACATAGTAATATAGGGACGTCCTATTTCCTTTTTCTATTTTACAAGTAGATGGTAAACCAAAAGTAGTAACAAAAGTCCGTCAAAGATCGCATATCCGATTTAGACATACAGAATCCGTAACTATTCACTCGTATATGGCCTGCTCACTTTCTCCGGAGGGCGTGTCATGTATCATCGCAGTCGGCCTCTATCGCTCCACACAATGGACCACGACATGTCTTGTTCGACTCCACACTTTCCCTTGTGCCTTGGATGTCTAGTTAGCCAAATATGAATAGCTAAAGGTTTGAGTGTCAAAGTTTGACGTAGTTGAGCTTTTGCTTGCCTTGGCGATTTTGAATTGGCTGAAGTCTCTAATTTTGCTTGATTGATTGTCGGCTCTAAGCTCTAGGAAAAATAATTTCAATTTGAGGTGTCATCAAAGTGTAGCGTCCAGTAAATACCTGATGTTCAAAGCGAAGGTAGCTTAACTCCATTGATCTACAATTTTGGGTTCTCCAAAAGGCTGTTAATAGATTCTTAAAATGTCGGAATTATATCCGTCACACCCTCGGTGTTGCAGGTATCCGGCATCGGTGATGGCTTACCATCAGGCATCAGCTCCTTTTTTTACTGCTCAATTTTTGAGTTTCAGGCTCAAAATATCAAAACCAAAGTTTTCACATTCACCACATTCCACGTTATTTAAAATTAAGACCTATTTCCGATCGTGCAATTTAGTCCGTAAGAAGATACTCGTATCATTTAAGAACGTCAATAAGTGAAGAAAACTACAAAAACCCAACAAACCGGAAAAGTTTAACGTTATTTATTGTTAATTTCTACAAATAGACTCAACATTTTCTCGTTAAAGCAAATCCGTGGTGAGATACACAAAAAAAGTGTTAAACGCCTTTATTAACTGACCGTTAAACTTCTTCGAGCATTGAGGTTGTTTCTAGAGGTGCAAGTTTAATGAATTTAGTTTGTCGATACTTTGATTTAATCGATAACTCGTTTGGTTATAATGAAGCGGTTCGGAACAAGAGGTGAGTTCTAGTAATATTGAAGTTTGATCTTTAATAATAGAAAATAATGAAAGCTTTATAATGCAAATAATGTGACTGGAAAAGATAAATGGATCCTAAGCCTATGCGATGGTATGACTAATCGGACGATTATGCTATTCGCCACAGTGAGTTAAATCCATATTATGAAAATATTATTTATTTTGGGCTGAGATCTGAAAGGCTCGAGCCACTTGCTGCTAAAGATTCTAAGAATTTTTTAACCAGAGATGAGTCATGACTTCATGAGACTATAATCAAAAAACAGTAACATTAAAAAAACACGACGTCAAAAACAGTTATTGACTTCTCAAAAAAATAATGCTTTCTCTATTGGATAATTCCGACTCTATACCTTTCGAGGACGCCGACAACGACGAGACACTTCTCTCAATAAATATGTTAACGGTACCAAATGGCACCGACATGATATCGATAAAATCGTTTTCAATCTACCAACCGTTACATCTCTAAGTCTTAATTTCGAACTGGTTTTAAATAGCTTTCATTTCGGCTGAGTATTCCAATTGCCGGCTCTACAATCGGTTCTTGTGCTATAAATCTGGCCTGAATGCCGGTAGATAAACTAAGCCTGCGCTATGGGACACTTGCCTAATAGGTTTTAGTTAGTTTGGTTTTGTTCTTAAACCTACAAGTACTGTCTTATGGTCTATTAAGTATGTTACTTTTAAAATAATTTTTCATAATTTATTCATTCAAAAGCATTCAAATAAGTACTACAGTAAGTATGTAATCTGGGTATCAAGTCGAGAGTGAATCGATTTCTTCTAAGCAAGGATACTTCACGTTGATTGCATCATTGCTACTAGGCGAGATAGTGGTCAAACGTAAGTTATCATAGCATAAAATAATCTACATTACAAACGAAATCTTTACCGTCATATTTTATCCACTTAATCACTAAACAAGCAAACTGTATTTCACCACTGACTACGTGATCGGTGCTCAGTATTTTTATTTACTCACTTACTATACAGATTATTCAAATTGAGAAATTCACAAAGCAGTCACATTTGGCATTGGTCTCGCTTCGTACTTCGTAGTGACCTTTCCGGAGCTTTGCTTCAAACGGCGGCTTTCATTTAGTGGTGAAACTAAGCCGCTAAGTAGATATCTGTTTGAAACACGCTGCGAAATTTTAATGCTAGTAGATATTTTAATCACTATTATTAAAGGAAAGTTTTTCTTCTTTTTTAGCAATAGGCTTTCATTTGACCTCCATCTCGCTTGATGGTAACCAACGATGCATACGATGGAGCACGCTGAAATGTTAGTTATATTTATGTAAGTTATTTCGTCACGCTGAAAGAGCTGGGCGGGAAGTAGATGAAATTTGTAAAGGAAATAGCTTAGATTAGCATATAAGCTCATCATCATCTTTCATATAATACAATACCGAATCAATAATATGAGTAATGCGTTTTTATAACTTCACATATTAGTAGATAGGTAAATCATATCCGGAACAGTTTTCTTCATCTATACTAATATTATAAAGAAGTAAAGTTTGTGTGTTTGTATATTTGTTAAATTGTAAGGGGTAGGTAATCTCGGGATCAACTGAACCGATTTTAAAAATTCTTTCACTAATAGAAAGCCACATTATTGCTGAGTGTCGTATGTTATATAAAAAACCGAAAAATAAAAAGTTTTGTATTAGCATGCAAATACAAACTATACCTACGTATAACCCTCCTTTTGGCAGTTAGAAATTAAAACATAACACTCTGTACTAAAAAAGGATTATTAACATTATGCCCAACGAAGTGGGCACGGGTCAGCTAGTCTCTTATATACCGTCACGTATTAGTTTGTTTGTTATAGATCTAAGAAGATATTTATTTAAACTCAACCAAACCTAAGCTATGATTTGTAAATTTTTTCGTTCAAACAACAAACCTGTCTCAAAAGTTACGCTTTATAATGAATTTCGAATTATTCACTAAACGAGTCTACGTCAACGGCTTAACAAGGCACGTGTCCATTGTTCGCCGTTAGCCGACCACCGTCGTCTAAAGCCAGTAAAGTGCGTCCTGCCTAACGACCTTTCGCAAAAGTTGGTGGGTATTGTCAAAATCAAAACAATGCGACATTACAGACCGAAATCCAACAAGAATACTTATAACAAATTTTAACAAAGAAAAGCCATTACAAAGAAAGATATTTTCGGAACTATTATTCAAATATGAATTCAAAATTCTGGGCGGTGCAGATCTGTTATGGGCAATCGTGACGTTTAACATCAGGCGAAGGATTTGCTCGTCTAGTCAGTCAAAAGCAAAAATTAAAATGAAAAACTATTCGAAATTAGTTGTTAAATAGACATTACGAAAAATGTGAAAAAGCACCCAGAAACAAAATCAGTTTTCTTCTACCATGCCTCGTTTATGTAAAACAACGCCCTGAATACTTTATGAGAAGCATCGTACTTCTAATATGCATGAATTTCCAATCTTCGCAAGTGAGTTACAATGTTCTAGCTAATGTCTAAAGTTTTACCACCTGCTCTGAAGTGGCCGGTGATGATAAGGAGACAGAAACGACCTCTATTTCTTAAACTTTGACTCGACACTTTAGTTATAGCAGAAGGCTATAACATACTCTACAGGGTTGTAAGGAAAGGGTTTGCTAAACTGAAAAAGGCGCATAGTACTCATTATTGTGAATAAGTTTTACTATAGGACCAACCATCAGCTGTTCCATAGAAAAATGTGAATGACATTTGACAAAATGTATGGAACAGCTGTTTTATTTTTCGCGAATTCCAGGTTGGTCCCATAGTAAAAGTTGTTTGTAATGATTAGTACTATGAACCCTATTGGCTTAGAATATCATTTTCTTATAACCCTGTATTCACCAAAATAAAACTCACTAGCTCAGTAAATTAATAAATTAACATTTACTTTTAGAGGGAAAGAGATTACAAAATTTCTTGGAGCAAGGTCTTGAAATGATTAATATTGCTCACACATAGGAGTTAAAATTTACGAGTAAACTTGTGAAGTAAAAATGTATTTCTCATTTTGCAGCAAAAATCCTCTGAATTCAACATTATAACATTTTGACGGGCGCTGTAAAGCTAAAATTTGTTCTTCACTTCGTGTTTCATATCAGCGCTCGAATAATAGGATTAAAAACAAACAAAAACTGAGTTAAACTGAAAAGTAGAGAAATGTTCTCGTAAAATGTAACGTGCTAGTGAGTTACAAAACAACCTTTTGATTTAAGGGCAGAGCTCTGTGCCCAAAACGTACAAAACTTTGCCACGCCAGAGCTTGAAAAGTATCCAGTACAGCCAGTTCTAAAGGTAGTAGTAGGTGGTAGGTGGTAGTTGACGAGATGTAGATGTAAATTGACTAAAAGTGTATCCTAGTTTTACTAATAGACAGCCGACCGCAATGATCGCTATATTATAGTAAGTTTAGACCTATCAACTAGGGTCTTCCAAATTGGCAGTACTAATTAGTCAATTTCGATACCTCATTAATTTCACGTAAACAAGAATATTCTGTAAACCAAACATTGAAAAACTTGTTTTTTTAAATACAACTTCTTTCGAAAAAAAATAGATTTCTTGATTTCACAAGCATTTTTCTTGAGATTTTTTTTTTACAGCCGTCTTTAGCTTTTCTTGTGTTTATGTTAAACTAGTCTACTAGTTAGTCTAGTAGTTTTGTTACTCTAGTAACAAAATATAAGAAACAGTAGACAGCTTTCAAGTTCTGGCGGAGCACGGTTCTGTGAAAATTGAGCGCTGAAAGCCTGCCCTTTAATAGTCCTTGAAATCTTTCCAGACTTTCCCCGCTCACGCTTTCTGACTAATGTTGAACTGCCTCGAACATTAAAAAATATCTATCCATTTTTCAATCGATGCCGCTTTGTTGGAAGCTCCGTAGCCTTTCTATAGCTGAATCGGGTATTCATAAAAGACTGTTATTGAATAAGATATTGGAACCGCTATTTCTGCTGCAGTGATTTTAGGATTTCAATGTAACCTTTCAACATTAAAAACTTCATTATGCAGATAGAAACGCATAAACATGGTATACGACTTTATATTTTCTGCTTTTACGTTTGGTAGATATTGAATATTGAATCATACGAGTGTTTGGTAGTTCGTTTTTTTTTTTTTTAAGAAAATGGCTCACCAAATGCATTTTAAAGATTGTATAAATATTGCGTATTCGCGAAATGAGTAATAAATACAGAGGTGCTGTGCCGGTGTCGTCTACCGAGATAAGGCACGTTCAACCTCCCGCCCACGAGTGCCGCCTTTTTTAGCATTTCTGCAATTTTACGTGTATTTTTAGTGATTCGTATAGGACAATTTAAAAGTGCATTTTCGTATTACATGCACAATTTGGTTGACATGTCTCTGACACGTGAATATAGAATAATGATAGAAGAAATATTTGAAAAATGAATATTTGCTAGTTTATTATATTCGAAAATAATTGATTTGCATATTTCTCATTTAGCCCGGTGTGTTCGTGTTAACTCTAATCGATTGCTTAAATGTTTTGTTGGATTTGTGGAAGTTATTTGTTATCTGTATGATTTCAGCAGAACTTTTCTGTAATAAAAAGCATTTTATTTGTATAAGGAGAAAAGTTCAAATAATTTTCATTAAAACGCTTTAGAAGTCTATCTCTAATTTCCTTGTAGATAATAAAGAAATAACTTACATGACTGCTAAACTTAGCTTTGGAAACTCGGAAACCTTTTAAACTCGCGTCTTTCTCTTTTGTTTGAAACTAAAGTTTGAAATCACGATTCTAAAATACTTTCCTTAGAAATAATATGTTCGTGAATATCAGTTCTAATGTAGATCAGTGTATGTATATTTCGCCACTTCCAAAATATTAAGAGCTTAGCTTACTTAGAGCTTATATAAAGCCTGCTTAAAGTTAGACAGTGCTTAAAATACTCCGTCTTGTTTTCGCATCTCTCATTTCACTTTAGCTAGGAGTTGTTGTCAGAACGTTTTAAGCAGACTTTATAATTAAGGTCCTAAATAATTAATTAATTTGTAATGTGATTACAAATTATTGTTTCTTATTCTTATTTGTAATTACATTTATAAAATAAACCTCATAATGGGCCCAAGTTTGAAGACTAGTTGACAGATCAAATTTTCCTAAAAGTATTGATGTCCTTGTATAATAGGTTGCAATCACAAAGACAGGTACATTTTCAGTCAGTTTAGATCTGTCAAATAAACCCTTCAAACTTGGCCTCAACTGTATACTTAGTACATAAACGATGCTTAATTAATTATAAGACTATACAGAACATTTTATTCGCAATAGCAAAGCCATAACCGGTTTAATGATAATTTACTTGCACAAAACCACGTTCGTATAGTTTTTATCTTGAATGGTTTTTATGAGGTTCGTTCAACCTCAATAAGAGCCCAAATTTGGAGAAACTCGGCTTCTGACTTACCCACCTCGACTGCATAACGAATACTGGGGGGGATTCTGAGCTGTTCGAGATTGTCTCGGTCACTCTTACTGTCATGACATTAGTAATAAGAGCGACAGTGGTCGAGATAATACCAGACTCGCCAGAATTAGGCCCATGCACAACAATCTTATCGCTAGCTTACTGTAGGTGACAAGTTGATAGCTTTTCAAAAGATATAAATCACAAAAAAGGCATTTTGATTTTTTTAAAGTTTGCGCATTACGTGCCTTTTTTTCATACATACATCATACATATAGTCATTTCATCACCTAATAAATAAAACAAATGCTCCAATATGTAACAACATGGTAACCTACTTTAAAACTTTTATAATCAACGGTCTTCGAAGACACTCACGATCAAAAAGACTTGGAAGTCGTAAAAATCTATGATTAAACGCTTTGGAAACGATTTCAGGGAATTGATCATAAATATAAACATCTGACGTGATTTTTCTTGGTAATTCTAACACCTACTAACATATTATTATATACATCATGTATATATGAATAGATAATCATTCTAAAAATCTTTTTTGTATTTTTGTTTAATAATCAAAGGAAAGTATTTACAAAATATAGAAAAGTCTAGTAAACTAATGTAACATGTGAGCAATGTTCGCGAAAAAGTATGCGAAGTTTACTATCTATCATTTTCTGGATACTTTTAGAAATATTAATTATTTACCCTATTTCGTAAAACAACTTCATGACAACATGAAAAAAGCACTAAACGAACATACTAAAATAAGCCACATATAACAATACCTGCCGTATTCATACGATACCTACCAGATAAATACTAGTATAATAGTAGCTGTACCTAATAGAGAAGTCTTATTAATTTTAAAATAATTATACGAAGGTGTTTTTCTTGATAAGCTTTTCTTGGTAATGTATCTGAGAAACAAGCATAAGAATAGTTACAAAGAATAGTTATTCATTATCTTGATGACGTTCAGGATACATAAACACTTATTGCCACCCATTAAAACGACACAAAGTCATATTCTCAATGGCATAAACACAATAATTAGGTATTCTAGTGCGGTTTCACAGAAATGTGCAGTACAATGTGTCGAGCTTTTGTTTACTTACTTTTAAATACTTTCATATTGACGTCAGGCACTCCGATGGCACATGTTTGTGTCATTGTAGGTACCTATCGGTCACTACAGTCGCTCATGACAGTGAATAATATACCTACATGTAAACTACGTCTTCTAGACTTGTACAGATTACACGGAACGGAAATACTAAGCCGAAAGGAGTACATATTGTTAATACTTATTATTTTAAACAACTTTAACTAATCTTATAATAAATAAATCCATTCTTAATGATAAGATTTTTTCGGTGCCATTAAGAATTTTCTTGTATAAAACCAACCACAAAATCGCGAAAAGAAATGCGTCGATCCATAGAGAAATAATAATTGATATGAACTAAGTACACGAAACAACTGGTTTTTTTAACAATTTCAGGTTTGGTCCTATTATTCAATTTATTTATGATGAAAAGTACAATGAGCTCTACTCGACAGTACCTCCGTGTAACTAACTCTGCATAGTAGTCCGCTCTTTGTTTATGACGGTTGCCAGTTGCCACGAGCCGACGCTCGCTCTGCTTGCACAAACATGTAATGATATAATACAAGACAAAATTAGGAACAATTCAGGGAAACTCAAACGTACATCATGAACATAGACTTTTGACAGTTTCACACTAATTACTCTAATATTACAAACGCAAAAGTTTGTGTCTAGAGCCGAGCCCGAGGTAAGAGTAAGTTAGTTCCGTCTCAAACTCAATTTTGTAACGACTAAATGAAAGGTTCGGGTTCCTTTTAAGATAGTGAGCAAAACTATGATTACAGCTATATATAGGTATAGGTATGAAGGAAAATTAATATGGAAATTTAATTAACTAGAAGAGTTTGCATATATTCGCTTTGATTAATTTTCTCCCAAACAGAATTAGGATTTCTGTAGTTGTAGAATACTACGGGCTATACGAGGAGCTACTCGTATACACTTAAAACTAAAAATTGCAAAAATTAGGTTTAATTTCTTTGTAACTTTTAACACAAGTATGCAATTGTGTAAGCAACTTAACTTGATTAAGTCAATCTTAATAAACTTTGCAGTTTTCCTTGTTTTTATATTTTCAAACCCAACTCTTAACATTGTTTTTTTTAGTACCAATCTACTCACAATGTTTTTACGGACCTAAGAATATATCTAGACACGGCATCCACAAGCACTTAAGTCAGTTTTTTCTCAAAATGCTAAAAACTCGCAGGGCTTTGCTTTTTGCGTTATCCGTCGACGGGAATAAGCAACTAAGTCACAGGGCTTCAATACACGAGGTGACAGTCTTACGCACCATACAACTTAAGTTATTGGAACCCTTTCAGCGCCGGTTAATAGCACTTAAGTCGACTTAAGTTGTTTTGATCGAAGCAGTTATGACTGTCGTTTTGACTTCAGTAATCTGACTTAAGTGGTCTGGTTCATACATGATGTTCAAGTACCCTCTTTTTTTAAGCATTTTAAAATATTGTAAGAATTTTACTACACAAAAATGTGAAGTGCCTCTTGAAGATTTTGTTTTGAACCAGCATTATAGTTTATTCTGTCCTCTGCTGTAGATGTGTTGTGCGATTTGTGAATAAGTTATTATGGAATCGAGGGGAAGAAAGTTACTGAAACTTGTTCTAAATAAAAAAAAATCTAGTACTAGTGACCAAGATGCTACTACTACAACTGTGCAAGCAAGTACGTCTGGGATGCAGGAGCCACAAAACGAACCTTTCTCTGACGTTGACTATATGGCTAATCAAAATAAATCACCATCAAGTCCCAGTCTGCTAACAGAAAATAACGATCAACTAAATAGAGTAACAGGTGATCAATGTATATTAATTGATCCTGAACCATGCACATCTGGAACACAGACACATACGACACCTATTAACGAAATACCAAGTGACTTTTCTAGTGATGACTCTGTGGCTGACCCAACATACTCTGTGCCCGACCATCACGGTCCAAGCACTAACCTACCTGCAGAAGATGAAGAACTGCCACAAATGCTGGAACAAGGATCAGTACACAGTCAAAAAAGGAAACGAGCAAATAAGTTGAAACGAAATCTTGGTCTTTCGTATGTGACGGCTTCAGGAAAAAATATAAAAGAACGCAAAATGCAAGAGTTACCCATATGTCGTAATAAATGCCGAGAAAAGATAAGTGATGTGCAACGTGCTGTTATTCATAAAGAATTTTGGAATCTTGGTTCATATGATTTAAGAGCAGCCTTTGTTTCATCTCTGATCACCATCCAGGAAAAACAAACAGAACGACGACGTGTCGCGGATCCTGAACGGCAGAAATTTAGACAGTGTACCTACAGCTATCATTTAGACATTAACAGTGACAAGATATTCGTTTGTCAAGGTTGTTTTTTGAAAACCTTGTCAATAACCGACAATTTTGTAAAACTGATAGGTTTAAAGAAACGAAGCACTTCTAGTGGAATAATACAACCAGACAAACGTGGAAAGAGAACCCCAACAAATAAACATTCCGAACAAAAAATCCTTGAAGTCATTAGTCATATTAACTCGTTCCCGTTATATGAGAGTCACTACACGAGACGAAGAAGTAGCCGGAAGTATTTACCATCACATTTAACTATTTCAACCATGTACTCTCTGTATAAGGCGTCTCATGAAAACCCCGTCAGTGACAAAATTTATCGGAGAGAGTTTCATAAATTAAATCTCAGCTTCAAAAAACCAAAAGTAGATACTTGCCACAACTGTGACGTCATTAAAATGAAGATAAGTGTTGCCGACGACGAAACTGTGAAATCAACCCTAGAAGCGGAACGTGAGTCACATTTGCTCGCAGCTGATATGGCCTACAATGAAAAAAAGTACGATAAAATGACTGCATCTTCAGATAAAACCATAAAGTGCCTTACTTTTGATCTCCAGCAGTGCCTACCTACTCCAGCTTTAGAGTCATCCGTAGCTTTTTATAAAAGGCAGCTTTGGACATTCAATCTTACTGTCCATGACAATGCAACGGGATTGTCTACCCATTACATGTGGCATGAATGTATCTCGGGTCGAGGTGCTAATCAAATAGCATCTTGCTTGTTTATTCATCTCAAAGGACTACCTCAGGATATTGCAGAAGTTATTTTGTATTCTGATACATGTGGAGGTCAGAATAAGAATACCCACGTGGCTGCAATGCTGACTTACCTAATGACACTGAAGCCCTCACTAAAAAAAATTCACCACAAATTTATGGTGCCAGGCCACACTCACATGGAAGTGGATTTAGATCACGCAATCATTGAAAAAAAAAAAGAAAAAAACTTCTATTCAAGTGTTTCACCCCCACGATTGGATGCAATTAGTAAGGTCGAGCAGTAAAAAGTTTACTGTTCATGAGATGCAACAAGCGGAGTTTATGGACTTTGCGAGTTTGCTAAAGGGCCCACTAATCGCCCGAAAAAAAAACACCATGAACAACGTTTTCAAGTGGCATGATGTGAAATAGCTGTGTTACGAAGCGGACTTTGGCTTGATAAAATACAAAAACTCACTTCTCAGAGATGATGATTTCAGTGTCATAAACTTTAAAAGGAACACACGAACTGGCGACACTATAAATCTAAATGTATCGCCTATTGCAACGAACCCAGTGCCCATAAGTGTCGAAAAAAAAAGAGATATCATTTCACTCTTACCTCTAGTCCCGGAATGCTTTCACAATTTTTATCAAAACTTAGTAACCGCTGCAGATGTTAGGAACGTTGACCCTGACTTGCATAGTTCCGAAGATAGTGAATTTTAATGTTTTGTTTATGTTTTTATGTTTGCACGAGTGATTAGGTTATTTTATTGTAGTTAGTTGTTGTACAGTTAAATTTAAGTAAACACAGTATGTGAGACTTTCAGGACATACTTATTTGTAAGTTTGTAAGAAACACTTAAGTCCTATGTCTTAACCTACATTATCCAAAAGTTGAGGCGGTCAAATAAACTTAAGTCAGATTATATTATGTACTAATAAACATAGGGCAATAAACTTTATTAAGAGTATAACTACTTCTTAAGTGAGTAATATTATGTAATAAAAATATACCATCTCCATACTTTTTTTTTATACCAGTCGTTAAAAACATCGTCCTGTAAACTTTTCAAAATATTTGAATGTTGACTTAAGTGCTTATGGGTTTCGGGTCTAGATATAGTTTAAACATTTTAGTCTATTATTAACAGGCTAGTGTGCGTGATTAGGTATTTAACATCATTGGTTTATCAACGGGAATTTCCCAGAAATGTACATGTCTTGTAAGTACCTATATTTCTTGGCGGGGTAAAATAAAATAATGTTGGGTATTTTAAATATATCTAATTCCTAAGTATCTACAGATTAAATACCTAATTTGAGGCACTTTGTGGCACATCTTCTAATTTGAATAATTTGATGACTTCGTTTGTGGCGTAATGTTTCTCAATTATAACCAGTATCTTATTATGTTTTATTATTTATCTGAAATACGAATTTTCTTGTATTTCATTTTTGAATTAGAATTATTATAACTACAAAAAAAAATTGTTCAAATTAGTCCAAATAAAAATATTTTAAAAGCTTTTATATAACTAGCAATGTTTGTAGGCTATATACATACCTCTATTATGTAGTTAACTATGTTTGTTCGGGTGGAATCCTACAACCACTTCCCGATGTCCGATTGAGCTTATAAAGCTTTTTTTTGGAGATATTTTTAAATTAACTTATTTATACCTAAATACGTAACAATGATGCAGTCAATACGAACAAAGGCGGCGCGGCGCGAGGTGTCGAAAGGCCGGAATTGAGACCGTTTCACGTTCAGATTTCAGCCGAGATGCCGAGAATACAGGATAAAGATCTTGCAGATACTATAAGTGTTTGCTCAGACGGAGTCAATAAAGATTCCCATGGTATAATAAGCGTGAAACTGAGTGCAGGTGAATGCAATTAAAAACTAGTTCTTCATTGTGAACGATTGATTGCAGGCATAGTTTGCGATGGCGCATTGTTTCCCTTTTAATGATGTGACTGTGCAGGGATGTAAGGATATATAAAGGATAGATCGATAGATTTGTTTGCCTGCTTGTGTACATTACAAACAACCGATACAAATTTGTCTCTTATTGTAAGAACTCTCTTTTCTCTACGTTCTTTTCAAACTCATAAACACGTAATAATATAATTATAAATACCTACTTACTTCTTAACTAAGATATGTCATAAAAAAATTGTTATACATCATATACATATACATATATCATATACATAATAATATGTATTACGCTTACCAATCAAAGATGATATTCGCAGCTGATGATCATTGGTATCTACTACTAGGCTTTCCCTGGTTCTTAAATCCGTAGTACCTATCTATAATTTAATCTGTGTCCCGGTTCATACCAAGAAGTGACAACAGTACTGCGATGTTCAATCGGAATCGGGGTAATCACAGGCAGCGTTCCAGGAATTCCCAGGAAGCTGGGAAGTTCAGATCGCAAATATTTTTGTTAGTAAATTGTGAAGACACTGCCGACTAGCGGCGCCGTGCCCATAGAATAATGAAAAGTTTTTGTGCACCTTTTGTGCAGCTCAAGGATCGTTTATTGTTTGAGAACCGTTGCTGGGACCTGTTTACTCTGAGTTTCGGAAAGCAATGACTTTGAATGAGAGTTTCTGGTAAAGGCCTAAAATGTTTTGTCTGCTTTGAAGTCCAATGAAAAAATGAGTGAGAAATGTAACATGTGAGCAATGTTCATTTGTTAGGCATAATTGGTTATAGAATTTGAATTTACAAAACTATCATCTTTAGTCCGCATTTTTAGGAGGCACTAAAACTAATGGTAAGTGCGGCGCTCACCATTAGGTGAAGGAGTTGTTCGCCTTGTGTCTCTAAATTTCAAATATTTTAAAACCTGAAAAACTCATCTCAACAAATAACTTAAATTGTTCTTATTTAACAATACTGAGTTTTGACAAAAAGTGTTCCCAGGAAGGGCTGCATTAAACTAACAATTGAGACCATAAACTAAAATTACCTACAAAATTGGGTATTTAATCTGAATCACAGAGTGAGTCACGTCTACCCAGTGTATCACCGATACAGGAATCTGATTACTCAGTACGGTACAATTTTTCCGAGTGAATCGACGCATTTGTTGTCTCGTCATATAATTTACGGACTGGAATATATTGTGAAGTAAACTCGAAGGAATTGTGGCTCTTTTTGGTGACTTAAAACGAAACTGATGTGCTCGTCAAATGATAATGAAACTTCTACTGCTAAAGAAACTTTAAATGTAATAGGAGGTGCTACAGAAACTACCACGATAAGTCAACCAATCTCTAACGTTGGACCTGTCTTATCAGGAACAACTGAAAGAGGTACATACTTATCTATACTAATATTTTATATTATAAAGAGGAAAGATTTGTATTTATTTTTGGATGTTTGTGTGGAATAAACTCGAAAACTACTGGACCGATTTCAAAAATTCTTTCACCATTCGAATGCTACATTATCCCAAAGTGACATAGGCTATATTTATTACCTGAAAAAATTAGGGATCCTTACTAAAACTTCAATAGTGTCCACCCGTGCGAAGCCGGGACGAGCCGCTAGTTTGCTCATATTTTTAATGAGAAAGATTAGACCAACTAGGACAAGCTTCATATTAAGTAGTTCTAGCAGCTGTTTTAAAATAGCATTATCGATCGTCGCGCAAGTTTTTATATCGTTAGAATGACATTATAATTTAAGTGCAGCTCTTTTAATTGAATAGTCCATAATTATTTATACTTTATTGTTATGAAATATCATCAATTAAATATCTATTAAGTGCCGTACGTTAATAATTATGAAAATGATAATAACAAACACACAAAACGATAAATCTATCTAAAACTTTACGGCGAACTGTAAACCAAAACAAAAATAGATCCGTGATTCAGATTCGCGGAGCTCCGCTCTAAGATATATTAGCTACTCTCGCATATAAAACTAAGGAAAACATTATGTTGCCTATTTGCTATTTTATGTTCACATTTCTATAAAAAGATGTAATGTGGGTGTATTTTAGCTTATAGCTCTTTGTGTTCCGTAATGATCTGCAGTACGCGTGAATGAGCAGAAAAGGAATAGTAGAAAGCTTGACATAATACTTATACACATATTCACAGGGTTGTAAACCTACAATTCTTATTTGCCTTTGTAGCGACAAGAAATAGAGAAATCTGCTGTTAGCACTTAGCTCATAAAGCAATAGACATCCGCTTTTGGCTAGCAGTGTTATAAATTAAACATATAAATGTATATAGGCACCTGGTTCCATGTGATTTTCAATTTCAAACCATTAACACTTTATCTACCTGTGCCACTGAGTAGGTTCGAGAATCGTGAAAGAAACCAATTATCCTTTAACCGTGGCTAGTCATAAAACTTTGCACGTGTAGGTAGCCTTAGTTCAATTTGTTGTACACGGTATAAAACATAGATCAATGATGTAAAGTAGACGTCTAACACATCTTTATTGTTCATCAAAAATTTATACCTTAAAACTTAAGCCAAGCAAAAGTAGTTAGGTAACTAATGAAGCTTAGAAAAAGTAATTGCAAAGTACATATACAAGTATGTATTGTACAAGTTAACCAAAACCCCATTTAAAACCAAAAATACACAGCTAAAAACCCAAACCACGATCTAGAGGATACCTAGACTAGAATATGAAGGTTTAGTATGTAGGTACACGAGGCCGGTTTATTGGCAATCTAAAAAGTAATATTGTTTGATCCAAGAACTCACTTTATGTCAGTTACGTTATCGGATATCTATTTATAGTCTATCAGTTATATTTATAGCTTCAGTTAATTAACCAATTGCCCTTTCGTTTCAGGTAAGGCACGAGCCAATCACACGTTTGTTCCAAGTTGTGAAAGTGAGTATTTGTTGGAGCTGACGATATTAATACCTTATCTATTTTTAGAAGATATAAATATAGCTTTCAGTAACTTCGAAATTGAACAGAGCGACGAGTGGGCGTATTTGGGAAGATTTAATTTGTTTAGGTACTTGTAAATTGCGAAAAGGAAGGTTTATGTTTTATTCCACTTCGTATACCTATAATATTCATCATATAGAGGTAATACTTAGCATTTCCATTTTTTTTTTTTTATTGTGGCGTAAAAAGAATGAAAAAGACAAAAGATACTAAGTTATATTAACTGCAAATCTTTTAAACGTTAGACTACCTATTCATAATACTAAATGGTTAAATGACCGTCATAAAAGTGTTTCAAATTAATTAGCATACTACCTAATTAAGTAATTTAAAGTTTAATGAGGAAGATAACCTTTATTTTCAATAACTCAAATTTTATTAAATTTGTAGATCAATATGATATTTAATAAATTAATTATGCAAATAGAGTGTCAAAGCTAGTATAGCCTAATTTATTTTAATGCATGTCATATAGTCACTAAAATATATCTATTAGTAGGTTACGTGATAGTGAGTTGTACCACAAGCCTTCTGTACCTAATAGCAATGCAGTGATTCAAGAAATCAAGACACTTTACAGGGTTAACAGGAAAGGGTATGCTAAGCGGAATTCCGTTAGTAGAGCCTAGGCTCCGAAACGTCACGAAGTTTTTGTTCAAAACAGATGAATGTCAAATATCAAATGAACCCGGAAAATAAATGAAAGTACTTAAAATACCAACTATAGGTAAGCAACGAGTTACTTATCTAACTTTCCATTTAAAAAGAAAATAGTTATTGCACCAATTGCTTGATATTTTATCACAATAATATACACAGATAATGATAACAGCGATAAGGGTGATAAGATAGCAAGATGCCATTATAATGTTTGGGGACATTACATTCCAATCGTCAATATTTACATTACGGATTTACCAAATAACGATTACATAACAATGCTCAATTTTTTCTTCCAATTTGAACAATAAGACATCAGAGAAACAATCCGATAGGAACAAAACCATTTCCAATTAAAAAAAGTTACATTCAGATTCAATTTCCAATTTAAAATTTAATATTTTTCCGCACTAAATTAAATTCATGGCCAAATGAGTCACACTGTTACGAGTTGGAAATTTTTGATCCTGTCGACTCAGTGAACAGTGTTTGCCAAACACCCTAATTCATTAATTACATTTTTCTACCTAAGTAAGTTGACCAAGTGTTAAAACTATCAAGTACACTAAATACAGTTCAAACGCGAAGCTAAAAACCCCACGTCGACGGAAAATGACAAAAAATATAGTTCAACGATCATCTAAGATAATATTTGAATACAAAACACTTCGGAAATAACATTGAGCAGTCTGATAACTGCTATCTGACATAAAATAATAAAAATAACTCGTTTTCTAACTTCCGTTTAAATGACTCAAATTAACTAGAAGAGGGGCGGGCTGAACACGACATCGCTTGTCATGTTGTTACACAATTTACGTAATAATATTATAGATTTATAGTTAAACATAATAATTTTCGACGTGTTCGACAGTTTTAAGTATTGTTTGAATTTAAAGGCATTCAATTTCCATTTGAGTAGCTTGAGTTGGTAGAGAAACTTATAGGTTTTACTGTCTTCAGCGTGTTTAGGTGGCTATTTTATTAAACTTTTAGTTTCCCTATGCTGTCCTTGATTTTCCTAATCTGGATAAACATCTTGCTTCTTCTAGATTTTAGACGCATAGAAGAAAAAAATATATAATACTTCCTAAGGTACATGACCTGATGTTTTTGCTTTGAAGAAAATATGGTTTCAATGTTGAGATGTGTGACAAGTAACGCGACATATTGCCAAATGTTTGTTGGACATCGGAGTTTAGATTATTTGGTTAGCTGAGTAATTGGCTAACGATTTATTTTTTTGATATACTTAGACGTAAAAAAAATTCATGATGTGTTTATTGTACCTATTGTGATGTGCGTTGTAAATATACCTGCAGTGTTGCATCGCGTGTGGTCTTAAATATAAATAATTTAACAACTTAGAGAAGAGTAATAAAATGCTTACCTATCAATAAATTAATTAACATTATCATAAATAATGATGCAATTAGCGCCTTCCTGAGATGATTATGCTCAAAATGTATTTGCCCAACATTGTTGCGCATGCACCTTACCTTATCCATACTAATGGAAAATGTGTCTTAAAATATGAGAAAGGGTTCTAACTTGCCTATCAATTCATTCCACATCGTAAAAACACATTTATTAAAGTGTTTCGAATCGAATTAGTATTCTGAAGCTCATAATATTCGCGCAGCGCATTTATAGTTTGACGAAAAATATTTTCTCACAAAGTACTTACGTGTGTAACTTCACTGGATTAACGGCTATGGATCGCGTTAGGAATCATAAATGAGACAATTGTGCAATCATCTGAAACATCTCAAGCGTCGATGCAAAAAGAGCAATAAATTCATCACAGTAACTAACTACCAGTCAACCCATTAAAGGAAGTCTATACACCGATTCAATAGATAAAACTCTCAGCACCGGAAGTGAAGTACTCGTATAATTTAATAGTTCGCGATCATTATGAGCCTTGAGCGTCACTTCCTCTTCCCATTGGATAAACTCGTAGATTCTATCTTCATAATTCAAATTCTTTACATACGCTCTACTTGTAGCACAACCAACTGTATACGTCTTATAGATAAGACTTGGCCTTAACCTGCCTCACATAGTTATCAGTCGACAATAAACATGATGTGATTGTGGCGATAGGGCTGCGGGCTGCCTCTAGATGTTTTCGGTCCGTCACTTTGTAAACATCTTTAACGAAGTTGATGCTTGTTTTCCTTATTCGTTTCGTACAACAGTATTCTGTTCGACGTGTAGGAAAAAGATAGTAAGGAAATTCTTGCAATACTTGCTTACCGCATATATACTCGTAGGTACTATTGAAATGTATTTATTTTTTAACACGTGCTCAAAAAGTGTTGCATTCATTAGTCAGTCCACGAAAAGCTGAATAAACTTAGCACTGTGAAACAGAAAAGCTATTTTTGTAAATTCCTGCCTTTTGAATGTTGCGCGCGGATATGCGGGTGAAAATTGAATTTCACGTTCCACGCTTCCCGTTTATTTTCGAGTATTTTCAAGTCGGTTTTATGACAACCCTATATAGTGTTAATCGAGGTGAGCTTCGCTTTAATTGAAATCAACTGCCTACATACCTTTCAAGTTTACTATCAAAATGCAAGACGCGAATAATAACGTAACTCTCGGTCTCAATCTTTGTGGCACAATATTTACCTATCGCGTTTTAATTAATTGAGAAATCGTTATTTAACCACTCTAAATTATAGCCAATAAAAATAAGTTACGATGCACTACTGGTTTATAAAGTGTGATAGTTATTCCCGCAAATTATCCACGGTTGCAAATTACGTGACAAGCGGCCGGGCCCCCCGAGTCCCGCGGCCAGGAGTCACTTATTGTGTCACAACAATGACAATTTATCGACGAATCGGTTTTCTTAGTCCCTGGCGCCCAAACCCAGGCCCGCAAACAAAAATCAACCACCGCTCTACTGCACGACTCTACATTATCAAAGAACACGACGATTAGCGGAAGATTGCCGTTATCTACACGAAATCGAACACATCTATTGTCGTCTCTCTCGTTTATACTATTACGATGCCAAAATAAAAGGGATAGCATTATGTGTCTCCGGTCAATGGATGTGATACGTGACGTCGACAGGATGCTCCGGCGCAGCTGGCTGGAACTTTTGTGTTTTTATTCCTTTTCTTTTTTCCACACAAAAAGAGGTTCGTTTCGCGCGGCTTAACTCCGGACCCGGCCCGTTTCCATAATGGGAACGGAAAATGTTAATGAAGCTCACACCAGCATGCACGTAAATTATTGTACGCCTTTGACGGCCATGTAGTTCGCATGAATAATGGGTTCGAACGATGACAATATTAATTAGTTTATATCAATTTAGCACGGAGTGTGAGCCGCCAAATTATAGAGATGCCTTGAATCTCGTAATTACTGACAGGAATGCCCTTGAGCGTCGGGCACCCTCGCGTATAAACGGTTTTACAAGCTTAGTCATAAAACCAATTAAAATCAATCAAGCGTCCCATCCCTCGAGCTTCCTCGCCTCGTTGACAGATGCTAGATAATGAATATGTAAGCGGATGGAAGCGTCATTTCATGTCTACCTGATAACTGGAATAAGGAAGAAAAAGCGGAACAAACTGTCAAAAAGCGAAGAGTATGTGACGGGAGTCTAATAGAGCTACGCTATAAAAGTAATATATTATTATGAACCTAGTATAATATTTATTTATTTATTTTATTTTGGATAACAAACAGCCTTCTTATAATTAAACAATAAAGTTTGGTAGGCACACCTAGGCCTTCAAGAGTTATCACTCGTAGCATAGCAATGAAAATGCGCAAGTAAAAAAAAAAGAAAATACAAACATAGTGTCAACGAAAATTTAAACATAGAATAAAAGAAATAGAAATAAAAGATATAACCTACCTTAAAATTAATTAATTATGAGCCACTTACATAATTATGTTAATTTTTATAATGCATTTAATTATTCCCTTTATGATTACTATTGCCAAAAAAAGTATTATTAATTAGGTTTTTAAATATATTGTGCCTTGTTGCAAAAAGATCAGTATGTTCGGAAAAATTGTTAATAAGTATGAAAAAAGGAATCGAGGAAAACAATCGAGCAAAAACCCGTGCGTCAGAAGCGGCTTGTAATACCTAACAAGTAATGAAGTACCTAGCTATTAATTAATTACTGATTATAACGTTTTATATATTAGGTACTATTTTTATCGAAAATTTATATGAAACTTATGTAGGTAATATGTATGACTTTATGATTATCTCTTAAAGAATATACCTAGTAGATGACTTTACTATGAAAACTAACGCGGTTTTGACACATTTTGTTAAAATAAACACAAGAATACTATCATAAAAATTAAGTCCTTTACTTCGACTAGTTTCGATCACATTCGGTGACTTAAACTACTTAATTTTTACGTGAGTATTCCTGTGTTAATAATTTAAACAAAACTAGTACAGTCAATTTGAGTAACTTTGACAGGTTCAGGGCACATTATTGCTTATAACAATGTTAGTAAAAAGTCGTAGATTCATGTGAAAAAGCAAATTTGTGTTTTAATGCGTGCAGAATAGAATTCTAACATAATCTAACCCTCATTATATACAAGTTGATTTAAAAAAATGCAAAAGTTTGATATGACAAAGTTACCCCCCCCCCCCCCCTATCTGGGTAACTTTGACAGTAATTTTGGTTTTCACTAAAATCGCTAATTAATTGAATTTTAAACATTCTGGGTATCTTTAGCAAACATTTTATAGATTCTGTGTAGCGTTAACGCAAAATAAAAACACGTTTGTCTAAAACAGTTTTTTTTTTTAATAAAATGGTAAAAAATTGAAATCGAACCAACTAGACATTGAGATTAGAACTATTGACAATACAACAAAGAATTTACACAAAAATCATGAAACATCAAAACTGTCAATCTTACCCAGAATGTCAAAGTTACCCAGATTGAGCTTAGGTAGATGATTTCAAATATTTTATCATTCCAGAAGAAACCCCAGTACTCTAATTCACGATCAACTCAATGTTATCCTCAATTGCAAGCGAGAGCCTTAAAATTACTGTTCTATTAACTACACTTTTATTATAATACTAGCTGACCCGGCAGACTTCGTACTGCCATACACAGTACTTCTACAGTACTTCTCTATGGTACTGCCTAATTAAATTGCAATAACTTTATAAACTTACAACCTACATTGCTTAAACAACAGTGAGTGCTTGCAATGCAATATGAACTTTATACAATAGCAATAAAGCTCGTTTTAGTTAGAAAACGTTTGTCTGGGAAAAAGAAAAGGGCTGTTTTTAGGGTTTTTCAATATTTCTGAGAGATTTTCTTAATATTTTTTTCCGTAAGAACCTTCTCCTAATAATAACAAATACAACAAAAAAAGAATTAGTGAAATCGGTCCAGCCATTCACGCGTGACGCCGTGACCAAGGAAAACGGGTTTCATTTTTATATATATAGATTATACTTTTCCTCATTCAATCTGATTAGATAAAAATCAACTAGTATCTCTTACAATCAAAGTTTTACAAGCAAATTTGCATACAGGGTTATAAGGAAATGGTATGCTAAGCCAAAATGGGCATGGAGTGCTCATCAGTATGGTTATAAACAAGTTTTACTATGGGACTAAAGGGACCAACCCGGAATTCGCAAAACAAAATCAGCTGCTCCATACATTTTGTCGAGTGTAATTTTTTTTCGCGTATCCCGGGTTGGTCCCATAGTAAAAGTTGTTCTTAATGATGAGCACTAATTATGAGCCTTTTTCGGCTTACTATACCCTTTCTTTATAACCCTGTATACTTAAGTACAAAGTTATATAAAATGATCCTGGGGCAATAGTCGTAGATAAAGCGCGTATACTTAGCAATGTTTATTGCTAATTACATATCGCTTGAGTATGAGGTTAGCATAATTATTAGTTTAGTGGCGTAATGAAACGGGTGGACTTTGCATGGAGGTGTCAATTGACACGGAATGTTTTATTTACGTGACGAGCTCGGAAATGTGATCTACATTTCCGAGCTCGTCATGATTTTCTCATGATTTTATGAAGGAAGGGAAGATTGTGATGAGTTGTCATTAACTGAACTATATATATAATAATATATAATAGTTAACTGTTATATATTGCTTGAGGAGGAGCCATTGCCTCCAGAAACAAACCTACTAACACACTTACCTACTACCCATCTACTTTTACAAACCTGATTTAGGTTTTAAGACGATTGAATAAATGTTAAAACTGTGGAATTGGGGAAAAAAAATCAGTGCAAAAAAATATTATGGCAATTTGACAAAACGTAAGTTGTTATCAAATGAAAAACCGGAAAGTTGTGTAAAGTTATCAATTTTAATAATTTCTAACATTTTAGTCCAAATCATGTTTGTCTTTTCCATCTTCGAAGTTTTGAACTCTTAACTGAGTACTCTAAGACAAACCTTCGTTTTGTATATATTTTAAACAGAAATATTAAAAATGTTAAGTCTTACCATAAGGGTTACTTTTTACCATTTTGATAAGGAACCTTTATAGGTAAATTTCAATTTCCGATCCACCGGTCATCGAAAAACATTTCATTATTTGGTAGGAACAGCCTGCCGATCACCGGAGCACGGTGACCCAGATCTTCACGCTCGTTTCTCGGAGGACCTAAAATATATATTACTTTGCATACTGTTACTGGAAAAACTGTGACTGGAAAATCGGAAATTATTTGAGGAGTTGTCTGTTAAGAGCTGGGTAAGAGCTTGTGGCTTAACTTTTAGAAGTCTACTAAAAACCCACAAAAAAGCGACAATAGTAACTTTTAGAAGTCTACTAAAACCCCACGAAAATTCTACTAAAAATTTCTGACAAATGGAGAATATATCATGTGTATCCTTGTGAAAATGATTCAAATCAATTATCTTACACTGATTTAGACATGGGATGGCTTTAATTTTTTCGTTGAAAAATATTGAACTGTTAACTTCAAAAGTTCAAACGATATCTCGCTCTTCAAAATCTAAGAAACTATTCAGACAGACAACTACATAATTATGTACATAAACCAGGAAACATAACCCTCCTTCTAAAACAGATCTGTAAAATTGAATGTAACCTAACCCACTAAACTAAACTAAACGCCTAAGAAGAAATTTTACCAAAATTTATTTTCAACGTAAATTTCTTGTAAATTGAAATGTCAGCCCATTTTGTATACAAAATTAATTTGACGCACGCAAAGTTACGGTACGTAGCTAATGTACTGCGAACCAGAAACCGGGTTTTCATCATAATTGAGTTTAAATATAGCTCTCAACTTTTCCCTTTAGAGCGTCATAAAAACGTGACTAGGGGACAAACGAGCTACACATTTGTGCTAATAAAAAGGAAAATAAATAACGCTTATGGCTATAGTCTGTTTCGTAACGATATGATTGACACATCATAGTTTAACATTTAGATAGTTAGATAAACTCTTTATTTAGGTAAAACACAGTTAAAATTGGGAGTAGAACTAGTGCAACAGCTAGCGGTCTTATCATTAAGAGCGATCTCGTCTCGCCAAGTAGGAAACAGTTCCTCACATAAGAATGCAATTCCTTGAAGTTTCTTTTTCTATTTTATTTTTTAAACGTGATTTAAAGTTTTTTTTACTCATTGAACTTTTACGTAACAGCAAATCTCTATCAATCAACTGAACCTTTAATCATCCCACTGCTGGGATATCAGGTCTACCGTGGTGTCGGAGGAAAAGACCCACTCTGGGTCGCTGCGCTAGAGGAGTAGGTAAGCAGTGCAAGTATGAAAGTTTGTCAAACGTAAAACTGACGTTTAAACTCGAGGAAATCGTCAAAATTATCAATGGTCTGGGACGTTTTGGTGCAACAGTGGAGCAACAGTGACCAAGATAATATCTCACTCGCCAGAATAAAGTACCTACTTGACCAAAATCGTGAATTTTTAACGATTTCGTAGAGTTCAAACGTCAATATGTCGCTTGATAAAGTTTTATACTTATACTGCTGAAGGCGAGATGTATCTCTTAAAGTAAAGCTACTTTAAAAAAATAAAAATAATTAAAAACAGGGAATTACATTGCTATAGCTACGTGGGTAGATAAAATAATTGCCATAACCCAGTTTATTTACATACGTAACGAAGTATTTACTAAGTAATTAGTAATCTAAACTGAGTATTTTGCTTCGTTAAACTTACGCGACTACTCATTAAAACAAGCGATATGAGTTGTAATTTTTAATTCGAACATAAAATGAAAAAAAAAAACATTTTTATAAAAATAATTTTATAAGTACGTATTATTTTAATGTTCGACATTTTAATTCATTCATAAAGGTCGTTTGCTAGCCTATATTGCTATTTGTTTCTTCCCGCCCATAGACAAGAGTTTTCATCTTATTTACTTTCAAAAGTTTTCAACAAAACAACGCTTTGTAAACTACCCACTCTGTGCCTATTTCAGGGTACTTACTGCGGCTCTACTTGGTTCTATAACTATTATTTATTCTACGGCTCTACTCGTATCTAGAGTTTAAAGTTTGCTAATTTATTATTCTTGAAGAAAGCCTTTTTATAGGTTCACAACTTTACGTTGATTTGTTTTTTACAAGTTTCTTAAAGTTCTTCTTAAGCCGAATGTTCATTACAAAATTAGTTGTAAGACATTTAATCTTATTAAAAAAAAGCGCGCAGCAAGAAACTATTTCAGTGTCATGAAATTAATGCATGCATTGTAATACTTGTAAAATTGTCGTGAAACAACTAATTTTATGCCACTAATCTATTGTAAACTCTGCTTTAAAAACAACATTTAAAACATATTATTCGTTGATCTAAACTTTAATTCATTATTTAATAGCGATGCTCTGTCGGTGGAGTAATTTCCAGACTCCAGGCGGTCTTCTGGTGTTTTACTTACTTGTTACTTACTTGTACAACATGAGCGATTGAGCATGACGTGGACGATGACGCGAACAGACCGTAAAAGGCTTGAAGAGTTTGAAATGTGAAGAGTGAAGAGGCGTATAAAAAAATAGGCGAAACCATATTTTTGTTATCGATATGGGTCTTCAGCACGTCACGGCACGTGTTTCGCCCAAAAATGTGTATGATACCTTAGTCTAAAATAAAATCAATTTAGTCTAAGCATCTCCTGTGAGAAAAAACGTTTGCAATTACATTACGTGTGTTCTATACCTACAATGACCTACATATCATTACACTCCAACTCACTTGATGGACGTTATTCAATTGTTATTGTAGTAAATAAACAGCAATAAAACCTCCACAGCGTCGGATAGCCGCACTTCAGTAATGTCGCAGTATTCCGCAGCCATATTACAGCCACGTGAGTCGGAGTCCCACACGTGGAGTGACCACGTGACCGCCAGCGTGATGCTAACATTGCTAATGTCACTACTACTTAAACTAGGGTACGCGGAACGATGGAACTAAACCGGAAGACTACCGGAAGAGGGGTAGAGATAGATCCTCTTTTGATCCCTGAAAAAACAAAGGAAAGTATGATAACTCTATAAATTAGTGCAAGTTAATGTTGTACTATTTTTTTAGCGCTACAACATTTAAAAATTAATTAAACTACTTGCAGATTTTTTTTATTAATTACTGCCTTATCGCCATGGTGAGATGAGATGTCTTCTATGGATCTACAAACATATAAGTAGGCAGGCGAAAGGAGCTCTTTTCTTTGTATTGTTTCAGTTTAGGACCGTTCTGTGAAACCCTGTGAAACTGCTACCTAGTATAATCACTAGGTTAGTATTTTTCTGTACCTACTTAACATGTAAGAATGTAACCGGTGACTATTCACACGTGACATCTCATGCAAGATAATTCTAGAACAATCGAAAATTCATTCTTACCGTAAAACTTTCGTGGTCTAATTACAAAAGAAGCTCGTCTAATTCTGGAAATTGAGAAAAGCAATACAGGGAATAAATATATATATATAATAAAAATGCAATAAACTTTAACACAGCACAGCATTTTAAAATACGATTTTATTATTCTAATATTAATATAACTACTAGATTAATATAATCTAGTTTAATATAATTAGATTAATATAATCTATAACCTTACAAATAAAACTAATCAAACATGCTGCATCAATGTACGTTTCATTCGCCTCATCGCTTGACATGAAATGCAGGTAAGCAAAACACAGCTGAAGTGCGCGATGCGCATACGCACAAGCGGAGGAAGCTCTGCGCACGAGTCGAAAGCTCAGCACTTACCTTCGGTGCATGCTCAAGTGTGAATTGCCTACATGAATGTTGTCGTATTGCATTGCATTTAATGTGCAAGCAGAAACGAGCTTACGGTCACACGGTTAGGCGCGCCTAATGAGAAAGTTTATCGAGCGTTTATTGCGTAGCAGCGGGAAGCTTCGCAGTCGTTCGGCCAAGGCAAGAGGCGCTCCCGCCGCCCGCAGGTGTGCCCCACCCCGCACACGCCCCGCCCCGCGCCTCACCGCTCCGCCGCGCGCCGCGACACAGCTTTCTTTCGTACGTCGCGCGACCGACTCGCGCGCGCGGCCGCCAGTCGACTGTCAACCACGGAAGCGAACGGTCGTGCGTACACCAGCTCCGCAAAAGCGCCGCGCCAACAGTAAACACGACGCACTACTCGTGCACCGCTTCCGTTCGCGATTTAACCTGAATTCGGCGATCGTTTTCGCATCTAGTGTCGTGTTGTGCCAAACGAATGAATGTTATGATATACTTATGTGAAGTGTTCGTGAAACGCAACTGAACTTCCAATTCATGTAAATGTCACTAGTGTCGCATGTATGTCGGTGCCGGTGTGGTGTCCGAGTGCCGTTTATCGGATCGCGCAAAGAAATTGTGGGCATTGTAGTATTGTGCAAAACGAGTTCCATCCTGAGAAGGCTACTTGTGCTACCGAGTCGCCGGAGCTGCCGGTCTGCGTCGCCGGCCGGTCCGCGGTTGCCGCGTCTATGATCGCTATCGCGCCTAAACTCTCAAATAAGCTGTTTGCCGACGTAAATGGATTGAGGATGCCTGCGGTGTCACATTACCTTTTTTACGGAATGTCAACAACCGATTAATTATTCATATTGTTCACACACTTGTACCGAACTATCCGCGACTCCGCGTGGCTGATGCTATAAACAACTTAACGAAAATAATATCTCCATTTCCAAATAACAAATCCACGGCTATCCAAAGCTTGCGTTTGTTGACAAACAACGCTTCTGAAAAACCGACTTAGATGCTCCTAGAAGTAGTAATCATCTCAAACTAACGCATCTTCAAACAATTATGAACGCATTTAAGCGTAACATTCAACAAACACCAGGAAACTAGCGTCACAAGTAAACAACGGCAAGCAATTAACTGGAACTGACAAGGTGTTGAAGCTCAACCAAAAGGGCTTTAGTGAGAGCTTCTAGTACCTGACCCAAGGCGAGCTCGTCATGGTTTCCAATATAAAAACGAGGTTGTGCCCTACTTCCTTTTATTTAGGGTGGCACTTTAGCCTCAAGAGTGATTAGAATTTAGAGAGACTTAGTTTACTTTAATACTCCTGGTATAAAACATTAAAAAATGGAAATGCAATGTTGAAACAAATTTAATTTAAAAATGTAAAAACAAACAGTGTGTTTTAGCCAATGGTATAGAACTCAAAGAAATTAGTTTCCTTTTTGAAATATAATTAATTAAACTAGCATAACCAATAATAAAATTATACTTAACAAAGATCAAAGCAGAGCTTTGCCACTGCCATGTAAAAAGAGCATTTTATCTCAGAACGAGCAAAATAAACACTGGTGAGATTAATCAAATGAAGAAAAAAATAATTTAATAGCAAGTTCTGGTAAAAGTTCTTCACCACGATAAGTACGCACTTGGAGCTATCATAAACAAAGAAAGACTTTATTCAGAATTTAAAACCACTAAAGAGGTGTCACTACGAGATATATATGTAGTATGCAAACTTTACAAGCTCCTCACCTGGAATAGATTTTCCCTGGAGCTAGAAAATCGTTTCAAGACTTTAGCTCCAGTGGATTCTACACAGCTCGCTTGTCAATGCTATCAATTAATGCCATCGAGGTTATGCCCTAGTTAGACAAAAGGCGGCAAACAAGCTATTATGGCATACAGGGGCCGATTCGGAACGCTGTTATTGGCTTTCCACGAAATATCAAGACAATGTCATCATGAATATAGGATCGGTCTGTGACCCGGTTATGAGCAACATTGGGAAAGCTCAACAGATATCATTAAGTCTCTGAGTTATAATATGATCACCATAGAGCTTTTTTACAAGTTTTGAAAGAGCATAAAGAAAAAAAAATAATACAAACGAAAAATAATCAAAAGCTACCATTATACAAAATACGTACTTCACGATATTAAAGCTCTTGTTGTACCTTTAAACTCCACACAATGTGGTTTAAATTATTATGATGTTTGCCAACAAGAAATTGCTTCATAAAACTGAACATATTTTTATTACGTTACATAGCTTTGCTTAGCCAATCACTTACCAGCAAAGTAAACAAAGATGTACTACAAAATAGGACGCTGCGCTGTTTCAAAAGCTTTACAAAACTACAAGTAACATACGATAAATAGCGCGAAACTAAATAAAAGACCTAATCTAACCTAACAATGCGTAAGCTAGAAAAAAAAAACTCCATCATTATAAATAATATACAAGTGAGCTACAATGAATTGAAGTATTGATTAGCTCATAAACCTTCATATCTAACATATAAGCTGATTCATTAACAGTGCCTTTGTATGTAGACTGCGAACTGCAAGTTTGCGGTCTCCTGTACTGCAGGTTGCAAACTTCCACCTTTGTGGTCCTTAAACTTTACCTCACATAGCCGTTCTCGGCTCTCAAGTTAATCTTCTACTTAGCTTGTTTTAATAGCTAGCCCGCAGCCTGTTGAGTTTTACATTCTTGATTTAATTCTACTGCTAAACTTTATCTCAAGTATTTCTCAAAGGATTTAGAAGTCAAAGCTGATTGCTGTAATTAATACAAAAGACAATTTCATGTATTATCAAGACCTGTCTACCAAACAATCGTCGATTTGCGTCAGAAGCTTAATCGATTAGATGAAGCGATAACGTGACCTTTTGCATTTTATGATACCCAACATAAAACATGATCGTAATAGAATGCAATGATTTGATTGGTATTGCTCTGTTTACAGGCACAATTTTACGGTTTTTGCCTCTCCGGGCGGCATGGTCTCAAAACGAATAAGGTCTAACAATAGACATGATTGCGTATTATTGTTTAAATTAGCCGCGCAGAGCGTGGCAGGCAGGTCGAGTGAAAGGCTGGCTTTCTCCGGCCCTACGGCGGCCCTCTTGTACGTTATACTTCTGCTGCAAAATTTCACACTCTCCTAACATCGATATCTATCAATTACACAGATAAATGGCTTTAGAAACTGTATCTCTTTACACTTTCCTTTAATAGGGTAGTTGAATTTCAAATGGGTAACGACCGCCGCCCGATTCGACGATAAATTTGATGCCATTTGAATAAATAAATTGAAAGATACAATCTGTGAACGTCCTAACGTAACGCTAGTCTATTCACAAAACGTGGTAATTATTTAACCGAATGTATTTCCTCATCATTGGGACAGAATTAACCCAATTGTCATGGACCGTTGTTCGTCCAACATTACATTGAGAGAGTTTTTCATAGTTCCTTTCTACCTCACGTATTCTATGTGGGTCGTCACGAATCGCTTTGTTGCTTCCCCATTTTGTTTGGACATCATTTGTTATGGTTTTAAATTTCAAGTTAATGGCATTACTTGAAACAAAAGACTAGTATGATTCTAGCGCGGTTTGTTTTGAATGAGTTTTGAAGGAGTTTTGAAGGTGATAAATAATTTCATTGGTTGGTCAATCGAAATCGTGTGCATGAGAGATCTAATCGAATTGTTATTTTGCACGAAGCAACTTATACGTGAACTTAAAGCTAACTTACGTTCCAAGCGAGCTCTGCACCTAAGTGGATTTTACGCAAGCCGTTTTATGCCTTATGTAAGCAGTCGGTGATCTTGTGAAACAACGCAGTGTGCTTTCGTGGGCTCTCGTTGCACACCACCCAACTATCGACAAATTGTTAATTATGATTAAAGAGACCGTGATTTTGTTGTAAAACTTCTTAAATTAAGTTATAAGTTTTTTTTTGTGGGACAACATAGAAGGAAGGAAGAACTTTTGTATCAGTTATACTATATAATATACGAGTATATAATAAAATATTTAATACGAACAAGTGCAACACACATTACGTTTATGTTCACAAGTTATATTTTACCCAAGAATGTGATGTAGTCACTAATAGAATCTATATACATATAATACACTAGCTGACCCGTGCCCACTTCGTTGGGCATAATATTAATTAAACCCGAAGCCTTCGCGCGCCGTCCGGACCGTTTTTTCTCCGATTCACTTTGCAAAACGGACTACCACGTAAAAGCCTTTTTATTTTTCGGTTTTTTATATAACCTATGACACTCAGCAATAATGTGGCTTTCTATTGGTGAAATAATTTTTAAAATCGGTTCAGTAGATCCCGAGATTACCCCTTACAATTTAACAAATATACAAACACACAAACTTTACTTCTTTATAATATTAGTATAGATAAAGACAGGTTAATTAGCAAACGTCTATATAGGGCTTTACAGACAATAAAAATGTAATTAAGATCATCATTCTAATCAACACAGATTTATATTTCTAAAATTAAACGAAGAAAAGCTAAATAATCATATTTTTATGTAAATTCATTGTTCACTGCCATTATCGCGACGACGATAGGGTAATCGATACTGACAATTCACTTGCGATAAGTGCTCAGATTATTTATTTTCTTCGATGTTATCGCAATAATGTCAAATGATTTGATGCATGTGAAAACACGTTTTAAGATAATGAAGTCGTGACATGCTGCGGGTAGTCTATTATTTACATCTATTAGTTTCCATTAGATTCCGAGCTGCTGTAACAAACGATCCATCATAACAATATTATCGACCTATCGAGCAGTGGTTGTGCAAAGCCATAGTTGGCACAAATTGGGCTTACGCCAGCGTCGCTTGCCAGCTGAAGCGGAGGACTGCTGCCTCTTCAAGCAATTGATCATATCGCCTTAACCGTTTTGAGATGACAGACATAAAAATACGATTGAATACTCCTGCAACACTCTAACGAAACAATGAAACCGCATTAGAGATCACTGGTGATGTCCCTGGTGCGTCGCCAAGAATCGTTGCCAAAGGAAATTTAACTAGCAAAGTTACAGAGAACCGGCATAACGGTACTGGAACTGCATTACACACATGTCTGATTATATCCACTGTTTTAGCGTTGTTTAAGCTTTTGTAGCATTTAGAGGTTTTAGTTTATTTAAACCATATCGAATGGCCGTCTGATTGGGTGCCGGCCAGAAAACATTGCCAAATATTTACAGCGTTGTCGCCATTCGCTAATGCTAAGAGCGACTAACGGTCGGAATGAAGTTTCAGTTTAGATTGAACCAGGTTCGAGGAATTCCAATCCGATTCAATCCAAATAGCATTCGGTTCGGGGAATCAGAAATGTACGCGTGTAAATATGCCGTAATATCCGCTTATCTGCGCACCTAGAAGTTAATGGCTATGGAAAGTGATTTTTGTATTGTCATCCTGTTTGTCGTATCTAGGTTGTATATCGTTAACATGCTAAAGAATATAACGTGAGATCGAGTAATTGATATTGAATTCTTGTATCGACTTTAATTTAAGTCATAAAAATTATTCGCATGCTTAGTTTGATATTCATTTACTTTTCTTACATTTCGATAAATTATTATGGAACTTATCACATTTTAAAATATAACATCAACAAAGTCAAAATATCAAGAA
Organism: Alcis repandata; assembly: GCA_949125135.1. Lineage (NCBI taxonomy): Eukaryota > Metazoa > Arthropoda > Insecta > Lepidoptera > Geometridae > Alcis > Alcis repandata. The sequence goes on along the minus strand of OX421235.1, from coordinate 6,321,503 downwards.
GCAACCTTAACAGTTTTAATACCTACCTGATAAATCTGGTTACATTCTATTAAAGCTTTTCTTCAAATCGCGTTAGTTCAAAAGTTACAAAAATTATATTATAACTTTGTACACATTATATTATTATAATAATAAACGTTTCACACTCATAGCTCCTCACTAGGATACCCAGTATTGGGGATGCCATGGAGCACACAAAAAAGACAACTAACACGCAGACCCAGAATATGTTCTGGGTTGTAGAACAGCGATATTATAATTTCAATTATTTGAATCATTTCGTCCCCAATTAAATTCAGAATTTGTGTTGGTATTGAGCCGTGGTTAGCGACTCAGGTGAGGGCAGGTCGCTATCAGGCCAAACGAGGACTTGCTCACGTTAAAAAAAAAAGGTACCCGCGGGGTGCGCGGGCTCCTTCCGTCCACAACATCTGTCGCGGCAGCTGCTCGCATCGCACGTGCGGCCAACCTATTATTATGGGCCTTTTTAATTTGGAACTGATGGAGGTGGAGGTTCTACAAAGGATTAGAATGTTCGATAGAATTTGGTGGAAAGATCTATCAAAGTTCTCGAACTTTTTTGTTTAGTTCTGGATGCAGCTTGTTGTGTTAACATTTGATTTGTTATCACAATTCAGGTTTATTTACCGTAGACCATGATAAAGAAGAGATAGAAACTATTACATTGCTACTACATTAAATGAAACTAAACTAATCTGAAAGACCGCTGCCTATGGGAATTGTTCCCAAATCGCTGGCCCTTTATTTATTCTTATTAATCCTACTAATATTAGAAATTTGATTCGCGTACAGTGGTTTTCGGGTATAACGACGATGAAGGGACCACTGTAATTTCGCCGTTATATCCGAAAGTCGTTACAGGCAAAGGGAAAGAGATAGCGTATATGTAATTGCAAAAGTTTACTTAACACTCAGAATATCACTTTGTAACTGAACCATAACGACAGGTACACACTCATAAACCTACCTAGCTAATATCTATAAACAAAAAAAAGGTCACCACAGTTGCTGACCATCTGTGTGAATGTAAACAAAAGATATGAAAGCTCTTTGTGTCTTTAACAGACGCACCGACTCCGGTCGCAATATCTGCATGGGATTTCCAGGAATTTGTTATTAATAATTCATTAAAAAACAGCTCAATGGATTGGAGTGGGTTTCGAAATGGAGAGAGCTTATGTCCTAAATATGTATACCTCTACACTACACATACCGTACCGTAACACATTATATTTAATATTACTTATTATTTTTATGCCGGTGAAATTATTATTCAGTTCTTGTAGTCAGTAGTGTAGCGAGTGTTACTGCAGGGCCCGTACCGTGACCTCTTCAAACCATGATGGTTACGTTTTGTTTCCGACGCTGCGCGACCATGATCTTATTGCGCCGCGATACGATTCGCGGCCGCGCAGCGTCGGAAACAAAACGTAACCATCATGGTTTTAAGAGGTCATGGTATGGGCCCAGGTCGCAGCTGGTGATGCATTATAATATCTCCACTTAAATATCACTCTTCAAAGTCATTATCGGTATCATCAAATGAAAGTTTTCCTCACAATCAAATCCGATTACTTAATTTTAAAACAATTTTATCAAAACGTTATCTTTATCATGCTGATAACTGATAAGGTAATCCTCAGTACGATTTGCACGTGATGTTAATCAAGTATGCGATTTTCGATAAAAAGATGTTTATGTAGTTGATCGGTGATAATTTTGAACGTGAAAATAAGAAGAGACTTTGTAACCTAGATAACGAAATTATATCTCACGTGAACCAAAGTGTATAGAAAAATAAATCATAGATACCAAATGATTAAATGGCTGGTAACCAGTAGTTGAAAATGAACACTATTATCAATGTCTGGGTGTCTTCAAGTTGCGACAGAATCGGTTTCTTCTAGGCCAGCGTGCTCCATCGTAGACCGCATCGTTGCTTCCATCAGGCGAGATGGCGGTCAAACGCAAGCCTATCTTTCAATAAAAAAAAATGTAGCAAACGTAAAGTTGAAAGAACTTCTCGATAGGATTCATTAAAAGAGGCAACCAGACATAAACAATGATGAACATGAAATGGACACTAGCTAAGTATGTGCCTCGTAAAAGAAAACCGTACAGAAGGACAAATGAAGGACACGTAACAACAATTCACCAAAATATAGCCAAAGGAATTCAACCGATGATTCCGATCTAAGACTCAAAATTAAACGTCTGTTAGCAAATCTCAGTAAACAAAAACAGATATAAAAATAGGAAATAGATCGCAGCAGCGATTTTTAATGTTTCCACATAGACGTAACACGTGACATTTGTTTACTGGCGTCCCAAGGCCGCTCTGCATTATTGCGACGCGATTCCGTGCACGTATGCCGCCTGGCTATAAATTAAAAATCCTTTTGAATTCATCCTTTTGAATTCATTCCTTTTGATGAATCGATAGGTAGTTGAATTGGCTGAACGTCACCGTAGATGTTCTGTTTGGACATACTACTTGAGATAATTTAAGTGACTTAACTTAACTTTTTTTAGTTAGTGACATTTCATTTACATTAACAAATTACAAATTGAAAGTTAGATGATTTTATTGTAATTTTTTAAGATACTAACTAAAATATTTTATGTATGTATTATGATTGTAAGATTTAAGTTTCTTTTTTTATTAAAGCAAAAGTGTCTTATATTTTGATCGATATTTTGTTAGAATCATGCTAATACAGTGTAATAAACAAATTAACCACGTTTGTTTAAAAACAAAGCGCGAGTATATTATGTAGAAATATAAAATTCCAACTGCAAAAATGTATCCTGATATCGTCGGAATGGGAAAAAACAAAAACACTAACGCCCACTGAGTTACTAGATATCTTGCCCACTCACTGCTCAACAAAAATTCCAATATAGTAAGTATGATAAGTAATTGACATATTCCCATTTTATAAAAGCTACAATGAATCATCACTTGACAAACTACGAAAGATCAATGCAAATGTGTTTAACCACAGCCACTTGGTCGCCGGCCGTTTTATCTTGATCGACAAGGCAGACAGGTCACCCCATTGCCCTCAAAATTGACGATTCAGTACATCGCGAAAATGTCTCGAGTGTCGGGACATTTTTTAAAACGGGTTACACGCGAAAGAAAACGATCTATTTTCAAATTTTGTATTGAGAACAGTCGGGTCAAGATGACGTCAAGGCTGTCTGAGGGAACAAAGATGAGCACAGAGCAAACGTAATCTACGGCGCAGTTTGGGTTAGACGGCGCGAGTGTGTGCACGTACTAGGGAAATATAATTACCCTGAAAGTGAATCGTCATGAAAATTTCCATACACCCTTACAGGTCTGTTTATACACCAATCAAAATCCCACAAATGGCAAGATCGCCATATTAAACTATGCTATGATTGTAACAAGATGCAAAATTTCTAGAGCCATGAGAGAGTAGGTTGTTTGAAGTATTTCAAGGACACCGCAGAGGCATTATATCAAATGTGTACTCGTATTATGTGTTGACTAACGTAAATTCGGTCATAGCACGGCATTGCACCTCTGACCCGACCGCGGCTCCGCAATGCAGCGCCGGCTACAGCGACACCACTCCGGCACCGAGCACCGCACGATGTTTACCAACCCATAGAAAATCGCCGCCAGCTCTCAATAAACAAACGTGGAAAACACACGAGTGCCGTAATAACTCGTTTATGAGGCATTATGAGCGCAAATATCAAACTGGAAATGCTTCGTGTCTAAACTAAAGCCAATTAAAATCTAGGCGGAGTTAATGCATTGTTTTTGACGTTCAAGTTGCGGGTAGATTGAGTTTCATTTCAGCTTATTTAAAGTTTCGAAATAACACGTGCAGTCATTTCATGATGTTAAATTTTAAACAGATTGAAATATACATACAAACATCCCTTTGGGAGTTTGGTGACGGAATAATATGAAACAAAAAGCAGAAATCCACAATTTAAAGCTACTAAATTAAACTCTAATTTTTTTTATAATAAATATTACTTATGAGCTCGTGAGGAGCAACTTACACAGCCGTCAAAACAATTAGTTAAACGTCAAAATTGCAAAATAAACAGTTGGCAATGCGACAGGCGATTTGTTTGCGATGGTAACATCGTGTACGGACTAATTTCGCTTCTCCGAAGCGAAGGGAGTCCTCGGAAGCTTAACGTGATTTACGAACTCGACTCGATTCTAGAAAGGGTACGATGTACGATCGTAGACCCGACGGACGGAATTGCGCGAGAAACGAGCCGAGTTTGTCTTCATAGTATTACTGAACGGATTACAGGCGCCGTCGAACGCTGCTGTGATATCTTCTGTGATGTGCGAGCCAGACCACGGATATTTTTATATGTGATTTATTAGTGCCCAGTACAAACCGAGTACAAAAAAAAACGGATTATAGAGTATTTATTTAGTGTTGTAAAGAACCATGAAGGAGGAGTGTAAGTTGTGCAGTGTTAACGGTTGGGGTGCACACGGATCGACGGACTTTTCTATATCGTCGTTGATGAGGCCGAGCGCCCATCACCAGCCAGCGATGGACCCGCGCCAGGATGCGGTTCTTCTGTCCACGTACCTGTTGAAACTAGGTGACTATTCATTGTATTCGCTTCACGATTACGCCCGCGCCGGCGGCGCCGTCGGTGAGTATCGTAGTGTGCACAGCCTCAGATTTCGCACCTCGATTAACAACTAACAAGTTTGTCGATAAAGCCGTCCTGCTAATGCTACTTAACAACCATTAGCACGCCAGATAATCTAACTGCACGTGAAGGTAATGAAAACTAATTAAGGAAATTTTGCTCGAGTATTTTGCTACGTCTGAACTCTGATTGTCTGTATTAACATTTTCATTCGTTAAAGCCGTGCTCGATAGTTAGCTTACTGAGCGAATTTCCTTTTTCTGAAAGCTCTGTTGTTGTCAATATCACTTTTCCTCAGACAGTAGACACACTACCGCTATTCCGCGGCGCTCCCGAGAGATCCAGATGGGATTGACAGACATACCGACTTACTCGCACACTCATTGTAAATAACATGAAAGAGCGGATTTCACTTTAAAGGAAGCCAGAAAAGAGGGCACTAACAGAATTATTGAGATATCGACTTCTAAAGCCGGAGAAATGATTTTAAAATTTTCCGGTCGAGAGAAGCTTTTGAATATACGTCTGTGCTTAGTTTATAGTTTATTTTTCATGCATGCAAGATGGTCAGTTGGTGATGTGGAAAACTTACTTTGTAAGAAGCTGGAAACTCTAAATACTAACATAAAATTTAAATCGAAAGCTCTATTCCCAGCGTTTTCAATATAGCGTAATAAAATATAGGCAAAGTAGTAACTAAATATTTTATGCCATACTTTATAAAACTCGTATACATAAAATATGGAGCTGTAGTCTAACATAATGGATGATTGTACAATGTACATAGAACTACGTAAAATCGTTTTAATTTATTTTACTACTTTAAAGTCCGAAGATTACGAAAACAAAGGTGTCATAAGGAAGATGATGCAGGAAATTAATTAATTTAATTCATGATCTACGCAAATAACGACCTTCATTAAATAAAAGTAAACAATTTACCAAGAGTCAGTAAAAACAGATATGAAGCTATTTTATTAACAAGAGCATCTTATCTTGTAGATGATATTTATGTTTCTTTTTAAAACCTTTTATTTAACTTGCAATGTACAATAATGTACATGTAACTACGAGTATGTTTGTTCATGTGGAATTTTGCAACTCAATTTTGAACCGCTTCCCGATGTCCGATTGAGCTGAAATTTAGTAAACGTACTCGTATATGTAACTCTGAAAACAAAGCTATAAAAGCTTGTTTTTAAAAATATTTTTAAATTCACTTATCACGAATAAGTCTGCGTTTGACCACTTATACGCCTATTGGTAAGCGACAATGTGGTCGAAAATTAAGTACGCAGACCTAGAATAGTGTGAAGTTTCTAGACTATACCCGCTTGTTTGCCCAGGGGGGGTCCGCGCGCAACGCGCCTTTGCCCGGGCCCTCAGCGCGTGCCTATCTCAAATGTCCCACGAAAAAAACGAGACGACCCTACTTTGCCCCACCATTTTTTGCGCCGCCAGCGCGCGGGTCGGGTTTCACACAATCGTTTCTTGTGACTCAATTTGTTTAAAAAAGTGTCAAGTGTTATTTAGATTTATGTTTGTTATGAAACTAACTAAACAATGTTATCTTTTGTTTATCAAATTACGACTTTGGTGCGGAGTTATGCTGCGCTGAACTTAGAAGTAGGGCGTTTACATGTAGGTACCTACCGTATGTTGTTAGGTCTCGAAAAAAGGTTAAATCTTATGTTTCATGCTGGAATTTTTATATCTACGTGTTAGTTATTGACTTACCTTGATGTTCTGAAAAAATCTCCAAGATCTATCACTGAATTTAAGTAGAAAATCACTCTAAATCGCACCACATCACCATCACATCACTCACCGACACGAGCATGAACCGAACTGGAGCGAAGCGGAATTTTTTTGTTTTTTTTTGTTTACTTTTGTCTGTGGCTTGGATGCTTGAATGGAGGGGAAATTTCACGAAGAAACGGGACAAATAATACAAATTAGGCCCAGGAGCGATAAAGACGGGTAGAATCAGCTTTTTTGACGGCGGGAGCGATGTTAACCACAGGTTGACATGGGCAAAGCTGAGTGACATGCAATGTCAACTACCAGTTAACACGGGCAAAGCTGACTTCAAGGTTATGTTAACTACTACTTGACATGGTCAATTCTAAATTCTCGATTTGTTAATTACTAGTTGACACGGGCAAGCAAGCGGATACAGAGAACGTCAGTAATCAAAGCCCCAAAGTAACGGTAAACCCATAAAGCGACAGGCTAAAAGCCCAGCCAGTGCCGTGTTCCACATGCATTATCTGCTTCATTTCAATTTTATCGCAAATTACCACGAGTGTTACTTGTATGTATGGTTGTATTGCGCCGCGCACACTCGATACTTTGTGTGCCAAGAAATGATATAGCTCTAGTTAGTATAGCAAAGCCTGGAAACTACTCCACCGACAGCAAGTCACGAACACAAAGAAGAAGGAACATGTAATTATGTCGGTTGAATCTTGAAATATCCTTAAATCTTTCTTAACTTATCACAACAAGATTTACTCCAGATAGATTTTGAGATTTAGAATTGAACTTAGATAGATAGATAGATAAACTCTTTATTGTTCACACCATAAATTTCAAACAAAAGGATTATAGCACCTAAAACTAGTGCGACAACTGGCGGCCTTATCGCTAAGAGAGATCTCTTCCAGGCAACCTTAGGATGGAGAGGATAGATAAAAAATATAAAAACGGAGTGTGCAATATTGAAGAATAACTCATATAAACCTACATAAAAAATAATAATAATAAATACTTAGAAATACATTCAAATAAAATACATTCTAATACTAAAACTACCTACATTTCCGAAAACTTCTGCTGGAAACGCTAATTATATCTACTTCTTTATATAAATAAAAATAAATCGCTGTTCGTTTGTCGGGCTATAACTCGAGAATGGTTGGACCGATTTCGCTAATTTTGATCTTGAAATATTTGTGGAAGTTCAGGAAAGTTTAAAAGCAACAAAAAAATTGCGGGCGAAACCGCCAGGAGCAGCTAGTTTTTATATATTTTGTTTTTTTTTTTCTGTTCAGCCTATTGTGTCCCAGAGCTGGGCAAAGTCCTGTGAGTTGTAAGAAGTCTTAAAAAACAACATTTAAAGCTAATTCTCACTGCATTTACCAATGAAATAGACATTAAGCTTTAAGTGGCGAGTGTACGAAAACGTAACGATAGCACAGTGCAGCACTGTACCCACACTAGAGCCAGCGGCCTCGGCCGGATCCGCGTTGAGCCGGATCTTTGTCATTCGGAGATTTATTTGTTATCCTTGTTGAATTAACACTTGTTTTAAATTTATGATCGGACATTGCAGCATTTGCAGCCAATTATCTGAAGTAGCATAGTTGACGTTTCTGAAGTTACTGAAAATATCTTTATCTTCTATCTTTCTATCTATCTTTATCGTTGCAGTCAATTAGACGAGAACATCAACAACTTTAATCAATTTTGATGTGTTAAGTAGCACCTTCAGAATTGGCTGTAATATCTACGAACGCTTGTCGAGTTATAAAATTACCTTGTTACTTTTTGCTTGACATCACTCGTGTTTTCCTTATTTCTAGCTAACGTACATCCCAGCACAGCTTTTCCTGCTTTTTTGTTTTACTTAACTTCATTTAATTTAATTCTTAAATATCTTTGTAAACACGATTTACCTGTAACATTCGATGTTATTTAATTTTAAGGCCAAGAAATATTTATTACCTATATCTGATTTCGGCTGTGTTTCCTCCACTTCACGCGGTTGTTAGTGTCTTTTACAGTGAGTTGGTTGACTCTCACAGTAAGCCGTCACAACTCGGTAACGGTAACTTATCTTCTCGATATAACTTAACAATAATAAGATAAGTGGTTCTTCTTGTCTTTCCAATGATCACTTATTTACGAAATGACGTTATTCAATTTATAAACCCCCGAATCAAACCAACCTGTTTCAGCCATCAATTATTCTCGGAATTGTTAACATTGGATTAGAATCATTTTCACTCAGAGGGAAACTGTCGTCTGATATTTTCATTACTGTTTTAAGAAAGAGACAAACTTCAAATAGCGACTGACTGGGACTTTTTATCCCCCTCACTCACATTCATTACAACCCGTGACAGTTTCGGCGATAGAAATTGATTCAAGAGGATGTCAAGCGTTTCTTTGAAGCTAGTTAAACCGAATGTTAAATCTATCAGCGAGTCCTTCCGCCCAAAACAAAGAGCTCTTTGAGGGTAATCGCTGAGTGTTTACACCGATGACGTCACGGGCTCCCCTTCCGATGACTCATGGACATCTGAATGGTGCTCGTCCCCTCTTCTGGAGGCGGCGTTGAATCACGCGTGGGCAAGGGTCCCGTGCGGTGAAAGCTTGTCAATTAGTTTTTCGTGTTTTGTAACGAGTTTCTTGATTGCTAGATTGGATTCAGGTACCAATCGATTAATAATTTTGCAGCTAGATACACGATGGGCGTCTGTTTTATGTCGGAACTCGGAGCGCAACGTAATTGAAAAACCTATCAGAACTGGAACTTTTTTTAATATTTTCTTTTTTGTATTCTATATCTTGATGTTAAACGTCACGTTTGCCCAAAACATAGAGCCCATAGAGCGTCATAGAAAACAATTTGAAAGTTTAATCATGTAGTTTACGGGGATAAAATCGCCACAATGAATCTCAGAAACTCAGAAACTAACATTTGCCACAAAGAACAACGTCCGTTTTTGCGCTCTCAATACGGAACTCTGAAATGAGGAAAAAACGGGACGCTCTACGGCTTTACGTGCTCTCTTTTGTTAGTCATCCCGGAAAATGCAGACGGATATAATCAACTCATTGAATTAATTCGCCAGTCTGCGGGAAAACCTCGCCGACATTTAAAAGACTGTTATAAAACTTTGTATGGCCAAATATGTCATGACATTATGTTTTTTAGACAGCTACTTCCGTTCTAAACCCTTTGACGAACTCTTGTAACTTATCCCTTTATAAATTTAATGTAGTATTCTAGGGCATTCTGGGATGTTCCATCGACAACACGGTCCCACGTGTCGGCATCTTGAAAGTAAAAAAAATGCTGCATTATTTATTGTTTTATAATATGGATTTAATTATGCTGGTAAAAAGCGACAAAACGAACAAACGAGTTCAAGAACTATGAAACATCAAGAAAGAAATGTATTTATTTATCCTTAAAATTCGTAATTCTCATTCGCAGTCAGTATTTTATTTCGCTTGGAATACGGTCGGTGAAGCGAAACATGAAAAATGTTGGCCATTCAAGCGTTTTCATATATCATAGCCAAATAAAGCGACTGGCTTCTGGAAGCGCATCAATTTTATTCAGAACATATTCATAGCTCAAAATTCTCGTTCACTAAAATTGCAATGACATGTAAAGTTGCAAGATACAGACACATGCATGGAACGTTCTGGAATGCTCTAGAATCGTAAAGATAATTTATAAAGAGACAAGTCAGGCGAGTTCATTAGAAGATTCTTATGGCCAGGGATTAAGGACGCTTTTGTGACTGATGTGCGGCCTCTTTATAACGTGGACGACTACTCAAAGCGTGGAACCCTTTTCTAGAAAAAGGCAGTAATGACGTAATAGAGAATGCATACAAATAGATTTGACGTAGGTAGACTCCTTTTATGGTTTTATTAGCTGCGCCCCGCGGATGCAACCGTTATCTAACATTTTTAGTTATAACGGTGCTTGTAAATATTTTAAGAAGTTTTGAATTCTTAGATGCATTATTTGACTTTGCCGTTATTTTAAGTAAATAGGAATTAGGAATGTTACTATTTTTAACAAACCCGACTGGGTTGTATGTTAGGTAATTATTGTTTAAAAATATAATGTAATACTGTGATAAATAAGTTTAAAAAAAGTGATTGATTTTAAACCTCTCACTACAATCATTGATATACGAGTCATCATCATTATCAATATGATAAGCATGATTTATCTAAAATCAATGTTGCTAAAGCCACCAGAAGTTTAAAATTCATTTTAAACGCACCCTAAACCAAAAGAGATAACAATCGTTAACCCTTCCAGAACGACGGGCACCGAACCACAATGACTCGTTGCCATAAAAAGTGAAGTAAAACAATAATCAAGAGGGCCTATTTATTCCCCTCGCTCAAACACGTAGAGAATACCGATAATAGTCCATTCGTTGCCTTTCGTTGCATGGATATTGAATTTTCAATCAGTGGGCACGGCATGTGTCAAATTGCTTTGACTTTGCCGTCTTCGTTAGTGTTTTCCTTGGCAGTTGTGTGGACAACTTTACTAAAATATTCAAGACCAATTTCTGTCAGCGTTTGACTCTATTTGAATGTTTATTTCAAACAAGTGCAGCGTTTGGAAACGTTTTGATTTTTGTTCATTTATGTGCAGTTATTTACTTTTATGATAAATAATAGACTTTTTAGGACCTAATCCAAAATGAAAAAAAAAAAAACAAATAGAAATTAAACGAGCAAAAGCTTATATTTATCTATTTATTTATCTAATCTTTTTTAAACTTTTGCATAATTTAGTCAACATTTGCCATATTATTGCCGCAAATCTCTTTCATTTATCTTTTAGCAATTTGCTTTTTATTTTGTAACTTGAGATATAGCCAGGTGTTCATTTAGGTATTTCTTCTTGATTTAATATGAGTTGTGATCAGAAATCATTTCAAATGTTGAAATTAGACTTAATGTAGTTTAGACAGACAGATAGATATTTACAAGGTTTTATTAAATACTTCAGAACAAGTTATTGGCAATTTTTTTGCAAAGTTCAAATCGTTTTACATTTTACGACGATAAAATGGGATATTCTTAGAAATGCAGATCATTATTTTGAAGAATATTTCCTCGAATGAGGCAACTGGGTTGTATTTGAAAACGATATTTTATTTTCTGCATCTATCGATGTTTTCTGTCATTTTTCATTACTGGACATTTGGCGACTTTGTAAGACATCACATGACAAACGAACAAAAAACCACCATAGAGAAGAAGATCGGGAAAACCAAGGAGAACATTCTTGGGCCAGACAAAAAAGAAGGCAAATATCAGGTCGTACAAGGAAGTAAAAACACAAGCCGAAGACTGCAAATCAGAAAATTACGCCAACGACAAGAGCGCGCTAAATACAAAGTGAAGGAAATCGGTGTTTTATAGACTTCGGTATTAATAAATACTAAAAATAAGTTAACAGGTATTAACATAATCTGATCTACTTAGAGAATGCGTTTATCGATGCTGTGCAATAACAAGGTTGGGCTTACCTTAGTTAGTCCATTTTTTGTGTTTTCATGTTTATCGTATAAAGTTGATAGTCGGCACTTAATATGGATTAAATCATTATGCTTTGACAAAAAAGGGATTAATAAATAAGCCATTGAAATAACTAAGAATATATTATACCGGCTTAGGAGTTTCTCGGAACGCGAAACTAGTTTATTAGTAATGTAGCATTTTGTTTTAAGGTTACAGAATTAAAGTGGAACCTTACAATAATTAACATTCGTATTTAGTTTTAATTGTATTATACATAATATTTAAGGGTTTCTTTTTTAATACAATAGATAATAGAATATAATCGTTTATAAACGGCTGCAGGCGGTAAGATTTTGAAAATATTAAACCAACGAACATTTTTATGCCATACTTATTCCTGCTACTACCTCTACACTTTAGCTATAGCTGTAGCTTTACTATTTATGCTAGACTGCTGCGAATTTCAGAAATATTGTCCTATGTTGTTTCTTATAATTTGAAAAGTACTGAAACATTTTTAACGAATTTGCTCCCTGTTCCAGGTAAGCCGACATGCAGTCTCTGTGACAACCTCTCCCGCGTTCCGTACGGTGAGTCCTAGAAATGGCGAAATTAGTCACCATTACACACAAACTATCATTCAATCTGTGACTTTGTACGTCGAAGATTCCAGAAAACCCTCGAAAATCTCGAAATTTGGATCTTTTAATTATGGCTTAATACAAATCTAAAATTAATGACGGGTTTTTGCATTGATGTCGTAAACTTGGTTAAGGGTTAAGTAAAATTTATATAACAGTTAATATCAACGGACTATGTCCCCATGGAACATTCCTACCATAAAATAGCATTACCAGCCAGTCGGGAATGCCGTAGACGTAATCGTGTTAGCCGAGTTTCCAGCATTTGTTCAATTACATCTCCAGTAGTAATCAAGTAGCAGGGTTGCCATGATCTGGCTTGTTACCAAAGACAATTTCATCAATTTCTTTTAACACCATCACTTAGTAGTACAGTATTTATTCAATGAGTTTCAGTTGAAGCAAGCAATAACTTGCAGAGGTCAAGCAATTTAGCGAAAAGTTTCACATTTTCACAAAAGTTCCGTCATAAAAAATTCGCTCGTTTAGTTTTTAGAAAAGTTTTCTATGATAACTGGTGATGTGAGTTTGCATAGCTCGATTTCCTAAATGTCAATCTTATAATTTCATAAAAAAACTCCGATACTATTACTTATCTATATGGCAACCCTCGGACGTGAGTGGGTCACCGGGTCGCTCCACAGTCCACAGGCCGCCCGCATCCAGTGTTCCCATGTTTCATTATTCACAGATCTACCGCGCAATAAACGGTTAACAATAAAATATGTGCATCACCCCTATATTTACGAACACTAAACTCTTTTGTTTATAAAACACTCTCACGCGACAGCGCTATGAAGTTTAAATTCAGAGCGTATTGTTTCGTTTTTTGAGGTTTGAATTCTAAATACGAAATGTCAGGACTTTGAACGATTGTTGTTTGTTTTCTTTATTTTTCTCGTGGCACTAATCACTGTTTGTATTATCTTAAGATTTCAATAACTTTTGTGCAATAAGCTTAAAATAATCTCCATCTAATAAATAGGTGCTTGTAAATATTGTAAAGCTGTTTCGCAATTCATTTGTAGCCTTCGTACTGAGCTTTGTGAATTGACAATCGCAATCGTAATTGCGTTTAAAAATCGATTAATAAATAACCTTTCACATTTCAAACCTATGGCCTTCTGCAAACGTGTTGTTTCCACACGTCTTTGAATCGATTCACACAGCCTTTTAAATTAGGATCGATTGAATCGTTTTTGTGCACCCCTATGGGAGGAAGTACGCACCGCTTCCCTCCCTCCGTTTTAAAAAAGAGTTTACACCGTTTTAAGTTTTATGTCGAATTTAACGATATCGTTATTTTATTACATTCATGCATTGAATGGTTTTGTCGCTCTTTTTCAGTTTTTTGTTCTGTAAGGTCTTTTTTTAAGCACTAAATGCTACTTCACCAAGGGTTGCCAACCATCCTGTTAAAAACACTACTAAACAATAGTTTGTTTATTAAAGTCTATTTTTCATAGAAAATAAAGAATGCAAATTAGGTATCGTTCATTTCATCATCAACAAATGTGAAAATGTTTTTTCGACTTGTCAATAAATTTATTTAGCGCTGATTGCTCCAAGCAAAGAGCCCCAGTGCTTCTTCAGGTAAAAACATATTTTAAAAAATATAATTCATCATCATCATCATCATCCTCAGCCCTCTCTATCCCACTGCTGGGTATAGGCCTCTCTCTCGTTATGCCATCTGCCTCGGTCCCATACTAATACTGTCCAAATATTGTTCATTTTATTTCTCATACATAAATACACTTTATGTTTTTTTCAAAAAGTTTGCAACCCTAACTTCACCTATTAGTACGAAACGCGCGCAAAAGTAACTATAGGAATGCACTCTATTTGTTTAACACGATATTACTCTTAGGTAACAACATAAATAATGGATTAACCCTTGGATTTGTGTAAATCACTCATGCATTGCCCAGTTATTATTTTCAAACAACAAACTGGAGTTGTATCAAGCTGCTCTACATATATACGTAAGCTATAAATATATATAGATAGACATTGTTTATAGCTATGTGAATGCCATCAACAGTGGTTTATCCAGGTATGGAGAGGGAGGTAAGGTATGATGTATTCTAGAAGGATCTTGCCTACAGTAATTTTATGAGAGAACTCAGACGAAATCAACTCTACAATAAAATGTACAATCAACAAAAAGCGCAATTAGAATTGAACTGCAATACAAAACATGCGACATTAGGTTAAAAGTATATTTTGTTTTGTAAAAATGTTGAAATCAACCTCATTAAAAACTTTTTAGGAACCTCCTTCCTTCCTTTAACTTTAGAATATACTATCTATATTTTTAAGTAAAAAAATTAAAACTAAAATAAAACTAAAAATAAGTTACTTAATTGTCATTGTCGATCATAAAATTAGAGGTAGGTTTTGTTTGTGTTATGACTGGTGCTTTGATTTTATCACTATTGGCTCAGCATGGGGCTAACCAGAGATTGTAATTTAATAACATTTCATGGCGTAACTAACAATGCTAGGAACATACAAATCAATAAAATAAATATCGGGATACAGTTTCAAATTAAATAGAAACAAAATACTGTCAGGCGATTACCTAGTCACTTGGTTGTCGTAAAACTGTTTAGAGAGCAATAAAATCGTCACATATTAAAAAAAACGAGAAGAAAAAAACGATGTTCTAGAATGACGATATTTATGATTGTCAATTCATGACGGTTATAATCGGGTCTTTGAAGATTTTGCTTTAGTCTTTATGATTCTTAAGGCTTTTCAGCTCATGTAAAAACTGTTGCTAACAACGTAGTTCATTTATTTCTACACTTATATTGTATTGTAGTATGACAAGTATTTCTCAATTAATAAATTATACATATAATTAATTCAATAAATCAGAAAATGTCAATCTTTTTTTAAAATACATATTTGACTAATCTAATCAGTCGAAGTGAATTTTGTAGTTCAAAATCACTTCAATTCAAATAAAACTCGGACAAGTTTTAATTTAAATATTTCTGAAAACAACGGTTTAACTCGCCGTTATCTGCAAACGCGTCGTTTATAACGATAGGTATTGATTTTGTATGTAGATATTGCCTATACATATATATATACGAATTAGTATTGTAGGTTAATATAAATGTATATATAGGTATCATAACTTTATACGAAACGCGCGAAAGGGTAAACCCGCACTGCGATATTACCTATGAAACCCGCGGGATATTTGTATCACAACAATAGAATCATAATAACTGTCAATGTAGGCACAATAATCAATTTATTGCGTGTTTTGTTGTGTTTGAGCGCACTTTATTTCACTCGCACTATTCGTAATTTTGAAACAAATACGAAAGATGTGGGCTTTAAAATACTTTTTTATTCAATGATAGGCTTGCGTTTAGCCGCCATCTTGCAAGACATTACTTAAAACGTATTTTTAACCGACTTCAAAAAAGGAGGAGGTTATCAATTCGACTGTATGTTTTTTTTTATGTTTGTTACCTCATAACTTTTGACTGGGTGAATCGATTTTGATGATTCTTTTTTTATTAGAAAGCTGACGCTTCCCATTTGGTCCCATTTCAATTTAGTCCAGTTCTGATAATGGTATCCATGAGAAAACCATATAAGTCTTAAATTTGCATTAGGTAAGTACGTGCGCGACAAATAGATGAATAACTCAATAGTCGATCTTTTGAAGTCGGTTTTTGTTTTTTTGTTTTGTAAAAATAATGTTCTTGTTAGTATCTACAGGTGTAGAAAAGTAACGATGAAGATTTTTTTTCCGGCAGAGTATTAAAGCTCGGGTGCAAACAAGACCGAGGAAAGAAAGGACGGACCCGGCAAAATAATATGTCTTGGTACAAATTAGATATGATGGTTAATAAAAAAACGGAGTATTACCGCGAAAAATATCGCACGGCAAGATTTTGCCTGCGATTTCGCCTGTTTATTACCGTAGCGGTCTGTGGTGCGATTTTATCCTTACCCTTAGGTACATTTATTTTTAGCACTTTGTAACTAAAGCGTTGAAAGGTCATACTTGTGCCAAACATTTTTAATTTATAAGTGCTATTGTGTTAACTTAATTATTATAATCATAATGTTAATTTTGGACGTGGTTTTATGTTTACACGCTATTTCAATGTTAATTTCTGTCTGGACTACAGATCAGATAGTATCTTGAAAAACCAACATTATCGTATATTTTTGTAGGCAATTAGTACATTTATTTGAAAGTTTTTTACCTGTAAGTTTGAGTACACAAATCACGTACATTTGTAGATTAATTGAACTAAGTTAGTTTCCACAGCGACCTTAATTGTGTCGTGGCCTCCGATACCACAATACATACGGATACATAAGATTACATAATGCCGATACTACGAGACGCCATCGTTCTCTATCTAGAACTAGGAACAATGTTATGTTCCCGGAGGTCTTTAGATCCATCTGTCTATGTACAGGGTTATACAGAAATGGTATGCTAAGCCGAAATGAGCTCATAGTACTTATCATAATGAACAACTTTTACTATGGGATCAACCCGGAATTCGCTATAAAAAATCAACGGTTCCATACATTCTGTCGACAGTCATTGACATTTTTCTATGGAACAGCAATTTTTTTTTTTGCGAATTCCGGGTTGGTACCATTGTAAAATTAGTTCATAACGATGAGTACTATGAGCCCTTTTCGGTTTAGCATACCCTTTCCGCATAACCCTGTATATTTATTCATAAATCTATCTCATCATGCCTTTCCCAATCTTCTGCTAAGCATGTGGTTAGGGTGGCTAATAAATAAGCGGCTACTCCGGTTTCTTTTAGACAGCTGCAGC
Organism: Alcis repandata; assembly: GCA_949125135.1. Lineage (NCBI taxonomy): Eukaryota > Metazoa > Arthropoda > Insecta > Lepidoptera > Geometridae > Alcis > Alcis repandata. Next base: position 6,304,055 of record OX421235.1, on the reverse strand, counting down.
TTGTTTATTTTCATTGCATCAGATCTCTGGTTTTTAAAGCATCTAAAAATAATCAGTACAGCTTAATATTAATAGTTCCATGTTTACCAACACTTAACTTGCAGCTTCCTCGTTCACAGGCGGTTTTAAACTCATCATAATTACTTCCTCAATATTTCGTCGGCGATCTCACGGTCTTTATCACACGTCTTATCAATATCCGCAGTTCCGCGCTTTATTTAGATAGTGCCGAAAGGACTATTCTGAATACCGCGTTTAACAAAAAAAAAAGCGTACGTTCGTATATTTAAAAAAGAATAATACAGTTCTATAGTTTACTCATAGAGCTACACAACGCGAATCTTTTGTCCACACAGATTGAAACTAATGGATTTCGATTTATTTCTTGTGTGTAGGTCTCTGTTTCGTCTTTTGGCAGTGTCAGTATGAATGCTATGAATAAATAACAATTCAAATTATTTACCCAATCGGTTCCCTGAGATTGTTCAATGCCAGTGTTTCTAAAGATTCCAACATTGACAACTACAAACTACTGTCCACATTTTGGCCTACTTTGCTAATGCAAATCACTTGCCATTGTTTTGTCTTTTGTTAAAGGCTGAAATAGACTTGCGTTTTTCTGTCACGTTTTTTTTAACGAACGTTCGTTTGACATGTTTTCAGTAGCCTGTTTGAAAACAAAATATTGTAACAAGAACAGTGAAAATACAGTTACTAAATGCTTATGTGGCTACTGTCTAGTCGAGCGCTACTCCCCGCGACTAAAAAACGCTTGTGTGTACTAGCCGTTCGCTAAACTACTCGACTAAAATACGCCAGTTTGCACAAGTCGATCTCGAAACTTTACGATTGAAAAGCGGTAATGTTTTAGTCGAGGTGTTATTCTGCAATACCAGAACATCGTCGCTCAAATAAGTGTAGGTATCGTATGCGTTATGTAAATCGCGCTAATTTCGCGAAGGTCGCCGAGACCTCGCAAAAAGCAGAGTCGACCTCGCCGTTTATCATTGTCGTGATATCTAGATATGCGCAGTAATGCCTTATGATAAGTATTCTTTTAATTTTGTGCGTTTATTTTGACTGGACGGACGTATGATAAGCGTGAAACGTGCATCGGTTGAACTTAACGCGGACTTATTCACGATAAAAAAAAAACTTACGATCGTGAAATAAGCGCGGGAAATCTGACTTTTAGTGGCGCGCCGGTATTTTGACACTGACATTTATTAAGCTTCAAGTTGCATTAGGAAGTTTGTGTGAGAAGTTTATGTTATCAAAGAGGCGTCCTTGACGCCTTATCATGCGGAAAACCATACATGCACGTGAGTTTATTTTTGTATTGCATAAAAATAAGGAAAACATTAAATTAATTTTAATTAAAATAAACCTGTCTAGAAAATTATTAATATAATATCTGTATATAAATATTGACCACCTATTAGGGAATTTTAGATAGGTACAATATTTTGTTTCTCCATATTTAAATTATGTTTTGTTTGTTATTGTATGCGTATATCCCGTGCATTTATTATCAATACAGGTAGTTTAAATAAACAGATAGGTATAAGTTTCCAGTTATAATCATTTAAAGTATAGGTACCTCCATATTCAGTTAAATTATAACACCTGAGTCCTATGAAAACTTGTTTTTTACGGTTTCACGCCTTAACTATTCAACCGATCATCATAAAAGTTTGCATAAACCTTATCAGGAGTACAGATACTTATTATCATCATCATCATCACCGAGCTAGTAGTAAAGAGCTAGTTTTATTTTAATTACATATATCGATAATCACTTAATCGGCTCAAACTTCATGCCGACTCAAAGGATAAATAATGCGTGAGTTGAGTAACTTGAGTAGTAAGTACCCTATAATTACAACAAGACGTGTGTTATTTCCTGAATACACTTTTACGAATAACAACGGAATACGCATATAAAACTGATAGTATAACAAAACGATTTATTTCAATTTAGCTATTCACTTCTGTTGATTTTTCAATGTGTTCGCTCTCATAAAATGCTAATAATTTAATTTTTATTTACTTCGAAACCTTCTGCATAATCATATTAGGCAACGGTGACATTTTAAATAGCCAACCATTCATATTTAACTTTAAAAAATTCAAAACTTTACCAAAAGCGTTAAATTAAACGTTTTATGACATTAAATTAAAAGTTGCGTTCCCAAATACAATTTTCTCTAACAAGTTACGTTCAATCTTGCGTAAAGCGGACACGTTTATTATTTCTCGTAACGCCATAAAATTACCATACTAAGGGCCGTTTGTACAATCGTATACGTTAAAATAACCAACGTATTTAATAAAATAATGCATCGAAATTACGGCCCGCTAACAACGTGTTAACCAGCCGGTGGTGGCTGTTAAGGTTCATCCTGTATTCTTGTGTATTTTCGTCTTATTTCTTTAATGTCATGTTAGTTAGTTTATTTTGGGATGATATTTCATAGACGTAGTAAACAAGCGCTATAACTCAGATGTGTATTTTTATATTAGAAGAAAAGCTTAATTTTCTTATCCTAATTAAGTTGGGTTTACTTAAAACTGCACTAACCTAACCTAGTTTAGTGTTTATCTAGAAATTTTGCTTCCGTTCTTGAAAGATAATGGCGCCTTGATATCTAGTATCGACATAGTGTAGAAATTGATAAGACAATTTCTACTGCTGATATGGAATTACGATAAATTTATCTAATAAAAAATCTAAATTTATTGTTATTTTTATGTACAGATAACTATCAGGGTCAGCAAAAACCCGCATTATAAAATAATTATTACTTATTAGGTAATAAAAATAACACTATCTAATCGTTAACCTACGACTTATAAAACGCGTCATATTTTTTCGGTAACAATACTAGCAACCCTAACAATTTCATAATTGAGCGGATCAAGAATGTTCACGCTACGTTTTATTGAGATTGAAGCAAGCAAGTGTACTGAGAAGCTTTTCATCTTTTGTAGAGTCGTGAATGAAGGGAGACACTTTACCTCAGTCTTTTGTTTATGTTATAAGTAACATTTACAGTAGATAGGTACCAGCGGGTTTTAATAGCTACATTAGACAGTCGTCTATTCTGATCAAAGCTAGTTACAGATAACCAAAAAATGTCTTAGTCAACATTTATCGAGCGAGTAGGTACTATTTAGCGATTTTCTATTTTACTATTTACCTACAGTACTGTGTATTATGTGGAACGTTAATAAGGATGCCTTTTATTACTGTAATATGAATATTACTTAAAAAGCATGAGGTAAAACAAGAAAACTCTAAGACTAAGTAGTACTCCAAAGAAAAAATTAGATAGTGTCGCAAATAAAAGAAAATTCTCAGCGAAGGCAAAGCCACAGCTAGTCTAAAAACACAAACGGGGGATCACATCGCTGAATGGAATGAATGTTAAATAAAACACAAGTCGATTTCAACTATCAATAACTCAGTAATGTTTTAAATTCGTCGCGTGTCAGGGATTTGGCACTTGCGCGCGGCCGTAGAATTCATAAATACTTTTTATTGCTACCGTCTTGATTTGGACAGATTTGATGTATGGCGGTTTGCTCGCCGCCCGACGAGTTTCGGATTGAGAAATGGCTGCAAAAAGATGATACTGGCCGGATAGATATTTGGTTGTTTTATTACTAGATTGACGACATTTCTTCTCAAAACATTTTCATTTATCATTATGAATAAGTTGATGTGTTTGGCATTTTGTATTGGATAATTTTGAACCCAAATCAACCACAAATTTCGAATAATAAAAAATGTTATAAAAGTTTTTCGGTAACATCCAAGTAAGTAAATATGTAAGTAGACTGTTCTTTGTACATAAATAAAATGGTGATTCTATGACGCAGTTGGTAAAGCTGACGCAATAATGACGTCATTCGTCGAACCCCGACAAGAGTTCTTATCTACGAGTACAATGTCTATTCCAGAAAAATGTTTTTACAATGTAGAAAAACTACAGTTTCTGGATTATTTTTATGCTCTGGTAAACTGATCACGTAATGAACTCACATAAAAACACTGGATTGACGTCAGATAAGTTGAGTAATTACAATTTTAAATGGTTCATGTAAGAGGCCACACTGCCACAGTGAAGTCTGAAACGCAGAAAGTAATTATCATTACATTCAGTATTTGCGAAACTCAATTATTTTTGTAGACTAATTAAAATAGTATAGATATGTTTGATTTCAAGATAAAAGCTTAACCCAGACACTCACGTCTGTTTGTTATTAGGACATCAATTTAAATTCTTATCAATATTTTAATCGCCATTTCGTTTAATTGAAATCAGTCAGTTGGTTGTTGGCTAATTTTATTGCATGTTGTCGGGAAGACTCATGTTCATCTCAAGAGAGTTATAGGTATTAAAAGCAATATCTATTGCCGGGGAAAGCAAAATGAAACCCTTATTCTAGGCAGTTGGGTAAAAACTAAAGAGGTTCAAGGTTTAAATGCAGCAATGCGGTAGATTTGGATTTGATCTGACGTTTTGGAGGCAGGGTGCCGTCATCACGGATTTACGAAGCAACTCACCCCGATTTTAACAAAATATTTATTGGATCACAGCCCCGCGGGCTTTGGCGTCGGTGGCGTTTTAACCCGTTTTAAAAACAGACTAAATCGGCGGAAAAATTAACACTCATTTTATTTATCCTTTGCTGACTTGCTAAAAAGTTGAATCGTTTTTACAAGATAGAGAAGAGGCGGCTGTGAAGTTGCTTTAATAAAGGCTCTACTTCTCGTGTGTGGGTTTCGAATATTGTGAAATCTATTGGATGACTTGCTGAGACCCGTTACCTCAAAAATGTAAAAACTAGATCCTAACAACTCTTGTAAAGTTTTCTAAATCTTCTTCAGAATCTTTGGTGGAAAACGTTAAAGCACTGAAATTATCGGCCCATTAACGCCGATTGTTTAATGAAGACATTTCCCTATCAGATTAGAGAGCCGAATACATGTAAATGTATATCTATATAATTCGGAGGTATCATTGCTTTCGATTATACATAGATAGTACTTATTTATCCATTAATGACGTTTCGATGTTCCGCCGGCCAAGGTCGATGGTTTGTTTATGTAAATTATTCGCCGGCCTGTGTAAATAGTGACTTTAATAGCAGTATTTAAAACATTTTATGGAATTAGATATTTTTTCAAGTCATCGGTGTCGTTATGGTGAGATAAACCTGTCGTATTAACATTAAAAATCAGTTTATTTCATTGCCCATAGCCGAGTAACTACGAGATAGGGTTATTTAAAAGGGCTGTTAATAGAGTCTTATAGGTCAGCCAAAGTCGGGGTTATGCGTGACACCTCTGATGTTATAAGTATCCATAGGATACGGTGATCGCTAACCATCAAGCGGCATTGTTTGCCACCTATGGCAACTAAACTATCAATTTAGGTGTGGCGATGGCGACCGTATTTTACCGGGCTATGGCAAAACCAAAAGTAAAGGTTTGGACTTAAAAGTCTGTGTGTATGTATTTGTATTTTATTTTATTGTAAGCTATAATTAGACCACATCTCTCAAAATGATAAGTAATGATACGAATATGATGCGGTCTACGATGGACCTTGTCTAGAAAAAACCGATTCTCTCCGATTCAATCTTTCTGTATTTACGTATATTTACGTCACATGAAAGTCATCTTTAATGACGATGTTGTCAATCGATAAATTTATTTATTATTATAGTCTGGTAACAAACTCATTTTGACGAAAGTTACATGCAAAAAGTGTCTTCAATTATTTTGTCCAAGTCGGGTTACAATTTGAAATCTTCCTTATTATGTTTATACATAATGCTTATTGTTTATTCGAGTTTTGTGGTCCGCCTTTATCGTTTGCGGTTAGGTATTTTTCAACTTAATAATATATTGTAAAACCAAAAGCGGTAACAATTGGAAATTTAACCTTATTTTTATTGTTTTCGTGCTAAATACGTGTCACTAAGCTGGTTGTGGGCAATGACGAAATTACCCGTAGCAATATGGGCATTATCGTCATCGTAACGATGACTGATGACGATATGGCTCAGTTAGCCTTTTTAGTCAGCAGTTCGATTTTACCAACACCACATTATTTTACCTTACTTTACCCTATCTTCTAAGTATCTAAGTAATAACTTTAATGTTAAATTGTAGATTTCTTTTTTGTCTTAAAACAACAACCGCCAAGGCATGTCAGAGATCTTCAAGCAGCATAAAATTCCTACGGCCTATGAGCTTGGTTTACTCGTAGGTACTTTCACGCAAATTTCTTTGTCACTATTATTGTTTTTCTTGTCTTGTCTCTCTGAACCACCGAAGCATGCTTACTTTCATCCAATCGCGACACTTTCACTGATTTCCATCAGTCGTAAACGTAGCTAATTTGTTAAATATTTTATTTATGGAAATATTAAATTGAATACATGTACCACCCTACTTATTGAATACAGCCATGGTTTTCAATGGTTCGCCATAAACAGGTATGTAAATGTCTTTATATATTAGGATTATGTATTCTATACTGCTAATTTATTTATTATGTGCCCATATACTGTTTAATTTACGATGATTTGACAATGTGAGATGAGTTGATTCGAAATACCCGTAGTTACGCCAAAGTTGAGCTCAGTAGGTATTTGAGCTTCAAACATTTTGCTATACAAAGATTAAGTTTAACAATAAACAGTTTGTATATCTATCTGTGTATAACTAAACAATGTTAACGCCTCTGTAACACATTACCTAAATTAAAACAGTTTTCAAAACAAAGGATTTGTTTATCTAACTGATTATCAAAGTAATTAGTGTAATTAATAGATTCATGAATAGATAACTCGACCAATAGCTAGATTGGCACTTACGTATTAAATAATCATGTTTAATAATAGTTTCGTCCTGCGGATTCGCCCGCTATCTTGACTCTTTTGTTTATATTTTCGGGATTAAAAAACTTGTGTGAAATGGAGTATTCATGAGCTACCTTCATACCTTTCTTCCAAATTCAATCCACCGTTTCAGCGTAAAGAAGTAACTAACGAACAGGCTAACTTTCGCTTTTATAATTTAGTGTTATTCTTCTTCGTTTCAAGGTAAGAAATAGAAAAAATCCTTCAGCGTTAATATTTTGAGTGACTCCAATCTTAATTCTCTCTAATCTGTTATATTTCCAAATAGGAAGCGTGTCCAACATTTGTTAAACCTCTAAAGTTTATGACGACAATAAACAGTATTTACATCCGACTCGCGCTCACATGCAGCCAATAATTTTTGGCATTCATTAAGGCACTACATTCCGACTTCAGTTGTTTAACAAAACTACTTTAAAAAAACTGTTTTTTAAATGAATTTTTAGTTTTGTATTTAAAAATAACTGTTAATAAAATAATTATCGAATTTTAATTTGCGATTTTAAAAACCATAAGATTGGTCGAAAAAATACCCAATCATTGAATAATGTTAAACATATCTTATGAGACAAGTCTCATAATTTTCAAGAACTTCTAAAAAAATTTTTTTACTATTATTTTTTAAGAAAGACGAAAAATACCTGAAGGAACGATACATATGTACATATGTATGTATATGTATACTCCGCGGGATCTCGCTCTGCTAAATGCAACCCTACTGACACGCCACAAACGTAGTGATCGACTGCGATAACAAGCGCAACAAACGTTTCTTAAAAGCGGGAATACGTCGCCTTAAGAATCTCTAGCGATGTTTGCCCAAATGTTCGCAAACTGTTTGCTTTGCGATAACAATACAGAATGGCCTCGAAGCTGCGAATTTACACGTAATAACTGCAACAATGAGGTGCAAAAAAGTAGTAGGTAATACTCATAACAATTTCAATGTTTTTCCGGCGTATAAAAAGCTTACGTATCATTATGTAGCGCTTCAGTTCAGTTTTTGAATCTGTTGAGAATTTTAAATATTTTTACGACTTGTGGGTTACATTACGGATTTAAGGACATTTTTTTTTAATTTTACTAACACATAGTTTAATTTACGCATTTTTGTATGTATAAGCATATTGTATAGGTACCTACTCAAATCGTACTTTTTTTTTTTTTTTTTTTTTTTTTATGTAATTGAGTGACGAGACGAGCAAATCGCTCGCCTGATGTTAAACGTCACGTTTGCCCATAACAGGTCTGCGCCACCCAGAATTTTGAACTTGCAGAATTCAAGACCCTGCGCGGCACAGCACTGCGCTCGTCACCCAGAGATATATAAGTTGTTTAATCTCCTATTACCAACTACTACTACTAACTACTATTACTTTCTCCTGTTACTAATCTTATCTTACTCTTACTAATATTTTAAACTGAAAGTATGTATATTTGTTACTATGTACAATAATAAACGCTGAAACGGCTAACGGATTCACATGAAATCGTTCGTGGTCTGAATTGACACATAGGCTACTTCTTATCCCGCAAAAATAATGTAGGTAAACCTATTGACAGCGGGTGAAACGTCGGGGCACAGCTAGTATGAAACAATTGCAATGAAATTGTTTACATACTGACTATTATGGCCTATGTTCGTCCAAAATTATTTATTAAATGGCAATCATTTATTTAATCCTCCATTGTGGAAATTTAACTTTGTAAAGAGTTCGTTAAAGATTTAATCGCCTTTTCAAGTTTCTTTAAACTTTGCGCTAAATAACAAAGAAGTGTTTACCCAAGTATGTAGTAGCTTTGTTTGTTTATGTTTCTCGGTGTTATATTTCTGGGTTTATTTATAACTTTTCTCTATCTGTTCCGTAGAGCCGTATTCTACGATATTGCTATAACAGCCTATTTTTTGCGGAGTCATCTAAAAAAAGAAACGATAGAGTTTGTCCACAGTTCAATACAATATCAATCCGAAACGTCCTGACTAGTGCACGTGCCTACCCAGACAATAAAGTCGGACATTAGACACATCTGTATTATGCGTAGGTATTTCCACGGCCTCTTTTCCTCGGATCACCAGACTAGGGTTGCCATAAATTTCCCATTTCCCGGCCACCGGTCTACTTTCCCGACAATCCAGGGCCTAAAAGTGAGTGGGGTGAACGACTGCGGCACCCGAAAATAGCTTTTATGAATTTTTCGCGCTAGTGTCTTATTATTATGTTTTAAGAAGTTCGGTCTTTTTGCTAAATAATTTTCTAACGACTTGACTGCCTATCACAATCTTTCATTTGTTTTCTGATTTGATAAGAACGCAGCTAAATCAAAGAGTGAGAACGTGTTATGACTAATTTAACTTAAGTTTAATAACCGCTATGACCAAACCATGCACAGATCAGATATGACGTCACGAACGAACCAAGCTTGTACTAAATTAGTTTATGCAAATTAACTTTGGACGGTTTAAGGGATACAAGTCTGGTTGTTCTACTTCAAAATAAGACGACAAAACGTAATGATGTAACGACGTTCAAAATGACAGACGAGATTTTAACGTTATAGTTATAGCTGTTGACGTAATTTTGTTACAAAATCTCTGACTACTAGACTAGCTGGAGACTATAAATTATGTTTTGGCAACTTTTTAGTACCTAATATTTGCGAGTTGGTGTATCTCTCACGCATCGATATCTTTGATCAATGAACCAATAGATTTAAAAGTTAAGTAAGCGCTTGAAGAAATACAAAGTAAGCATGATTATCTAGGAAGAGTCATGATGATTATTGTATTACAATTATTGATGATTGTTACTTACAAATCATTAGCTTGGATTTTAAAAAGCGTCTCCATGCAGGATTGCACTCTATACATATTAATATAATATAACTTCCTATTATTTATTTCATTCTTAAATGGGAAGCCTCAGCCGCGGCCGTTTGAAAATGAAACAAACAGACTTATTTACTTTTAGATTTTAATATTAGTACCATGACAGTGGTAACCCTGACGGTAAGAACTGGATAGGTCACTATGTACCTAGTAGGCCTGGCGGGCGCCTCGGGAACTCATTTCGAGGCCAGGCGCGGCCGACCGACGCTGGCGACGTACCATGTCAATACAGCCGCAAGACCGCCGCAGATTGGTCATAGCTAGATAAAGTGGATTAAGTCTCCAAATTGTACGCTAAACACTTTATTACAGGACGCATTTCATGTCTCTCGTAGTATAAAACTGTCGCGGCAGGCGAAAGAGCGTTTGGTGGACGAATATAAAATGTGGATCCAATAGAAACCCAGACGGCGTAAGTCTATCAAAGCATAATTATCGAAACGGCTTGTTACATTTCTTCATCATAACGACTATATTCACAGAAATACCACCTCAATAAATCATCATCCTTTATATGCGAACATGTTTGTGAAAAGACTATTATTTATCGATAGACCCATTTGTCGTTCGCACTTTTTATCGTAAAAATATTCTTTTTATCAACATTTATTGCCAGAAGTTTTGTCGCGCAGTGATTATGTCACCATCGTAAAAACATCATAACACAATATTTTAAAACTGTAGGTCTTAGGTGGATACTATAATATAATAACTCACTTACGCTAGAATATAATAAAGTATTACAACACCGTCATTTTGTATAAACACATTAAACTTTCGTCGTCGCATTTTGCAAGACAAACTAAGTTTGTCCGTGCCAGAAATGTAATAAATCTAGTCATAACTGTTTATAAAAATGTAACATCAAATAGTTTTCCACAATCTTGTGTGTAACCATTAAATCAATCACAGAATGCTTGTAAAATAGCCGATAACGATGACTAGCGTCCTCTACCTCTATATTGTCTATACTTTGAGCCTATAAAACGAGATTCGGGCCAATAAATCTGTCTGAACATCATTGCCTTTTGGTATATGGGATCGTTTTTAGGAGCGATATTTGAGAATTTGTCATTAAACGTTCAGAATGCGTTTATAAGATCGCCTTTGATGTCATTATTAAACTTTAAAGCGAAGGATTTCAATATTGTATTGTATACCTTCGTAAAATATACAGTAATGTATACAATATTCGGACATAAATAGAAATAGTGTAAATATCTTTCTTATAAATATATTTTTTTAAGTATAAACACCACACAATTTATGTGGCAAGGTTTTATTTTTTCATTATAAAGTCACTGGCAAATCGTTAGGATACGAGTATTAAACGTTCACGACCACAAAATAACTACACGATTAAGTAGGTAATTAGTATCTACTCTATTGTAGTTATAGGACCTAATGGACTAAGCCTTATTTGTACAAGGTGCTTGGGTAATAAGAAACCTTTCTAGAGAAAACCTCTTTACGGCGAAAGCTTTTTTTTATTGTTAGAAAAGAGGTAGATGTCACCTTTTTTATCACAAAACATTTACATTAAATTTATTTCTATAATACATTTTAAAGTACTTCTTCTGGTTAACACAACTATTATACGTAGCAGCACGTGTAAATTTAATGTGAATACATTTATTATTGAAATAAAAGCAATTCCTAACGAAAACTGAACAATACAATACTTCCCAACAGTTTCTAAAGCAACTCTTGTAGGGTTGTTTCCGAAGTTTCTTTTCAAAACCTGGAATAGCGTTTCAAGTGCTTTAAACACGTTTGAAACACTTCAAGTAGGAATAACCTCAGGGACTTTATTCTGGCGAATACTATACTATCTCAGACAGTGTTTCTATTACTTAGATAAACCTAGCTCCAACATAAGAAGATATATGATATGATATGATTGTGATTTCTGATTATGAGAGTGAGGATTACGAATGATATTGTACGCGGCATAATACGAGTCCTTGCTCTTTATTACAAAACAATTGAATCTAAAATTAAAAAGTAGCATTAATACGAAATGTGATGAATTTATTTAGTAAGCGCACAAATAGCTATAAGAAACCCACCTAATTAACACGCCAACGTCGCCAAAGAAAATTTGTTCCCAAAACGTATGTTGTCGTTTTGAGTGCAAATTTTAGGCAAAACGACTTTAATTTTAGAATTTCAGAAACATTTAAAAGTATTTTTATTGTTATTGAATTTAAATTCATGAAAATTATGCTTAATCTTCGGTATGCGACTTCAGAATTTGAATAATGCGAAAAATCTCAATGATTTCAAAAACGGCGTGGCGAAGGGACGTATTTTCTCTACGCGACCCGTGGCGTTCAAAGGGTCACTACAAATAACTTGGTTATAAATAATCACAATGGTAATCGCTCAGACGTTTTGGCAAGCAGTGAATCACTGGTGCCAGGAATAGAACATGCCGCTACGTACTCAATGGTCTCTCTCAATTGAATCACACTCATTAGAGCGGCATCGGTGACATTCTGTTTATTTGGAATGGTCTTAACTCCACGTCTAAATATAGAAATACTTAGGAAACTTTTTACGCTTTTCTTTCTCTCTTTGGCTTTCTTTCCCGCTCGTCTTGTCGCCCTAAGTCAATACGATCGATTTAGCTATCGATTTTGATTCACAAACCTCTCAATTAATAAATTAGCCTTCGAAAATTTTTAATCACGATATTTTTGTGACTGGAAAAAACTTACTCTATTTTCAGACAGTGAAATAAAAAAGTCAAATATCTAAATTAGATCAACTTCGCATAAAAGAAATGGTGAGTCGGGCCATGAATAAATGTCATAAAACAAAAATACGAGAAGCACTTGAGAGTCAAATATTTTAACTATTAAAACTATACATAAATCAATAATAAACTGAACTAATGATTCAGGCTACTTAATTTACGTTGCAATAGTTAAATAAAACATGATCAAATAGTGTTACGAGTCAGCTCATTAACTATAGTCAGTGTTCACAGCCATATTAACGTCTATTCAACGTGGGGGACAACCCTCGCGGTTCAAGGTCGTAGGGGTGCCGCTGTTGGTTATGAAAATGACCTGCGCTTGTGTGTTTAGAGAATAGTGATATAGGGTCTTTGTTTGACAACAAATCGTTATCTGTGTCATGATAATATTTATAGCAATGGAAACTAACTTAACATATAACGTTTATAACGCTTGCGTTTATTTATTTAAAATTACCGTAAAACACAAGACACACATACGCGTATAAATATGAAATATTTTAGATATACATATAATGCTTCAAACGCAGTGCAAAATCGTTCGTGTGTGCAACTGTTTTAGAACTAGAGACATACACACGCTCACCCTGATTTTTTATTGCAAAAGTGGTTGTTTGCATAATTTTCCAATATACAAGTAGTAGATTAAATCAAATTTACACACAACAAAAAAAAATATTCTGAATTGAAAGAGGCCGACTTTTACGGTACAAAACCTGCAGTTCAACATATAATTTCACTTGTGTCAGTTGGGATTTAAGTATTTTAGAGCTTTCAATAACCCCATCGAATATCGGTCGCTCCCCAACCCTACCGTTCCAAGGTCGCAGGGGTGCGCCGCGCTGAGCGTATCTGATTTGAACACCTACCAATGTTGTTATAAAACATGTTTAAAATGTAGGTATTACTGATGATAAATTAAGATTTGGGACTAATTGACTAAAAGCGCCTGATAAGACTGATTTTCAGGATTCTTCACACATTTTGGGGTTAAATTAACCTGTGCATATGGAATTAATTTGTTGTTTTTAGAGCGCAGAAAATAGAGTAAAAACATGTAGGTTCTTTTCATAAAATAACGTAGTAACACGCTATTACACTTAGTTATTTCTAACTTAATATCCTAATACGGGACTAGCAGACTGGTGGTTACGTCATAGTTCCAAATAGGTTTGTGACAAAATCGAAAAAGGCTGTAAAAGGAAACCTTATCCTTGAAACATACATTATTATTATGATTTTGGAACGTCGTTTTGAACATACCTCCAACTTTTTATTAGTTTTCCGCGCGTCAGGCGATCTTCAACCCATTGGATACATTTTATTTTTATACCACATCTGGTGGAATCAATTTAATATTACCGCGTACTACAGTATACCCGTATAAATATACTATATTATGTAGAAAAGAAAATTAATTCTGGTGTTCTCGCCAGAAGAATCATAAAACTAACAGTTATGCAAAGTTATTAAAATTACCACCATTTTTATGGCTATCAGTATTGACAAAAAATGAAATAGATTTTAAAGCTTCATAAATTATACATATTATACATTATACCCAAACTTGTTTAAAAAGCTTAAAGTAATTGTGAAGTTTTAATATGTGTACGTCAAGTGATTACTTTTCTTAGTCTTGCAACTGGAACAGTTGAGGACTTGAGGCGCGTAATTTAATTAGGTTAAAAGAAAAGCTTCTTCCATTTTTGCCCGGCTCGGGCTGAAACGGTTCCTCGTAAAAGGTTAAGCCGATTGGCAATAATATTCCCAGTTAACGTTTTCTTGATCTTGCTTTTATATTCTGAAATTTGTAAGGAATAATAACTTGTAATGCTGCCATTATTTTTGCGGTATAAAATAAAATTGTTTGGGATGCTATGAGAGAAAAGGTTTTTTGTCGTATCTGCTTTATGATATAAATCGGCAATTTGACGTAAGTGCTCTCAATTAGGCCCGCTAATATTAAATTGAGGTATCTCATAATTTGTTTCCCTGGAAACTGTTGACAGACAGAACAACACTGATTACCTAATGAATTACAAAAGTCAGTCTTATCATCAGGAAATTTTCTTAATTTATTTTTATTTTACTATTGTAAGTACAACGTTTTTTAGCTCAAACTGGAGGATCAATTCAATCTTTATCGACTGAACCTAAGCTAGTAAATGTAGTATTCACCATTGGGTAGGAAATGCGTTAGTAATGCTTCTAAGTTAGAGGGTAACGCACGTTTCAGCGGCAAAAAGTAGCAACAAAAACACACCTACTCCTCTCACGATAGGTAACCAAACTTAAGGGCAGTGACCTCGCGAATCCGCGTTTTTCTACAAGCTACGTACGCCAACACGCTCGTGCCTACGTCATTTCGACAGTAAAATAAAAAGTGGCGCAAAGGCCTTCGCACACGCTCAGGCGGACCGCTTTGCGGAAATCTGTATTAAGTGTTAGCTTTTAGATCATCAGCGCATTTTGCTAATAAATTTGTTATTCGTCTCACTTTGTATGACCGTGCGGTAGTCTCGTTAATCAAGTATCGTATCAAGAATGGTGTTGGTAGAAAATATGTATATTTAGTTGGATTTTTCGAATGCGTTTATGTCTAGAGGCACATACCTAATTAGTAATAGGGCAATACAGATTATGCCGAAAGCACTTTTTTCAACTCTTTTGTCCTACTGTAGGGGGGCCAGTAATAGTTTAAAAAACCTAATTTATTAAAATGTAAAATGTAAGTAAATATTCGATGCTCTTTATTATCTCTTAATTGTCTCTAAAAAAGCATATTGCTACGTTCACCGCCAACGTGCAGAATCCCGGTAGAGCTAGGTAAAAACATTTGAGGGTAGACCTGTGAAAAACCTTTTCCTTCTTGTTTGTGCGGGCCGTCAGTTAAGGTCGTGGGATGACGTAAATGCTTCCTTTTCCGTTGTCTAGCCATTTAACTTTAATCTGCGGCTTAGACAGATTCCGTGAAAGATTAAAATGCAAAGTACATAGAGCCTTCAAAATTATAACACAGAGTACAAAGTCGCTCAGTGTTTCTTAGAAATTCATCTGAAAATGGAACAGTAGAGAGTCCAGGCCAAACTTTATGACCACTTTGTAAATCGTAACTGCGGTGGCTAGTTCGCTCTTTTCGTCAATATGTCTGTCCTCGTTATAGTCAATCTCATATCGTTTCGTAAAGTAATTAGGTTCTTGAGAAATCTAAAATAGCTATGAGTGACAGATGACAGAAATAATAACTATCTATTGTCCGAGAACAATATCCATAGATAGCATTTTCGGTGCAGACATTGTTGCTTACACACTCGTCGCGTCATTCTTATGACTATCACTGACTGTCAACGAGAGCGTCATGAAACAGGAATATAATATGCATATTGCCACTGAATAGATTTTATTAATAGAACCAAAATGCTACCTCAGAATATCTATAGTTTCAGCGGGATTTATAGGGATTATTATAAGGGTTGGGGCTTATCACAGTTCAGAGCGGTC
Organism: Alcis repandata; assembly: GCA_949125135.1. Taxonomy (NCBI): domain Eukaryota; kingdom Metazoa; phylum Arthropoda; class Insecta; order Lepidoptera; family Geometridae; genus Alcis; species Alcis repandata. The sequence continues at coordinate 6,287,970 of OX421235.1, read as the reverse complement.
TCAAAGCGCGGAGTCCACATTTTCATATTGTTTACTCGGCCGTTTCCCTACCTACGATCACTATTCATCTATTCATCGCATTCAAGTATTATAATACCAGATCTAGACCATGTTTACTTCGGCCGCGTTTTCGCTACACAATCAAATTAATACGGCAGTGGGGTCATTAAGCTGTTGGCAACTTGGCACACAATTGGCGGTCGTTGACCCTGCCGGATGGAAAAGTGGTAAATTTCCGATGGTTTACAGTTGTCTGGTTGTCATTTACGCATGTTTGCGGGCTTATCGTAAGGTTTATTTAATTACGTACGGGGTTTAGAATTTCATGTTTAAATGTCTTATTTTATGGTTTCTAGCCTATCTATTGGGTAGGTACTCTATTTTTCCGACTCGTCGATAAGCTAAAGTGGCTAACTTTTATTTTACCCAAAATTCTACTACACCAGTTTTTTTATCAATACCTACTGAAGAAAAAAGAAGAGAGAATTGCACACTATGAAAAGCTTTAACCTTTGACGAGAATCATCCTTAGATCATATTATAAAGGTAGGTATAAATAATTCAAGGTACGTCTGGCGGTACAAATAACAATGTATTTCAGTAAAGTATCCTCCAAACCGGACTTTACCGGAAAATAGACTTGAACTAGACCGTGACTGAAATTATTGATTTTGACTGTTGACTGGTTTTTGTTGTAAATTTTTTCATTCTACTTGGCACATTATTGGCTAAATACATTAGACTTACGAGTCAAAACTGCAATTAAAAATGTCTAGAGATGGAAAAAGCTAAAAAACCAAATAACAAAAACTAACTAACTTTAGCCAACTTTGTTGGCGCAGCGACCCAAATTGTGTCTTGGTCTCCGATGCCAAGCGTCATCTTTCTTTATCTCAATACATTTCATGCCACCGATACAAAAATCGCCGGTATTTTCTATTGAACCGCGTAATTATGCAAGCCGCAATCGGCGGTCGGCGACTTCGTAACTCGCCCCGCAAAGTGGAAAACTATGAAAATATCCGATCTATAACCTGACACCGTTAACTTTAATTGTAACAGCTGTTGCTTGAACTAAGAGCCACGGGATTATCCGCGTCTTGAAGAAAACACAAGATAAGTAACACACTTTTTAAAACAAGCTTTTATGGCATTGTTATCGGAGTTACACGAGTACGTATACGAAATTTCATTCCAATCAGCTATCGGGAAGTGTTTTAAAATTCAGTTTGATAGATCACTGATCCCAATTTGATCTAAATAACAAAACTTAAAAATATAAAACATGCATCCTCAGGAAAAATAGTCGTATCAGAATTTCAAATTCAGGAAACTCAACTTGAAAACATATATCAAAGCTTAATCAAATAGAACAGTTGCTTATTCATGAGAATTTACTGCGTCGATCGTAGAAAAATACTTACTTACTTGGTCATTTTTTATAGAACTCAATACATATAATTATAAAGATGGAAAAAACATCGCAAGTGATCAAGATTGCAATTTGCATGCGTGCATTAATGAGTTCATTATACGCTTGCTTTGCTCACATTAATTAATTTAACTCTGCTACGCAAATGCAAGGTGTCCGATAGTTATTATAAAGATTCATTAACTTATTTTTTTCAATCATCCTTGCGTAACGAAGCATTGTTACGATCACAATTTTTTTTCCGCCATAAACTATCCATAGGCCATAGGCAACATGAATAGTTTTAATTTCACGGTCGATCTCCATGGTGTGAATAAACTCCGTAGCACGGTTCTAAATTCAAATCATAGTAGCAATTCGGGTTTCGAATGTCGATCGGATTTTTCCGTGAGTGAACTAAATTAATCCTGGATCGTGTTTGATGGTTTTAATGAGCAGTTAACTTTTTAATGATCGGTGTTTATTTAATTAACAAATATTACAAGAGAAATATGTCAAATAGCTGTTTCTTGCTATAACGTTAAATTAAACCTATTTGATAATTTTCAAACATCTTTTTGATCCGAATCTTCACTCAAAGCATTACCTCCACAAAGAAGTTGCGATCGGTCACGGCATTAACATTAATCAGCCTCGGTGGTCCATATTACAGCGACCGACCGTTATACTGAGTTTGAAAAATCACAATGCTAACTAAGAAACGTCGTAACTCATTTAAAAGACAAGTTAGTTACGTCATTTTAGCCTAACGGTAAGAAATTATGCCTCAAGCTAGGCCACTATAGAGACTATGGTGTAAGCTGTGGCGAAGCTCATTTTGTAAAACGCCGGTTGTAGACTGGAGTCTATGATCTCAGCCCATTGGCTACCGTTCGATCGATATCGGAGATGAATTGGTCATTTTTGAAATCGAAACTACTGGTGTTGTATTGAAGTTGCTTATATTTTATAAGTAAGAACCTAGCTTAGGTACATTTTAGAACGGGATACATTCGCCATGAATTCTTTTTATATACTTAGTGCATTTTAAATGTGAATAAACTTTTTTTTTTATTTGAATAAGCTTCGTTTCTGTAATGATCTGCAAAGGATTGATAAAAAGCGAAGGATTAAAAGCTCAACAAACGAACAAACTCACTTTTTGCATTCAAAATAACCCAAAATTACCTTTCTTTTCTCAATCTTTTGCGTCCCACTGCAACTGCAGCATCTAAATTTAACTTATAGTCTAGAATTTTTAATAATCGTTCTAGTTAAGAAACGCAAGAGAAAAGAAACCACTTTACGATAGTAAACTTTATAGTTACAATATTATCACAAGCATATACTCGTATGCTCTCACATTAAAAAAATTAAAGCTACATAAGTATGTGTTACTAGTTTAAACGAACCTTGATCTGTAAGTCGCAGGTTATTCCAAAACTTCAGCAATCGTTCTCCGACCGCCAAACTCCATAATTTTCCGAATGCAATGCCATACAAGCGATCGTTAAAACTTTGTTTACTTTCTCAAGGGTAGAGTCGACCAACAATTTCAAGGCCTTCTCTGTTATTTCGAATATTTCAAGTTCTATATTCATTCCTCTGAAATATTTGAGAAAAGCTTTCAGATTTGTAAGTAAAAATGTTAGTAAAATCCAAACTAAACTTTTAGAAGCTAGGATGGTTGTGTTTTTGTTTGTGAATAAGCCTTAATCTTTATTAAACCGACGACGGTACGGTCGCATCTGCCCCTAATGTAACTGTATATAAATATACCCATCAATTAAAAATTCGGGATGTGGCTGTGTCGTGGTCACAGTCGTGTGTTTTACGTGAATATGTACGTGTAACGACTTTTTTGGTCCTTCAGCTAACTAGTAGTGTAATTAAATGAGGTAATAAATTAGTAAAATTAAGTAATTAAATTAATTAATTAAATTATAGAAAATTAAGTATAGCTGAAACGCCAAACTTTATCCCCCGATTTTATTTATCATCACTTTTCTAAATTGCTTCCCGCTATGGAACCTAACTTAAAAAACCATTCACGTCAAAAAAAACAGAATAATGAAACTTTGAGTCTTTTAAAGGTCTCTTATGAGTAGTGCTAACGAAATCTAACCGACCAACAGCAATTTGACGACAGTTGGTGGTTTGTAATGGTCTCTCGCGCCGGGTTAGTCTCTACGGCACCCCAACACAATAGCCCCCGTTTTCGCCAATAGTTGCGAAGGACCGCATAGCCTCGAATCCCGCGATTTTTGCGGTACGGTGTGCGGCTCGGCTAATTGAGGACTGTCGCAGATTAAATAATAGCTACCACGGTTGTGTCGCTAATTGAACGGTCGCCGGCAACCGGTCCGGCGCGACCTGTGTTTGTTAAACGATTAACTGGAGTGCGAAATGAATACTTTTTAATCCGATTTGAAAGAGATCTCGCTATTGATACGGTCGGCGCTATCAAAATCATGTTTAGTTTAATCTGTTTACAAACAAAATATAATTATCGCTCATATTTAACCACGTCGCCTATTTCGTTCAACATTTAATGCGCTTTTACTCGAGTAGGGGAATATAATTGTAATTGAAAATATCGCATACTTATATATGCAATATGCATAATAATAAAAATTGACATTCTATGAACTGTTTGCGTAATTAAATTTCCTAGAATAAGGGACCGATCGTTTCCAATTACATAAAATAAAAATATCCTTATAATACTGGAATCGAATATAATTATAGTGTTATTAAAGTTATAAGGCAATAAAAGCTAAAAACAAATCGATGCGCAAGATAAGGGATCTTTAAGAGCTCTTTTGTTCGTATAAATGAATAAAAACCACAATAATAAACATTGCATACGATGTTACGGGACGCAGCCGGGAAGCATATTTCTTGTGTTTATGAGTCATGGTTATAAAAGTTCCATTATTGTCATAACATCTTGGCACGAATGAAGTGGCTCATTACATATTTCTAACTGGCTCGGGAAAAGTGTGAAAAATTGTGATAAATGGTGGTAATTGTCGAGATAACGTCGATGAAATACGGGTTTTGTTGCTTTTGGTTTGTTTTGGCATACGCCTGATTTGCTTTTATTATCACCTAGAACTATAATTCAAAACCAGTTGCGACTAGCCGCCACATTATTCCGCTTTTTCGTGTTTTCACCAATCACCAATCTTTATTACGACGCACGCGACTTTTTTGTGCAAATTTTCAGTTTTAAATTAATATTTATTTAATTTTGGTCGTGACTGAGGGACAATTACTACTCTTTAACCTTGATTTAGTTAATTTTGTAACTCATTAGGCAAGGACAATATAGCAGAAATGTGTAGATGATTTCATTGTAGCGTTGAACGCAAATAAAAAAATAATCTCAAAAAAACAAACGAAACAAAAATTTTTATTCCTAACATATAAATCCTATGCCTTAAAAAGATGCAAACACAGCACCAGTACAAAAACTTCAATAATAATTCACAAGACCCGTAGTACAATGAAACCGGTAGATAAATAAGTACAAAAAGTCGTTTTGAAAATAGGCCGGTTGTAGAGCAGCTGGTCTGCCGTCTCAAGGCAAACGGGCTGCTTGCAACTTACTTTTTTTTAAACGTAAATGACGAACTGCCAGATATTACGCTTGATAGAAAACGGTTAACGGTTTATAATACTCATTTGGTCACATGCAATTGTACAATTCCGCAAAATTTTTGACAATAGAATTAGAATTGGTTTTATATAATAGAATGTTTTTAGTTTAGATTAAATTAGTTTTAGTTCTTTTTATTTTTCGTATTGTACATACAATTGTAAATAATATTGTAAATTAAAAAAAATAATAGCCTTTTGTAATTTTTTTTTTTTTTTGTTTGATGAGGTGATTTATCTATTAGTACTAATTAGGCAAGTAAAAGTTGTTTTCTGGGTAACCCAAAATATTTTAGCCAGAACTGAGATGTATATAGAAGAAAGATATTTAATAGTTGTCATTGTCAATCACGAGTAGATAAATTCAGAAAATTTTACAGTTCAAAAGCAACGTCATTTTTAATTTGGTTGCGTGATCGATGTAATATAAGTTTTATCAGTATTGTAAAAAGAGTTTATCTATTAAAATCCTGGAATAAATAAAAACGATCACTGCCAGATCTTTCATAGTAACTTAAAAGCCCAGTAGCCTGTTAAATCATAAGATTATCAGGCTACTAGCTTTGAGAAGAAGCCTCTCTATGAAAAGAAGCTTCTTCTCTTTGAACATATCTTTCTGCACTATATAAATGTCAGTGACATAAACGCCTCATGTCTGACATTTATAGCTTTTAATGAAAAGAGATCGATTTGATAAACGACCAGTCTCCAGCTGTTAATTGAGTCAGGATATAAATTAATTTACACTCGAACTTTGAGGATAATTTTTAATGAGTTATTTTTAGCATATGGCTGATATTGTTCCAACGTAATTATATTGTATAATATTTTATCATTGAACACAACAATAATTGTTTTATAACGGCGTGGTTAGAATTAATCAAAAATCTATAGTTTTCGTATATTTCATCATGATAGAACAAGCTCCTGAAACAATACGAAATGTTTTGTAGAAATGCTTGAACAATCGCTTTCTACAGTTTATACTGGGTTATTTTTAATCAACAATTTCTCTTATGAAGCTTCCTATTATTATACTTAGTAGGTGCAGTAGTATTAGTACGCCAATAAATACTAATTTTACCAAAAAAAATCCGGTATGTCATAAAGTAATCGAAAAACATTATTATCAACTAATATAAGTGACACGTTCTCAGGGTCGTGTTCAAATTAATTATCGTCCATTATCATCGTAAATTCCTTCTCGTACGAGTCACGAGAGTAAACTGATTACCACGTCATATCTATGAAATACTTACGAAAATAATAACTTTATTTCATGTGGCTTTGTTTTTCTTGAAACTGTACTAATTTTGGGTTTAAAAAAAAGTATAAATGACGCTTAACATTCATAGCTTCCCGCTAGGATTCTCTGTATCGGGGATGCCTTCAAAATATATTGTAAAGGCAAACTCAAAACCAAAATGGATTTAAAAATCGAAAGAAAGTCCGGCAGTACCATTCTATAGATACAGGGCTATCAATTGGTTCCGTTGCTTCCTGTTGAAATTGGGGTCAAACGCAAGTCTAGTCCGATGTGAAAAATTATACGTTAACGTGCCACAAAAATCTAAAATTTTGACTCACAAATTCACGACCTGTTTGCCATGAACACATTTTTTACTCAGCTTAGAAATCGTCTTTGAATAAAGAACTACATTGAATCATCATCCTTATTTCAATATTCAATATTGGAACTCGTATTTTGTGAAACACTTTCCCGTCCAGCGCTTCTAACCGCGTCGGTCCGTTCTTCACATTTATTGCTCCGCCAATATTTTTAATTTTTATTTCTCTATCAGGACGCACCTGCCATTCATCCTGCTAACAACATCCGTCTCTTTCCTTCGTTAGCATTTAAATGGGTTTATCTCTTTCTAAATAGGCTTTAATGCGTTGGCCTTTTTATATGGGGCCTATTATAACATGATTGTGATCGGAATGAATTATAATCATGTTATAATGGGCCCATGCACCGTGTTTAATGTCTTTCTTTATTTTATTGCCGTAGAATTTAAGTTATTAGCTCTCATATTTGTAGAGCACTTGCTCTGTTTTTACCGACAAAGTAACACCTTTATTACTGCAACCCGTTTTTCATGCATTTTTCCACTTTTATGCGTATTTCCGGAATAAAAACTCTCTGTCCTGGCAATACATCTACCTAGTTTTATTATTTTATCTAGACTGGTCATACTCAGTCATGAAAGAGTAACAAACAGATTTCCATCCCTACTATATCATCCTTCTATACCAGAGATTTCATCAGTGACGAAACGGTACAACGTACTAAACCTTTTCCGACAGAACCAATAAGTTTTAACTAAAGCTTCTATATTCTGCTTATAGTTGTACCTTCCTAGTCTACTACCAGTCTTCTACTAACTGTAACTCCTCCTCTATGCTATGCTATTTGACCTTATAGTTTCGCCAAACTTGTTGAAAATCATTAACCAAAGATCTAGTATTAGAGAGTGATTAATGTCCTTAAAAAAACTTCATCAAGTTAAGAGAACACGTTCTCGCGATAGGATGATTCCTACCAATGAGAAAAGCTGCAAAATAAACTCGGGCCAACCAACGGTGGTTGCAGACTAGTGCCGCCTCTCGTCTCAAGACGCCGGTGACGTCTCATCGAGAAAATAACGGTTCAAGAACACACTAGCGACGCGGTGGCGAGACGTGGGAGCGAAACGAATTAGAACAATGTAGCGTTGCCAGATGTTAGACTCGGAAAATCCCCACGTTTTGGGGAAATTTTGGGATAGTTATAAATGACGTTGGGGAAAATATTTTTATTAGTAAGCTAATGAAACACTTCTTATGACGAATGTACCTACAGACAGAGTCGATAAAATATTTTTTTATATATAACGTTAAAAACTAACGAAACATTATTTTTCTAACCTGTTAAATTAAATTTAGCCTTAAATTCTACAGATCTGTTTTCGGGTAAAGACGTAATTGTTGGGACAAAATAAATATCTACCTATTTCAAAAATGCGCCATTTCTAAAATCACCTTTGGCAACTGCGAAAGAAAAACAATGTACCTCCCACCAATTCTCAGTAGGCACCTACTATTTTAACAGCTAATAAAAACACTGAATACTTGAAACCCATTCAAAATACAATTAAAAACAATGTAGGTAGGCACTCGAAAATAACTTTGTAATTTAATCATTTATAAACAAAAGTAAGTATAGAAACGTTGCTGTGCGATAGGAAGTGGTCACAACCACAAACTTTTATGTTTCCAAGTTTTATGTTCTATCTACGAATGTGGTGTGAAGTCGCAACGCGTGTAAACCGCCAAAAAACGTATTTATCAAACAAATATAAACTTTATGACTTTGGTTATAAGGTTCCTCCAAAAGCATGGGGTTTGAGGGGGGCATTATTAAAGCACTCGAATTGGAGCAGGCGACCACTTCCGTCTTCGACAGTTGTTCAGTTGTTACAAAATTGTTTTTGTGGCACACTTGAAAAATAACTGACGAAAACTGTCAATTGTTTTTTGTTGTCTGACTCTGTAATTTGCATTTAATTTTGACCGTTGTATTTACCTCGTAACTTGTCCAGTTGCCACGTGTGCAGTGTACCTATCCATAAGTAGTATTTAAATTTAGGTCAAGGACAAGGTAAAATAAAAAAAAAGGTAGAACGGGTATAAATTAAAATTACCTTGTTATCTAACTGCGCAAACTGCACTGCAACTGTTGTATTCTTTGCAATACACTTAAAATCGATCAATAAAAAAAACATTTCCCGAAAGGTCTTAAATTAAAGCTGAATCTTTACCTGACACATCGACAGCTTACAAATAAATTTCTTTGTAAAAAGCGCCGCTTTGAAATCAAATACAAAAGAAATCACTATCATTTATCCATACAACTAAAAAGAAAAAAAAATACTGCAAAAAGTTTAACTGTTCCTGAAGATGCTAATAATGTCTTTTGAATTGTTCCAGGATATTACCAGCCAGCCGGGCCCCTGATCAAGGAAGGCAGCGGGGATGAACGAGCCCTGGCCAGATACCACCTGCCACACCACCATCCCCCGCACCCACCGGTAAGCTCATTTATTTTGACACTACAGGGTTATAGGAAAAGGGTATGCTAAGCGGAAATCGGCTTATAGTACTCATAATAGGCTATTTGACACTATTAAAAATATGCTACGAAATGTGGTCATTCTATTAGGGAATAACATAAAAAAACATATTTATCTCTGTTTTATCCAAAAATATTTATAGATTTTTCAAAATAAACAAAATAAATTCAAATTATTTTTTAAAATTCTTCAGCCACAAGAACGCTCTGTGATTGGCTACACCTCGCGTGACGTCACACGCAAGTAAACATTGTTTAATGCTAGGACACTTTGTGTGATTTTATAATGTACACTTTGGTACAAGTTTGACGTTTGTCAAAGACTAAAGTTTGCTTACTTGCCTGTGACGTCACGCAAATCACTTGTCGTCCGCCATTACCGAAACAGCGTTTTTAGCGCGAATATTGTAATTTAAATTTTAACACAGTATTTTACGAAAAATACTGCAAATTTCGCAGAAATATACATGTGGTGTATTAATCATATGCCAACGAATAATTTAAAACAGTTTTTCAAAATCAGTCAAATAGCCTATTGTGAACAACTTTTCCTTATAACCCAGTATAGTTTCTGCTCGTGTCTTCGCCAGCTTAGCCTGCATCAAACAATACACGGTTATAAAACGACGGCAAATCCCAGCGGTCTTACCAGTTGAACTAATGGGAATTTCATCTCAATAGACAAGATGCAAACAACTCATTGCATTTCCCCTCCAAAACGATAGGTACAATTATCACCAAATGTGTCAAGTGCGCCAACTTTACGTTACTTTACCAACTTACCAAAGTTATGCTAGCCCCACTGTGGGGCTAGCATAACTTTGACGTACAAATACGTAGCGAGTTTTCGATGGAAAAGTGTACGCCATTTACGACTGTCAAGTGTGCTCCTGACGGGTGTAAATGGCGTACACTTTTCTATCGAATACTCGCTACGTATTTTTACGTCAAAGTTGTGCTAGGCCCACAGTATTACGCACAAGTTTACGCACCCAGCCTTTACCGAACTTTCCGAACAAAAGCCCACTTGCTAATGTATTGACTGACAATGGCTTCGCGATCTCAAGTTACTGCTATTAATTGACTGCTATCTACTATCACAAAGCCAATTGGCAGCCTATAGCGACACTAATTAAACCGAACGTTTGTCAATGATTCACGCTAATGACGTCGCTCCGAGGTTTCAATAGACTTGCATCTGACGCGTAGGAACGGGGCTCGGGACTTACGTATCCGTAGACATGCAATTTGTGTAAGAAAGGTGCAAATCGGAATACGTTATCCAGCAAATTGATGATATCTTTGCCGACAATGCTTTTGTGTAGTGCATATGGCGTAGCACAATGGCACAGCGCAATTTTCTTGTCGATGGCGTAGCATGTCTACGAGATTCTGTCAGATAACGAACGATTTGGCCCTTTGATCCGGTCAGATTTTGAATGGGTGACCGTGCAAGCGTTACCCTGTTTTATACCTAATCGAATGGGACGTGAATCGGTTCGGGTTTTTGCCCACATCATCGCTATGTCTTAGGCCTTCCGACGACTCCAATGCTGGGCCATTCAAATTACACCTACTATATTATTTATTCAATATTGTAGGGTTTGTATGTATTATGCAGCATCAGACACACCTACTCCTGGTAATGGTGCATTACGTAACAACTCCTCTAAGTATTTTTTTTCGTTCAACCCAAAACTTAGCCTTAACCCAGCTGTGCTTTGTTCCCAGGTGCTACCACAGTACGGTCCGTATTACCCAGACTTCTGCTATGGACGCTACTACAGACCCCCTGGACCGTACCACATGCCACCACCGCAGGGGGAAGGACCGGTAAGGATCTTTGCTTAAGCTTTTTAAAAGCGACCTCGTTTCGTACCTTTCGTAGAAATCTTACGACTTTACGAGAGTCTAAAATGTAGGAATAAATATAGTTTTGAAAGTTTTTATTTTGACTCGTATTATACGTATTCTACTCGCGGATGTTACTCATAAATTTTACTCGCTTTTTATTTGTTGGATTGGGGAGTAGTTAAACTATTATTGTCAAAAGTACGCAACTTAATTGAGTTTTATATCTGTACTTTTAACACGTGAAACTTGACTAAAATCCGTAAAATAAAAATAAAATGTCAAAGACTATTTGAATAAAAAGTTAAAAATAAAAAAATAAAGAACGGAGAAGTTTCAAAATTATTTGTGTAAAAACGAATGCAAATCTTCAAGCATTATCTCATTCCTCTGCCTTATTTTGTATCGTATCGCCAGCGCACAGATATAGGCCTTGGCATAATAGATTTGATTTGTTAAAGTTTGAAGGTTTTCCGCCGAAACTGGGTCGAAGCAGACTTTGTAAAACCTTGAACTTTGTATCAACACACCAAAAGCAAAACCTTCTCTGAGAAGGATTAGAATAAACTATGTTGTCGACTCTGTTATACCATTTTCCAAATAAAAATGAATTTGACTACTCTAAAATAGTTGCCATTATTTTGTTACACATTGAAACGGAAATATGCAAATGATTTTAGTTGTGTCAAATTAGTTTAGTTTTATGACCGTTACAACAGATTACAGAACCGCCAACGCCACTGCTACATTGTCGTTGATATTCGATTCTAGTCGATATCTAGCAATACTCTTCTAGATTAAATGATACCTATAATTTCTTGTGCTAATATCAGTTTTTTTTTCTATAGATGGGAGGCCTCGCCAATGAGCCGTATCCCCCGCCACAGTATTACGGCACGCCGCCACCATGTTACCAGCATACGCCTCAAAGGATTCCATACGTAGGTCAGTATTCAACACTTCCTTTTTATCTTATCTACTTGCTATTTTACCCTGGGTTCTGTCAAAACAAAGTAAGTTGCTACAGTTCTTGTTATATCATCAAAGATCTTGTGCAAGAGTAATTTGAGATGCCCATCCGAACATTTGTCTATGAATTGTTTATTACTTGAAAAGTGAGCGCATCTCGCGAAATCTCTACTAGTTACGTCACATCGTTATATTTGTCTGATACGATAACGCTCACCAGTTCGGTGAGTACGGTTCGGTAGTACTTGAATGACTTGTTTGCAGTTCGTACCACCGAATTCGTATCATGATAATAATCGTAATTAACCTAACATATGTTAAACAATTGTTTCAGAATACCGCGGATGCCCATGCCCACTTAACGCGTGTCCAAAAAACGTCCTTATTGGGCCCGCTACTGGTAAAGCCCCAACCGGTGGCGGCCCGGACCTACCATCGGCTCTGGCGACGCCCGGGGGCGCCTTCCGAACGAAGGTGCGGGCGTGCGCGCTTGAATCTGCTGCTGAATCGCACGGCAGCGGGAAGGTAACTACAATCCGCATGCTTTATTCTGCTTAGCGAGATCCTGGCTTGTGCCGGCATCCGCTCTCCTACTGTTTCCCCTATTGGCACGGTCGTTAGCATCTTGCATTGGAGGTTGGCTCCCATTGCTCTCATATCGTCTGGGTCTCACTTGGACTAGCTGTGGTTGATTTTGATTTAGACTGAACATTTAGAACAGTAATAAAACTGACTATTTTATTACAGGATCCACCGATGGAATCGGAACTACCGGCAATAGCAGACGCACCACACCCGTGCCCGCTCCCGGCCATCGGAGGAGCATCACCAAAGCGAGAGATGTTTGAAATTCATGACCTGCGAATAGCGAGCGATGTACGCGCGGGTGAGGCCATCGGGCCACCATCCCCGGCGCGCGGCTCTGACGAGGCCTGCGCGCCGCAACCGCCATCCTCTGCTCCGCGAAGAGCACGTCTCGGAAAAGCTATGGCGCGACGCTCTCTCGCAGGCGATGACACTAACCTCCTACTAGCAGGAACTAATTCTGCACCAATGCAATCACACCACAGTGATGGCGACGATGACGTCATGGCGATATCACCTCCTCTCAGCGTTCCTATCGATCTCTCATCTTCAGACGAACGCTCCACTCCACTAGTCGATATCAAAAAGGAGAACGAGGGCCCCACGTTTGCGTCAGCACGAAAACCGGAGGCGCAGGCGCTCAGGGAACATAATTCGACGAGAACTGATGAGATGATTATCTGCGATTCAAATAAACCTGTCAAGAGAAGGTACTCGCGTACGAAATTAGAAATCGACATGAAAGATACCCAGCTCGAAGAGGGCTGCAAGGCGAATGGTATCGGAGAACACGTCAAGCTCATTAAGAGGAGGAAAGTATCAGGGGATCAGTCGGAACCTCCGCGAGTCGAAATCGTCGCGAAAGAACCGAAGAAAAAGCCTGCGCAGCAGAGAAAGACACCGAAATCTCCGCCTGCCGAAAAGAAAACAATGAAAAGAAAATTAGAAAACACCACTGCGAGCCCTAGAGCTAAAAAAATACTCCTCGAGTCGCCGAGCGACGAGAATCCTCGGATTGCCAACGGAGTTTCAATCCTCAATAGTGCACCGGCCATCAAAGACGGTAAAGACGGCAAGACGGGCAAAGACGATCTTTCATCCCAGAAACCCAAAATTAAAAGCGCCCTATTGCTGGATAACCTTATTAGAAAGAACAGTATAGACAGAGCTCCAGATAAAGAGCCTAACCCAGCTGAACTGTTTCTATCACCGATCGAAAACATCGCACAAAACTGCGCGAAAAAGATATTAAACATCAACAATAATATAGTTGAGGGCGCCAATACCGTCAGTGGAGTGCGACCAGATACGATAGCGGCGGTCAGCCAGCTGATAGGGAAAAAACTGGCTTACAAAAATGCTTGCAAAATGGATAAAGTAGATTCTAAGGTGACACACAACGTAAAATCAGTATTAAAACCACCCACCGTTAAACCCAACCTCAAAGAGGTCCGGAAAACATTAAACAAAAGCGACCTAAAGGAAGATCCCAAACTTAACGGTCCACCAGAAAAGGTTACCCCTGATCCTGTGACCGCACAAAAAGAGGACAAGCAAGAAATTCCAAAAGACAAGAGAGCAGACAAAGTGACCGAGGGAAGCGACGACGACAAACTCGCAAAAGAAGATCCCCTAAAACTGGCAACCGTCGAAGGTCCCAAGAACGACGTTCCAGTGCCGACTGAAACTATAAAAGAATCTCAAAAGGTCGAGCCGGAAAAGACTCTAGAAGTCGACATCATAGAAAGGACGAAAGGGAAACGGTGCAAACTGTCAAGCGAAATCAAGGCCAAGAACGTGGAGAAGGTGATCAAATTGCTGGTGTCGAAGAGGCCCGTGATAAAAACTGATGAAGCGACTTTGGTCGTGGAAGAAGCTTGCGCTTCGCCCATTCCTTTCAGCGGCGCGCGGAGATGCAAGCGGCGCGGGTCCCGCCGCGGCCGCCGCCCGCTGGCCCTGGCCACGCTGCCCGCGCTGGAGCTGCGCGCGCCGCCGCGCTGGAGCAACGGCTGGAGCTGGGACGGGGAACACCATCTCTCCAAAGTTTATGTTAATGTAAGTCATTTCTTGACCTTCTTCTTCAGTCGTTCCCTCATTTCTGAGGATCGTGGTCACCGGAACCCCTTACCCGGGTAATCTGCCTTCATCTATTCCGGTCCGATGTTGCCCTCACCGCCTGGTAGAATTTGGAAGAGGAGGTGGCTTCTTTTACTTGGTGAGACCATCGACCATTTCTTGATAACTGACCTTATTAAAAGCATTAGTCACTAGCTGGGCCCCGTGGTCATATCGGTACCGTTATTTTTCGGGAATAATAGTAACTTATGTGTTAATCTAGCTAATAAGCTTCCTCCGAACAAAATTTCATTCAAATCCGATTAGCCGTTTTTGCGTGATCGAGTGTTTGTAACATTCAAACTTTGAAATTTACAATATTAGCAGGATTCAAAGTATCAGTCGTCGCCGCTTCTGTTTTAGTGAATTACAACTTACATTTACCAATATATATGATATAATATATTATTTTATTGTTTTCCTGTTTACAGAATGACCCCCGGCTGGACCGGCTGGCGCGGTGCTGGAAGCGCATGACGCACGCCAGCGGGGACAAGGTGGCGCGCGGAGACTGCGTGCTGCTGCGGGCCTCGGTCGCGCGCGCGCAGCCCTTCGTGGCGAAGGTGGCTCGGCTGTGGGAGAACCAGGACGACGGTGAGTGTCTAGATGTTCAGGTTTTATAGAAACAGTGCAAGTCACGACAAGGTAGCGCGGGGTTGTGGGCGCAGCCTTTTGTGGCGAAGGTGGCCAGGCTGTGGGAGAACCAGGACGACGGTGAGTATCTGGGATATTCAGGTTTTATTGGAACTGCACAAGTCGTAGCGCGGGGGCTACGTGCTGCTGCGCGCATCGGTTGCGCGTGCGCAGCGTTTTGGAGGGGTGGTTTTGCAACCTTTTAGATAAGGACTACGATACCTTTAGAAACCGGAACAGAGTAATGTTTGCACATTACTGCTTGGCGTTGGAATAACTGGCAAAGGTACTTCCCCAGACGGGCTCTGCAAAAGAGCCCTACCACTACAAAAAACTAACTAACGCCTATAAATATCACAATCTAATAAACTCCTATCCCCTTCCAGGCGAGATGATGGTCTCCCTGGTGTGGTACTACCGGCCCGAGCACACGCACAGCGGGCGGCTGGCGGAGGACGCGCCGGACGAGGTGTTCGCGTCGCGGCACCGGGACGCCAACTCCGTGGCCTGCATCGAGGACAAGTGCTACGTGCTCACCTTCAACGAGTACTGCCGGTGAGTGACATATTACATGACACAAACTCACGTTACAAGTACCATATTACATGACACAGTACATTACAATACAACACACAATACAGGGTTATAAGGTAAGGGTATATGCTAAGCTGAAAAGAGCTACTACTATACTAGTTACACTTTGTTGAGTGTCGTTGATATTTTTCTATGAAATAGCAGAATTTTTACGCGAATTTCGGGTTGGTAAAATTAAAAGTTGTTCATAATGTAAATGAGTATTATGAGCTCTTTTTGGCTTAGCATACCCTTTCCTTATAGTCCTGCATCTGTATCATCTGCATCTGCAGTCTGAGATAATCGATTCATTAATTCATCAGAATTTAACACCACAACGAGACTATAAAGGCGGGTTGACCAAGGCCTGCGCACGCGCAGCTGTGGGCCTTTCTTGATACATATATGATAGTCACTATAGAACATGATATCTACCATAACAAAACAAGACATGACATCGTCACAATACAAATGCAATGATGTCGCCCTCACAAAAGTGTAACACTGCCCCAAGACGTGTCCTGATAATCATTAGAAATAGTATAACAGCAAAAATGGCATAACATGACTCAATTTTACAACATCACAACGCTATCCCTTTCACAGATATAGAAAACGGCTAAAAGCGATCGAAGAAGGCGTCACCATCGCTCCGACCATCGTGCCGCCGCGACCCGTAACCGATATGGAACCGCTGTTCACACCCAACGACGCCAAGTTACCGCCCTCCGTGTCGCCAGAACTAGTGCTTTTCTGCCGCAAAGTCTACGACTTCAGATCGAAGAAAATAAACGAACGCAGCAAATGAACGACACGTTACATCTTAATGGAAAACGAACTGTGTCCGGCCGAGTCATGGAGTCTATACTGAGAGATTGAACGCTAGTTTACCTTAATTGCGATCTCCATGACTTGCGATTCTCCGTACGAAAGCTGCGTATGGAATGCTAGAACATTAGTAGTCACCCCCTATCCAAATTAGTACAAAAGTTCCCATGGTGCGAGTAGTTGTGTGACAGTGGCCATTTAGGTGAAGAGTATAATAATATTAGACGCCGCATAACGTTTTTTTGCTTGTGAAGTGTGTAGTAGAAGTTTTATTTCTCTATGGAGAGTTTACAGTGATTTGCAAGTTGATATTCGTTATGGACGAATATTTTATGAAAGGATGCCTTTTATCGTGTAAGTAGATTAAGTCGACGACAGATGCATAATTAAAACGTAGATATATTTTCCCTTCCCGCTTTAGAATAGGAGCGACTGTCCTATCTCGAGTAGACGTATACATGATCGATGTTTTATCTGGTAAATAACTTGTGTGACTATAAGATTAAGTTTCTATTTGGCTACGTGGGTATGAAAAGGCATTTATATAATCGTAACTTTATGTTTAAATGTTACATTGTTGTCAAGTAGAGTCTATTAAATTATTCTTGTATTTTGTTTAAGAGCTCTCAGCGATGCGTTACTGGTTATAGATCTCTCTGTCGTATGGAAAATATCATCACAATTAACGCATTTTGCACAAAGTGTTTAGATTACTGTATTGTATCAAATGAACCATTATTATAAGTTTCTCGCTACAGTGATTCTTAGAATCTAGATGTTTTAATTAAGGTCATTAAATCACATTTTATTTACGTTCGGTGGTTGCCGATTGTTAGAGTTAGTCGTGGAGGTAAGATAGCCTCAGCATGTCGTATTAGATGCAGTCGACAAATCTAATTATAAATATTTAATTCCATGCACTAAAATGCAATGTCAACATAATCCAATTAACACAAATGAACATTTTCAACTGTTATATGATGAAGGAATTGATTGAGAAAAGCTCTATTTTTCAGCAAGACTGATTTTTGAAGAAGCCAATGTTTCCGTAAAGAAAGGCAATCGTATATTCAAAATTAATTTCTACAAATTCATTCATTGTGACAATAGGGCGTGTCATCATAGTGAAAAACATAACATGTGGGAACATTGTAACATATTTTAAAATAACGTTAGTGCATAGAAATAAAAGAAAACATTATAAAAACAAAAGATAGATATATTGTAGGCAATAAAACCACTTTATCATTAGATACCTACTTGAGTAGTGCTAAATTTAAACATATTTACCGTTGAAATGGGCATTTATACATTTGCAATTTGTGTACCTTCTTTCCTAACTATTTCCTACAATATATTTATATTTTACGTTGGCTATCATTCGGTTCAATGTTATATTCTTGTGTTGTAAATACTCTTTGTTTTAGATTTACTATACTATTGTTATTCTTTTCGGTGATGTATAAAGATGGTAGGTAAAAAGTAACCAAAGTTAATCCTAAAGGTTATCAATTTCACCGGTTTTTGTTTAAATATTGTAACAGTATCTTCCGTGTGACCTCAGCCACGATTCCTGATCCATTGACTGATGAATCAAGTGTCATTCAATTGTCAAGGTATCAAAATAGTCTTCCCAAAAATGTAGATTGTCTATGTACGGGTCTCTATGAGTCTATGCCATAGTGTAAGTGATAAGGCTAAGTTTAGCTACGATGCACTGTGCACTGAACGTCCTTTCATTGGCTCACACCGCTTTTACGAAGACGGCACGAACATAGGCCAATCTAATTTGCACCACTGGCCTTAGCTGCTTTGCTACAGCGAACATGTATAACTAATTTAAAATCAAACAAATCACTGGAAATAAAATCACTGAAATTGTGTTAAAGACCAAGAAATTACCAATTAAAGAAGAGCATAGAGCTTCGCATGGTGCACGCAACTTCAGCTTAAATTGATTATCTAAAAAATGTAAAGATGCATTTTATTTTTGATATTACTATAACATAAAATTACTACACACCTAAAATTAAGACGAATCCAACAATATCGGTCAAGACAATAAGGGTCAGTAGGTCACATAGAAACAGACTAACATATCTTACATGCATCCGAAAACATTACCTTCCTTTTGAGTAATCGGGTAAAAAGCTGAATAGGTTTCGTAGCTTCGCATTAAAATTTAATGACGCTACGAAGCGCTACAGATGGCTAAGGAATGCATGGCACAGACCCGTGTAACGCCATTTCACTAAACGTACCACGACGCAATTTTTTAAGGGTATACCTACTTAGTAAATAACAAGTCAGTAGAGATTTTTACTGCTTGCCTATCATCAATTATCACTGAATGTCTATTCCAAAGCTATGTTTCCTTCCTTACATTGCTTGATGCCAAAAAAATTAGCTGCAGAAATTCTATTAATCTGAAATGGATGTAATACAATCTACTTTATTAGGTTACGGTTGTTAGTGGGATCAGTGCGGGATATTTAAAAAACAATTGCCTGAATATTGTTTTGGTAAAACTTTCTTCGTGCATTTTTACGAAGTTTTACCTAATTTATTTAGATTTTTAGATCATTGTTGTAGTAGGTAGCTACATAATTTATCTTGTAGGTACGTGTTTCAATTGAGATGAGAACCATGTTTTAATTTTAATTAAAAAAGATTAAGTACAGCACCTACATTACCTATTATTTTTTAAGTCTGATTCAAAAGAATGTATGTTCTGTATTTTTATCAAATTTCACGAAATATGTCGACTTTTTTTGACAATTTAAACCCGCTAATAAGTATATAGAGAAGGGTAGATATTTGAAAAACTTTCCTAACATGTTAATTCATTTCAGTACTTATTATAGGTACTATTGGAGTGTATGTAGTCACCTACTTAATTTTCCAGCTCATTCCCAAGCACTGATTCTACGAACTCATTATTAATGAATGTTTATAGATTTATGAGTAAATTCCAATAAAATAACTATTTACTATAAGTGAGCTCTCCCTTGCTTAGTAGATTGTTTAAATAATATGTTACCTTTCGTTTCACATTCGCAACCCTTTTATAGTCAATGGTTTTTAGAAATTAGGTTTTACTAATAAGGAAAATACCTTGTTTTTATTATTTATTTGTTTCATTGGAAATTATATAGGTATATTTTTATTAATGTAACCTACATTATGTTGGCTGTAATTTAATATTGATGTAATTAATATATGTATTTTTATTTCAATGTTGTTTTATTGCTCGTAGTAATCCTACCTTGTCCCCATCTCTACGTCATTTACCTACCCTCCCTCATTTATGAAGTATAAGACATTTTAAGGGTCGCTACAGACACATAAGGAAGGCTGAGGATAATGATGACCCTTTGCTCTAACAATCTACGACAATTTTCGAACAATGCGGTCCGATGAGCCCGAGTATACTAGACTTCGAGTGTACTTAGCGCTTGAGACACGCGTTTTGCGTCAATTCAGATTTAATCTATCTTTAACGCACACAAAGTGGCAGCGCGCTTCGTGTGTGGTGACCCTATCTCATGATGACATTATGGGATTTTACTTATAAAGTTTGCTTAATAAGTGACATTAGTTCTGCGCACTACATTTTTGTATTGCGCACAAGTTAAATAGCATTTGGCTACACTAGACAGTAAATAGCGCCCGCCACACGTAGCGTTCGGACCGCGTGAAACACCGCGCGCCGCGCCATCCCTCGTTGAAAACTGTATCGTACTGCCATCTGCCGTGCGCCGCCGTTTATATCTACACGTTCGGTTTAGAACGAGAGATGGCGCGGCGCGTAGTATTTCCCGCAGTCCGATCGCTAAGTGTGGCGAATGCTATAGGGCATACTCGGCCGAGCAACCAGATCATCGTTGTAATGACTGTCTCGCCTCGTCAAACTGTTTATACAAGCCGAGTGCTCGGCCTTAGGCACTGTCTCGCCAATGTACTCGTTACATGTAATCAAACCTTAGGCAGCGTTTATAAGTAAGACCCTGTTTGACAAAACAAGACTATGATATAAATTAAAACATGTGAGTAAACAGTAAATATCGATAATATATTCAATAAACCGACACGTCTGAAAGTTATGACTGCAAACAGTTTCACAATAATATAGTTCATTCCAGGCCGAGTACCGTGGTCCACTCGACAGTCCTCGGTGGACCACGGGCACCTTTTCTTGCCTGAATGCCTAATGCGAGTTTTGTTCAGTTTCGATTGCCTAAACGTAAACTACAAAACTCGCACTAGGCACTCTGAAGTCCACCTCAGCTCACCTGGGTGGACCACAGCCAAATTTTTTTTTTCACAATGACATACGACACAGATTAAATCTCATACATTATACATACCTACACATTTTACATCAAATAACTGTCAGTTAACACTCAATTACAAAATGTATTACGCAAAGCGTGATTCACACACTTGTGGATCAGATTTAGAATTTGTTTATTGCCAAACAAAACAAAATATTTAACCGTTTTAGTATTCTAAAACTTGTCCATCACAGTATTTTGCGATGCTCCAATAACTGTGGCATATGTGCCACACTTCAACTAAGTACTATTATGGCGAAGGGTGGCATCATCTAGATATTAGAACAGAGTAGCTCAATGACTGTACCTAGATTAGGCTTAGTCGAATGCCAATTATAATAGTCAACGATTGAGTTTCTGAAAATTCACTGCTTTCATGAAATCTCAAGGACTAAATTCGTATGCTTGATGTTTGTAACTCTTGAGTCTTGAGTGTTATCTGACATAATTATATCTCCGAGATTATACAGGGTTATTCATAAAGGGTATACTATGCCGAAAAGGGCTCATAGTACTCATCATTATGAACAACTTTTATGGGACCAACCCGAAATTCGCGAAAAAAAAATCTGCTGTTCCATAGGTACATTTTGTCAGGTGTCATTGACATTTTTCTATGGAACGTAATAGTAAAAGTTGTTCATAATGATGAGTACTATGACCCTTTTTCCGCTTAGCATACCCTTTATGAATAACCCTGTAGACAGCATATCCCCTTATAAATAACATACATTGTAGGTAATTTGTTGTTTCAAGTCTTTCATTAAATTCATCTTAAAAACTGGTGTAACTGGTAATTTTTTTAGAAAAATCTACTTTAACAGATTAACTTTAATGAGGATTAACACACGTTCAAAATTTTCAAGTCCTTATAAGATACTTTTGTCCATTATTGCATTTTAATTTAATACTGTAACATCTAGACACCCAATTTAACACAATGCACTTTTAAATATCTACTAGCATTTCAATACAGTAACTAGGTAAATAACATTTTTTAGGGTTAAAAAGTACCAGGACTCACACATTTATAATGTGACAATAATTCTTGCAATAAAGTACAATAGGCTATTTGACTGATTTTGAAAAACTGTTTTAAATTATTCGTTGGCATATGATTAATACACATGTATATTTCTGCGAAATTTGCAGTATTTTTCGTAAAATACTGTGTTAAAATTTAAATTACAATATTCGCGCTAAAAACGCTGTTTCGGTAATGGCGGACGACATGTGATTTGCGTGACGTCACAGGCAAGTGAGCAAACTTTATTCTTTGACAAACGTCAAACTTGTACCAAAGTGTACATTATAAAATCACACAGTGTCTTAGCATTAAACAATGTTTACTTGCGTGTGACGTCACGCGAGGCGAGGCGTAGCCAATCACAGAGCGTTCTTGTGGCTGAAGAATTTAAAAAAATAATTTGAATTTATTTTGTTTATTTTGAAAAATCTATAAATATTTTTGGATAAAACAGAGATAAATATGTTTTTATAAGTTATTACATAATAGAATGACCACATTTCGTAGCATATTTTTAATAGTGTCAAATAGCCTATTTGTAAATTTATATAACTTCACAACTTACTCCGGGAATGTACTCTTTCTATTTTACTAACAATTGTGGCAAATAAAAGTTAACGTTTTAAATTTAGATTGAATTTAAATGAAAAGGCAATAAATAATTGAATGTAGAAATTAAGAAACCTATTATTCAATCTCTATTTGATAAATATCTAATTGCTAGCAATTTTATGAACTACATCTATCCAATAATCTATTGAGTAAGGCATTAGTAAAATGGAATTTGGTATATCTATGGAACAGACACATGACATGACGTTTAAGTTAATAAAATTAAATAAACCAATCTTGCAAACCACACTTATTTGATTATATAATTTTCTTATATATATGAATCGCTGTTTGTTTGTCTGGCTAAAACTCGAAGACAGCTAGACCGGTTAGAATTTTTTTTTGTTTCATTCGCTCTAATACAGGGAAGGTTGAAAAGTAAAAAAACAGCGGGTGAAACCTAGTAAAGAAATAAATATAGCAGTTTCAAATTCAGGAATATCATATAATGGTAAAAAGTAGTGTTCATACAGTGAATACTATCTGCTATATCTTTACTATGACTGCCTTTTCGTTGCTCTTATAGTACAGATGAATACAAAGTAGCCAAATGTGCAGTACACATGTTCGAGATAAGACAAAATATGTTTAAAAACGTTCAAAGGGCAATTACAAGGAAATTCACAATCAAAATATGATGGAAAAATGTGGTCTGCATATGGTTGACTTATTATAATTCCTGTGCATTGGAACACTCTTATACAGTTCAACTACACACATATTCCACAAAACACATTAATACCACACCTAACTGTAATAATATTTGTGATGTTGCGATTTCAAGTCTTCCATGCATGAAAAAATCTTAGTTCTCTTTTTTGGCAAATAAGTTGGTCGCTCTATACAATATGTATACATGTTTGACTGTTAATGGTACGTAATCAGCTACACTTGCACGGTTAACGCACCAACTCATTTTAGAAGAAATTACAAAATCATTTTCAACAATGCTGTTTTCTGAGAGGTATGTTCATACAACAACATTTCAAACTTCGCTCTGTGATAATTTACTACACAATATTTCTTTACAACGGAGAGACCTTGTAGTAGTTTTGTTCAGAATTCATCATAACATAATAACAAAAGAAATGAGGGCAAGAAATAATCTGATTAGTACCTCATGTCATTAAGTAAATGTGATGTAAGCTATTAGCTATACATAAGCTTTACTAGTTAAATATTTAATGTATGTATATTATTGGATAAGTCAAGGTTAACAGAACCGGACTCCGTATATGGCCAATTCTGTTTTTAACTTGAACAAAATAATAAAATTTATGCTGCTTTAACCCAGTCTATAAAACTTTAAGTATTTAATTACAATTGGCTAAATAATTTATGCAAAAATATAAACTAAATTGTGTATAAGTATAGATCAATAACATAACTTAACAATAAAATAGTACAAAATACCATAACCTATATCTCATTTAGCAGAATACCTATCATATAATATATTTCTATCGGATGCAACAGCAAAATGTTCTTGCAGTAAGTATTTGAGAAGCTACAAAGTCAATCATGGCCAGTTTGAATAAATAGATTCCTCAGAAATTACAGCAGCTGTTTGTCTTTCGTGCAGTTTTGTAAAATGCCTTACTGTGCATCGACAAACTGTCTGATTTCGCTACTAAATCATCTAGTTTTTCTCCTCGTTCTAAAACAGCCTTTATGGTATCATGCAGAATGATCTTTGTTTCATCAAGGTCGTTTTGTATTTTAGTCATTGCATCGGCTTCTTTCGGATTCTGGTATTTAGCTAAATGTTGGTTTAAAGCTGGGAAGTCAACTGTATCCTCTTTTGCAGTGGCCCAGGAGCTTGCCGGTATTGCCACTGTGAATTCATCTAATGTTTTCGTAATGAGAGTGTGTGCTACTCTATTAGGATATTCGTGGTCTGTTATGAGCACACCAGCGAGATTGTCAGACCGAACATACACCTGTAGCATGTATTCTCCTTCTTTAACAGACTGTCTTGATGCAGGCTGTGTTCTTTCCACCATTGTTTTACTAACAAACGTCATAAACTCTTGCACGGAGGACCTTTGGAAAAAGCTGAAGCTTTGCAAATCATACACAGCTTTGAGTATAGTCGCGTTATTGACTCCCTTGTACAGAACTACAACTGCATATACTTTCACCATTTTGTTAGTGTTCTCTTGTTTCAAGTATTCCGATTAGAAGCTGAAATATAAAATGAAGAAGTTAGTTTTATTACCTATTGCAACTCTAAGTCGCCATAGTTAACTATTAATTCATGCTTGACAGCGATGGGGGCAAGACATTGTCACAACTAAATTATAGTAATCATAAAACTATTCTCGTAAGGTGTCTCATGCCTGGCCATAAGGTAGGTACTCACTTAATAAATTGTGGTGACGCAATTAGGAAATTTGTAGGAGTGACTATTGTTGTGAGAGTAAATCAAAGTAAATCTATGAATAATTTAATATTTTGATAACCAGCTTGCAATATTTCACTGAGAAACACTTTGATGGTCACAAACTACAAAATGTTTCTTACACATTACACTTCACAAAGAATTATACGCGAAAACTTGCTAATAGAGAATCGCGTCCATGCTTTGAAATTATGTACCTAGGTATGTTTTTTTTTCTAATAAATTAGAAATCATTAATTGTTTCGTCGAGATTTACTTTAATGCGATGACGAAAATGAAAGGTATTGAAATGAAATGAAATCGAAGAAAGAGAGATGGATGATGATGTTGACAATTTGACATTGACTTAACAACTAAATGACAAAGACAACATTTACGTCCTTGGAAAAAAATTATATACGTTCCGTCTGCCTATCTCATGCCGATACCGATACCGTTCCGGTTCCATCCGACCTTAGCTAATGTAATTGCTACTTTGTAAAAAAGAGCAAGATGGCAAGTGCCAAACACGGTTGAAAAAGAGAGACAGACATTTCATTTTTGTCCCCATCGCTATAACCGTGCCAAGGTGGGCAAACCACAGATTAGGAATAATAGTTACTGCGTGAGCCTTCTACGATTTGTAGCTGCCAGGTTGTGATTAATGTTTGTTTGTTTGTATGTTCTCTAATAAATAATTAATTTATTGGACTATTTCATATTTCCTGCTGACCCAAAACTAAGATTAGGTACATTATTTTCGCGATCGCAAGATTGCCTATTTAACAAAAGATGTTCATAAATAAGAGTAGATTAGTTTAATAGTAGTTATTTTCTTACTATTATACCTTTTCCTACTAGAGCGATTTGCGGCTTGTATATCCTTTCCTTTTAACCCTTAACAATGTTTTATTTTGTGAAGTATAAAGATTAGGAATATTTTATGAAATTTTTTCCTCTAAAATGGGGGAAGCATTCCTAGCCTTCAAGAATATAGCTGTCGCACGTGCGGTCACTTTGGTTCCATCCATAGGTATTTTATATCTATGGTGTATGTAATGGAATCTAAAATCATGGTGTTGGATAATACACAAGTAACGAAGCCAAAAATTTAAAAAAGCTAGATACTTGACAGTGACATCTCATTTTTCTGAGTAACTTCATTTCATTTTTAAAAATTTTGTTGATGAAAGTTGAACTTTAGGTACCTAAGTTTTCAATTCAATTTTAAATTTTCTAATCTGCACTCGATTCTAATACTGATTTACATTCTAGTTTCTAGCAATTAGTTTTATTTTCTATTAATCCTGGTTGAAGCATTCTTTCATTCGAAACATAATGGCCGAGATTACCGAAAAAGTAGAAAACAATAACGATGCTCGAAGACGCATCCTGAACATAGCAGTATCAACTGTACTTTTGGAGACAGGCTTTTCTACTGCTGATAAAATATCATTGGAGACACTCACTGAAATGCTTCAAGCCTGTAAGTTTATGTTTTTATTGATGATTTATTTCCTGCAAGTCTGCATCTTTCTCACTCATTTGTATTACTTCCATCAAGTTTTAGGAAGACCCTGTGCAACACACAGCTTTGCACATGGCCAAAGAAGTTTATTGTACGATTGTATTCATTATAAATGTCCTGAATTTGTTGCAGTTTTCTCCGAAGTTGGCAATTCAGCAAAAGGATTTTGTGAGCTTGCTGGAAGAGTTGAACCAGTTTTGGGTGATGTTGTAATGGCTCTCATTAATATGGGTAAGTTGCTATTCCAAAAAAGAAATATCCAGTATTCTATTTTTACCAATGGTTGATTAACTTAATGTTATTTAACCAAAAAATAAAATATAATATGCATTTAAGTACAATGGTGTACCATTTTCTAAACTGAACTAGTATTACTAGACTTTGAACACCTGTACACATTGAAATGAAAACAAGATGCAACATGATTTTGTTGATGAATTGTGAGACGGGAGAGAACAAGTAATCAAAAAAAAAAATTCAGGATAGCAGTTTTATTTTTGTGATTATTTTCTATTGCACTAATTTACTTTATTTTTATTTGTGTTTGCAAAAAAAAATGTAAAATTGTTTCAAATTATTTCTGAAAATGAATCATTCCGAGAAATGTTTCATTAAAAAAGCTTAATTTTTTTGTATTGTATTGTTTTTGTAATTTGTAGCTTTTAGGCAATCTATAATAAATTAATTTAAAAGAGAATACTGCTTGTGTGGTACAAGCAGTATTCTCAATATCAATATGTTCAATATGAGTATCTCAAGAGATATTCATATTGTGTCATTAGTTCATCGTCAAAATTATGCATCTGATTTACAGGTATAACTCTCCAAGGCCTAGAACAATATGCAGTCCGCCCAAATAGACATGTGATTCAGCCGCCACAACAAGCACCTGCTCCTCGCACTCCGGCGATGTTGTCTGCAGGATCTAAAGCTAAACCAGCACCGCATATACCGTTCCATCTGCCAGCATTGCCTGACCCTCATGCTTATATTAGGACGCCTGTAAGTTTTGATGACAATAAATAACAAAATACAAAAACTAAAAAACACGCATTGTCATCAGTCTTTAACAGGTGTGCAAAGTTAGAATTAAATCTGATCGTTCAAAGTAGGGCAAAATCGAGCTCTAAGGAGTCGGTTACATGCATACATACAGGTGAAACTAATAAAAGTGTGTAAAAAATCAATACATGGGTTATTCTCATAATCCCCACTAAGCTTAGGCTGTTTATTTGTTTCTGTATTTTTAAGCCTTAGGTGACAAAGAAGCCATAATGATGATAGATGGTAATTAATCACCATTTCCTCAGTAAATACATAATATATAAGTCCTAAGTAGATACTAGTAGCACAATGACTCTAAAGACTCTTAACCAACCATTTAAAGAACCCCATGTTTTTTATAACTTCCTAAACAGAGTTTATTTCATACAAAAACACCTATTTCAGACCCACAAACAACCAGTCACAGAATATGAAGCTATCAGGGAAAAGGCAGCATCACAGAAAAGAGATATTGAAAAAGCGCTCACGAAATTCTTGGCAAAAACAAGTGAGACACACAATCTCTTCAACACTGATGATAACCAAGTTTTTCCATGTAAGTAACTGTACTAACTGTTTTTTGTGTAATGTAACCCTTATGACTAAATGTAGATGTAGTTAGATTGTTAAAATAAATAAAAAAATAGGTGAGCCGGTCACTTGTAGACATCTACTGTAGAAAAAGTAAAAGTATGCAAATTCCGAAAATGACTTCTTACAATCAATCTAGCCAATTTAACCAGGTACTATTTCCTTTTCTAGTAATTGCCTGCAAGCCAACATTTCCGTCGTACTTACAATGTTTGTTACCTACGGACCAAGTATTTGACTTTGAAGAGCTGGAATACCACTTCCAAGTCACCAATAGGACTGAGGACTTGCCCCCGGACAAGAAAGGAGGTAAGAAATCTCTTTGGCGCATTATTTTGTTTCCATCAAAGACAAAATCTAAATTTGTCATCTCCTTGCTTTTATTTCATTCTCGACGCCAAATCCCGTTTGTGCGCGATATATCGTACTCAGTACACTGCTGCTATATTTTACAATGGGAATTATTCCCAATAATATGTATTATTTTATTTTAATTAAAGGAATCCTACTAACTTATATCTACCTAATGTTGTAAAAGTTTCGATATTTGAATGTTTGTTGTTCCATTACGCAAAAACAGCTGAACAGATTTGGATGAAATTCCGTAAGAAGATAGCTAAAAAATACTGTGGAATAACATGTAGACTATTTTTATCACGGAAAATGCGGGCGAAACCGCGGGGCACAGCTAGTGGTTTAATTATAATTACTAACACTTTGTGTTCTAATTATAGAACACAAAGGACAGGGGAGATTACTCCCCTGGTGAAACAAACTTGGTGGGGATTGTGAGAATGACCCACTTGATGCAAATGGTTTTTTTTTTTTGTTTCAGAATCGGACAATGAAGGGGATAATGGAGGGGATGACAATACAAACATGCAATCCGAGAACCAAGACAGCAACATGGCATCTAGCCCAGATAGAGGCAAAGGTGGATAACATTAGTTATAAAATTAATTCTAAGTATAGAGATAGGATACTTGTTCAAATAAATTGAAATTATTTTTATAATAAAATGTATATTACTACTCCTGTGTACCATAATAATAGCAACAAATTACTTAAACTTAGCAGTGTCATTTTGCACAATTCTATCAACATGTGTTCAGTTATTTACTCTTGAAAATTTACCATAAACGTCAACGCCCATCAACGTCTGTAAGAGTATACAGGTGATCAAATTGGTCATAAAAAAATAAAGTTTCAGGTTTCAAGGTGATTCCAGGTTCAAGGTGATAAACCTGATGATGAAAATTTTCGAAAGAAACACATCAAGTTTAGTTGAAAATAAACTTACAAGTACTATTCTGGCAAAAAAGTAATAATTTGCATCCATGCTCTCAGAAAATATACTAAGATTGTGCCTTAAATTCACCAAACTATGTGGCATGTGAAACTTTTTTGTGCAAGACCCCAGTGGTTAATTGGTTTTATACAGCTGATCACTTATTATAATTTAACTCTTGTAAAAAGTTTCATTTTAATGATTTTTAGAAGTACCTAATCTCATTGAAAAATCTTCCAGAAAATATGATACCTACTGCTCAATAAGTTTTATTAACAGATCAAATGATCAATATATTTAGGTCTTGTTATTTTTATTACATTGACGAAATCTTCATAAATATGCTTTTTTTTTTATTCAGTTATAGGCTTGCGTTTGACCGCCATCTCGCCTGATGGTAAGCAATGATGCGGTCTACGATGGAGCACGCTTGCCTAGAAGGAACCGATTCACTCGCGACTTGAAGACACCCAAATTATATCTATCGGGAAACACTCACTCGGGCAGAGTATTCCACACTCTGGCAGTGCGCACAATAAAAGTGGAATCAAAGCGTTTCGTACCAGTTTTTGGTTTGGTATATCTACCATAAAACGATGTCGCTTTTTTGTGCCCTTTGTGGTCCGATAATAGAATGGGCTAGAGGGAATAAGGGCATGCAGGTCAGATGCACACTCCCCGAAATGTATCCGATAGAATACCGACAGACTACCAACCGTGCGGCGATGCTCGAGGCTCGAGACTCTTGGAGCTTAGTCCGAACAAGTGAGTCTTTGCCTATGAGCTTTTTGGCACGTTTCTCAATGGACGCCTCAAGCTTATTTTATTAGGTAATTGGCTGATCCGTCCCAAAGGTGCGAACAGTACTCCATGCACGACCGAACTTGTGCTATATAATAGTGACAGCAGCTGTTCCGGCGTTAAGTACCGCCTCACCTTCGATAGGATACCCAGCTTTTTGGCAGCCAATTGAGCCTTGGACTCAATATAGGAGCCAAAGTTGAGGGTTGACGTCAGAGTAACTCCCAAGAGCTCAAGATTGTTAACTGTCAGAATGGACACACCACGGAAAGTAGGAGCCAGTTGGAATGGGCTCCTCTTTGCGGAGAAGAGACACGCCTGGGTCTTAGTCGCATTAAACTTGACCAGATTGGCATCACCCCAATCTGAGACAGCCTTAAGGGACAAGTTCATGCGCTCGACCATGGACTCTCTCAGAGCCTGGATTTGAGGACCACTGGCCCGTGCGTTAGAAATGTAGCTCTCTACAACAGTGCTGTCGTCTGCATACCCAGAAATATCCATGTTTCTCGATGACCTCACTCCAGATGTACGAGGCGTACGCTAGAAGATCACCAGTGGATCACCGGTTTCGGCGGTCAACAAAATTTCGACAACAAAAATTTTGTTGCTTTGACAAAATTGCTAGAAACCAATATTCATGATCTCTATCAATATTTGAACTTAGAGGCCTGTGAGACTGCACGTCAGTCTATGTTACAACTTACAATAATGGCACGTCAGCACTTAAAGGTCAAATGGAAAAGTTAAATATTTTTAATTGTAAACAGAATGATATTTTGTGCTACTAATAATTAGGAGAAGGATATAGATTAAAACTGAGATAACGAGTTTTTTAATTTAATAAAAAAAATCACTTAGAAGCAGAGTTAATTACAGGCAGGATTTTAATCCCTTCTTTGTTGACAACAGTCACTTGGAAGTTGGGAAGGCTCACAAACAGTCTTCGGTGAACTTCTTGGACACACTTCTTCAGGATGTCATAGGCTTCTTCTTCTGTTGCATCTGAAATAAGGGAGAACAGAGAATAATAAATGTAAAATCAAAACATGCAAACTGTTTTTCATAAAATTTAGAAAAAAGCACTTTTTGTTTTAAGTTTAACCTCACCACTGTTTTTTGTTCATGTTAAATCTCATGTTAAGGGTGTTTGAAATGGATGATGAGATCATGCATAATGATAATGATTGGCAATTTTAACACTTTGACTGCGGCTAATAACACATGCGTTAGCCGCAGGTGAGGCTAATAGTCAAACGCGTTGTTTTACGAGCCTGGCGTGTGCAGCCACACTCGCGTCGCGCAAATAAAACAAGCTATGTGTTTCCCGCACTCAAAGTGTTAATGATTATGCTCTACTATGGGCAAAGTAATAAAAAGTAGACACTGCTGTATGTAGAAGATATGTAATTACCCTTTTTATAGTAGCGCTCCATGATACTTAAGCTGAGGAATCCACCATAGCCGTGTGATGCGAAGGGTACTTTCACACTTGATGCCAGATAGTCCATAAAATATAGCTCTGGGCCATTTTCTTTGTCGAAGCCACCCATCAGAATGTTAACAAAGTATGGAGTCTAAAACAGAAAAATCATTTAAAGGATGAATTTGTTACTGCAATCTATCATCATCATATGCAACCTTTAATCCTCCCACTGCTGGGATACAGGTATACCCTCGAAGGGTGATTAGGCCGTATTCCACCACGCTGGCCAAGTGCAGATTGCTGGAATTCACATACGCCAATGAATTTCTTGTCTAGACGTACGAAGGTTTCCTCACAATGTTTTCCTACACCGAAAAGCCGTACATAAGTCCCAAAACAGATTTTTTTTTTTTTTTTTATGTAATTGTTATGTAATGTAATTTTTTATGTAATTACGAGACGAGTAAATCGCTCGCCTGATGTTAAACGTCACGTTTGCCCATAACAGGTCTGCGCTACCCAGAATTTTGAACTCACAGAATTCAAGACCCTGCGCGGCACAGCACTGCGCTCGTCACCCTGAGATATAAGTTGTTTAATCTCCCATTTGCCCTGTAATTTCACTGGAAACAATGCCCTTCCAACCGGAACACAGCAATGCCTGCACATTACTGCTTGGCGGTGGAACAACTGGCAAAGGTGTGGTACTTCCCCAGGCGGGCTCTGCAAAAGAGCCCTACCACTACACTACAAGATACACCCAGACCGAGAACAGATATTTAAATTATCATTCAAACATCTGACCGGCCGGGAATCGAACCCGGGACCTCTGGCTTATAAGGCGGATATATATATGAATGGACTAGATTCATTTTCTCTGGGAGCAACGCTAAGTATAGAATCATCACAAATTTTAAATATTTGAGGATTTGGTTATACGGACAAAATGATATGTTCAGGAAATAGACTGCTTACACGGCTTCTCAAATACTCGGCTAGATTCCGGCGAGTAAAGTTTGCTGCTGCGGAAGGTCCCAACTCGTAACCATTGCGCATTTTGTACAACTGAATGTTCTTAGAAATATATTCAGCAAACTGGGTAGTATCGCCTAGATCACCGATGATGCCCATTACTAACTTGTCCGATATCTTGTAGATTTTCTCCTCGTCTGAAAACCAGAGAATGAATTAGAAATATATACCGGCTCATAACACTCAAAACAATTTAGGAGTCTAATAAAAACTGCAAACTCACCATCTTTCATGACCATAATACTGTGGCTAGTGCTCTGGTCGGCTGCTATCATAACGAAATCATTGCATTGTATTCCTAACAAGCATTGCAGGTTGATATTAGACATCTTAGTAGTTTTAAAATAATAATATTCCAGGAAAAACTGCAACGATAACCTACGAAAAGCGAACGAACACAACTTGTCAAATGTCAACACCAAACCACCAAACCAAACCAAAATGTCGCAAATCACTCCACAGATAAAATGAAAAAATTTAAGTTGTCATCTCTATGGACCGGCATTTACCACAGACAAACCATAATTTTACTTACCGTTTATAATAGTGAAATGTCAAAGTCAGTCAGCCTCAGCTTCGCCAAAGGCATATCTGGCTATTTCGAGTCCCTCCCTTTCATATCTCGGAATTTGGACTTTATGTTTGACTGCCGGCAACAGTGTTACCAGATGGGGGGGATTCCCTGCAAATTCGGGGGTTTTTTTCGACGTTGGGGGGAGATTTGGGGGGAAAGGTTTGTTGGGGGGATTTTCGGGGGTAAAAAAAACTTTGGCTAAATTCGCATCACATCAAAAAAATTCGCATCACTACTTTAGTGTACCTATAAACGTGTGTATTCTCGTCATAACAATACTATACTAAGTACCTACTTAAATTCAATTGTTCATTCATTGTAAGAGTCGGTGCAAGCAAGATAACTTTGTTTGCACGTGAGGTTGTAATCGGAACTCGTCGAATCGTTTTGTAACCAAAAGCTTTATTTTGTTTACACTAGCTCCAAACAGCCACGCACGCGCCAGTGATGTCAATTTAGCACTTTTGGTGCTAAATTTGGCATATTTTATACCAGCTTAGCACATTTATTTCTCGTTTAGCTTATAGCACATTTTTTAGCACAATTTTTAAATCAATAATCGAATACCCATTAGTAATCACTAATCTGAATGTAGGGCAAAATACACTTTTAATACGAGTAATTAAAGTTTAATTTGGCTTGATTTATGTTAGTTACAAATCGCAATCCCTCGCCAACATACAACAAAAGTGTTTCTGTCACTGTCAAGTTGAAAAAGACTAAAGCCTCTCCCCCATATGCGCTTTTTATCGGTATTAGCAACATCTATTTTGTCGCTACCGCATTCAAACGCCGAAGTTGAACGCGTTTTCAGTCAGATGAGTTTTATACGTCAGATTTGGCCTAAAAAAGCACAAAAATGTTGCTATTCGTATACACTTACAGATGACGTTCTAAAATCAATAGGAACAATGGCAAGCTATGGACCGTCTACGTCGTCTTCAGAAACTCAATATATCCGTATTGAAGATGAAGACGTTGATGATGAGGATATAAATAAATTATTTCAAGGTTTTTAGGGTTATTGAATATTATATTAAATATTTAAAGTAGGTATCTAGTAGGCACTTAGAAATAAGATTACCTCCCCATTAATATGTGT
This sequence comes from Alcis repandata, assembly GCA_949125135.1. Classification (NCBI taxonomy): domain Eukaryota; kingdom Metazoa; phylum Arthropoda; class Insecta; order Lepidoptera; family Geometridae; genus Alcis; species Alcis repandata. Next base: position 6,253,495 of record OX421235.1, on the reverse strand, counting down.
TATTATTATAAACAAAACAGCAGTAACGTTTCGCAACAGATTAAAGTTTATTCAAATTACAGGTCGGGTGATAGTTTGACATAGGGTTCACATTCCCTAGCATATAGGAACTAAATAATTTTGATACAACCAACTTAAAACAGTTATGTTTATGACATATTAGGTATCATGTATTAATTTATATATATACTAGCGGCCTGTCCCGGCTTCGCACGGATGGAAATTTATTTTATAAACTAAATTAAATATAGTCTATGTTACTCAGGGTGAACGTAGCTTTCACAAGTAAATATTATAAAAGACAAATTGCGCAACCGAATGGCAATAGAAACTACCGAAGCGGTTCTCAGAATACGCTATTTATTGCCGAACGGTTGTATCAATTTCGTTCCGACATTGCAAATGTTAACAATGTTTAATTCAGAAAACGTATATATGTTAATAAAAAAGATAAAAATGATAGTGATTGCGAAAATGATTGCATGATAGTATTTGAAGCTGTAAATGAGGTTGAATAAAATTTTTAATATATTTGCTGTTTTTTTTCTCCTATAAAAAGTGTTTTGGGGGTTTTTTTCACAAAAAGCTAATTTTCGGGGGCATTTGGAATAAAGTTGGGGGGGAAACTCATATAGTGATCTGGTAACACTGGCCGGCAAGGCGGCAACACTGATTTCAAATGTTAGGTTATACAATAGGGTTACGGTTCAAAATACTTGAAAAATAAAAACCTGCGTAAAACCTATTGTGCACAACACAAAATAATGTTTCGCAAAGTTGCTCTAGGTATTTCGGGAGGAGTGGACAGTGCTGTTGCAGCGCTGCTTCTAAAACGAGCTGGTAGTAATAATATAAAAACTTGATAAAAACTCACGAACATCACGTAGCTTGATATGGACTCCTCACATAATTATTATTCTCCATAATATCCTATTAGCCTATTACGTATAAGAAGTACTTGAAAATAATGTAACATTTTTTAAATCCTCAGGATACCAAGTGGAAGGACTGTTCATGAGAAACTGGGATAGCAACTATGAAGCTGGCTTCTGTTCAGACGAAAAAGATTTTGAAGATGCATCTTTTGTTTGCCGTAAGCTGGACATTCCTCTGCGTAGAGTTTACTTCATAAAGGAATACTGGAACGAAGTATTTACTGTATTGCTTAAAGAATATGAAACGGGACTGACACCAAACCCTGATATATTGTGCAACAGATACATCAAATTTGATAGCTTTTTCGAATATTGCAGGAACAACTTAGGAACTGATGCTATTGCCACTGGTCACTATGCTAACACTTCTTTTGGATCGCTTTTGGAGAAATACAACGAAAATGAAGGTACCTAATTATATTCCAAAATAAATTATATTTTACAACCACAGTTTACCACTGAAGCGACTGTGTGATTTTGTGTTTAAAAAAATAACAATAGCAGGATTAAAAGTGCAAACTAATTTTTTATGTTTGCTTCTAATTTTTTCAATATAACTTTTCAGGTGTGCGGTTATTACAGCCCAAAGACAGACACAAAGATCAAACTTTCTTTCTATCCCAAGTGAAACAGTTCTCTCTGAGAAAATGTATGTTTCCAATCGCAAACCTTTTAAAAGGTGAGGTCAGAGAGATAGCTATAAAAGAAGGCCTGCTGAATGTGGCTAAGAAAAAAGACAGCACGGGCATTTGCTTCATTGGAAAGAGAAGATTTCAGGACTTCATTGAAGAAGTAATAAGTTCCTTACTTACTACCTGGTACTTAAATATGTGTTCTAAAATGTAAATGTTTCAGTCAAAAATCATTGTTAGATTCATTTTTATGACTGAGCACACTTTTTTTTTTTTTTTATGTAATTGAATGACGAGACGAGCAAATCGCTCGCCTGATGTTAAACGTCACGTTTGCCCATAACAGGTCTGCGCCACCCAGAATTTTGAACTCGCAGAATTCAAGACCCTGCGCGGCACAGCACTGCGCTCATCACCCTGAGATATAAGTTGTTTAATCTCCCATTTTGCTCTGTAATTTCACTGGAAGCAATGCCCTTCCAACCGAAACACAGTAATGTTAGCACATTACTGCTTGGCGGTGGAATTTCTGGCAAAGGTGTGGTACTTCCCCAGGCGGGCTCTGCAAAAGAGCCCTACCACTACAATACACTGAGCAGCATAGCTATTATAATTCTTATGGAACCTAATGAGGAAGCAGTGTCCATAATTAATACAGAAATAAGATACTTTTGTCCCAGAATATCTGGCCAGGCCACTGAAAAAATCTAAGAAAAAAAGCAAATGTTTATGAAAAAAAATTTTTCTAATTCTACAACTGCTCAACTCTATACCTACTTGTAATGTTTTTCTTTTCAGTATATCCAAACTAAAAAGGGTCTCTTCATTGATATAGACACTGGAACGATTGTCGGAGAACACAATGGTCTTCACAAGTGGACAGTTGGACAGAGGTGCTGCCTCGCTAATTGGAAAGATGCATACTTTATATTCAAGAAAGATTTGAATACAAATAATATTTATGTGGTAAATACTCCACCTAAGTCTGTTATGAGGTTTTCTAAACTCTTTTTCTTTTTCTAAAAGCTTTTTGGCTTATAATTTTAGAGGATTTTGTTATTAAATTTGTTTTCAACAAGAAGTAAATTTATTATTCAATTTTTTTTTTTCTATTGTTTTTTTTTTTTGTTTCTAATTTATTCATTTTTTTTTAAACTATGTTGGATGTCTTTTTCAGGTGGCAGGTACCAAGCATCCAGCTTTGTGGAACAACATCTGCTTCACTGGTCATCCACACTGGATTAACGGAGAGCCTCCTGAACTAACTGCAAACAATGTTTTAAGCTGCTTCTTCAGATTTCAACACACCAAACCCTTGACCTCTTGCAGAATTGTAAATAACATGGAGGGACTAACGATCATACTAGAAAACAATTTAAGAGCCCTCACAGAAGGTCAATTTGGTGTTCTATACAAAGATGGAGAATGCCTGGGTAGTGCAAAAATAAGAAACATAATTCACAATGTAATTTATTGACCTTGTACCTGTTCAGTCTGTTCAGTCGTGTTTTGTTCATGTTTCATTAGAACAAAATAAAAGCTTGATTGAATATTCATACGTTTTGTCATCTTTTTATCATCATCATAATCATAATTAACCTTTAAGGTGGTTGGTTGCGGTTAGCTAGGCACATCAGTGCCAATAGATGGCGCTGATGTTTTAATTTGACGTATTTTATTTTTTTATAAATGAAAATGTGCATATTATTTCATGGTAATATATTTGTCGACAATAATAAATTATTTGCTATTTTCTCAGCTATATTTCAGTAGTGTTTTCGTTTTTTAAAGAACTGAATTTGTACCGGGCAATATTGCGGGCCGCGGCAGACTACTCACTCACACAGAGACAAGGCTCTTGTTGTGTTCGTACGTGGTTCCAACTATGCGCTAATTTCGACATACTATCCATTACATAGTTTGGACCAGTGGTTAGAAGTCCCGGTATTAGATACCGCGATATCGAGTTCAAATCGCACCTAGCATGTTTTTTTTGCGATGTTTTTTGTCTTCTAAATAAAAATCAATTACTGTTACTTAGTAAGCGCATAATTTGATAATGACAGGACACTTGTAATTTTTTTTTAAATGTTTTCTTATTCAGAATTATGGTATAATTAGAAAAGTTAAAATAACCTTATTCTGTACATATTATGACTGTAAAGAGAAAGTGTGTTCGTATTCCTTATATCAGGTAAAATAAAAAACAATTAGGTAGTTGATATAATTATGTATGTATTTCTTATTGTTTATATTTCCGTACTTAACTATTTACAATGTTTTTTTTTTATCTTTCACGACCAACTTTCTTGCCTTCCTCTGGCTGCACAATCGCATCTACCGCAATGCAATGTGTAAACATTTTTGATTATTGCGCACTCTTTGTAGGACAACTTCGGGCAATACCTACACAATTTTTATAAAATTTCTCCGGCTTTGGTAACATATTGCTGATGAAAACTTCATCGCGCTCGATTTCCAATACGGTGATGTCTTGAGTAGGAGAAATAAATCCGACAAAATAACATTTTTCCAATCCGGAAACCCGCAGTTGTCCCTGGATCTGAAAAAAAAATAACCCATTTATTCACACATTACATTTATTCAATTTTATTTTATTTTGCTAAATATAATTAATCACTACCAACCTGATAGTAGAAGTTGTGTTTTTTATTCATTTGCAAGCTTCCATCGCATCGCTTCTGCTTCTATAACCCCTGAAATTAATTGAATAATAATTTGGATTATGCTTTATATAAAAAATACAGTATAAAACAATTATAATATAAAATGAGACAATACACATTTCAGCTAAATAAGTATTTATAATGTCATAGTTGGATGAATGCTTGTTTTCCAAGAAGAAAGGAGTTCAGTACCCACCCCTGGTCTTTCACATATAAGTCTTTTCCCACAGTCCATAACCCAAAAGTATTCTAATCAAGACCCTTAGAAATCATTTCAACATACATTTATTTGTTTGAAAATTGTAGTTTCACTTACACAGAATTTGAAGAAACACACACTGGAATCGTCTGTTTTCATCTTTTTGCACCACACATCATTTCGACTGCAACAAGCAATAATGTTATTAGCGACAAGTAAATTAGAAACTTTAGAGAGGTTATGTTTTAGAAAGTTAGCCGAAAATAATCAACTGCGATAACTTTGTGTGTAATTCTAATAGAGTAACAAGTAGGTACGTATTTGTACTAAAAGTACTAACCTTTTGATTTCTCCATGATATCGTTTCATTTGCGCACGAATCCGTTTGCGACTTTTCCTGGGACCAGAGTATTGGTGGCTTTTGAAAGCTTTTTGCGATGTACGTGGTTCCATGGTTTATTTTGGTAAAACATCGATAAAGTCTTTATAGAATGGCCCTCTGATATAGGTATCATCTAAACAAAACACTGAAAACAAGAATTCAAGAAAAATCGAATCGTAAACGCGCGTATACTTACGCAATCAGTGTTGCCAACGCCATGAGTTGAAATTATCCATGAAAATTATCGTATTTTAAAATAATGTTTTCCTACTATTTTTTATAACCATGCGAGTAAATAAATATAATTTATGTAATTTTTTGGAACTCATAATGATTTGTTTTAGAGGTAACACTTTCTTGTAAATACTCTGGAACAACTAAAACTCCACATTGACGTTTGTAAAGAAAAAAAAAATTATAAATTGTATGTTGTAGGTATATTTTAATAGTATTTACATCATAGTATTATAATTATTTATTGTTTGTATTGTAATATAATTTCCCTATAATTTATCCAAATTCAAATACTGGCAATACATTGTCCAATATTTCAATAATTGATTTTTGAGCTGAGCGAATTTCGAAGACCGAAAACAGAGAAGAGCGGCAACAGCGCGTGACTCGCGTATGCCACGAGCTGGCAACGTCGCGCGTCATCGCCTACACAGAATACTATTATGTATTCTGTGTAGGCACCGTACGACACTATCTGTGTTCACTCACACATTGACAAAAATTAACTAAAATTCGATGTTATTTCTACTATTAAATTTACTGTTTTCTTCAACTAAAGATAAAATGCCACCAATAAAGACAATTTAAAAGCCCAACTATAGTCATTTCAGTGTAAAATTATACACTCGTCGCCCATGAACGTACAAATAGATTAGTATGAAAATCGAACAACCTTAATCCTCCTACTGCTGGGATAAAGGTCCACGAGGTCTACACTCGAAGGGTGATTAGGCCGTATTCCACCATGCTGGCCAAGAACGGGTTGGTGGATTCACACACGCTATTGAATAGTGTCATTTTTTAATTAAAGATAAATTACAAATAATTTGCGAGAACAATTTTGAGGGTATAACGCATGGAGTGGTAGCGATAGTTTCGCTATCGATAGTCAACCTTGAAAATCAATAACACTATCGATATTCAGCAATACTCTCGATCCTATCAATAGTGAAATCATGAAATAGTTTATAAAGTTGTCGTTAATATTGTACAAAATAATCAAAACTATCTCTGACATATCGTCGCGTGTCGATAATATCGATAGTTTTGGTTTAGTAGGTAACTATCTACGTATTTTGAATGCTATTGACTGACAATCTAACGATCGGTAGCTCAGGGACTCAGATATACAATACTATCGTAAAATGTTACGCTATCGATAGTACCGATAGTACTTTTACTAATACTATCGATGCTATTGATATTTCGCAATAGTATTATTTGTTTTTAACATTATACTTCGCACTTTGTCCTCGAAATTAGTATTAGTAGATATTATATACACATGTAGTTTCGCTAGGTGACACCACTCTTTGCACTAATTGTTGAGAGAATGTAGGTAGAATTAAACAAGTTAAAATATCCGAGGGTAGATATAACCCACCTCGCCATTTTGTCGTTCTTATTCTTCATTCGCAATTTAGTGCTCAACCACTCCGGACACTTTCAATTCAACAAAAGTATAATACTTAGTGTTCTTTTTGTTATTCAAAAAATACCTAAAAGAAAACGCTCGAAAGCTGTCAAAGAAAACCGCGGAATTTTAATGCGTAAAATTAAAAAATTAAAGTGAAAAATAAGTCGTATAAAAGTGATGTTTCTAGTAGTGATTCCGAGGACTCATTGGAGCAACGGATAATAGTACGAAGTACAGTAGGTACATCGACAAGGTATGTAGTGGTATTACTATGTATTCATTACCTTAATAATTATAAAGCAAAGCTCATAAGAATGCAACCGAGATCGCCAGCGGTGCTATTTCGCCGCATTCGATATTGTTATCAGTTGGAACTGATAACCTCTGGCACGGGGCAGCCTTAAAGCCCATTAATCTGTCAATGCAACCGAACTAACCATCAGGGTTTTTTCACCGCATACGACATTTTATCAGTTGAGACTGATAACCTTTTTCTCTTAGCTGGCACCGGGCAGCCTTAAAGCCCATTAATCTGTCAATGCAACCGAACTAACCATCAGGGTTTTTTCACCGCATACGACATCTGTCAGTGCAACCGAACTAACCATCAGGGTTTTTTCACCGCATACGACATTTTATCAGTTGGGACTGATAACCTTTTTTCTTTTAGATGGCACTGGGCAGCCTTAAAGCCCATTAATCTGTCAATAAATGCAATCGAACTAAGCATTGGGGTTTTTTCACCGCATACGACATTTTATCAGCCGGGACTGATAACCTTTTTTCTTTTAGCTGGCACTAGGGCAGCCTTAAAGTTCAATTATTATCTCAATGAATGCAACCGAACTAACCATTGGGGTTCTTTCACCGCATTCGACATTTTATCAGTTGAACTGATAACCTTTTTGCTGACACTAGACAGCCTTAAAGTCCACTAATCTGTCAATGAATGTAACCGAACTAACCACCGCGTTCAAAATTTGATCAGTTACTCGAAACTGAAAACACAATAACTTTTAATCATTTACTTTGAGCAAAATTTTAAGACCTTTGGACTTGTTGTTATTATATAAACTAAACGTATATTATATAAGGTTAAAAACCTATACTTACAAGTCAATATCGACTCATTCCTGAGTCACCCCAACCAAACCTGGGCCCAGACGACTGAATCCCAGAGCCTCCAAATCACGTGACTGTATAGGACGTTGATAATTTCGGCGCAGATCTCGTCGACACTTATGGAGGTAAAGCGGCGACGGTCCCTATAGTTACCAGTAACTTAGTATAGTTAGTATTTGCGATCTCAGGACCGCAAATAATATCGCGGACATAATTGTCGACGATCCAACTTCATCGACAACAGAACCTTTAAAATTAGATGAAGAGGTACTGGAGGTTTTGGGCAAACACCCGATAATCACAATGAAAATTGCAAACGACACCCGTTCAGAGTTAGCAACCGCCTCAAATATATCGCGCCTGAAGGTTACAATATACAAATATTTTGACTAAGTACTCAATGCCTGCATGCTATGCCAGCAATTATGCTTGCACATCAATGCTCCACAGCTTAACCCTGAAACAAAAGCTGCCCTTCCAGAACGGCACTGAAACCGGACAAAGAAATCGAAGCCGAACAAAAACAAATGGCACGTGTTATATCATGCCTTGCTGAAGTTATTACTATTACTTGCTATATGGCGACTTAGCAACTTGCAACACAAAAAATAAAATAAAATAAAAATATACATTTTTGTTATAAGTAATTAAGAAACAATTAATAAATAAATAAAAAATTTACCGGTCAAACCTACACATACGAGCACATAAACCGCTCGGTCTGTAAAGCGCAATCAGTCGCGCGCTTTTTTGCGCTGATTTAAAAAAAATAAAAAAATAAAAAACTGAATACAGCATTTTTCTTCTTGTAATTTTTATTTTTTTTCTAAAATTTATTAAAAATTTATAAAAACAGGTAATGTTGCATATTTTACTTATGTTGATGCATATTTTACCAATTTCACGAATGTTTCACCAATTTATTATACATAATTATTATAAACTTTTTATGTTGCATATAATCCGGTTCTTATAAATTACAAATGACCATAGTACTATCCTCTCTTGGATAGCTGGAAGTTTTCCTCATCGGTCGTTCAGGAATCTGTTCCTAAACCACGCATATATACAAATTCTGATAAACAATCGAAATAATTGTATTTAAATTAAAATAATAATAATATAATTAATAAGCTTACAAAAACTGAACATTTTAAACTTGGATGGGGACTTACGCACTGCAGTAAAATTATTTTCTCAGAAATGCTATATGGCACCTTTGATCTCAAAGATGCATATTTTCTTTTAAGATATCACAATGGCTTTATAAAAACCTTCGGTTAATTTTCAACGACAAATACGACTATTCCAATGTAACATTGTGCCGTTCGGCTTAAGTACTGCAAACTGCACCGTTTGCTTTTACAAACATTATGAATCTGTATTTAGTCGATTGGCTACTAATAAGTCAGTGCCCTGAAATGCTACTGATAAATATTGAAATGACGAGAAAAACATTTACTTCTCTGAGTCTTACGAGGAGAAAAGTGTGTTGACACCTTCAATTACATGCTAATTTTTAGGCATGATCATAGACTCTTATCAGATGTCGCTAAGTCTAACCTCGGACAAAAAGTTACACATTAAAACTGAAATAGATAATTTTACTAAAAAGAGACGCTGTTGATTTAGGAAATTCACACAAATCAAAGGTTTATTAGTGTCGGCTTGTCCAGCCATTGAGTATGGGTATGGGCTTTATACTAAGGAAATAAAACGCTGCAAATATCTTAACTTATGATGTTGTGATAAGTTTATGAATGTACCCGACACTCTGTTGCCCGATATTAAGTGGTGGATTAGTGCCATAGGCCAATCAACACACCATATCATTAACGACGTGCTGTGCACGTTACAGAAATTTATTCTGACGCCTCAACTACGGGGTGGGGGCGAACTGTAAAGGTCAAACTGCAAGTGCTCAATGGTCAAGTAGTAAACAAGAAAGGCATTGAAATTACCTCGAGCTGCTTTCATAGCTCTTAATTTTTTTCCAAGGATTTATACGGCTGTCTGATACTTTTGCGCATCGACAACACCACCGCAATTCTGCGATAGCTTACATTAACCGCATGAATGGAATTCTATTTCCAATCTTACTAAAACAGCAAAAGAAATTTGGCCTCATACAAAGATTTTTATCTTCACGTCCTATAGTAGATCATGTATCAATGTTCTCGCTGATTTTGAATCACGTAAAACACACCCAGATATCAAATAGGAGTTAGCTGATTGGGCTTCCCAATACTTAGCAGCATCTTTTGAGCTGCCTGAAATAGATTTGAAAGTCGAATCATCAATAAATGTAATAGATACATATCGTCACACAAAGATCTAGACGCAGTCGCTTTTAATTCATTTGCAGTCATGGTCAGACATCTTATTTTTATTCACACCTTCCCTTCATTTTCAATAGTCCTAAGAAGGCTGCGAAAAAACATTTCAAACAACGCATGTGGCATTGTGATTGTAGCAATGTTTCATTGTACCAATGTTCCTACACAAGCATGGTTCTCTTTGTTCAAATCCCTACTTGTGTCTGATATCGCTACGTTTACACCTAACGATAATATTTTGATATCGCATTACAAATCGCAGATATATTCCAATCTTACCCTGGCTGCAGGAGTGTTATCAGGCTTTATCAAGTCGAAGCCTACAAGTTGCCTCACTGACTAAAAGCTCCAATAAACAACATGACGGATTTCTCTGGAAGTGGTGGTCGTATTGCTTAAACAATTACAATGTTGTTCTATATAAGGCCTCAATCCCTAGCGTACCTAATTGTCTTTCTATCGAAAATGTTTAGCGACGGTAAACCTCCTTTACCTAAATACAATGCTACCTGGGGCACCAACAGTGTTTTAGGTCACTTATGCATAATTGACAATTGTCAATTGGTAATGAAAAGCTTGATATAAATAAACATTCCTGGTTTCAAGCAGTCAGTTTTCTTCTTACCTTTTTTCTACGAAAACCCAGCAAAAATACTACAGGCATACATAGACAAATGCGATATTTTATTCACTTAAACCAGTCGGCAAACTGCGACTGCCGCACGCTCGCTTGGTGTCAGTCTTGACACTATCCGCAACACTGCGGGATGGAGCCACAGCTCCACTACCTTCGTTCCGTTTTACAACAGGGTTGTTACCGATGCCTGTCACCTGTCCTTAGCTCGAGCAATTATTAATATAATAATAATACACCATCAGGCGAATAGATGCCTAGATACTGTTTAAGCTAAATATAACAATTAAGTTAAGTAATAAGGTAGTAACGTAAAATATGAATATTTTCACGTAAAATATACCTACAGTACCTATGGTTGTGCTTAATAAACATTAAGTTGATTTCACACGATTAACGTGTCATTGACAATACTTCTTTACATTACTCTCAAAGTCTACATGTGTATATAATATCTACTAATACTAATTTCGAGGACAAAGTGCGAAGTATAATTAGTGATTAAACGAACTTACCTTTGTGAAGTTCTATCATAATTATACGTAGCACTTTGTCCGAAGAAATTAGTATGTACTCCCGCCCCCCCAGGAGCAAACGCAACCCTTGAATATCATTAGAACTAAAGAAGCATGCCAATGACAAAGGTGTAATTAGGTGTGTAATATAAATATGTATATCTCTAAACTAAATGAAGAATAAGAACGACAAAATGGCGAGGTGGGTTATATCTACCCTCGGATATTTTAACTTGTTTAATTCTACCTACATTCTCTCAACAATTAGTGCAAAGAGTGGTGTCACCTAGCGAAACTACATGTGTATATAATATCTACTAATACTAATTTCTTCGGACAAAGTGCTACGTATAATTATGATAGAACTTCACAAAGGTAAGTTCGTTTAATCACTAAATCCATAGTATTGTCAAGAGTCGATAGTTTCGATAGCACTATCGATAGTATGACTAATTTTCAATGCCACGATAGCATTACGATACTGTCGATAGACTATCACTATTTATTGCAGCAACACTAATAACGCATCACGAAACGAAAATGTATTTAGATAAATCGAATCGAACGCTGCCGCTTCTACGCTGTGTTAAAGCTAAATACGCAAACTGTGTGAAGCTGAAACGATTTAAAAATTAAGCCTATAGAAAATTCCAGCCCACAAAGCCAAAGCCGTCAAGTGCGTGTTATAATACGTTGGCGGTAGGGTCTCATAGCTTTGTCAGAAATAAATAATCATTATCATCATTTATTATCGTAGTGTATGAAAGCAATGATCTCAATGCTCCAAAACAAGTTTTGAGTTTTCCAAAACATTATTTTACTCATATATTTATTAGGCCCAAGTTTGAAGGCATTGACAGATCTAAACAAACTAAAAATATATCTGTCTTTATCATTTCAAGCCATTAGACAAGGATGCCAATAGTTTTAGAAAATTTAGATCTGTCTTAGCCTTCAAACTTGGGCCTAGTATCTCGTAAACTATTACATTATGTGTAAAAAGTGCTATCGTAGACCGAATATTTTATTTAAATTAGCAATATGTACTTAAACGAATCATTCCAACGAAAAGTAACACTCATCATCTTCTTACCTTTATCCCACCTACGTGGGGTCGGTACAGTATGTACACTTCTTCCATTCGTTATAAATTACATACCTACTTACGTGATAAATTACACTAACCATGAAAAAAGAACATGATTTTGAATAAATGTCTTAGCAAGTTCATGATAATCAATTATTACAAACTAGCTGCGCCCTGCGTTTTCCGGGATAAAAAGTAGGCTACGTGTAAATCCAGACCATGAACGACCTTCATTCCTCATGTAAATTGGTTCAGCCGTTTCAGCGTTCATTAATAATTATAAACATAATTATATACTTTCGCTTTTATTAAATTGAGTAGTAAGATTATTTATGATGATAAATGATTGCACTCGTTGGTGCAGCCTCTCTTAAAAATCGTTGATTTGTTAATAATAGATAGGTAGGTAGTTCATAATCTGTAAATAATACTGTACGTGAAATACAAACTGACGCGACGACAAGGATTCGATTGGGTTATTTAATTACTTAAAACTAAGTTTGTGTTTGAACATTTGAACTACGATTGGGTTATTTAATTACTTAAAACTAAGTTTGTGTTTGAACATTTGAACTATGACTTACTATTACGGAACCCTAGGAAGGAAAGTGTGTTTTGACATCTTTTGACATTGACATTTTTGACATCAAAATTCAAATTGGTCATAAAATTCGTTATTTTGATGAAATGCAGTGTCAAAGAAATGTCACTGTCAAAATAAGCTGTGTGGGCTGAGTATAGGCGACGTAGGCATTTAGTAATTAGTTTTAAAAAATTTAACCACGTTGACTCCTCATAAAATGAACTTAGCTGTGAATAAATCATAGCTATCAAATAAATGACAAATGTCTGATAAACAGACAGACAGATTAAATTTCAATTTGTGTGATTTTGTCCAATGTCATTGTTTCAAGCAATCTGCCAACATATAAACATTCTTCATTATTTATTTTAAGGTTAACTTGAGAATGCTGCCAGTCGACATTAAGTTACGTTCCGTTTCAAGAAAATTTATTGTAGAAATAATCGAGGTGGCAATTTTTGCCTAACCTTTATTTTTTTACGCTACACTTTACCTGCACTTATTTTGGGCATTAATAGATGAATTTTAAATAAAATATATTCTCTTTTAATCATCAAATAGAGACTTCAATCATTTTATGCCTAAAGATTATTAAGTTTGAGAAATAAATTAATGAATGTTAATGATAGTTCCGCATGCAGAAATGTAATTACATCATATACTGGGATTTGTTCTTATAGCACACAGAAATATTTCGGCATAATGGGCCCAATGGCTAATTGAGATAAGAATGTATATACAGCACAACATAGCCTGGTATGACGTGGAAATACCATAAATAAACCCCATTGCGTCAGATTCAATACGCATACATAGACAACAACAACAGCAACGATAAACAACAATCCATTGAAATATTTTCGCCCACTTATAACAGTCGCCGAATCAGTGTTGCCAGCAAAAGTCAGTATCAGTATTTTTTTTTGTGGAACTTTTTGCCCTCCTAGAGCGTTAATGCAATAACAATAGAAATCCTAGTTTTTGGGTGGAATCGTCTGAAAATGTTTTTTTTTAAAACATTGTTTTGGCTTTTTTTTGTCTGTGGTGACGTGAAATTAGGTGCCGATCAAATTCAAAATTATTGTACGAGAACTACGAGATGCTAATGGTAATGCTATTTGTTATGATTGCAAAATTGTGATTGTACAATTTTATTTTTTGATTATTTCGTTTGTTTACAATAAAACATCTATTGGGATTTTTACGTACATACTGCTATTTGGAAAGGTCTTAAATCAAACACACGTATGTCCAAATTCGGTTTCTAAAGAACGAAAGTACTTGGAAAATGTCCACTCCACCAGAAAACTATGGGGTTTCTCCGCCAGGCGAAAATCGTGTGAAGTTGCCGCCACCAAACATTCGTTCAACATCGCAGTCTTTCAACATTCCTGCATTACTGCAGCCGCCGCCCCATTACGGTGCATCGGTGCCGGTGTACCCACACTACCACGACCACGATTTATACGACCAATCGAATTATCCTACTTCGTACTCATATGACCCGTATGGACCGGTAAATGTGCCCGCCCAGTATCCGCCTCCTCCACTTCCACCCCCACCTCCACCTCCACCTCCAACTCAATATTACCCGCCCAGGCCTTTAGGCCCCCCTATGTCGTATACAAACCCATATTACAGTCCTGAAGATGAACAGTTCTGTTATGATAGACCTCCACCATTGCTAACAGAGAGACCACCTCCTGTTTCACATCCAGGCACTTCTAACAGTTCGAATCAGGGTGACTATCCTCGCTTTAAAAGTTCCTCTAATAAAAGATTGTCCCCTCGAAGGGAAAGGAAATATATTGAAAGAGGAGAATATTTTCTTACAAAAAGCTTATCACAAGAAAATGAACGGGAAATGTCAAATATAGAAACTGATGAATATAGATATCATTCCGAAGACAGGAGAAGACCGATTGAAAAAGAAAGAGATAGGAGATACCGTAAAGAAAGGAGCTGCAGTCCAAGCTACAGCAGCCATAGATACAGAAGCCCTTCAAGATATTCTGAGAGAGAACGAAGAACAGGTAGTAAAGATTATCAGAGGTACAAAGAAAGGACAAGAGAAAAAGAGAGATATTTGGAACAAATGAAAGAGTATGAGCGGAGAAGGCGGGAGTATCAGCAATTTCGAAGTCCGATCTGTGTCAAGGGTGACAGAAGTGCAAGTAGAAGTTCAGATTATCACAGAAGAATGAGGTCACCCAGTAGGGGCAGCCACTATTCTAGAGACAGTAGGAGTAGAACTAGAGAGCCATCACATTTATCGAGAGATGATAGAGATAAAACAAAAAAGCCATTAACAGACCGGGAGAAAATTCTAGAGGAATATAGGTGAGTAAATACTTGTGTAACTTAGATCTTACTGATACCTAGTTAAGTTACTTAGGGCCCGTGGTGCATCCAGGGAGTCTAGGGGGCTCATCCTATATACATATCCTATTTACATTTTTTACTACTATCCTATACATATAATTACAGGGCAAACGGGAGATTAAACAACTTATATCTCAGGGTGACGAGTGTAGTGCTGTGCCGCGCAGGGTCTTGAATTCTGCGAGTTCAAAATTCTGGGTGGTGCAGACCTGTTATGGGCAAACGTGACATTTAACATCAGGCGAGCGATTTGCTCGTCTCGTCACTGAATTACATAAAAAAATACACATTTTTTATACCAAAAACATTGTGTTGCAGCAATAACTTCTGCAGAACTTCTGAAGATTTGATAGCTAAAGTGGAGCAATGGTCTAAAGAACATCAAACTGAAGAGGAACAGGAGGTAACACTTACATTTTTACAGCTTCACTACAAGCACCACGGAATTTCCTTCCGCTTTTTTTATAACAATTAATCCACATTTAATTCCGCAACTCGCCTATTGGTGTGATGATGTGGTCGAAAATAAAACATGCTGATTTAGAAGATACCCAATCACTTGAAAAGAAGACCTTGAAAAGTCCAACACTAGCTTTCACTTGGAGAAGTCGATAGTCTGTTGTATACCCTGGCTGTGTGGATTAAAATGTTTTGTATATATCTAAGGGAAATCGACAAATGGGTGGGACGGAGGTGAAGGTGGGGAATAATAATAATAATAATTCGTTTATTAGGCATCATTACATAAGAACAAAACATAAATAGATCCCAGAGTCTTCCGAACTAGTCATAGACTGTATGTCGGAAGCCAGTGGCTTCTCCAATTTGTAACAAGCAGTGATACCGTTATTACTTACTAAATAAAGGCACAAAAAATATTTTGGAATGAAAAAAAAATAATAATAATTATAAATTTTGAATTTTGAAATCAACAATTTTGATATAAAACAACTTCTTATTCAATCAATCGCCAAAAAAGAAAACAATAAAGTAAAATTACGAACAGAAAAAGAAATATCTACTTATACATTCGTACGTTAGTTTTCCAGTAATATAAACATAATTATGCAAGCCTTAAGCTTGCTTTGTACTGATTATATGTAGGTATATACCTATATAATATATGTGCACTTATATATGTTTTATGTATATATTTAAATGTATGTATGTGTATGGATGTTTTGTGTATGTATATACAGTGGATTTCATTTATTACGACCTTTGTTTTAGCGACCATTTCGCTGATGAATGAATGATGATGAAGGAATGTATGATATTTCTGTGTGTCATCACAGTATTTTATCTCAACCTCTTGACTGAGTTTACTTATATTCCCAATTCTTGTTTAGAATTAGGTGCCATACACTATACATACACTTCTGCCAAATTTGATCGAAATCGGTCGATAAATGGCGCTGCAGCAAATTTCCCCCCTTATTGAGAGAAAAAGCCCTCCAATCAAAAATCCCGACGACAAAAAAATGTTGAACCTGTATACGAAGTTTCGTCGAGATTTGTTGAGAATGCGACCTGTAAGGCTGTAACATACAAACAAACAAACATCTGGCCGGATGAAAGTTTTGACCAGTTGTTGCATAGATGCTTCGCTCGCTCGGTCAATGTGTTAAATATTTTGCAAAGTTAAGGAGGAACAAACATACTAAATAAGTTAAAATTAGGTTTGTATAGGCTGAACACTGAACAGTACTAACCCTGGACTGCTCTGGGGCTTTCAAGCCACCTAAAAGGTTGACAGCCAACAATATACTATCACATTCTAACAAAACCTAACAAAATCTTTCAGCTTAAATGGTATCGCTGTTCTCCCGCTGAACGCTACTACAAAAATCTGGAGGGTGATCGAGGAGTTAAGCAGACAAAGAAGCTAGAAGCCCTGTTGGAAACCTTCTTCGAAACATTGATTATGAGGGGGCGTAACGCCAGGCCCGCTGTGGATGAGCTGCCGCCACTGAGAGCTAGACCAAGGATGTGCTCCAAACGTAAGACTCTTACTTTACGAATTACAAAAATATTTTCAAAAGAAACAATTTATTTCAGGCATTCCACTCATAAACAACATTTTGACATTCTAATTATTATTTATTTGGCATTGCATTTATTGTGTTATAAATTATAATTAATTCTGAATTAAATTGTATTTGACATTCATATGTGTACATTGAGCAGCAAAATAAATTAATTAAAAAAATTGTCTACAATACTAAAGTCAAATAAAATAAAATGTCAATTAATTAAACTACTAACTATGTATGTAACATGGATGAAAAACTATATGGTTTCACCAAGGTGATAAATAAAAAAGTTTTTAAATAACATGCTTTTATTAATTAAATTTTAATTAAAAGTAACCTATGCTAATCCTGGCTACAATCTGGCTATCTTTTTTTTTATCAACATCGGTTTAGTAGTTAGAAGATAGGTTTTTGGTTACAAATATGAACACACAAACTTTTACATTTCTAATATTACTAGATTAGAATTAGGATTGTATAACAAAAGTTCATAATTATCAAATATAATCATTTTCATAGAGATTTTTTGTCTAGAATTATTTTCAGTTTTATCGTTGTTTTTTTACATGATGAGATTGATGTTTTCTTCTATCCCATTTCCTATTCATTATTATTTCTTACTAGCTGCACCCGGCGGTTTCATCCGCTGTTTTTTTTACTTTTAAATCTTCCCTGAACTTTCACAAATATTTCAAGATCAAAATTAGCGAAATCGGTCCAACCATCCTCGAGTTATAACCAGACAAATGAACAGCGATTCATTTTTAAACACAGGGTTATTCATAAAGGGTTTGCTAAGCCGAAAAGGGCTCATAGTACTCATTATTATGAACAACTTTTACTATGGGACCAACCCGATTTTCGAGAAAAAAAAATCAGCTGTTCCATAGAAAAATGTCAATGACAA
This sequence comes from Alcis repandata, assembly GCA_949125135.1. NCBI lineage: Eukaryota > Metazoa > Arthropoda > Insecta > Lepidoptera > Geometridae > Alcis > Alcis repandata. The sequence goes on along the minus strand of OX421235.1, from coordinate 6,235,410 downwards.
TCGACAAAATATATGAAACAGCTGATTTATTTCGGGTTTGTCCCATAGTAAAAATTGTTCATAATGATGAGAACCCTTTATGAATAACCCTGTATAAGATTTGCTCTTAGCGACACGGCCGCCAGTGTTAGTAATTTCTTTCATTCAGTGTAAATAAAGGGCCTTACTCATAAACGTTGCTTAAAGTTAGTCACTGGTTAAAATGCTCTGACAACTCGCTGACGATAAATGTCACGTGCGAAAACAATACGGAGAGCTTTAAGCATTGATTAACCTTAAGTAGGCTTTATAATTTATAATATTGACGACCTGTTGGCTCAGCGGTAATATATCCGCCTTATAAGCCAGAGGTTCCGGGTTCGATTCCCGGCCGGGCAGATGTTTGAATGATGAATTTAAATATCTGTTCTGGGTCTGGGTGTTAGTTGTCCTTGTCTTTGTGTGTGTTCCATGGGCTCCATGGCATCCCCGACACAGGATTTATCCTAGTGGGGAGCTATGAGTGTGAAATGTTTATAACTAAGGCCGGGAGAGTTTATCTATCTATTCTTACGTTTTATACGGCCGCTGATTAAAAGTGAACGCTATTTGATTTGACGACAGCGGTCCGCGGTAGTAAAGTAAAGTAGTTTATGGGCCTTATAACAGATTGTTACACTGGGCAAGTCATTACACATTGTACAAATTCATCATAAAAAGAATAAAATAAAAAGAAAAGAAATAAAAAAATTAAAAGAAGAAAAAAAAAATAAAAGTATAAAGTTGCATAAAATAATATCAATAGTTCTAATAAATATACTATTAGGTACTTAACTACACAAGAATGAAGATTCAGTTAGACGCAGTAGTATATCCCCCTTATAAGCCAGAGGTCCCGGGTTCGATTCCCGGCCGGGCAGATGTTTGAATGATGAATTTAAATATCTGCTCTGGGTCTGGGTGTTAGTTGTGTCTTTGTGTGTGTTCCATGGCATCCCCGACACAGGTTATCCTAATTGGGATCTATGAGTGTGAAACGTTTATTTCCTATTTATTTATTACTAGCTGACCCCCGGCGGCGGCGGCGGCGGTCACACACATTTTTTTTAAACTTTTAAACCTTCCCTGAACTTATACAAATATTTCAAGATCAACATTATCGAAATCGGTCCAGCCGTTCTCGAGTTATAGCCACCCAAACGAACAGCGATTCATTTTTATATATAAGATTTTATTTATTTATTGATTCCCCAGATGCCGACAAGAGTTCGTCTTCTTCTTCGTCGGAAGAGAGTGAGATAGACGAAGAGGGGCTGCAAGGGTATACAGACCGCATCATGCTGGAGCTGGAGCGGAAGCAGAGCCATCCGCGGAGACTGCATCCTGAGATGTGGTATGGACCTTTTAAACTAATTAACTTAAAAAAAACCGGTTAAGTGCGAGTCAGACTCGCGCACGTAGGGTTACGTACTATTAACTAAAAAGGCAAAAAATCACGCTCGTTGTATGGGAGCCCCCTTAAGTATTTATTTAATTCTGTTTTTTAGTATTTGTTATAGCGGCAACAGAAATACATCATCTGTGACAATTTCAATTGTCTAACTATCACGCTTCATGAGATTGATGTATTTCTGTTGCCGCTATAACAACAAATACTAAAAAACAATATAATAAATATTTAAGGGGACTCCCATACAACAAACGTGTTTTTTTGCCGTTTTTATAGATAATGGTATGGAACCCTTCGTGCGCGAGTTCGACTCGCACTTGGCCGGCGTTTTACTATGAAACAGCAGATATTTTCCGATTTCATCATTGATCACGTAGTAAAAGTTATTAAAAGTGTATACTAAGTCCCTTTCCGCTTAGCATAGTATTTTCTTAAAACCCTGCTTGAGAGTATTTTTGTCATGTCCTCAGGTTTAATAACCCTGGTGAGATGAACGGCGGCCCTCTCTGCCGCTGCAGCGTGCGCGCGCGCCGCTTCGGCATGCGCCACGGAGTCTACTCCGGGGAACTGACCTTCCCAAGATGTGAGCCGACGCAGAACAATATCGACAAGCTTTACCACTACCGGTGAGTATAAATAATAAACTCAATTTATATCTGCCATCGTTTTACCTATACAGGGTTATTCATAAAGGGTATGCTAAGCCGAAATGGACTCATAGTACTCATCATTATGAACAACTTTTACTATGAGACCCATACCGATAGGGACGATAGTACCAACCCAGAATTTGCGAAAAATAATCAGCTGTTCTGTATAATGTAATAAATGTCAGTGACACTCGACAAAATGTATGGAACACCTGATTTTTTTTCGCGAATTCTGGGTTTGTACTGTGTAATGTGTATTCTGGGTATGGCCCTTTTCGGCTTAACATACCCTTTATGAATAACCCTGTATTCAACAAAATAAACAAATAAATTAAACAAGAATTTCGAATATTAGTAAACTCAGTTAAGAGGTTGTTGAGATAAAACACTGATTCAACACATTGCCAGTGTTTTATCTCAACAACTTCTTGCCTGAATTCCCTCAAATTCAAAATTCTGGTTTAGAATTTAACATCAAAATTAATCAAAGCCACCCCGCTTTAATTAATTTTATATTTTAAATCGGTGTATTTGTTACAAAATTAAACGAACGACGAAGAATATTTTTTTTGATAAAATTTGGTATCAACTTGCAAATTTATTTTTTTATAGTTTAAACTATATTCATGTCTCGAGTTCGACTCTATTTAAAAATATGGCTGATATTCTGGTAGCGCCAACGTGACCAAAAATTGAAACCGATGTGTTCACATTTCGGAGAAAAAAAAATGTAGAATTTTTGAGTAATCACCAAAGTCGCCCTAGATCTCAAAGCCCGTTTTACGGTACCACATACTTCTGCCAAATAATATCAAAATCGGTCGGTAAATGGTACTGCAGCAAATTTCCCCCCCTTTTTGAGGGGGGGAAACCCCCCAATCAAAAAATTTCGACGGCAAAAAGAATTCTATGAAATTGTTGAACCTGTATACCAAGTTCCGTCGAGATTTGTTGAGAAATGCGACCTGTACGAGTACCAACATACAAGCATCCAGACTCTCGCGAAGTCTACTGTTCGCAAACTACTAGTTTTTAAATATGTTTAAAATATATTTTTTTTTATTTTTTGCGTAAAAATGTGCAGTTTAAAGTTACAATGTTCTTACTTGTGTTTCAGAATAACAGTATCGCCGCCAACAAACTTCCTGATCAAAAACCCTACAATCATCGGCCACGATGAGCACGAGTTCTTATTCTCTGGATTCTCGATGTTCTCTCACTACAAACTGGCGGAGCTGCCTACTTGCAAAGTGATAAGGTTCAATATCGAATACACGATTCTGTATGTGGAGGAACCGGCGCCGGAGAACTATACTGTGCAAGAGTTAGACTATTTTGGTGAGTATATTGTGATAACAACCCTTTTCACTGAACAATAAAGTTGAAAATGCCCTGAATGTAACACTGGCATCATAAGAGACCATAAGAACCATAAAAATGATAAGGGTTCTGTACAGCATCACAAGGAGTTTTTTAGGCAAAGTTATTTTAGACTTTTGAATTTTATTGTAAGATGTTAAAGTTATAAAAAGGTGAAGAAAAATTATGAAGAACATAGATAATATAATAGATAGATAAATAAACTCTTTATTGTTCACACCATAAATTACAAACAAAAGGGATCATAATACTATAAACTATATATGTAGTGTAACAACTTAACGCATCAACTGCCTTATCGCTAAGAGCGATCTCTTCCAGACAGAACATTATGAAAAGCACCATCTAGTTTAATTAGCTTCAACGTAAGGCTTGTTGATAATTTCTCACCAACTCATAAATACAAATTCTAAAATTAAATGAAATAGAATATATCTTTATTGCGCCCCAAACAAATACACATAGTACAATAAAGTACATTTTGATAACCTGTTTGGCTAAGTGGTAGTATGTCCGCCTTTTAAGCTAGAGGTCCCGGGTTCGATTCCCGGCCGGGCAGATCCTTAAATGATGAATTTAAATATCTGCTCTGGGTCTGGGTGTTAGAAGTCCTTGTCTTTGTGTATTCCATGACTTCCCCGACACAGGTTATCCTAGTTGGGAGCTATGAGTGTGTAACGTTATCTATTTAATATATTTTATTATGTATTTTATTTTTCAGAGGACTTCCTATTCACTGAGCTACTGGAGCTGGTGGACTTGGACCTCGGCAAAGCGACAGAAAACAGTTGTTCGCAGTTCCATTTCATGCCGCGGTTTGTGCGGCAGCTGGCGGACGGCGGCTGCGAGGTTAGTTTGTGCCTGAAAATTATAACCTACTAGCTGCGTCCCGCGGTTTCACCCGCGTTTTCCGAGATAAAAAGTAACCTATAACCATAGGACCATGAACAAGCTTTATTCCAAATTTTATGTAAATCCGTTCAGCCGTTTTTGCGTGAAAGAGCAACAAACATGCATACACTCTTACAAACTTCGCGTTTCTTAATATTAGTAGGGTCACTCTAAAGGCCTAGCACGGGGCGTGGGCAAGTTGTTTCCACCGCCTTTATCAACGCGTTGATGTGACAGAACTAGAATATGCATATCTTTGTCCCTTTTCCGCGGAATAAAAATGGCGGATAGACTATTCGTCCCAGCCGCGTGCTAGCTCTGCTGAGATAGTGTAGAAATCCATTAGAAAAAAGGATTTATAAATTCTGACTAGTATTTACAAACGTCTTTTTTAAATAACGTGTTTTTTAATCTTTCTTTTTTTACTTTCAGGTGTTATCAATGTGCGAAATAATGAAATATCTAATAGATGAGAGCGGCTTGTTGATTCCGCCTGAGACACTGGCCGACGTGCACGGTATGGACCATTACACCTGGCAGAAGTTCGTTGATAAGATCAAAGGTAAATTACTTCTACTAAGTTACAGTCATCAGTCAAGGCTACTATAAAAACTAATGTGGTTATGACACATTAACACGGGTTTAAGGGTTTTGTTTTGTTATCTGGGTGTTAGTTGTCCTTGTCTTTGTGTCAGTTTGTGTGTATGCAATGGCAACCCCGACACAGGATTTATCCTAGTGGGAAGCTATGAGTGTGAAACGTTTGTTGTTTGTTGAATACTCACGAAAAATGAAGTCGTTTACTACGACTAGTTTCGATCACATTCGGTTACCTTTATTAAGTGAGTTACAAGCGTGAAGCGCTTGTGGTTGCGTCTCATACTCATACAAACATAGACATAAATTACCTACTAGACATTACACAAGCCAAGCAAGTTAAGCCAAGCTATGAATAAATATTTCATTTTCATTTCATTTTATTGCATTTCAATGTTGTCAGGTATGATAGTAACGTACCCCGGAAGAAAGCCCTGCTCCGTGCGAGTGGACCAACTAGACCGCAGTCCGCCGGTCACCGACGATAAGGAGAAAGACAAAGAGGTTGCAACGAACTTTTTTCCGGAGATCGTGCATTTTGGCATCAGACCACCGCAGTTGAGCTACGCTGGCAACCCTGAGTGAGTGTTTTTTTAACACGCTTTTATTAGCTTCACCTGTATGTTTGTATGTTTGTTTGTATGTAACCGACTCCTTTGAGCGCGTTTTTGACCCACTTTAAACGGTCAGATTTCTTTCAAACTTTGTAGATATATCGAGGACCGATGACAATACACTAAACAAATCGTGTTTTTTAGTTTTTTTAACTATTAATTTTTTTAACACGCTTTTTCTATAAAGTTTCTTTAACTTTTAATACCGTTTAACTTACAAATGGTCGTACGGTACGTCGTTCGTGTCAGAGAACAGAGTGGCGCAGTGGAAGCGTGCTGGGCTCATAACCCAGAGGTCCCTAGATCGAAACCACGCGCTAGAAATCTTTTTGCTCAATATTTTTTGTTACGCATCAATTTTATTTTATGAGGTCTGAGGATCGAAACCACGCGCTAAAAATCTTTTTGCTCAATATTTTTTGTTGCGCATCAATTTTATTTTATGAGGTCTGAGGATCGAAACCACGCGGCTACAAATCTTTTTGCTCAATATTTTTTGTTACGCATCAATTTTATTTTTAATTTGCTTGAGCAGACGGCCAAAATCGGATAACACCAACACATTTGTACATATTAAGGATGGTTAATAGTTAGCAAATCGAACTAAAAAGCGAAAAATAAATAATAGTTTAAAAAAAACAAAAAAAACACGCTTTTTATAAAAAACCGAACTAAAGCGATTAGCATTTTGATAATATCTTAGAAAGCACCCCACGCTTTTTAAAAATAAAATACATATATTTATTTATTTACACTATTATTAATTTATATTTATTGAAATTTTCAACCCTATTCTTAATTTAAATTTATAAAATTTTATTTTCTATTTTTTTAGTTCGGTTTTTTATAAAAAGCGTGTTTTTTTAGTTTTTTTTTAACTATTATTTTATTTTGGTGGAGCACGGATTTTAGGGTTCCGTACCCAAAGAGTAAAACGGGACTCTATTACTAAGACTCCGCTGTCCGTCCGTCTGTCTATCGACAGACGGACAGTCTGCCTGTCTGTCTGTCCGTCCGTCCGTCTGTCCAGGCTGTATCTCATGAACCGTGATAGTTAGACAGTTGAAATTTTCAAAGATAATGTATTTCTGTTGCCGCTATAACAAATAATAAAACCAGAATAAAATAAAAAATTAAGGAGGCACCCATAGGAACGTACGTGATTTTTTTGCCGTTTTTATAGATAATGGTAAGGAACACTTCGTGCGCGAGTCCGACTCGCGACCGGTTTTTTTTGCAACCATCTCAAAGCTTACGAAGCAAAGCTTATGTAATTTTAATTTATATTCGCAGGTATCAAAAAGCGTGGCGGTACTACGTTAAATACCGCCACCTTATCGCCAACATGGCGAAACCCACTTACAACGAGCGGTCCAAACTGGCCGCAAAAGAGGCCAAACTGCAAGAAATGCGAACACAAAGCAAAATGAAGCGAGACGTAACTGTCGCGATCTCGTCTGAAGGCTTCCATACGACTGGGCTGATGTGCGATATTGTACAAGTAAGTAACTAAATTGAAATCTTTTAAATCTCGAACCGAAATCCATAAAAGCTGACTTGAGAGGGCGTGATGAATCCTATGCCACTCTTTCACGCAAAAACGGCTGAACGGATTTACATGACGAAGCTAAAATTCATATCGTATACTCAGATTTACTGTCCCTTGGAGCTGTGAAAAAAATCAAACTTCTAAGCCAACGCAATCAAAAGATACAGTTTATGGCGCAAATTTTCGAGACTCGCAAGGGAATCAGATCTACAGGGTACTTTCCGTGAACTTAGAATCTTGGAATTTGGTACGAAGCAACGTCTTATAGCACAGATAAAGGAAAAATTGCGAAAAGAATAACTTTTAGTTGTGCTATTTTGATTTATTTTTTATACTTATACACCTACAGGTTTATACGGAACCCTCGGTGCGCGAGTCGGACTCGCATTTGCCAGTTTTTAATTATATTAACATTAAAATGTATTTCAGCACGCGATGCTGATCCCAGTACTGGTCCGCCACCTCCGCTTCCACAAATCACTCGAAGCGCTTGAAAAGAAGATTGGCTACGTGTTCAAACAGCGTTTGCTTCTGCAAACCGCTTTGACTCACCCATCGTATCGAGAGAACTTCGGGACCAACCCGGACCATGCCAGGAATAGCCTGACCAACTGTGGGATACGGCAGCCGGAGTATGGAGATAGGAGAATACATTATACCAGGAAGAAAGGTACAATATACCAAGTTTTATAATTATTATGACTATTTCATAGTTCCGAACCTCTCTCAGGCATGAACCCTTAAGGCGAGACTTCGGTGTCTGTCTGGATGTCACAGTAAATTATCTCAGGAACTATACAAGCTAGCGGTCAATTTGTAGAAAAAAAAACATATCATGGGATATCATACCCTACCGATCATTCCAGAAAAAAAAAACTCAATAAGGCAATGGACAATTTGGACAATGCAGAATTCGCAATGTCCAAAAGTTTTATGTTTCTATTGATAAAAAAACTGTAAAATGGGGCGTCCGATTTTCGGCTGCATATGAGCGTGGATATAATTACCTTCGCCAAGTACTAAAATGGCCAAAGTCATGTAGAAAGCTGGCATAAAAAAACAATCAATTGGCAAGACATACCCTACTCTACTACCGATCATTCCAGTAAAAATACTTAGTAAAACAAGACTAATTTATTTAAAAAATCCGGCTTGTTCCATTAACATTTATGCAATCTCTACCAGGTATCGTGACCCTGATCAACATAATGTCTCGCTTCGGCAAGCGGAGCGAGACAGAATCCGAGATAAAGCATAACGAGCGGCTGGAGTTCCTCGGCGATGCTGTAGTGGAGTTCCTATCATCTATCCACCTGTTCCGGATGTTCCCTGGCTTGGCTGAGGGGGGGCTGGCCACTTATAGAGCGTCTATTGTGCAGAATCAGCATTTGGCGCAGCTGGCTAAGGTAAACTATTGTTCCTTAAGTTTTTATACAGGGTAGGTATAAGCCGAAAAGGGCTCAAAGAACTCATCATTATGAGCTACTTTTGCTGTGGGACCAAACTGGAATTCGCGAAAAAAATAAGTGTTCCATACATTTTGTTATTCACATTTTTCTATAAAAAGGCTTTTTTTCGCGAATCCCGGGTTAGTCCCATATCAATTATAAAAATTGATCATAATGATGATTTCTTTATAACCCTTTAATACAGGGTTATTCATAAAAGGTATGCTATGCCGAAAAGGGCTCATAGTACTCATCATTATGAACACCTTTTACTATGGGACCAACCCGAAATTCGCACAAAAAAATCAGCTGTTCCATAGAAAAATGTCAATGACACTCGACAAAATGTATGGAACAGCTGATTTTTTTTTCGCGAATTTCGGGTTGGTCCCGTAGTAAAAGTTGTTCATAATGATGACTACTATGTATGGGCCCTTTTCGGCTATAACTCTATATACACATTTTACTAGTAATTCAGTAGTTCAGTTCTAATCCAATTATGCCTATTTGTCGTCCTTTGTGTGGTCACCCCTCGATAGATTTGTACGTTTTATGGGCTGACCAGCATAACTAAGGTAAGTTATCTTCAAGATAAAATTAATTTACCATTAGAATTAGGAGTTTGATCGCTCTCCCAATTACGTTATGCGAACATAGACAGACAGCAAAGACAGCTAGGCATAAACTTCTAATTCTTATGTGGGAGGAGTGATACGACTTGCATCGACGCCGACGTCCCGCTTGGTGTGTGTTGTGCATTGTCCTCCAACTGCCAGCCTACCCAAACCAGCCGAGCTCCCTAAAATAACGGAGCAAGGCCTGGGGTCGCTGGCTGGCATGAACTTCTTCAACATACTCTGTGAGCTCGCATACTCTGTAAAACGACAATTTAATAAATAACGTGTCTGATAATTAATTTATTTTTAAACTTTTGTTATTATTTTTATGTTTAGTTTTTATGTAAGGCTTGGTTAATACTATTATGGTGTTAACCATTTGTTATATAAATAAATAAAATTGATCATTTATAAAACGATTTTTTATTAATTATTTTCTGTCTGCTGATTTGCATGGAACACCCAAGCGAAACTAATCCTTATGTCGCAGAACATAGACCTGGAGCAGTTCATGCTGTACGCGCACGGCTCGGACCTGTGCCGGGAAGTGGTGATGAAGCACGCGATGGCGAACTGCTTCGAGGCACTCATGGCCTCGCTGTTCCTGGATGCGGGCTTGCAGGTACACACTATTTTTTTATATAAAATTAATTGGTAAGTGGCAAACAAGCGACATGAGTTCTTTCGAACTTATGCACGAATTTACATACCACTGGCTTGCCGGCGAAGGAAAACTTCGTGAGGAAACCTGTGCTTACGTCCGGAGAAGAAATTCATTGGCGTATGTGAATCCACCAATCTGCACTTGGCCAGCGTTGTGGAATATGGCATAATCACCCTTCGAGGGTAAACCTGTATCCCAGCAGTGGGAGGATTGAAGGGTGTAAATGAAACAAGGGACGGGCCACCTGATGGCAAGTGGTCACCGCCGCCTATGGACACTTCCAATACCCAAGGCATCTTCAGTGCATTGCCTGCCTCTGAGGACTAACCTTACGTTTATTATATTTGTAGCCGCGTGCTAGCCCCGCAGCAGGCTTAGCACTGGCCATAAACAAATCGCCTTTCCACCGTTTTTATCCTGCGAGAAAGTGACAAATATACCTATATTCTAGTAAAGCTTTGTCACATGTTTGCATGGATTAAAAAGATGGAAAGACGATGTGTCTACGGCCCATGCTAGGCCAGCTGGAATAATACAGGGGGGAGAGAATTGTGAACTAGCACGGGCAGTGGACAAGCTTTCCTCAGTTTCTATTCACGCGTCGGCGTCGATGCGATGCGACAAAGTTAGAATATGGATGTTTCTCTTTCGCAAGGCATTAAAACGGGGGAAACCCTACTTCTCTTCGCCTCGTGCTATCTCTGCAGGGATAAATAATAGGGGGCAATCGGTGAAATATCAAAATTTTGTTCGTCAAACTCACAATAAAAATAAACTTACGATTCTGTGTTTGTTATTTTGATTTGTTTGTATTGTGTTTTTATCATTTATAATTAATTTTGATTTGACATAAATCAAAAAACTCAAAAACTCTAATAATCTCTAATTCTTAACTCTCTAAAAAAAAAATACCATTTTTTTGAAGTACTAGTACTATTTATTGATATAATCATTGGAATTGAAAAAGTTTTATGTCTATAATAAATAAACTATTAACTAATGATTACATACAAGTTATATTTATTGATATAATCATTGGAATTGAAAAAGTTTTATGTCTATAATAAATAAACTATTAACTAATGATTACATTCAAGTTATGATTATATTAGGCCCAAATTTGAAGGCATTTTAAGACAGAATTAAACTAACTAAAAATATATATCTGTCTTTATCATTGCAAGCCATTAGACAAGGATGCCAATAGTTTTAGAAAATTTAGATCTGTCTTAAGAAGTCTTCAAACTTGGGCCTATTGTTTCTAGGTTAAATATTTTTAACTTGTAATTTAAATACTACTAAACTACATGTGGTTAAAATATATGTGTTTTTATATTACTAATAAAACAAGCAGTTTCCACTTAGCGAAAATTTCACGGGTCGCAATGAACTGCAATGAAATACAATTTTGCAGGTAGCGGACCGTGTGTTCGCACTAGCTCTTTGGTACAAACACCCAGATCTATACGACGTATGGCTAAAGGAGCGGCCTCACCCGTTACAAGAGCAAGAGCCGCTGGGTGACCGACAGTACATCAAAGACTTCGAGTTTCTGCAAAAACTCACCGAGTTTGAGACGTCTATAGGTAAGTTTTTTTCTTTTAAATATAACTTTAATCCTTACAAAAAGTCCGATCATATTTCTTGAGATTTGACTAGATATGCAATCACTCGTAAATACAACGGCAAAAGTTCGGATGTCGGAATCTTGCATCCAGAACCTTAAATGGAGATGTGATGGCGACAGGTGTAAAGAGCTCGGTGAAAAGGTGCTCTCCGAAATGGAAAAGCGCAAATGCATTCATAATATTTTTCAGGATGCGGTGCGCACTTTAAAGCGCCTCGGACGCGATACAACAATTAAAAAAAAATGAACGGCCAAACATTTATTCATTACATATTAACACTATTGAATAAAAACGTTGTTCGCCGTTCACATGTCATACCATCATCTAAAAGATTCCAATCTCAAAGCTTTGCCAAATACTATCACTTCTGGGCAGATGACGCCTTTTTGAATGATGTGGTCAGCCAGCAAGTTCCCTAATCTTAAATTATTAGGCAAGATTTTTAAATGTTTTAAACTGGTGAATGAGTTTGTTTGCAAAAGTCTGCAAATACTGTCTTCCGAGAGTGGAACTGAACAAAAAATTTCAATTGTCTCAACATTCAAACTATTCGACAGTAGGAAAAATAATTGCTGTTCAAAATCAGGAGGTGCAAAAATCATTTGTATTTCGACTCCGAACCGAAATGTACACAACTTTATTGATTTTAGATTTCTGAATGGCTCAATTTTTAATGTTCGATTTTGCAGCGGCGTATGTATGGTAGGAGTACTGATGCCTAGAGATAGGCTTTTTAAAAACGGGCACAGCTGGCTTATATCCATCATAGCATTCAAATCTAAATCGTTAGCACCATCTATCTTCAAGGACACTAAATTTCTTCCAACCACTTCTAGCAGTCCTTTCACATGTGCGTGATAGGCAACACCTCCGATATCCAGTTCCCGTAAATTTTGTAAAACAGTTAAAGCTTCTAGATTATTTCGGAAAATTCTTTCGCCGTAAGTAACGGTCATTTTTTCAAGTTGTGGACACATTTTAATGATCAATTGCAGATCCTCCAATGTATGAGACTTAGCGGTGTAAGATTTTAATTTGAACTGTTTACTGGATAAATGTTCATTGATGGCAAAGTATTTAAATACTTCCAGAAGCGTCTGGGAGTTATGAACACCTAAATCAATATGTTCAAGCTTCTCACAAGAAAGTAGAATAGAATGAAATATTTGAAACCCATCTTTATCTAACCATATTAAGCTCTCCTGGGTTAGTTTACGCAAATTATTTAATTCAGCCAACAACATCATGCTAGTATAACTATGATGATCCCATTCACTAAGCGATAAATTGAACTCTTCGAGAAACTTACAATACTTTACTATACATTTTACCATACTTTCTGTACAGTAACGTATGTCCAAATATTTGAGAAAATGTAATTCTTTTAGAAAACAAATGACATCTGTCTCGTTAGCGTGATAATCAATTTTTAAACTGACAAGACCAGTAAGCATGTACGACTTGGAAGAAAATGAGCGTTGAAACATTGGAAATGTGTCATAGAGCAGCACTATTGAGGTCAGATTTTTGCAGAATACAGTTTCAATCATTCGTTTGATGATATGCAGGCTGTAATTCTCTCGAATTACGGACCGGCTAATTTTTTTTAGCGCTCGTAAAGCTTCATTTGTAACTTTATCATGGTATATCCTTGGTATGTTTAAATGTCTTCGAAATGTATCAATATATTGAGATAGTGACGCTTCGGCTGTAATGGCATTGGTTGCGTACAATTCTGATACAGGCAACAGTAATTTTTGTGCTTCAAGTGCAATCAAGTCTCCGATTTTGATTATCGCCATTTGTTCAAGTGCCTCAGGTTGCCGCACCAGGTGCCGCTGCATTTTGCCTGTATCTGCAAAATCAAAACATGTAGTTAGTCAGTTATGATTATTGCATGTATAGATTGATACCTAGAAAAAAATATAGGCATTCAACAAGGCGGTGAATAAAAATAATGGTCGACGCAATTCGTGCCTTCACAAAGCCCTTTGAGGTAAGGTTTTAAGGTTTGAGAATGTTTAAATCTTGTTTTACTCACCAATTGGCGGAAAAAATAGTCGCTGGAGCATACCTACTGTATTCACGTGAACGTGTGTGAGAAACTAATTATTGTAATAGTCAATCGTTTTAAACGCAAATTATCACATTATCTGAGATAAAAAGAGCACTTCGCGCAAGTCATGTTTGCAATAAATAGAGAAACACGCACTTAAAATCTCAATACTGCTTGAGTAATACACTCGATCAATATAATTCTTTTATTAATTCCAATTATTAACTTGATGGACCACTTGTCTTTAGTGCGCTACGTGAAAATCGTGAAATGCCCGAGACGAGAATAGTGAATATCGAGAACAGTGTTCACAACCTCAAGCCAGGCAATTATCGTACCAGGGCCGTAAAATTATCGTATATGGGATAATATGGATTAAAATTATCGTATCCATCAGAAAAATAGCTAATTACATTAAAAAATCATATGAAACGTGACAATAATATGTTGCAAATGCTTTATAGTTTGAATCTTGTAACATTCTGTTTTTTGAATTAAAAAAAAAAAAACAAATTTTAAATGTTCGACATGTGGCACAGACCTGAGCCGGGCCCTCGTCCACTTTGCGTTTAATAAACGCGCCAAAATTTCGAATATCTAGAAGAAAATAATGTTAAGGGATAGATAACCATGAAAACAAGCATATTTTCCAAAAGTTTAACTCAATAGATTCTGTATTTGCGAGAACAATATACACAAAAATATATTGATGAAACTTAACATTTATATGAATATAAAAATATACAATTTTTAATCTTTTCCGTAAAAGAGGAACCAAAATACGCAATATACTCTCTTTGAACGATATGGTGTTCGCTTTAAGTAATTAGGATTATTAAGAGAACCATGAAAACAAGCATATTTTCCAAAAGTTTAACTCAATAGATTCTCTATCGGTGTACAGAGTGTACTTAATTATCAAATTTTGCATCTGAAAATTATCGTACAATCTGCGTACGATAGTCGTGTCCTATCGTACATCGTACGTAGGTATGAAATTATCGTACATGTACGATAATTATCGTACGGTTGTGAACCCTGATCGAGAAATGAAATGACAATGTTAGAGTTAGACTCGCTGCTAACTGTATCGATTTTATGTCTTGCGTTCAAAAACATTGAAATAGTATAACCATGTTTTGTGTAAAATATTATAATGAAGTTATCTACGTTATCAAGATTTTTGTTCCTAAAAATAAGTAGGTAGGTAGGTAGTTTGTATTTTGCAATAAATTTGTGCGAGTTCTTACCTCAGATCAAGTAGAAAGGCAGATAGTCCCGCCTTAGATCCAAGTGAAGCCAAACATTACCCTTTTTTTTTTTTTTTTTTGTTTACCCAATGGAAATCCTTTATGGATACCACGCCCGCCCCGGGGAAGGCAGGGTGGTTATGTGGGAGTCTCCGCCCTAGTGGCGGCATACCCACTAAAACCACTGGGGAATTCATCGGCCGCCTGGTAGGGCAAGGTGGTGTCGCGTTAGCATTGACCACCTTGCCCCGGCGACGGGCCCGATTAGGGCCCCCTGCACCCATGGCGGGGTGACCCTGTTCCCCAGGATCACCCCCCAGACAGTGTGGGGTCGTGCAGGCCGGGAGAGTCCCCCGACTCTACCGGCAACCCCACTGCCGAGGAGCAAGGAGACGGGCGAACCACCCTCTCGCTCCCCAGCCCCGCTCGCTCGCACGTGGTGGGCAGTGTGGTTAGCACCACCCACCCCGCCTTAAGCCCACGTTCCTTTCACACCCGGCCGCAAACCTCACGCGGCGAGGTGCAAAAGGAACCCTCCTCTTTCCCTTGCACTCCCGACCGCGACCCACACGCGGCGAGGAGCACAAGGAAAACCCTCCTGGTGGCACCGCTGTCACCGCCCGAGCGTGGAGCGCCGTTTCCTCCAGGGTCCACCACACTCGTCACCAGTGGCAGCAATGCCACCGTCCAAGTGTGGAGCGCCGCATCCCCCGGCGTCCACCACACTCAGACCCTCCTCCTTTCCTTGCACTCCCGACCGCGACCCACACGCGGCGAGGAGCACAAGGAAAACCCCCCTGGTGGTCCGAGCCATCGCTCAGACCCCGGCTCATCCGCTGTGCCCTCTGCTAATCAGCCCTCTGCTGCCAGAGGGACACGCGGAAGGCCCCACCTCGGGTTCCTCTTCGTTTCACCGGGCTCAGTGCCACGGCTACTTATCCCCCCCGCCACGGAAAGGCTCCGAACCCATTCGGGGGGGAAGCCAAACATTACCCTACTGCCCGTGTACTTCAAGCGCATATTACCGCATAAAAACTACCTGAATCAATCGTCAGTTCTTATGTCAGTTGATCAGAAAACGTGGACAAGAAAAATAAATAAATGAAATGATGACAAATAATTAAAACACAGTAAAAAAAAATACGCAAAAGTAAAAAAGACGTCCGATGGAATAACTTTCCACGTGTCTACCTGTCTACTTATCGTAAATAACATCTCATAGAACACAAACATCATAATTTTTAGGTTAGAAGTTCGAATACAAATGTCAAAGTGACATTTTGTCATTCGGGTAGTTTTTATGCGTTACTAAGCGCGTGATTTTTACGTACACGGGCAGTAGGGTAGTTTTTAGCACTTGGATCTAAGGTGGGACTCTATCTGCCTTTTTACTTGATCTGAGGTTCTTACAAAACAGCGGCGCGCCGCCGTGAGTTAGCAACTTCACCATCGCGTCAATGATCAATCGAGTTCACGTCAAATGAATCGAGTTAGGAGTATCGTCGCATCGAGATCGAGAACAAGCCGACTCGATTCGTATTTATTAATTCCTTACTCGAGTGGCGTTAACTCATTTTTGCAATGTTGGTCAAACGTTCGTCGTCTCAGTGCTTGTTTGGTCTATCTGCCATTGGTTGTTTTTTACAGTAGACGAGTTTCTTTCTCTATTTTAAAAGAGAAGCTATAGTTATAGGATTTGAAAATCTTTCATAATACATTGGTAAAGGTAACCAATGTATTATGAAAGATTTTCAAGTCTTATAATTATAGCTTCTTTTTTAAAATAGAGAAAGAAACTCGTCTGCTGTAGAAAGTAGCCAATGGTAGATAGACCAAACAAGCACTGAGACGACGCGTTGTCAATTAATACAGTACTACTCTATGCATAGATATACTGAGACTCTATGGTTAGCGTCGTGAGAGAAACCGACCGAATTTAGGATGACATTTTCCATTCCATGTAGTTATAACTGTTTGAAGCGGCTGTGCTGTCTCAAAAATAATAGTCAATAAGATCGTTCATTACACGATTTTCTTTTGTTAATCTTTTTAATATAACAGTTATTGTTTCGGAACTTCAGTTTTTATTATAAAATTCTTTATTATAACAGAAAAATGAAGATATGTGACGGTTTGAAATGATGGTGATTCATTGAAGCAGTAAGTGCAATTTGATTATTTGAGCGATTGATTGGTGTATTTTCCAAGCAGGTTTTACAGAGGCCCGGTGCTGCTTGGCCTTTGGCTTTAGGTTTAGCACTGGATAGTTTATAGCAATTAGTACCTATAATATTTTTTTTTAATTGGTCCAGAGTTATAGAGATTACCTTCTTCAAACATAGACATATACTAGGGAGAACATACAAACTTTACATCTTTATTTGAATATATACTAGATGGATTTGTTTATTTGTTATCAGTGTGGTCATAAATTAATCTTTCTTATTTCAGTTATAATAGAGCCATGCACAAGTTTACCGTCTCCACTTCTACCTTTCCGATGCATATAGATACACATTGAAGACAAACATTACCTTCTATATGAACATGATTTAAATTTACAGGTTTGCCCTCTGCAACGAAGCTCACTTTCCCAGCCTATACAATTTGACCATAGCCTGTTCTGTCCGGTCAAACTATGCCTCGCGGTTTAAGCTATATTTGAACTTGAAGATTTCGAAGACGAGTAAGGCAAGCACACTAAAGCAGGCAACACAACTATTTCTCCAAGCAGAAAAATTCTGGAGAGACTTTGAAATGCGACAACACTGAGAGTACATGGAGATGAGAAGAGAACAGAATAGAATTAGGGAAATGAAAGTAGAGACTCGGAAAGAATGGCTAGAACTAGCATCAAGAGCTTTAGTTAGACACTTAAGATAGATTAGTTAATAGTCGCTAAAAATAACTGTTTTCAAATGTATTAACAATGTATGTGTGTAGCTGTGTAGTAAAACTTGATTCAATAAATGAATATTGTCAACTTTAAGATAATTTAAATTATATATATAACTAGCGGTCCGTCCCGGCTTCGCACGGGTAGACACTATAAATTGAGATTTGAGCTATCCTATCTGTTAAGTTAGATCGAACTGCACACGGTGTGCAAATTTGATTGAAATCTGTTAAGTAGTTTAGGAGTCTATAGCGGACAAACAAAGTGACACGTAATTTATATATATTAAGATTTTATAATTACTTATTTTAATTTTAATATTTTGGAGGCTGATTAATTATAATTTAATTAAATTTAAATAATATTCTTATTCATTGTTTTCTTTTGTTTTTATAACAATAACTTCTCTAGTAAATAAGTTAACAATGTATCATTTGTTCAGTAAATATATCTGAATCTGAGTTTCTATGTACTTTATTTGGCCAGATTCATGTTTCCTTTCAAATAGCAGATCCAGAAATAAAATTAACATAGCAATATTATAGATCCATATTAAAGTTTATATGTAACAGCTGAACAGATTTGAATGAAATTGGATATTATAAATCTTGGATTAGCACAGTACTTTTTATAACTTACGGTTCTTGAAGAATAGCGGGTGACGCCAATCGCTGGTCTATTATAAGAATCCAAAAGTACAGGCGTGAGAGTAAGTATATTTCTTCAATTAACATGTCTCAAAGACTGTTTTAAAATCAATATCGATACCAAACAAGTTATTTATAGCCTATCATAAGATGCTAATCTTTCAGGGCCTAAGCTGTATGTAATCTGGCCGAATTTTTTTATACTGATTCATACAAATTTTTGTACAAAAATAATTTGTAACTCTAAGTGCCTAGTTTTCTCTTGTTCAAAAATTCAGCTTTGAATTTTTTTAAATAAAAAAACTGAATACTTTAATTGCCAATGTAGTTATTAACGAAATAAACTTACATTTAACATAAAAAACCTTAACACTATTACGCTTTATTTCAAATCAAAACAAACCTAATTAAAAACAAAAAAAATACACATTGACTTTTCATTTGACTTTTTGACCGCCAAAGTCTTATAAAATTAGAGCAGGTAAAGGTAGAGGCAATTAGGTAGAGCTAGTGATTCTGTTTTTATACAGGGTTATTCATAAAGGGTATGCTAAGCCGAAAAGGGCTCATGGTACTCATCATTATGGACAACTTTTACTATGGGACCAACTCTAAATTCGCGAAAAATCAGCTGTTCTATACATTTTGTCGAGTGTCATTGACATTTTTCTATGGAACAGCTGATTTTTATTTCGCGAATTTCGGGTTTGTCCCATAGCAAAAGTTGTTTCATAATGATGAGTACTATGAGCCCTTTTCAGCTTAGCATACCCTTTATGAATAACCCTGTATAAAAACAGAATCACTAGTTCTACCTAATTGCCTCTACCTTTACCTGCTCTAATTTTATAAGACTGGCGGTCAAAAAGTTAATATACACTTGCAAACATGTTCGCGAATATAGTTTGCAAATGCACAATAGAGCGCTCTAACAAGAAATCTATGCAGTAAAACTAATTTGGCAACTTAAAATGTTTCAAAATCGTCATCAAAAAGTGCTTTTTTTAAATTTAAACACAGAACATTAAATTTGTCTTTCAGTTTTTACCCTCTACTGTAAAAAAATATTTATGGAACAAATCTGCTTTTGGTGGAGGATAAAAGCAGACAATAAATCAGCCCTTTTACTTATTGAATGTAATTCTACTTAGTGTTCGTTTTTTTCCTGTAATGTGTTTAGTGTGCAATAAAATTTATATGTATTCTATTCTGTCAGGTGTGGAGTTCAAGCACATCCGTCTGCTGGCTCGCGCGTTCACCGACCGCTCCGTCGGCTTCACGCACCTCACTCTCGGCTCCAACCAGCGGCTGGAGTTCCTCGGTGACACTGTACTGCAGCTGGTGGTGTCCGACCGCCTCTACCGGCACTTCCCCGACCACCACGAGGGACATCTCTCGGTGAGTGTGGTGTAACTACCAACTGTAGAATGTGGGATCCAATCAGCGGCTAGAGTTCCTCGGTGACACTGTACTGCAGCTGGTGGTGTCCGACCGCCTCTACCGGCACTTCCCCGACCACCACGAGGGACATCTCTCGGTGAGTGTGGTGTAACTACCAACTGTAGAATGTGGGATCCAATCAGCGGCTAGAGTTCCTCGGTGACACTGTACTGCAGCTGGTGGTGTCCGACCGCCTCTACCGGCACTTCCCCGACCACCACGAGGGGCATCTCTCGGTGAGTGTGGTGTAACTACCAACTGTAGAATGTGGGATCCAATCAGCGGCTAGAGTTCCTCGGTGACACTGTACTGCAGCTGGTGGTGTCCGACCGCCTCTACCGGCACTTCCCCGACCACCACGAGGGACATCTCTCGGTGAGTGTGGTGTAACTACCAACTGTAGAATGTGGGATCCAATCAGCGGCTAGAGTTCCTCGGTGACACTGTACTGCAGCTGGTGGTGTCCGACCGCCTCTACCGGCACTTCCCCGACCACCACGAGGGACATCTCTCGGTGAGTGTGGTGTAACTACCAACTGTAGAATGTGGGATCCAATCAGCGGCTAGAGTTCCTCGGTGACACTGTACTGCAGCTGGTGGTGTCCGACCGCCTCTACCGGCACTTCCCCGACCACCACGAGGGGCATCTCTCGGTGAGTGTGGTGTAACTACCAACTGTAGAATGTGGGATCCAATCAGCGGCTAGAGTTCCTCGGTGACACTGTACTGCAGCTGGTGGTGTCCGACCGCCTCTACCGGCACTTCCCCGACCACCACGAGGGACATCTCTCGGTGAGTGTGGTGTAACTACCAACTGTAGAATGTGGGATCCAATCAGCGGCTAGAGTTCCTCGGTGACACTGTACTGCAGCTGGTGGTGTCCGACCGCCTCTACCGGCACTTCCCCGACCACCACGAGGGGCATCTCTCGGTGAGTGTGGTGTAACTACCAACTGTAGAATGTGGGATCCAATCAGCGGCTAGAGTTCCTCGGTGACACTGTACTGCAGCTGGTGGTGTCCGACCGCCTCTACCGGCACTTCCCCGACCACCACGAGGGACATCTCTCGGTGAGTGTGGTGTAACTACCAACTGTAGAATGTGGGATCCAATCAGCGGCTAGAGTTCCTCGGTGACATTGTACTGCAGCTGGTGGTGTCCGACCGCCTCTACCGGCACTTCGCCGACCACCACGAGGGGCATCTCTCGGTGAGTGGAGAGTAACTACTACTTGTCCGGCTGCTCCAAGAATTATTGAAAGTTGCTAAAGCATTGTAAAAAGTTGAAAGTAAATTCCTTTACTACCTTTTCAAAGTAGAAGTATCTGCTCGCCCAATACAAAATACTTTTCAATTTTATTTAACAAAAAAGGTAAAATTAGAAACCTATACTGGCTACCCTGGCTCAGATTCTATCTTCACAATAAACATCAGTAGGTAGTTCCAGCGAAACTTAATCCTCGATCAAATAAAATAAAAAATGGTCTGTTTTCTATTTCCAGCTGCTCCGATCATCTCTAGTCAACAACCGCACACAGTCGATGGTGTGCGACGACCTCGACATGTCTGCTTACGCTATCTACAACAATCCCAAGACGAAACCAACTACAAAGAAACACAAGGCCGATCTGCTCGAAGCTTTCTTGGGAGCTTTGTACATAGACAAGGTATGATCTTTGCATTTTTAGTCCCTTTCTAAACTAGATAAGGTCATCTTCTCCTGGGTTTAAATTATGGTCTAGCTACATCCCGCGGTTTCACCCGCTATTCTACAGAAACCGTTGATGCTTCTAGTAAAAAAGTAGCCTAGAAGTTAATTCAGAATATAAACTACCTCCTTACCTAATTTCATCCAAATCCGTTTATCAGATTCAGCATGAAAGAGTAACAAACATCAGGCGAACTTTCGAACTTATAATATATTATTATTAACTAAGTAAGCAAGTTTATATAGGGTTATTCATAAAGGGTATGCTAAGCCGAAAAGGGCTCATAGTACTCATCATTATGAACAACTTTTAGTATGGGGCCATCTAAGAATTCGCGAAAAAAAAATCAGCTGGCTGTTCCATACATTTTGTCGAGTGTCATTGACATTTTTCTATTGAACAGCTGATTTTTTTTTCGCGAATTTCGGGTTGGTCCCATAGTAAAAGTTGTTCATAATGATGAGTACTATGAACTCTTTTTCGGCTTAGCATACCCTTTATGAATAACCCTGTGTAAGGCGAGTAGCTAGCCCTATATTGTTGGTCTTCTTCCCGCTTATGACATGGCTTGGCTGTTTAAAGTTGTTATAGGACAAACAACCGGGGCCTACAATTTAACGTGGCCTAAAATATTATTTTCTTTACGATATTTGTAAGTGAATTCACCAACCCGCACTTGGCCAGCTTGGTGGAATACGGTCTAATCACTCTTCGAGGTTGTAGACCTGGTATCCTAGCACTGGTATGATTAAAGGTTTCTTGTTGTATATACAATTGAGTGACTGAGTGAGTGAAATCGCTCGCCTGATGTCACATCTCACATCACGTTTGACTATAACAGGTCTGCGCGGCACAGCAGCTCAGATAAAAGAGGTTTAATCTCCTATTTGCCCTGAAGTTTAAAAAAGAAAAAAAAATCGAAATCAATTTATTGAGCTTGTGGGCCTGGGTTACAAAGTTGTTTAGGTATATTATAAAGATCTCCAGACCCCGCCTGTCAGCGTACAAGCGTGCTTCGCTGGGAGTTGGAACAGGTCGAGTTGCTGTTGATATATGAATGTGATGATTCCAGAACCTGGACTACTGCATAGCGTTCTGCAACGCGTGCCTGTTCCCGCGGCTGCAGGAGTTCATCATGAACCAGGACTGGAACGACCCCAAGTCCAAGCTGCAGCAGTGCTGCCTCACGCTGCGCTCCATGGAGGGCGGCGAGCCCGACATTCCGCAGTACAAGTGGGTTTCATTTATACTCTAGTCGACTCTCTGTGTCTCTGTCGAATGATGATCAAAAGTAACCTACGCCCTTTTCTGCACCATGACAACGAATTTCTAAAAAAAAACCAACAAAAAAAGAGAAAAACCTCATGATTGGTGGCGTAAAAACTAATTCAGTTCCGTAGTTAATCTTGTTAGTTTAATTTAATTTATTGTAATTTAATATGATTGATTGAATGAATAAAAGTTTAATTCTTCAGGACTCATAATTTGCATATTTTTACACGCTTTTTATTAGCTTCACTTGTATGTTTGTAACCGACTCCTTTGGGCGCGATTTTGACCTACTTTAAACTGTTCTTTTTTACAAAGCGTGTTTTTTAGTTTTTTTTTTAACTATGTATTAATTATTTACACATTTTTGTTATAATGAAACACGGGAATTCTCACGTAAAAATTAAGTTGTCTACTACGACTAGTTTCGGTCACATTCGGTGACCTTCATCAGGTGAGTTTACAAACGTGACGCGCTCGCGGTTGCATCTCGTTTGGCACTGCGGACCGCGGCGCGGCGCGCGCGTGATAGCGGTATTATAACAAAAATGTGTGTAAACCACATTAGTTTCCATAGTCAAATTATTTACACCTTGAACATTGCAATAAGGTGTTTTCTGGTTTCTAAAGCTACTATTAAAATACAGAGTGATCGAGTGCATGGGCCCGACGAACACGCGAGTCTACACAGTGGGAGTCTACTTCCGCGGCGAGCGGCTCGCGTCGGCGCGCGGCCACTCCATACAAGACGCCGAGATGAGTGCGGCGACTGTGGCGCTTAGCAACGCGCATGGTATGTGAATTGTGAAGTTTGGTTTTTGAAGTCACTTGTAATAGTCGAAAAGTCCCTCTTCTCCCTCTCAACTTATCACCCTCCCGTCCCTCTTAATTTCTCATCGCCCTCCACTGAGAAAAATTTCACCTAATTGATAAGCACCAATTTTTATGGTGACAACTATCATAATAATAATATATGGTTGTCATCGTAAAAACTAGTACTAGCAGTTTTTAGGGTGAGAACCATATTATTATGATAGATACTATATGGTATTATGGTACTTTAGGTGAATTCATCGGAATTTTGAAGGCCATTTTTCTCAGTATATCATTGTCTAAATGTCACTCTTCTCCCTCTCAACTTATCACCCTATCCCTCTTAACTTCTCATCACAATCCCTTCTCTCTGAACATCTTATCAACCTCCCACCACTCCGGTAAGAGGTCCTATTTTAGAGGTTGAGAAGTAAGGTAAAGTTTGAGAGTCCATATCAAACAAATATGGTGAAGTACAAAGTTTATGAATATTCATAGACTATTAATTTGGTTTTACAGAAAATTTAAACGTCTGTGTAAATTTCTAAAGTTCTGTACTTGCACAACCGACCCTATAGTCTGCTTTCTTAATGACTCAAAAAAGAAGTCGTATTCAAATTCAAATGCGGTAAACCATCTATGGAAAGCCTTATACAGGATTATAAGAAAAAGGTATGCTGAGCCGAGTGTCATTGACATTTTACTATGGAACAGCTGATTCTTTCCCGCGAATTCCAGGTCATAATGATGAGTACTATTAGCGCCCTTTTTGGCTTAGCATACTCTTTTTAACCGACTTCAAAAAAGGAGGAGGTTATCAATTCGTCTGTGTTTTTTTTTTTTTTATGTTTGTTACCTCATAACTTTTGACTGGGTGAATCGATTTTGATAATTCTTTTTTTATTAGAAAGCTGACGCTTCCCATTTGGTCCCATTTCAATTTCGTCCAGTTCTGATAATGGTATCCATGATAAAACCATATAAGTCTTAAATTTGCATAAGTACGTGCGCGACAAATAGATGAATAACTCAATAGTCGGTCTCTTGAAGTCGGTTTTTGTTTTTTGTTTTGTTAAATAATGTTCTTGTCTTATAACCCTGTATGTAAACATTAAAAACGTTACATTAAATCGATATTTTTTTCTCCACAGAACTATTCCCGCAACTGGACCACCAAAAACGCGTCATAGCCAAGAGCGTGAAAAAGAGAAGGAGGGACAAGAATTCCGGGCGTACGATCGAGCCGCAATACAACGACCGAGTGCCCAAAGCTTACAGACGTAACATCAAAGACGAGTCCGACGAAAGCAGCCCTAACGATGTTTCCGAAGAAGAAAACATAGCGATCAAAAACGACGATTCGGGCTTAGACAGCGATTCGGAATCACTTGCTCCCGAGAAAACGAATAATATACAAATCAGTAGTTTATTAAATGATATGGAGAAGGTCAAAGCGGATATGATTAGGAAAAATGAATACGAAAAGCTGAAAGAGAAGTGCAGGAGGTCTGAATCAGATAATAATGGAGAATAGTAATGTGTGTGATAAAGAATTAGTTTTTTATGATCAGGTAGATAATGCAAATATTTGTATAAGAGCAAATCTTTTCCTAAGGTAGTAAACTTTCTAATTTAAGTGTAACTTTATAAATCAGTCAAATGTCGCTTAGGATATTAGTGTATTTGCGGTGATTGAATATCAATCGTAGTATTAGCAGTAGCCACTTTTGTCTAAAACTACATTTATAATAGTGTATGTAATTATATTATCAAGTTTAAAAAATCTTAATGTAAGTAATACATGTTCATATTTTCTTTAACTGTAACATTTGCATTTACCGAATTTTAGATAAACCTTTTTGTCGCAAATCCTCGATTTTATAATAAAGTTAACAATTAAAATATAAAATCCAGTTACCCAATTTTTTTAGGTTCCATAGTAATTTTCCATAGTTTTGTGAATTTTTTTAGACTAGTTTTGAATTGTATTTCATCCAATTTTAATAGGATTAATAGTTGTAATCGATTCTTTATGATTAAAAAAAGTTAAGAATAAAGTAAAACAATTTGGACACATACAAAAGTTATTTTAATGTTAGTTTCAAGACAATATAACGCAGCACAATGTGAATGCGAGAGGTCCCTTCGCTTTCTTAGCGCGGAGTGTGAGCCATTGCTTCTGGTTGGGGACGTACATTTCCGCTGGCATCAGCTGTTCTGGGGCCTCCGTATCTGAAAAGACAAAAGTATAACAGAATTTTAGTATCACACATAATAGAATAACATTTTGGGTTTGGGCAGTAAAGTTGTGTTAAGGTGACCAAATAAAGGAACAAAAACGTAAATATATATAGGGGAGTATAGGTGCGGGTTGCCATGAGCCAATGCGTCGTCTTTTGTTTATCGCCTTTCGTGTAGTACGTACAATGTCAATTTAGCGCGCTCGCTAATATCATGGCGCCGCCACGTAAACATTCAACATAACCAAAAGACAAATTGTGGATTATAGAAAAACCCTGTCATTTTGTAATTTTGAACATGTACATTTTTGTCTTTATGCTTTAATTTAAAAATTGATTAAGGAAACTAAGGTTCAGTGTTTTATGTATTACTATTAAATATGGCATACTATAATCTGGACGCCTCGATAATCCGGAAAGGGTCTTGTTTTTGCCTCTCCGGATTAACTCTACTGTAGTTCTTTAAAACGTACCAGCATCTTTCCGTATTTGTTGTGCCGACTGCATGGTAGAGTCGTGCATCGAGATGAGGTCTCCCGGCGCGTGGAGCAGCAACCTGCCGACACCCTCACACCGCCTGCAAAACAAGAAAATGTAAAAGCCAACAAATTTCAAAATAACCCCGAAAATACAGACCCCAGACATGCGCGTTACTCACGTTAAACTTATAACACTACCCTGTTTGCGTCGGGGGTTAGAAAACGTAAGCTTTGAACTGTAAAAGTATCGAAGGTGAGCGCTACCGTGGTTAGTATAAAACATTAACACTTTGACTGTGGAAAACACATACCTTTGTGCGACGCGAATGCGGCTGCACACGCCAGGCGCGTAAAACAACGCATTTGACTATTAGCCGCACCTAAGGCAAGCGCGTGTGATTATTAGCGCAGTCAAAGTGTTAAATTGTTGGCATCGGTTGTATGTCCTATAAAAACAATTCCAAGCCATGTTAAAAATTCAGGCGGCCTAAAAAAAGGCTAACCACCCCACCACAGTGGTATTTAAGTATTATTTACCTCAACACTTCATTTTGCAACATCTGCTTCTTTGCGACGGGCGTCAGTTGGTTGCACTCGTTGAGCCAACTCCGCACTTCATTGAAATCAGCTAACAACTGCACGGCTGCTTCTTTACTGCGGCAGAGGTAACGTTCGTTGACACAAGTGTTAATACATGACAAACCTCAATTACCTAAACAAGGATGTCAGGTTTTCTTTTAAAAGTCATGGATTCATTACACGTAATGAGTACAGTGGCGAGACAGTAAATAGGCACACTCGGCTGAGCAAACAAATCGTGGATTCAATGGCTGTCTCGCCTCGTCAAATTGTTTATACAAACCGAGTATTTACTCGCCTAAGGGCACTTTCTGGCCACTACTCGTTACGTGTTGAATCAACCCATAAGGGTGACGAATCAACATCGAGCTGTGCTGCGCTGTGCTATGTTTGGTCAACTCGCTCGTCTAATATTTCAATGAGGATAGAAACAAACCATGCTGCGCTGTGTGAGGCTACGCTCTGTTTAAAAACGCAGCAGTCTCGAGCGAGGCGCGCTACCCTCCGTGCTGAGCCGCGCTGTGCCGAACTGTGCTATGTTTTTTATGGATTTTTATGTGCTGATTACTTTTTTGGTGGACGGAGAACGTAGTTCTAGTTTAGCTTAGCTTAGTTCAGTGAGTTTAGTTTTCATTTAGTTTAGCCGGCGGTGGACGTTCGGCTTTATACTGAGCTAAGCAAAGCGCAGCACAGCTTGATGTTGATTCTTAAAAAAACGTAGCTTAAGAAACACAGCACAGCACAGCGCAGTACAGCGCAGCACAGCTCGATGTTGATTCGTCACCCTAATGAAGAGTTTAGTTTATAAGAAGTTTAGATAAATCATCTACTGGTTGCTTGATTGCTGGTTGGGAGTCAAAAATAGAAATTAGTTTTGCAATCTAAGGACTAGCAGCGCCCCGCAGTTTAACCCGTCATCCTAGCTGAAACCGTACTACCCTAATATTAAGGCGAACAAAAAAGTTAACCGTTTAATCCATTCTTTACACGGCGGATATTCACCAAAGCTGTGCGGAACCGAAGTAGGCTGGGTTCAAAACGCCATTTTTTATTGTTAATTGGAAAAAAAAATACGTTGAGAACTTAGCACTGCAACTTACCATCCCCGGTCGAAGATCCAGAGGCAGACCCAAGACAAGGTGGGAAAATGTAGTGATTTTAATTTTTAATTTTTGTAATTTTATTTTAGACTAGTTTTAGACATGAGGGAGTGCAATGTGTCCGAAGCCGATGTCGGGGTTAGAGCGAAGTGAAAAAGAAAACCACCACCATGTGGGATACATAGCCGGGAAGAGAGAGAGAGAGAAAGATAATAGATATGGTAGAATAGGCTCACCTAAACTTAACCTTGGAGACGTAAATGTGATGAAGCCAGGACTCGCACATTATCCTCAGCACCATGTTCAACGTAGTTATGTCTTCTGTCGCATTTATAACAGGCAGGAGCATTTTACCTGGAAATAAAATAATGTTGATTCGATAGAACTTACATGGGAGAGAAAAGAATCGCGCAGTAAAAAGGCTTGGAATGGCCCAAGGGCCAAAAGTAAGCCTAGCTCCATAGAAAAATGTTAATGGCACTGGACTGGACAACATGTATGGACCAGCTGATTTAAGATAAGATCTGCATAAGATGGACGCACGAACTTGTGCAAAATAGAAGGGTGGCATCTATTGTTATCGGAAGCCAAGATACATTCATGTCGCTTCGAAGAAAACTTCTTTTTAATATGTAACTTTGGGTACCCTAAATATGAACTTTTTTCTTTGATTCTGGTGGACCAATTTTTGAACTACACTTAATAAGACAGCGCTCAAATTGCAGCCATCTCATTTTTACTAATCGAATTACAATAAGGATGCGGATAATTTCAGTGCTGTCATATTAGTTTATTAGCGAATATCTCAACGACCAATATCACAATCTACCTAAATACTCGTGTACGTATAACGAGTGCGTAGGGTCGGGTGTTTCGGATACGCGACGCCACTCGGCGTTGCTCGGAAATATCATCGTGAGGTGCGCCAGGCTCGTTGTAGCGCAAACTGATGATAGAACTGATGTTATCTCTTCGGTAGCATCCTGAAAGACGCCAACAAAAATATTTATTGCTGGCAAAAATAAACGTTATTGTCCATCTAGAGAAGTATTAAAATCAAGGTTATCCGCTTGAGTTTTTAAGAACAGCTTAAAAGTAATCATCAACACGGGCATGATTTTAGCGAGTTTTCGATTAACAGAAAAATAGGAAATTTCGACATACGTGAAACGCGGTCTACAATAAACTTACTTTTAACTTTTTAATGTTAACTTTGACTTCGGAAACTAGCTTTTCTCTCATTTTAGCGCAGACATTCTCATGGACTCCAATCTTTCCTGAAACACGTAAGTTTATTTATCTTCATGAAAAGCATTACAACTTCACAAGTAAGAAATTACGTAATCCGAAATGCAAAAAAGGTAAAGGTAGGTACCTAAAGAAAAAATAAAAGGTTGGTTAGTTAATAAGTTGACGGTGGGGGTTTGGATAGTAATTATCCAGCCAAATAGTAATTATGTATGACAAAGGAGCAAAGTAATATTTTTACAGCGGGATGAAAAGGAAAAAGCATGTTATTTTTACCAGTTTCAATAGTAACGCTATGATCCGCAAACCGCAGGTTCAAGAGTTGTTCCATGCACGCTTGCATATCGTTATGTGCTATTCTAAAGAAATCATCCATTTCCCATAAGTTCGCTAGTCGACGCGTTTCAGCTAGACACCACAGCCGGTATGTGTGGATGGAATGATCTGAAAACATTTATTTCAATAACGTTTTACACTCATAGCTCACTAGGATTCCCTGTGTCGAGCATCCCATGAAACACATAGGTACAAAGACAAGGATCACTCACCCAGACCCAGAGCAGATGTTTAAATTCATCATTCAAACATCTGCCCGGCCGGGAATCGAACCCGGGACCTCTGGCTTATAAAGCGGATACAGTACCGCTGAGCCGAATAGGACGTCATTTACTCTTTCATTTATTGCCATGGAAAATGTGCATATCTTCTAAGATTTACACACATTATCAATACACAGTAACACACATAATAGGCCCAAGTTTGAAGGCATTTTAAGACAGATCTAAACTAACTAAAAATATATCTGTCTTTATCATTGCCTGCCATTAGACAAGGATGCCAATAGTTTTAGAAAATTTACATCTGTCTTAAAAAGCCTTCAAACTTGGGCCTAATATTAACATTTCACATTACTAGCTGCGAACCCCGGGGTTTCGCTCGCGATAGAATAAAAGTTTCATCAAACTTACCCAGTCTGTGCAGAATAGGAATTTGTTCCACAATAGGCAAGTCCTCGATTGGAGCTCCTAGCATGTAATCCCAAGTGACTTCGCATTGGTTGTTCAGAGTGACCAACTCTTGCAACATCAAGGCGAAGGCTGCGCCTGATTCTGTGCACTAAAACAAATTATATGTAGTGAATGATACCAGTGGCCCAATGCAATTTGCGCTCGCCAAACACCCGGTACGCTGTAGAGGCTTCAGTGGCCAACTGCATTTAGGGTCGATACACATCTGACGGAAAATGCGTCGCGTATTACTCGACTATGGGTCGATACACACTTGACGCACTAGCGCATCATCGGTTGGGTGTGAAAGGTTGGATGTTTTATTTTACATTTCTTTGTTCTGGCGTTACGCGACCGATAATACGCGACGCATTTTACGTCAGATGTGTATCGACCCTTAGTCATATAAAAAAAAAAAAAATTGTACCCGTAACAGTCACATGCCACCGAAATAAGGGTAGTATGTGGAAAAAACTTCTTCATAATTGTCTATTATTTAAAAAAAGTTACCTCCGTAATGTACACTGATAAATCTGGATGCAGTTTTAATGATGTAGGTTTCAAATTTGTAGTTAACGTTGCCCTGAAAAAATGAAATAAACAATTTGAATAATTATTGAAGCTTAGTCCTGTTGTGCTAATTGTAGATTTTGAGTCAATGCTAAGCTAAAAACTAATTTTATTTAGTTACATATAATTATGATATATGACACTTTTTACACGCTTTTTTTATTAGCTTCACTTGTATAATATGTTTGTAACAGACCTTTGGGCGCGATTTTGACCCACTATAAACGGCCAGATTTCGTTCAAACTTTGTAGATATATCTAAGCCGATGACAATACACTAAACAAAGCGTGTTTTTTAGTTTTTTTTTTACTAATTATTATTATAGATAGTGGTTACCCAAAGTGTTTGTCCCAAGATGTAGAGGTCACATGGCACCCTAAAGAATCCGCAAGAACTCGCAGTGCTGACAAAACTAAATCTGGCGTATCTGAAATCAGCAAACAGAGAAGATTGTGAAAGTTTCACACCCGTAATAAAATAAATTATCAGTTTTTAACACTGCTGCTAATAATAGCATGCGTTTGTTTAAACTGCGGCTTATAATAAAATATGTTGTGTTTTACGCGCCTGACGTGTGTGTATTCGCGTTGCACAAAAGAAAACAAAAGGTATGTGTTTTCAGCAGTCAAAGTGTTAAAACTGATATTTCTAACTTACTGTTGGCATTGAATGTTTTAAATAACCACTCGCGAAGATTTTGGCTGGAGTTAGGAGATCTGCAAAAGGAAAATTAACAATATATTATTAAAAAATAAATTAATATAACTATTTACACCAAAAAAAATCCTGTCTGTTAATTTCTTGGACTAAGAATCAAATGGGCAAAAGGCAAAAAATCTTACCTAGTAGCTAAAGGATATGAGGACCACCAAAGCAAAATATGTTCGAGGTAACTACCAACATCACCCCATAGAATATTTTGGTAGTATTCGGTTACTTTGTGAGCTGCTTTCTTACTCGCTTGTATACGACCTGTAATAAAACGTTTAAAGCAAGTGGTACTTTGTAATGTGGCTTTTAGGTACTTATAGGTTATAAGTATAATATAGGGTTATTCATAAAGGGTATGCTAAGCCGAAAAGGGTTCATAGTACTCATCATTATGAACAACTTTTACTATGGGACCAACCCGAAATTCGAGAAAAAAAATCAGCTGTTCCATAGAAAAATGTCAATGACACTCAACAAAATGTATGGAACAGCTGATTTTTTTTTTCGCGAATTTCGGGTTGGTCCCATAGTAAAAGTTGTTCATAATGATGAGTACTATGAACCCTTTTCGGCTTAGCATACCCTTTATAAATAACCCTGTAGTACTATAGTAAGTTCTAACTCTGCTTGCTTAATCTTTGACCACACCGTCGTCGTCGCTTAGTAACAAGTGAGTTGGCGGTCAAACGTGAACCTAATCGCGATGAATAAAAGTTAAACCAACGTTGAAATGGCTGAACCGATTTTCATCAAACATAGCTAAAAACACTCCCGACTAATTCACCTTTCAAACAAAAAAAAATAAAAAATCGGTTCATCCGTTCGGGAGCTACGATGCCACATACAGATACACAGACTCGTCAAACTTATAACACTTCGTCGTTTTTGGGTCGGGGTTGAAAAGGGCTAGGGCGGAGCAGCTCACTTCACATAAATATGTGACATGCATTTTATTTTTATATATTTCTGCGTTTGAAACTTTTAACTTCGTTTAGTAACTAGATAGTTTTCTCTTCTTACCAGATTTGAGCT
Organism: Alcis repandata; assembly: GCA_949125135.1. Lineage (NCBI taxonomy): Eukaryota > Metazoa > Arthropoda > Insecta > Lepidoptera > Geometridae > Alcis > Alcis repandata. The sequence continues at coordinate 6,202,897 of OX421235.1, read as the reverse complement.
TTCTAACACCGTTGTTGCCCAATAAAGTTGGAGACATGTGTGCAACCGTATCCAGTAATATTTCTATGTAGATCTCTTCACTCTGAAGGATACCATTGACGTTTTCTGAAACAATAATTTCGTACATTATTTCGATTAAAAATACCGGGTAAAACGGGGTGAATAAAATCTCAGGGGTGAATAGATCCAAAACTAAAAATGATTGTCTACAGACAATAGCCGAAAATTTCGAAAAAGAACAAAGAAAGGTGAAAGGGGGTGAAGGTTTCAAAACTTTCGGTACTTTTTTCTTTCGAAATATTTGGCTTTTGTCTGTAGAAAAACATTTTTAGTTTTGTATCTATTCATCCCTGCGATTTTATTCACCCCGTTTTACGTAGTTGACATAATTAAAAAACCAGTGTAATATTGTAGCGTTTACTTAATTACAAGCTTTTATTTAGCTGGCCTGGTTTGTTTTTTGTTTACCAAAATTGTTGTACTTATTTGGGCAAATTTTGCAACTGAGTTTTGAACCACTTCCGATGTCCGACAGCGTTGAGATTAGATGTAGGTACCTGTGTAACTCCGATGACAACGCAGTAAAAGCTTGTTCTTAAAAATATTTTCAATTTGACAAATACTAACCTTCGCTGTTAAAGATATTTTCTAACACGCAATCATTCGTCAACAGTGACGTATAAGGCACATCAGCGTCAGAATTCTGACCGCTCACAACATCGTTCAACATCTTGTTGTGGTCATTCTTCATATCGACTAGACTTTTAGCTTGTTTCATCTTATTTTTCCTGTTTTCTATGAACGCTTCTCGACGTTTCTCTACGGACATCTCGCGGGAAGCGGACGACGCGGGCGGCGTTATGTGTTTCGTTAAGGTACTGGAAAAAGTGCAAAAATAGTATTGTTTTTTAGAATATTATTGTAAGGACCTTATATCACAATACTTACTGATATATTTCTAAGCTGTCTGCGCTACTTTGGCCGGAATCAGAATTGGAGTTATCTTCAGGAGTATAAATAGTAACTAAGCAGTTAATGAGGCGTTGACAGTTGGTCTCGGCACGACTTTTCGCTAAAATCTGAAAAGAGAAAACAATTCATCAACAGCACACTATAATACAGGGCCTTTTCGGCTTAGCATACCCTTTATGAATAACCCTGTATATAACAAACACAAAGGAAGTCAATCAAATGGTATGCAGTTACAATAGGTAATTTAAAAACCTAAAACCCTTTGATTAGTAAAATCGGTGTCGCAGATTCTTATCAATCACAGAATACTAAGGTACCTCAATGAACAATTCTAAGTTACAACAAATTTAGTAGCATTCATCAGTATTCAAGATCATAATGGAGAAACGTCTCTTATAAAGCAGTAACATATTGCAAGCAGATCCAAACATTTCACCTGCAAAAGTACAGGTCGTTCCCCCAAAATACGTTCGTGACTTGTCATCATACATCGCCAGTACAATCTAATATACATAAGTAGGTACTGGGCACGGTCACCCTAAATAACTCTTTAGACAAGTTGGAAAACATTTGGAAGGTTGTTTTTATAGCTATCATAAAGAAGACATTATATGCATTGACATGAACAGTAAGCGATTGCGATGGGGCGGGATATACGACCCGACCCGACTCGAAAAGTAACATAAGTAGAACACCTAAATTCAGGTAAATTTTACCTGATAAGTACCTACATCATTTTTCAGTTTTCTTCACTTTTGCACACCCCGTTTTTATATTTTTTTATCTATCCTCTCCATCCTAAGGTTGCCTGGAAGAGATCGCTCTTAGCGACAAGGCCGCCAGTTGTCGCACTAGTTTTAGGTGTTATAATCCTTTTGTTTGTAATTTATGGTGTGAACAATAAAGAATTTATCTATAATTTTTTTAAATTGATTCCATTTGTTGGCTCTAACGGTCTGTTTAGCTATTAGCGAATTCTACACAATAATCATCTCTTGTGATGAAGGACAACTTCTACCATGAGACCAACCCGGATATCGCGAAAAAAAAAATATCCATAGAAAAAATTTAAATGAAGCTCGACAAAATGTATCAATGCAACCTTTAATCCTCCCACTGCTGGGATATAGGTCTACCCTTGAAGGGTGATTAGGCCGTATTCCACCACGCTGGCCAATTGCAGGTTGGTGTATGGAATAGCTGATTTTTTCGCAAATTCCGGGTTGGTCCCATAGTAAAAGTTGTTTATAATCATGAGTACTATAAACGCTATTCGGCTTAGCATACCCTTTCCTTATAACCCTGTATTTCACACCCTATCTCTGAGTAGGTCTGAGTACATACCTGAACAATTTTCGTCAGTGTAAAATTCTTCGTTTCGCTAATAGTGGCAGGATAAGTATTGCTTCCTATGTTGAATTTGGCTACAAACTTCTTGTAGCTCAAACCGAGGAGATGGTTGTAAATGCCCACTAAACTAAAAATTAAAGAACTTGATTTACATGAATAAAAACTGATTTTACAAATTAATTTTACATAGGTGCTTATAAAGCATGACCATAGGTACTAAACCGTTTCCTATAATCCTATATAGGGTTGCAAGGATGTATGCCAAGCCGAAAAGGGCTCATAGTACCTACTCATCATTACATTTTGTCGAGTGTCATTGAGATTTTTCTATGGAACAGCTGATTTTATTTCGCGAGTTCCGGGTGGTCCCATAGTAAAAGTTGTTCATAATTATGAGTACCCTTTTCGGCTTTGCATACCCTTTCCATATAACTCTGTATAGCATGTTGCTTCGACTTACCTCAAACAAGATTCCAGAAGTTTCCTCGAGTCTTCTCTATGAAGGCACGTGTTCAATATTGTCACAATAAGGCCATGAATGGCCTGCAGCATCACAAATCTGGTGCTGCAGAGCTTGTCGAACATGTGGTCGTGTTTGCTGATCAACAGCCCGTTGTCTCGTTTCAACCTCGCCAGTTTAGGACTCAATTTGTAAAACGACTTCACTAGCTTCGCTAAATATTCTATTATTTGATCTAGTACCTGAAAGAAAACAATTGAACTCACAGGTATTTTTTTGCACCATAAACTTGGAGAGTAAAGATAAAAGTTGTGAATTTTGTACTACGAGTAATTAGTCTTGAACAAATGCTGTTAGATTGTAGGCGACGCAAGAATCAGCTGATCACAGAAACACTAACACAATTAACATGTTTAGAGGAAAATCATATTTTACCTGTATATTCACCAATTCCATAATATATCTACGATTGGACAGCGAGTGGGCATTGTTATTGTTTTTCGCAGCTTTCCCATTCCATTTATTATCAGCATCTAGAATCACTTTGGTGACAGCATAACAAACTAGCTCCATCTCTTTACAATGGCTGAAAAGGTCTTCCTCTTCTTCGGTCTCCTCGCTTATCCATTTTTTAAACGAACTTGAAATCATTATTAAAAACAAAAGCAGTTTTTCCTAAACCTGTGTTATCTCCCGTACGTCATGGTAGCGACTAAACAACTGCATTTCGGACTCGTACTGTGTTAGCAAAATCGATGTTGGGGGATGTCGGTGCCATCCAACTTTCGTACACTTTACTAGGAAGTGTGCGAGCGCTTTGGAACTTTTTCACAATACGATTTACAAAAAGATTTTTGAACTATAAACAGTTGAGTATTCTCTCATTGTGACAGAGTGCTAGGTTGTTGTTAGGTTTACGAACTTGGTCTACGAGTAAGCTGTTAGATATTGTAGGACAACTTCGGAATCGCCTGCCGTTAAACTTTTTACTGCTGTTTAACCCCAACCTTGATTTTATAGCTGCAAATTATAAGTTGGAGGACCGTTTGTGTCATTGAAAATAAACATAGTTAAAAACTAAATTAGGAATAGGAATTTCTAGAGAAAAAAGTATCAGTATTGTTTTGACAAATTCTTTTTGATATCAACGGGGTATTCTCTAAACTAAACCAATGTTAAAACTATGCCAACCTCGGGATACAATTAAGTTCCATTGCGATAAATTATAATACTTAATTTAGATTGTGCTTCTAATTTTATTTGCATTAAAGTTTAGGTCCTTCAAATCTCAACAGCCAATCTTTATGAAACTGCTATAGAGAAAAATATTGGCCGACATACTTAATTCGGCCCACAAAAACGTCAGGTTCGATGCCGTAGCATGATCAGCAAAAATATATTGGATAAGAGCGCTGTAAAAACGTTCAAATTACAATGCCTACGCTCCGCCTACAGGGCCATGGGTAATAAATCGCTGATCACCCCAAAACCCTCTACGAAGTATTAAAGATAGACCGAGCTTTGAACACAAACTGAGGAAAATTGCGGCTTCGTAAGCTTGCGTGAGTAGCTTACAGGGCATGCGAAGTGCCTGGTGTTGACAGACATTGGCTGTAAATCTGTGTGAGTTCTGTATTTACAGACACGCCGGCTTCCTTTGAATGCCTCAGTTTATATTCTTGGAACGGCATCCATCTGATTTCTTTCCTCTGTGGCTGAAACCCACACAATTGGTGTACAAAGCCGGGTCAAGGAAACCCGATAATAGCCCGGCCTCGTAGGTTAGCGCAAAATTATGTAACTTGACCCTGCGTGCAATTACTAACGATTAAACTAAGTCGGGTGGTTTTTTCGGTTGATTTTGGTTACTGGTACGTATTCCTTCATAATAAATTAATAGCAAAAACATAATGGGATATTATGGCTAACTCACACCACAAACGATTCAGTGCGTGGCATTCGAGACTTTGGCCGCTTTGAGGGCGTCGCTCTGCACTGAAGTTTTAGTCATACGTTGCGCTATACATCGCTGTTCTATTTTGACAGGAAAAGTTTGAGATTCGCGTACAAAAAGTCTGTCGAGTGAGGTGACCATTATCGCCAAGTACAAGCGTCTAATCTGGGCATTTATAACTGGCCTATTCTTAATAAATATACTACAGTATCATACGATGTTAATTAAAAAAGATAAAACAGTTAATAAATATGTACATTTAGTTTTAATTACAAAGAAACAACATAAACTATTAACAAATCGTTAAAACAGTTATTAATTTAAACGCTCTTGTAATCGCGACATCGTAAGAAGAGAATATCACAGTATAAACAATATAATTTATCTATAACGCCCTGTAGAAGTCCATTACAACAATTACCTACATTGGAAATGCTTGTAAAATCATGTAAGAAGCACTTGAGAAAATACAATAATTTAGTATTAAAATATTTAGAAAATTCTAAAAATATTATTGCTGTTTTCAGACATTTCATTTTAAATTACGTGATTTTACGTGGACATTCTTGTGTTATTTGTGCCAGAACCGAGGTATTTCAGACTAAAAATTCCAGAAGTTCCGAAGTTTCTTAACTTCGTGCTGCGTATGCACACTCCTTGAATAACCTCCTTTTTTGAAATCGGTAAAATATGATATTGTGATTGAAAACCATAGTCCAAAGTAGCCGGCTCGACGACACGAGAGTAATGTCCCGTAAAATAAAAATCAGAGGCTCGTCTTGCTAACAAATTTACTTCAGAGTCGCAGTAAAAAATGCACTGCCAATCAAATTATTTAGATAATATTTCGAACAATACCGTAGATCATTATTTTCATTGCTATTTATATGGCAAGACTCAAGATAAGATTTATAGCAATTTAGTTAACTTTGAACTACAATGTAAATTATTTTATTTGCTAATTTACTTTGAAAGATCTGTTTTATTTTCAGTTTGCCACCCATATTTTTTTAAGTATTTTAATGTTATATTTGAAGCTATCTAGTATGTGTGTTTATAATATATTATAATAATATATATCTTTATTTAGAAGTCATTACGTGGCCGATATCAACAAATAGCCTAAACCGCTGGTCATAAAAAAAACATGAAATTTGAAGTGTTCTCTGTAAAATATATGCACCCACTAAGATAGGAATTTGCTGTCCTCAACCCTCAAGAGGATGAAATAGGGTGATAATTTTTTTTTACAACTTTTTAGCTAAACTAAAACCATTTAAATTCCGTTCAATTTTAGTTAGGAGGTGACTTCAAACTTTTAGAACTGTCATTTACATTTAAGAATTTTACGCACGCGCTTTTTTTTAATTTTGGCGCCTTCAAACTCGACACCAATGTCTTTATAAGAAAATAATAGCCGCAGTAATATGTTGTTGTTTACGCTAAGCGGACGATGCCGCGGGTTTAAGATAGTTGTACATTTTTTATTGTATGTTAGCTATGTATGTATGTGTTTTGGTCTCATAAATCAAGCGACGCGACGGTGCGTGATTTTGTGTTAACGACGCGTACAGTGGCCCATTCCTGTCACGGCACGAATCAATGTTTTTCGCAATATTTATAGTAGTAGGTCACGAAAGAGGAAGTCACTTTATATTTGTTAAATATGCTGAATTTTTAAAGGAAGGAAAACTGTAGCGAGCTAATTTTCGGATGATCGATAGTTTCTATTCGCGCCACTTTCGAGCTCAGTTTTATTCGAGACAGTCAAAACTGATATTATCGCTTACCCGAGAAACGATAGTTTGCTTTTGTTAGTTTTAGTAGTTTATTAATACATAAACTTTTATATAATCGTCAATGTCACGTCGATTTTGTACTAATGAAAATCTAAATCCTAACGTGATGGATATGTATTCCAAGAAATTATTTCCCTAAAATATTTAAACTGTTTATTAAGCGCCAATGAAATATAAGCACTATGACTACATCTAAATCTCACAATTAGTATAATAGCACCAGCAAACAAACCTGAAAAAGGTAATTTAAAATTCGCTTAATTTGTCAACTAAGACACAGGATTTTGATTTCTACTACATTCAACTTTAAGGCCTTATTTTGTCTAACAATTTAACGGACTGATTTGTTATTTTTAAGTGTCGGTCTTGACATGTACTTGGCACAGAAATCTGTACAACTCTGTGCTGTTTTATGCACAATCATAACGTATCTATTTTCTTTAGCTTTATTTATATCTCATATGGTGGTAATAAGGACCACATTTCTTCCTTCCGCTTAGATTTCGGCATCGTCATCAGATATAATATGTATTTCCTTTCAAATTAGAATTCCACCTTGCCATATTTTTTGTTTATCTCCCTTTTGCATTTTAACTGAATCATTGCGATCCAAGTTATCAAGAAATTCGAATGATAGCACCAAAAACTTAAAAGAACAACTAAGTACCTGATCAGTCTGTGAAATTGTTAAATAACTTAGCCAACAACTAATGGTAACAACAAATCAACTGTACAAAAGAAGTCAATCGGCATAACATTTTCACTATAATTTTCTAATTAATAATTTCTAATCACTATAATGCTTATTTCGAAGACCCCGTATGGGATACACAATTTAAATAATAACATGATAAAACTAATAAGGGTTTATATCTAAATGAGACGGAAATGAGTTTATTGCCTTAGAAAGTATGATTGTATACTCAGGCTAAGATAAGAAGGTGATTTTGACATTTAATTGCCTATAGTGGTGTGAAACTATAGATCAAGGCCATGCTGTTATTTTAAAGAGCTTGGCTGATTTGTTCCTGACAGTTACAGAGGGAAATGCACCATTAATCTTCAAGTGAGACGTCAGTGCAAGCTTTGCCCCCACTCAGAATTAGGGATGTGAAACTGGTTACCTTTTTGTATCAGAAAAATATTAAATACTTTTTTGTGTTTATAAATCAGACTATGCTGTAGCCAATAATCTAGAAATAAAATCAAAATCCACCCAACAATTAAAAAAAATATAAGCTGCTTGACACTGGTTAGGTGCATTTATATAGAAATATGTCAAAATACCGTCTCACAATAAAAATGCCTGCTGTCTACGTCAAAATTACCTTTTATACTTTACCCACGTTTAGGTACTACTTCGATAGTACTTTCAGTAACGAACAAGTTGAGAAGAATAGTGTTTTATATAGCTTATGTAATATTAATAATAAACGTATAAGAACTATAGTGTCGCTCAAAGAAGAACTTTAGTGCCTAATACATAAAGTACATAATAATAAAATGAGAAGTGAGTAAAGAACACTCCAAGATGCAATACCAACAAGCTAGCCTACATTCAAACAAACTAAACACAAACTCAACAATATTGCTCGGTTGCATTAGAAGCCCGATATTTACACACTAGAAGTGAACACACAATTTTAGCACTAATCAGTACGCCATAAGATTCAATCTGGCATATCTATACTCGTTATAGGCACTACAGGCTTCATGAATTCGGTTTTCTTTCGGTGTTTCTGGGATTTCTTTTCTTTGACCTTTTTAGTGGTGTCCTCATCTCTGTAAGGTTCTTGGTTGACCGGTGGCTCGGTGGGGATAACGTTGGAGCCCTGGTTCACATTGTTGTTGTATGCTATGTTGGCATACTCTTGTAGTAGCGGGAACACTGACAGGAGGAATTGGCAGAAGTCTTTCCTTATCCCGAACCACCCTAAAACAAATAAAAGATTATTTGCTGTGTGAATGAAAATTTATGACAATATCACCACATTTTATATCACTACCTTTAAAGTGGCTCTTTAAAATTCTCAAAATAAACAAAGTAATTTTGTGCACACATTTTTTAAAGAACAATGCAAACGGCATATTAATGAGGATAGGATAAACCAATTCCATAGGAGAAATGGGATTGAGACTCCAGTCGTAAACTAGTTAAAAGCGCGTCGCATTGTGTACAGAACCTTCTTTCTTTTAGACCAGTTAATAGTATTACTTCAAGATGCATATGTCTATGAAAATATTGGCTTTGAAGAATACATAATTATAACAAGCTGCGCGCCGCGCTTTCACCCGCGTTTTCCGGGATAAAAAGTAGCCTATATATTAATCCAGGGTATTCGTTCAGCCGCTTTTTTGTGATTGAGTAACAAGCATACAAACTTTCACATTTATATTACTAGTAGGATTTCACACTTACATTTGTTCCCTCCTTTAGAACTGAAAGACATTATGATAAGAGTAGCGTAGCTGACGAAGAGAGGGCTCACCACCACTATATACTTGAACGCCAGACCATCGTCCAGTTTATTCGTTAGCAGCACCTGAAATATTAGGGCAATACACATTAAAATGAAAACATAACCCATTTTCATTTTCTTACAAAGCCACCCTAGAAGTTTTCTTGTTATTAGATAGGCTTGGTAAGTCACGCAAAACATTTCCCGATTTCCTTTCACTCTTGTATTTTTTTCATTCGGCGCCGAAAAGTTCAAAATCTGTGGTGGCTTTAATGTCTACCATTATACAGGGTTACAAGGAACACGATCATTGATCGTGATCTATGGCGTTCTCTGGTGTCGGAGGCCAAGACCCACTTTGAGTCGCTGCGCCAGAGAAGTAAGTAAGTAAGGGTTACAAGGAAAGGGTATGCTAAACCGAAAAGGGCTCATAGTACTCATCATGATGGAACAACTTTTACTACGGAACAAGCAGATTTTTTTCGCGAATTCCGGGTTTGTTCCATAGTAGAAGTTGTTCATCATGATGAGTAAGTACTACGAGCCTTTTTGGCTTAGCATACCCTTTCCTTATAACCCTGTATAGGTACTTGCTGCATCACGCGAGATCCTATTTTTCGAGAGAAAATGATGGCTCTGGTATTAAAGTACATGTATATGTATTTTAGATGAGCCGTTAGATCAAAGTACTGTTTTAATTACTGTTTCATTTAATTTTTTTTTTCATTTTCATTTCATTTCAAACAGACATTAATTTGCTTATCAAATGGTTGGTCATAAAAAGATAACGAACCAACATTAACATCTTGTTAGAAATTCTGGTACCTTTAACAGCTAAGCAACTGGCTCAGTTCTAAGCCCTTATAGATCAAAGCTGACATTCTATAGCCTTACATGGAAGTCCACTGACCTGAAACACCAATATAGGCACCACAGTGAATGTGTAAGCGAGCGCAGAGTTGAAACTCGTGCGCCTCTGCTGTATGTTGACCTCGGGCGTCCGCAGTAATATTCCTGCGAATATTATACTGTATAATACCCCTGAAATTAGAAATACGTCTCGTTTTAGTAGCGCATTCAATAAGCTATGCCAAACTATAGTTAAGTACATTTAGTATTGCAGTAATTTTTATTTTGAAACATAATTTGGAAGCGTGTTGCTAAAAAGAAAAACATGCATAAAATTATTCTCAACAATAACTTAGCAAAAACAAGCTAATAAGTTTAGTTGCATTAACTACAAAAAAACTGTGTTAAAGATTGATCAGTTTGACTTACCTTTTTAGTCTCTTATAAAACATAGAAACAAAAATAAAACTGGTAACTGGTCTAAATGAGGTTTTCAAAAGCACAATTTTATAGTTTTGTACACAAAAAAAATGCTAATGGTTATTGCAAACAAGTTTTAAAAACCCTCGATACTGTTTTAGTTTTCCCACGTTTCAGTGTGCCTAGCACAACTTTGACGTAACAATCCGTAACGAGTATTCGATAGAAAAGTGTACGCTATTTACGCCCGTCAGGAGCCGCGTTTTGCTACGTATTTTTAACACGCTTTTATTAGCTTCATCTGTATGTTTGTATGTATGTTTGTAACCGACTCCTTTAAGCGCGTTTTTGACCCACTTTAAACGGTCAGATTTCTTTCAAACTTTGTAGATATATCGAGGACCGATGACAATACACTAAACAAAGCGTGTTTTTTAGTTTTTTTAATTACGTCAAAGTTGTGCTAGGCCCACAGAATTGGGATACACGCAGGAGTTTATACAATACTGACCTACTAAACTGAGACACATCAGTATCCATAGCGGTACAAATACCACTTCCCAGGACCAGTTGATAAACTCATCCAGCTTCAGTGCTAGGAATATGAACTGTAGTATGTTCACAGCGCAAAATAATTCCAACTGAAATAATATAAAAATCATGAACAATATTCTACTTGCAGGAACAATTACCTATTTAGGAGAATTGACATTGAGTTTGAAAAACTGTAAACAAACCTATATTGAGAATAGTTGGAATATTATTTAGATAATTTTCTATGTTATGATTTGACATAATAAATAAGATTTTATGGCTGTGGGATTCATATGTTCTGGCAGCTTCACTTGAGAGCTAGTTTTCATTCTAGGTCCTACAATCTAGGTCTATGCGACTTCAACCATTTTGATATTGATATAACCTTTTTAAAATATTCATAATTATTGGTTTCATGTGGCTCAAATTACGATAATGTAAGTGCAACCTACACATGAATGAACACAAACATAATTACACTCTCTGATCTCAACGAAGTGTTATCAATATTGATGTTGTAATGCTGTAATAACAACCTAAGTATGTAGGTTATCTTATCTAGTTGTTTGGAACACAAAAACTGTTCTGTTATGGAAAGGGTTTGCTAAGCTGAAGAGTGTGCATAGTACTCATCATTATGAACAACTTTTACCTTGGGACAAACCTGGAATTCACGAAAAAAATCAGCTGTTATGGAACAGCTGATGTTTTTTCGCGAATTCCTGGTTGGTATCATAGTAAAAGTTGTTCATAATGCTGAGTACTATGAGCCTTTTCGGCTTAGCCCTTTCCTTATAACCGTGTACAGAGGAATTACGTCATTGTAGGTACATACCTCATAACTGCGATCATGTTTCACCGACCATATACATATTGCTATTGATACTATGCTTATAAATATGAGTGGTATGAAGACCAGTATCCATAGATGGCGCTGTGTTGTGAGCTGATCACAAACGAGGAGCTCGAACATGAGCAGGATTAGATGTATGGCAAGACTTATCAACATTGCTTTGTAATGTATGTAGGCTTCACCCTCCAATCTGTAAAGTAAAATTCCCTTTGTTAAATGTAAGAAAAATATGATTGTTAAAAGTTAGATTTCGAGAGGAATTCATGTCAGTGTTTTCTGTATTGTCATTATGGTCTGTACACATTTATGACAGGATGTTTTTTTTGTAAAATGAGTTTTTCCCATTCGATCCCAGTATCAGTACCCTGGTACTTATCCCAATTTTATTGGGATAAGAAGAAGCCTGTGGTTCTATGGTTTAAGCTATTTGTTTTAAATATTTACTCAACATGATTGGGCTGTGTAGTATAAAGATGTAACAAACATTTACATTAATAATAGTGGTTAGTGCAATATGCAATTCATCTTAGAGCAATTCAACTTCATAGAGAAAGTACCTAGGTCTTAACAGGGTTTCTTTGGGTCAATGTAAAATGTAAGAATAAAAGAATGTAAGGTTTTACAATGCAAAAAACTTACCTGAAGTGGGGGAACTGCCACCAAACGTAAGTGCCAACTGTGGCACCAAGGACCACAAGAAACTTCCAAACCCATATTGGAGCGAAAACGGCCCAATACGACCATGATATTGTATTATCTAGCTTCAATGCTAGTAGAGCCGTGAAAATTAAAAGGCAACTGTGTACGACAAACTTGCTGTGAACAACAAACGCATATTATTTTCATATTCACAACACTTTTCACTCGAGAGTTCACGTCATGAGTTAAACATAGGTACCTAGGATTAAAATCCTGGAAAAGAGTCTGCAAATTCATTTCCATACACATTCGTACTACAATATTTCCTTAGCATTTCACTACAAAACAAGCTTTTCATGTAATTTTTAAATTAATTTTGTATACTTTAGAATGACGAAAACAATAATTTCCAGCTTTTTTCAGAATTGCCATAGACAATATATTGTTTTTTTAAATGTCACGAAGTTTTGTTCCAGAACGTTGATTGCTTGATCGAAAAGTAGCATTTTAAAAAACATGAGTAATTTTTTTCAAAGACTACATCTTTGCAAAAAAAAAATAAGAATTTCACTGTCAAACGAGTATGAGTTGTCAAAGTCACAATCGACCGAACCGGTGAAAATGAGCTTTAGTTTTAGTATTTCTTGTTTGAATTCTTTGAATTGAAAGCTAAAAACTTGGAAATCTTTGTTCTACTGTAATTTTGCTGTTTTAGCTTAATTAAGTATCAGTTAAGCTTATAAACGCTGAAAACAATACAGATATAACAACATATTAACCAGTCTTTGATAAAAACCTTCAGAACATGGCATCTCCATCTCCAAAATCTCCCGAACAAAGTGAGAAAAATAAACAGTATGACCGTCAACTTCGCCTTTGGGGTGATCACGGACAAACTGCGCTAGAAAATGGACACATCTGTTTGATAAACGCTACGGGACTAGGAACAGAGATTCTGAAATCAATCGTTTTGCCTGGAGTTGGAGCAGTTACCATAGTAGACGATAAGACCGTTACTGATGAAGATATTGGCAGTAATTTCTTCTTAGAATGCTCTAGTAAAGGTTTAAATAGAGGCGCCGAAACTCTTCGGCTCTTACTGGAACTGAATCCTGCTGTGCAGGGCCATGCAGTTCAAGAACCTCCAGATCAGATTTTGAGAGAAAATCCAGAGTTCTTCAAGTCCTTTACTGTGGTCATTACTACAGCACTTGGAGAGAAAACTATTCAAGTTTTGGCTCAACATCTATGGGACATCAATGTTCCTCTAATCCAGTGTCGATCTGTGGGCTTTTTAGGCTCCTTTAGGATTCAATTTAAGGAACATGCAATAATTGAGACTCATCCAGACAATGAACAAACGGATTTGAGGTTAGATGTACCATTTCCAGCATTATCTGAATACCTCAATTCCATTGATATAGACGGTGTGGATCTGAAAGATCACGGCCATATACCATGGATTGTGATTCTATACAAAGCGGTTGAGAAATGGCAATTGAGCAATCCAACTCATTGGCCAATGAGCCGGAAGGAAAAGAATGAAGTTAAAGAGATTATTCAAAGCTTTATAAGAAGAGATGAGAATGATATTCCAATTCAAGAAGAAAACTTTGAGGAAGCTGTAAGGGCTGTAAACACAGCTATAGTTCCAACTTTTCTACCTGTGAAAATTCAAGAGCTTCTCGACAGCAGTGCAGCAACAAACTTGACTAGAGAAAGCTCATCTTTTTGGATTATGTGTGCTGCCCTCAGAGGGTTTATTGAGGCTGAAGGAAAGGGAAAGTTGCCAATTAGAGGAGTGCTGCCTGACATGACGGCCTCTACTGAGCATTATGTCAAACTACAAAACATTTACAGAGCCCAAGCTGCTATAGATGCAGAAATTATTTATAGGAAAGTGCAGCAAATTGTTGCACAACTTCATTGTGATAGTATCAGTGAAGCTGAAGTCAAATTATTTTGCAGACATGCTCATGACTTGTGCCTCATCAAAGGGTCTAATATTGCCACTGAGTATCAACTCGGCAGCACTGTGGCACCATACATAGCTAGGCACTTGGAGGAGCCTGATGTTATGATGGTGCATTATATTCTGCTAAGAGCCGCTGAGGTTTTTGAATCGGAGCATTGCAGGGCTCCTGGAGATCTGGAACCTGAAGGCGACATAGCTTTACTGAAGACATGTGTCACTAAACTGCTCAGTGACATTTCCTGTTCTCCATTTCCTAAAGAAGACCACATTCATGAGATGTGCCGCTATGGTGGGGCAGAAATACATAGTATTTCAGCCTTCTTGGGTGGCTGTGTAGCTCACGAGGCTATAAAGCTAATGACCAAACAATACAAACCTGTAAATAATACTTTCTTATATGATGGAGCTTCAACTAACACTGCTACTTTTACATTTTAATCCATGTATTGTATATACCTGTAAGAATAAATTATTTGACTCATACTGAGATTTATTTTTGTCCAGTTTAGAATTTTAGGATGGTTATTGCTAGGTTCAATTTTTCAGCTTTTCTATTAGCCCAGATTTCAGGGTCCTAGGGCTTGCATTCAGCCCTAGATCTAGCTTCTAGGCAAGTAATAGGGCTAATTCTGTGCTTTTACTAGAAACTCAGTGGGTTAGTAACTGTACTGTACTGTATAGAGTACAAAAAGATTATGGGTATACCATATTTCCCCCCTACGGGTTTATTTTCAGCTTGATGCAAAAGTCAAAAAGGACTCGTAGTACTCATCACTATGAACAACTTTTACTGCGAGACCAACCCGGAATTCGCGAAATAAATCAGCTGTTCTATTGAAAAATGACGACACTACAAAATGTATGGAATAGCTGTTTTTTCACGAAATCTAGGTTGGTCCCATAGAAAAAGTTGTTCATAATGATGAGTACTATGAGCTCTTTTCGGCTTTGCATCGAGCTGAAAATAGCCCCGTCAATCTAAAAGAATAAATAAATACATACATTTCATTAAGAGGGTAGGACTTCATGGGATATGACAAATGCATTGTTTTAAAATTAGGGGTTCAATAATTTATGACTAAAAACTGGGTCATTCTTCACTTCCTATTAGTGCTTATGTAATCATTCATTAAGTCTTAAATAATTATGACCAATGCAGTCACCATTTCAAGTTTTCATTTTATTTCTTTGCTGTTTTATAAGAATTATAAATGTTATTCATTTCCTGGAAAGGTTAGAGGTTCAGTTGACGAAACGAGGTAATATTTTTTTTGACAGATTTATTGTTACATAATAATTAGAAAATATATTGGGTCTACTGATAGTCAAATATTTCAATCAGATTTGGTAAAAAGATCTAATGAGGGCAAAACAAAAATAAACAGTGACTACATTGTAATTCCTCAAAGTTGTGTATTTATTTATGGATATAAAACTATGTATAATCTTATAGTCAAGATAAAAGAAAATGCAGTAAACATTTCCTTTAACAAATTTCAACACATAAATTAGATATATTAATAAAACATATCACATGACTAAAATTAATTGAAACAAACTATACATTTGGCTAGATCCTCATAGATAGCAATTCATGTTACGCTATAACAACAAATATTCACACTGTAGCGAGTGCTTGAGGCTTCGTAGCCGTTTGAATAACACAACATTGAGAATTTCTCTTTATCCTATATACATATCACCTTAGCCATAACTTCAATCGCAACGCGTCTACTCCATTCAGATAATAACGAAATAAGCGCTTGTCTCGTACAAACCCGAGGTTCTCATAAAGCTTCAGTGCTGGTTTATTTGTGATTTCGGTTTCTAATACAACTTCATCAGCGTTATCATCAATCATTGCCTGAAAAGAAGAAAAAAATTAATTTATTTTAGTTATTTGTTGACCTAATTAACAGTATGATAAACCTTCATGGCTATATCCCATGTTTAAATCACAGCACATAGTCCGTAAACTGCAGTTTAATTGTGTACTATTCAGGACATTTCCAATAACTTGAAAAATTTGTAGTGATAAGTAGAGTAAGGTAAAGTAGTGTTTTAGTGATTGGTAAGTGTAGTCAGTAAGTTAACTAGTAAAATATTTTCAATAATGAGAATTGATTGAGTCACTGTACCTGTATTGCTTTTCTTGCCAGTCGAGATCCAATCTTTTTATTCCTGTACTTCTCATCAACAGCTAACATTGCAATGTAGCCTCTTTTCACCACATTCCGATGCATATCTAACTTACAAACGATGGCACCAATACACTTCCCTTCATGAGTCGCTAGGAAGCACAGCTTAGGCCAGTTGTGTATAAAATATCTATAAGTATAGATAGAATATGGTTCCGATAAATCTTTCTGTATAAGTCTCATGATTTCAGGCATTTGAAGTTCAGATTCGTAGGAAATAATCTCTATATCATCATGTGGAGACTGATCTCGCTTGCTGAGCGAATTTTCAAGGTTTTCTAAGGCGTCGTCAATGATGCAGTTGATCGCGTGCGCCGTGGCCTCCTTGCTCTTGTCACTAGGTGCTTCACTACACTGTACACTATTTACATCAAGCGCGGGTTCGCAGGGAGCCTCGCCCTGAGCTGCCAATGTGACCTCCGGGACGTCGGGACTCCCGCCGTTCGAGTGATCGCTCAACCCATTTGTTAGGTTACTATTCACACTATTTATATGAAGAGTATTAGTTATCGTTTCACTCAACTTTTCTTCTTCCGCTAAACGATCTTTGGCCTTTTTACTTTTGTTTTTCATATTCGTTTGTGCACCGATTTGGCTGCACTTGATGTTCTCGAAGTTCTCATCGGCTACTTGGTTCATATTACCGATTTTCTATCTATAATATTTACACATTCAAATAAATGGAAGCTCGTTTTGGTGTATGAGCCTTTACGATGATCCATGTATCTTTTTCTTGTCAAAATTGTGAGAGACTATCAGCGACATCTTGGCAAGTGAACAGTAATACTTATGCCATTCAATTCATATTTCTGCAATAATCGTGTGCGTTGTTGTATGAAATCGAATTCTCTAATTGATAATACGAATTAATTTCTATGAGAATTCCAAGCCACTCTGTGGAAAATTATAATTTTCCGAACCTCAATGCCCGTCTTTCCACAATCACATTGCAAAAAAATATTCACTCGCTACGTTCCATTACTGTAGAATATGCAGGAATGAATTTTAGCATTTAATTTTACTTATCTTTGTCTGTAAAGTAAAAAAAAAAGAGAAAATTATATCAATCATGCTACACGTGACAGCCAATCTTGATGTGGCTATGCTATGGAACGCAAATTAATGTTGCCATAAAAATAATAACATAGTGTGATACCCGTTGTAAGTATAAAAATTCCCTCCTTATTAGTTACATTTTAGGCATCTGAAACGCAAAGGCCACAGTAGTGCCTTTTCCAAAGAGTATTTTGTGCTTTTACTCGTAGCATAGGTAGAAATGCTCTTGTAGAGGTCGCAATGCAACGTCCAATTCTTGTATGCATGTCCGTGGTTAGTATTGTGGAGGAATCTATACTTACACTATCCTGCTATGTACACAATCATAATGAAGGTGTACTAAATGAAGGTGTATTAAAGCAATAGAATAGGCTGGAAACAAACATTTAAGTGTCTATGTCTATGTAGTGACAGGCAGTGAAACAACTCAACGCCTATACCTACCCCCGCCATATTCGTAATAGCGTAAGTATGTCGTCATTGCCATACATTACAACAATTAAATAATTAAAATAACACTGCATACAAAATAAAACTAAAATAATAATGCCTATTATCATACACTCAGCAAACCTCTTTGTTAGAGAGGGACAAACTCAGCAAGTACCTTGACTAGGCTCACGAAGTTACCGTAATGTGGGATGTTGACTCGACGATGGTTGTTCCGATAGGCAGTCGTATCGGTGAACGGCCGTTTTGTGAAAAACCTCAATCAACCAACACCGCTTATAGAGTAGGAGGAGGAGGAGTAGGTGGGTTTGCATATGCATACTGGAAGTCCAGGATAGCAGAAGGACTGGACGCTATCAACCGGTAGCCAAGCTATCTGACACGCCTTGGCTACTGAAATGTACCCGGTGAAATTCATACAATCCAAAATAGTTTTTAAATTTTTATATTTTTTCTTAAACCACACAGGGGTGTGTTGCGCAGAATTCATAATACCTACCTAGATATTTACAGGTTGAGGCAAATAATAAAAAAAAAACCAGTCAAGCCCTTTTCGAGTTTTGGCGAGGATAAACAGCAATTTAGTTTTATATAATTACGAGGTGTGTTCAGAAAATAACAGGAGTTTTAAAATTTTGCGGGTTTGGAGAGTCCATTAAAATTGTCAAATATTTTTTTATTATGTTGTTATTACATGTCCCTGAAGTACGATATAATTTTCAGCTGTATTCATTGCTTACTTTGTCGCTGTTGTTAGACGTGTTTATATGAGCTTGGCGATTTTCGTTTGAAAGAAATGGATCAAAGAATTTGTATACAATTTTGCGTAAAAAATTAACCTAAGTGTGTGTAATGTTAACAACGGCCTATGGTGAGTCTATTATGATAAAAAAAGAGCTAAGAGTGGAATAAGCGTTTCCAAGATGGCCGTGAAGACGATGCCCCAGCACATCAACAACCGATGAAAACAGTGGCGGATTTACACATTTGCCGCCCGTAGGCTATTCAACATTTTGCCGCCCCTACCGGCCTAAACAATTCGATACACTAGCCCCGTCCCCCGTCCCTGCTCACAATAATACTCTTTCAGAAATCAAGTCCGAAATTTAAAAAACTTGCCCCAGAATTTGCCGCCCCTGAAATCTGCCGCCCTAGGCTCCAGCCTACTCAGCCTGCTGGTAAATCCACCACTGGATGAAAACGTGAAAAAGTGAAAGCAATGGTTATGAATGATTGACGAATCACAATCAGAGAAGTCGCTGATGATGTTGGCATATCGATTGGCTCATGCCATGATTTTTTTTCGTATGTTATAAGTAACCTCAACTTGGGTAACTTTGACATTCTGGGTAAGATTGACAGTTTTGTGTTTCATGATTTTTGTTTATATTCTTTGTTGTACATATTGTCAATAGTTCTAAGCTCAATGTCTAGTTTGGTTGAAACTCAATTTTTTACCGTTTTATTTAAAAAATAACTGTTTGTCTATTCCACGTGTTTTTATTTTGCGTTAAGGCTACCCAAAATCTATAAAATGGTTGCTAAAGATACCCAGAATGTTTAAAATTCAATTAAACAAGCGATTTTAGTGAAAACCAAAATTACTGTCAAAGTTACCCAGGCGGGGTAACTTTGACATACCAAACTTTTGCATTTTTTCAAATAAACTTGTATTGATGAGGGTTGAATCATCTACGACTTTTTACTAACATTGTTTTAAGCAATAATGTGCCCTGAACCTGTCAAAGTTACCCAAGTTGACTGTATGAAAAGCGTGGCAGCAAAATTTGTTCCAAAATTGCTGAATTTTGAACAAAAACAGCGGCTCACACTTCGTTGCTTGTTCGTGAGTTTTTGGACAAAAACAATACTGCAACGATGCCCCAGCCTCCATATTAGCCAGACATGGCTCCGTGTGACTTTTTCCTAATTCCAAAAATAAAGAAAACCTTAAACCGTTTTACAAGCAAGCGCATCGGTGAAATAGCTAAAGGCTATCCCATAAATCGAGTTTGAGAAGTGTTTCGACGATTGGAAGAAGCGCTGGAAATAATATCGAATGGGGACTATTTTGAAGGCGACAACATTATGTAATATTTTTTTCGAAAAACGAAAATTCCGTTTTCGTAATTCCGTTATTTTTTGAACACACCTCGTACTTACCTTACCTATACGCAAGATAGATAGGTACCTACACAATAGGTACCTATGTCTTCTGTGCGCAGCTGAACTCTTAAAACACCGAAGACTTTTTGCAGGCGTCTTCTTCATGGAGTATGAAATTGATGTTGTTAGATTTAAGATCAGCTGCGAGATTTAACCAGCGCTTACGTTTCATCTGAGTCTTTGCGCGCCATGATCTACCCCAGGGCTTCCCAAACTTATTTTAAACGCGACGCCCTTGGGAAATAGCCATATTTTTACGACGCCCTGGCTTTCTTGGCATACATTTATACTACTACTACTAGTTGTATTTCTAGCCTAATAACAATTTGTCAGAAAAACTCCAAATAGCATCAACATTTTTTTTAAAGAAAATAATGACAAAACATAAAAACGAAAACTGAAAGCAAACAAAAAAGGTGAAAAGCAAGCACATACCCTTTTATATCTTTTTCCGTTTGGTATTAATGAGAAGGGTGATGTACTGATTGTACTGAGCAAAGTTTCTCAAAACGAGGTTCCAGTTCTTAAGTACTGCAACTGCAAAGAAACCCTGTTTCGCACATCTATGATGTTGCATCGACACAGACAGCCAGCCTATTTAGATCGCCTCACCACGCCCCAGGGCGTCGCGACGCACAATTTAGGAAGCCCTGATTTACCCAATGATTTAAGCCCAATATGAGATATAAAAAATATTACCTTATAAGCCTACTTGTTTTTAAATCACACATCATCATCATCATCTGCCTACCCATATCCTTATTTATAAATCGCACAAAGAAACACAAATTACTTTTAATGTGGTGAGACTGAAATAATAAGTAAGTACCTAGTAGTATTTAATACCCATAAGTACGGTCACAACCTTTAGCCCTCTGCTTGTCTGTTCCGCCCTAGTGCCCCCTAATCCTTAGTTTATCGACACGCAGTTCAAAGTAAAAATTAAAATAGTGATTCTGTGATTCAACCTTAGGTATTGGTTAAATCATCACATAGAGTTTCATGTAGAGCATGCCCTGTCCTGACGTCCTGAGCAACAAAATAACTAGTAAGTTAGATCTAGCAACGACTTTAATGGACCATCATTCGTTAGCATTCCCAACCCGCAATCGAAGGAAATGTTTACGGCCAGGTAAACTGTTTACGTATGATAAATGCGACGTATCTAGTTAACGAGAGGCCTTCCTGCGCATATCTCCAGGAGGTGGAGATAGGTTGCGACGCAGTTACTCGCTCTTTATAGGCCCATGTGGGTGGGTTTGTTCACTTTGTTATTCAGGCGAGTAGGTATAGGCTATAGGTGGCGCTGACGTCATGAGAGCCAATATGGCGGCGGCTGAAAGCGCGCGCGTTGCCGCCGAGCGCCGCCGCAGGTAGCGCTCGGTTCGAGTGTTCAACTCGATCGACTCGCACTGGCCGCGAGTTCAGTACCCGGTTGACAGCCGGTGAGGGGCGGCGTGACGCGCTTGAGCCTTCCATATGCACGCCGCCTCAACGCGATTTTCTACCGTAAATAATTTTTGTACACAAAACTCTGTGTTTACTTTACACAAGGAACTGATAGTGAGCCTGAACAGTTAGTGTAAATTATTCAACGAAGCCTTAGCTGGTGAAATTAGTGTTTCTTCGCGTTTGATAATGTCTATTTACTTCAGGGAATGAATAATAGAGTTACCTAACGTGATGCGTGATAGCGTAGTAACCATAATATTCGTGTAAAAGGACATTTAAGGAAAATTTACGTGTGCATTCAAACAGTGGTCGGAATCCCTAATGGATATAAACTGTATAGTGCTTTACATGGATGCTTTGTTAACAGACAATTTGCCTTCCTGTGGAATGTTTGAAATTCTGCTAGAAATCTGACGATTTTTATGCGACAATGGCGGAACGCGATCGTCCTGCGAAAACCCCCATTAGGGTGGGTTTTTACGACATCGAGAGGACCATTGGCAAGGGAAATTTTGCCGTCGTAAAGTTAGCACGACATCGAATAACGAAGACTGAGGTGAGTGAGAAACAAATCAATAAGTAATATAGTATAAACAGCCGTACAACATCGTAAGTGCACGATATGTACCTACCTATACCTATGCTACTACGTGTGAGTAGCTATATTTTTCATTAAAGTCTTCCTACAGAAAAATGGACATATTAATTGATTTAAATGATAAAAACGATTTACATTCATAGCTATCTATCTATTATATATAGATGTATTTTTGAATTTATTCATAAGTACGAAATAGTTAAAAAGCATTTCAAGACTCGAAGAGTTTTTATCATAAACCCAAGATTTCATAACACTAACAATTGCATCAGATAATGTGCGTCGATTTAGTTACCTATATACCTAGATAAAATATCTAGCTACTCAATTCAAACTTCACCAACGATACCAGATAATTAATTTTCAGATGCAATATGAAAAGCAATAGACTCCCTTACTACCCTAGATTCATAAAAACTAAAGTATTTCGACCAGAAAAGAAAATACCTGGTTGATAGTGAATAAAATAAGCTCAAAATCTACATAATTGGAATACAATTGGAAAATGCAGACGAGCTGACTGGGCACAGGATATGATGAAATCGTGGCAGCAGAAATTACTTATATACCTATAGATAGAACTGAGACAACACTATCCTCTTTAAGTTACTAACTGCTGGATAAATATATCTACAAAAGAAAAGAAGTCAGAGAAAACAATGAACCAAAGCGAAATACCTATAGTACAATTAATAAGACAATAATACGACTTTGTAATAAAGTTTCAATGTTTTGAAACAATGAAACCCAATGGAATAGCAAATCTAACAAGAAAGTTAAAACAAAACCTATTGTTCCTGTTCATTATACAACTCCAACAAGATCTGACAAAAAAGCATATTTATACAAATAAAATGAATAGGAACTTGAATTGGTCGCTTTATAAATATAGCCCAAATTTATGAGATCAAGGTTATAATAATGTTTAAACAAGAAGATACGGCGTTTAACCAAAATAAACCTAAAACGATTAGTTTAATATCAACATCATGCACGATTAAAGGAGATAAGAGTTTTTAACAATACGTACGATGTTGCTTCTGAATAACATTTTAGAGAAATGGAAACCCCAAAGCATAAAAGCGTAGGTACGTAAACAGTAAACACGCAAATGTCGCTGAGAGCGTTATCTATTTGTATAACCATCGCAAGCATCCGTGTACACACGAGATAACAGATTACGTGAGTATCAAATTAAAAATTTGCTAAGTCGGCGACTTGTATTCAAAATCTTTCTAAACGTAACACAGTATATCTACAGATATTGGAAGCAAAAGATGAACTACATCCCAGATGAATACAGTCACTTGAAATGGAATTTCGCCAAACATATTTTTGGCGAAGTTGTGGGCTGTGTAAAAGCAGGGATTCATGGAAATTAGAAAGTAATGTGATTTAATATAGTGGTTATTCTAATAGCCCTTCGTTGAGGCAGACGAAGACTCTTTACTTATTCATTCTAATACGAGAGTACGACATCGAAGTGGGTCATTGGCCGAATACTGTGGCACCGTCAGTGAGTCACTAGCGTTGACTTTCTAACTGGCCATTACGTACATTTCGAGCACAGATTTGTTTATAGTTACTTCAAGTCAGGGCTCAAAATATACCTATTTTTAAATTTGTGTATGGAACTTGAAATCGCGATGCAAATGTCAGTAATGATGATGCATTACGCGCTGAGACGAGGACGCTCTGAATGAATGCACCGAAATAACAGAACTGGCGTCCTCGGCCTTCGCTGCCATTTTATTGAGAGTGCGTGCTCTCTTTGATGTGGAGATAGAGTGACACGTTTACTAAATAACAATCCGGTTCAATAATTCCACCGGTTTGTGTAGTGAAATCTGCAGGGATTCGTCAGTGACTCGCATCTATTGTTCGGAAGGAACAAAGTCGTTGACGACTTTCATTTATTTTTGCGACTTCCTTTTTCAAACTTTCAAAGCAAAATATTAGAAACTCTTTTCAAAATGTGGAAGACAGATAAGAAATTAATTGGAATTGGGTTGTCGGAAATTCTTCGAAAGTGATTTTCAAAATTACCTTTTGAACTATACGAACCGTGCCTCAATAGATAAAGTGGAAACATTAGCTAAACGTTTAGTTTGTTCCATGGCACATAACTCTATCAATCAGTGATTCAGCTTGCGAGTAGGAGCTCCGACTGCCTGCCGCGGCCAGAAATACCGCGGCATCGACCTTGCCTCCGGATGCATGCTTCGCGTTGTTTTTATTATTTCACTTTTTTGGGCGAGCCATTAGCACAAAGGTGATGGCCCAAACTTTGGTTCATCGTCAGATACAAATTGATTGAATAATTGGTAAGTAACTTTCGTTGCTCCTGCAACACAGTATCGGATAGCGACAGTTTGACTCTACAAAAAGTTACCTAGCCCGTTTTAAATTTGTTTAATCATTAAAGAGACTATCGAGCTAGCTGCCAGTGTCTGGCTCGCGCCTGTATAGAAACATTTTTTTGCAGAATAGAGATTTCACTGCACAGGTAATTCAAACCGACACTTTGAATCATTGCGTTTCGCTTGGCAAAATAAAGAAAGTGCGATCAGTCTAGGGATGCGTGATCCGCACATGTAAGTCTGGCGAATATTTTGCCAGGAAATCATACCGTATGGCACGCGCTTCGTTTACTCGGCTCGAAAAATGTACGCTTGACGCAAATGCGTTATCTATTTTGGAGATTTGCGTCAGAGACTAGCTGTTATCTACGCTGTGCAGTGTGGCGGTCACCCTAGTCGACGTCTTCTACGTTTTTGGATACATACATTCAACTTTCTTTTCCTTCGTCCTCACTTTTACTCTATCTCTGGTAAATCATGTGGATGTGGATGTCTTTTATTTTCATTAAATTATAACTATTATAATACGAGTATAGCCACAATAACACATTAGATATTGTTAAAGCTACTATAAGTGAACTAGGATGCGTTTATCAGCAGATAACGCGATATCATAGAGACACGCGTGTATGTTTGCTCTCGATAAGTACCTACCCGTTGTTATCTCCCGATGACGTCAATTGGGCTGAGAATTGAAGACGCTTGACGGTGAAAAGAATTCTAATACAACTGCAATTAACCTTGTAAAGTGCCGCTTCAAACGTTTCCATTGTACTCGTAAGTACTCCAATTTAGTTTTACGTCAATAACACTATTCAAGTTCGTTGGTGCTTTGCCCTCTTGACGCACAAGAGTTACTTTACTTTACAAGGTTACCTTTGATCTTATCAAAGGCTCAGACACACCTTACGCAAATTACCTTATCGTGCAACTGAAATCATTGGAATTTTGACACGTTTTCCTTGTAAATTGAGCATTTAAGGATTGATGGCTGGCAGATAAAATGACGATTTGAACCAATATATTTTGTAACGAAACATATGTAAACGTTGCTAAAGATAAGATTTTAAACGTTTTGTCAGCAGATTTATTGACGGCAGTTAACGATTTCCAGGGCATATACCTTGTCCATCGAAACGTTACCTATTGCTTATATAAAAAATCTGGTCCACACTCCGCCTAAAGAGAAAATGTGATGAAACTTAAATTTTCCAAGTTGTGAATTGGTGCCGTTACATTCGTCTTTGTATCAGGACTTTTAATTATTGCTACATTTTGCAGTCGAATTCTAGGTTTATCTTTCAATAACATTTGCCATCCTTTTATTTTTATGACTCGTCTAGAACGCTAAGGATGTGGGGATAAAGAGCGGGGCGTAGGGAGGCACTACAATGGAGGGTAGGTTTTACACGTCCGTGGTTTCGTACTACATTTCGAAGAAACTAGAAACCCTTTAGCGCGTCTGCAAAGCTTTGCGTTTAATCTTTTGTATCGTTGAACTAGTTTCATACTTGTTTCGTTTTGAATTTCTAGAATGTAGGGTTTGTTCAAGTTATATGTTCAAGACGTAGCATGCACAACTTGCTAGAGTTGAGCAAAATTTAGTTTAGTTATTGATGACATCGATTTTTACATACTATTTATTGAATACTTATTTGACAGAACTTGATTTATCTGCTTCATTTCATTTAATATGTGAAAAATAGATGGCAACAAATGTAGAGGTTTAAAATTTAATTGAGTTTATAAACGTTACAATAGAATCAACATCAATTTTATCAAGCAAAATAAACCCTACCCGAATGGCTCAATCTTTTGAAATGACCCAGTCAGAATTCTTATTAAAGCAGAGCTGCATATTTGCAGACTCCGTAACTTTTAACTGTACTCGAGGGCTATACTTCTGTCCTCTTTGCACCTCCCTCCCGTTCTAGCGAGTATATTGATCGTAGTCTGGACTTGTTGATCGCTGCTCTAGGATTGAGGGCTTTGCACCCCTGAAATTCGTCCAGCCTTTTTTATGTGCACGGATTCCACGTTGTAGGATCAAATTAAACTTGAATTACGCCTTTTTAACGGAGCTGACGGCGCGGTGCCAGACTATTTTTTTTTCTATATTAACTAGATTGTATTTTTATACAGTGAGGCTTTACGTCTATTTTGTTTTACGAGATTACTAACGTACAACTAAGTCTGATTTTCCGACTACATATATTTTCGATGACAACTGATGATATTTTTGAAAATGGGTTAAAACTATGTCAAAATCACGTTAATCGTCATTCTTTATACAAATTGGCTTTGCTTACATGTAGATTAATTCGAATGTGCAGAGATTTGGTTTGATCTAAAAATAGATAGATAGATAACTTGAACTCTTTTTTTAATTACGTAGTTTAATTGTATGTTTTTTTCAAAACTCCCGAAAATTACGATTTATTTATTAAAAAAGTTAGGCAAGTATAATAAATCGAAATCCATTAATGACCAATCGATTATACGATTATAACTCACGTTGCTTATCTCTTGACGTCACCATCTTACGAATTGACGCCATAGAGCCAGTGAATGTCTGGTTTCAAATAGGCAAATACCTACCTAGATAAGCTACATGCAATAAAAGTAAAGTTTTCTAAATTATTAAGGCTAGTCACTATTTGGAACATTTTGTATCTCAACGAACTAAAAGGTAATTACAAAATACATCATAATGTATATGTATCGTTATATGAACAGTATACAGATCATTTAGATTTCTGATGCAAATCTGCCAGTTAAGCTTATTACTGCCAACTACCAAATAAAACTAAACTACCAAATTTTAAAATATAAAAATTGTTCGATGGACGTCGAGGATAAGATTATTAGTTTAGGCTAGCATGGTACAAAAAATTAAACTGATTTTAGACACTTTGAACGTTTAGTCACAGAATATTAAGGTTTTTATTATAGGAGTAGCTAAATCATGGACACCCGGACGCAACGAGAACACAGGTTAGGTCACTGACCTCTCGCAGCTTACGCAATGCAATACATATAGTCTCTATTATAAATATAATATTTGATTGATAAATTCAAATGTTTATACAGGTACATTTTATTATATTTCTTTTTTTTTTGACTGTTTATAAAAAACTGAGTATTTATCGTTTTTATACCTACAAATATTTGAATGGGGCTTTTTTTTACAAAAAAATATAATCCAGATTAGTTTCTTAATACCTATCCCTTCAAATTAATTATGTATCAATTAAATCATGTAGCGCTATATGTGAAAAATAGAGCCTCCAAAAATTAAATTGATTACTGCTTCATGAGACCTTAAATAAGGTACCTATTATCAATGTTCACTTGCCAGTACTGAAACGATAGCAGTCACTGGCGGTCCATTAAAAAAAATACAAAAACCCTTAGAGCCTTATCACACTAGCGGTTCGGAAGCGGATGCCAGGCGGAGCGGACGTATGAATGTTATCAATGACCACTTGCTCGTACTGACAAATTAGCAGTCATTGGCAGTCAATAAAAGAACAAAACAAAAAAAAAAACAAAGGACTAAAACATAGGTATCCTTTGTCGAGGTCATAGGGTAGATTGACACGCTAAATTAAATTAGACCTTTTGAACCTTTACAGAAATATTGTTGTGTCAATTCGCATTTATTGGGATCCCAAACCTGTCTGATCCTATTTATCACCTTTACCGATAACAATATCGTTTCAGACCCGGATTATCGTCTGTATTGAATCAACCCATTGTCAGTAAATAAATACATGAAAATAAGCCTTTCTGATTTCGAAACAATGAGATTTATTCAATGATAGGAAACATTGCATTCATGATTTTGTCATTCATTTATTTTGTATAGGCATTTAAATAGGATTTATTATTAGGTATCTTAGATTAATTTATGTAGTTGGTTAATTTAATATATTTAATGATTTTTAAATAATATTTTTTCATAAATTAAATCCCAGGTAATTACGCAGTCCGTTAAAAGTTTTACAGAACTCACAAAAGTAAATGTAAGTATAATAAGTTTAAAAACCCACACGTAATCAGTTTACTGTATATTTTGTGGTTTTGCCATCAAACTATTGAATTCTTATCATGCATAGACTACAGCAGACCGATCTAACGAAGGCCGTTTTGTCTCGTTTCATTGGCCTTCGTTGCTTCATTGGTCTGTTCTGAACGCAGCTCCAGGTAGAGCCCTTCCGCTCAACATTTTACTTTTGTGCGTACCGGTGCGGTGACTGGAGACTGAGGTGCGTTTAGTTTTAGACTCGATCTCTCCACTCTTACAAAATATGCCCTACAAACATTACTCTCCTCTGAGCAGTTGACTAAACAGTCATTGCTATAGTATAGATCAACATAACATGTGTTAACACTTGGGTGCTACCAGCAGTATTTACCAGGTACGTCATGTCTCGTCACAAGACTACGGCTTGGCAACGCTGATATCTAACTCAGTAGGTACGTAGTTATCACCACCTTCCTAATTTGTACTGTAACCAATTCGTGATTATAAATATTGTTTGATTTCACATTTTCCTGCAATTCAAGCTAATTAGAATATTAATTGTGTTGATATCACGAAAAAAAATCGTTGCGATTTTGAATGGCTTCATGAGCGGAAAATTACCAGATTAATTAGTCATTGACACGTAGATTGTGATTTTTTTTACTAATACCATACAAAACCATCCCATTTGGCTTTAGCTAATTGTATAGAAATGTACCATCCCTTGTGATTTCACAGTCTCAGAAGAGCGACATCTCCAAAACTCATTTGCGTGCCATTTTATACAGCAAACAAAAAAATAAATAGGTACAAAAAAGTTAGTCTATGTTTCATTATAAATATACAAACGACTTTACTGATTTTGGAGTAAGGATTCGTTAATCCTCACTCCAAAATCAGTCAAGTCGTTAAACTGTCTTAACTGTCTAGAGTATGAGGTCACATTAGTACAGGCAATAAGTACTGACACACTTGTCTACGTTGCCCTCCTTCTGGTGAGTCGGGTAAAAGGAAAATAGTGTCACCAGACGATCACATTGAAGACAATCTACTGGCTATCGAAGAGTCGTAAAGATTAGGAACTACGTGCCTGATTTATGTTTGTATCAAACTAGAATTAGGTACAATTACATTCTAACTACGTTTTGACGCTTCATATTGTAGTGTTCCTAAACTCCTCATACAATGAGCAATTTACTCCTAATTAGGATTAATAAGCTGACAGCTGCTAAAATAATGAAGACAGGTGGCGAATTCTAAATGATTATTTTATTGCTATTGTATTCTAAATTGTCGATAATGACATAACTTTATTTGGCAGAATTAGCAGCCGTCTTTTATACTGGCTTGCCTATTGCAGGTAAGTGCACTAATGCTGAAACTAAAACAACGAATGCTTCGAAAATGCAAGCATTAGTCATTTGTGTGACAAAATCATTCTAAGTTAATTTGTTGTTGATTTTAAACTTTTCCCCATTTATTGTGCCTATCGCTACGCCTGAAGTTATTTATTTACGTAAATAATCGATAAGCATTATCTACATAGTAATTATGGCGTCCAATTACTTATTTTTGTTTCACGTAAAACATTGATATCAGTTAATGTTTTTATTGCGCATATGTTTTGTAATAATCCATCCATGTTATTGTGCACTTAAAACGTGTTTTCATTCACATCCATTGTCTGATATTACACATTTAATGAATCACATAAATACTTCCGCAGAACTTAATTATTTTTACCATTGCTATCTGCAAAGCTTTGAAAAACTTTAATTGGCTGCCTATAAGAATTGAAACATGGTTTTAGTATTGAAAATCAATAGATTTCTTACATGCGGTTAAATGTCCAGCAATCTTTAGGTTTCTTTAACGTAGAGGTCAAAAAAATCTCATCAACTCTGTCATTTCAACGACCTACGAGATTTAAGTTTTTTTTCAGATTTTGCTACGCTGACGTACTTCTTGAACCTAAAACCAGGGCCGCGCCGACCCCCCACAGCGCCTGTGTGCGAAACCTATGAAGCGCCTCTTTTTAACACGCTTTTATTAGCTTCACCTGTATGTTTGTATGTAACCGACTCCTTTGAGCGCGTTTTTGACCCACTTTAAACGGTCAGATACTTTGTAGATATATCGAGGACCGATGACAATACACTAAACAAATCGTGTTTTTTAGTTTTTTTAACTATTAATTTTTTTAACACGCTTTTTCTATAAAGTTTCTTTAACTTTTAATACCGTTTAACTTACAAATGGTAATTTCGTCATTCGTGTCAGAGAACAGAGTGGCGCAGTGGGAGCGTGCTGGGCTCATAATCCAGAGGTCCCTGGATCGAAACCACGCGCTAGAATCTTTTTGCTCAATATTTTTTGTTACGCATCAATTTTATTTTATGAGGTCTGAGGATCGAAACCACGCGGCTACAAATCTTTTTGCTCAATATTTTTTGTTACGCATCAATTTTATTTTTAATTTGCTTGAGCAGACGGCCAAAAATGGATAACACCAACACATTTGTACATATTAAGGATGGTTAATAGTTAGCAAATCGAACTAAAAAGTGAAAAATAAATAATAGTTAAAAAAAACCTAAAAAAACACGCTTTTTATAAAAAACCGAACTAAAAAAATAGAAAATAAAATTTTATAAATTTAAATTAAGAATAGGGTTGAAAATTTCAATAAATATAAATTAATAATAGTGTAAATAAATAAATATATGTATTTTATTTTTAAAAAGCGTGGGGTGTATGGGTCAATAGATATTATATATTTTGTAGATACATTTTGTATTGACAGACATGAGTAGAGTGATTAGCATTTTGATAATATCTTAGAAAGCACCCCACGCTTTTTAACACGCTTTTATTAGCTTCACCTGTATGTTTGTATGTTTGTATGTTTGTATGTTTGTATGTTTGTATGTTTGTATGTTTGTATGTTTGTATGTAACCGACTCCTTTGAGCGCGTTTTTGACCCACTTTAAACGGTCAGATTTCTTTCAAACTTTGTAGATATATCGAGGACCGATGACAATACACTAAACAAATCGTGTTTTTTAGTTTTTAACACGCTTTTATTAGCTTCACCTGTATGTTTGTATGTTTGTATGTTTGTATGTTTGTATGTTTGTATGTTTGTATGTTTGTATGTTTGTATGTAACCGACTCCTTTGAGCGCGTTTTTGACCCACTTTAAACGGTCAGATTTCTTTCAAACTTTGTAGATATATCGAGGACCGATGACAATACACTAAACAAATCGTGTTTTTTAGTTTTTTTAACTATTAATTTTTTTAACACGCTTTTTCTATAAAGTTTCTTTAACTTTTAATACCGTTTAACTTACAAGTGGTAGTTTCGTCATTCGAGTCAGAGAACAGAGTGGCGCAGTGGAAGCGTGCTGGGCTCATAACCCAGAGGTCCCTGGATCGAAACCACGCGCTAGAAATCTTTTTGCTCAATATTTTTTGTTACGCATCAATTTTATTTTATGAGGTCTGAGGATCGAAACCACGCGGCTACAAATCTTTTTGCTCAATATTTTTTGTTATGCATCAATTTTATTTTTAATTTGCTTGAGCAGACGGCCAAAATCGGATAACACCAACACATTTGTACATATTAAGGATGGTTAATAGTTAGCAAATCGAACTAAAAAGCGAAAAATAAATAATAGTTAAAAAAAACTAAAAAAACACGCTTTTTATAAAAAACCGAACTAAAAAAATAGAAAATAAAATTTTATAAATTTAAATTAAGAATAGGGTTGAAAATTTCAATAAATATAAATTAATAATAGTGTAAATAAATAAATATATGTATTTTATTTTTAAAAAAGCGTGGGGTGCTTTCTAAGATATTATCAAAATGCTAATCACTCTACTCATGTCTGTCAATACAAAATGTATCTACAAAATATATAATATCTACTTATTGACCCATGCACCCCACGCTTTTTAAAAATAAAATACATATATTTATTTATTTACACTATTATTAATTTATATTTATTGAAATTTTCAACCCTATTCTTAATTTAAATTTATAAAATTTTATTTTCTATTTTTTTAGTTCGGTTTTTTATAAAAAGCGTGTTTTTTTAGTTTTTTTTAACTATTATTTATTTTAACTATTAATTTGTTTAACACGCTTTTTCTATAAAGTTTCTTTAACTTTTAATACCGTTTAACTTACAAATGGTAATTTCGTCATTCGTGTCAGAGAACAGAGTGGCGCAGTGGAAGCGTGCTGGGCTCATAACTCAGAGGTCCCTGGATCGAAACCACGCGCTAGAAATCTTTTTGCTCAATATTTTTTTGTTACGCATCAATTTTATTTTATGAGGTCTGAGGATCGAAACCACGCGGCTACAAATCTTTTTGCTCAATATTTTTTGTTACGCATCAATTTTATTTTTAATTTGCTTGAGCAGACGGCCAAAATCGGATAACACCAACACATTTGTACATATTAATAATGGTTAATAGTTAGCAAATCGAACTAAAAAGCGAAAAATAAATAATAGTTAAAAAAAACTAAAAAAACACGCTTTTTATAAAAAACCGAACTAAAAAAATAGAAAATAAAATTTTATAAATTTAAATTAAGAATAGGGTTGAAAATTTCAATAAATATAAATTAATAATAGTGTAAATAAATAAATATATGTATTTTATTTTTAAAAAAGCGTGGGGTGCTTTCTAAGATATTATCAAAATGCTAATCACTCTACTCATGTCTGTCAACACAAAATGTATCTACAAAATATATAATATCTATTGAACCATGCACCCCACGCTTTTTAAAAATAAAATACATATATTTATTTATTTACACTATTATTAATTTATATTTATTGAAATTTTCAACCCTATTCTTAATTTAAATTTATAAAATTTTATTTTCTATTTTTTTAGTTCGGTTTTTTATAAAAAGCGTGTTTTTTTAGTTTTTTTTAACTATTATTTTTTATTTTAATTTTCATGAATCTTCATGTTTCAACTTATATTTTTTTATTATTTTCTCATGGATTTTAGAATTTCGTAACTCACGTTAGAGATAATATTTTTAAATGATCAAAACTCATTCTAATATAAAAAATTTAACGTTCTACAAAGAAGGTTTCTTACAGTTTTTCGATTTATTTATTTTTTCAAAAGTTTTTTAACATTAAAGTTGGATCGATCTAAAATTTTTACATTTTCTTATTTCCCGAAGCAATCATTAACTTTAAGAAACAATTTTATGATACATTTTATGTAGAGAATTCAATTTCCTATCTATTTTCCTAAAAAGTTTTTGATATTTTTTACATATGGTAAGTTTTCTGCAAAAAATTAAAAATTAATTTTAAGCAGTAAAATTCCACTTTTTAAAAATAATTGTTAGTGTTAAATAACTTTTGAAAAAATAAATAGACCGAAAAACTGTATGAGATCTTTTCTGTAGAACGTTAAATTCTCTTTATGAATAAGTTTTGATAATTTAATAATATTATCTCTAACGTGAGTTAAAAAATTCTAAAATCCAAGAGAACGCTGTTCCCATGTTATTTGAATGGGAAATTAAAATTCACGATGCGGCACGTCTTAATATTAATATTAAGAGCTCAAACCTTCATAGTATTTTCTTTCCACCGTTTGCAACAATATTTTCGATATAATTAAGAAAAAAAAATTGTCGATTTTTTTGAAACAGTCTAATAATTATGTATGATAAAATAAATAAATAAATTAATATTTCTCGACAACCAAACGCCGTCTAGTCCCAAGCTGAGCATGGCTTGTAATGAAATTAATAAAGAAAATGTTTTTTTATTTTATTTTTACATACAGACTAAAGTTATATTTATTTGTATAGAAAATTACATAAAAGCACGTACCTGAAGCGTTTTTTGAATCAGATTTTATAACATCTTCATCGATAAAATGACTGGTTTCTGTCTCTAATGATTCTTTGGAAGTGGATGGTAAAGCCGTAAAATATTTACTTATTTTAGTTGTATTTTTATCACGGTCTTCTTCTTGTTTTCTTTTCCTCATTAAATTCTGGTAACCAGATAATTTCTTTTTTTTATCTTGAGTACTATCACTCATCGTGAAAACAAGTTAAAACAATCACCAACACACAAACTATATATTGTTTTAGGAGCTAGAACTTAATCTTATTTTATATAATCAATTATTGCCCTTATTAACCAATTATTAACCTTGCACACACTTTCAATTGACTGATTGATGATGATGTTGATCAATTGTTTTGGCACTCTCGTTCCTTAAAGTCGGGGAATCCCCGTGACCCCAACCCGCTTGCGTCGCACGCAACGCATCGGGTATCGGGTTACATTCATTCAAACAAACTCACGGCGGTTCTTTTGATTTTAACGCTGAGCTCGTAACTAATGTTAACTAAAAAAAGCGTAAAATTTAACCACACACTTGAATATTATCTTAGAAGACTTGTACAATAAGCGCATTATAATTATGTTTTGTTATTTACAAGGCATATGTTGCGCCTATTGTACCTACTTACTTAACGATACTCGAATACAGAGAATATTATGTTGTTGTGTAAGTGTAACAAAAATAATTTCGATGGCGGCGCCTCTATTGTCTTGGCGCCTGTGTGCGCCGCACACATTGCACACAGGGGCGGCGCGGCCCTGCCTAAAACACTATTTAACTAAAGAGGTGTGCAAGATACATTCCAAGACTTACAAACCTGTATCGTGTGTAGCAACATGTGAATTAAAACCGGTCCTAGGTCGTGTTAATGATATTTTAAATGCACAGCTATTATGCCAACAATGAACTGAGTAGGTAAGTACTTTAAATATTCGGTAAATAAATTTTTGACTGTATTGGAGTTGCTATTCGATTATTCTAAAATACCTTTTGTTACTCGTAGTTAGGACGACTGAGGTGTATGAATTTACAGAAGTATTATATTTCTAGGGTTAACACAGAAATCTTCTACAGTTCGTGCTAATCAATATTTTGGAAATAATCAGATCACCCGATCTGATTGTCTCAGATTTAAATTTAACGTGGATTTGGTGAGGTTAGGTTTAGATCAAAATTAATTAGCTAAGATTAAAAGGTGGTGACTGTACCTATTGCATATCTGTGATTTCTTGTGAGCTTGTGAGCTTTTCACCTTGATATTAACAGCAGTCCTCCAATTAAAAACCTTAGGCACACTGTCCAGTCCACGGAGGCGTAGCTTCATAGACGCTTATTCGTCATTATACGCTTGGTGTACGCTTGCTTGCAGCTTACATACAAAACAATGTAACTCTGTCGACGGAGCGGTAACGCGACGCGAACGCGACGTTGCCGCTCCGTCGACAGAGTTACATTGTTTTATAAGTAAGCTGCAAGCAAGCGTACGCCAAGCGTATAATGACGAGTACGCGTCTATGAAGCTACGCCTCCGTGGACAGTGTGCCTTAAATACAATTTTCAGTAACGTACATGACAGACTGAAGAAAGCTTTTGTCTGGTAATGAAGTCAAAGTTGGAAATACATTTATCGGAACCTTAATTCCATTCTACTCGAATCTACATTTTTATGCGTGATTCTATAAAAATAGCAGCTTTGAAAGGATTTGATAGCATCTATAAAGGGCAGATTCTTCGAACATAACCGATGCTGAAATCTGAGAAAAAAACTGTTTGGTCCAAAGCGTTAGATTGAATAGATAATGAACGGGAAATATTCCAGAATTTATACATGTTCTGTTCGTGTTAACTAAACGTTTGCAGCCAAAGATAGGAGGAAGTTGCACAAATTACAGCAGACTGATAAGTCGAGGAGCATCTTGGAGATGACGTAACGATTTGCGTAATGCTATCTAGACAACGGGGCCAATGTCAGACCAGCTGACCGGAGCGCATCCTACATTGAGAATAATTGTATACGCCTTCGCCTTTATCCTTCAGCACCTATTGCTAAACAAAACAAGATCGGAAAGTAAAGTATTTCTAATCACGAAAGTGCGCATTCCACGTAGAACCTCATAAAAAGATAAATCTTGGATTGTACCAAACTCAGGTGACCATTAACCTTTTTGGTTTTTACCTGCATTTTCCTTGAACGATTGGTTTTCCCATTACATTTGGTCATCTTGTTTGATAAGATCGGATGAAGTGAATAATTGTACAAATAATGTTTTGTCTACATCAGGAAAAAATTATGATGTGTAATGATGTTAAATGCCTTGTTAATTAAGTAATGGTTCCTTATAAGAAAGAGCCCTAGCTTCTGATGTAATAAATCGTTCAGATAAGGTTAATGAAAATTTATTTTTAGACTCATGCGATGTAGGTCGGCTCGGAACCTACTCGGCGTTGATTACAAAATGGTAGACACAAAACGTACCAATTGAGATAAAAGTTATGATTAGGGAGAACGTTTGTTTTGTTGAATGTTTTGTAAAACCTTCTTTTAAAATGAGTAAATAATGCCCACGGAAAAGTTGTAAACTATAGAGAAGGTCTTTTGGAGTACTTCCTATAAAACACATGGAAAATTAGCTACTTGTGTCTATCTGTCAATAGATAATCAAGTCAAGTCAGTTAAGTCATGGCTCCGTAACACCATAGAGTAAACATCAATATATACTGCAAATAAAATGATATTCAAAAACATGCTAGACAAGGATTATTTAAAATACGAGTACATCTGTCTGGATTAAATAGGTCAATCGGACAACACTGAGAGCAAAAGAAGATGCTATCTATCATTGGATGCTGAATATAAAAAGCGAACGATTTAGTTGAAATAAGTTTAGGTACTAGGATGGTGCCCTATTCTGTTCCAGTGAGATATTTTCTCGGTCCTCGTCCATTAGAAATGTCATGACAGTGAGAGTAACGAAGATAATCCTGAGCGCTCAGGAATAGGGCCCCTGGCCTCAAAAAGATAGACATCTATTCTATCCCACTTTCTATCCCTCTTGGGTTTTTGTATGAGCACGAGTTCTATCGTGCCAATCACGTCAATTGGTTCAATCGACCTGAAATGACGCTCGTGTTGACGTCATCGCCCTCTCGTCTGGATCGAATACAAACTACTAGCGGTATTGTTCCGTTACAACAAAACTTATTTCCTTTGCGGCTACTACAGTCATTTTGTGTTTGAGTAACAGCTTCAATGTACTTCAATGTTTACAAAATGTAATTTTCATTCCAAATAGATATCTTGGAAAACGCCATAATACCATTAGTCAGTGGGTTGTTGGGTCCAAGTGGGTTTTTGACGTTTCAAAATAAGTTTAAACAGGTATAAACTGCAATTAGTTATATAAATAGTAGAGATTCTTGTCATTTCACGATTTAAGATTGAATAAACTGCGGACATACTAAAGTTACCTATAAACATACTTTTGTCTTATTTTATCTTGATTAAGCTTAACATATTCTATTGTTTGTTACAGGTAGCAATTAAGATAATAGATAAATCGCAATTAGACGCCAGTAATCTTCAAAAAGTCTACAGAGAGGTGGACATCATGAAGAGACTGGATCATCCTCATATAATTAAGCTTTACCAGGTGAGTTCTTATCTTCTTCGTAAATTTTCTTTAATCTGGTCCAAGTGTTCTTGCTCATTCTGGTTCTCTCTTTACCTATATTTCTCTATGATGGTTGTCATAAGTTTGTTTTGTCGTACAATAAAACATACATTAAACGAAAATAATAAAACCATGTAGGTACGTCTTGTACTCGTACGTCCAAAGCAAACTGTTTTGACCTCTTGAAGGATGACGGTGGTTTCATAGGGCAACAAACTCTGCAAGTAGGTAACTATGTCGAGAGAAAAATGCTATTGAACTTTAACTTTCAGAGACTGAATAGTAAATTAGTAACCTGCTGGTTTATAGGTACACTTCTTGATATTGAGTTGGCGATTTGCGTCAACAACTCAACCGACAGACCTACCGCTAGTCGGCAAACTACACCAATTTGCTTGTTTACTGTATTATACATTGCTCGGGGTCAAAAACGGTAGTAATAAAAAGAGAAATTCCAATGTCGATCCCCGTTAGTTAGTGCTTGGCGGAACAAATTGCTAGAATCACTGAGTGACTTACCGTGTTGATGGTGCGTGCCGTCTATCATTTGCCGCACGTGTCTTGGCCCGAATGTGACAATAATGACATTAGCGAAGTGAGGCGTTATTATTGGCCCGTTGTTGACTTGTTGTTTAAGCCGTGACGAGCACGAGGCAGTGGAATGGTTGTAGCCATGCCATTGACTTCGTCACATTTCCTTGCTTCGTAAATGGTTATGCAGTCGGGCGTTTACGTGATACAAAGGAACACCTATAACGGTAGAGCTACTTTGTGTTAATATTCAGTACTTTCTAAGTATTGTTGGAACAATAAGTTATTAAAACTTATTACACGAGTAAAGAACCCGTGTAAGGATATTGTCTTAGATGTTTGATTGACGTCAGAGCTTACCTGATGGAATAGTTCCCACGTGAAGCATTTACGTCAATCTAGCATGACACGTACCATATGATGAAAATGAAGCATTTGTGTTGATAGAGGTGGTTTTTATTACGTTTATTAAAACTGAAACTAAAAACTAAAACTAATGTGCTCGCTAAATAAACGACATTGACAACTACGCTGGGGCAGATGAGTAGAAAATTGGACACCTAATTTAGATACACATAGTGTAACTAGTGTAGGACGTTTTACGGCCAGGTGGTGTAACGACCTGCGTCAAGCGATAATGGGCAGCTGGGTACAGAGAGATGAGACTGCATGACTCCGTCTAACAGAGGACGATGATCACAGGCTGATAATAAAGATAACGAAAACACTGCGTAAATACTGCATTCCACTAAAGATGAACATTCCATTAGAGAACACGATCTGGCATTAATACGTGACACGCACTGTAAATGTGTAAATGGTGCATAATATGCATTCGGAATTTAAACTTTTAAACCAAAAAAAAGAAATCCTGTTGAGGTTAAGAAAAACAACTGGCCGTTTTGTACCGAGGTGACGACACAATAACCTCGCGCCAAATATAGCGGTACAAATCGATTAACATCGCCTTCCCACAGTCTTCTCAGGTACAATAATTGTACTGTTCACAAAACGATCAGTGGCTAATTACCGCCTAAAGATCACGTTTTAAATCATACGTCACGTTTTACAACCAACAATAGAGTAGGTACATTTATTTTTTACATGCTACGCCTCTCGGTTTTCAGTGAATTTTCTGGAATAAAAAGCATAAATGTTAATCCAAGATATAAGCTACGTTCATATCAAATTTTTGTGTGATTGAAGCAACAAACATACAAACTCTGACATCTACCTCTATAATATTAGTAGGATAAAGTAGGTAGACTGACATTTACTAGAGCAGAACTGTGAGAAAATGGCTTCGCTCGATGTTTAGCTCTACAAGTTTGTTGTGTAGCTCGAGAAAATTCTTTGCGAATATTCACGTTAGATGCTCGGTTTTCGAATTTGAGCAACTTATAGAGCCAAACTTCGAGCAAAGGCATTTCGTCAAACATTCTGGAGCAACTTAGCATTCTGCTAACACGTGAAAGAACAATTGCAAAGTTCCAAGAAGTTCTTTAGAAATAATTCTGTCCTACTTTTTGTTTTAAACGGTTTTATTTAGCTTACCCCGTTTTTTTATTCTTGTTGATATTTTAATCCTACTAATAATAAATGAGAAAGATTGTATATTTGGATATTGTTGCTCAATCAAGTATGTGTGTATTTATAAACGGCAGAACGGATTTGCATGTGGTATGGTGCTTTTCACCCCGGAAAAGTTAAC
This sequence comes from Alcis repandata, assembly GCA_949125135.1. Taxonomy (NCBI): domain Eukaryota; kingdom Metazoa; phylum Arthropoda; class Insecta; order Lepidoptera; family Geometridae; genus Alcis; species Alcis repandata. The sequence continues at coordinate 6,162,503 of OX421235.1, read as the reverse complement.
GATTCCCGTAAGATCGCGGGTAAAACCGCAAAGCGCAGCTGGCAATGCCTCCCACACAATTAATATTTAATTCAGTACATTTTTTGTAAATTCAAAGACAGTCAAGAAGTTAAATGAAAGATAACAGACGAAGGGTGAAATTAATTCAAAGTCGAGAAATACATTAAAATTGCTTAGCACTCACGACAACGATGCTCGTTCTTTTTATGTCTCATTGCAAATTTTATTCGATAGAACAATGCTTTGTACAGCTGAATAAAGGTGAACTTGAAGTATTTTATGAATTCATTGGGGATTCCCATAAAATATACACGTCTCTCTCTAATAATATCTTCATAGAGTATTCGAAACGATTTTGCAACAAGTAATATTTTATATTTTCTACGTATTTTCTCCTTGAGTCACCAGCTCTTTTTGTTTTGAATATTATACATTACTTAATTGCACGCAAGCGGCGACATCTATTTCTAGCCGCAATATCGATCGGAACAATGAACGTTACATAATAGTGGGCTACACAATACACGTGTCTCAGTATGAATGGGTCAGGAACTATTTAAAGGCTGAATGGGTGTGTACAAACAATGCCATCTTAAAATGGTGTTTGTGGTGTCCAGAAGCAAAGGGAAAGCGTATCCGCTCCGTGTTATCAAACAATGGAACGGCATTCGTGATTGATGAAAGCAATTAGTTCCTCTCCGACGTATTCTTTGGTTCAGAAGTGCATGCTCGTACTTTCTAATGAAAGAATGGTAGAATATCATAGAAACGCGCCATTAACTTAGCGACATAACTGCTAGATTTCGCAGCACTAAAATTGCTTGCTTTTATGTGCAACGGAACAAAGTAGGAGGGTCCTGGAATAGTCCCGCTGAATCTGAACCTGGTAAAGCTATAGATACGATTCGGAACATTTCAAGTAACAATAACAAAAAATACATCAAATATTATTAACACATAGAAGCTAATTTGAATAACATTCAATGAGTAAGGTCAGAATGTCGTACAATATTTTGTTGGCAAGAATGTGTAGGTACGGCTACAGCCGGCGATGACTGAATGACGACAGCCAAGGAAACACCACTGTTTTATAAATACTCATTGTTAGAACAAGACTTAGCGATGCGATGTGAGTAGCAGCGTATGAAAAATACAGACAGACGAAAACTGACTCACGTAGATATTTATAAATAGTGATAGCTTTTTTCGGGCGTTAGTTCACGGGCATGGCCCACTATGCCTACTCACAGCCAAACATCGCTGAAATGCGTAAACGTTTGAAACAGATTTCATGCACGCATTTGTACCGAAGGTCGCAATAACCACTTACTTAATGTATATCATCAGTGCGCACAATGGAGTCAGTTCAATCGAAAATTATTTAGAATCAAATTATATTATCTATTATGTAATTTCACAAACATGATATATGTGATGACATTTTAACTGTTGTTGCTTTATCTGTTATTCACAATATTGTGAAATTTCTGAAAGAGGGCAAAAGCTTTATGCAAAGGAATTGTTGAAATGATTTATCCCTTTAGTGAAATTAGAAATGTTTGAAGACAACTTTGTGAAGTCAATTTCAACTTGTACGGAATCCTGTAATGTCTATGATTGGTGAAAGTCACGGAATCTTTGATGGAAAGGACTTGGATTGAGCAATTGTATTGGGCGTAATTTTGACGATAATTTCATAAATGTGAACATTTCCATTTATGCGTATTAACTTTATTAATTCACTGACAGCCATCTCGCCCGATGGTGAGCTATGATATTGATACGGTCTGCGTTGGAGCGTTGGATACCCACTCTGGCGAAGCATTCCACACTTTATATACTTCATGATCATGATACTAATAATCGTAATAGATAACAGCATCGGACCTGATGTTCTGGTGATGTTAATGATTTATTAGGTAACGGAAAAAGATAAATTTACAATTTCACTTTTGTTTTAGGTCATGGAGACGAAAAACATGATCTACATTGTATCTGAATACGCAAGCAAAGGAGAAATATTTGGTAAGCATTAAAATTCATTTGACCTTATTTTGTCGTATTGTGGTCGTATTAAAATAAGCCACGGTCATTGAAGTTGAGTTGACATCATAATTTAAGAAACAAAATAATTTTTATTATAGGAGTCCATACCGGGATATCGACTTGTTAGGGAAAAAATACATAGAATACCTTAATTTCTTTTTGGACCTTAGAATTTTACGCCCGAAAGCTACGAATTCTAGAAGAACCTATTGTTTCCCATTTGGTCTATACATATTGTTTGTTGTTGTGAAGGATAATTTTATATTATTTAAAATTTTGATGATTAGTTCTAACATGTGGACAAACTTCTATAGATAGATACTCATAACATTGTCATGTCTTCGCTTAGTCACGAAATATAAGTACTATACAGCGATTTAACCTCGAAATCGATTAAGGGCATTTGTTGGGTTCGCGACCGTTTTGGGCATGACGTCAGCAGCCTCAGTGTGACGTCATCAGGCCGGGTATCGAGGGTGATTTGGGGCGGGGTGGTGCAAGGGGGCACAATTACACGCCCAGCTGACTACGCTCCCGAAGTCCTAAGAGCTGGAAGATTTCGGAGTTTTATCGAATACATTTTTAGGCAAAATTGTGAAATAGGATCTATGTAATTATCAGGTATATTGTGGTCTGTGGACCATTTTAATTCATCCTTATTTATATTTTTAGTTTAGGTTTAAATTAGTAATTCTAGTCGTATATTTTGACAGTGCTTGGCTATATTCCTCACATAGAAGATAATATAGAACGAGAAGTTAATGCTTTGTTTGTATATTTTACGCGCTACTCATCCCTTAATTTCACTGAAGTCCCAGTTCAAGTCCAATTATTTTCAAGTTTCGTCGAAATATTTCATTTTGGAATCGTAATCCTAAAAGTTCGTCCGTTGTTCGCAGTTATTTTGCAAGCTACAATTTTGAATTAAAATACGTTTTTATGGATTGAGGAAGTGTTAGCATCTTGCTAATGCTATTTTCGTTTCTTCAAGTTGAAAGTGAAGCCACATGCCGGCCCGTAGTTATATGTATAGGAATGCATTTGTTCCACCTGCGACAGGTGATATTATCATTGTTAAAAGGTCGTAGGCACAGTTATATTTACATAGCGGCTGTCAAAGCTACTATTCATCACAGTAATTAAAATTTTATAACTAGACTGGTGCATATTAGTATATTGAGAGCTAACGCGAGATAGGCGATGATAAATATTGGCGGAATTTTCTCATCATCAATAAAACAGGTCAAACAAAATAAATAGTGCATCTTTAATTCTAGATTAGAAAAAACAAGTTCATTTTAAGTAAGTGTTTTCAGTCAATATTTCTGAATCTGAATTATAAACCGCACGATTGCGGTTGTTGTTCAACTCAAGAAAAAAAGCTATAGATAATAGAATGTATATTCATAGAGAAGTTTATTTTAAAGCAAACTGTGTGCGAAATCTTTTATAGTCAGGGAATCCGTGCTGCTCAGTGGGTAAAGGTGCGCCCAACATTTTTGTACTAAAAAGGAAATGCCGGGTCGTAAAATGTAGGTCGTTTATTTACGTCGCTATAAATTTTGTAAACCATGGGCCATTTAAGTCGGTTATTTTGCAGAAATTCAATTATAGCTCGAGTTAAAATGAAGTTTAAATTGAATTAAATTTTAAAAAGTTTACATTTCCATGTGTGTATTTATTTCTTTTAAGTTCCACCATGGCAGCAGTTATTAAATTATTGGAAACTAGCTGCCCTCGGCGGTTTCACCCACTATTTTTTTTACTTTTAAACCTTCCCTAAACTTTCACAAATATTTCAACATCAAAATTAGCGAATTCGGTCCAACCGTTCTCGAGTTTTAGCCAGACAAACGAACAGCGATTCATTTTTTTATATATAAAAGAAAAGAAGATAATGTCGCCGAAAATAGTGTTTCTGATGTATATTTTATTGGGACAGATTACATCGCAAGGTACGGCAGAATGGCAGAGCAAGCGGCTCGTCGCAAGTTCTGGCAGATTCTCTCAGCTGTGGAGTACTGTCACGAGAGGCGGATAGTCCACAGGGATCTCAAGGTTTGTTATCTTGAAGCTATTCACAATGCTAAGCTCCATTATTTTGAAAATATATCTAGAGTTTGAAAATACTTCTCCCAGTGGCCTATTAAAATAAACAATAGGACAATATTGCTTATGTGTATCAAGTTTTGTAATTATTCACTGACATTTTTAATGCTGTTTGTAAGTAGTACAAGTGTAGTGGCGTAACTAGTGAAATATTTACGTAATATCTAGCTATTTTATTTTTATATATTCAGTAATGTCCCAAGAATGTACAAATTAAGCGTTGAATATATTTTCGCCACAGCGGCAGATAACCCTAAGGTTACAGATACCGTTTTACAACAATGCTTCATTATCCTTTCGCAAAGAAAAATAAACAGTAACAGCGACCTAGATTACGTACCGCAAAAGAACATCTCACAAACAAATAAACAATGGCTTGGGGCTTAATGAACAACCCAAGCCAAGGATCCGGGCTCTAGTATCCTTGAATCTAAACTCAACAGCGTCTCCAAACTAGACTGAAATAACAGACTAACATTGCATATATCTACAGTTACAAACTTTGCCATTTAGCTAGTTCGTTGGTTTATTTTGCGAGCGTAGATTTTAAAGTGTTAAAGCGCTAGTTGGAAACAGCTCAGCGTGTCCTATGCACTTGCTGCTTGAATTTGAAATGTTCATTAAATCTCTGCTCTGAATAGAGTATGTTGTAGTCGTGTAGCGTACATGGCGTAGGTACACTAAAAGCTTTTGAAAAGTTTCGTCGTCTATTTTTCTCCAAATGAATATTTGTTGCGTGCAAAAAACATTTTATTAGCATTGTCGGTTTTGATGTTGACCAATATACTAATTTAAAATTTAACTTGTGCAGGCGGAGAATCTGCTATTGGACGCAAATATGAACATCAAAATAGCAGACTTCGGGTTTAGTAATTACTACGCAGCGGGAGAGCTGCTCGCGACCTGGTGCGGGTCCCCCCCTTACGCAGCTCCTGAAGTCTTCGAGGGCAAGAGGTATACAGGCCCTGAAATAGACATATGGGTAAGATATTACGTTTTCCTACGAAATAACATCTCAATATTGCTGCCGGAGAGGTTTACGATACCCACGCAATAAAAACGTCAGCTGACTCGCAATACTGTAGATACAAAGGATGGCACAAAGAAAATTGACGCGGTGCGATGACGTCTAGATCTAGATTAGATCTTTAAAGATTACCCGATTTAGGCGTTTACGTCCTAAATTAGAACATTAGAACGATAAGAAATCAACTTTAGCCCGAGTTGCTATCTAATTTAATTTAATGCCTTCAGCCTTCAGATAATTTCTAAGTTTGGTAGTAAACATCAGCTTTCACAAAAGGCACAAAATTCTTACCGCTTGATACCACGTCAACGAATAAAATAGAAACTGTTAACTTCAACGTATTTCAAGAAATCTGCTAGTTTGTTTTCAATAATAGCTACTGGATCGCTTTGCGGATCTGAGAGTTTTATATTTGCTCAGCCTGTTTATGTGTTTAGTTTTGGATTAATATTTTTGCGGGCTTTATATTTTATCACGCAAGTTTCAAACTTTTTGTTTTATGAGCTTCGCTGAAATGACGTGCCCTATTCGCGGAAGATAATGTTGACTTCTCAAAGTTAGAATTGGATTTCTCCGGGACTAAAGCTGATTAAATTTTCCTTGTAGAGTCTGGGCGTGGTGCTATACGTTCTCGTGTGTGGTGCTCTACCTTTCGACGGTTCTACTCTCCAGTCGTTAAGGGATAGAGTGCTGTCCGGAAGGTTTAGGATACCCTACTTTATGAGCGAAGGTGAGTACCGAATGCTTACACAAATAGTTTCAATCGTATTTAGAATAAGTACGACATAGGTAAGAGATCTTGGATTTTATCACTTTTGAATGAAGCTGGTTGAGTCTGCGAAGAATTACGAACAGTAATATCAAGTCTCTTACATAAAACAGCTTTGAGACGACCCTTACACGTGTTAAGGTCCAATACAAATCATAGCACGTCTCGAAGTACGAAAACTTCTCCTCAATATGTCGTAAATCAGAGGGTTTCTGAAGAATTCTGTCAAACTTTTCCTTTTACGCAGTGATATGATTACCCCACGTGCCTTGTCTTCAAATCTTCACAATTTGTTCCTATCAAAGAACTCGTAAATGCGGTTTTAATAATACGTAAAATATGTAGACAGTCGTATCGTGGGTAAAACAAGAATATTATTTTTACAAAACAAAAAACAAAAACCGACTTCTAAAGACCGACTATTGAGTTATTCATCTATTTGTCGCGCACGTACTTAATGCAAATTTAAGACTTATATGGTTTTCTCATGGATACCATTATCAGAACTGGACTAAATTGAAATGGAACCAAATGGGAAGCGTCAGCTTTCTAATAAAAAAAGAATCATCAAAATCGATTCACCCAGTCAAAAGTTATGAGGTAACAAACATAAAGAAAAAATTAAAAAAAACATACAGGCGAATTGATAACCTCCTCCTTTTTTGAAGTCGGTTACCGAATGTATCTGTTTCGGATTATAATTGCTGTTTTTACGTTGGTGACGCACGGATATTTGTGGTAGCTCTACCTACCTGTCCACATTGACAATAATAGCTACTTTAAATAATAACTGTAGTGATGTTTGCCTTTCGTGTCCTAAAATATATTACGTAACAAATGAAAGGTAGATCAAAGTTTATTAAAGCAATTTACTTCTATTTTTACACTTTCTAAAATAACGAACACTAAATCCATTAACTTTGTGTTGTAGGATTTATGTCAGATAGGTACAGTTATTTAAAACTGTACAAAGGTAGGTCTTTTATGCACATATGTAATACTAACATTACTAACTTAGAACTTAAGAGCACAAAAGCATTTGTAAATAAAACAAAATCATAAAGTAGACTGAATCGTGTAGGTAGCTGAAACAATAGATACTCGTATGTGGACAGATTATATTTCTTACGCGTAGATATGTGTAGCAATAAAGCTACTGGAATATTTGTTCTATGAATGCCAATATTGTGTGCCAATATTTTGAACTGGACAGGACCTTGTGTAACAATAATATTTGATCATGGAAGCGGAATGTTGATCTAAATACTTCGATCATACGTCACGTAAAACTTGAGCGTAATGGCGGGCTTAACAGAATTAGAAAATAACAGGCTGTAAGTAAGTGAGAGAAGTTATCATTTTAGAAAATAAAACCGTATTAACTCAAAAATTAATTACCAATTTTGATGAAACTTCTATGGGACAAAGAAGAAATTTCCTTTTAAATAAAAAAAAATATTTTCCAAATCATATATTATTATGGCGGGGTTCCAAGGTGACAGATGTAGGTACAAAGAAATACGTACCACCCACTTGAGACCCTTCTTATTTTTTTGAGTCTGTTAAAATAGAAAAGTTCCCAAGCGTTTGCAACTGATGGACGAGTTTCACAAACTTCTACAATTTTCTATCTAATTAAGAGGCTTTTCTCAAGTTTATTGGGGTCACTTAATTATCTGTCTGCCAAGTTATAGTGCGGGTTTTAGAACTTGTATTTGGAGGATTCTTATGCGAGCAAGTGAGCGAAAATATTAACTAGTTAATTGTGAGAGATGGCTTTGTGCTTTTAGAGAGAAGCTTTTATTTCAAAGAAATGGTATAAAATAAATGGGCTTTGAATAAAGCTAAAAATATAATAGTAGATGACGAAGAAACTTTAAGGAACTTAAAATCAGAGGTTTAACACCTCATACGCAATTTTTTAATTTTGGGTAGAGTAGTTATGGGTCATCGACTTCTCACGTAACTTTTGTAAATGATGATCTACAATAGGTCTTATTGAAAGACGCGGTTCAAACGCTTGCTAAGAATCCTATTGTTATTTCTTTTGGTACTCCTTTATTTTATTTTGTCTAAGGGTACTCCCACATAACTGATAAATTGGTTAAAACCCATCAACCCAATAATGACTAGCAAGTACAAAAGGAATCTGAATCACATTGTTTTTGCTATCTAAGACCCTTTTCTTGGGCGCTCGAGACTATATGGGTCATTGTCACTGTCATGACATTTTTAATGAGAGCGACAGAGACCGAGAAAATATCTCACTCGCAAGAATAAGGCCTCTGGCTTCGCTTTGGTTCGTTTACAATGTTCTTTATGAATGGAATTTTACTCAATGAAATTATTTACGTGAAGTTCAGAGCATTATGATTTGTTACAAAGTTTTCAATATTTACACAGTTGGAGAAACACCTACAAACAATCTACTAAAATAGACATGATTTCATCTCGAGTAATCACTTATGAGAATTCGCAAGTTTACAGTGAATTTGCACATAGGTATAAATTTTTGCCATTCATTGTTATTTACTTAGTTTCGTAGGACTTTGATATAATACTGCATTGTGTATTGTCTCTAGTTGTACCTTTGTCGGTTGTGTTCAATTGAAAATACCTAAATTCAATAAAACCGATACCGATAGTCGCTCAAGGGCATCAATTGTATTTCAATAAGTTTCGCTCCCAGCGCAGTATAGGGTTACACTAAACGGCGGTGTTACGCTAACTTCATATTTTGAAGAAATTCATAATATGGCCCAACCTCGAAATCGTGATGTGAATACTACCGGACACGGAGGCAGTTTTTTTTCTATATGACTCAGGTCCATGCTGACATCTGATTCAACGTTGTCGTCATCGTTAGACAATTTTATATACCATATGTATATATTTTTAGCTGGTAGTTGCTAGCAATCATACACTGCAAGCGCACGTTTATTTTACGTTAGAGCAGCAGAAATCGTCAAAAATCGGTATAGGTATATATGTAGGTACATAGATATATGATTGCATTATAGGTAGATATTATGAAGTATACTTACATAGCTTAATAAATACACTATGATAATAAAAAAAAACTTTAACGTCGAGACTCCAGACTAAAGCTTTCATTGGTTTTACTCAAATAAACCGCCAACAAGTGGCGTTTTTCTCGTTGAATAAACATCGAGAGCCATCAAAGCACCTTTGGCGGAGGCTTTCAACAGAATTGTGTTAACAGCGCCCAACTTCCAGCGAAATAAAAGAGAATTCCGCTAAAGGAAATGCAAAACGGTAGCACTTTCGCATCAAGCGTTTAAGATAGTAACAAATGGGTTAAGGGTATAAATACATATAAAATAAGAAGATTTTTCATTTAGCATCAAATTTTTTATGAAGATTATAGTTTTTTATTTTATTAATTATTGTAAGATTGCACAATAAATAGTTTTTACTAATTTGTGATAAGCCTTTATTTTATTGTTCGACTAGTGCACGCGATTCTCTTTTCATCACAAAGCGCTATCCTTTTCTTGATTTAGTCTATTAAACTGTTTGATTTCCAGTAATTAAGCGGCGTTTATGTATTAATTTACAAGTGCTTTGTGGATAAATAAAATTGTAGATAGAAGATAAAAAAGTAATGAAATCGATAAGCGAGTTACGTCACGGCTGGGTTAAATCATGCATAAACTACGCTGACCAGTTGTTTCTAGTTGGTTACCGTATTCATTTCTAGGATTATATTTTCTTTTGAATTACACTAATTTCAGAAGGAATCTTACACTTATCTTCCATCTGACTTTAGCATACATTGAAACGTCGCCACAAACATCAATCACGAAGGTTTAAAACTAATTACATAAATTATCCATTTCAATCATATTTAATTAACTTAGATATTACTAATACGTAAAAATTTCGATCGTGCACTGATAACATTAATCACATGATACATAACATGTCGTAAGAACGGGAATGTATGATAACAGATAGGTCTATAAATTAAAACAAATTTATTTGAAGGTATCTTTAATTCATCAAGCATATCAAAATCAAAATTCCGTCCTCTGTCAAAGTTGAAGTTGGATTAAACAGGTTTCTAAAAACAAACATGCGTGGGCACGACCCAGAGCACATCTACCTACGGCTGCGGTAACAATATACATAGAGGACCAGAGACGGTTCCAACAGATGCGACCTGTCTAGATGACGCGCCAAAGTCACCCAATAGCGTACTCTAAAAGGGCGACGCCTTTCGGGATGCACGTCCTTTTTAACGAGCAAAGTCAATAAGCACCTTGTGAGCTGATGACGGCTGTGGGCCAGGAATAGAATGCTCTCTGACGTGAGCTATGGTATACGTCGATACATTTCTCGGCGAAGGTTTGACGCAAGTAATGACTTTATATTAACACGGGGTTATGAAGTGGCGCACGGAATACGGAATGTAATGGAATTTTTGATCGTGCAATCTGGAAAAGGTATTTCAAAGACCCACCGAGCAATGTTGAAAATTGAGGCGCCTTTTTAAGAAATGTTGCAGCTAAAGCGAGTTGCAAACATTAAATACCTTATAGGATAATTAAAATTTACTAAAATATTTTAAGTAATTCTACCAACCATATTTTCTTAGAGTGTGATCACATTACTCGTGGCGTGTCCGCAGGGCCTCATTTACTAAGTAAACATCATAATTAGTACTACCAAGAAAGTTCCTAAAGATAAATATGCCTCTTGTGTATTTTCCCCAACCTTTAGTATATCACGTTATGCGATAACGAGTTCTCATTCTATTCAAGATTGCTGATTCCTCGAAGTTCGATCTTATTCAGGCATAATCACTGGTGGAGGTTCGCACGTGATGTGCCTTCGCAATTCTAACCTGCGTAATTGGACTTTTCTCACTGTAGGCGAATTACTAATGAAATTATCTGGAGTAGGTGAACTTTAGTTTTAATTTAATACGAGTAGGTACAATAGCCTGGGGCGAGATTGTTGGAGCGGAGAGCTCTACAGTGCGGTTTTGAGTTTCCCAGACTGCTTCAGGCTGAGTACGAAGGCCAATTTTATACCTACCAGCTGAAGGTTGAGACTCGGCTGTCGAGCACAGCTTGTTACAAGAGCAGATCAGATTAAAACGACTAAAAAAATACGCCTACCCACTCTTATTTGCAATGCTGCTAACGAAGGGATTATAGCCTTTCCTTCTCCGACTAGGATGCGGCTTTAATAAACATCGAGGTAGCAGGACGATCTCCTCTTTTGATAATTATCTCCCCAGCCGCTGGCTACTTACACCGACATTTTTGAGCACACTCGTCTGTCTGTTGAAACTTTATTTACATTTGCTGCTGCGACTCGGACTACTATGAATTATTCAGAATTGCAAATTGGACTTCGTGTCGCGGAAAATTTGTTGCCTTTGTCAATTTGAATTCGGACAGGAAAACCCTTCCTGTTTTCTACAAGCGAGAGATTTAAAAACTTATTGTTTACGGTCCGTATTTAATTACGTTTGCACATGTTGTTGTGTTCTTCGATGAAACTATTTAACATGTAGGTTGGGCGCAAGTAAATCATTGAAATGCAAATGTAGAGATGAAACTCAACTTGATACTAAAAATAAAGAAATAATGTGACATTCGTAATTACTTGATCAATCTAGATATGCTACATTCACAGGTCCTAACAAGCTCATTCTAAATATCTAGTCCGATGATGAATGGGCAATAAAGTCTTTTATAGTACATTTTCTTTATTACCAGCATTCCACCGGATATCGAACGCCTAGCGTTTAGCACGCAATGGTCGCACGTCTCACTTTTGTAAAATAACGATAAAAAGCAAAGATGGCAGGCGCCAGTCGGAAGGGGAGAGTTCTCCATTTATTTGTGGTTATAAAATAAAGAAAAAACGGAATTCCTTCCGACAATCGTCAGACAGTTATTCGAGGAACTAGCTAGCCAAGTGTGAGCTAACTCACGTAATTTAGGTTCCGTATCTCTCGTAAATTGGTATATTTCGTTTACAGTGGAATAATTTTTCTTTCTCTACATTTCTTAGACAAATGGACAATTTTGTATGCGATGCGCGTTCGTGCGTCGCAAAAAAATAGCGCAATACGAACCTAGTTTGCGAAATCTACCTTGAATAGCATTATATAGCATATACACATAAAAAATGTTCGCGTGATTATAACTGCGTGGAAGTATATTGCAGGTGCGTATAAATTATTTTCCCAACATACTCATTTAGGTAGATTATTTCCTTTTTGTTGCGAAATTAATTATCGTAGTTCGCTTGCATGACCATAATGGGTTAGATTAAACTATTGTGCACACTGTAGAGCAGAGATATGTCGGTGCGATAGCACGTAGCAATGAATTCAGCATCACAATCGCGTTTTATGCAAACGTACCTACCTACTCATAACGTTTGGGTCGACTCAAATCGTATTTTATTCATAAACGCGCGACGCAAGGCATGAAAACCTAAAAAGGTCACACTAAATTCTAGCTCCACGGATTATTTTTACAGCAAGTAGCTAATTTAGATTCAGACCGTTCCGATATTGCGAGACACATAACTTGGCTACTCCGTTAAAAGTAACGACCTATAAGTTCGTTAAAGGCTTATTTAGTAAAAGCTAAATTAAGTACCGTGAAAAGTGGGTTACTCGAAACATTCAAGGCTCGCGGGGTGAACTCTAATAAGCCCGCACGCAATACCTAAAATAATAGTCCGAAAATAGGTCTGTGCAGTGAAAAAGGAAACTTGAGGGTTGACGCACGAATTGATGGCATTGGGGTCACAGGAAAATGTTTGACGCCACAGAGGGACATAGCGAGGGGAGCCATAAAACGCTCAGCGATAGCGACGTCTAGCCTCAAATTCTGAATTTGATTTACGTTTTGTAATGAAAAAGAAGTTATTGATAATATATATTTTTTTCTCAGTCGTTCAGTGGTCAGTGGTCTATAACTTTGTAGGATGTTTTAATTTCTTGAGTGAACTTTTTGTACTCAACTTTTAACAAATTCAAATAAAATCGAAACAAACTTTATAAATTTTTGTTATAATTAAACACGGGAATACTCACGTAAAAATTAAGTCGTCTACTACGACTAGTTTCGGTCACATTCGGTGACCTTCATCAGGCGAGTTTACAAACGTGACGCGCTCGCGGTTGCGTCTCGTTTGACGACTTAATTTTTACGTGAGTATTCCCGTGTTTAATTATAACAAAAATGTGTGAAAACCACGTTAGTTTCCATAGTAAAACTTTACAAAACTGTTAACGTTCGAAATGATACAATTTTTTTTCTCATAGGACTTCATGAATTGAACGGGGAAGGTAAAGAAATGTTTCTACTTGAATAGAAAGAAAATGCTACAGATTTTTCTATAGGTATAATATAATGAGAGCTCGGCTTACAAGGAACCCCTTATAATCAACCAGTATAATAGACTACATATGATACATATCTATGTTTATGTACGACAGTACAATACAAACTCATAAGCGGAGGGGAAATTAACAAGAATGGATTTTCCTTCAGCGAGATCGGGTAGTCGTGACGTTACGCATTTTTGTAGCTTGGTATTATATTTTTTATAGGACAAAAAATGTGACAAGCTCTGCGCTTAGCGTGATTGTCATGACAAAGGAATAAAACATTTGCGTTTCTTTAAATTTTAGGGATGTAATTTTGTGTTGAATAAAAAACAGTTTTCTAACATCTAGATACCTTACGAGTTGAGATTGTATTCATTTTATATTTTCCAATAATCACTGCGAATCAAACGTATTTATAGTAAAAAATATTTTGAGAGCTACGAGTGATATCGCTACTATCAAGGTAACAGATAATATTAATGTTAAACACGTGTGCTTGTAAATCCTTGTTTATAAAACAAAAGCACCTAAGTCGTGTGGGAAGAGAAGCATGTTGGAATCGCGCGACTCTCACGTTGATGTGATGATGATATTCTCATATCAACTATGCGTTTTATAGCTGAATAATAATGTTCAATGACGATGCTGTATATGCGTCAACTATGTTATGTTTACATGGTTTTTATGGGTCGTAATAGCCGGCGCTAATACCGGGCCGGTGCCAACGGCGGCGCACGGGAAGTGACGCTGCCTCAGGCGGCGCGAGCTCGTAAAATAAAAGCCCCAAGTTCATGGAGCTGAACATGGCCTCTGTCGCCCACCCGACTTTCCATCGTTTCATTAAATAACACCCGCACATTTTTCATCCGATTGCGTCAATGGTCAAGCGGAGCACGCGATATTTGCGTCCGAGCGTTTTATTAATAGCCCCGCAAAAGTCGACTCGACGAACTTATCATAGAAAGATGTGAAGTATGGTAAATAAAATAGTATCTTCGGAATTAGTCTCGGCAGACGCGGTGTTTTGTTAGCTCGCGGCCGCTCTATTTCAAGCGGCGTGTGCGGTTAACCGAATATTTATAATCGTATTCGTCACTCCGATCGAAACTATGTTTTGTTAATGCTAAGTAAAGAGCGAGTGCTGCGAATGAAATATTTACATAAGATTATTTTGGGTATAGGATTTATTTATTCCCCGACGGGCGTCATTCACTTTCAGCACATGCAAGCAATTATTCGTATTTTCGATGGAATGACGCATGACCCGAATATCTTTTCGGAAACGACAGTTTTGAGGGACCTTTCCCAAAGGCTATATGTGTTATTCGATAAATAAATATTTCTTACCTACTTAGTTATTTAGGCAAGTTGACATCACCCACGCAAATTATTATCTAGGTACTTCCCACGTATGTCCTTTTTATTTAGGGTGCCTGGCGCTAGAATTGTAAAACAAATAAATGGTCTATTCGTAGAAGCAGTTTAATCTTCAATCAATGTGCTAATCTATTCTGTTTGAACTGTCTCGTGATTTGTATCTCTCCGCAATCTAGCTAATTAGATGCAATGTGCTGAAAACTCATACACGTAGCCCAAACGCGTTTAGTTACATAAACGCAATAAGTAGGACCTTACGTCACGAACTTCACAGTGAACAGTCACAATAGTCACGTATTGCCTTTATTATGTAGTACTGAAAATGATTAAGTATTCTCGGTAAATCTGGTTTTTAATTTCCGTATTTCAGGCCTACATTAACATAGTGACGTCACTTCAGGTCAAGCCTGTTAATTGGATTACTCAAATATTTGACGCGCCATCACTATCTTTTGATTATTCTCGTTTAAACTGTGTTGTAATGGCATTATGTCTCATTTCATGTATTTTCCTCATCGGCATGTCAACAAACATTTATAGGTATGTACAATTGGTTTAATCCGCGATGAGGTTTTTAAACCCAATGTAGTCTAGAGTTGTTGAGTTGTTCGGACTTAGACTACTAGGGGCCTAAATTTATTCGTCTGACTCAACGTTGAAGTTGTGTACCTAGTCTTATGTAGTCGAGGTCGTCGACTATTTAATACCTAAAGGATAAAACTTTTTACTTTGTAAGAAATTGAGCCTATCTGGAATGAATACATACTCTAGGTACCTACCTATCATTCTACCTATGGAGATAGTGGATTATGACGTCATTTCTTATTTACGTTAAGCATTCGACCCCCGACTTCCTGACCCTTGCTTGTTATATCCTATATCCATATCAGTTCGATTACTTATTAAAGTATCGATGTGACGTGCATATAATTTTATCAAGAGAGTATTTACTAACAATGTGTTGTATGTAGATATCACATATTTTAGTGTATTCGGTACAGTTGTTTATTAACCGACAGGAAGAGGTTATCAATTCGCCTGTATGTTTTTTTTTAATTTTTTTTTTATGTTTGTTACCTCATTACTTTTGACTGGGTGAATCGGTTTTGATGATTCTTTTTTTATTAGAAAGCTGACGCTTCCCATTTGGTCCCATTTCAATTTAGTCCAGTTCTGATAATGGTTGGTATCCATGAGAAAACCATATAAGTATTAAATTTGCATTAAGTAGGTACGTGCGCGACAAATAGACGAATAACTCAATAGTCGGTCTTTTGAAGTCGGTTTTTGTTTTTTGTTTTGTAAAAATAATGTTCTTGTTTTTTGTTTAAAATTGTACCACCTACGTCCTCAGAAGTTAAGCCAATCAACATTGTCTGACGTCATTCATCGTCGGATAATCATCTTCAATGGCAGTTACACCCACTGCTTCGATTTAAAATTCTAAGCCGCTGAATATAAAAGGTTATTCAATGATGAGTTCTCTGAAGGTTGAAAAGTAGCAAGACGTTATGCTCAAATGCTCAAATCTCGTTAGCGAGACCTTCTTTGATACCTATTGAAAATATTTGAGGCTAACGACCTATGAGATTAAAATAATATCGCTTGTTCTTCATACGGTCGGGCAATCGGTAATGATCGTGGAGAATTTTATCAAAAAATTAAAAAAGCATTACGTCGTCATTCCACATAATAAACTATCAAGGTCATGACGGCATTACGAAATGCACCACGTTCTTTTCACGGTGATAAAAAATAGACGAAAAATTACGCAATTAGTAATAAAGATTTATTTTTTTACAGACTGCGAGTCGTTGATCCGCAAGATGCTAGTCTTGGAGCCGATGAAACGGTACACAATAGAGCAGATCAAGAAGCACCGGTGGATGGCAGCGGAGCCCTACGTGGTGCCGTTGGTGGCCACGGACCCGGCCCGGAGCCCTGCACATGCGCCGCCGTCTCATCACGAACCTAACGAGCAGATCCTTAGGCTCATGCAGAGCCTAGGCATAGATCCTGTTAAAACCAAAGAGGTAGGTAAGAACATCTAATCCCTAAAACATTTTAATTATAACTAACACTTAATCATTGACAAAACAAATGATGAAGCAATAATAACATCAGACGTTCACATAACTTGTACTGAGGTTCACAATGCTGAGATTTTCCTTACTCCAGTGGCCTTTTTTTGGTTTCCTATATTTTACTCTAATTATTGTTGGCTCTGCTTTATTGTTGAAGTCCATCTATATTATTGAGGTAAGAAAATAATTTTGAAATAAATTTCCAAAATTTTCAATTCCAAACATAATTACATGAATATCAAAGACACTACAATTGGCCAGTGCTTAATTCCTCAAGGATTTAGCGTAGGTACCAACACGTCATTCTATTGTGGGATTGGGTAAATCGTGTAATTATAATGATACCTATTACCATACAACACAAAACCGGGGAAAACTGTAGTTGCGACAGAGCATAAATCATAGCCCCGACCGCAATGCCAACTGACCATTTCATTTGAGTGATGTAATGTAAACAAATATATGCAAGGCATTCAGGGTAAGCTTATTATTCCGTGAAGTAAATAACAATCGCTACTTTTTTTATAGACCTTGTGGGAGAAGAAAGTAGAAGTAGAAAGTAGAAAGTTTGGTCGAACCTGGATCCGATTAGCAGTTGACCGAGGCAGATGGCATAACGGGAGAGAGGGAGCAGTGGGATAGAGAGGGCTGTGGATGATGATGATGATGATGGGAGAAGAAAAAAAATATATTATAAATAAAAAATTGCTTTAATCCAAGCATTTTTCGTTTCAGAGTCTAAAGTCAAATAGTTACGATCACCACGCCGCTATCTACCTTCTACTTCTCGATCGCTTGCGGGCGAGAGCAGCGAGTGGTGCGTGTGGAGAATCTCGGAGACCTTCAAGAAGGCCATCTTCAGTGGCAGACCAAGCTCTCGTCAGAGAATCATCAATTCATGACCCCAGACGGGAACACCATCAAAGGTAAATTGATGTTCAACAACATGTAATCAATTAAATACTCGCAAGTTACATTATTACATACTTTTTGCAAAGATCCAATTACTAACTAAATTAATCTTTAATTTCAGATTATTGCATGCCGGGGATCCAACAAGAGATTTCAATAGAGCGACTCCAACATTGCCCTCCGCATCGACAGATACTTCTTTATCCGAGACACAGCGACTGCTCTCCCTCGCTGGCGTTAACATGACTGAACAAAGACTGCTCCAGCGAAACTCCGACCCTTCGGATACGCATCGGAGTTTTTTAGTCGGCAACCTCGACGTCACCTCCAGCAGGAGTCACGAATCGGAAACTACGAGACTCCTTTCCATGAGAAACGTCGACGTCTCTCAATCGACCCAAAGATTGGGCGCCAAACTCGGTGACCCTACTGTCCCAACACATAGACTGGTAACGTCCACTTTTGAACAACAGCAAAATATATTGAAACAGTCCAGCGAAGACTGCCGACGGCTATTGCAACAATCGACGACTGTTGGACCTGACACGAATAAAGGTGCCAATGATGGAACAAGACTGCTTACATCGTCTAGCTTTGACTCAAAATGTGCTATTGACAGTGGACGAAGTTCCTCGGCTGCTGATCATAACGTCATCGCTAGTTTCCTTCAAAATTCTGCATCTGCGACGAATTTTAACGCTGAGACTATGAAAATGCCTAACTCTACCACATTTACAATGTGTTCTGAAGCTGCTAAACTTATGAATACACTACAACAATCACCACTGCCTTTAAAGGGCACCGTCAATTTGAGTGCCAGTCCAATACCGACACTGGCTGAACCTAAGTTAGGAAGCGTACTTGAGCAACCAAAGCCTTTAGAATCGAGTAGACTTGTCTCACAAGCGCAGCAGCAAGACCTAAGTAGACTTCAAACCAGCACGCCACCATTCAAAGACTATATCAATCATCACGTACCGGGTTATAATTATTTGCAAAATGCAACATTACCTCCTATGTCAAGTGCAGCTGACACAAGTTTTTCTGTAACAACCACAACTACAAGTGATTTATTCCCAAGTACACTCTACAGACCCGATAGTAAATTTTCGCTAAACAGATATACAACAAGTCAATTAAATTATTCGACTAATCTTCAAAGTGCCGCTGCTGAGCCATCAAAATTTCAACAACAGTATTCATCTTCCACGGACGAAGGTTGCGAAACGGACATGGAAGATGTTCCAAACGTGCCAAGCGGAGTGCAAAATAGACTGAGTTCTTACGCTAGCTCTAGCTCAAGCAGTGGAGTCGTCACTTTTTTTAACAACAAAAGTCTCAGTCAAAATCTGAGTTGTGATTCTTCGCAAAGTAATTTCTCCGCGTTTGAAAGTCTCGACTACCAGTTGTCTGAATGCTCCAGTGAATTAGCCAGCAGCCTGCCGAGTTGCACGTCAAATGAGGAAAAACTGGCTTATGAAAACAGCTCACTTGTAAACACTAGTCCGATGCATCCTTGCGTCTACATTTCATCATACAACAGCAAAACTGGCGGTACTGGATTGATGACGCGACATAACCCACTGAACTATCAATCAGCTAATACAAACTCCCCTCGAGGATTGACTCGAAGTCCCGTCGACTTTCGAGAGGGCCGTCGGGCGAGTGACGGCTTGGTCGCACAGCAAGTTGCACAATCGGCCGATTCGCAGATAAACAGTTTGGCTTTTAACAGTCAACGGCTGAACGAAAACTGCAAAGCGAAGGGAGTTTTAGAGTTACATTTGGTGCAACAAGAAGCTCAGAAACTGAAAACCCAGTACCAGTCTTCAATTCCACCTGAAGAAATGACTCAAAGACAAATCCAACACAATCAATTTGCAGCAAGTTTTAGCTCGCATTTTTTAGACACGAAAAATCCTACTCCTAAACGTATCAGTCTTCCGGAAACTTTCAACTATTCCAGTACTTCACCGCCGATGCCAGCGAGCCCTAAGATGGTAGCTCAGTTGCAGGATCCTACAGAATTACACGGAGCGACAGCACAAGGAACCAAACCTCCTTTACAGCAACAGTTGATGCAACATAGATTATTCCAACAAAAACGACAATTGCTCCAGAAGCAGATGACTCCTCAGAACATACCGGCCCACGAGTTAGGTTTACACACACTACAAGTCGGCCTGAGTAGGCGCCAAATGCTGAGACAACAGAGCTACAAAATAGCACAGCAGCAACAAATCTTGCCACCGTTACCCTTAACAGAAACAGAAAACAGAGATTTGCTCGCCTTTCAGGCTATAGTGGAAGGACCTAACAGGTCGCCTAAACTAAAATCTGAAGACGGACAAGATGAATTGACCAAGTTCGCGTATCAGGGGTCGATGGAAATTAGCATAATGAATAAAGATAGATTAGGAAACGAAAATTGGTCTAACCTGCCTTCTAGTCTACAAAGCGCATGCCAAATATCTGAGCTGGCAGGAAGACGGGAAGGGAGAGAGACTCGGGAAGGCGAAGGAGAAGGGACGGCCCACTCCGGAGTAGACGCTCCGTTGTGGCCGGGCCAATGGAATGCTAACCTTTTCCAACCGCAGCCTTGCTTCCAGGTATTTCAACAGATCAATTAGTAGAACCACGCTAAGCATAGATTTGTAGAATTAGTAGTGTGGAAGGCACGCAGTGAGAAGGTCGATGTTTTTAGTCGACTTTTATGCCTATGCTAATTGTGCCCGATCAAAGATTGGTCTCATAGTTGTATGTATTCGAGAGGCATTGAATGTATATTATTATTGGCGAATATTTAGAATCATAAATTCACCAATGAAGTTTTCGTAGAGTGCATGACAATAACTAGCGCTTTAAAATTTTACGTATTTACACCAATATAATATTATTACATTAAATTCACCTGATTAAAATTTGGACATTATTTAAGTCTTTGTCTAAAAATATATGACACTTGAAGCACTTATAAATAAACTCGGTAAGTAGTACCTAATCACCTATTATGGACAATTCAAGGTACAGTTAATTTTTATTAAAAGAAAATGTATAGTGCACTCGATCTTTTCAATGATTGAATTTATGGGTGAAAAAATTCATTCCTAATGAATTACAACTGTAAACATAATAAGAAATTCCATTTTTTGTCTTACTTGCCAAGTATTGTATTATTTGTTAGGATTTTTATAATAATGTCTTGCATTTGATATATTACGCTACAAACATCACATCATGATAACGTTCCTAAGTGTTTATTCATCTGTCCTCCCCATGGTACATTAGTTTTTAGATTTAAGTATCTATTTATTATCAGATATTATAAGTTACGAGTATGTACTTTATTCTTTATGAAAGTCTGTAAAGATTTAATATTATTTTGCTAATCATAAAGTAATTGTATGTAAGATGTGATAGCTTTACTTAGAAGCAAGTTTTATTTAAAATACAAGTAAATGTAAAATTTCTGAATACCTAGTTGTTTGTTTTATTTGTCACCTTATTATTTTGCAAAAAGCTTTTTTGTAGATGACACGGCTGCTTGCACGTTTGGAGATTTATTTTATATGGTTAAACAAGATATTCCTAGAATTATCATAGAGGCACTCAGCTAGATTTTTATAGGCATAATAAGTAAGATAGATTTAGTTAAACAGTGAGGTTAATGGTAAGTATAAAGTAACATACAACAGAACAACGTACGTGAAATGACTGTTGAAATGTGGAGAAACTTTATGTAGAGTAGGTACTTACTTTAATAGTTTTAAGAAAAGGTAAGTCTAGTAAATGGTCGTCCAAAGAAAAAAAAGATGTTATAGACATTACCTACTGTCAGAGAGTAACAAGAATCCAGGATGCTAAGCGAGGACTAAAGAAGATATTCCTGATTTATTCATAAATCAGGAACTTCGCTGAGAGAATGACTCGGAAATGTAGTGACTTTTGGGATATAAAAAGTATTTTTGTATTATGTAATAGGAACATTATTACTTTCCAGTCGAACTGGCAGGGGCAGAGCTTACCACCAACAACCGGGATGCTGCCACTCAGCGAGAGTCCTATACTGGAGCTTACAGAGCAAATGGAGTCCATATAACAATTACTAATAGTACACAATGAACAGCTATCTGAAAATTATGGCGAATAATTTACGATACCGCCAAAAACTTGATCGGAAACCTACGAGTATGTGGGAGTTTTATTTGTCTGCATGAACAATATTGTGTAGAACTGTTAAATAATCTTTTGCAAGGTTATTTAAAGCAATTAGTTAGTCTTATGTACTATTTTAGACTATACGAGTAACTAGAATGTGAAAGCATTCTGTTTTTGCCTCTCAATATAAAATGTAAAAAAAAATTGGCGCCAGGTGATGACACAATCTAAGTCCGTATTGTATTTTATGATAGTTAAGCTTTTTAATAACCTAACCACGAGCTTTTTATACGTATTTGACGCCTAAAGTGAAAGAAACGAAAGAAAATTGACGATACAACAAGACTTTGATCTCATTATTATTATAGGTTAGATTACAAGCATTTTATAGGTAAATAAAATTTTCATTATGTCCGTAGTACACGACAATTATGTAGTTGTAGTAGGTAGCCAAGTATAATGTATTTAGCGAATTTTACTGCACCACTGCAAGTCAATAATTGACAATTTAATTTATAAATAATTATACTTAGGTGATAACTGACGCGACAATATCAATGTAGGCTAAGTCCATTAGTAATTAGAAACAATTCAAATAAATGCGACTTAGGGTGGATTCGACCAAACTTGTATAAGTCTTAACCTGGGAATAAAATCACTAATTACTCTGGAGTAAGAGAAATTTTCGTTTTACCAAATCTTAATCCAGGAATAACTGTCTATCCGAGAGTAAATCGTTACACCACCAAATTTCATGGAGTAAACAAGTTATACCGGAGTATTTTAATGGCGGCCGCTACGTTAACAGCTGTTTTCGTTTCGACCCTCTATTGAAAAAGTGGAATATTAGGTTATTTCACAGTTTTGCGTTGCGTTTTATACCTACCTATATACCTAAGTACCAAACTTATTTTTGTATTAATTGTTAGAATCATAAAATTCCGTAAAATGCAGCGTTTACGAAACATGATAGAAGATTCTGACAGTGATGAAGATTATATTCCAAGGCGTCCACGATGGATTAGAGAAAGGAACAATTACTTCGATAACTATGATGACCGTGACTTTGCCATGAGGTTTCGATTGTCCAAAGAAGCAACCTTGTGTCTTTTATCCAAAATCGAGCATCATCTGGAATATGCATCAAACAGGTACTATGTTTGTACGTAGGTACCTACCTACTTTCATAGGCAACTTCTCTTCTGAGCCGCCATGTGTCGTGCTCAAGGATTTAAATATAATATACTGTAATATTAGTACCACCTACCTATAATAATAAGTATTTACACCTACCTAACCTTTTTTTCTTTCAGAAATTTCTCAATATCTCCAGTAAATCAGTTGTTAGCCACTTTGCGATTTTTTGCAACAAACTGGACACAAACAAGCATTGGAGACTACTGTGGTCTAAGTACTGCAACAGCAAATAAAATTGTACACAGAGTTAGTGCTGCAATAGCTTCGTTGCATAAAGAATATATAAAATTTCCTGAATCACCTCAAGAAATAAGACATGAGCAAGATGAGTTCTACAAGATAGCTCGTTTCCCAAGAGTCGTTGGAGCCATGGACTGCACCCACATTCGCCTCACATTTGTACCCCTGAGGCTAGAAGTAGGTGGAGAACAAGCTGAGACATTTAGAAATAGGAAAGGATACTACTCCATCAATGTTCAAACCATATGCAATGCCAATTTAGAAATAACAGACATAGTTGCTAGATGGCCAGGAGCAACTCATGACAGCACTATATTTAATAATAGCGTCCGAAAAGCGCATTTTGAGACTGGTCGCTATGGCAATGCATTATTAGTGGTGGATGGAGGATATGCTGCAAAGTTTTATACCATGACTCCGTTAGAAACCCCAAGGACACCAGCCGAACACCTGTACAATGAGTCTCAAATCCGCACAAGGAATCCTGTAGAAAGATCCTATGGTGTATGGAAAAGACGATTCCCAGTGATGGCTCTTGGGATGAGAATAAAATTAGAAAAAGCACTAACTGTAATCATCGCTACAGCAGTACTTCACAATATGTTGCGCAGGAGAGGAGAACAACTTCCACCTGATGATCCAGAAGTGCAATTACCAGCTCCATGGAATGAACTTTTAGAACTTGGCCAAATACAGAGCTCAGAATTAGCTCAGCAAACCAGCGGTCACTTTGCACGCAATATGTTGATAGCAAGTTATTTCCATAGTTTATTGTAGTATTAGTATTAGTCTAGCAGGTCTAGCTAATCGCAGTGATTTCAATTCATGCATTTGACATTTTATAAAAATAATTTAAAAAAATAAAAAACATTGATACATTTTGTTGTACTTTTATTTATGTTTCATCAACTGGTATTTCTTCAGTTTTAAGTCCAAGAATAAAATACGGGTCTTTATTTTTTCTTGTTTTAATTGCTCTCTTTTTATTTGTAAATCGAGCTTGTGTAATTCTCTAAAATTTAAATTTTCTTGTTCAGCAACTCTCTTCTGGACATTGATTGCTTCAATTTTCTTTTCATGCAATTTTTGCAATGAGGATGATGAAGCAGTATATGTAGGTCGCCTTCTTGAAATCCAAGATTTTTTTAATTTTTGTTCTTGGTCATTATTACCGACCTGAAGAGGTGCAGAAACAGGGGTTCTTAACAGCTTGGGTGTGTAATCACTCCAATCCTGAAATAAAGAACTAAATTAGATTTGCTAGATAGATTATCTGCATAATCACATTTTATCTCATAACAAATGGTAGACTTTGTTTTACTTTAAATCAGCACTTTTTACAGTAGTTATAAGACACCAAAACTATTTATTTATATGTAAAAATATTTTAGGTGAGACTACTTAATATGTGTGAATGCTGCGCACTGTGATAATTTTCAAGCTTATAATATATTATTATTAGGAACAAATACATAGGGGCCTGGAGCACTGCAAGGCGCCTTGAGTAGCTTGTGTGATGAATTTGGAAATTATCTTTAATATTTTATCTAATTTTACCTGTATTATGTGATCGTCAACTTTGGTCTCTTGAATCACTTCCATGCCAGTTTCAGGTTCTGTAATCAAATATAACAATTACAAAATTGACAGTTAAATCTAAACTGCATTTAGTGCTAATAGACTCAAGAGGTCAGAGATCAACCTAAGTTTGAACTCGGTGTCTTCAGCTTTGAAGGTAAGCATTCCTCAAGGCGGCAATCACTGCTTATATTATTTATAATCTATAATTATATTTAAAAGGTCATAATTATTTCTTCCCAAAGAGGGTCGGTGTCAGGCAGGCGGCTGGCTGTAAAACCTAAGCCTAAGTGAGTGAACTTATTAAAATTAAGACACTGATATAACTGTACCAACCCTACTTGAGTGGTATAAGGGTAGGAAGAAGAATTAATATCATATCTCCATAATGCTTAACCAAACTAAAGAAGAAAACTACTAACCTTCAACACAAAATTCCGGCTCCTCGGGCAAAATATCTTGAACCTCGGCAAAGGATTGAATTTCTGGGTTTTCCGGGGCAACGCTATCGCTGTCAAAAGGGTTGAAAAGCCCAACAGCACTTGTTTTAATCAAAGATATAATTTTTGATTGCATGGGGTCTTCCTTTTTGGGATTTGCTGGTCCGCCACCTAAAAATAATACAATAATTATGATTAGATAATCTTAAATTGCATAATTAGCACGAGAAACACAAACAAGGTAAATAGGACAAAAAACTAACCTGTTTGGATTCTATGCATCCTGTTGTAGGACTCTTCTTTTTTAGCATTTTTTTTCATATAATCCCACTGATTTTTTAGAATTTGGGCAGAACGCGAGCAGTGTATAGTTTGACTGTTGTATTCCTGGGCTATTATTTCCCATTCAGCCAGCTTTTGTTTCATTGTTACACCATCGGTTTTTTTATTTTCAATTATGCCGAAATGTTTTTCCACAAGTTCAGTTAGCAAAATTTTTTCTGCCACCAACCAATTTGGGCTACGTTTTCGTTTTTGTATAGACATTTTTTAATCACCACGTGTCACAACAATGAAATAAACAAAGCAAACAAACAAAATCTAGCTAGTTAGTCGTAGGTACTATGTCGAAAGAGAATTTTGAATTTAATACTTTTTAACTGTAATGAAAATTTTGTCAATGACATTTGATGACAGATGACACCATTATAACCCGGCAAAATTATACGCTTACTAAAATTTTGAGTTGTGTTTTAACAACAATGACATTTCGATATTAGTCGGCTTACATATTCGTTCATCATTCATTCATTATCTTTTGAGTAACAATACCCAGTATTGGCTACTCTACACTTGCGATGGAAAAACGCAAATGAAGTTATCTGGGAGTAAGATCGAAGAGTAAATTTTTTCCAGGGTTAGTTACTCTGGAGTAATGAAGTATTTGGTCGAATCCACCCTTAATAAAGCAAGAATTCGGAAACATCAGGCGCGGATAGTTAAGTCGAAACTACATTTTTATTTACTTCTTAGGAACTGCATAGAAAAGCTAAACTGCTATTTCAGTAAAAACAAGACTGAATTCAGTGTCAATTTTTGATCTGTCATGAAATTATCCCACAAATCTCAGTACTCTCAATTTGCAAAAAAAAAATAAAACTTTGGCAAATATTCTTTAGTGATAGGTAATTTATACAATTACTTATCTACTACGCATACTTTTGATGTCAATATCAGGGCGTGATAACAATGGTGATATGCAAGTCAATCAGAACCATTCTATCATGCATTATTGAATACATACTCGTATTTCTTTGCGATCACAAATCCGTAACAAAAAGGAATTAGACATATCAGGCTGCGATTATTACACGAATTCTACGAAAATACTAAATGTTCGACGGATTCTACGTAAAACTTATTATTCGCAAATGTTAAGGTTTGGGTGTCTGCCCATTTGTTAATACCTAATGTTATTTTAGTGAACGCATTAATGTATGCTTGGTAAGTCGCTATAATTCCATTAATAATTCTGAAATCGAAAAGGGTATATTACATAATTGTTTTAACTTGAATAGTCGTTAAATAGACAATAATTGTGACCAATGATTTGTAAATTACAAAGAAAAGTTTTATGAACTCGAACACCATTGCTTAACTCATTGTAAAATGTAACATAAATGCCGACGAAATTCTAAAAAGTGGATAGGTACTTATTAGACAAAACCTGCAAAACATTAGCAAATACCTAAACGTATCATAAGAAGGTAATATAAGCTCTTAGCAACTTGAAAACCTGGAGAGTTATTAGGTACTCTATTTTATAGTTTGTTAGAGTTGCTTAGAGTAGAAATTAGAAATTCATCGAAAGAATAGGTAATTATTGGCATTTTAGGTTATTTACTACGAAAGACTATAAAAAGTCTACGAAGCTTTATCTAACTAAACAATAAATACTTAATACGTACATAAGATACGAAACAAATGTAATCAATAATGTAATTTTTAGCGTAGAATATTATAGGGTTTGACTTTTAACTCATTTTAACTATGGCAAAAATAGGCAATGCCGTATTGACAAACCTATTATGAAATCTTAAAAACCATCATCCAGGTTCAAACACTGTTTGACACACAACGAACGACCAACAGTTTTATTCAAGAATAAAATAACTTAACTACAGTAACCAAGTGAAGCTCGAACGTCGAAAAAATCATAGAAGATCACAAACTGAAGTGAAAATATGATAGTCACTACCTAGTTAGTCACAATTACTTATTGAAATTGTGATAGATAGATATATAACCGGCATTGCCTATCATGTGCCAAGTTAATTAGAGGCAAGTACTTATGCGATATAAAAATAGGTGTTTGGATGCTTTTACACAATTAGACATAAAGGCATTGTATGGTATTCTAATAATAATCAAGCAGTTTATATTATGTTAACCGCAGTTATTACGTTAAGAATTTTGTATCAATTGTAGAGATTTTTCCCAACACGACGACAGCTTTGAATAATTTATTTCCTACCGTTTTAGAAGGGTTTGTAACTTAATTTTACATTGTTTTAATTGTGATTCTACACGTATTTACAGTTACAGCTGTTCGTAACCGAAGCATAGAAGAAATAAAATACAGTAATACTTCAGCAGGATTTCGTTTTAATCTTTTCTTCTTTACCCTTCCTTAAATAGTTGTTTAGACAATATGAGACGTATCGAATTATATATATTTAGCAATTAAATGAACTTACCTACTGAAGTTCGACGACAAAAAAATATTTCATCAGTTACGCTTAATTTGACTAATCATAAAAAATGAATCGCAAAATTTATTTGCAACACATCGTTGCTGTGCTAATGCAGAAGATAATATATTACATTATTAAGGAAATTGATAACGTTGCATCTAAACAAACTGATAAGATTCCGGATAATAAAACGTGGACCTACCTAAAGACTGCTTACAGACAATTTAAAATAACAAGGCATTTTCGTCTTATCACTGACACATTCCGCCCTTACTGACGATGACGATAGCCAAGCGGTCATTCCACTGCATTGAACAGTAGAGAGCAAACGCGTCGTTGTCGTTCATTATTTGTCAAACACGGTGAGTCTACAAATATTTTTATTAAATTCAGCACAAAACATCATAGAATCTTAAAATTAACGCCCTCAAAGTCTAAACTTTATTTGTGTCATTTGTGTGACTAAACTTCCAATGACGAAAATCAATTTGTGTATTACCTCTACACAATTTGCATGTGAGCGTAAACATAATTAGAGGGCTGTTCAGTTTTAGACTAAAAAACCTCTACTTAGTATACGAAAATTTGCAATGTAAGTCATTGTAAGTAGATGGAGCCAAACGTTTTACAATAAGCGATAGCAGGTGGACAGAAGTGAAGACACATCACAGATTACGAATTATATCAATAACACAGTTGGTATTAGATTAGTTTGTTTGAATTGGCTATCTTGCTCGCCAATACAGCGGTCAACGCTGCAGTCACTGAAAAAGTATTTTAAATCCTTGATCAATAATTCGTTTGTTTAAATCCATCGAAACTGTGTATCATAAGTACTTTGCCAAAAAAGCTTTTATAAACAAAATAAAACTAAATGTCACAATAATTACAGGTGAAGACAACATTACAGCAATTTGTTACTTCCTTCCCAAAAATTCTGCGGGACTAGAACAAATACAACTCTGTAGGCAAGTGATAATTTTTGGATTGGAGCAGACGAATTTGTATAATTTTGAAACTCTAAAGACGACCACGAAGACAATGACTTCTGACTCAAAAAAACTCGTCAACTTGATCCAAGATAAAGGAAAGTTTTCATTCTCATTCGAAGTGACGCCTGATGTAAAGTATGAAGACATTGAGACTTTGGACGTGGATCCGTCGTTTTTCGCAGTAACTTGGCATGCAAAGTCGCATCAATGCAAGGACTTGGATATAGCGCCTTTAAAAACGGCTAGCTTCTTGAGGAGCAAGCAGAAGCAAGTGTTGATGCATCTGTCCTGCGACTTATTGACGAAGCACTATTTAGAAAGAGTGCTGGCATTTCTGCAGGAAAAAGAAATCTGCAATTTGTTTTTAGTCTTAGGAGGTGAGTACTAAGAAGGATTTTTCTAGAGTTTTGAGTTGTACTTTCTTTATCTTAATTTGTACTCTTATCGATACCATTAAAGATAGGACCAACAAAAATTTTCTGTAGAATCGGCTACTTAAATCTAAATCGAATTAAAAAATCGACAAATGGTTCCCTTGTTCTGACTTCGAAATACGTTGTGTTTTATTACTTTTTTTTTCTTTTCTATAAAAAGAGCGGCAATTAGCATGCGGCCAGCCTTTAATCATCGAAACTGGCTCACCTACTCACCTTACTTATTGGTGCATTCTAATAGAATTATTGGCATTCTTGCCTAGAAGGAACTGATATGCCAAAATCTGGAAGTAATCTGGTGTATATGTATTTAATAGTTCATGTTTTTAATAAAAACGCTTACTTCATTTCTTTTTCAGAGAGCTACGACCCAAGCAAATCAGATTTCAATAGCACTCAAGAATTATTAAAATACATTAGAGAGATATCTGGAGCATTCTTTTGCATTGGAGTAGCCGGATTTTGTGAGAGCAGCGAAGAAAAATTGCTACAGCTAAAGGAGAAAATTGATGCTGGTGCCGATTTTATAATTACACAAGCATTTTTTGAAGCTAGCGTTCTAAAAGACTATAGAGAAAAATGTGCCAAGATTGGTATACATGTACCCATTCTTCCAGGAGTATTTGCATTCGAGAATCACAAACAACTGACTAACTTCACTAACATGTGCAAAGTTAAAGTTTCAGAAGATTTATTAGAATACGTCAAGAAAAATGAAGGCAATGAAGCTGGTGTAGAAGTTATTAAACAATTGATTAAAACTATAAGATCTGATAATGCAGGGGTTAATTTTCATTTCTTTACTCTGAATAAATTGCGAAATGTTTGTAATTTAGTAGAACGAATAGAAAATTAGCGTGATTGCCGATATTTTCTTTTATCTTATTGTTAACATTACTTTAAATTATGCCATGTTTTTATGTTGAAGAAAAAAACATTACTTCGTCTCAGTCCGTTTTTTACCTTTTTAATCATCATCATTATCATTGTCAGCCTGTATCGACCCACTGCTGGGCCTCTTCTCCCTTGCACCATTCTTCCCTGTCATTTTTACCTTTTTAATACCAACTATAAATCGTGACAAGTCTAGGAAATGATGCATCTTGATTTTAATCGTAGATATGATGTAGAAACTTATTTTAATTTTAATAATGAAAATGTGCTAAATAACAATAGCTTTATTAAAAAACACTAACAATAAAGAACTATTCGTTTCCTACCACTTTTTTGGGTAATATTTTTACGATTGGCAGCACTGTTTCCGTTCTGTTAGATTTAAATGTCATTGTCAAATTTATCGACCGCCGGTGGCCGGACGGCAGTGAATGACATGACAGTAGCAGTATACCCAACCCAAAGGAATCGCAGAAAATTAGAGGTTATTTTTTGGAATTAAATTTTTCTGAAAAGTTACCACTTTTATAACACAAGAAAGTAGAGAAAAAGAAGGAAAACACCAGTTGCGTTAACGTAAGTCTGTTTTCTACGTGAAACTGTTTTTTTGTTGTAGATTTATCAGGATCTGTTGAAATTAAATTGCCTTGAAGTCACAGCTGTAAAAAAGCCTAAAAATTTAGATAATTCGATGGTAAAATGTGCAAAGGCTTATATTATCGTTTTTCCGTTTTAGGTTTGGTAAGGCGATTTCACTAAAGATGTCTTTTCCTGATAAAGAACAAAGAAAACTTTGTTGGGACTCCAGAGATCGTTATTGGGAATGCCTTGATGATCAGAATATTAAAGACAGTTCACTAAAGCCTAAAGTATGCTCGGAACTTAGAAGGATATTTGAGAAATCGTGTCCAACCCAATGGGTCTCGCATTTCGATAGAAAAAGGGACTTTAATGTTTTCAAAGAAAAAATGCAGAAAGAAGGCTTTGAGCCTATAAAAGACCCACAGTGAATGTCTCTGATAACTGATTTTAATTTAGTTGTAAATATAGTTTTCATGTAGTAAATTATTATTAAACTAAAATGGCTTTTTATTTCAAAACTCATCTGACCAAATATCTAATTTAGGTAGACCTAATTTAATTGAATATTTTTGTACCTAAACATTTGGTTGTGTGAATATTTTAGGCATAAGGAGGTTATTTTCTTTCAGGAGGGCTCAAAATGGAGGAGTTAGTAAGATTGATAGACAACATCAGCATTAAAACTAAAGACCTAAGCACTGACAAAATACAGGTATGTACATAGACCTTATTACATTGGTATTGGTAGCTAACTGTAGCTGCATACAACCAACTGAGATTCAAGACATTTATTTACTGTACTATTTTAAAGCAAACAGGAGCTATAACACACTAACACAGCATCATGCTATATTATTTAACACTTTGGCTGCAGGAAACACATACCTTGTGTTTTCCTTTGCGTCACTCGGCTGCGGCTGCACACGCCAGGCGCGTAAAGAACAAGGTGTTTGAATATTAGCTGCGCCTGAGGCTAGCGCATGTGATTACTAGTTGTTGCAGCCAAAGTGTTAATCCTAAGTATAAATATAAAACTTTGAATGTTTGTTGCTCAATCATGCAAAAATAGCTAAACGTATCTGGTATGAAGATAGTAAATATCCTGGATTAACATAGTTCTAAGCTAGTTTTTGTCCCAGAAAATGCAGATGGAAATGAGGGTGGAACTAGATATCATTTAGAATTAGATGCACAATACACCCCTAGCGGGACGTCGGTGCAGGTCCTATCACCCCCACTTTAGTTGTCACTAAAACCTAACTGAAAAGTTAACTATCGAGCTAAAATGAAATTACCTATTAAGTTAACACTTTGGCTGCGGGTAACATACACCTTGTGTTTTCCTTTGCACGACGCGAGTGCGGCTGCACACGCCAGGCGTGTAAAACACAACGCGTTTGGCTATTAGCCGTGCCTGGGGCAAGCGCATGTGATTATTAATTGCAGTCAAAGTTTTAAAGGTAGGACTGTCAGTATTAATAACTATAGTACATATAGTCATAAATAGATTAAAATTTAAAATGGACCTATTTAAAAATTACAGGATGTGCTTATCACTGCCAAGAGATGCAAAAAATCGTCTGAAAATAATTTGGAGAAATGGAACAGTCTCGCAGAATTATTATGGTGTCACATTGACACTGGCCTTGATAAAATGGATGATCAGCTGTTATGTGCAACTTGTTTCTTCTCTGTAATAGTATTAACTGACCAGCAAGATGACTACATCAAGAAAATGCAAGGAATTATTGAGAGAGAAATAATCTTGAAATCTACTGATTCAAAAGAAAGTAAAAGTTCTCATCAAGCAGTGTCTTTAATGTATGGCATGTTCCAATCATCATTCCTGATAATATCTCAACATTCCAATGTAACTGAAGTCATTAACTCCACTTTTGATTTACTAAATCTGATGGGATATGAATATTCACAATTCACGTTCATAGCATTCAAGACAATCAATGCATTTAAAAAAGTATGTGGAACAGATTTGCAGATGGTGATTTTTAGTGATAAAAATCAGATTAAACTCCTAAACTTGGTAAACCACAACTGGGAGAACCCAATTACGGGAGTAAGAGACTTGATAAAAGGAATCTTTCAAACACTTGTAACCCTTCTTGACCCGGATTCTCGAAAGTGTATTGTTCTTGAAATCAATAGCTTTTACTGGAACAAAGCAAAGTATCTAATGCTTTCCGAGATCATTGAAAATTATAAGTGTGAAACATCACTGTTATTTGAATATGATTGGATAGATGGCCTTATAAACAGTCTGCATAAACCAGGATTGGTATCTGCAGGTGCAGATATGTATTATGCAATATTAAAGAAATTGCGTAATGAAGATGTTTGGTGTACATTGTTTCTGCAGAAAATTGTAGAATTGTTACAAGGAGTTTCAAATAAAGCAATAGAAAATTTTGGCAACTATTGGTTGCTCACAACTCTGAAGAGGTTTCCACTGTTGATGAGTGTTTTGATTGATGAGTTTAAAGTACATGGACAGTATACAGACAATGAGTATTACAGTATTTTAATTTTGATGAAGCAAGGAAATAAGCTTGGAGTTTTGGATAAAAATTGGGAGTCAGTTGATAGCTTTACTAAAAATGAAAGGATAGTATTGAGTGCAATAGAACATAGTAACGCACAAGTTAGGATATTAGCATTCGATATAATTTGTTTCATACAAGAAAAATCACTACCAAGTCAAACTGAGTACTCGCTCATCCTGGATTATATTAAAAATAATATAAACTCGGACTGTACAATATTAAGGTTGAATATGTTAAACAGTTTGAGTATATTCCTAAGTCAACTGCATATAATATTTAGGAATATGAAGGATAACACTGAAACGGGAGGTTTACTGAATTTTTGTAAAGACTTGCAGGAGATTATTATCACATCATTGAATTTAAATGGGAACTACCAAAGAAAATGTACCAATGTGAAAATGATGAACAATATAATAGACTGTCTCAGTCAGATACCCAGGAAACGAAAGGATCATGTTAAATTTTCAAGTAAATCCCTTAAAGAATTCCTACAGAGCAATGACTGCTGGAAGTTCAATGATGAAAGTACTGTATTGAAAATCATTAGCCTATTGAAAGATCCCTCGGAAGATATAAGAGAAAATACAGTCAAACTGCTTCTGAACCACTTTTCTGAGGAGTTAAAGAAACCTGAGTTGATAAATCAAATAACAGAGACAGCTTTACAAAGCATGAGGAGCAAGTTTTTCTACGAAATAAGTTGCGGTCAGAGCATGTTCAAATTGATAGTCAATTTGCTGCTAAAAGAAACACAAGAGGAAGCCATGTTCAAAAATTTAGATGATGTGTTTAATTATGGTTATTCTAAATTGCTAGCTGAATATAAATTGAAGCAAGATGTCATACAATCTATTGAAGATGGAAAACAATTGCATTCATTTTTAAGTATTCTGCAAGTGGTCTTGGAAATCAGTATCAAAAACGCATACAAGTTAGATGTGTCAGATGGAAATATGAATGAATTATTAGACATTTTACAAGGTATTGCAAATCAATTTACCTGGGAGCAGAAAAATGCAACCAGTTCTGATTTTTCCAAAATGAGTGAAATAATTGAAGATATTATAGCAAAATCAGGAAATGGTCAAAATGAATTTACAGATAAAGATGAAACAAAAATATCAGGCCTCCATCAAATTGTTTTGAACTGCATATGGTTAAATGTAAAGGTAAGCATATACTTACATTCTGAAGTTACTGAATTATTATACATAGAAGTATTAGGTACTAGAAATATTTATACAAAAACATTTTTTATCGTTCTAGGCATCATGCGATTTGGCATTTCTTGTTATGAGTTACCACAAAGATGATGTTCAAAAATGTGAACAATGTCTTAATATTATCACACATGTTCTGGAAACTTCCCGGCACAAAGGGGCTATAGAGGCTGCTGGAGCTGTACTAGGTAAAGCTATATATCTGTAGCTAACATGTCTGTTATTGTCATAAAACTTTTCTGTATTATTTTTCTGTATACTTAGCTATAAAATATCTCGTATTTTACATCGAGGTTTGCTTGTGTTAATTTGGTACTTTATTTTTTTATCTTTATTTAGGTTGTGGGATACAACTTTTGACAAGTTTGCCTGAGAGTGCGAAAACGGTAACACTACCTCAGACTCTATTGAAAACTAAGCTTGATGTTTTGATACTGGAAGCCAGTAAAATGGCTTCAATAACTCGCAGGGGGGCTGGACTGTCTATCATGGTTCACAGGATTGTTTCTAGTGACATGAGGAAAGGCAAAGTATGCAACAAATCTTTTATGCTAATCTATATTAGTACTTATGTCTTTATTTACATTATTGAATTTAATGTCTTTACACTCTGTTTTAGCCACTGTTTCATTATTTCATGAAAACTCTGCTGAAAACGTGCCAGAGTACTGAAGATGATCCATCATCACAAGATATTGAAAATCAGATGGATTTGCCGAAAGCAATTTTTATTCATTTTCTGACTAAAATTGTGATGGACAGCAGTCTTGCTTCAGATATGATGTTTTATTCGGCAGAACTGGCTGAGCTTGCATTTAGCAATCTTACAAGCTCTCATTGGCAAATCAGGCGAGTACTATTACAGAGAGATTTACAAAATATTGTATGTATCATATCCTGATCTACTTATTTAAGTTTTTAACATTTGCAGGAATGCAGCACTACAGCTATATGGTGCTCTTATACCAAGGCTTATTGGCCAAAAGAAAGCATCTGGAACAGATGACGAAACAATCGCAACTGTAGCTTGTGATGAGCTGAGGACACATTCCCCAAAACTGTGGAATTTTATAACTGAACAGTTGAAAAACAAGAGTCATACTAATGAAATGATTTCTCATTCTGATTTAGTCCCCACACTGAATATGCTTGCGAGCAGTGCAAAGAGATACAATTTTTTATATGACTTAGACCAGC
The DNA here is from genome assembly GCA_949125135.1 of Alcis repandata. Classification (NCBI taxonomy): domain Eukaryota; kingdom Metazoa; phylum Arthropoda; class Insecta; order Lepidoptera; family Geometridae; genus Alcis; species Alcis repandata. Next base: position 6,126,552 of record OX421235.1, on the reverse strand, counting down.
AGAGTGTGTCAGATAAAGAACTTCTTGACAGTCTTATAAAAATATTGAACAGTCCAATACATGCAGTGAGAAGGTTGACTGCCAAGTGTATATTCAATATCTTTTCATTTGAGAGTATTTGTGAGGCTTATATGAAAGTAGTTTTTGAGTCGGAAAACTTTATTCATGGAAGTTTGATGCTTATGAAGTTGTGCCATAAATATTACAATTTACGAGACGCAAATGCCAGTGCTGCAGAAGCCTTCAAAGACATTTGTGAGAATGTTTTACAAAACAAAGAACACTCTTACTGCTCTAGAGAAATCTATACAAGCATTCATTGTAACTCTGATTTTGGTCATGATGAAGTAAAACTTGTTTTAGCGGTGTTAGATGAAAAAGATAATTCACCTGGTGTTTTTAATTGGGCACAGACTTGTATTAAACTTCATCTAACACAATGTCAATGGGATGATATTCCACAGGATTTAACCTTACTTTTGAAACAGAATGACTTTGAGATATATTGTGAGATGCTGCTGTGCAAGATAGAAATAGAAAATTGTAACTCAGAATCAGAAATGAAGAAAATTGCAAACATTTTACTGTCATTTGAAAAGAAGTATGAAAGTAGTGTGATTTGGAAAATTCTTTATGAAATATCCTGTAAAATAAACTTGAACGATGTAGACATTTCTGCAATCTTAAATGATTTGAACGGGAAAGAAGCGTCTTATAAACTGAGGTACATCATTCCATTTGCTGCTAAGTTGTTTATGAACATTGATGAAGTACAACAAAAGAAGTTGGCAAATGTCATTTACGAAATGAGTGATTTTGAAAACACTGATGTTGACATGAGATATATGGCGGCTTTAGCAAATAATGAACTACCTAAATCATTTGACAAGGTTCCGGATAGTATAAAAGTTGCTTCACTGAAGACTGCGATTCTATTGTTACAAGATGAAGATGAGGATGTTAGGAATTTGTGTGTTTATTACTACAAAAATATTAGAAACCTAGAAATCGCTGTGCACCCTAATATTTGTTTAAACAATATGTTAGATTATGGTTTTCTTTCGAGCATATTCAATGAGCGTCAATCAATTGAATTACTATGTCAAGATTTGTTGCAATTACTTGCAAATAATGCACACAATAATACCGATGATTATAATCCTTTTGCTAATGATTCTAAAAACATATATCTTGAAACAAATCTGTTGAGAAAATGTTTTGAAAACATAATGCATAATTTTATTTAGAATAAAAATCCATTGAATATCTTCTTTTTATTTTGATAATCAATCTTACAACTAAAATTGAATTATAAATACATTTCCTACTTAATTAATGTGTAAATGTAATGTGTTAATCTTCACAACTCTTCACTTCTTATCATTCAATAAATAAAATAAAAGAATCTATACCAAGGATCACAGTAGAAGGCTATTCGCTGTAGTACTTTGCTGCAGCCATAGTGTCGTCTAGTTCTATGGAGACTATGTGGCGGCCAGGAACCATGACTAGTCCTAACACCCGGGGCTCGTCTGTCTCACCATGTTTGTTCTTGAGGTATTCAGAGCAGGCACCTGTAAAAGATAAAATAAATTTATAATTATTCTGGTTTCCTAGTCAAAAGGTTTTTATGCTGTTTAATATATGATCAAACGAACTTCAGAGTGAAGTTCGATCATTATTGTATGAATCGCTTCATTCGAAGATATGATTTAATTACCAACTGTAGTACCTCTATTTGCTAGGCAACTTCGCACAATTTTTAGAGACTTAAAACGATTTAGTGACTTGAAACGTATTTCCGGCCCCTCCTACCTAGTGTAGCCATCTTGTGTTTTACTCATTCTTTTAGAGTCAACTAGTAATGCAAAAGCTTTCTTATTAGGGCCTTTTGGGAGGGTGGGTGATCATATCTTCGAATGAAGCGATTCATACAATAATGATCGAACTTCACTCTGAAGTTCGTTTGATCATATATTGTATATTCATCGCTTCATTCTTCAGATATGATTTAATTACCAACTGTAGATGTTCAGAGCAGAAAGTTTTGCAATACTTATTCATATAAAAGCAATAACGTTAAATTATTATAATATTTTTTTTTTTACTTTTATACCCAACAAGATTTAAACTATTTACGATAGTCAACTTCAGATCTTAATTTCTTATTAGCTGAAACGAATGCTTTTAGCATTCTAAGGTTAGAGAAATGTACGTACAATCAACCATAAACGCATTTGTTATTTTGATACTCAATATCATTAATTAGTGTTTAATTACTAAGTAATTAATCAAATTTTCTTCGAGCAAATTCACCCTGGTTTATTGTCCGTTGATAAAAAACGAGCGAACGCGCCGGATGAGTTAGTCCAGCCTGCAGTTTTGCGGATGATGTCTATGCTGACTCCGGCGGAGCTCGCCGCCGATGTCGGCGCGTGCCTCGTGCTGTCGTCGACACCGCTCGCAGACAGGACTTGCTTCACCTATTGACAGATGGACTGTGTTGTTGCGGGCTTATGAGGCCTTTTGTATTTCAACAACAGTCTATCGATACTCGCAGTTCTTCTATTTCTAGTTTTAGAAAGGTAGTCTGAGAGAATGACGGCTGGGTAAACACTGGTATTTTCCCTGAAGTATGGCAGGAACAACACTCGTTGGTCCCGCCCAGGCCCGATGTTTTTATAATTTCAGTGATGTTAATTTTAGCGCTGCTATCGGAAAAAAAATATATTCAGAGGTGCAATGAGGAAAAGCGTCTGGACTCTGTGAGCAGTGCAAATTGCTAGTAGGACGACGTGCTTTTTTTTTTTTTTTTTTAAGGGTAGGTACGTCGTCATTAGGAAACCGTATTGAAACATTATTTAACACTAACCGTGGATCCTAAGTGCTAGATTACCTCGGGTTTAGTAGGTTTTAATTTGTACATATCTTGCAAAAGACGCTTAACGTATTCATTTGGGCCTGTATTATTTCCGATTATAGCGGAAAAAGCGGACCGGTGGGAATTTAAAGTACCATACGAACAGCCGTTATTTAATTGCTTCGTCAGAAAGGTAAAGGACGGATGCCTCGAAGGTATATGTTCTCTTTGACGTTACAAAAACAGGCGCCAATGCTTCAGTGAAGTATTGTACTGTTTTATAGTCTGAGAACGATGACAGCATCAGCGTCATCGAGCCTGTGCTGGCGCTCCGTCAAATGAAAGACTGCCGCAGAGCTCTGCGGTAAACAGGATAAGGTTCTTGTGTAAGGGATGATAATCCCTGAAATGAGATTGCAAAAGATATTTTTCGGGATTGAAATAAAGAACCCCTGTAACAATTAGGTTCTGCAATAATTGAAACCAAGACTGTGTAGGCCAATAAGGGTATATTAAAATACAACTCAAAAGGAGCGGTCATCGATCATCAATGATTATTCTGAGGCATTTCAATATTAGGGAAAATGGCGGAAAAGCATAAACAAAATAAAAATAACTTGACTGTCAATCCAGAGAGAATGCATCAACAGATATAGCGTTGGAATCAAATCAAATCATCAATTAGCATTCTCTGGTAAAGTATTATGGGGAAGTGTCCATTCCGTATCTCGCTTCACGTTTCTTGATGCGGCGTCTGCGCAATTGTCTTTGGTATTTATGTATGATAATAATGTCCAAAGCCCGCGCTGCTTACACGACTGCCAAATATATTTGATCATGTTATTTAGATGAGGGTATTGTATGCCCCCCATTCGATTTATGTAGCTGGTTGCAGTAGCGTTACGAACGCGAAGCAATATGACGCAATTGGTTACTTTAGATTTAGATAGATAGTTAAACCCTTCATTGTTCACGCCATAAATACTTTATTGGCGAATGACTTTATGTCCAGAAAATAAGTAATTAAAGTGTCTTGCTTTCTAAGAGTGCTTTTACTTGCCATTGATAGTGTTGTTATTACAGTTCGCACCCCAGGCAGATCCGGATGCGTGCTTATAATAAAGTTAACATGGTTTTAATGTTTGATGTTTGATGCAGATCATTTTTAATCTTTCACTAGACAGATTCGTAATTTTTATTTATCATTCATAAGCAATGCAAGATATTTTTGTCTTTCTAATATCTTAGTGTAGAACCACCCATATTTAGAGATTGGGCAGAAGGCGATTATAACTCCAATAAGCTGTAAGAACTCTCAATTAGTGCAAGATTTTAGTTCTGTGAACTTGTGAACCAACTGCGTTATTTTGCTTCTCTTATTTGAGGGAAGTTTGATGATAAAATTATTTGAATCGAACTCGAATCTTAGGTATTTGCATCTTTGCCTCGGCGCCAAAATACTTATATTATAACGTAGTTGATTACGAAACCTAGATAGTTAAGCAACGTTATAGTTGCGTTATCTTTATTCTCGCATTGCCGATAACTATCGCCTATATGCCAATATTTCATCTAGTTAAAACCCTGATTTTTTTAATTATTATTATTTTTTTTTTGAAACACTGATTTGTGATCTCGACTTCATAAATAGCCCATGACTTCTCTCATCATATTTATGAGAACTCGTGGGGCGACGGATAATCCGAATGGCGCGGCGTGCCATTAAATTCATAGTTATAAAGTTTTGGTCGAGTTTTTCGATTAAAATTGAAACCTTTAGTACTTCCGGTCAGAAGGCCGGTGAGTTGGTACAAGGAAAAAAAAAAGTTTTTTTTTTTTTATCGATTTATTTATAGGTAACTTCGGTTCGGACATTAGACATTTTTCGGTATATTAGATTGACTAACCGACGTCGTTATACGTACTTATATTGTAACCGTTTTTAACCCAGTCGGGAACGTTATTATTGGTGACCATTGACCAATTGTCGTAAAAGTAAGTAAATCTGCCCGCGTGTACCTGTGCTACTGGCGAGTTGATGCTGGTGCACGGGGCTTGTCCTGGTAAGAATCACAAGGCTGCTGCGTTGGCGCTGAGGATGGACGATAGCCTCGTGACGGCGGTCATGTCCTGTAGGCTCCCCGCCCCGCTCTGATCGTCGAGCACCAAGGATGGGACATACCAGTTTCCCTGGTAGGACGTAGACGGTCAGCGCTTGGCTGAGGAACAGTACGTTTTGCAGTCTTGTTCGGCTTCTTTATTTGAAGACCTTGCTTTTCAATAGCTTTTGTGGCTTTAATTTTTTCTGGTAAAAACAAAACAAATAAGGTTTTTTACCCTTCAGATTCGTTTATGTTGTGTATAAAGGACCTATATAGGCTGAGTGTAATTAGCTTCACGCGGTTTTGTGTAACTTAGTGATAGGAATCGCGAAGTATTTGGCAATCGTTGCTGAGATGCTTCATGGCTTTAAACTTGTCGTCGGTTCTCAGAAGCGTGTTTATGGCCGTGACTCCCAGGCCGAGTTGTTGTTGTGATATGCGAGAGTTTTATCTCGATTAGGTACGTACCATGTCTGGTACCGCAGCACAAATTTTGCCATTTAATTTTGGTGCTTGCTATAATTATCAGGAATCAAACAATTTTGACAATTTTGATTTCGCCTTTTCTGTGAATTCCGTTTCCTTAATAAAGGTAGCCACAATTCTGTTAAATTGTTATGTATTTTATCACCTTAGGCGGGTGTATCGGACATAGATTCACCAAGAGCAGATAATAGTCTCGGGTCCACAACAGGATCGGAGATTTGTAGTGTTTTCGATGTGAATGTTTTGATCTTTATTTTCGTTTTGAATTAAAACTTCGATGGTCTCCAAACCGGAGTCTTGAACGGCTTCCAGTCCAATTGGCACTGGTTCTGGGCTTATTATTTTGTATTCAACAGCTCGTCCGGCACATTCGTCGTCTGCCATTAAAATTTTAAATTTACATTGTAAATTTTTTTTTTTTTTTGTGTGTAGATGAAAAAAAAAACAATAGAATAAATCAATTTTATTGGAAGTGGATTGTAAAACGATTCGCATTAGGTTCGCAGAGGAACATTACATCTATTTCAGGATGTATGCATTTTCTGCTTATTGTCATCGTTGGAGACTCGCAGTCAACCCCGATGCATGAAATTATTTAAAACATGAATCGTGAAACGATTGCATTAGGTTCGCAGAGGACCGTTACATTACACCTATTTCAGGTTGTATGTTTATTGTCATCGTTGGAGACTCGCAGTCAACCCCGATGCATGAAATTATTTAAAACATGAATCGTGAAACGATTGCATTAGGTTCGCAGAGGACCGTTACATTACACCTATTTCAGGTTGTATGTTTATTGTCATCGTTGGAGACTCGCAGTCAACCCCGATACATAATTTTATTAATATAAATATGACAAATTTTAGTTTTGAAACCCGTCAATGTTATTGACTCGCAGTCAATCCCATGCGTATCAAAACTATTAGTTATTTTCACTTAATAAATGTAAATCGACTTACCTTCATCTTCCGATGATGAAAACAGTGGAGATGTAATTTATTATAATGTAATTTAATTTATATTCTTTCTCAATTTTCCTTACGTATTATTTAATTACGGCTTGCGCGCTTCTTTTCGGCATGGTGAATTTTGAGACGTGCGAAAGTTACCGCGCACAAAAGAGGAATGAGTAAAACACAAGATGGCTACACTAGGTAGGAGGGGCCGGAAATACGTTTCAAGTCACTAAATCGTTTTAAGTCTCTAAAAATTGTGCGAAGTTGCCTAGCAAATAGAGGTACTACAGTTGGTAATTAAATCATATCTGAAGAATGAAGCGATGAATATACAATAAATTCTTAGGTAAGGTGAATGTTTTCATTTTGACGGTTCACTACCTGACTTACCCAAAATAACATTGGCATCTCGATCAGTACACAGAAACACACCAATCAGTACTCTTCCATCAGTCATTTCGACCCTGAAGTTTTGATTTAGCAACTTCCTAAGCCAGGTTTTTCCATTTTCTACGATAGTGTTCTGAAAAAAGTGCCATTTAGGGGTTATTTAATTTTAGGTATTTTAGTAATTTGATTCGAGGGTTACGAGCTTACGTTTACTAGATCGGCTGAGTCTTGAGTTGCTGTTTCTAAATTGCTGCTCATTTTCAAAGGTTCTTCAATCATGAATGTAATTTTAAAGCACTTTTTGGAAAAAACAAAACAAACTGAATTTCGAAATTGATATCATTATCATGGTATTTAGGGCTGCCAGGTCGGATTTTTATATTTTCCCCATATCGAATAACCTTTTCCTCAAAATTATATTTTTGGAAGAAAAATCTCCAAAATAGTTTATGACGGTTAAGTGCCTTATTGCCTAAAAAATAGGTGCTGATTTTGCTTATGCGGAGATGGCGGTGTATATTTTCAGCCAGCCAAAGATTGTGTAATAAAATGTGTATTGACTACGAGGTTTTGGATATAAAATCAAAATAAAAGAATTTTAGACCCGTTAATGAGGATTAAACATAACAAAAAACCATTTAATAAATAATGTTTGCCCAAAATCATAGTCCAGTAGTGTGGTTTATTTATTATTATGATAGATAAAACAACGTCCAGAGCATGTATCTAGAAAAACTATAAAACTCCCTATTCCCTAAGCTAATTTATTTATCACCAAATTTTTCCCTAAAATCGCGAGAAAACCCCCGATCTGGCAACCCTGATTGATATTCTAGTGCCGATTCTGTTGGGCCATTGATATATTTAATCTGAGCTTAAAGGTGTACTTTTTTTTTTCGTATGACATTGAGAATAATATCGGTTTGACATTGACATACATTTCACATAAGAGTCACCCGTTACCAGTGTTGCCAATTTAGCGACTTAGTCGCTAGAACTGGCGACTTTTGCTTAAGTCTTAGCGACTAAAATAAAGTTTTGACGACAAAAATTTTTTAGCCACAAATCTGGCGACTTTTAGAGAACAAATAAAAATAGCCCTAGCTGTAGATATTTCAAAAAATATTCAAAGCAACACATCCAATTATCTTTCAAATCTAAGTTTTGCTATTGAATATGGCCAGTAATCCGCCATTTCTCCAATAATTACCTCAATTTTTTTACTTATCATAACATTTGACAACGCCTTTTCTGTCCCCGACAAAATTATAGGTATTCTACCAGACAAAATCGTGGATCCGCTCCTGGTGGAGTTAGTTTTAGCGACTTTCTAGCGAGATTTGATTAATAATCTAGGGACTCGGAATTTTTGGAGTTGGCAACACTGCCCGTTACATATCTAACCAGCACTGCGAGTACGGACTCTTATCGATCGAGAAACTGACGTTTATAATCGGTAAAATTTAGCAAAAGGATCGTTAATTTCAAAACCATAGACAAAATCATAAACAAACGATGGTTTTCTCGAATTTTACCGATTTTAAACGTCAGTTTCTCGATCGATAAGAGTCCGTACTCGCACTGCAGGGTTCACAACCGTACGATAATTATCGTACATGTACGATAATTTCATACCTACGTACGATGTACGATAGGACACGACTATCGTACGCAGATTGTACGATAATTTTCAGATGCAAAATTTGATAATTAAGTACACTCTGTACACCGATAGAGAATCTATTGAGTTAAACTTTTGGAAAATATGCTTGTTTTCATGGTTCTCTTAATAATCCTAATTACTTAAAGCGAACACCATATCGTTCAAAGAGAGTATATTGCGTATTTTGGTTCCTCTTTTACGGAAAAGATTAAAAATTGTATATTTTTATATTCATATAAATGTTAAGTTTCATCAATATATTTTTGTGTATATTGTTCTCGCAAATACAGAATCTATTGAGTTAAACTTTTGGAAAATATGCTTGTTTTCATGGTTATCTATCCCTTAACATTATTTTCTTCTAGATATTCGAAATTTTGGCGCGTTTATTAAACGCAAAGTGGACGAGGGCCCGGCTCAGGTCTGTGCCACATGTCGAACATTTAAAATTTGTTTTTTTTTTTTTAATTCAAAAAACAGAATGTTACAAGATTCAAACTATAAAGCATTTGCAACATATTATTGTCACGTTTCATATGATTTTTTAATGTAATTAGCTATTTTTCTGATGGATACGATAATTTTAATCCATATTATCCCATATACGATAATTTTACGGCCCTGGTACGATAATTGCCTGGCTTGAGGTTGTGAACACTGTATCTAACCTAAAAGTTCCAACAAAACAATAACAAACATGTAAATTATGCAAAAATGTGTTAAAAATGGACCAAAGCGGTGATTCTAGTAAAGTAGATGATTTATTTATGAAATCGTTCAAATATTATAAATGCAACAAACCGAAACCTTCGTTAGACAATGTCATATGTTCAGAATCTTCAACTGCTATGGTATGTTATCAATTGGTATGAAATTAAGCACTGATACTTTTAACCATAAGTGATAATAAACAGGCTTTCTTAATTTGAAGGAAATTACAACATGCTCTTAACTTTAAACCTACCAACCTGTAATTTCATTTTTTGATTTCAGATAACAAGCGCTCAACCATTTTATTTGAATGAGGATTGCAGAACTGATGCTCTAGGTCTAAGAAAGTTATCAGACTGGGAACTTTACTCATTCTGCAACCATCCTGGTTTGTTTCTCATAAAGAACCCATTCACATCTCTTGGACAAAGATATTGGATAAGGAAATGTCTAGAAGAATATCCTAGAAAACCAAATAAATTGAACATTGATATTGATCTAGAAAGTAAAGATTGGTGGGCGGAATCATATAGCACAGGGAAATGTAACTGGCAGTTGCAAAAGAAACTACGATGGACCACACTAGGTTATCACCACAATTGGGACACAAAAGTACAAAGTTAATATTGATTTCTGTTTTGTCTTTAGCTAATAACACCGCTTAACACTTACGCTGCTGAAAACACATACCTTGAGTTTTCCTTGACTAAAGCGAATGCGGCTACACACACCAGGTGTGTAAAGCCCACTTTCAATACAACTGTGCAATCAAGCACAAACACATGTTAAGTGTTACAGCAGTTAAAGAGTTAACTATTAGGCCAAATCAAGGGCCTTTAGGGTGACCTAACAACTGACATTAGGGTCTACAGCTCAGTCTTCATGTAATTAATTATTTAACACATCACCTTGACTTGACTTTCTCCTATGCCATTAATACACTCCGGACTCACGTCTCCCCTAGCTGGTTCCCCAGGGGGGGACGTTAGGATTTCCTAGTACTAGTGTTATAAGTGTGAAGATTTAACTGACTGTAATTAAATTTTGCTGTAAAAGTAATCTGCTGTGAAGACAAATGAACATGGCATGCTTTTATTAAAGAAAATGAGTAAAGCTAGTGTTTGCAGCTAGTTCTCAATACATATCTGTTTTACATGTGAACTAGAATTTTTAGTTTAGAAGTACATATTAAATCAAAATTATCTTTCCAATTCTTCAGATATACAGTGAAAAGAATAAGAATGAGTTTCCCGAGGACTTGGCAGAGCTGTCCGATGTAGTGGCGCAGTATCTCGGCCATGAGAAGTTCAAGGCAGAGGCGGCAATAGTTAACTATTACCATATGAACTCTACTCTGTCGGCGCATACGGACCACTCTGAAGTTAATTTGGAAGCACCCTTGTTTTCTTTTAGGTATGTTTAAAGGCTTATTTATTGAAGTCAAAGTTGTTTAAAACAAAAGATTTCTAAAAAATTGCTAAGGATAAAAATGTGAATGTAACTACATTCAACATATTATTATTATATTCCTATTTATTTCTGAACTTGACTACTCTTGACGAGGTAAGTGATGTGCATTATGAGGATCAATTGGTGAAACCAAAATCAGTGTTAAATTTATTGTAGGACAGTAAGACGTAAATAGTACATTTTATCGCATAAAACGTGAATAAGCTGAAACAAACTCGGCTAGCATGGATTTAAAAAATAAAATTACAAAATAATATTAAGTATCAATATCAAAATATATTAGTCTTTTCTTCAATTCCAGCTTCGGTCAATCAGCAATATTCCTTCTCGGCGGCAGAGAAAAGTCCATAGAACCAGCAGCAATACTATTAAACAGTGGAGATGTAGTCATAATGTCTAAAGAAGCCAGGCTCTGCTACCACGCCGTCCCAAAAATCCTACCAGCAAAGACTTCACCCTGGAACGAAGAACTACAACCCGTGGAAACTATACCAGACTTCAAATGCATATCAAGTCCTAAAGAAATTATTGAAAATTTAAACCGTAATACTGACAATATAGAGTGGAGACCGTTTCAGAATTACATTGCTGAAGCTAGAATCAATATGAATGTTAGACAAGTATTAAATGAAAAGCAAAAAAATTTGACTGATTCCGATTTTATTGAATGATATAGGCATAATATAGTATTGTTATTTTTACATGCTGGTTTCACTGAAATATTTTTTGGGTGTGCTAGTTTGTTTTGGTTAGGGATTGGGTGAATGATGTTCTTCTGGGCTGGTGTGTTACAACTGAAACAAAAAGTTATAATGTAGGAAAAATTGATAGAGATGTCCTGCAAAAACGAGATAGGCGTAGTGTTGTTTTTTCCGCACACAAATGAGTTGGCGTACATGGGTCGGCTGGTAGAAGGTTGTAAAACCTCTTTTATGTCGTCGACATCGAAGTATTTAAGCCCTGCTAAATATTATGAATGTGGAAGTTCATAAGCTTGGATATTTGTTAGTCAATCACGCTGAAACGGTAGTACTGATTAGAATGAAATTCGGTATAGTGGTCGCTTATATATAGCCTAGATTTTCAGAGGCTTTTTGCTCGGGAAAAAGTAACGGATCATGCAGTATAGTATAGCGAGTTAGTCAGTTAGTTTTATTTTCATATAAATTAGAATGTTCGTTTGTGGTTAGACGTTTGTTACTCAATCACGCAAAAACGGCTGACCGGATTTGGGTGAAATTTGGTATAGTAGCTTTATTATACCCCAGGGTATAGGTATATCCAGATATACCTATGTATATCTACATAGGACACTTTTACTTCGGCAAAAATAACGGTTCTCGCGGTGTGACCGCTGGGCACCTCTAGCAGTTGGCGTTTCTCACCCGCGCCATCTGACTTAACAGTGAAAGACGTCTCGTTCTTCTGGCGGTCGCACAGACCCCAGAAGCACTTGATATAGCTTTCTACGTAGCAGTCATATTCGTCCTTAGACTGCATCGTGCCGAGACGCCTCTTCTCCGGCTTGTAACACCCCCCACACCCTTTGAGACGGTGATAGATCATAATTTACATTAATTAAACTTATAAATTTGAACAATACATATTATTAGGTAACTACTTTCTTAAAAAATGTAAATCCTAGTTGGATTTATGAAATAAAATTATTGACATTGTATGACGTCGTTGTGACGAAAAATTAATTTATTTCAAAAGAGTTTCAAACTTCGGTGTTTCAATACAAGTTTTTATGTTAAGGTTCTACTTTACTTCCAAGTACCTACCATTATCACAAAACATTGATACGGTGCTTGGGTAAAGTGTGACCAACGTGTCAGTATAGACGGCCAAATGATGAAACTAAAATTTTCAGCAAAAAGCTACCAGTAATGTACAGAAAATCGCATGTGGCTCCCCCACTCAATTCTACCTACAAGTTGTTCGCACTGTAAGCTCCAATATGCCTGTCCTGTAATATCCCGGGTATTCGAGCTATCTTCAATACGGCCTTTTCACAGGCTTCGTAGGACATGACGATAAAATCGTTCGAATCCAACGCCAGCGCCAATCTAGTCGCCATAGCGCCAGACAGACAATGATGTGGCAGAAATCGGGAAATAAAACCCAGCCGAAATGTTTTGCGGCTGGCTGCTGTTCTTTATCACCGAGACAATAATACTGATTTCTCGGTGGAATAGCCTGGCGTTTGAGACGAGTAGGTCCATATCACATTTTTTTAAACGATAAAAAATATTGAGCTAAACCACAAACATTTTTTTTTGTCACTTGTTGGCTTTGATAAGTAGATACTTAGTGGGGAGGGAGGTTTAGGAAAAAGACAACTTTGCCTAAAAATAGTTAAACAATATATTTAAGTAAACTGGCAAGAGTAAATATTTTTATCTAGCGGAACTGACTGAGTAGGTATTTGCAACTCAATATGCGCCTGTTCTTTTCATCGGTGGGCATTGATTCGATCGGCATCCGGCAGCCAGCGGCATCGCAACGCATCCCTTTTAATCCGAAGCGAACGGCAACAAAGCTTCATAGGTATGACGCTGGCTCTATAGTAGGCAGTAGGCACCTACTACAGTAGGTAGGCTCCTACCCACTGTGGTACTAGCATGTTTAATAATAGATGTGTGTTGTAGCTACCATTTATCTTTTTAAAAGTAGGTACATTTAGCTTGTTACGATGTGAATACTGTTACTGTTAGAATGCTGTAGAGTGTAGATACTTTCGAGACAGAAGATTGAAGCCCTTGTCGAAGCCATAAGGTTCTTTTTATGTTACCCTTTTCAGGCGGAACTTTTAAGACTTAGGCACATGATATTATGCCCAAGTTTGAAGGCATTTTAAGACAGATCTAAACTAACTAAAAATATATCTGTCTTTATCATTGCAAGCCATTAGACAAGGATGCCAATAGTTTTAGAAAATTTAGATCTGTCTTAAAAAGCCTTCAAACTTGGGCCTATTGGATCAATAAAACTGTCACAGATTTTAGGTGAATATTGAAAAGGTATAACAAAGAAGTACAATGCTGCCACCCCTGGTTTTACCGACAATTTTGTAGATTTCATATTTTTCAGGGATAAAACTATCCATTTTGTTGTGAAAATATAAGAAACATACCAGTATTAAAACTAGTAAAAACTATTACCTAACTAATAGCTTATCCTAATTGTATAGATACACATGGGTAGACATTAACTAATAGTTATGTGTTTACAATATTAAGTGTTTACAGTTGATTAGTTAATATTGTCAACCACTTTCCGCTATCGGAGTGATTATGCCAAAGCCAAGTTTACACTCCCGCTTAGAGCACTCGTCAATACAATACGCAAATCGAGTTAGCAGAGAACAGCGCCGAAGTGGCGCGTACAAGCGATGCAATTTGTGAGCGTGTCGCGCATCTCTCGGCAGCCGATTAGACTGACAAAGTGATAGCTCCACAACTATGGGCTCAATGGCGCTTCAATTATAATGGAACCTTACTCGACGCCTACCACTTCTATTTCTAGGATGCAGGGTTATGTTGTGCTAATCATAAACCTGTTCAAGCTTCTTTACATTACATAGACTTAATAACTTGTGCGCCTTGACTTTTTATGACGGCAAAAACAAATAATATTAGTTATTTGTTGTTATTTTTTGCCTGATGTGGACTAATATGTGTCTGATAATAAATATTTTGAATTTGAATTAGTCGAATAATGAAGATGCCTCAAATGTTGACTACGCTCAAATCATGGCACGGATAAGGCAGGTATTTCGAATGAAATGTATTTTTTTTATGTTCGAGCGAGCCTTACTTACCTAGTAAAAATCTACTTACGAGTACCTACTAGATGGAAATCCGACGTCTAAAAGGTAGGTATGAAATTTTGTTACTTGTACTATACATACCTACCTCGTCACGCGCCTTAGATGTAATTAAGCCCAGCTAGCTAGATCCATGTGTAATTGTGTACGTAATTACAATACGCTTTGTAGTATGTACAAATATTGACGCACTGTCTGGGAGATGTGATTGGTTCGGCATGATTCTGGGCTTAATCGGTTTTCAATAATAGTGTGGTCGGCATACGTGTCTTTGCGTTGCAAGCGAGGTTTAGCGTGGTTTAGGCTAAGCTGTTTGGTCGGGTATTTAAGTAGGCACTAAAATATAGTGTCAATAATATTTTGAGACGATATAATCCTATAGCTAGACTAAATTATTGATACGAGTATATGATGAGTGTTCGAGTACGACTTTAATCAATTGCTATAGTCAACGTACCGATCAGATCAAAATAAAATTTATCGTAGCAGGTACTTTATTAAACTATTGATTGGCATCATAAAAATCGGTTTACAACAGGGCGAAGATTTCGCGTAAAATATTTGAATTGAGAACCGCCTCATTTCTTTTCTTTCTCTTTGGTTTTGTTCCTGTGAGTGGTAGGTACTTATATTTTACTGCCTATGCAAAGCTTACTCCGACTGCTATCCGAGATTGAAAGCACCATACCGTTCACACATTACTCTTGAATGCAAAATGAGTTCCCGGACAATTTAGCGGGTAGAGCAAAAAGCGGCCTAGCGTCTCTTATTGACATTAAATGGCCGATATAAATTCCGTTGGCGGATTACGAAATTTATTGGCCTCAAAATTAAAGGAGACCGATTTCAATGGCGACGTCTGACAGCCTTCGTTTATGGGTGAACGGATAGGATGAAAAAACAAGTCATTGCTAAAACGCTCATTGAAAAACTTATCGTTTTAATGGAGTGGGTTTTTGCTTGGCTTTTGATTTGAACTAGAAAACTGGCTTCGCTGAGGCAGTGCGGTGAGATTCCTAGATATTGTGTCGATTTAAAAATTTGTGAGAAATGGTAAGATCGTGAGTTTTTAGATGTCCATTATCTAGATATTATTTGCGTTTAGATAACTCTGATTAATTTTGTGGTCGTTAATAACTACAGCATTTCCTAGGTATAGGTATTTCTAGGATTCCCTTATTTTTAACCTACAGATAATAAAAATAGATATAAACTATCAATACGGCTTAATGTTAGTAAGAAGGTAGAGACTAGAAAGGCGGCATGTGTGCCAAAACCTCACAATTTTTTTCAATTTAAATAATTAGATGAATTTTTTGCAAACGTAGGTACCTAGTAATCATCTACACAACTTTGTTATAATAGAGTGTAGGTTGATAGGTAACTTAATTCCAAAAATAGTATTCCTATTTATAAGAGTAGGTACCTACCTATAGGTATAACACTAGTATAATACCAATAGGAACTATCAGAACGAATCTATTATGGAATTAATCACTGGGGAAATACAAAGTACGTAATTCAATTCTAAGAATTCCCGTACATATACGAGTATGTAGCTGTACTACTTTTAAATCTAGGTATCCGTATCTATCCGTATCCTGAAGGTACCATAAAAGCTCAACGTCGATCGCTAAAAAAACAATATTTTTAATGAGAGCTGATTGTTGTATAAGCCGCCATTGACTTTCATGAGGTGTTTTTGTCCCGTCCGCCATAAAGCTGAAATGTGACCGGCCCTTAATAAGGTATAGGGTGGCGGGACCCTTGTCATTAATGGCTTCGTGAAAGAGTTGTGAAGGTCCGTGAGGACTAATATGGTCGCGGCAGAAAAACTACGACATTGATCCCTGCCAGATAATAACCATTCAGCTAGCTCAGAAAATAAAATTAAATGAGCGGCTCGAAAGGCTCGTAGAATTAAAGTCTTCAGAGCTCCCTTTAGCACCTTTCCTCCGTGACTTTGGAAAATTAGATGATTGGTACAGGAAAGGTATAGTCAAATTTGTACGCAGAAAAGTACAGTGTAGGTAGGTATGTGTTTTGAATTCAATTTTGTAGGCTAACAAGTTTTCTACTGGGTAAAAGTTTACTTCTGTCACTCTCACTGTTATGACATTTCTAATGAGAGCGATAGTGACCGAGATAATATCTGACTCGCCAGAATAACCCTGATTTTGAATTACAAATCACGGGGCACAATTACACTTCCCTTGAAATATTGTTTAAAAATTCCTCAAGCTTTATTTATTACTTAATTTGTGATTGGTTTAGAGTTGCCCATAAACTACAGTTTTACGGTCAGCCAGTAGAACCCAGGACCCAGTGGCTCTTGGCTTGTAGAAACTAAGTCCTAACTTCTAGAACAATTGCAAGCGACCGCAATAAATAACAAACTCCGTATAGGTATTTACTTAGTTCCCCACCCGTAACTATACAGGATGAGTCCTTGTTTCATATTTTTAACAATTTTTACTATCTTTGAAATCG
Source organism: Alcis repandata (assembly GCA_949125135.1). NCBI lineage: Eukaryota > Metazoa > Arthropoda > Insecta > Lepidoptera > Geometridae > Alcis > Alcis repandata. The sequence goes on along the minus strand of OX421235.1, from coordinate 6,109,592 downwards.
TAAAAAATGCGGAAAAATTTAAGATAAAAAAAACAAGAGCTATCTTAGGATCAACATACAAAATATTTGCCAAATCCATCGAACGGCGAAAGCGTGAATAGGTATTATTATACTCGTATGTTACATAAACACACATTCAAGCTTTTGCATTTTTAGGATTCCGTATCAAAATGGTACAAAGTCTCGACCAATTATTTTGGTGGGTTCCTAACGAGTCACACCAAAACGAGTTACAGTGTTACTCGTTGGGATTAGCATCTATGATTTTTAGAATTTTTTTTTTTTACGATTTTCGTATCAGTCTCTTAGTAAAAGTACTTAGTTCATAATGATGACATAATAATGATAGCCCGGGAATGGAACAGACTTCCGGCTTCCTTGTTCCCTGAGAGATATAATCGTGGACTTTTCAAGGCCAGAGTGAATAGATATCTTCTAAATCTGCGTGCTTTATCTTCGACCTCGTCGCTTACCAACAGGCTAGTTGGTGGTCAAATGCGGATTTATTCATTATAAAAAAAAGACTACCGACTCCTTGCAGTTATCCAAGAACATCCTGTTCATAGCGGCGGCGTACGGCGAGGCGTTCCGTGCGCACAATAACCAGTTAATTAAGAAAGTTGAGAACTCCACTCCGCGGTTACTCTGTCCAATCAATTAGACTTGCTGTTGCACTAAATTATTATTTTTGCTATGGCTGATGCAGTTTCAGAGAGATCAGGGTATCGAGCATGAGTTCTGCCGAAAAATACGTGGCGAGTATTCAAAGAAAGCGATAAAAAAATAAAAATAGTCAAGTGTGGATCGGACTCGCGTACAAGTTCATAATCTATGAAAGCGCCGAACAATACTCTAACGAAAAAAAGTCTGGATTGAGGGACAAACTTTAAAACTGTTAGCCACATATGTACATCGACACAGGCATTCTCCATCGTATGTTTCGACAGAAATCTTGCAAGAATTTTGTGATTATTTAACATAGTATTATAATACAATACCCTACCAATTATATAATACCGCCTATTACCTACGTTATTACAAACAAAACTAGCACAATATCTAACTAACAGCTTCTCTGTCAGTTTGCTAGCCACTATGTAGAAATTAATCAGGTACGGAAATTCCAGACACATCAGTGCAATAATGGGACTAGGACGTGTTCGAGAGCCGCCACAAAGTACAAAGCCTGTTTGTCAACAGCCTTATGGGACTCAAAGCGGAGAAATACAATACCTAACCATATACACAATATACAGGGTTATGAGTATGCCAAGCCGAGAAGGACTCAGTACTCATCAGTACAAACAACTTTTACTACGGGACCAATCCAGAGAATCGCGAAAAAAAACAACTCTTGCATACACTTTGTCAGATGTCGTTGACATTTTTATTTGAAAGATCTGATATTTTTTTCACAATTCCAGGGTTGGTCTCATAGTACTTAAAAGTTATTCATAATGATGAGTACTATAAGCCCCTTCCAGTTTAGCATACCCTTTCCTCATAGCCCTGTATATCCTAGCTATTGTATCTGCAGTTACATAGGTAGTATAAAGCCGACGGTTATGCTTATGCATGAGCCAGTGTGAGGGATGTTGAAAGGATCCATCACTTAGGCGTTGAAGTGAACATTTACCCAGATCCGTTACAACGTGCAGATACGTTGACCAAGCTTAACAATGGGTCTACGTAGCTAACTATATACAGTCGTAGAATTCAACGGCAGAGGTGTGGAACTTATTGCCGGCGTCTTTCCGAAAAGCTACAACCCAGGGTTGTTTACAAGTAAAAGTAGAGTGAATAGGCATTTCCTAGGCAAGCGTGCTACATGATCGACCACATCGTCGCTTCCCATCAGGTGAGATTGTGGTGAAACGCATGCCTAGAATGTTGTAAAAAAAATTGTTAAGTAAGTAGAAATGTCACTATGATAAAATGAAACAATTGCTGAGGTATACTTAGGTATACCTATATTTATTAACCCCGTCGCTAAAATAGGGGTGTAAAAAAAAAGGAAATGCAAAAAGCTAATGCATAGAAATAAGTTATTCGTCTGTAAAACTTCGTCATAGTTGCGCCATTCACTTTATGCCAAATTTTAAAGTCTTCGCAACTTTGTTTCCTGCTATTTTTTGCCTTAAATATTTACTTACTTATAATATTTAGATACTGTTCCTTTGTGTTCCATAAATAGAAGCGCTTTTTCTTTCGTTTAGAAAACAGGCCACAATTCGTTTGCATTTCACAGAAAGGCGATTATTCTGGTCGCGAACGGAGCGCACCTTGCTCGTTATTTATTTGCACTAACTCCATTCATATTGTTAGGCAGCATATGACGCGCCGCTATTTCGCACGCTCATTTAAACATTTTTGAAGTCATAAAATCACTGAATAAAAGTATGAAAAATCGCATTCGGTCAAATTACTTCGAATAAGTAATCGTTTTAATGTTCTAATAAGTTCTAATTTTTCATAATATTTTTCAGTGATTTTATGACTTCAAAAGTGTTGAAATGAGCGAGCGAGATAGCGGCATGTCATATTCTGCCCCTTAAACTCTGATAAGGGCTAGCCACTCGGCCTATACAAACCTACTTACATAACTATTGCTTACAGCTATAGTTTTTCTAAGTAAAATTTCTATACTAAGTACATCTCCAAGCACTACTCTAACTCTATACCTGCTTAAACCGGTAACCACCGAACAGTTTCCAATCGATCGCATCTGCAAGGAAAACGTTCCGTCGCCGATCCAGAATTAAGTTGGGACGTCAGATGGATGACCCCATCCAGAGGCGACCGGTCGTACGGAACCCGTCGGAGTTTAATTGATTGACGTCGTCTGTCCTAATTAGGACACTGTCCCATCCATCATGGTAATGGGGTTTGTTCAGCACAATTTGAAAAATCCCTTTTTAGAGAGAATTCGGAAAGTTTACGTAAGTACTTTATTACTGTAAGAATCGGCGGACTTTAGTCTGCAAACGTCAAAAACTTCGAAAGACAACAGGGCTATAAGGAAAGGCTCTGCTTAGCCGAAACAGGCTCATAGTACACATCATTATGAACAACTTTTACCATGGGACCAACCCGGAATCCGCGAAAAAAAAAATCAGTTGCTCCATAGAAAAATGTCAATGACACTCGACAAAATGTATGGAACAGCTGAATTTTTTTGCGAATTCCAGGTTGGTCCATAGAAAAAGTTGTTCCTAATGATGAGTTGAGTACTATGTTTTTTTTCGGCTTAAAGTACATCCTTATAACCCTGTATGGATACATACTTACTACAATATCTATTTTTTACAACTTCCCAAAAAAAGTCAGCGAATCATACAAAATTTAATAAAACACCAAAACCGGGACTCGTATGGAAGATCTGAACTGGAAGCACTATGCTGGCGGATATAGTCTGAGACCTCACGTCCTATTTACAGAAGAGAAAAAATTTAAAGAATGTAATTTTTGGGTAGTCACGTCTGGCTACGATTGATAAAAAAAAAGCTTTGGGATACCTTGAAACAGTATGTCATGTATTTAATATTATCAATGTTCACCTATACACGGTTATAAGGAAAGCATATGCTAAGCCTAAAAGGGTTCATAGTACCTACTCATAATTATGAACTTTTACTATGTGACCAACCCGGAATTCGAGGAAAAAATATCAGCTGTTCCGTATATTTTGTGTAGTGTCACTTACATTTTATAGAATACCAGGAAGAATAGGAATAATATATAGCGAATTCCAGGTTGGTCCCATTGTATAACTTGTTCATAATAATAACTATGAGTCTTTTTTGGCTTAGCATACCTACCCTTTCCTTACAACTTTGTATGAACCAACGTTGTTCGCAGCAAACTAAAAATGCGAATTTTATTAAAGAAACAGAATATAGGCGTAGCATGCCAACATTGCCAACGGATCTTATACTAAAACTATATCTGGGTAGGTCGCTCCGGCACTTATGCTGCGCAAATTTTAATTGGGACCAATTTTTGATTGATGACGAGATGTAGGCACCTGGGTGCTCTTAAACTGGTGCGATTTTGGCTGGTGCCGAAATTCGAAGGTAGAGCTTTTTATTTACTCTATATGCCTCGCGATTTTCTAGTACATATCTCGCAATATGATAGGATAAAAAGCAATGTCAATTCAAGTAACGTACATCATTTTGTTTTTATATTTCGTCAAGAACGCATCAGTAAATTCGTTCCGAAAATGTCAAAACTGACTGCCGAACTGACAAAATCAAACCACTTTGGTATTTATGAAATTAGGTTATAATGTATGGAATGTTGTGTAATGGAAGGTGTGTTTACTACTCACACATTCTACTATAGTGTTATTTTCAGAGTGTGTGTTATTTAATTTCAATGTATTTTAATTTCTAGGCTTAGAATTATTTTCGTTGCGATTACCAAATTATAATAACAATAACCAAATGCGTAAGAATGTTCAACTCAAGCTTTAATCATCCCACAGGTAGGATAAGAGTTCTACCTTCGAAGATGAGGTTATTGGTCCGTAATCCACCACGCTGCGCTGGCTAAGTGTGGGTGTAGGTTGGATTCACATAGGTACACCATTGAATTTCTTCTACGGACGTTGACAAGATTTTCTCGAGAACTTTACCTTCATAAAAATAATGAACTATATAATAATAAATGCACCAGAATAATTCAATAACCTAGGTAAATATAATCCATGTATTCCATGTATTCCATACATGTATACACAGGTTGAAGATAGTTGTATGGTAACTAATAAGTTAGTGGTTCATGCATATTGAAACTTGTGGCGACAACGGCGGTCTTCTGCATATTCATACGTCGGAAGCAGTTTCAGTTGCTCAAACCTTAGCAACGTAGTTTAGATATATGTAGTCTCATGAGATTCTACAAATTTATGAAAAATGAAGATTAGGTACATCTTGTTAGAATAAACACGGGAAAACAGGGACCAAAACGGTACTCACGTAAATCATATAAGTACCTATAATATATTACACGAATAAATAAATAATTAAGTATATTTCGCGACAGGGTCTCATGCTAGTATTTATACGAGTAGTTATACCTTATATTTTACTGCGTTAATTAATTAGTCCTTATTACAAACGTAAAAGTACTTCCAACCCAAAGTGTATTAACAACAGGTCCTTCCAGTAAACGCGGAGCTAACTTCTGAGTTTGATCATCGCGACTGCCCCCGGCAACTTGAAATGGCCACTGAGCTCATTGACTGTAATAATATTTTTCCAAGAAGCTAACAATTGCAAGGAGCCATCACCGGGTCGCGCTGTCACAAACTTAAATGAAATCTCGGGCTATGTCTGTGTAATTACAAACAAGTCTGCGCGGGTCGACATCTACGCCGTCAACCGTGTAATGGACTTTTCAAGTATTCCTAACGTGAAAACTTTCACTTCAGCCGCCTTAAACGCCTCCGACAATGTGCTTAACGATGTTTTTAACTACTTCTCTCAGCTATTGCTGGTTAAATTAATTATTCATCTGCGCTACGTCCTGGAGGCTGCATGTTCCTAATTATTGTCTCATTTTATACCAGTCCCTCGTGTCTCTACGTTGAGCACACGTAAATTCAAAGGAATTTTCTTTGCAAGACGGAACATTTGTTGCATCTTTATGTCGTTTGAAAATCGTCAAGATATGGTGGAACCTAGGTAGTGGAAGATAGCTTTTCTGTGTTCCAGATTTAAATATTATAGATTTCCTAAAGTGCATTGACTTGTAGAATTGTGTCTTTCTAGATTAGGCTGATTACACTATACACAACGGTAAAAGATAACTTTTTCTACTTAAAAATTAAGGCCATTTACAAGATAGACAACAATTTTACTAGTCCAATAAAATCCATAGTCGATCTTCAAAACAGTGCAATCGTTGAACGTTAGGTACACGTACATAAAAATGTCCAGACGGGTCCCAAAGTGAACACGTACATAAAATATCACTGAGATTCCCCGGACGACGATCATGATTGCAAGCACGTTTTTGGAGATCCGTCTGCAATTCCGAGTTATCACAATTACCCTCGGCCAAGAGTCCTGGGTGGCGCGACGCCGGTCGTCTCCTATAAATCGCGCTGATTGCACAAAGCTCCTTCCGATCCCCTCTCATTCGTTATCGTTGCAATTGTCCGCCTTTGTACACACTTCTTAATAACAGGAGGATAAAATGCAATTCCGGTGCATTGTGGCGCCGTCGTTAGAAAAGTCGGCGGGACATCGTATCATTAAAATAACCCGCTTTTCTAATTAGGAAATAATATCGCGAGAAAATGAGCATTTTTACGTTTACTAAAATGAACGAGAATTTCTTCAGACGAGTTTCCTGTATTACAATTAGGCAGCTGCCGCAAGCTGTAATACGTAATTATGTTGGGAAAAAGGGTTTCTAATTAATGCGGCTTGTTCTTAAATTAGCACCAACATTTTATGCATTGAAAAGTTAATTAAAACTGTTTGAATTTTTCTGCTTGAGTTTGGGATTATGGAATTTACCTACCTAAGAGAATGATATAATATGAGTAGAGGATTGATTGTTTCATGTTATGTGGTACAAACATGGTATTTAATTTACTTACTCATTTTTGTATTTGTAAAGCAATTTATTTGTGTATTGAAAAACAAGCTAAAATTAGCTTTTCATAACGCATACAATGACTGTGATTGAATAATTACGACTTTTTCCAAAAAGCTTTTTCATAGTTTTTTCCTAATTTTGCATCGCTGTTTTGGTCATGATTTTGTACTCATAAAACTTCATTTCCTCCTTATATCCGGAAAGTTTATTTTCGTTTTCACGGAACAACGTATTTTTTTGTGGTTTACCATGATTTTTTAGGTTCTCCAAAGATGGTCGAGCTCTCTTCTCGTTTCATTTAAAAATATGTATTATTATTATTATTTAAAGTAATTAATGAGAGTCTTAGTTTACTATGAAAATTAACGTGTTTTTGGTGGTTGATGTTTACTTAGTATTTGGACAATTGAACATGAAAATTCATCATCTAGAGTCGTAAGCTCCATGGTTGGTTCGCATAGGCACCCCTCAATTGTTCTAAGTTATACGGAACAAAAACGTTGATTGAATTAAAACGTAGGTAGGTACATAAGTAAAAGAATAATACATACTTGCAGCAAAAATACAATTTACAAATACATAGTGTTGTTTACATTTTAAGGACAATACAAGACTCTACATTAGCTCAATAAAGCAGATACAATGTGCTGGCAACAAAAAATATATCTTAAATTCTTAAGTATATCATCGTATTCAACTTCTTCACTCTGTTGTAATAGACCAGTGTCGCCTCTAATGAGACATTTATAGCACTGTGTCGGAAAGATACGTGGGTGTAACTGACCATGTTCCAGTCACCTATTATAGTTACAGGTATTCCATTAACTGGTACTAAGCCAGCTTCTGCACTTTATTTTCTTTTTTTTCTGCTCGGTGGTTTTTAATACAGACTTATTTAATCTGAATCCGTGTTAAGCTTTTTAATTTTAATTGTTGCAACTAGCTGTACGGTATAGCAATAGCGTCGAATGGCGCTATTTTGTGAAAAAGTAATTTACTTTAATTTATTAATTGAAACGGTTAAATTAGTCTACAAAAGTAAGTAAATTTGTGTGCATTTGCACTGGTGTGTACAAAGTTTAAATGGCGTCATTTAATGTTCAAGTAGTACTAGTAATTTAAAAGCTATTTATTAGATCAATCCTAGTCGTAATAATATTCTATGGAACCCATGTTAAGCATAGCCTGCCTCCTACTTTTGTCCACATTCAAGTTCACGTTTTAGTTATTCAATGTCGATTCCAAGATTACCAAGTTATTTTAATAAGATAGGTTAAGGGTACCTAATTACCTAACAGCCAGGTCATCTGATATGGAATGTCGCTTTGAAGATTATATCATGCAGCATCAATTACAATTAATCCTATTATCTATGTCCAGCATGGATTGCGAATTGACTCTCCAGAGACGGCATTTGACATAGCGCGCCGTCTCGCTCTCACACAATGCTTAACGAGGTGGAACGGAAAGGTGTACCTAGTAATACTTAAGGGCGTTCTTCTACATGTCAAAGTAAACAACTTTTAGAACAAAAGTTTGTTAAATTTGAGAATAAAAATATTGAATTTCCATAGAAAACGATCACGAGACTAAATATTTTGTATGAAGGCTCACTTTTTTTTTTAATTTTGGAAACTTGCGTCACAAGAGTTGGTCACTTTGACGTGTAACTAGAAGAACACCCTTAAGTATTACTACACCTTTCCGTTAGACCTTGTATAGTGAGCGATGAATGCACATTACCTACCTTGTTTACGAAAAAGCTTGTTTCACAAATTCCAACATCTCTCGGTATTAGTAAGGTAATTTCATTGCTAACAGTCCAAAAGACAAGATCAAAGAGGAAACGCTAGATGCGGTTGTTTAATAAAAATTTAAACCACAGCGTTTGCATAAGCTACTAAGGATACCAAAGTATCCATAGACACGTGTAACCAACAACGGCTATTTCTAGACAACATCAAATAAACCGATACAATTCGATATCAACAGATTGAAACCGAACTATCGAATGAAATAAAACCCGAAACACATGGGGGTAGGTAATACGTCATCAGGTCTAACGAAGTGGGGTGCCACGGGCCCCACTACGTGCCGATAATTCAGTCCCGCGGGAGGCCTTTGTGCAATCAGTGCGGTTTCTTCCCAACTCCAACATCGGACATTTTTATTTCGGATAGTTATTCGAACGTTTCCGACGCGAACTTCATCGGGTTTCGCAGACGTTTTGCTATAATCTAAACACCTTGGGTTACGAAACTTCAGAGTTTCAGAACTTCTTGGCAAAAAAAAAAATAAGGGGGCTAAAAGAAAACTGTGGCTAACTCGTAGCGAAGGTTCCTATTTTATCTATATTTTTCAGGACTACTTTTCTCAAAGTTCTTGACTTTTCTACACGTACTTATTCGAACTTCAAAGAAGTTTCATCTGTACCTACAGAGGTAGGTATAAACTTAAGTAGCTACCAAAGTTGCTCACTTACATTTTCGGCATAAATTTTCAACCTGATATTATTTTAAACTGAGTTCCTCATTCATCTTATCTTAATATATATAAATCTCGTGTCACAATGTTTGTCCTCAATGGACTCCTAAACCACTTAACCGATTATAATAAAATTCGCACACCATGTGCAGTTCGATCCATCTTGAGAGATAGGATAGTTTAAATCTCAAATTATAGTCGCAATTTTAATTTATTGCAAATTATTTAAATACGTTAGCATCAACATACTACGGTTGCTATAGTTACGCAATAGCATGAGAATAGACATTTGACATTTGACATAGAATTGACGCAATGGCTTTTGACAGGGCAATGTCTGTCGAGTCAGCTAGTTAACTATAAAATCTAGTTCAAGAATCAAATAATATCCTTTAGCCCGTAGCAAGTTCCGTCCCAGCAGATTGTCAACTGTATCGCTCCAATATATTAACAGAATCGTATTGTCCTGCCCCGAGCGGGAGTAACATCCAGACATTCCGAGACTTTTCGATATAATAAGCCGTGTAATTAGGATTTACGAGCCTTTTACGATGATTAATAAATGGTTTACTCGCTCATTAAACCCGCGGAGTAATACATCGCCCGGACTCGGACTCGGTTATGGATGAGATTTGTGGAACATTAAAATCAATTGAGCTTTGGAAGTTTATGTGTTTTTGAAGCGTTTGCCAGAGATGAGACTGGCTTTAGTTTTTATACTTACCTACCTACGAATTTTTAGTTTTAGCTACCTCTACATTCACTTACAACGTAGGTATGTACGTTCTGCCTTCAGGCGGCCTTAAAATTCTGACTAAGTATAAATGTCAAAGTTAAACCCTTGGGTTGAACTTGGACCCGGTTGGCATGTGACCGAGGCCGATGGTTAATAAAAGAGAGGTCCATGCCCAGCAGTGAGAAATAAGGTTGTGGATGGATAATCTATTCTTTTCCCGGAAAACGGTCCCTACACCCTAGTAGATACGGTTCGCAGGTAGTAAAATAATAAATGTTTGATACAAATTATTTCATTATTGTGATGTTATGGTCCCGAGTTCAGGCATTTTATTAGTGGTGCGTAAACAAAAGAGGTAGATCTCTGGTGGATTTATCTGTAAAAGCTCGCAATTTAGCAGAACAAGAAATTCTTATAGCATAATTCTGCTCCGCATAAGCTCCCTTGTAATCCCTTGTGATGACTTAAGTAACAAGAATGCTGAAGCAGAAATGTCTCTATGTAAGATCCTCTACTTTGCTCTAAATGACGTACTCCACAAATACGAGTACCTAAGAATAAAGAATTCGCAAGTATTGTTAGCTAACTGCGTCCTACAGCTTTATTACGAGTATAGACACCGGCACCGGACAATCTCACAAGAAGCATTTGTTTGTAATTACAACCTAGTTATACCACTCTCTGAGCCTTTACCTAACTGTTAAGCAAAGATCCCGTTGACCTGTTGCTCTTTTAATGAAAAAGACAAACCAACAAACAAGCACACAACATTTATTATTCAGTAAACATAAATATTCCACTAGCAAGAATTAACAAGCTTACAATAATGCCCTTTAATCATTTACCTCGAAGATTTACAACATTGATATAACCAGCATTGTTTGCAACATTCATCTTCAATTTGGCTACGGTCCAAATTAAAACCGGTTCTTTCTGCACCTGAGCTCATTTATCAGATAAAAACTAGACTTTTCTCTTACCAGAACGAAGACCAACATTTGTTACTTTTTGTAGTATTGTAGGTAAGTGAATCAGTGCAGTGTAGAGGTAGACTGGACCGGACTTGCTGGCCGTCAATTAGACACATGCGAGATTTATATGGCTATCTATCTTGTGAGCACTATAGGGGAAATTGTTTTCCGAGGGTATCGGTAAAGACGAAAAGTGTATCGAATAACAGTGCTATCGATAGTATTGGGGCGAGAAAATGTCGATAGATTGTTTATTGTGTTGTAATAGTACGTTGAGAGATTACGTACCTAAATATAATACTTAGGTACGTACTTATGTTGCAGTAAAAATAAATTCGGAAAACTCGTACTTATCTCGCGTTTTCGTTAAAACACTTTTGTCCATAAGTTACCCGTCATTACTACCTATATTTTGATGCATGCCATAAAATAAATGGAAAGATAGATACTTATGTTTTCTTGCTGGTTTCTCGGAACTGATGATGATGATCTCATGGAAACAAAGCAGAATACAAAACTTATTGTCCCAAATATCTTTCCCAAATGGGAGTCATAAAATATCGATATTATATTTCTCCATATCATCGATATCATCATTTTTATTTCCACTAAACTTGCATCCCTAAGGTTCGATACAACGGGCGCGTTGAATAAAATTTTGCAAGGTAAAATGAGTAAAACGGATTTTCCCGAAACAAATATGATACAGCATGGTGTTGCGGCCAGATTTATGGAGGTGATTCCGCTGGCGACGAATAAGTTTTGTTCTAGTTCGGCGAATTTATGGAAATGGAGAATGAATTGTGGGCAAGATGTAGGTTGGTGCTTCGGATAAACGTGAAGGACGATAATTATGTGCGCTACATTTTTCTCACGTTAGATTGCATTAGGTTTCCTTAGATAGTACTTTATTTGTTGTCTGTTTGATTTTTTTGTTCATGTTCGGGAAACCTCTATAATGATCAGAAAGAGAGCTCTGCATCTTGCTTTTGCATTTTGTTTGATTCTATTTCAAAGTGAAAATGAAAGATAATTAGGTACGCAACACACGCAGTATTTCGTGTATTACAATATCACGGCCTTCAGATAGCCCAAAAGATACAATACTCAGAGCTAGCCACTACACGAGCTTACTAAGTAATTTTAAATAGCAAAAAAATGCTAACAATATTATGATCACACTAAATGAAAACGCTGAATGAAAACCATTCAGCGTTTTTCAATGTTATTGTAGCTGTCCAAAACGCGGCTCTGGTATGTTTAGATATATTTTCAATAACTTTGAACTATGAAATATACCTAAAGTAGGTAACTTGCCGTTCGCAAAATTCTAGAGAAGAAAGAAGAGAGTGGAGTAACTTTTCTACCTTAATGGATTAAAAAACAAGAGCATGGCAACATTAACGCTTCCTCAAGAGAGAAACGCAGACGAAACAAAATTAAAACGTTCATGTAAAGGATTAAGTTAATGAGAAAATATAATCCATGAAGGTAGCGTTCCAACGTGATGAGAATTATTAATGAGTCATGTTTCGACCGGGTTCCGGGATAACGGGAATATCGGGATGAATCCGGGAACCGGGATGTTCGTTATTATGTGTAATCCCTAGCCCTTTTACTTATTTACCGTCTGATTGGATTGTTTGAGATAATCCTTAAGGTATGGGATCTAGGTTGCATTATTTAGTACTTTGTAGTGTATCAACCCTCTGAAACTGTTTGCTTAAGTTAATAGGGCAAATTTATTATCCATGGTTAGATTACCTATTCATATTTTGGGGTAATCAGGTACATCGGAGAAGATAGAGTCCAATTTTATTAGAAATTATCTCAAGTATACCTACTTTTCTCGTCGTTTTCAATAATTTGCTTGTATAAAATAAAGGTACAATTAGGTACACTCTTATTTCACAGGTTAGGTTTGGTTTAACTGTATTTTGCAACAAAGGCGTTTTGCGACTGTTGTTTACTCCAACAAGAAAGTGTGCTCAAGTGTAACTTGCAACTTTTTTACCGGTTCATTTCAAACTAACCGTTTTTTGACTCCTTTAAAAATATTAAGCTCGCGTTACTTTTTTTAGAGGAAAGAACTTAAACATAGCTTTGCCCTTCACCCCGTCAGTTCGCTACAAAATGTTTCCTTCCATCAACTATAACTTCAGTAAGTGTTAACCTTTACTGTGTCGGGCGACTTAAGTTTTATTAACAGCTATAAAGTCGGCTTCATTAGATTTTTTATTTCCTGCGAAGTAAAGCGTAGCGCTCACGTAAGGGGTTCATACTTCATTCAGCTCGTAAAATGTAGGTTGGGATTACTCGAATTTATTCACGGAGACTTGTCGAGAGTCAGCAAGTATGGACTGACTTTAACCAGACAAGGCACGGGGACAGGAACTGAGTAGGTAAAAATTACGCAAATATAAGTTGAATGCTTGAATGTTTTTATAACACACATAACTAATACTAACGTACTACTAACTACTTACTAATGCAATGTAACAATGTATGTACCTACTTGTACATTCGCAAACTATTGCAAGTTTGCACAACGAAGTTACCAAAGGAAACTAGTAATATTGAAGTTTGTATTGCATCGCTCTGCTCAGTGTAGATATATCTTGCTTCACCCACTTAAATAAATATAGGCAAAAACATAAATGAATACAACAAAAACATCGAGAAGATACGTAAAATACCATAACTACGTACCTCATAAATAAATCTTGATTAATATACGTTTTCATGTGTAAATATTTACTGACGAAATGAGGGCTCCCTAATTTTCTCGGAAAATATCAAAAAGCGTCCTCATCCTCTCTAAGATAGGTTGTGGAATCATTATTTATTACTCCCGACAATTTTCTTTCTTCGTACGTTTATTTAGAAAACGTAAATCGCTGATATTTTTCCCACAAAAATAGGTTTGTATTAGAAATGAGTTAGAAAATAACAAAGTTAGCAAATCCGAATGGAATGCTCGAGGTCGGGATCCAAATCTGCCCGTTGTCTTATAAATAATCTTCAAATGATTCCTTTTTATAGCGACCCTTTTAAGCACGGTTTTATTTATCAGGTTTTGTGAAGGGTCACCTAAAAGAGCGGTCCACAATACGCGAAGGCTTTGCTTACGATTTGCGAGTTTCCTCCACAATGCCGTCTGATTTATCGTGCGACACTACATCGGTCCTTATTGGGAAAATACGACGCCTACACAACTCCCAGACGATATTGTTGAACGGGACAAATCGTATTTTGATTTCGGTACTTCGAAGTGTTTGTCTTGAACTAGACGTGGAAGTGGCGACTTATGGAACTCAGTGATACTTTTCTATTGATAACATAGCACTCGAGCACTCAGTGCCATTGAAGTGTTGTTTGGGTATTTAGGTAATTTAGAGTTTTGGCTTTATGTTCCTTTCTTTAAGAGTTTGCTGAATTATAGTTTAACGCAAAAATTGCGACTATTGCGTCTATTTTCATTTGAAATTGCTTGGAAAACAATATTTTTTCCTCTCTGACCATTTTTTTAAATGTAAAAATTGCTGATATCATCGATATAAAATCTTGTAATATGTAAGTTTGCAAAGTCGCAAAATGATCGTCGAGCAAAATTCACATTTTAACCCGGTATGCTCATGCGAGATTATTTACTTTGAATTGCGAAAGTTTAGTTTCAATCTCAAAGACGGCGTAGTGCATACGTCGTCGTGTCGCCTGAATAATTTAGCGGAGACGTCTCTTTATTCGACGCGAGCAAATCTTTGAATTATAAAGCAAGCGAGGTGGGACATTTGGGCGTTCTCTGTGCCATCTGGCAGGACTACGTTTGAGTTAACAAGTTACATTCATACATATTAACTCAGAGCCCGTTGTTATTCCATATTCATGCACGAGTCACGAGTTACTCCTGAATAGGCTGATTTTACGAGATGATTGCATCACTGACTTATGTTATTGCCTGAAGGCGCTCGCGTGTAAAATTCTCACGACTTGCAAAAATCTATCCTTAACATTTTTTCCTTGTAAGGTCGCCCCAGCCTCCTTCAGGAAATTGTATCCACGCAAATTTCGACGATGATCAGAATATATTGAAATCGCGTTAAGGATGATCAGATTTTCAAAGCCAATCGCTCCCAAGGGCCACACGAGAAATTGACAGATTTTCCTCAATATATTACGAATGCAATTTCTTGAAGACTTTCTACGTTAAGCGTGGTCGATACGCAATCTATACAAGGAATCTCTGTCACCTAAAACCCCGAGCTGAGTTGAAGCGGGCTTTATGTCTCGTTTCCTCACAAATCCGGAGATAAGAGGCCGGTGCCGGTGTCGGCAGGCTCTTCCTGACACTAGCCCGCTATAAAAGTCTGCAAGTCTGGATACAGGACGTACACAAAGAAATCTTGCGAGAAATCTGCGCTCGCTCACTGTGAAATTGTATGGATCCAATCATAGCGAATTACTCCGATAGAAAAGTTGGAAACTTCGTTAAAATTTTATGCATAAAACTGGAAGGTGGGAATTTGTATAGAAATGGAAACAGTTAGTTTGACTACATTGAAGGTAATTTCAAATATAATCATTAGATCGCGATATTTACGTAGTTTGCCTGATAAAATTACTAAGCTATTCATAAAATACAGCAAATAATCACATTTCTGAATGTTATGTATTGTTACAAAGGTAGCCTAGTTAAAGAAAATTAAGCAATATCTAGTAAAGCCTGCCTACAAAATTTCTATGAATAATAATGAAATTTGAGAATTTTCATAGACACGTAGCTTATAGCAAAATTTTCCCAGAAACAACTAAATACTCTCAATATGAAATTGGATCTTGTTTGAAAGCCTGCTAAGCATACATTTAGAATACACTACAGTACATAACAAAATAAAATTAAAGAAAACTGTATCATTAATAAAGGCAAAATAGAAAACCGAACGAAAAAATGTAGATAGGTATACCTAATAATCGACCCACCTCACACGTACCAGAAACAAAAACAACTCTACGCCAGTGAGATAGCTACTCACCTCGCAATTTAAAATCGATCAAGCCGTAAGCACATAACATAGGTATAAACACTATACAGGGTTATAAGGAAAGGGTATGCTTAGCCGAAAAGAGCTCATAGTACTCATAATTTGAACAACATTTACTACCGGTCCGAACCCGAAATAACGAAAAAAAAATCAGCAGTTCCATAAATTTCGTCGAGCGCCATTCACAGTTTTCTATGAAACAGCTGATATTTTCGCTAATTCCGTGCTGGTTATAACCCTATATATCCCAACACATTAACACATTGACTTACAGGTTACACCTGAAAAACATTACCCTCCTTTACTCAGTCGGGTAAAACCCTCGATATCGTCGCTGTCGTAAACAACTCACTGGAGAGACTTCGTTGTTCTGGCAAGCTGTTTGTACACCGTATGTAACGACCGTACAGTTGTTACTGAGATGTTGGCAAAAGTTTCGAAGCAGAGTGCCCTGTAATTTCAGCGGACGGTCTAGCTGTGCAGTGCAGAGTGCTTTTACCTAGGGCCGGCTTGAAGGACAGGGGAAGAGCGGTTTTCAGACTTGTCAAGTAGCTAAACCAAAGTCAGTGGTGTTGCATCATTTTATAACATACTCGTATTATGGAAATTCTCTATGGTGGTGTTTTCTATGGTACCTTCCGGTCATAATATTGCATTGGTATGTCATAATAATACTGGATTGTATTGTCATCAGATTTACTTATGCATGTCAAATTACAGTTCAATTGGAAACCTGACAGTGGGTCAATTTTAACTTGCAATTGCTTTAGGTATTACCTACCGATAGTACAGACAGACACCGGAACAGGCGAAAAATAAGAGTTTGTACAAGTAATCGCTTTAAAACCCAATTTGCATTGCTATTCAACTATTAACTAGTTAGCTTACTTTATCCGCAATATCTCATAACATGCATCATAGCCAAAAAGCTGGATGTTAAGCTGATGTTACAACAGATTTGCTGCTTTCATCCGCAGCGTGGATGTTCGCCGACAGCACAGGAAGGACATCAGCGAGATTCTGGAGCAAGCGATGTTTCTGTTCCATCGTACGTGTGCTCATTGCAATATGAGTGAAGGTGACAGAGATAACAATTAAACGTCTGAGAATTAGCTCTGGCAGAATTAAATAAAGTTTACAATTGATTTTACCAACTTTTTACTATGAAAACGTAGTTTGCCACATCTTAATATATATAAATCTCGTGTCACAATGTTTGTCCTCAATGGACTCCTAAACCACTTAACCGATTATAATAAAATTCGCACACCATGTGCAGTTCGATCCAACTTGAGAGATAGGATAGTTTAAATCTCAAATTATAGTCGCAATTTTAATTTATTGCAAATTATATATATACTGATAATTTTTACTATAAATTGACAAGTTACCATCAACATACTACGGTTGCTATAGTTACGCAATGGCTTTTGACAGGACAACGTCTGTCGAGTCAGCTAGTATTGTTATAAATAAGTATTATACTATAGTTTGAATAACATTAGATCATTGGTATATGAAGCGATTGCAAGCGCGACACGCTTTCAGCAACAATTACAATGTAGAAAACTTGTTTCATAAATAAGTCCTAAACGTAAGTTAGATACATTTTATATTACATACTATTTAAGGTACCTCGTTTTGCCCAGTCCCGGCTAGTTTTCGGTAGTTCTTTTGTACTAGCCAAAATATAGGTAACAGTTTCTTTACTGCCCGAGACACTAGCACCTTGAATAGAAATTGCTTCATTATTCTAGAGAAAAGTAAAATAGTACCGAACATAAAGTAAATAAGACCGAATAAGATACAGTCTAGAAAAAAATGTGTCTCAAAGGTGTTGGATAAGATGTGGTGCTAAAACAGCTTGACGATACTTTTTTATTTATTTTACTTTTTCCTTGTCAGTTTTCTTTTAAAGAAATTAAGTCAAAAGGAAAAGCAAACAGCTAATTAGGTAGTTTCTAGCTCTAACTAAATTTTGTCCAGAAATGCGATACTAAAATAAAACTTTTTCTCGCTTCTCCAGCAACGTAACAAATCCTCATTGTTCAAAAGTCTTATAAATCAACGCAATTAGAGGAAGAAAAATTTCGTTCAAACAAGGAAATTGTTACGGCGGGACAGAATAATTCTCCGGCGAAATAGGCCGAATTTCCAGTAAGCACCTAATCCTATGGACAATGATTCCGCGCGCTGGGATCTACTAAGAGTTTTTTCTCATAACTCAAAATGAGATCATAACGTCGCAAATCTCGGGTGGCCTTAAAGAATAACAAAAGAAAAAGCTCAAAATTACGTGGGGCGAGTAATTTTCGGGGCGAGCCACGCGAAATGGTTCCTGTGGGACTCGACCGGGGACCCTCCGCGATTATGTTGCGGTTTTATAAGCTTGTTATGTTTTATGACCGAAATATAATGTTTACGGATACCCACCTTTCGGGTCGTCAGCCGAACGAGAGCCAGCGACTAATTTATTAAAATTTTCACAATTTGTACGCAAACAGTTTCGCTCGATGAGCTCGTGTTTATTTCTGACAATGTGTTTCCTTTATGACATGTAAGCTGAAAATACTTTCGTTCTGGGAGGAAGGGCTACACGCGAGTAAAATTTTATGGCGGGATGGTCCAACCTGGCAATTTAAATGCCTAATTTTGGAGAACTGTACCTCCTGTTTGTATACCTGATACAAAACAATAAGATTAGATGTAAGATATGAGACTCCATCTAAGATTACCAGAAAGATATTACTCTTAGCGACTTCCAGTTGTTATGCTAGTTTCAAGGACTTATAATTTCTGGTGTGACAATAAAGAGTTTTATTATCTATCTACTCTTTTGTATCCACAAATACCTAAGTACGAAAGAGAGCACATAGAATTAGCGAAATCAGTAGTTTGAAAATATTCATAGTAATATTACGGACTAATGAACAGTCCGTAATTTCACTATGAAAACTAACGTGGTTACAGACAGTCGGTAATGCTCTATGTTCATTTACGATTGCAAGTCGCGAAACTCTCCAGGGTTTGGAATACGGCTACAGCCGTCATTCGGCGGAGTAGAAGCCAGAGAACAGCGTTGTAAAGTAAATGGCCCTAAGATTTATCTACGAAGATAAAACCTGAGTTTACTTTGCAACCAGTTGTTACTGGCCAATCGGGGGAAGAGCTTTGTAAATTAAAAAGTAAGTGTGGCGTTTGTGGCCTTTCTGTGCAGACCACGTTCAAAGCGTTCAGACTCCTACCTAATATCAACCTAATGTACTGTTATTTACGTAAGTGCTCTCTTATTAGCCACTGTGGGCAATTTCTTTAAAAAGTCGAGCAAGTTTTCCGTTTTGAACGGTCTGTTGGTCGGCCGCGCTCAGAATATCCAACCACTTTCGAGAGTTATTCGGTAAACAGAATTGTTTATGGTTTAATTAAGGTCAAGTTTGTTTTTATAGGTTTCGAGAATATTCGAGCAAGAGTGGGTATTAATTTTGTGGAGGTAGTTAATTTCTGAGTTAGTAAATAGTAAGTATACTAAACGTATCTATTAGGAATCTACTTTGATTCGAAGTTTACGTAGTCCGATCCTGCCACGTGATGATTTTTAGGAGATACATATACATGCATACATATACATGTATATCCAGCACTGCTTAGATTACTAGGTCAATAGGTGATGAACTAATTTTTATACCACTGGCTTTTCGATAAAGGAAAACAGCTTGAGAAAACCTGCATACGCCCGGAGAAGTAATTCAATGGCGTTTATTAATCATCCATTGTGCCCTTGGCCATCATGGTGGAATACGGCCCGATCATCTTTCGAGAGTATACCTGGTATCCCAGTAGTGGGATGATTAAAGGTTGAGATAATATGTTTAAACAGGCTTTTAAGAAAAGGATATGCAAACCTGAAAATCATTATGAACCAAAATTCGCGAAAAAAATAATTAAATGACACTCGATAAAATGTATGAAACAGCTGATAATTTGTTAGTAGTAGATTTCGTCTTAGCATTGCTTATAACCCTGTAGATTAGTGGTGAGACTAGGATACTTATTATTATTATCTTTAGCCTATTCTGTTTCACTATCTAGGTATAGCTGCTATTCCTGTAACTTGCAAATTGTTTTAGTCTATTTGTGTCCGTTCCCAATAGGACAATCAATGTCCAAAGGTAAGGGACATGTGATAGTTGACACAACTACGTGTCACAGTCAACACCCTTGCCCAGACTGCTCCAGGTCGACGGCAGGCTTAGTCACTAAGTAACATTTCCGACGTGATTGTAGGACTAAGTTACAGCTGAGGTAATACAAAAATGAAGTTGAAGTATTTGTATACCTACATAATACTTCAATTTTATAGTTACCATACTTTACAATATGTAGAGTTGTGGCATAACGCATAATGAGGCCTAAATTATTAAAATCCTTAGCGTCTTTAAATTTTTGTTGAAATATTTACCTTTTCGTTTTTTTTTGCGATTTATTTCTCTTTTGCAATTATAAAAAAAATAATCAAGGTCAATTTGATAATCAAGGACATCTTATGAACCACTCCACATTAGTACCTATAAAAACGTTTAAAAATACAATCACCTTGATAAAACAAACCAACTGGAGTCTAGCAACAAGATACACAAAAACGTCGGTTAAAAAAATCAGTTCAAACAATAAACAACTAAGTAAATAGACTTGTTCCGAGTTAATAAATCTTGTGCAGTCCGTCCACCACATTAGCGGGAGACAGCCTGACTCGTTTGCCGTGCAACGTCGACCGCAATGTACCCGGACCGTACTAAGGACGTAATCAGGTAGCTCTAATTTTTAAGTCCACAAAAGCTGTAAAGGAGACCAGGACGCCAGAGACGGAAATAGGTAGATAGATAAACTCTTTTTTGTTCACACCAGAAATTAGAAACAAAAAAGATTAAAATGCTTAAAACTAGCGCAACAACAGGCGGCCTTAGCGCTAAGAACGATATATTTCAGGATATAGCTGAAGTGGGCCAGCTATCGATATTTATAAACAATAGACAATAAAATAAACTATTATTTAAAACAAAAATATACATATACACACAAACATACTAAATATTTAAAAAGAAAGAACACTATTTTTGCCTTAAACCAGTCTCAACTCAGCATAATGACAGCAACATCGCAAAAAGTTTAGATTACTGACCTTTATAATTATTTCAAGAAGAATCTGATGATGATGATAAACTTGTTATGAAATGTCAGATCAGAAAACTTATCAGTTTCTAAACGAATATAAATTGATCAGAGATTGATTTTGAAAGAAAACTGAAGATAGATGTTGTCTACTGGAATTTTCTCAAAACAAATCTAAAATGATAATTTTGTAATATGAACCTTGTGACCACGAAAGTACGTATCCACGGAAAAGGTACGCACAAATGTTGTACCAGAAATTTTAACACTTAGCCAGGTATCTACTAAAGATTTTCCTCATCTAAAAAAAGTGCTTAATTCTACAAGCGAAGGGCATTAGTGGTAGGAGCTTCACACCAGTAGTAGTTCAGTTTCTTTGAGGTGACACATGTCAAGTCGATTTAACGAGCACAAAATGCAAACTAGCTCTAACTCCAGGACATTTTGACCGTTGCTCCGACTAGTCCTAGGTCTTTAGCTGATTGTGATACATTTTCTCATAACAGCTACAAATACATGTGCTATTAGAAAATGCATAGTACAGGAATAGAAATAGAGCAAGAATAATAGCTATCTCCTTGAAATTACATCGTCGTCTACAGCTGCGTCGTCAAAGAGTGTGTTGGAAATACACGAGTTTCTACGTACTTTCTTACCTTTGTTTTCCGATACAAGAAGTAGATAAGACTTGGAAATATATTGAGGTCATGAAACTGTTCCTAGCTTTAACTTTACGAGTACGAAAGTACTGCAACGGAAAAGTCGAGGATTGGGTTGAGTGGCACCATAGAGAGGCATAATTAGTAATTATTATTAGTGTTCTGCTTCGTTGTGTTGTTTTATTTATTTTTTGTTATTAGTAGTGGTCACGGTCAGGTGTAAGCTGATGATGATCATGATTAAACAAAGGCAGGTTCACAAAGTACCTACACATTCCAATAAAATTGAATTTGCATAGTAAAAGTTCTAGCAACATAACAGCGACACAATACCTACGAGTATATCTTGTTGGCTATCTATGTTATGTAGCCTTCATTTCACATGCCACGGATTCTACCGGCCATTCGTGCCCGTGCCGGAATCCAGACTAGAGATATGACACCCGAATTAGGTCAAGAGGGCGCATTCAGTGCACCATAGTAAATTGTACGCCAGACACTAGCTGACGTAGGCAATTCTGTACATTTAAATGTAACACGGCACCTAATATGATTTAAGACAACGATATCACTGCAGGTATGATACTGGAAATATAATAATTGTTACTGTTTTTGGTGCGGTTTCGGTAAATGCACGGATTGATTTAACCTTTGGTTATCATTACTCGTATTACCAGCTCAGAACAAAACCCTCAGCTGGCATTTTTTTAACTCTGCCTTCATAATTTGGCATCCAAAAACAACAAAATGAAACATCATCATTAACGTACTTTGTACACATTCGTCGTAGGTAAACATTCTACTACAATTTTTATTTTATTTTTTATTCAATTATAGGCTTGCGTTTGACCACCATCTTGCCTGATGGTAAGCAATGATGCGGTCTACGATGGAGCACACTTGCCTAGAAAGAACCGATTCACTCGCGACTTGAAGACACCCAAATTATAATATATCGGGAAAAACTCACTCGGAAATTCCCTTTCGTTAACGTGATTAGAACACCAACATTATTTCTACATAAATAAGTACATGCTTACTTTGTCAAATCACGTAAATCGACAACGCAAAGAAATACAAACATAAAAATAAATTAAGAGTCGATACGATTTTGTATTCGATCGTAAAATAGCCGAGTGATTTATGCAAACACTTCCTCCCCCGATAAAAAGTATTCGTCAATGGTATGCTGTCGATCTCCATAGGAATTTCCATCAAAGATATCGTCATGGATGATAGTATAAATTATGGACGCCGCCTCAAGAACATACAAACTGAGGCATTTAAAGTAAGCCGGAGCGCGACGCGTCCGTATATACACACCACTCACACAGACTTACAGCGAATCATGTTATAGCAAAGATGATTTTTATTCTCCTCTGACCATAGCAAATATTTAAAGACCAGATTACCAGATAAAAGAGATATGTTATGTCGTGATAGGTATAAGCACAAGAAGACCGCCAAACCTGGAAATTACTCCACTGACAAGAGAGATGCTTTTAAACGTGGAATGTAAGAATGACCTCAGTAAGTAAATCGTGTCAGGCTCCACTACCTGACAGAAACAGATTTTACCGCTATTTTGTTACCTCAAGCTCCATCTATCTACTTTCTTCGTTCAAAGATGGCTTTATCTCTGGCGCTGGAAAATGCATTCGCGAGGGGTAAGAGGTCAATAAGCGTTAGGGGAAACTTTCCGGACCCCTTACAACTGTCAGCGCGAGTTATTCACCCCATGTCAACTAGGGTTAAAAGTTATCGCCACGACTCAATAGAAGAAAGCAATAACTCTATATCATAGTCATAGCTTTACGATTTCGAAGAAAACTTTTGACTTTAAATATAAATCGATTTTGGACCCCATTCTATGCATCGAGGGTATCCGGACTAGTTTGTTTGGAGTTTTCAGATGTCTTTTGGGTATGAGCTCTGCTCGCATCTGCATGTGGAAATTGTATTCAATAAAGTTGCATAGAAGCTTTTGCTGAACTAATCTCTTGGGGTTCGTATGCAATCACCAGGAGAATATACAAAAATCATAAACCAGCTTTTATGCAAATCTAGTGCACAAGGTTGGGAATCAGTAAAACGTATCAAAAAGTTATTAGAAACTGATAATATTCATAAACGCAGAATCTTTTTTTATGGGTCTTTACGGTACAGCCAACTTAACCACAGTCAACTTCAGCCTTCAGAATTGGTACATTTAATTTGTTCTATTTTGTTATCACGGAATGTCATGTATTGTTGAGTCGGATATTCCAACTACCTATATATTAAAGTAGTATAGTATAAGTATAAGGTTACAAGAAAAGGGTATGCTAAGCCGGTAAGGCTCATGGTAATCAACATTATGAACAACTTTTACTATGAGGTCAGGCCGAAAATAGTGAAAAAAGCCATGTATTTGTCGAGTGTCATTGACATTTTTCTATGAGAAAGAAATTTTTTTTTCGCGAATTTAGCTTGATCCCGTATTAAAAGTTGTTCAAATTGATGAGTAATGATGAGTACTATAACCCTTTTTGGCTTAGCATACCTTTTTCTTATAACCCTGTAGTAGTGTAGTTGCAAGTATTTTTAACCGACTTCAAAAAAGGAGGAGGTTATCAATTCGACTGTATGTTTTTTTTTTATCATTTTTTTTTTATGTTTGTTACCTCATAACTTTTGACTGGGTGAATCGATTTTGATGATTCTTTTTTTATTAGAAAGCTGACGCTTTCCATTTGGTCCCATTTCAATTTAGTCCAGTTCTGATAATGGTATCCATGAGAAAACCATATAAGTCTTGAATTTGCATAAGGTACGTGCGCGACAAATAGATGAATAACTATCAATAGTCGGTCTCTTGAAGTCGGTTTTTGTTTTTTGTTTTGTAAAATAATGTTCTTGTAATTATTAAGAGCTGCACCTGCAGGCACTGAAGTCGGACCTTTCAGCCCAGTTAATTGTAGAACATAGGCTGTGCCGGCTCCATAAATCTGCGTCGACTTAACGTCGGCAAGTGAAATATTAACCGCACGCCCGTTTTGACGCCGAGACTCTGCGATACATAACTAATATAGCCTACTAGGTAGATAAATGGAAGCGCCACTTGAAATAATTTGAGTATTTATGTCATTTTTTTTCAAGGAATCGCTTGAATGATTGTTTATAAAAACATACAGTCGAATTGAGAACCTCCGCCTTTTTTGAAGTCGGTTAAACAGTACAATGAACTTTTTTGGCTTAGCACTACCGTTCCGAGTAAGCCCGTACACTAAGTTACGTAGTGGTTACGTAGGATAGTTAAGTAAATTCTCTTTTTGTTTGTTCCGTCTTGTAAATTATCAGCTTGTAAATAAGATTTATGGGTTGATTACACGTAAATCACGTAATGAGTACAGTGGGTAGTCAGTGCCCTCGGCCGAGTACTCGGTTGGTAATGTTGGTATAAAATAGTCTGACGAGGCAAGACAGTCGCTAGAACTATGATTTGTTTGCTCGGCCGAGCATGCCTCATCTTGTACTCGTTATGTGTAATCAGCCCATTAGGTATCCCAATCGCACGTGTAATTTGTTTCTGTTTTAGACTTGCCATATTTTTCTTGTTCCGTGTTCTCAAAATATGAGTGAACTATGCACAGCCGCAGAAAGGATGCTTTAGCATCAATCAGAGATTTAGGACGGGCTCGCTAATCTTATTTGTTCGCTACCGGCTAGCTGTACATACAAACCTATACAGGGTTACAAGGAAAGGTTATGATAAGCCGAACAGGACTCAAAGTACTCATCACTATGAACAACTTTTACTATGGGACCAATCCGGAACTTGCGAAACAAAAAATAGCTGACCCATACATTTTGTCGTTGACGTTTTTCTATCGAACAGCCATTTTTTTTTTGCGAATTTTAGGTTGGTCCCATAATAAACGTTGTTCTTAATGATGAGTACTGTGAGCCTTTTTCAGCTTAGCAAACCCTTTCGTTATGACCCTTTAACTGTATATATGCATATACTGTACATTTCTAGCTGTATAATATATTTTTATTTTGGTTGAGGCTCCGATGGCGATAGCAGAGCTTCTATAAATATTATCTGAATCCTTCTTGATAATATCTCACAAGGGATGTAATATTCCGTTTCATAATCATTTTCAATCACATTTGTAAAATATGTTTCGACTTTGCAAACTTTTCACCCTTTGAATATAAAAAAAAAATGTCATATTTAAAACTTTATATCATAGGTATACAATTATACATTTAACAACAATTATACATAACAATTATACATTATACATTTATTATTATACGTTTTCGGCTTTCCGGTGTCAAAGTAACTAGACGTACTGTCACTCGCTCTTACAAAAATATTCACTTTTACCATAACATTCAAGTGCATCCAGTGTTAAAAGGCAACAGTATCACATTTAAAGGCGCTGAAAGCCATATCATAATAAAACGAACTTATGAAATTCGTTATATCAGTGCAAAAGTGTTGTTGTTTCTTTCCGAGAAAGATAACCTCAAAATAAGTCCAAAGAAAAGTTTGTTCGGAACATAAACAATAGTCAATGTCACCCAAGGTAGACAACTGCAAGAAATTAATTTTGACAGAAAATATTGCCACCACAAATTTAAAAAGTTACGATTTCGTCAATGCTGCCAGATCTATAAGTTTACCACAAAATTACTCATAAAAAACGACAAAAATAAAAATACTCCAAAAATTATTAGAAAATGGACATTCAAATGCAAATATTACTAGAGAAAATCCAAGAGCAAATGAAACAACAGACTATAACTATAACGGAAGCAGTAACTAAAAATGTTGTCCAACAAATTGACGAACGATTTAAAAAGTTAGACGAAGAAAACAAACAACTTATAAGCGAAATTAAAGAACTGAAGGAAAAAATGAAAGGATTGGAAATGACTAAGAAGAAAAATAACATACTTCTTTTCGGAATAAAGGACGACAAGCAAGAAGAGTTTTGTTTAGTGAAAACCATAACTGGAAAACTTAACGCCTACCTAGGAATAAACCTGCAGGAACATGAAATTATGAACGCCTTTAGAATTGGAAGTGTAAAAAATTTGCAGCGACCTATTTTGATCTCACTAGTGTCGTACTGGAGAAAAATGGAAATAATGAGATCCAAAAACAAACTACCTGCAGGTATATATGTGAAGGAAGACTACACAAAGGAAGTATTAGAAGCACGCAGAGCATTACAACCAAAGCTTGAAGAGGAACGAAAGAAAGGCAATGTAGCTTACTTAAAATTAGATAAACTGATAGTCAAAAACCAAGCAGATCCAAATCGGGAGAAAAGAAAAAGGGACCCATCCTCTTCGCCTAATCTTAACACACCACAGAAAGAAAAAACACAGCACGTAGCTCTGAAGAAAGCTAATACAACCAATGCGTACGAGTACATGGCACGAGCGAGATCAAACTCAATGCGAGAGAAAACTAATACATAGCAACCACTGCACACTCGGAACCGGAAAAACAACAACAACGGGCAGATCAGTATAACTATCAGAGACAAAAAACTAACAAGCAACGTCAACCGGTCAGCAGACCAACCAAGCAACATACAATATAAAGAAACAAAACAAAGCACCCCAATCCGGCCAGTCACCGTGGGGGAAGTAGACTACAACCTCCCAACTTCAAATATACTCCAACATCTCAGCAACATCAAACACCCTAAATAAATCTTCATACTACATAGCGGCATACAACACACTTACTCTGAGAACAGACGAAAGCCTAGAAGAACTGGTAACTGCATTAGAAAATATGGGAGAATTGGAAGAAGTCGGGGGAGGCCTTTGCCAAACAAGGGCAAACAGAAAAAGTTTAGGTCAAGTTAGCAAGTAAATTTAATTTTTTTCCATGTATTTTTCTGAAATAAAGGCTTTTATTATTATTATTATTATACAATTATACATAAACTTCAATAACAAGTATTGTATAAATTTATGTAGGTATAGAATGTACGAGTATAACATACTTACTTTTATCTGAAAATAAATAAATAAAATTGAATAGAACATTACAGATAAACTGCAACCGAATTGAAAAACTCCTCCTTTTTTGATATCGGTTAAAAGCAAAGTCACTATCCGCGGGTAAATTAAGAAATTTAGCGTATCTACAATAGTTTGATAACAAAAATGCCGATGAGCTCAGCCGTAACGTAACCTAGCGCGTATCTAAATACTCGTAGGCAATAATAATCATAGTATTATCATTGTATTTAGATAAATGCGATTAAAATCACGCACAAATCAGTCAGTAATATAGTGACAAGGTCGTGTAGTCATTTTACAGCTATTTTTATCTATGAAATGTAGACTATCTGATATAAAGATACATTATGCCCAAGTTTGAAGGCATTTTAAGACAGATCTAAAGCAACTAAAAATATATCTGTCTTTATCATTGCAAGCCATTAGACAAGGATGCCAATAGTTTTAGAAAATTTAGATCTGTCTTAAAAAGCCTTCAAACTTGGGCCTAATATTATAGCCTATGATTAATAGTTGTACGTAACTGTCTTGCCTATGTCTTCGGTCGATATGAACGTAAGCTTAGGATTGCATACCTAATAATACACAAATAAAAAAAACATGTAAAAACCCGAGTAGAAACCCCCCTGATAATCTTGAACCGGCTGGATCTATTTTCTTGAATCAAAGCTAAGAACGCTTCCGATTGAGTTTTGTACCAAAAACACTTAATCGAAATCGGTTTGTTTTGAGAGCAACTCATTCTTTTGCATCGGGGGGGGGGGGGGGGGGGGGGGTCAAAAATTTAAATAAATTTATTTACATATTTTTTATGGTACTTAAAAATAAAGTCTTTATGGGGTTAATTTGCCTCTCTTGATGTAGGTACACACTACACAATACTACAAAGACATTGAAAGGATATAAGTCAGAGGATTCTCGGCCAGGTAGGTGTTTGAATGACGAATTTAAATATCTGCTCTGGGTCTGGGTGCTAGTCACCGAAGTCGGATACTAGTCCTAATGTCCTTGTCTTTGCGTGTGTTCCATGGCATCCCCGAAACAGGACACACAGGACACAGGATGGTGGGGAGTTATGAGTGTGAAACGTTATTGAAAGCATAAAACACTTATAAAGAAATTAATAACAAGTAGGTAGTAGGTACCTATAGCAAATATGCCAGGCAAGCGTTGGCCACGTAGTATAAGGCGACGAGTGCCCATGATAGACGACCGGGCCGTCGCATACGTTCAGTTTTTACCCCAAAATGATGGATGGGCCGACATTGACCCAGATCGATTACTCTACTTCCTCAATTTTCTAGTTAATTTCGGGAACATTCTGCCTGTAATTCGCTGATCGAGGGGCGAAGGAAAATCGCCCCTCGATCGAGATAGGATAGGCTTTTTTTCAGCGGCAGGCTGTTTTCAATCTGTTTCATTATCGAATTACATCGCTGTATTGGTTGGTAGCAAGATATTAATTCGTCCGTATAGCCATATATCTATTTTGGTTATTACCAGAGGGGCTAGAAAGAGGTTTTTGCTTTACGAGTGTGTACATCTTTCCCTTTAAAAATGTTTCATGTTTCTGTGTGTCCTGAGATGGGTTAAACAATTTTGAGCTTGCAAAGTTCACCTAAAATTAGTTTGTATTTATTTTAGCCTTGCAGGTTTGGGCTATAAAACATAGCATATAGCACACAGTGATAGTGTTGCTTCCAATTAGCGCAATTATTGATTTTAAAATTTAACTAGTGGTTCTGGCGATTGCCTCCTCTAAACGTATATACAATGTATACATATAGATTGGCTACGTTTTGCAGTAGGTATTTTGAAACCTACCTGCTGATATAATACTGTATATATTATATAATTATATATACTGTAAATACTTCTTTAAATTTAATTATTGTTTTCAGTCATAACTGTGCCGGACTTGGAACCGTTGTGCTGAGATTCTCTGAGTAATATCTAGCCAACCTAGAGCGAATTATAATATTTAACGGGCACTATTGTAAGAAAATATTCTAGTTTATGGGTCTAGACGCATCATCTAACGCTGACCAACAATCTAACAGTTAGACTAGAGTAGAATAAGGTTTCTGCGACTGTTATTCTGGTTAATTTTAAGGGCGAGCGCAAACTGTGTGTGTGATGGGTTGAATACACGTAACGAATACAGTGGCGACAGAGTGCCCTCGGCCGAGTAGGTACATGGTTTGTGGAAACATTTTGACGTGGCGAGACAGTCTCTAGAACCAGTCGGCCACTGTACTCGTTACGTACACGTAACCCATAACTCTAAACGCTGCATCTCAATGCACAGTTAGCGCAGCTGTGTCTAGATGCTGTAACAAAATGCAGAGTTGTTGGGTACATCTCAGCTACTCGACGATAGCTGTAACAAGTGTAGCTAAGCTAATATGCAGTAGAAAGTAGTAGTTAGTGTAGCTAGTAAATGTAGCGTGTAGCTGTGAGTGCTTTTAACAAAAGATTAGAAAATTGTCGGCTCGGGCTGTCGCAAGAAGTTGCGTCTAGTCGCTGTGCTCACTCAGCGACCACGCACAGTTTGCGCCGGCACTTACGTTAACTGTTAAGTTTACAGCCGACGTAAATCGCGGGTTTATTCATCGTCTCTCCTCGAGCATGAAACAATAAACTTCGGGGTCTCCTACGTCATAAATATCGCATTACTATAAGTGGTGATAATAAAATTTTAACGATATTACCCCATAATGCCAAGGATTTGCCTAGGAGCGTAATTTCTGAATACAACACTCATAATGAAGCGAGATTCGCAATAAACAGTACATGTAGAGTTATTGGTCTCAGGGTTAGCTCAATAATAATATAAACTCAAAATTATTTATTGCCATCCTGTTGAAAATAATTGAAATGAAACTACAGTGAGAAAAGGCTGAGATGCATAGACGAATTGCTGAGCCAGCACGGCGGGTGAAACCCTTTAAATATGCAGTTACGAATTTTGACCTCGTTCATTCGTTCAGAGTCGCACTGCACTTGTCAGAATTTTATTCATACTACCTATTAAAGTAGGAACTAATTTGCTACAGAAAGAACCTTCTACTAATTTGATTTATGTACGTGTAGATCAGGTACCTCTCCAATGTAACCTCAGCCGCAAACCAGTGCTGACCGCGTTAAGCATTACGTACAATAAGCTTGCCACAGTAATTACAAACATATTAACGCTACGGCAAGTTCGCAAATTGAACGCAGATGTTAGGGGAAACTTCCGAACTTCATTAAGACGCTACGGTTCGCCTGCACCGGTCAAAGTTAGGCTCTCAGACATGCTCGAGCACCTTTAGATGCCGGTCTCCGTCTTAATGTTGCTAACTAAAGATGTATCCAGCAATGCTCTGCTTGAGATATTTTCTCGGCTTAGCAAGTTTTATCCGCGTCGGTCAGACTTTTGCATTAAGAACTTGCTTACTTTTGTAACTCTAATGTGGTCGAGTCTCTTGAGTGTTCGTGCGGATATAAGGAAGATCTGTCTGCAAATATTATTATGCTTCTTGTTTTATTTTCTTATCATCGACGTTTTTATTCTTCTGGTGAGTTGAAATAAATAGCGTGCTTTGACTGAGTCCCATGTTCAGCAGTGGACTTGATGGCGATTAGGTAACATTTATTATTTATTTGGCAAATATTAGATTAAATTAGTTCGAAGCAAATGACTATAGACAAAATTAACAGTGATTGAAATGAGCCGACCATGCAGCATTGTATGCCTAGCCATAGTGCGTATAAAAATATGATATTCAATAAAATATTTCATATATCCATTACTCTGTCCAAAGCCAATGGCAAATGGCTTTGGACAGAGTAACGGTAAGGGCGTCCTGCATTTTTTTGTGAAATAACGTAGGTAAGTACTAAAGTTTAGGCTGGCGACACATCCGGCCAATATAAATTTTGTTCAGTATCTACGCCTAAAAATTCAAATTATTTTCAACAAACAATCCAACGGCATTCGAACAAAGAAGCGCCCGTTTCCGTTACCCATTTTAATGAATACTTCTAAGAAGAATTCATTCGCATAGTTCTGATAAAGAGAAGCGTCGAAACTTCAAATTAAGATTCTTTGAGTTCCGTGCCTCGAAGATTAATGAAGGTGACACCTGAGGGTCGGGACGCTAACGACCCGGACCGGGGAAGAAAACCGTTCAAATTATAACGGGGAGGAAAGAAGGATACCTTCAAATCATTTTGTACAACTGCGTCAACGTCACTGAGAAAAGCAATGAACTGCAAAATGTCCAAGCTTTAGTGCCAGGGTCATGGCCGTGAATATAAAATAAAACTTTGGCCTGGATCGACTCATCTGAAGTGTTTTATACGCCTCTTTGTTAAACTAACTTTGTTGGTCCAATGACCCAAATTTTGTGTTGGCCTCAGATCCTAATAGTACCATTTTTCTTTATCTTAAGAAAGTATCATTAAGTTCCCGGAGATTTTGAGCCACTTCATCTCTTTGAACAGTTTCAGTACCCGGATTTCCGGAAACGATAAAAAAAAGGGTGGCAAAGCAACATTTTAATTGCTAAGATAAAATCAAAATGCCAAAGTAACTTTGTTGCTTTACACAAAAATACTTGAATAATGAAGCAAGAAAATTACGCGCCTAAACTTACACGATAACATCCTACGCACCAGCAATGTCTTCAGTAACTTAAAGAAAAAGGAAAAAGTTAGTCGTAGGTTAAAACTTGAATTTTAGGAATATGAATCACTCTTTGAATTTGTGTTTTTTTAACAGTCAGTAACTACTTATCAACACACTAGCAAATTTGAATTCACAGCCAATGCGTTAGGGTTTTAATAAAACTGTGCATGTGTCTCAAACAATGAGAATAATGCTTTCATAATGGGAATGAGAAAATTGCTCGTTGACTGCTCTCGGATCACAATGAAACTGACAACAATGGCCTAGGACCTATATTCTCAAGCCTAGACAAATGAAACAAAAAACTCTTTCGAAGAAAGAAAAAATGCGGGTAGGCAGCAAATTGGACGAAGCTTTTTGTCACTGCTGCGCTTTTAATGAAATTAGTCATTGTTGCTTGGACTAATACTTGGAGTTACTCATAATAACACCGGCAACAATCAACATTAACAATGCTATAATAAGCTTGTTGCACCCAATATTTTGTGTAGTTGCCCTCTTACGTATTCAATACTACAGTGCCACAAGTTTAAGTTGGCGGTGGCGATTTGAGGAACTAAATCGGCCACCTTGAAAATTCACTTTGACACTTCCGAGTTCATAGTAAACATCGTTGCGAATATTTTTGCTACTATTATATTTGCTACTGTGCTATCATCATGCCTAAAGTGATAACACTTTAGGCATGATGATACACTGACATTGAACACAGTGGCGCACAGCCGCGCCAAGTTATACTTGCCGGACTGTATTTGGGAGGTTTTAAATATTTTAGTAAAACGTTTTGATATAAGTATATAGCTACGTACTTCAGTAATAAATACCTCGTAAATAAAGTTAAAGAGGGTGCATGTGAAATTTCCCACTAAACTTCGGGAAAAACTGCGCACACAAACCGTAATATATGGGTTGTGGACCCTCCTGCATTAGAAACGCTTAAAAGCATTGTCTTGTTTTTCCCGCGAAATGAGATGTTGGGTTCAGTGTTCTAAGATTCCTTTAAGTTGGCAAACTTTCTCTCTCGTGTGGATTCAGTGATTTCACATGTTCCTGGCAACATTCCGTAAACGGAACTTTCAAACTTTGCTTTGATCATTACTACGTAAAATTTTATTCGCTTTTTAAAAGTTTTTTAGACGTTCAAGGATTGGAAAAAAAACCATAAAATATTAGGAATTCAAAAAACTAGATCTGCGAAGTTGTATAAAACAAGACATATAACAGCTTGTTAAGTTGCGTTCATCAATTTTTTTTTTGTAGGATTTTGGATTATCTTAAAACCTTCAACGGTATCTGAATAATCTATCTAAAGCTTCTATTCAATTCACATGTTTCTAGGATCAGCGGTTTAGGCTGTGCGTTAATGTGCCAGTCAGCCTTTTATAAACTATGTGTAAAGACTAGCGGTTTAAGTTATGCCTTTCTATAGATTTGGAAAATTTTGATTTAGGTTTTATAGATTTGGAAAACTGACCCTTATACTAATCACAATTAATGCAACTTAATCTCAACAAATACCGCATCAAACCAGTGCAACTACTCGCCAATGAATTACAAATGAAAATATTTAATCGATATTTATATAACTGGACAATAAAGTGTAGTTATTTAACTTAACCGATACATAATTCATGAGGTGATCGGCCAATATCCCAGTGTCAGTATCAGCTCGTCACCGGCTTGATTGCAGCCGTAAATCTCCGCTGTTGTTTCACAATAATTGCGTTCATAAACTTCATACTACATGCAAAAGTAATAAAAATGCTCGGCATAAACTTTGGCCAAACAATGGCTGTTGCTAAAGTAGTATGATCCATTCTGTGTTGTTTTATGGAGGTTGCATATCAAAATAGAAAATAGATCTAATAGAAATATATTTTTTGCCCTTTTACTTTTTGTGGCAAATTGACTTTTAACTAATATTTTATTTTGATTAACAAAATATTCTAAAAGTTTACAGTCTCTCTATGGCATAAGTAAAACCGATGTTCGATCACCCCAAACT
Organism: Alcis repandata; assembly: GCA_949125135.1. Taxonomy (NCBI): domain Eukaryota; kingdom Metazoa; phylum Arthropoda; class Insecta; order Lepidoptera; family Geometridae; genus Alcis; species Alcis repandata. The sequence continues at coordinate 6,075,215 of OX421235.1, read as the reverse complement.
GGGCAGAGAAACTCTCTGTTGGACGCCTTGTCGACAGTTTGCAACGCTGTGAGTTGTAGTTATCATTTGAGTACTATACTTTAGATATCTCTAACAATAATGACTGTTACTTAATTAATACTAAGACCATGCTCACCATTTAATTTGGCGATTATTCATTCAATAGTCTATTATTGACATTTGAATTATTAAATATCTATCTACTTAGTTGTTGGTTAAAGAATAATTAAATTTCTCAAATTTCGATGAACTTTACGAAACATCGACTAGAAAAGAAGACGATACTTTTCCGTTATCAGTGTTGACGGTTAACGGATGGATGATAAATGATAATGCTTATCGTTTATTGTACTTATTGATGTCATTGATAATTATCGTTTAGCTAATAAAGTAACAGCTATTTATCACAGAACGTGATAACTTTATGGTTCAAATTATCAGAAAATTTTGGGAAATTTATATTGCTGTTCTTTTCCCACGTTTTTTGGGTATGTCACGTAGTCACTGGGTCGAATGAGTTTTTCTATTAGAACAGAAATTTAAGGATTTGACCGGTATAGCTGATTTGTAGATTTTTTAAGTGAAAAAAGCTATTTGTTATTGTTCCTTAGACTAATTTCTTGTAATTGAATTTTGAAAACTGAAAAACCCGTAAACTATTACGCACCGGTCACATCCTTAATTTTCCATTTAAATTAAAAAAAATTGGTTGTCTGTAAAGTCGGTTTACTGACGATAGTTGAACGTGACAACGTCATAAGAAAATACTGATGGAATGGTTTCATTTTTCAAAAGAAAATTTTAATTTTATTTGTTTGATAGATATTTTGTATGGATATTGCGTCATGTTTTTTTGTGCGTGCAGCCGGCTCCATCGAATTATAAGACGTTGTCACGTCAAAAAAAAAACATCCGATGTTATAGTATCTACATTGCTTAACTAGGTACATGTCATACTCCAAATTTTCTGTTTTGGTAAATAATTATTTTTACAAAAAGTAAACAAAAACCGACTTCAAGAGACCGACTATTGAGTTATTCATCTATTTGTCGCGCACGTACTTAATGCAAATTTAAGACTTATATGGTTTTCTCATGGATGCAATTTTCAGAATTGAACTAAGTTGAAATGGGACCAAATGGGAAGCGTCAGCTTTCTAATAAAGATCGGTATAATAAAAAAAGAATCATCAAAATTGATTCACCCAGTCAAAAGTTATGAGATAACAAACATAAAAAAAAAAACATACAGTCGAATTGAGAATCTCCTCCTTTTTTGAAGTCGGTTAAAAAGTCACCAAGTAGGTTAGTAAGTTGCCTTCACAATTTTCGCATCGGCTCTATTTTCATAAGCGCTATGCTTACACACTTAAATCCTCGGTAGAATATACTTTTTAATGATTTATACCGAAATGAACCTCATGAATCAGCCCGCGTGACCGCTCGTAATTGCATTGCCAATTGAATTAATGCTTTCGAATGCTTTTGCGTTATATTTTATGATGTAGTTTGTGTAATTGATTCTGTAGTGAATAAATAATTTTATTTTGAGAAGAACTTATGATAGGCTAAGCTCCGACTGCAAGAAATTTTACCTCATAAAATTCCAAAGTAGAACTGTGAAATGGCGATAGATATACCTACATATCTAACCAGTAAGCATAGTAGGTTGCCTTGCCATTCTCCAGACTGGAAGAACCTACTATGGTCAGGTACTTATTACTAAGTGATTGCTATCGTTACATTATAATTCTATTTTAGTTTCTTACAAGGTAAGAATTCTTGCATATGGATCTTAGTCTATAAAAACTTATGTGGTATGGAAAGTGAAATTTCGAAGACTTTGCTTCACGGTAAATCTCTTTTTCTAAGGATTTTAAACAACAATTGTTTACAGAATTTTATCCATTTCATCGTTGTGGTGTTAAACAATTTACCTACATGAGTGTAAAATTATATTATTTCAATGAATCCGCTAAAATAACATCCAACTAATTTAATAACATACTTAACTGTAAATAATTTAGAAACCGTACATTTTTACAATCCTGGTTTACTGAAAGGATTTTCAGGGGTTTTGTTCAGGCGCTGAGGTCACATTATTCTCTTTATTAAGGCGACCCAAGATACCCACTTTTTATTACAACAATTTCTTATATTTATACGTCAAAAAAGCAAACTCTTGTACCTTTGGAGTAATAAAATGTAATGGTGGCAAGCGAAGAGGGTATCGTTTTGTCGGGGTGAGGCTGAATCTCGGAGGGAGTGTAATTCTGTTCAGGATTATGGCTTCATCCCTGAATGGACATTAAAAACAAGGTTATTGAGGTCATTGTACGAACTATGATATTTGTTCGGTTGAATGGACGACGGCGGTGTTAAGTATAAAATCCAACAGTCACAGGTATTACACTGAACAGAAAGCAAAAATTGAGCAAAATGTATCTTTTTAACAGAGTAGTATTATGTTTTATTTTGGGAATGGACAATTGTCACGTTATAAACACTTTTCAACGAGTATTTACAATTTTACAAGCGCTAAAAAGTTTACAATGAGATTCCGTGCAATAGATTGTTTGACACGATCACTGGCTAACTAATTCTGCCCAATCGACTACGAAGCCAACGAGTTTGACTCTTACCCTCATGATCTCTTTTACCTCTTTATTTTTCTCGTATAAATAGTTACACTTTTGTTATAGGTATAGATAGGTATAGATTTGTGATACCAAATTTCAAAATAAACTAAAACAATTTGTTCATATTGGTATCATGGTGGTTATCATTATTTTTTACGGTAATGGCCAGATACGTGCGAACCCTCCTCAATAATAATAGACTGTATCGTCCCGGAAAACAAGCGTGTTACATAGCTTACGTGAAATGAACTACCTATAGAAGTGTTTTTTTTTTTTTTTGCAAAAAGTGACACAAGGGAGAGGAGTCCTGCCCAGCAGTGATGGTGTGGCCGATACATGACAATAATGATGCATATGATGATGATAAGATAGTGATATGAAGAAACAGGATGAAAAATAGAAAAGAACGAGTTTTTTGCACTTTCTCGGAGTTACAAACATAGGTAGGTAGATAAACTAAATTTAAACTTAATCGGAAATCGGAAAGTGGTTCACGATCTTCTAATATTAGCATTAGAAATACAATTCAGTCACTTCTTCAGATAATCTCTTTAGTAAAAAAAAAACATACAGTCGAATTGATAACCTCCTCCTTTTTTGAAGTCGGTTAAAAAATATAACACGATTTTCGCGCAGTTTTTGATTTGGATTGTGACGTAGACGTAGACAACGAGCTCAAGAAGATAACACCTTCTTTGGTTAGATAATGGAGTTAAGAAGCATTTTATACTCTTTGCATGAAAGTTCAGTCTATCAGAGACGTATAATAGTATTTAAAATCTGTGGTCTAAATATCGAGGTTAAACAACTTGAACGATTTTTTATTGAACAATCAAAATTACTGTGATAACGTACAATATATAAAGTTCAGAATGAAAGTAACTGACCAAATATGTGGCCTGGAATGTATCAAACCAGGATGCAACGTCCACGACTTCGTCGGTCCCGTGAGGATCATTCTGGTAGACCCTCCGGCAGACCAGTACAGTCGGAGGAAGGCAGGAGCGGCCCTCACCGCAGTATCTATAATGATGATTGGAGCTAACACTTTTACCATTATGTTGTTTACAATGGGTTTTCTATTGAAAAAGTTCATTAATTTTCATATCATCCTTTGTACTGTAGGGGTAAGTTTTTTGGATTTATTTAGGCTTTGTCAATAGTTAAATGCCTACTCTACTTACTCATACATTTATTTATGTAGGTTCATCTTCCGGGTTGTGATCTTGACTCTGGAATTATTGTAGTATGTTTTTATAAATAAAAGAAATAAATGATCAAAAAATATTATGCTTTGTTGGATTTTTTTTGTTTCTGATTTGATATTTCGATTGTTACAGTTTCAATTTTGTATGCCACTGGCTATATTAATGTTGAACCCTTTGTATGGAGCTGCAGTGCCCTTGAAGAAGCCCACTAGAAAATTTGAACACTTATTTCTCAATTTGATCGGCATTGGTTGCTATGTTAGTGGAAGTTTGATAGCCATTATATTAGGCGAGGAATCTCCTCAAGATCCACCAGCGCCATATACGTCGGTCCATTTTTTTTCAGGTAATGTATTTGAACTGTAAATATAAGTGTGTTTGTTCTTCTCCCTCAGAGGAATAGTTGGAAGTCAAAAACAATAACTGAAAGCGTTTAAATATTGAAGCTATTTTTTCAAAATATAGTTAAAATCGCAAAGTATTTGTTTAGGTTTTTTTATGCTATAAGTAGACATTGTTCTCCATATGGTGAAACTTCGGCGTCTGTCTGTCCTGAATCAGAAAAACCGATGATTTTTTGTGAAAACTTGAGTCTTTTTTCAAATAGAAAGCCATGGTCCACGAGTAAGATCAAGAAATGAATTGATTTTCGTAGAAAAATAGGAACCCTTATAGTTTCATCATGTTTGTCCGTCGGTTCGTATTTCATTGTTATTTTATTAGTTTTTCTTTTCCAGGTTGTGCAGCTTTAGGTTTAGCTGGAATGGCTTTATTAATCGGACCGTGTTTATTTTTTGTGAAAGCCAGATTCCTTGCACATATTCATCGTACTTTTGGAATGTTGGGCTTTATAGCGTCATCTGTGTGTTTTGTTTCTGGAATCTTCAAACCCACTGTTATAGCCTGGATTTACATTCTAGGATTTAAGGCACCTGTCTATTTAATAGTGTTTTTTACTGCATTTTATACTTTGGCCGTGATTTCTACTCCTTTTGGAAACTACTGTGTAAAACAAGAAAAATGTGAGCCAGTAATTTATGTTATGAGTTTCATTTTAACCTGTTAGAGATAGGTAGAACATTAATTTCCTGCATTATATTATTCACTAATGAAAGCGAAGGTGGGTGTATCAGACTCTGATGGGACAAGTCGGCATTTGTATGTTTGTTTTTCTTGAATGTTTGTTGGACGATGTTTTACTTGAGTACGACTTGCGCCACAAGTAGTTCCCGCTTTAGTAGATGTAGATGTCAAGATGAAGATGAGATAATCTGCTTTTGCCATAGATACTTTCGCCACGCTTTCGCACACCGTAAACAAGACTTTGACTTTGACATTTAGTTACATTATTAGAGTACCAGAACTCTTTGATTAGACCATGACTCTATGGTTCACTTATAGGTTAGAAAATATTGAGATTGAACAACAAACAACATCACTGATTTACAAAATTTTGGTGATAAATAAACAATATTAAAACATAAAAATTCAAGAATGGGTGACGAATTATGTGGTCTAGAATGTGTGAAGCAAGGCTGCAACGTCCACGACTTTATAGGTCCCGTGAAGATCGTTCTGGTGGACCCTCCGGCAGACCAGTACAGTCGCAGAAAGTTAGGGGCAGCCTTTACCGCAGTATCTATCATGATGATTGGAGCTAATACTTTTATCATGATGTTGTTCTTTTTGGGTTTTAAATTGAAGAAAATGATCAATTTGCATATCATACTTTGTACTTTTGGGGTATGTTTTTAAATTTATTCTGAGTTTTATCAATTGTATACTTACTTATAGCTTACCTTGCTCAGATTGCTTGACCTGACCCTATAGTTATGTATCAGACTTGTGATCTTGACTCTGGAAATATTATTCTTCTTCTTCAATCAGTCTCTTATTTCCGAGGATCGTGGTCACTGGAACCCTTTGAATCAAAACTATTTTCAGTTTAGATTTTTACAGATTTCTAATAATCATTGGTCTATATCTCATTTGCTTCAGTTCCAGTTTTGTATGCCATTGGCTATCTTAATGATTAACCCATTGTTTGGAGCTGCAGCACCCTTGATGAAACCCGGTAGAAGATTAGAACACGCATTGCTCCATGTAATCGGCATTGGGTGTTTTGTTAGTGGAAGTTTGCTAGCCATTTTGAAAGGCGAGGAATCTCCTATAGCACGAGCATATGAGAAAGAACATTTTTATTCTGGTACGTATTTGACCTGTAAATATAAGTGTGTTTTTTCTTTTCTTCCGTTATAACAGAAAAACCTATGCAATTATTATTTATATGCTTATATAGCTGGAAATCAGAAAGTCTCTTAGAGGATTGGCATGTTTACTATTTTCTCCAAATTTATATCTGAATTTTCGTGTTATTTTTTCGAAAAAATATCGAGTACCTACTTTAAGTTGGAGATAAAAGGATATCTAAGTGTTCACTTTACTGTTAATTATGTTATTAATAATAAATACAGTGGAGAAACAGTAAATGGGCACACTTGGCGCATTTATTATGTCGTGGTTCTAGTCGCCGTCTCGCCTCGTCAAAATGTTTTTATAAACCGTGCACTCGGCCGAAGGCACTGTTTCGCCACTGTACTCGTTACGCGTATTCAACCCAATAGTTACGCGAGTTTCATCTGTCCATCAGTTTGTATATGTCATTGTTTTTTTTTTCAGGTTGTGCCGCTTTAGGTCTAGCTGGAATGGCTTTATTGATTGGACCTTGTTTACTTTGTATAAAAGCTGGGTTCCTTGCACGTATTCATCGTTTTTTCGGAATATTGGGCTTTGCAGCGTCATCTGTGTGTTTTGTTTTCGGAATCGTCAAACCCACTATGCAAGCCTGGCTTTATATTGTGGGATATAGGGCATCTACTTACTTACTAGTGTTTTTTTGTGCATTTTATACTTTAGCCGTGATTTCCAGTCCTCTTACAAATTTACTTGCTAAACAAGATAAATGTATTCAGTGATTTTTCCAAAGAGTTTAATTTTTATTCTATAAGTGATTAATAATTGAAAACCTCAAGATCATTCGGTTGCACCCAAAAAATAACGGTTGAACTGGTATCATATGAAAATTGATATGAAGGTTGCTTATACCTTGGATTAATACTTTGGCTACTTATTAAAAAAAAAAAAACTGAATAACTCTCCTTGTAAAATAGCGGGTGAAACTTTTCAATGTAAATTAGGAATTAATTGTATTCTGGGCTCATTCTGTGATTCTACCAAAGAAAAATAGATTTTTCTTCCAAGTTTACCACTCAACTCAAATAAACCTATATAGCGGCCATGCGGGCTACTCAGATAGAATGAAATGCAATTCCAAAGCCAAAATTGCCCCATAATTGGGACAGTGGCCAGAAAAAAAAATCCGTCGCAGAATATTATTTATTCTGTCGATATTGACGTATCAATTCTATCAATCAAAATCATTCATCAACGTGTTTTTGCAATTTTGAGGCTATTTCTCATGGTCAATTAACTTTATTTGCACTCCTAGTGAAATTACGCTGAAAGTCTCTTTTGGGGAAATTATAGAAAATTCTAACTCTTATAATAAACACATAATGCAAAATCTTATGGAAAAACCAGTTAACTCGTTCGTGTAATTCGCAATAGTCAAAATAAGAAAACAGCACATGTTTGTATTATGATAGAGGAACCCAAGCCCGTATTAGTGAAAAAGCGGATCCATAAACTGCCAACAAACCCATCCACCGACGAAAGACAAGCCGAAGCGGAGCCAAAAAAGAGAAAAAGTTCTCTGAAATTCGCTGCTCCTATAAAGATCATAGTCATTGATCCCAAATCAGAATACTGCAAGACTGTGTGGTGTGCTATTGGAATAGCGTTAACAAACATGGCTATCGGAGCTGTACTCATGTTTGTTTTGCATTATTCGATCACGAAGAATGATCCTCATGCGGCAATTTGCGCTTTTGGGGTAAGTAAAAAGTAATTATTTAAAAAACGAATATTCAAACCCGAAAAAATCGGTTTGAGGTCACCATGAACGAATATCAATACCCCCTTGCCACCAGCCTCTTTACGCTGGTTGCTTCACATGGCTGTGCAGAGCCCTACTTTACTACTTTAGCTGATTCAGGATTTAGATGATTTCTCTGAATTAGAACACATCTACTCAACGGTTGACATAACGGTTCTTCTACAGATATATCTTCTTCAGCCTACAAATCTTTTGAGCTAAATCAGTTCCTTTCTATATCATTTGAAGAACTTCAGACCAGAACTGCCTCTACATGGTTTTTATCCTCGACTTCTTAATATTAACTTCATCTTCGATATTGTTGCAGTATCACTTCTTCTCAGCTCAAGCTATACTGGCTTTAAACTATGCGAACGGCTGGTCATCTCCTATGCGAACACGTCACCGAAAGTTTGCACACTTTTTCTTAAATATGTGTGGAATTGTTTGTGCAGTTATTGGTACTGCAATGATAATCGAAAAGGTCGGAATGGGTGACAAAATGACGAAAAGCCCACATGGATCAACAGGTATCTACCTACATCGCTTGAATCGCATAACCATTAGTCCAGGTCCATGAGTTCTTGGCGCAAGCCTAAATTGGATCGCCCTGGCTATCATCTCTGTTAGCTAGAGAAAAAGCGAGACAAAAGCGTGATCCAATTAAGGCTCTCGCTAAGATCTCATGTTTACATCTAAATATTATTGTGTCTACATTTTTGCGCTACAAAATTATTATATTTTTCCTTGTCCGTGTATATTCCACCACGAATTCATTAAAAAAATATTTGGTGTTGTATATTTATTCCACCGTTTATACTAGCTACGCCCTGTGGTTTCATTCGTTACCCTGAAAGGAACGTTAATTTTTCTAAAATAAATAGTAGCTTATGTGTAATATGATTCCGAACAAGTGCCACTTGAAAAACTATCGAATTAAAATATATTCCGGACGCATACCAAATAGTGTGATCTCTGTTCTTTATTTTTCAGGTATTGTGACGGGATTATTAGTTATATTAAGTGCATTTGTCGGTCCTTGTGTATACTTTCGAAAGAAGACATTGGTACTGATGTTCCATATGTTTCTAGGTATTACAGCTTTTACTTTGTCTTCACTTTGTGTTTGCTTCGGTTTGACTTTAAAATCGTTTAAATCTTTGGAAGGACAAACTGCTGTGTATTTATTGATAGGTTGTGTTATTTTTTATACAGTGTTTATTGTGATTGGGTCTTTTATGAAATGTATGTCGAGACTGTAGTTTTAAGGTTTGTGCACATTAAGTTTTAAGGCCACAGCGGGCCGCAGCGGTATTTCAATACCAAGTTTTGCTCTGAGTTCCGCGGTTCCGTTAAAATAGTGTACTCATAATTATCATACATAATGTACTAAAGTGATGCAGCTTGCCTACAAACTAAAATATGAATATGTTTGGTCCTTCTCGCGGGAAAAAAACAAGGAGTCCTCAATTCTATTCATAATTCCCTGCCCGTCGCGTTCGTCTAGATTAGATGCGGTGGGCAGGAAGACTTTTGCGTTGCGTTGCGATGCGGCTCGTCCTAATGTGCGCAAACCTTTATAGAATTAATTATTATTATAATAATAAATTTGTTTAAATTTATCTAATGGAAATAATACAAGGATTTTATATTATTTTGAAACACTTTTATTTTTATTAACGTTTATATTTTACAGAAAATCAGGGATATTTAATTAATCATTGTATTTTAGATGAAATCATGATTGTTTGAATAAATTATTTATTTTCTTTAACAAATGTTTTATTAATGAATTGAATGAACTTAAGGCGCATCTCCTGAGCGTGTGTAGTTCTACACACCACACAACACAAAAACTTCATTGTTTCAATACACACTTTAGCTCAGGTTTTTCTTTTCATTTTAAACTGCTGCAGACGAAAAGTGTCAATCAATCAATCAACTCAACCTTTAATCATCCCACTGCGGGGACACCAGGTCTATCCTCGAAAGGTGATTCGGTCGCATTGCAAAGTGCGGACTGGATTCTGGACTGGATATTTCACATACCTACCTACGCCATTGAATTTCTTCTTCTTCAGAACAAAGTTGTTGGTACTTGTAAACTAAAGTTCGGTTTTATCTAGTTGCGTAAATGTCTGGTACTAAATTGATTGCTTTAATCAAAAATCTGAAGTGCGCCGCCAATATTTAAATTAATAAGTTCCTACGTAACGCGTCTGATAATTTAATCTTTTTAAATAATTTCGCGATATTTTTATCATCGAATTTAATCAATACTAAATTCACAAAATAACAGTGTTTGTGTGTCAGTTGGTTTTATAATTATTTTATTTTAGGTAGCCATTTACATATATACAAACTTACATACTAAACTTTTTGCGTGAAAAATATTACACACTATACAGGGTAAACTCTAAACCACTAAGGATCATCCACAGGCGGCCTGAGATACTTGAACTAAACAACTTCTGTTCTACGCACAAAAAGAATCATTGACCTTGGACAAAATGTATGGACCAGCTGTTTTCGAAATTCGTATAGCGAAAGTTTCTTGGATCAATATACAGAAGCCGCTTGCAAAAGGCCTTCAGTGTTCTAGAATTGACACTGTAGGTATATATTTTTTAACCAGTCTGATAAAGACTTAATCTGAAACATCAACAATTGTTTAAAAAAAATGTTGTAGCACAAAAGGAGCAAAACGGAAAAAAACGTAGTTAAGTATGAAATTACAATTTTAATCTTAATGTACGTACATTTCACAGCGATTTTATCGCAAATTTATCACATTTGCCGAATCAGTGACGTATATAATATTAAAATCATTCAATATTTTAGGTACGAGGCTAATGAATAGCACCGATAATGTCAATTTAAGCAACAGATTATTTCGATTATACAACATAATGATGATTACATAATTGGGCTTTACGTACGAAAAAAATTAGGTACTAGTTTTTTAGGGTTCTGTACCCAAAGGGTAAAACTCTGTTACTAAGACTCCGCTGTCCGTCCGTCTGTCTGTCCATCTGTCACCAGGTTATATCTCATGAACCGTGATAGTTAGACGGTTGAAATTTTCACAGGTGATGTATTTCTGTTGCCTCTAAACAAATACTATAAAACAGAATATTTTTTTTATACAACATTAACATACAACAAACGTGATATTATTGCCGATTTTATAAATAATGATACGGAACCTTTCGTGTGCGCGTCCGACTCGCACTTGGCCGGTTTTTTGTTTTTAATTATTATATTTCATTATTAAACTCCTAACGTTTGCGTTTGATAGTTTCTTTTGCAGTTGAAGCTATATCTCGTACGTAAGAATTGCTTTTATAAAAACCTACATGCATAGATACATAGGGGCCATCCATAAATTATGTCTTACGAATTTCGTGATTTATTTACCCAACTTGTTCTTGTGACAATTGGTCACATTTGTGAGACTCCACCCCCTCCTAGTGTGACGTCACAATTTATGCAAAATTACATCAAAAAATGATGATATTAAAAAAACTCTTTTTAGCCCTTATTTGAAATATGACGTCACAAAACTTAACCCCTTGTTACACAAAGTCACACTTCGTCGACCCTTCCTGTCTATATATGGATGGCCCCTCACACCTGTAAAATCTTGTAAATTTTGTTTGGAAGCCCTAAAGATATGACCATATTCTAGATTTTAATCTAACTAATATTATAAAGGTGAACACATACATTAATACATACATTCAATTAAAAATTTAAGAGCTCTTGTCGGTGCAGTAATTTTCAGGCTTGGTGGTCCTCTGCTAGTGCTTTTACCCCCTTTACAAATTCATACATAATGTACGAACGTCCGCATCGAATCGAAAACAAAAATCCTACTGCGAAATCTACATTTTGCCGTCAGAATTCATGTTTCTCCTCAGTGACTGTCCTACTCCAAAATTGGTCAATCCGCTTGGGATGGGACAATTACTCACACAAACATTCACAGTTAAATGATGTATCTGTAAACATTACAATCATCATCATCATCCACAGCCTTCTCTGTCCTACTGCTGTGTATAAGCTTCTCTCCCGTTATGCCATCTGCCTCGGTCACATGCTTATCGGGTCCAGTTATAATAGACGTAACAATATGTTATATAGAAGTTCCCAAAAGTATGAAAAAAGTATACCTATAAAGATTTCGTAGATTTTTTTTCACTTTGTTACAATATTTGCTTTACACCGATAGGACATTAGTGATGTCACAGTAGGCGCCCGGTCAAAGGTTCCCACAGCGTGGTGTCACATTTATCAACCCATACGACTGCAGATCTCGAACATTAGCAAACGGCAACAATACTATATTCCAGAATGTTCGTATCGGGAGCCATTACTCTTCCCCGCAGTTTCCTTTATATGTTTAGATGCCATAAAGATAGGTGGCGCACCGCCTTGCTATCCGTTGTGATCGGTTGCTGTACTCAATCGAATTTAACGATATGGCCGTTTTGTAGTCTCCACAAAAGTTACTATTGTTTTACGTTTCGGGTTTACAAGTGTGGGTTCTCTTTGTTGAACAAGCTTTGTCGTCACAGATTTGTAGGTAATCTCATTCTAAAGAAAAAGGTGCGTATGTTTTATTGCAATTCTGATTGCGTTGCAATTTATTATGATTAATCGATAGTTCCGAGTTAAGAAAAAGTGTGGGCACTGTTGGTAAACTCGCCCATAAATGGATAAAAAAAATGTTAAATTTAACTTCTTTATTTTACAATAACCTGAACTCAGTCTAAAATAACCTTACCTAGATCTACGCAGACGTTAGATTTAAGTGAATGTTAGAAAACAACTATTGTATTTTTATTTTCCAAATTCATACCTCAAATAAAACAACTTAATATTGTTATTGTTCTTTATTTCAAAATACATACTAAATACAAGGATTTACGATGATGTAAATCAAAGAAACAATCATTCATAAAACCCTGTCCTCATTTCACTTTTTTTGTTATGAATTCAGATCAAATATTTTGAGGACAAGTACGCACTTCAATATTGCCAACAACATCCACTCTAATAAATAACTACATAACATAATATTCGTTCACATTATCGATAATAGGTATGGGAGGTATATATATCTACACTTAGGAATACATAGTCATGACTAAAACGGTGGAGTCATTTTTCCTTTACCTATTCCGGACGAAGCTTCTAGATTTCAAGTAGAACGTAGCAAGAGGTGCCAATATCACAAGGAAAGTGAAAGTTGCCGTGAAAGATATGGCTGTGTAGGCAACGGCATCGCTTATCCAGTTCCTGAACATGGGTTTAGCGAAGCCGTAGCAGAGAGCGATGCAGGCGGCGGAGAAGCCGACGGTTCCAAAGCAGATGTGGGTGAGCTTGGAAATGTTCCCGGGTAAGAATCTTCGGAGCTCGAACGCCCATAAAGAGGTGAGCCCGTTGACTAAGCTCACTGTTGTGAAGACTAGTGCTACCAAAGCTGTAAGCAAAAGATAAATAATTAGTTAATAGAATTTAATAATTAAACCAAAGCACGTAAATATCTATATATTATATAATAGAGATAAATAGATAGATAGAATTTGCTAGGACTTTAATACATGGTAGGTATGGTATTAGAGCGTAGCATTAAAATAATATTATGACTAGAAGAACTATGTGAAAGATGCAAAGTTGGAAGAAAACGTAAAAGTTGGAAGAAAACGTAATAATAAACTTATAATAATGTGCGTATATAGGGTTATTCATAAAGGGCATGCTAAGCCGAAAAGGGCTCATAGTACTCATCATTATGAACAACTTTTACTATGGGACCAACCCGAAATTCGAGAAAAAAAAAATCAGCTGTTCCATAGCAAAATGTCAATGACACTCGACAAAATGTATGGAACAGCTGATTTTTTTTTTCGCGAATTTCGAGTTGGTCCCATAGTAAAAGTTATTCATAATGATGAGTACTATGAGCCCTTTTCAGCTTAGCATACCCTTTATGAATAACCCTGTATAGCAAGATGACTAATTAAATTTTATTTCAATAAGATCAGCTTGTGAAAAAGAAAGAAATAATTTATAATAATATTTATAACAATTATATGCATAACAACAAAAATCATCAGAATATTAGCTTAAGAAACAGAAAAAATAACAAGATCACATATCAGTAAAGAATAATCTTATCATAATCTTATTGAGCTATTGAGTGCTTCAGATTTGATAACAGAGTAATCCAAACGGACGTGACTTGTTAAACGTTGTATTTTGTTACATTTATACTTCACATTGTAAATTGTCGGATTAGGTAAAGAAACTTACCAAATTGTCCATGTAAGGTAGTCCAATGTTCTTCCTTATCAACAATTTTGATAAAGCTCCCAGCTATGGCTAATCCCGAGCCTAGGATTTGTAGGATAAAGTGAGCACTACGTTTGTCCACCAATCTGAGATGTGAAGACCATCCGTTGTCTGATGATAGGCTCAAGATAGCTTCAGCCATCAGCAATTGATACTGAAACATACAACATATTTATTATGTGTTCTTTCATATAATAGTTCATTTTATATCGGATTATTTGATATAATTGCTCTGCTTGTTTGGTTCGTTGTTTGTGTTTCATTTTAGACCTCACCATTGTAAATGGCGAAAAATATCAGCGGTTCCATACAAAAAGTTCATTGACTTTGGAAAAAATGTATGGATTAGTTTTTTTTGCGATTTCAGGGCTGATCCCTTAATAAAAGGGATCAACCCTAAAATCGAAACCTAAAATCAATATACAAGTACCAAATATGTACGAATTCCCAACAGGCATGTTGGTATTCAAACGCGGACTCATTCGCGATATAAATAAAAACATTGCTAGGATTACCGTTCTCGCACGTAACAATCAAACTAGTCATAATATTATCATGTCACGATTGAATAATCATTCGATAATACACTCGTGACAAATCATATGTAGAGGTGCAATAACGATGAGGCATTCGAGTGTTAAAATATGTTTGATCTGCCGCACCTCATGGTTTTATTTGCTTTCTTACAAGAACTGTACCTTTTCCAAGGTGATCCTATGTCAGCTGTTTATTTAATGATTAGCATTTATTCATATACGCTAAAATTCAAGCATTTCCGCTGAGTAGTTTCATAGTTTATCATGAAAGATGTTGAAAATTGTCTTGGGCCTCAGATAAATCCGTGCTAGAAATAGACCATGCCATAGTAACAATATTAATAATCTGTGTATTTTGTGGTTAAATTAATTAATTACTATTTCTATAATACTCGTATATCTAAACTTTATCTTTCTCCTTTATCTAAATTAAGGAACAATTTGGACATATTTTGTGAATTTATATACTGGGGCTAATATCTACACCATATGATGCAGTAAATAGTGTGATTTAAGTATGATTGGCAACTTTGTTGTAATTTGCTCCGTTTAGGGTTCCGTACCAAAATCGTAAAAAGGAACTCTTATGGTAAGATTTCGTGTCTGTTTAACCGTCTGTCCGTCGGTCTGTCTATATATCACGATGAATTGATTATCTTAGGAACTAAGGTTAGCGGCGAAAAAATAAAACGCCAAAAAACTTTGATATCTCAAGGACTTAAATGGATATGTTGTGACTGACTTACCCCAATCACGCATAGCACAATGTGCAGAGGTGTGGCTCCTAGCGGTACTCCAGTCCTGAATGCAAATATCATTGTTATTCCAGTAACAGCTCCAATCAGAATGTGCGCCAGCAGGTTTAGCGACGACAAGAACGTTCTTAGCTTGTACTCATTTGAAGATCTGTCTGGTGGAGCTTGTCTTGGTTGACCAATCTCAGCCGAGACTTCATGGTTGCGTTCACTCAGTTCATGTTGAAGTTCTGGCGGTGACGGGTTTGTTTCTGGTGGTGGAGTGGAAGTCTTTGCCGGGAGGTCTTCATTTTCTTGGCTTGCAACAGGTGTATCGACGACGTTGGGAGGCATTCTGGATTTCCTTTTCCGCACAATTTTGAATAATTTATTGCATGACACCACCGCAAGTATCGCGAAAGTGTGATTTGAATCGCGCGAAGGAAGTCGTTATAAGTAGAAGCTGGTTGAAAAATTGGTCATTGAGACTAGCTTTATCCCTTGGATGTTGTTATCATTAGTTATTTCTCTGATGATTAATTGTTTACCATCTACGTATAGCCCATAGTAAATTCCTTCTGTAATACATTGAAACTAGTAGATTATGTTTCAAAGAGAAAGTGCCAGAGCTACGTTACGTTAGTATGTTGTTATTTTTAGTCCTTTACATATGATTGCAGACAAACACAGGTTTTTTTAGTTTGTAAGGGTGACTAGTTATCAGCTTATCTGCTCGACGTTTTTAAAATGCGATAACTTTGCGTTTTACCCGATATTGCGATAGGAAAGTGAATGATTAGGTTTGTATAGAAAAGTTGGTACGTTATTATAAAGTAAGAGTAGGTGAGTGAGAGTGAGATCAGGTAGAAAACCAGGTTTTTTAAAAGTAACTTAATTTTTAACGAAAAAAAGTAGTGATCGCCAAATGTGGCGAAGCCAGAAAAGCAGGGGTATTTCTTTGATCTGTTCCTGAGTTCCCTCATAACTATTAAATAGCTGAACCGATTTTGATGAATAAAATGATATGAGATTGGCGCCAGTGTAACTAGGTATAAATTATAAAAAAAAAAACAAAATAGCGAATTTATGCGGTCGTGGTTCGTGTCAAAGGTAATAAAGGCAATCAATAGGTACTAAACAATTGATCCAGGATAGATCTCACCAGTATTGTAAAAAAAAGTTTGTATATTAAATGTCGATGTTTACTACCCAATCACGCAAAAATTGATGATATGATTGAAATTTGGTATGAAAGTAATTTATACTGGACTATTTTTTATTCCAAAAAATGTAGCGGTTGCTCTAGGATAGCGGATAACACCGCGGCGCGCAGCTAGTTTCTGATAAAACGACGAAATCTTAACCGCTAGTCACGACCAGCTAAGTCAATGTCACTTCCCTGCTGCTAGGTAGCTTATCATTAATTAGCACTGATACTGCAAATAAACAGTATTTTGAGCGCAATTTCTAAAGGGCAATCCAGTCCGGCTGGTTCGTTGTACCGCCCGCGGTCCACGTCATGCCAGGACAAATTGCAGCGTGCTTTGCTCACGCGCAACTTTACGATCATACTAATAAATGCGAAAGTTTGCTTGTTTGTTTGTTACTACTTTATGCTGAAAAGTCTAGTTAATAGTAATTGAATGAAGTTTGGAATAGAATTAGCTCCTTACCATGACAAATAAACGAGATGCTACTAATATCAATAGTGCTTAACTTACTCGTAGTTTAAACTCCGGTTTAAATTACAAAATGATTCAGAGTCCATAAAATTCCTTTTTAACGTTCAGTGCCATGCCAAATGTCTTTTATACTTTTTTCAAACTATTTTTAGTACACCACATTAAAGATACCAAACCAAAGTTCCAGGAATATTAGAAAGTAGGTAACTTTCAAACAAAAACAACCGCTAAAATAGGGAAGTAAGTTCAAACAATAAAAATATAAAATAAGTTAAGTGTTAACTTTGTAGTATATTTTTGTCCTTATTTCTAAGTTTTTATAATCAACTAGCGGCCCATCCCGGCGTCGCACGGGTGGACATTGTTCTGAAAAAAGATTTTTCCGCTTTTATGTTGAATTTTTTTCTGAATTTTCTTTGCTATAAACCTCACGGAGCCCGAGACCTTTCCAACGAATGCAAAACCGTGGAAATCGGTTCGTGCGTTCTGGAGTTATAGCGTCAGGAAGGAAAACCCGACTTATTTTTATATAGTAGATAATTGGATTCTTATCCTTAGACATCTAGGCATATCTAATTCTATACTCGATACCCGATACTCGATGCTATCTACTTAGTCATTGAACTTGTTTGAATGACAATAAAAATACATTAATTTGATAAGAATTCGATGACTTTCATTATCTCTAGGAATTTCTTCCAGTTGAAAATACAACTTCCTCCATTTATGAGTCGTAAAACCATAGATAATTAGAAACAGGGCGCTCTTTTCTTTTGAAATTATTTAGAGCTCAGTGACATCAAAACTTTTCAAATATGTTAACCGCAAAGTTCTTTAGTTTAGGTATAAATATATTTAGTTGAGACTTCAGTGACGCTAAAATTTTTTTTTTGGTAGTATTACATCCAACTTTCAAATTACTTATTAAAACTAAGCTAAAACTAAATTACCTAATTATGTTTTAATGACACGACTTCTATTTGGTATTAATGAGTTTCATTCGATTTATTTAAGAAAATACCTACGAAAGCTTATAAAACGCGTGTATCGTGATTGTTTTGAATATTTATTACATAATATTCAAGTGATATGTAAGCATAATATTGTTCACAAGTATGATCATTCTAATACATGTTGAATATCGATAAGTTAATCAAAATTAATATCCCAGCCCTATTTATGTGCGAAGATGGGCGCGAAAGGCGAAAACGGGACAATAGGCGTGACGAAAGATTTTAAAATCCTCTTCCATAATGTGGGTACACATTTACTATTTACAAAAAAGCCTTTATTTCGGTAATAAACTTAAGTTTAACGAAGTTTGAAGCCATTTTTCACATATTTTTTCAACAGTGCCCGAAAACAGCTTGCTTGTATCATGGCGTCGATTTGACGTCACGGCATTGTGTCATGTCATTGTGTCTATGCGTGATGAGCGGCGGATGAACTGAGTTCACTTAGGCGTGACGTCATACGCTGTGATTGTTGTTTCTGACAAGATGGCCGATTGCTGTATTTTAATGTTTTAATTTATTGAAAATCTTAATAATCTGTTTTTTAAAAATAAAACTAAACATGTGTTTTAAATTTTTTTAATCTGGCTAGTCCCCTGAAAGCATTGAATCGGCGATTTTTTGATACTGTCGTCATGCCTATTGTATCTGAAACTACACAGAACAGAACGGGATGGCAAGGTAACAACAACATCATCATTATAGCACTATCAAAGTTTCTGTTCTCGTTTTTTCGCTAAATATTACAAAAGTAAGCTAACTTGTATATTTGATGTATTTCATACAGTTGTCTAACTGTATGAAATACAGTTAGACAACTGTAACTGTGAAATACAGTTGTAGTGTTTTTTTCACACTATTTTAAGGAGCAAGTCGGCTGTTTTCGTAGATATTATAAATATTTTGTTAGGCACATGCACAGTTCGAGCGCAGTCGAACCGGAAGCACTTGCACGAGCTAAGCTTGACCAAGTTTATGAAGGGAGCAAAGGTAACCCTATGATCAGTCAATAGGATTAATTGGCATTAGTTAAAACTAACAATAAAGTAATAAATTTAGCGATCTCTTAAATTCCTAGCAACGTTCTTACTTTTGAAGACGAAAACAAGAATGGGGTTCAAAATAATAATAGCTGTAAAAGCTACAGTGAAAGCTATTATAGTCGGCGTTAGTCCAGGAGCTAGCCAATTTCGGAAAGCGGGTTTTTCAAAGCCATAGCATAAAGATATTGAAGCTGATGCAAAGCCTATAATACCAAAACTAATGTGTGTGAGCTTTGAGAGGTTGGCGGGAATCAACTTGCGAAGCTCGTATGCATAGTTTGAGGTTAAACCGTTGATGAAGCAGAGTCCGGTTAAGACGAGCGCTATCAAGGCTGTGAAAGGAGAAAAAATGATGTTCATTCAAAATGAAGTGATCAACGTTTTTGAGGCAAAGTTGATACCTCAAATAAATATAGAGTTTGAAAAATTAAAAAATAGTTCTAACGTTTTTGTTTGTTTATAAATAATTTAGCACTTTTCAAAAGTTATTAATAAGTCTCCACCACAAAGTAGCGTTATCGTGAATCATTTTTCATTTTCTTTTTTTTTTGCTAGACTCGTAGTTGCACCTCCTATCCTAAGGTAACAGTTAATTTCACCGATAAAAGTCAACTACGTTCTACATTATGTTTAAATCTATTGAGTCGTTTCAACGCGAAGATATAACAACCATACTCACAGAACGAAAGTATTTGTATGATTAATGTGACTAAAACCTAAATACGTTCTTGTAAATTATAGAGGAACTGGGTAAAATTATAGGAACTTACAGAAAAATCCATGAAGTGTGTTGAAGTGCACGCTTTTTGCAAAGATCACTATTAGGGAACCAGCAATCGCCAAGCCGGATCCGAGGATCTGCAGAACCCAATGCGCCCGCCGCTTGTCCACCAGTTTCAGGTTAGCTGACCACCCGTTGTGAGGCGAGAGTGCTAGGATAGCTTGCGCCATCAGGAGTTGATACTGAAATGAACATGAAAACAATTGTTACCTACTTGATTTTTGGTTGCAGATAGAGGCCCAAAGTGGAGTGTAGAAGTAGTAGAGCATAGACACCATTACAAAAAAAGACAAAAAAATAAATAGATACTAAAGTTTAATTGGAGTAGGAAAGAAATAGATACTAAAGTGTAAATTGGACTTTGACATAAACTATTATTTATGAATATAGAACACATAATTACGTTATTCTTGTATTTTAAATTTAATGCTCATATTAGTAATTAAGAATTAAACCTTTTTTTTAATGTATTATTTATGTTACGAGTAGCATATCAAAAACTATTACAATTTCTTTCAATGTTATGAACCGCCAGTTCGTTTCTTTTAGTATTTAAAATAGTGAGTACTTACCCCAACAACACAGAGGATGATGTGAAGCGGTGTTGCACCTAGTGGTATTCCATCTTTGAAAGCGTAAAATAAACATACACCCGTCACAGCCCCTATAAGCGTATGTGTTAAAATATTCAACGAAGAATAAAATATTTTTAACTTATAATCGTCATCAGATCTGCTAATTAAGTTATTGGTTGATGCTGTTCGGCTCACATCGGCGGGAAAACTTTCGGGGTCTTTCTCAAATGGGACGTTAGCAACATTTGGTGGCATGTTTTGTTATATATATTTAATTTCCGATTTAAATTTAAGTACATCCGTGACAGAGCTAAGTTTAGAATACCATTTCACGGCATCTTGTTTTATTTATAACGTGTGTAGAAGTTATCGGGATGGTAATCACGGTGATAGTGTCAGAAGCTACCATACTGATCTTGTCAGATTACCGACGATCATAGCTGATAGCGTCACTCAGCCAATTATAGTATAACAAAGGCCTACAGTGATTTCGGTGACATCAAAACTTAAACTTAGGTATTTTTAGAATACTGGTTATCTTACATTTAAATGCACTTATTTTTTTTGATGCTGTTGTGTAATTTTTGAGATTCGTTATGATATTTGCAAAAATATTACGATTTATTAATGTTTTCTTTGTGTACTCGCACAAATGTGTCAAAATGTGACCCAAACTTCTCCTAAATTACAACAAATCGTTTGTTGGTTGCAACATTTTTGTTGTATTACAACAAAATATCAACAGATTTCTTATATATTTCACGAATCTCGTCTATACATTTGCTTGGAACTGTACACACGTAGCAGATAATGTATATTTTGACTGTACGCATTACCAGATATCGGAGACTCGAAATATCTTTCTCAGACGGTATTCGCCGATATTAACTAGAAATATTTTGTATGTCCAGGGACTTTTGTTTTTGTGAGAGTATGAACAATAGGCATTGAGTTCCAACAACTGACTACCTACTAAGTAATGTAATTAAGTTATTACAGGCCATCGATCAAGTATGTAAGTACATAATATCCGACTTCGGTGTTATAGGCTGAGTTTGGCCCTAGCTACTTTTTAGACCACAAGAAAGCCTCTGACATTGTTTTTACTGCTTAGTTGTAAATGCCATTTGTGGTTGCTGGTTACTCATTTGAAGACTGACCGTGATATTTTTTGGATGACTTTGGTGTTCGGTTATAAGCTTACAAGTATAGTCGAGCAATGCTATTAGCTCATGATCCGAAGATTGAGGTTATTTATTATATTTTAGAAAATTTGTATAAGAATAAAAGTGTAAGTAGCGTGTCAGGAGTTGTAATAAAAAAGTAGTATAAAACCGTCGGCTATGCTAGCGATGCCGCGAGCATAAACTAGTATATTATAATATGCCAATTCAGGGTTATAAGGAAAGGGTATGCAGAGTCGAAAAGAGCTCATAATACTCACACAATTTATACTCACACAAGACTTTGGACCAATCAGAAATTCGCGGAAAAAAAAGCAACCGTTCATACAAAAATGTGAATGGCAATTGACTAAATGTATGGAACAGCTATTTTTAGAATTCAAATTTCAAATTGTGAATGATACAACATAATAGGTATCATGAAATAAAGACTTCAAACAAAGCTTAAATTTAAGAAATATATGATACCAGGTAATTTTCAAATAAATATAACCGCCAAAATAGGGAAGTAGGTAAGTTTATAAAAAAAAATTAGGTGTTAACTTTTTAATATATTTTTATTACTAAGTTTTTACAATCGATAATTGGAATCTTATCTGTAGACATCTAGGCATATCTTATTCTAAGTCCATGCTATCTACTTAGCTTTTATATTGGTCAGGATGACAGTGAAGAAACATGAAATCGATAAGGATATTCGATGACTTTTATTATCTCTTGGAATTTCAAAAGTACAAGCATTATCATTATTTTCAATTTAATTAGGTAGACAGATAGATTATCCTTCAAAATGTGGCAGTAACACACGTGAATCAGATCAATATTAATTATAATAATTCCACATTCATCACAGCGGAATTGAATGTTCATTTTGTTGACTAACATTTAGATACAACTAACATTACGCTAAAAGTGATTAACTAACAACTAACTAACTTAATTTTTCTTGATAATATTCTTACTCTTGAAAAAGAAAACAAAAAGAGGGTTCAAAATGACAATAGCTGTAAAAGCTCCAGTGAAAGCTATAATAGTGGGTGTTAGTCCAGGAGCTACCCAATTGCGGAAAGAATTTTTATCGAAACCATAGCATAAAGATATTGAAGCTGCAGCGAAGCCTACAATACCGAAACAGATGTGAGTGAGTTTTGAGAGGCTGGCGGGAATGAAACTGCGCAGTTCGTATGCATAGTGTGAGGTTAAACCGTTGATGAAGCAGATTCCGGTTAAGATGAGCGCTACCAAAGCTGAAAAGGAGAAAAAATATTTTTCATAGAGATGTACAAAGTTTTGGTCGAGAATGTAAACAAAGTCAAGAGTTTTGATTAAAACAAAAAAAAAAACGTTTTTTTTTTTAAATTGTAACCTCGTAATTATCCTATCGTAGGGAAACTGTTCATTTTAGCTAGCTAGGGTGTCATCAATTTCCAATTTTGTTTTAAATTCGTTGAGTCGTTTAATAAATAATAAAAATTCTCACAAAATTTCACATAAAACTATTTGTATGATTTATGTAAAAAAAAATTAAGACACTACCTACTTGTATTTAGTATATAAAATAATCATACTTGTATATCACAACTAGAGAAATAATTTCTTTGCCATCTCAATCATTAAAAAAAAATATAAACTTACCGAATTGTCCATGAAGCGTGTCAAAATTGACGTTTTTGTCCAAGATTTTGATAATGGAACCAGCGATCGCCAAGCCGGATCCGAGGATCTGTAGGATCCAATGCGCCCGCCGTTTGTCCACCAGTTTCAGGTTAGCTGACCACCCGTTGTAAGGCGAGAGTGCTAGGATAGCTTGCGCCATCAGGAGTTGATACTGAAAAAAAAAGTTAATAATTTTTTTTAAAGATGATTTACCTATTTTTTTTTATTTATCATACAACATTGGGGCAAAGGCTTATAAATATAGTACAAGTAATAAAAAACGTATGTGCCATAAAAAAGTATCTGTAAATATAATATGGATATTAGTTTAAACTATGGTTTACTAATATTAGTACTTTGTAAAGTTAATAATAAAATTTGTATAAATATAAAATATAAAATAAAATAAAATATAAAAATAATTTATTATAAAATATTTTATTTTTATTTTATTTCATTAACAACGCTCCTCTAGCCCTTTTCAGAACAACTTTTGAAAAAAGCTTCGTTTCATCATCAGTCGTCGGAGACTGATTTTATAAGTTTTTAAAGAGAGTAATTCGTGTTTTTCATAAAGTTAGTAGATAAGTAAATACTTACCCCAATAACACAGAGGACGATGTGAAGTGGAGTAGGACCCAGCGGTAAACCATTCCTGAACGCGTAAAACAGACTCACACCCGTCACAGCCCCTATTAGCGTGTGGGCTAAAATATTTAACGTAGAATAAAATATTTTCAACTTATAATCTTCATCAGACTTATTAATTAAATTAGCCGTTGAAGCTGTTTGGTTTTTATCCGCGGGAAAACTTTCGGGGTCCCTTTCAAACGGGACGTCAGTGAAATTTGGAGGCATATTTGGTAAATATAAATATCCGTATTAAATTTTAGTACTTCCGTGACAGTGCTAACTTCGGAATACCATTTCTTGGCATTTGTTTTTATTTATAAGGTGTGTACAACTTATCAGGGTGGTAATAATAATTACCGATTGTGACAGATAGTTGATCGAAAAAAACAGTACATGAACGATTTGATTGCACTTTCCCTTTGCACGTTGATAACTTGTTGTTGTTTATCTTTAAGTAACGATTAAAATTTTTGTTTTTTTAAGATTGATTCATAAATCGGTGGGTAATTAATTTTGATAAGCATACGTAATTAGCAGCTACTAATTAAGGATTATGAAAACCGGATCGGAAAGCTAACCGTATTTTAGTTTGTGACACTCCGGATGCAAAGAAGACTAACGAAGCCTTGTAATTCAAAATTGGATAACCCGTTAAACGGTAGGTGGTCACATACATACAGATACATGCTGTAAACATTAGAAAAGCAAAAATCGTGAAAAAAACAGCAGTTTATTAGAAACATGTCAATGACACTTGACAAAATGTATGAAACTGCCGAGTTTTATTGCAATTAGAGTTGGTCCTATGGTAAACACGATGAGTACTTTAGGCTCTTCTTTTTGGCCAAAACATACACTTTTCCTAAAATCCTATGTAGGTATACTGGCTTCATAATACTAGAAAAACATTATCCTCCTTTGGCCTTCGGGTAAAAAGTAGAGCGTGTATTGACTTTCTTATCACGGCTGCCATTTCCTCTGTTCGCTACGATAAAATTAATAGGTAGATATCGGAATCCGTTCTCGCCTTTGCATAATTACGTAGGCGTTGAAATTAATTTCAGAAAGGTCGATACTCATCTGTGCTTGCAAATGTTTTTCATTATGAGTCGCACCTGGCTTCGGGTAAGTCAAATTACAAAATCGGTAGAAGTAACCCTAATAATATCCGCAGGAAATTAAAATTTTAATTTGTTGCATACTCATTCAAAATTAGAGTATTTATAATAGGAAGTACTAAAATCGGTACAATGTTAAATACACGTTAAATAATGAACTAGTTAATCTTCTTATATATTAGATAAAAATTAATGGCTGTTCGTTTGTCTGGCTAAAACTCGAGAACAGCTGGACCGATTTGAATATTTATTCTGTGGTTTTGTTTGCTCTAATACAGGGAAAATTTAAAAGTAAGTAAAAAAACAGCGGGTGAATTCGCCGGGTGCAGCTAGTTTTTAATATATTAAAAAAAATAGAACAGACCTCAAGAATTCAAGTTTTCGGTAGTATACCGAAAAATCGGAAAGAGAATCGGTACTGCAGGTAGATTGGAGACCATCGACCACCGGTTCGAAAGACGCGCGCGGGCGCGGGTAGTACAGACCTACATAATAAACTGGCATCGGTCAGCACAATTAAGGGGTCCCATTTGGACCCTCGCTAATGGAATTAAATCCAATTAGATTTTAGGGTTACGAGGTGAAGTTCGCCGGTAAACAAATTGCTTTCTATTACGGCTTACACCTGCTGTTCAGACTATTTGCTTGAAGATAAATTCCTATCTCGTCTGCGTAATGGTTGACGTCTCTGATATTAATTAGTTTTATCGTAATTACTGTTTTATCTCGAACTCTGGGAAATCCAGGAGGCCCTGTTAAGATAGGTATCGAATTTGAATAAAATTCCAATTGGCCGGATCATAAATTAACAAAATTATTAGTACCTATTTCACCCTTGAATTTTGTGTTTTGTGTTTTATTACCTTGTACTAGGTATTGTATTAGTTTAAGTTTTTTAATTAATTTAAACTAAGATTTTTTTTAGTATTCAATAAAAGCCTGACTCAGGTATAATCCTTCTAATAATATAAACTAGCTGCGGTTACACCTGCATTTTTGGGACAAAAATTAGTTTTTGTTAAATGCGAGTATGTTATCCAGGGTATAAGTTACCTTTAATTTTTGTACTCAATCACGCAGAAACGGCTGTACGGATTTGGATGAAATTAGGTACAGAAGTAGCTCACACCCTAAATTGTCATAATTGTAACTTTGCGTCTCGAAAAAATGAGTGGAACCGCAAGGCGCAGCTTGTTATGTAAATTATATAAAAACAACCCACAAGTTTATTTACTTGTCAGAGTACAAGAAAACATTCTGTTAATGAGTTGCGAGATACCCCCGCTTCCACAAACGAAGAGATTTCGATCCTTGAAATCTCTTCAAGACACGTACAACTTTTTCTCAGAACAAACATGACTCGATAGAATCAATCAGAATCCATCGCGTGAGTATCCGAGATCAAACACGGCGAGTGTTCAGGAGTTTGAGAACTTGTTTGGTTTGGCGTCGCCGCTGGTTGCAGCATACGAGTATTTGATAAAATCCAGGAAAGTTTTCAGATAGGTGAGGCGCCCCGCGGTTCCACCCGCGTTTTCCGGGATAAAAAGTGGCCTATGTGTTAATCCAGACCATGAAGACCTTCATTCCACATGTAAATCCGTTTAGCCGTTTCAGCGTTCATTAGTAACAAACAAACATACTTTTAGCTTTACACTATTAGTAAGATGAGACTAGCTGCGTCCTGGTTTCAACCTCTATCCAACAAAAACCATTAAATTTTATGCAATCTGTACAGCGTTTTTTAACTGTTAAACAGGTAGACATCGTTCTTAGCGATAAGACCACCAGTTATTGCTCTAGTTTGTAAGCATTATTGTCCTTTTTGATTGCAATTTCTGGTGTGAACAAAAATGAGTTTTTTTCTTACAAATAATTCGTGTTCAAGTAATTAAGTTCATCCGTGGCTCTATCCCTATCTTCCTTTCGAGAACATTTTCACATGCTACATCGTTTCTTGCAACGCGCATTCGATCAAAGTTTTCCATGCCATCGTCTTCGATGAGTGTTTGAGATCGCTCGTCTTGTGGAACTTGACGATGCGCGATGGAAAAAGGTGTGTTTGAGATTCGTTGTCTGGACGTTTAGAGTTTTGGAAATGTATGGTGAGAACGATATTAAGATTAAAGAGATTTTTTAATCACATTGAATTTTATTTTCAGCTAGATAGTTCTTTTCTTTTGTTTTTATTTTAATTATTGATATAATTAAAATATTTATATTTGTTTGAATATAAATATTTTTTTATTTTTTTAAAAAAGAACAATAGAAACCCGACTGTAAAATGTATTACGAGTATTACATACTCCGGATATAAGGATACCTCGCAATCCAAAACCGGATAGTTGTCGCAGGGATAAGTGCATCGTTTAGAATAATCCAACTTCCTAAAATCGATTACTCAAAATTAATAGTTTCAAAATTGATAGAAACCATACTTTCATACATTTGAATAACATTATATTCCTATTGGGCAGTCGGGCAAAAAAAAAAATAGCTTCTTTTTAATTATTAAACTGACTAATGATTTTTATACTCGTATGTGAGGACTTAGATCGTTATTCCGTATTTAATTATTTTCCAAAATTACACCTTTGTTATTGAATGCTTGCTTATACCGTACACATACCGCTTTCAATTGGCATTTATCTAGCTAGAGGCGAAAATTCAATAGCATAAAGACGTTTGTTAACGCAACAGGAGGCGATTTTCATTTGGCGGCATCTCCCCCAGGCACTTAAGTTTACATTAAACTTGTCCAAGCGCGAAATTGATCTTTTAGTAGGGGATCCCCAACGAAAATATAAATTTGCACCGAGCGAGCCATTGATATTTGACGCCACTTGATGGAAAACGTTTTCCCAATCTAAAGCAGGAAGGACATAGGTGAGACGAAGAGAGTGAATCTCAAAAGAAAAAAATTGACAAGGTTTTTGTGCAATTTTTTCAACTAGTGTTATAAAAATAAATAAATAATAGGTTAATAAATAATACTAAGTAACTCACTCGTTGATGAAATTTAAAATAAATTATCATTATTATTCTTTTTCCTTGATATTTGTGTTATTTTTTTTGGACAACCCGAAGGTCTAATTCCATGATAATGCAAATAAAAAGCGTGATAAATACAAAATTTTTCAAATTTGCTTTTAGTAATAAAACGAGCTGAGACAATTTTAAAAGGTTCACGTTTAAAGCAAGAATAAAGCCCCAAAATTATTTACCGTAATCTCACAGAGGTGGGTAGAGGTAAAATATTTCGATTCACTGACTATGCAGATACCAACCAGCGAAATTTTCACCAACGATAAATTACAAATGGAAATGGCTCTG
The DNA here is from genome assembly GCA_949125135.1 of Alcis repandata. Taxonomy (NCBI): domain Eukaryota; kingdom Metazoa; phylum Arthropoda; class Insecta; order Lepidoptera; family Geometridae; genus Alcis; species Alcis repandata. The sequence continues at coordinate 6,046,729 of OX421235.1, read as the reverse complement.
CATGAAAATAATTATGAATTCGAGGTACACAATGGGTGATAATGAGTACTGAGACATAAAATGCAACTTACTGCCTGTTTAAAACATGCAGCTTTTTTTTTGTAATACAACACCTGATCATCTTACAAATGACAAAACCGATTTTCATAAATCATCATCATCTTCTTACCCTTATCCCACCTACGTGGGGTCGGTACAGTACGTACACATCTTAAATTCATCTCTTTCACTGGTCCATATCTCTATTCACTACTTTCTTTTTTTTCATATCATCTTACACACAGTTCATTCATACTTTCTTTCATTCATTGTCATGAATCGTACATAGTGAAGTTAAAAACAATTAAGTTATTAACACCTTTCAAACAAAAAAAAACATAATTGGTTTAGTCGTTTGGGAGCTACAAAGCCACAGCCAGACACGCAGATTCACATATAAAACTTAAGCCACTACTCTTTTTGCGCCGAAGTTAAATGAAATGCTATAAACGAGATGTATCTACAGGTCTTGTATTTTCATCATTTTAAGCTATTGCATAGCTTCTATCGCGGGCCTTGAGCGGGCCTTGAATCCAGAAATTCCGTAACGAAAATTTTAATAACCTAAGACACAGCGGTGATACTTTTTAATTTTGCCATCTATCGATAAATAGCAGAACTTTTAATGACTTTTTGAAATGTCACGCTTCTCTCTTAAGTTCAGCAACTCGCCTCTGGGTGGCATTGGTTAATGAAATAATTATAATTGCATAAGTTGATAAAAAATGCTATGCAATAGCTTTACCGCGGCAGTCCCCGAGTGCCACACGTCTTTTTTTACGTCAGGTTGAACAGTTGTACTTAATAGTACAAAACGTTGCAGCTAGTCTCTTCTTGCCTTTAATGCACCATCTTTGGACTTGGCCCCTAAATCTGAGGAGTGGGACGACGTAATCAAGGATTAATTTTCTACTTGGATTATTTTCAATCCACCGTCTCGTGTGTGAGCTTTGGATCTCTTCAATTTAAAGGGCCCCCTTACTTTGGCTGATAATTCAGTATGTGTATCTTTTGTGTTATTGCTTGATGGTACACCTATAAAAATTTTGTATTATGGCTGATTGAAAATCATTTTAAGTGGGTAAAAATATCTTGCTATAAAAACTAACGTGGTATTGACCCTTAAAAAAATGTAATGTAGGTACGTGAACTATGATTTTTATTGAAGTTTTTGAAAACTGCTTCAATATTCTTTCAATCGTATGTAATAGATAGGTATACATTAATTTCTGTTCCATGATGTACGAATCGTAAAAGGTTTTTGGCTTAGTACGTAGTGAATGTATGTGTCTTGATTTTTACAGTCGCATTTTATACCTTATGTGAGAAGATTTATGACGAAGCTAAAATATAATTTCGTACCCGCCTTGATATCAGAAAGAGGGAAAATTAGAAAAATCTACATATAATAACGGTTTCGTATTTTCAATGGGCGTATATTACGTCTCCCCGACACTTATTACTTTTTAAGAGTACTAAATCTTGCTTATGTATGAGTATTTTTGTACATGCTTTATTTATACATTTTAAAAGTAAGTAAGTATTTTCTTGTCTATAGCAATTTTTTTTTTGTTTATGTTTTTTAGATTTTTTCCTAAGGATACGCAGAAGGAGACAAGGAAAGCGGAACGTTGATCGGCTGGCAGTGAGATGACTCAACGATATTGTAAGTCGGAAGTCGAACCTGGATCCGATTCTGGATTTTGGGTTACATTGTAATTTATTAATATTAAGCTTGGTTACAAATTTTTATTTGATTTGATTGGTACACGATCCAGGCAGATAGCACAATAAGAGGGACCTACATCTACCAGAGGGATAAAAAACTTTATGGATGATGAAGATGATATCCAAGACAGGGGAAGTTAAATGAACTAAGTTTTTGTCATTTAGCACTGAGACGATTTTGATTAATAGTTTAGTTGGGGGCAAAAAATCCTTATCAATTCAGATTGAACAAATTTTTATATTTTCCAATTCAAGTTTTTCTCTACCAACCCCTCTTTCTCTCTCCTCTCTGTAATTAAGAATACGAGAAGATGATGACGAATTTCGATTGGACAGAATTTTCAACACTGACACCATTAAATTAAAGAAACTAAGCGAAATGAATTGAAATCCTTTAGCTGTGAGCGGATATTATAAAATTTATTACTAGAGCGGAATATAAAACGGGATCTCTTCGTGTCCGGAACAGTTTGAATTAAATCCTCATTAAGTACGCAGGCATCGGCCAAAGGCATTAATTAATGTTAGCCATAGGAAATGAGAGCTTCATTGTATGCACAAATCGTAGTACTGAGTAATTACCTGTACCTTTTACTGACTCGCAGTTTTGATGTCAATAACCGTTACATTATAAATTACTGTAGATATTTGAACTGGTATTTTATGCCATTGAGTGACTAGACGAGCAAAATCGCTCGCCTGATGTTAAACGTCACGTTTGCCCATAACATGTCTGCGTCACCCAGAATTTTGAACTCTTAGTTCAAGACCCTGCGCGACTCGGCACTGCGCTCGTCACTGAGATATAAGATGTTTATCTCCTACGAGTATTTGCCCGGAAATTTCACCATGATGACCTTCCTACGTCACTAAAGAAACAAAACCATGCCAACCAAACCGCCAAACAAATGTTTACCATGAATACGGGGCTTAAAGCAAACTCTCATCGACATGGGCGTTCTGCCAAATTAATGGTCATTGACCGATCCCCAAAAGTTCACATGGGTTTGCCAAATAGACAATGGAAGCGTTCTAAGAATCAAAAAGACGGACCGAGTCCGGTACACGACGCTACGCCCAATGAGAATCGCTGATGTAAATGTGGTGTGATCGCTAACATCAAGGCTGCCAAACTAGTGTGGTTAAGTGAGACACGTGGCCTGAATGTACCCTGACCAAATAGACGAGGAGGATCACTCAGTGGGTAAGCGGACGAAAGACCCAAGACAAGCTGAAGAAACAATGGCGCTATGACCACGATGCTTTCTTGAAAAAATCAACCGAGTCATCGACATGAAAAGATATATTTTTTTTAATAATAATAATAATAAATCTTTATTTAGGAACAAATTACAAAATAATAAAAATAACAAAGAGAAATCGATGACACCTACAAAAGTATTAAACTGCGTCGCAGGTGTCAACGCCCTCCTCCGAGAGTTTTACAGTAACATACGAGTAGTTCCAAATAAAGTTGGATTTAGGGATGGACCAAATGTAGCGCCCAGTTGTAAATGCCACTTGCAGTCATCCTAAGACTAACGTCATCTATTGGCGATAATAGACGCATCTAATCGGGCTCCACTGTGAGCGCTACGTGGCGCTACATAAATAAATAACGTTTCACACTCATAGCTCCCCACTAGGATAAATCCTGTGTCGGGGATGCCACGGAACACACACAAAGACAAGGACAACTCATATATATAATCATCATCCATCCTTACTTCACATATAGCCTTCCGCTGAGTCAATATAGCAGACACGCCGAGTCCCCAGACACTGATTTAAATTGCAAATGGACTCCATGAAACATTCGAATCGGGGTAATGTAGATGGAAAAATATTGGAGCTTTTAGAAAAGCTTGGTAGCAGATGTAATGCATGAAATGATGCTGTCAAATCAGTATTGAAATAAATCCCAGGTTTTTTAAACGAATGAATCTGCGTTTGATTCGCTGATTATGAACGACGGCGACGATGTGGTCAAAGATTTGGAAAATAATTTATTCTCACATTGGAAAGTCAAAGATTATATCTCTGGATCAAGGAAGTCGGAAGTCATTCCTTGGTTGTACGGATCAGAAATGTAGATTCAAAACATTTTGTATGTATTGGAAGGTTTCGATATCCCAAATATGTAGCGTGGAAATAACGGCAATGCTGTTTGTACAGACTGACTGATTTACATACTATGTAAAAAATTACAGATCTCGTAAATTAGCATCGGAAACCGCGCGGCTTGATTAGTGTTAAATTATTTCGTAACTAGACAACCTGATAAAATTAATACTCATTGCTGATTTTCACATAAGGATGATAAATTAGAGATAATAAATTTGCTGAGTAACGTCTTTATTTTATCGTATGTAGATAAATAATTTAAAGGTGGTTTAGAGTTAAATCTAGTTTTATTATTGTATAATCGATAAATTTTAATCTATGTACATGTGGCGAGTACGTGAATGTCTAGGAATGTGTACAAAAAACCTCATTTTGTAAATATAAAGTCACAATTAATTTAATACGCAGTTCTACCCATACTAGCACTATTATTTCTTCTGTGCCCATATCTACGTACCGACACAAAATTATTTTGCAAAAAGTCAAAATGTTTTCTGTGATAATTATCAAAATAGTACAAAGTTAAGCAATTATTTCTAATTGCTTAATTAATTACCCTAAAAAGTATACTGTTATGTATAATGTAGTGGTTATTTAAGTTTTGTGATAACATTTCATCTTTTTCTCAGATCGTCCAAGATGAAAAAACTTGATCTGTTACTCAGATTTCGAATCAAGTAATATAAGTAATCAACATCGACGTAGAAAGACAGACCCTATTCTTGGACGCTCGTGATTACATCCGTCAGTCTCACACTCATGACATTTCTGACGAGAGCGACCGTGTATTATATAATATCTCACTCGCTAGAATAGGGCCCCAGACTCTAGACACCCTACGAATAGCTAGTAAAATAAAAGTTGGCTATAAAATTATAACTTCTCGACAGCCGGGACTGCCTCACGGATCTCGCTGAGCGCTGGTCAGACGGAAACTTCAAAATTAATTTCCAACTTTGATCGAAAAATGTTTTTCTCTGTCGCCGAAGCGAGTAGCTTTCAGCTCCGTAGGGGTTAGACTCCGTGAGCTGCCGCCGGATGTTTGATTGGATGACTTTCAGTTAGTACTAAGATATCGAGTTTACTTTGACTGGACAGTTTTATTGATTATATGTGCCACTGGGAGGTTGAGTATTATTGGATACGGAGCAACCTTAAAATAGAATTTGTGTTACCTTATTCTTTGAGCTCGCTGCTCGGATGGTATTGTAAAGGCAAAGCAAGACGGTAGTAGATGAAGTACAAGACAAAAAAAAATGGTGCACTGAAGAGGAGACCCGATGCTGAGCAGTGGGTAGGAAACGGTTGATGATGATGAGGAACGATTTTTGCGATTTCAGTGTTGATCACATTGTAAACTTTTTACAGAGTTTCAAGAATTTTATACTATAAGCCCCTTTCGGCTTAGCATACCGTTTCCATTATCTCCTCTTTATAGTTAGATATTTTCTGAACCAATTAACTTGTATAAATATTAGAGCGAGTACGTTTTATTATTGAGTATAAACGCACGTAAGTTTTCCCTTTTAATTGGCAGGCAATAAAACGAGTGAGTCACATACGTTGGATAATCTCAAGTCACATCTCGAAATTGCAAATGGAACTGCTATATCCTGGACAGATGCAGATACAGTTGATAAGGAACACCTTTCTATCAAGTCGGGTTTATTGTAAATTACTTCAAGCACTATTTGATTATGCACAGAAATAGATGGCTAATCTACATACTTATTTTTCTAGACTGAAAATCAGTATTAACTGAGAACAAGAAAAAGATCGAATTGTGGACCATATGCTGTGTATCAATAGAAAACTGTAGAGTTGCAAATAGTTTGGATATGATCAGTACATTAGCAATCATAGCAAAAGCTTGTTTGTTCTTACCAACCTATATGCAACCTTTAATCTTCCCACTGCTGGGATACAGGTCTACCCTCGAAGGGTGATTAGGCCGTATTCCACCACGCTGGCCAAGTGCGGGTTGGTGGATTCACATACGCCATTAAATTTCTTCTCCGGACGTATGCAGGTTTCCTCACGATGTTTTCCTTCACCGAAAAGCCAGTGGTATATAAATTCGTACATAAGTCCCAAAGAACTCATAACCTATAGCTACAACCAAATTTATGCACTAAGCACAGAGACGGCTCTGATTTTATTTAATGTGTTAAGAGTTTCGTTATAATTAGACATTGCATGCTACTATAAAATATGCACGAAAAGCGTTCCAAGTTACATTCTAGGGTCTTTCTCAAGTGTCAAAACGGGCCTCTTATTTTGTGTTGACTATAACATAGTTTTGTTTATTACAAGAAGGAACAAGATCTATACTAATATTATAAAGAGGTAAGTAAAATTTGTCTGTATTCATATACGAGTATATATAAGTTTTTAGAGGCTTATCACCGAAACTGCTGCTCTGATTTAAAAAATAAGTATTTTATCAATTGAGAACTACATTTATCCCTGAGTGCAGTAAGCTATATTTTATAACCCCAGACCTTCGAAGCCGAAAGCTAAGCAGCACCGTATACGAAGATCCGAGCATCGGCTATCTCTAACAAAAGTAGTTCAAGATATTAAAGTAAAATCGCAAGAGTTCTAAATAAACAATGTATTTGCGCAGCTACCACAATCAATAGATACCACAAACGGTTGATAAATCACGTACAGGTCAACTTATACAAAGGCACAATGACCTCCACCACCATACCACGTCATTGATAGACAAGATTGAATAGATGATTTTTCTAACATTTCAAACAATGACGGTCGTATCATCAATCTGAGGCTACCGAGTACAGACAATGATAGTTAACTACGCACCGATGCTATCTCCGATGGAACTAATCGATTCGGTGGCCGTGCTGGCTTTCATTAAACTATTGGGCCACGATACGATGATGATAAGCACTACCGCTTAACCTATTACTGTTATGTGTTCTAAATATCATGGTGTCAAAGAAGAACCTATCTTTGAGGACAGACAAAAAATATTTACAGATCAAAATGATAATTATGCTTGTCACATTTCAGGGTACGAGAATAAGAGGAACAATTTTTCTGTTTCTTGCTTCAAATAAAGTATCATGGCAAAATTATGCTGAAAAATAAATTAAAATGAATTCAGATTTAGGTTTAATTAACGTTTTTTCGATACGTAATAGAGCCAGTGATTTTGTGGCTTGTTAGAAGTTTGATTTTTTTTACAAAAAAATACAGATTCCGCAGCTTCATTTCAATCGATACAAACAAGTAAAACAAAAGAATTAAAGGTAGACTTTATGATATTCGTTAAAATTCCTACCTCTTCCTTATTCTTGCGCGCTCGACATTATCCCGGCCACTCTCACTCTTATAACTGTCCTAAGAAGAGTGACAGTGAGCGAGTTAATCTCTGAGGGCCCAGAATCCCTGTTGTCCTTATATCGATGGTCACAGGCTCGCGTGTCACTATCTACATTACAGTAAATATCGAGCCGCCTCGGTTACCTCGGTCCATATCGTGCGGAGAATATCTACAGACCGCTCTCGCGATCTGTGGGATTGTGGCACGCCTGAGGTTTGCTAATTACCTATGATTTAAGCCCAGCTACCCATAATTACATCGTCAATGTAAATCAAAATCGTGATTACTGTGAGGTAAGTTCTGTTCTACCGAGATTTTAGACAACTAAAACCGATGACCCAGAACATGTTTGTTAGCCAACGAAATAACTAATGGCTAGATTATGGTTAATTCGGGTTAATTCACGCTATTTTTACTTTATTTGGCACAATGGACGATTTGTTTCTTGATAACATTGAGTACTTGAGTTAATTAGTTTTAAAGAAATTGTGCGGATGCTCCATTAAAATGGCCCTTATTTATAGACTAGACCGTTTCAAGGAGGAGCTGACTAAGAAAAAAACCGCCTCTGTGTATAAAATATACTGCTATGTTTAAACACAAGCTATAGTAGCTATCGAGTAGAATCAAAGGTTGCGCGGTTACATGCAACACCCGTGTTTCACATGCGAGTAGTCTCGTTAATCTATCAGTTGGAGATCGGCCCCCGTCATGCGGAAGCACATCTTTGATCGCAGACGCCTAATCAATTACGTACCGAGACTATTCGAGATATCGATTCTAGACAATCGAATTGAAATCGATTCTACCTACGCGTACTGCTGGTACTGATTAAAGTTTGTTGAAATCCTACGCTGCTATTGTTTGGTTAGATTAGTGATGAGAAAATGATTTATGGTATTGAGAAATAGATTCAATGAATTACAGAATACACATTGGAAGGAAACTCCATGTTATATCTACAATTCTATATTGATATAGCCTTAATTATAATGATGTCACGTTATGGACTTCTAAAGCCTGCTTAAATTTAAACACTGCTTAGCTAAAAGTTGCCAGAGCATTTCAAACGGTTATGAACTTTAAGCTGTATTCATAAGTAAAGACTATCAGTTTCAATAGCTATTATTCAAGTAAAGTAAGAGGTTAGAAAAGTTAGGTTAAGTATTTAGATTCTGAAGTTTGAATTAAAAAAATAATATGCGTGAAATTACAACTGTAAGCGAAACGAGATACATTCATAAATCTCACCACTTATGCAAAAGTTCGACATTAAAATAAAATATTAACCCAATCAAAAGCGAATCCGATTCGAAACGAATCACGACTGCCATAAATAAAATCGAGTGAAGATAGTGAATTTTGGTATTGCAAAGTCAATTCGTGACCGTTAATGTGTGTTTGAGAGTCGAACATAACTCGAATGGTTAACTGGGGACCATTAAGGTGCAGCGCAGACGGCACACTTTTTGTGCGATCGAGTCTGCGGCGCTCAAAAAGTCTGCATGGCGCGCAAAAAGTCGGTCGCGGATTTTTCACACTTAGAAGTATCATAAATCTCAAATTTCTTCAAATTTCACACACGACGCTTCGACGCACATCTTCGATCATTTCAATGATCGAAGATGTGCGTCGTGTGCGTTGAGTGTGAAAAATCCGCGACCGACTTTTTGCGCGCCATGCAGACTTTTTGAGCGCCGCAGACTCGATCGCACAAAAAGTGTGCCGTCTGCGCTGCACCTAACTGATATAATAATGTCGAAATAATAAAATATTGCTTTCGATGCGGATGCCTTGGGACTATCGGGGCATCGGGCTTACAAATTAACAATAAATATTCATGTAGCGATTACGAGTACTCAATCGATACCACGTATCGATAGCAACTCGAATACGGCCACCGTGTACGGCGATACTTTATATAAAATATACACACGTCGAATGTAACTAATGATCTACAATTTCGATTTAATCAAAGGTCAATTTATTCGGCTGTCTTGCCCTTGTTCTAGGAATCTAATAACTTATGTAAATAATAGTACGATATACTTAGGCCTATCTACTTACCTTTATTTTAACAGAAGCGGAATACTCAAGTTTAATTATTTTCGATGTTTCTAAACATAGTTAAAAATATGTAACAAAAATAAAGTTTTGCACTCACAGCTCCATACTAGGATATTCTGTGTCGGGGATGTCATGGAACACACAAAGATAAGGACAACTAACACCCAGACCCAGAACAGAAAATATAAACTCAGAAGGTAAAGTTGTTCAAGTGATTAATATTTGGTAGCTAAATAAATAAAGGTAATTTGGATCCTAAAAATTAAAAAAGCTAATAACTTCTCTAATGACAAAGCAACTATGTTGATAAGAAAAGCAGCTGAAAATAATTCTAAACAACAACAAACAATTTTTATAAACAAGATCGAACTTCAAAAAAGAATATTTCTAAACTACGGTACATTTTGAGGTATATTGTAAAGTATTTCGTAAACTAAAAGTTAATATTGAATATAAGAATAATGAGAGTCTAAAACGATGATTAATGATGTCGAGAGCTTTACCGTTGCTTGACTGCTTGGTTAGGGTTCCCAACTTGTATTATGTTCATTTAAAACTAAAAAAAAGCTGTTTATTGTAGGTACTTATGACTTCAATTGCAATTTGATATACACCTATATGTACCTTTGTATTAATATATAATAAGTCTCAGGTCTCAGGCTAGTACACAATAACGAAATTAATACTAAGAACACCCAATCGCGTCAACTTTTATACACGGAATAGCGGAAAGGTGTAGTAATACTTAGGAGTTTTCTGCTACACGTCAAATTGGACTTAAGTTTGCTAAATTCGAAAAAAAAATAAATATCGAGTCTCCATTCAAAATACACGATAAACTTATTGAATAAAGAAACATTGGCCCCATTGAATGAACGAATTCAATATAATATATATTTTGTCAAGTGTACGCTTATTTTATAACCCTGGATATAAATTTTACTATGTAATTTAACTCAATAAATTACCTGACTACTTTCCAATGTCGTCCAAAACAATAAATGGTAAAGATATTACTTTTGTTTATTTCATCTATAATGGGTTATGGCAACCCTAATGATGATCCATTGTACAATCAGTTACTTAACCACTTGATCAAATATTGTGCTTGCTTTGATGTTGGAACAAACTTTCATTACTGTGTGAAATAAATTAAGAAAACAGTTCTGATCTTCATTTTAAATTATTTTTTTGTTTGAAGAATATTCCGGCTGGGAGTTTTGGCAAGTAAATATTGTTATTGCTTGTTATTTGTTATTGCTGTGAAAATGACGCGTAAGCTATGTGAATTTTGGAAGAAAAGAAAACAACACGAGTCTTTTACAACCTCAAAAATATAATAACCCTCTAGTGCAAGTATAGAACTATATTGATCGACAAATTGACCTTTAAATTGTACTAGTTAGTAAAAATTTCATGATTTTCTCTATAGTCCAAAGAAAATTTTAACAATTTCATCGAATTAAAGCATCCGTTTATTGATCCCCAAATTTCCATACTAGCACTGCTGCTTTAGGAATTTTATGATAATAGTCTACCTAAGCCACTATACACCCTTTGCAGGACGCCAAAGCAGGACCTATTCCAAATAAAAAAAAGAATAGTGTACCTACTAATCTAAGCAAAAAAAAAAACAACAGTCCCTACTAACGTTTCTGCTTTATTTCACACACAGTCACAGGTCACATAAAGTTCACCATCGCTTCTGACAGGACCATACCAAGCTGACCACTGACATATGAGGTTCGTCCACGAACCGCGTCGCCGGTTCTTAGTTAGAGGATCATTGTAGTCCAAAGATTGATGATGGGCTAATAACTCGATGATAAAGACGCGGTGACACGACCCGTGGACGTGGTTTTAATGAATAGATTCAATCTAAGCCTTATCGGTTGAGGTGAGGCTAAAGGCACAATAGAGTAGTAGTAGAATATAGAAGGCACAGAAGTAATGCTCACGTATCTGTACTACCACAACGCATATAGTCTGTGTGCGTTAGGTGAGCGCGCTTATTATCAATCTTTACTTCTCTCAACGTTTTGTTTTGTCTCTCTTCTCTTTTTTGGGATGGTGTCATGAAACTATCATATCACATTACTAAACTAAGTCTGTTGGCGCAGCGATACAAATTGTGTCTAATCCTCTAGTAAAAGGTTACACATCATACTCAAGCAAATATTAAGTAGGTCTCAATTTCACAATTTACTTTAACTTTTTGTGAAAGAGTATAGAGTAGATAAACTAGATAATTCATTGGCCTTATTACAAATTATTAAGTTATTACTGTGTACGTCATTTAACAAAAAAACGTAAACTTAAAATATAAACGTGAAAAAAGTTTCATTTGAACAACTAAATAGAAAATAGTAAATCGTTTATCAGGCATCATTAATCAAGAACATAACTTTGATCCCAGAGGCTTACGATCTAGTCATAGACTGTGTCGGGAGTCAAACTAATAATAATTTGTTGGTGCAACAATTATTTCACTAGGAAATTGCTGCGTGAAACAAATTTCAGAACACACGGATTAAAGCAAAAGTTTTAACGAACATACACTCGCTATTTTAGTGGACGTTCAAAATCAATTTTTCAATTTCCCTTAGGTCGTTTAGAGCAGCTGTTTTCTATTGTTTTCTGCCATTACGGTAGATTGTATAGGTATTAACTACTGTATTTATGAAGACCAGTACGTGGGAAATGGAATTTCTATACCAACTTGTAATTATTATAGTATAGAACGTTGGAACAATTTGCAGGTAAATGTATCTAACTATAATGTGTATATTGGTTTAAATTGAATATTCACGAGTGGGTGATCACAAATTGATAAGGTGTTGGTCGTTTTAACTAAAAAGCCTAAAACATATGAAACAGGGTTATAAAGAAAAAATATGCTAAGGCAAAAAGAGCTTATAGAATTAATCGATTTATACATTTTGTATGGCACCAATTCTAAAATTGTGACATAACAACTGTTCTAAACATTTTGTCGGGTATCATTGTCATTTTTCTATGGAGCATCTAGTTTTTTAAAACAAATAAACGTCTCGTTAAAAACTTGTTTTACCTATTAGATTAAGAGAATGGCAGAAGGCAAGCGTGTAAAAGATAGTTCGAAAATATGTAGCAAAATGGAATTTTCACGGGATAACTACAGAAGATCGCGCTTAAAGCGCAAAACTGAGCAAAAAAAAATACAAAAAGAAAAAAATCAAAAAAAAAAAAAATCTTATACATACATAGAGATTCACGTACCTACATTTGTTTAAGCATACATAAGTGAGACAGATTTTAACAAAGGACAAAATTGTGGGCAAATAAAGGGCATTGTAAAGTCCCGCGTCCCTTTGAGAGCTTGTTATGATTTGTTTATTGTTTAGACATGCCCAATTTTGATGTTTGCTAACCTTTGCAAACACAGACTTTACGTTATTTTGACAAGAGACAGGAGTAATTAAATTACCATCTTGAATTCAGTGTAAAAGCGTAGAGAAGCGTTTATAGAAATAAGCTTTCGTAAAAATAAAATTTAAATTACCCTATATCTATTGATCAATATTTTTAGGGTTTTAAACCACTCTGGGGAAAAAACCCTTATGGCGAGACTCTGGTGTCTGTCTGTCCGTATGTCGCAGCTAATTATCCCAGGGAATAAAAAAGCTAGCAGCCTGAAATTTGGCCAGAGGCTAGATAATGGTAACCACAACAATTCATTAAAAAAATGCTGAGAAATTGGTCTTAACCTGAAAATTTGGTCCCGAATTGGGGACCAAAAATTTAAAGCCAAGCGATGTGGTCACGTGGGATTTCATTTCAAAACCTTTTTTTTCTTCAAAATCTCTGAAAAAAAGACCGCATCCTTATCTACAAAGCTCACAAACGAAAAATTCTGTATTAATTAAACTAGATAGGCAATTACGCGAATAATTAAGAAAAATATAGCGAAGTTTCCCAACTTAATAGTTTTTCTTGGAATTTTTTATAAAGACTGCTTTTGTTCAGTAACATTAGTTAGTGCCACGGACATTTTTGTCCACGAAAGTTATACATTTGTCTATCGAATGTTTGTTAGCAAGGCCGTGATTGCAGTGGTTCATAAAACTGCACAAAGAACGCGCGTGTTTTATTGCAGGCTTCTATTTTGCAGAAACGAGCACGGACCCCTAATTCGAAGATTGCATGTCGATTTGTAACCCCTCTTTCAATGAGTCATTTATTTGGCTAAACGCGATTGAAAGTTTTAGTTGCCGTGTTTTGTTTAACTTGTGAAATGCGCCGCGATTACTGGAAATGTAATTTACGAATGCAGCTAGTTTCGAAACGACATAACTAAACTTAAGCAATCTTTTAGCATAATTTGAATAGCTATTCATACCTACATGAAACACTTCGAAAGTTTGTTATTTACTTATTGGTACATATTTTGTCGGCCTGCTTGGCTCAGCGGTAGTGTATCCGCCTTATAAGCCAGAGGTCCCGGATTCGATTCCCGGCTGGGCAGATGTTTGAATGATGAATTTAAATATCTGTTCTGGGTCTGGGTGTTAGCTGTCCTTGTCTTTGTGTGTGTTCCATGGCATCCCCGACACAGGATTTATTCCTAGTGGGGAGCTATGTGTGTGTGTGTGTGTGCCTTGTCTAGTTAGATTATTGATTATAATCAAATATATTATCATTAAATTCGACAATCGGAATTCAGGACTGATTTTTCGCAGGCAACCCTATACCACCGTGTTCGTAATGAAGTAATCTTTAATTTAATTTAATTTTAATTCAATATTCAGACCGGTACAAAATGCTAGTAGGTATCGATTTACCGGTTTATACCTGGCAAACAAGAGTTGTGACCGAAAAAGAACAGGCAACCTAAGGGTTGCATATTCTATGGGCTTCATACTTTCGATTGGTATAGAATTTGTCTAATAATCAAACCGGTCAAAAGTATGATATGATTAATTACATTATTAATTAATCATATCCTGGACTGAAATTTGTTAGGCAACCCATATGCATTATATTTATTGACATATTCAATTGAATATAAAATACGTTTCATCAATTAAACATCTCGGTGAAGGTCGTTGTATAGCGGGATCTTAGGCTATTTCAAGATACCATCGTTGGTGTATGCCAGTAAGCAGTAGGTGTAATAAATAGTATTTGCATGATACCAGTGGCCTTACTCGTGTTTTGCTATCGGTCTTCCTCCAAGTTCTATCTATACTAATATTATAAAGAAGTAAAGTTTGTGTGTTTGTATATTTGTTAAATTGTAAGGGGTAATCTCGGGATCTACTGAACCGATTTTAAAAATTCTTTCACCAATAGAAAGCCACATTATTGCTGAGTGTCATAGGTTATATAAAAAACCGAAAAATAAAAAGGCTTTTACGTGGTAGTCCGTTTTGCAAAGTGAATCGGAGAAAAAACGGTCCGGACGGCGCGCGATGGCTTCGGGTTTAATTAACATTATGCCCAACGAAGTGGGCAAGGGTCAGCTAGTACGCTATAATGACAAAAAAATAATATACGACACATATTTATACCATTGACTAAAAATATTTAAATTAATGTAACCGCAATTGTTGAACAATTGGTGCTACCAATCGAACTGGCCGAGAAGGTGATATATCTTTATAGGCTTGAATTTCCCTTACATCCATATTGATTAGTGTAACACCAAATCTACTTATATAATAAATTAAAAATATTTTCTTTATAGGTACTAGCGCTGAAATGTTGTGTTCGACAATGACGGTAGAGTAGCATGTAATTTAAAGCAAGCAACCTCCGCGAGTGGAGTAAAACCAGCAAATTAAATTAAACTGATGAAATTGAACACGTAAACGCACCGTTTAATTTCGAGCAACGATGTTTGTTTTCCTGTCTTATTTTGAACGAAAATAAATACTTACCCCATAAAATTGAAGGTGCTTGTAATGGAAACCCCGTGGGGCGTGCGGTTATTTGTAATTGTTTTGGATGTAGGTTGAATATCCTGAACATTCGGATAAATAATGAATATTCAAAGTCTGTAGATACATAATAATTTCGTGGTGTACCTTTTGCGGTTGTATATACGTTTTTCTTGATTAGTAAATTTTCGATCGGGGGACGACTTGCGTAAGGAGGCAGGTAGCAAGTGGATGCGTAAGGCGGGAAGATCGTGACTTGTGGCGTTCTTTAGGATCGGCCTATGGTCTATGTGCCAGCAGTAAACAAACAGTAGATAGGCTGATGATGATGATGATTTTCAATACTTTTGTGTAGTAATTATAATAGACGTTTTTTAAAATGAAATTTTTTTTTTTTAAAACATTAGTGACGGTAGTTAAAATCCAATGTCAGAGTAAAAAGGTCAGTCTGCCTGCTTTATGGCCAAGTCTGAAAGTGCGAAAAAAATTTGAATCCACAAAACAGTTAAGAAGACTTCTGTGTGGCTATCGAAATTACAGGCTTGCCTAAGGCCTTCGATAGCCAGTCTTCAAAGTCTACTTGATAGCTTGCCGCACACATTAATAAAGGTGTTAAACACACAACGAGTTACGATCAGATGCGAAGCATGTTGATGGCAGCTTGAAGCGCTCTTAATGCCAATCTAAGCGTTTTATGGCGTATCCTGCACTTACGTGTGAAGCCGAAACATGCAGCTTCACATCGGTGCTGCAACCTGGTGTAAATCAAACATCATAGTAACAGCATTAAACTATTTACGTAGTTAAACTGACTATCAAAATTCTACTTAAGCTTTAGTTAAGAAAATTACAGTTTTGATTGGCAAGGGCTTGTGAATATTAAAGTTTCAAATATGAACTTCAGCTTCAAGTTATGTTTTTATCCTACTAATATTTTGTATGTCAAAGTTTGGGTGTTTGTATGCAAAAACGGCTGAATGGATTTGGATGAAATTTGGTAATAAAGGTAGCTTATACCCTGGATTAACATATAGGTTGTCGGATCTTTAGTCGAAATTCAGGGTATAGAAACAGTTAAAAAAAAAATTAGGAGTTGTTTAAAAAATTTTAGGGACTTCCAATGAGAGAATAACCAAAAATAACCAAACTGGGTCCAATGGATTCTGTAATGTTAGTACGTGGAATACCAATCGTTATTTCAAAGCATTTAATACAAAAGAGTCGAAATCGTCTCAGAAGATACCATGTTTTATTTATTGCTGCTTCATCGAATATTAATATCGTACTCCGAGAACACAGAAATGCGTAGTTCGGGACATTAATATTAAATTCTATCTATGTATTTGTCAGCGGTGTAAGGGCAATTATCTTGGTCTTTTGGTAAGTACAAGATTCTGAGGTTGTGATTTTTTACTGGTCGCCGCTTTTTCAGTTTATTTATTTCGGAACACTGCTACGAGTAGTACATATAAATCTTGGCAATACCAGTTTTTATTAAGACACTCGTGTTTCACTACATACTCGTAAGCACTCCAGAGTAATATGGGGTTATTCATAAAGGGTATGTTAAGCCGAAAAGGGCTCATACTCGTAGTACTCATCATTATGAACAACTTTAACTAAGGGACCAACCCGAAATTCGAGAAAAAAAAATCAGCTGTTCCATAGAAAAATGTCAATGACACTGAACAAAATGTATGGAAAAGCTGATTTTTTTTTCGCGAATTTCGATATGGTCCCATAGTAAAAGTTGTTCATAATGATGAGTACTTTACAGCCCTTTTCAGCTTTGCATACCCTTTATGAATAACCCTGTATAGAATTTATTTTTTTAGCTTCGCAATCACTCTGGATTGAAATCATATTCGAGAAATCCTATTCATACATTCTTGGGATAAAAAGTACCTATAGGTATTATGTAACTTTATCTCTGCAACTATATTTCAATCTTTTTTAAAAAATTACGTTGTTCCGTTGATCTTGTTTGAAGACAGGAAAAATAAATCAACAAACTTTTATTTGAGACATTCAGACCTACTCAACTACAATGTACCTATTTCGAACCAAATTTTTATAGGTTGATTTTATATCTACGTTTCGAACATATTTTGGCTGTAGTAATCACTAACTGAAAAGAACTGAAATACCAAAATACATTAAATTATGCTTTTATCAGTGGTTTCAAAAAAAATGGTCCACCATTCAATCAAAATCCACAAATTTCTGACAACTGATTATGCAGTGGATTACAATAAAACTTATGGCATGGATAGAGCGTTGGCCGAGTTATGGCCATTCATGCAATTTGACTAATTGGTCGAGATTTCTCCGTCCTTGGTGTGGCTGTGTGTGTGTTTTATTGGTTTGTTTTTATTTTACTGCAGCATTATGCAGTTGTGGTCTATTGCGAAAACAAACACTAATGCTGTTAATATTATGAAGGTAATCTTACCACCAGATTACTCTGGTGGTATGATCAAAGATGGTAAATAGATGCTCAAAAACTCCGTGCTGTGACCGAAATAAAGTAAGGTACTTATCGATTTTGCTACTGACTCGCTTGTCATATTACGCCTCTGCATGCTTGATGTGTTTCTATGCACTGTACCTAATATTAAGAAACTGAAGTATGCGGCAGACCCCAAGACCGTCATTAACTCGGTTTTCCAAGATGTGACGACACCCGGCCTGGATAGTGGATATATCATGTTTAGAAAGTTTAATGGGTTGTTCGAGCTTTTGACTCGCTATTTGTCGACTTTTTAGTTGGGTCAGGTTAGTAATAAAGTGGTAGGTATGTAATCATGTAAATACTAATTGATTACTTATTTATTTAACTTATTATGCTGTCCGAGGTCATCGCGCCATCGCGTCGGGGGGCGACCTGGGGGTCGACTGTCTCCACTCAGTGGAGACCCTTGCCCATCTGGCCCACTTGATTTGATTACTAATCTAGACAAAACGTTAGGTTAGTTATCAAATGGTGTTTGGTTCTTAATCATGTGTCTTGATTACTAACCTAACCCAACTCGACCTCTTAAGTCCCTAAAGCACGCAAACCGGATATACTCCAACGTAATTGCTATTCCCGTCAGCACGCCAATAATCACAGCAATTACTCTCTAATATCCTTCTAAGCTGTGCAATCAGAGTCCTGCTGGACAATGAATATTCATAATGTAGTTAATAGTGCCATTAGTTGGTCGAAGGCGTTCTAACGCTCGTGTCAGCTGATCGTGAGATTTGTGAGTGCCGAAATGGGGGAGTTAGTTGGGTGTATGATTTCGTTTCGTTTTATTAACTACCGAGAATATAAGGAGATGGTTCTCGATTCGGTTGTATTTTGTATGTTTGACGAAATTTTTTTTTTCTTACTAGGGCCACAGACAAATGTATAATATTTTTACGACTTTATCGATTTATTGTTGGACATGTTATAGTTTCATACTTGCACTGCTGGTGTGAACAATACAAATTTTAACTTATCTACAGTATAGGTAAATACTTTCATTTTCAGTTTTGGTTAAATCTGTCCATAAAATTGAAGATGTGTTTTGTGGAAGTTGAAGTAGTGTTTCTTTTTTTAACACGCTTTTATTAGCTTCACCTGTATGTTTGTATGTTTGTATGTTTGTATGTTTGTATGTTTGTATGTTTGTATGTTTGTATGTTTGTATGTAACCGACTCCTTTGAGCGCGTTTTTGACCCACTTTAAACGGTCAGATTTCTTTCAAACTTTGTAGATATATCGAGGACCGATGACAATACACTAAACAAATCGTGTTTTTTAGTTTTTTTAACTATTAATTTTTTTAACACGCTTTTTCTATAAAGTTTCTTTAACTTTTAATACCGTTTAACTTACAAATGGTAATTTCGTCAATCTTGTCAGAGAACAGAGTGGCGCAGTGGAAGCGTGCTGGGCTCATAACCCAGAGGTCCCTGGATCGAAACCACGCGGCTACAAATCTTTTTGCTCAATATTTTTTTGTTGCATCAATTTTATTTTATGAGGTCTGAGGATCGAAACCACGCGGCTACAAATCTTTTTGCTCAATATTTTTTTGTTGCATCAATTTTATTTTATGAGGTCTGAGGATCGAAACCACGCGGCTACAAATCTTTTTGCTCAATATTTTTTGTTAGGCATCAATTTTATTTTTAATTTGCTTGAGCAGATGGCCAAAATCGGATAACACCAACACATTTGTACATATTAATAATGGTTAATAGTTAGCAAATCGAACTAAAAAGCGAAAAATAAATAATAGTTAAAAAAAACTAAAAAAACACGCTTTTTATAAAAAACCGAACTAAAAAAATAGAAAATAAAATTTTATAAATTTAAATTAAGAATAGGGTTGAAAATTTCAATAAATATAAATTAATAATAGTGTAAATAAATAAATATATGTATTTTATTTTTAAAAAAGCGTGGGGTGCTTTCTAAGATATTATCAAAATGCTAATCACTCTACTCATGTCTGTCAATACAAAATGTATCTACAAAATATATAATATCTATTGACCCATGCACCCCACGCTTTTTAAAAATAAAATACATATATTTATTTATTTACACTATTATTAATTTATATTTATTGAAATTTTCAACCCTATTCTTAATTTAAATTTATAAAATTTTATTTTCTATTTTTTTAGTTCGGTTTTTTATAAAAAGCGTGTTTTTTTAGTTTTTTTTAATTTTGTATATAATTGTTACTGCTACGTAAGTTCCATAAATAATACAATGAAGTTTCTTTAAATGTTTTCTAGTAATTTTCTCTCAAATGCCTCGGGTCAGGCTCGTTTAACTCACCAGCGAAATTCAGGTGGATTTTCTTATGTTAATATCAAGATCCTTAGCGTTTTAGAGAATTACGGTAGGCGCCTGAAGCGAGCCCCGTAATGGAGAAGAAGGTCGAGAGCTGATCATCAAAGGAAGTTTACTCGAGTGCTGTCGACGGCTATTGCCGAATGCCCTTTGATCAAGCTGTTGGGGGAAATGTGCCAAATATTTAGAGAAATCACATTTTTACCATAAAATTGGACTGTGTCACGAATTAGTGTGTCACGTAGCTTATGAGTTTTGAAGTACCTACATCGAGCGTCATACACATTTAGGAACTCTTCTAACATTACGTCATTTATTACGAAAATGGACTTAATAAATGAAAAGGTAGTGCTTATTTAACTAGCCATTAAACTTTAACTGCGATATTAATTACAATCACCAAAGTAATGAAAAGTAATGCATGCAATTCCAACGTTCATTTCGCGACATCGTTTCCGAGGCACATAACCCTGTAATCGTGAGCGTGCAAATAAGAACTGAACATTACGCATTGCGTGCGTTAATGACCCCTAAACTGGTTAAATCCGTTTCGTGCTTGGCTTGTTTCATTCACGATATTTTGATAATGGCGTAAATTTATGCAGCAGTATTTCGAAATCAGAATGCATAATGACTTGGTGTCGGCCTTGTTTTATGCTAAGTACGGGGATGAAAGCCTGCAAATGTATGCAGATCGCTTGCGTGGGAAGTGGCAACAAGTGGCTGAGACGCTGATTCGAAAAAATAATCTGGGTCTTTTTGGCCGCCGCACTGACCGCGGGTTAATTAAGACATGAAACTCAAGGTAAGGGTTATCTGGTCAACGCGTGTTGTATGTCTCGTGGACTTTCTTGTTTTATTTTTTAGGTAAGTTCATTAAAAGATAAAATTTATTGTTTAGTAAGAAGCTCAGATAAACCTAGGGTATGAAGATGGATCTCAACATACGATATTAACATAAGGTATTAAATCTTTCTTCTTTTTGTTTGGTAGTTTCTGAAGCTAAGATACAATTTGGATCGCTACCCTCTCTCTCTTTTCCCGGCTATGTTCCCGGCTATGTGTTTCCCGGTTTTCCCTTATGGTGGTAGGTCAGCCATTTTAACTTTTTTTCTCCACGCCACTCACCTTGGACTTCGTCATCGCACATTGCACTCGCTCATGTTTTTGGGTCGTTGCGCTAGCAAAGTTAATTAGTTTAGTGTAAATACTACCTACCTAATAATACTAAAAATGAGACGGATACTACAAATATTATAATATGCACGTGTATGTACATGAAATTGCATTTTGTTTATCAGTTTACTTTGTGGGTAAGTTGCGTAAAATGATTAATTAATCGTATTTTGTCCTTGTTTCCAATTTTAAATCCGGTCAATAAGTGACTACGTAAGTAGGTAATTAATTATAGGGTCATAATCGTGTGAAAAAACTTTAGATTTTTAGGAAAAACATTCCTTATCGACGAGTTTATTTATTCTTTGCATTTTTTGGTAATTGACGTCTGATAAGTTTCATGCATTACAATCAGTTTTAAAAATCTTGTTGCGCTAAATGCTAATATTTGATGATTTGATTTTAATTTTTCTGATGCTATAGAAAGATTAACAGAAACACTACTCAAAAATATTTTCACTACAGCTACTAATCAAATCCAAACAAAAAGTCAAAGCAAATTAGACGTTGAACCCGCTACATAGAGTTTATATCTGAAAGAAACCCTTGGATCAATTTCAAAACAATTTTATGCTATCGAGTCTCAACATTTCAAACATTGAATTCACTTCTATATCAAACTGGCATGGCATTTTGACCGGTATACAGGGTGTTTTAAAACATCGCGCTACATTAACGTGCGGGAGGCGTGTCGTCGCGATTGTATCACCTGTAATTATACACCATCCACTAAATTTTCACAAACGCCTTATCTGATCGCCGTCGTCAGTATGTTAATGGCACATATCCCGAATGCCGGCGCGATTCGTAATCGTTTTTTACCGCCCGATTCGTTTGCGGAATTGGGGCTGTAAGTGGATTTCGGAATTTTTAGGCTAATGTTAGAATCGTTGTATAAACGCTGGTTCATTTTCTTAGTTCATTTCATAGTTCAAAGTTCATTTTTTAAAGAAAGAGAAGATAGAAATTCGTATAAGACTAAAAATTCAAGTTTTGCCTCTTCAATTGGATCCGGCTTCAAAACAATTTCGGAAACTATAAAAATATTGGTGCTTTTTAAGATTATAATTAGCCATACCTAACTCTATTACCAACATTAAAAAATATTACAAAAGTGCTGATGTATAGGTAAGTATAATTTTGATTGCGTACGCAACCCTTTACGTAATAATTAAATAACAATCATTATAAAACAACAACAAAATACGACATCACATTAAACAAAACGTTTTAACGTTAGATGACAGAAAAGCGAATGTAACTTCATGACCCGTTTCTAGTTTGTTTGCTTTCAGTTACCGAGTTGGCACAGCCTGTATAAAATAAAGTAGCTTTTAATTGCATTGCGTGAATCCGTTTTGTGTTCACATTTTGCATTAGATTAGAAATGTTTATGCAGGCAGTAAATGAGAGCATAAAGTGCTCGTAATTTTTGTTCCTCATAAAATATTATGCATTTTTAGTGTTGCACTGAAATTTTCAGAGCGCATAAATTTTGAATGCGAGTTTATGGAAAGTGAATTAGCTTCCTGTTTTATTAAGTGATACTATTTAAAATGATATCAGTAAAATTTGATGTTAAAATATTCGAGTCGATTTTAGTAACGTAGCATTTAATAAAAACACTTGAACAAGAAAATAATAGGCCCAAGTTTTGAAGGCTTTTTAAGACAGATCTAAATTTTCTAAAACTATTGGCATCCTTGTCTAATGGCTTGCAATGATAAAGACAGATATATTTTTAGTTAGTTTAGATCTGTCTTAAAATGCCTTCAAACTTGGGCCTAAAATTGGTTTACATAATCTTAATGTTCAGAAGTATGTGTATTTTACTTTCTTTGAACTCTCAAATTCTTTAGCTACATCAAACTCACAAAGGAAGTATTATCTACATAGTTTGAGAAATGAATAAAAGAAGCAATAAATTTGAGAGATGTGAATAGAAGTTTTTGATTCCTTTAACTTTCTTAGAGCATGTAAATTTATTGCTATAGGTATTTCAAGTGCACACTGCAAGCTATGCAGCCGTATGACAAATCACTTACTTGGTTGTACGTGAACCGAAGCAAAATAGTAGCTTTAGGGTGCAGTGGAAAACAGAGTATCTACTTTCATAGACATTTTTCACACCCAACTTAATTAGAAATAATTAGAATGTAAAGTTTAGAGTGTGATAGTACTCATACGGAGAAGAAACTTACCATAATACTTATTGTTGTCTAAAACCTAAGAGATATGACTAAAGCTGTCTCAGCATTTCCAAATTTTAGTTGCAGCTTTTCAAGTTTAACATAGATTAGCCTTTACAAGGGCCTATGTGGAAGCAATCAGCGGGCGCCCAATCACCGTTCTTGAGACGATGACGTTTCAAGCAGTGATTGGTCACTGATCGCCACCGCATGGTTGAACCAATTTATGCAAAGTCAGGCGTTATTTCAAGCTTGGTGCTATGCTTAATTGAATACGCCAGATAGAGCCAAGACAATCAAAACATCTTTAAAGCAATATTTGTTGCATATTTTTTGTTACCTTTGTTACTGGCACGTCTGTCGTGCTCAGGGTCCTGGGCCATTCTGCAATAAACGTCACGTGTCAGGTGGTGGGGATATAAATCTACTGGCGACGCCGGCTTGCAATGAATCACCCGAAGAAATGCCAACTTTCGCTGCTAAGGAATAAATAGTTATGAACTTGCCTGCAGTTGCTATCTAGTTGCTTATTCAAAAAGCTGCTTAATCGAATACTGGTGGCAATATAGTAAATCGCTCACTTATGTATAATGCACTATTCAACGATTGATTCATAATACGAGAAAGGGTTACATTACATTGTAGCTGGGCTTGATAAATTGTCGCTATTACTACTGAATCAATAAGTACCTTCTTTATGCTTTGAAGGGTTGCCTAACTGACTGTTTACCTGCCAGCACTCGCTTTGTTGTTTTGTCTGTTTTTGTTTGAATTTATATTTTTTGTGTGTTAGTAATTTCAGTTATTGACTACTATACCTACATAACACAAATGTAACTATATCGCTCTCTTATATAGTTTTAAATGAAGTCGTGTAATCCTACATCCAAAAAAATTTAAGATTTGTCGTCGTTATGGCTTCTGATAACATTAGTAAGTTTACCAAAGCTATCTCAATTAGTTTTTATTTTTAAATTGTTACAAGAAATGCGAATAGTAGCCCTGGGGACAATTCTAGTGCACTCGACTTTGTATCAGTGCCAATCATTCGTATATAATTCTATCTCAAAGACCTAACGTACCTAACTAAGTAAGTACCTAAGTAAGTACCTAACTGTCTGACAGGTGACAGGTAACTGCCTGACAGTTGACAGACTAATGATATTGTCTAAAATAGCCCTCTAGGCTTTGAATTCTTCGTTTTACATTCCATCCGTAGGTTAGAAAACTATCCATCTCTAGATACTTATTCCAATTTTATCGGGCTGTACCATTAAAATTCAATTAAAGTATTAATGTGAGACTTCCCGTTACATATGTTTTATTCAACACCGCTTGCCAATCGTGGGGCTTCAATTATCACGATATGAACTCAGTACCTCAAGTACATAAGATCGACAAAGGGGTTCGGGTAATTTTGTTCGGTCTTTTTGTAATGTTTTTTGTAAGTGGCTACTGAAATACTGAGTCGATAAATTTGGTGTTTGCCAACAAAATATAAGGTTTAGTAGGCTAGAGATTACGGAAGAAAGTATTAATGTCTAGAATGGCTCTTAAAAAGCTAAATTAGCCGGAAAAATTACCATGTTTCTTGCAAGTATATAGGTCCAGTTGATAATATTTACCGGATATAACCACTGCGCTGGCACTATTAATAAATAAGTCGACGGCCCAAACTTTCTTTTGGTAGGATCACAATAGTTCATTATCTGTGTGACGTAGACCACCACTATTCAGGTGAAAAACCATGAAGAAGCAGTGAATATGCGCTTCATAACTTAGTAAGTCCATTGCACGTGCGGGCGTAAGTCAACTGGCGCCCGGGGCAATGCAGTTATGACGTCATTAGCACGTTATGTGACGTCATAATTCTCGAGCTATCTTCCGGCTGTCGGCAATTACCGCGATGGATGGGGATACACGTGGCCCGAATGTGCTTTATTTCCAGCAGTAAAACTGACAAGATTTCGTAAAGCTCTTGGTTAAGGTAGCCAAATTTTGACCTCGTTTTTCGAATAGTGTAAAGCCTGCACTACGCATATGTTGCCAGTAGGGGGCAGCGTGGTGGTAAACAGCAGACGCCTAATCACCGCTCTCGATTTAAGTTTTTTTTTAAATTCAGATCTATGTCATTATTATCTTTATTGATATGATAGAAAACTTGAGCGTTGTAGAAATATTATACCTATATCTATCACAAAATATAAAAAGTGCGATGCGCGTCCCGACTCGCGCTTGAGAACTTATTTTTACAAAAATTTAATTAAAAATTGCTATGATAGTGTAACGACGACAAAGATGGGCAAAATAATAATACTTTTACTTCCAAAATATGAAAGATGCATGAAAACACACAAGTAAATGGTGCATTAAAATGGTGCACTCAAACAAAAATCGTCCATACATTCAAATAGCTGCAAACTCCGGGACGTTAATGAGAATAGTTTGTGTAGAGACAATGGATGCATAAATCGCGTGATCGTATCTGAGCAAAACTATGCTAAAATAGGTAGAATGGGCCACATTCATAATGCGTATTTAGTAGCATTGTAATGAATGCGAGCCCCTAAACAGGAGCGGTCAGTTTATGGTCAACCATGTAATAGAGACACAGTGGATACTGGACTATCCTAGTACAACTGAACGCACCTAAAATGCGTTTACGTTTACATGAAAAGTATATTGTGTTTAGAAAATTATTCGACGTACAAAAATTGCTCTGTCGTCATTGCTCGTTCAGTCACGCAAACAAGTTAAGTAATGTTTAGTGGAGGGGCGTGCAGTTCTAGACTAGACGATTACTACCTGATGCCCTTATGAAGATTATCCATTTTAGGCAATAAATTTTTCATCGTCGTACCTTAATAAAAGGGACTTTTGTGCGAAACTTCTCACTACCTACTTAAACTCGAAAACTGGAAATGAATACAAGGATATTTTTTAACTCATACGTAAGTGTTTTACCGCCCTTCATAATATCCCCTGACGTCTTTCAACCCCGCGTTCCACCTGTTATCCCCTCCCGGACTTAATCCGGCCACCGTCCTCTTTGACCCATTGTTATAAAACGGTCCTATTTTCCTTTGCTTATACCTCTTTAACAAAATATCTTTGTAGCCTTAGGTAGTTTCGGTTTGATGATAGCTGTTATGCTTAATGTAGCCAAGCTTTTAGTTCATGTTGCTGAGCCAAAATAAAACATTAATTAGCCATTTTTTACTGTAGAATAGTTCATAGTTCCCATCTTATCAACGTTTCCCATTCCAACTTTATCTTGGTTGTTTATTTATATCATTGTCTAAGCATTAGTTATTTAAGCCTTTCTATTAGGCTATCCACCTTTGTGTTTTCTTTATTTAAGCATAACGCTATCCGTACATAATAAGACGATGCCAGACGGCGACAAAATTTATCTCCGTAACGCAAGAATTACAACTCTATAGTCTTCCACAATCCACATGTGTCCCCTCGTGTACGAACGATCTTAGACGTACATAAAGAAAAATACATACAAAGACAAGTAAGAATATGTAATCATTCCATTAAACGGGCGCGTTTAGGGATTTGCCGGAACCCGTTATCCTACGGGAATTCAAAGGAAAAAAGGTCGAGTAATTTGTCTTTACTTAGTGGATTTATGTTGGGATCATACTAGTGTGGAGCACTGTAGGTATCTAAGGCACTGTAGAGTAGCCGTTCTCAAACATTTCGGTGACAGAACCTTTTTGGGAAACTATACAATTGATGAAATACTAAAACAAGAACATTATTTTTACAAAACAAAAAACAAAAACCGACTTCAAAATACCGACTATTGAGTTATTCATCTATTTGTCGCGCACGTACTTAATGCAAATTTAAGACTTATATGGTTTTCTCATGGATACCATTATCAGAACTGGACTAAATTGAAATGGGACCAAATGGGAAGCGTCAGCTTTCTAATAAAAAAAGAATCATCAAAATCGATTCACACAGTCAAAAGTTATGAGGTAACAAACATAAAAAAAAAATAAAAAAAAAACAAAAAAAAAAAAACATACAGACGAATTGATAACCTCCTCCTTTTTTGAAGTCGGTTAATAATTTAAAATTGCCCGTTGGTTTCATAATACGCGTTCCATTGCTACTCTTTCTGTTTGATTTTTAACGCTTTATTGGAATGTTTAAATTCTTTAAATAGATCTTATTGTAATTTGCATTCAAATTTATTACATACGTACACCTAAGAGCGTGCAAAAAATGGAGATAGTTGAAAATAAATAGTCAGAAAGGTTTAAAATGAATGTGACGAACATATCCAAGTGTAACTAACTACTTGGCTTATCGTAGGTATAGGTATATAATGTATTTGTTAATAATATACATGTAAATACGATTTAGTATCGCCCAAGGCATTTGATATTCACCCCATTACTCTGATCACATAAACGTAAAGCAGAATGCCTTGAGCACAAATGCTTAATGAGTTCTGATGTAAAATTGTCAATGAAGTTTATTACCTTTATGGCTGATATATTTTATTTTCAATTTAAATGTACTTAAGTGAGTACCGTACCTGTTTTGGTTCTTCGAACTCAGTTTTATTCCTGCCAATATGATGATTGTTAAAATAAGTTTGTGAACGATTGCGTGTACAAACCAACTGAAACCCAATATACCAATACCAACCAATATACCTACAACCAATATAGAAAAACAAATATCACACATGTGTGTTTTGTTTTTCTTTCTCGCTGAAATGCCTGCCTTGGATCATAGGAACCTTGGATTAAAACGTAGGTTAGATGTTGCGCGTTGGTAGTTCGGTCACCGGCACGCACACAAGTAAACTGTTATTGAGTGGAGGGGCGTTCATTACAAGATTTTAGCTTGTTTGGTTGGTTTGGGTCATATGTTGCATCTTTTTTTAAATACATAATAGTGAAACAGGCAGACGGTCAGCCTGATAAGCAAAACCTATGAACACCTACAAGACTAGCGGAGCTGAATTTTGAACTACGAGTACATCCCCATGTCTGATTGAGCTTAAATTCTGTAGGTATACTTGTGTAACTCCGATGACAAACTTAATTTAATCATTTTTTCATGATCAGATGATTTTCGTTTATTTCTATGCCAATAGACACTACTACACAGTACACACAACACATTGTTATAAACACTGGAATACTCACATCTCATTAAGTCGGCCACTCTGACTAATATTGATCATATTGGGAAAGATCATCGAATGTGATCAAGGCGTAAGTGTACAAGGCGTGTGTGTGTTATTATTTAACCGACTTCAAAAAAGGAGGAGGTTATCAATTCGACTGTATGTTTTTTATTTTTATTTTTTTTTGTTTGTTACCTCCTAACTTTTGACTGGGTGAATCGATTTTGATGATTCTTTTTTTATTAGAAAGCTGACGCTACCCATGTGGTCCCATTTCAATTTAGTCCAGTTCTGATAATGGTATCCATGAGAAAGCCATATAAGTCTTAAATTTGCGTTAAGTACGTGCGCGACAAATAGATGAATAACTCAATAGTCGGTCTTTTGAAGTCGGTTTTTGTTTTTTGTTTTGTAAAAATAATGTTCTTATTTTAAAGCCACGTTAGTTTTCATATTAAAATTGTAAACCAATACATTGTTATTAAAAATTGGCGATCAATCACTGATCGCAGCGAGAGATCCTCGCGGTGTGTCTTCCAATCACCTCATTACATTACACGTCAACGATTTACACCGGTGGTACACGCACGCAATTCTCTCTCGCGTGCTTTAGAATACCGTTCAATTGGGGTGCAATTTGAAAAAGAAAGCGAGCCATTTGACCAGACGCAGAATAAATAATCCTAACCTACCTCATCTCACTGATATTACAAAAGTAAAATTTTGACGGTGTACATTTTAACATTGAACGCCCGATTTCGTCTAGCTTATAAATTACAACGCGCCAGTTGTTCAATAAATACATACCTATATCTGAATCTGATTTACATAAAGTTTTAAATTTGATGATCTGGATTACCACAAATGCTACTTTTTATCCCAAAAAACTCATGTTACCTTTTTGACCGCTGGTGACGCTGCGGAGCGCAGTTTGTAGTAGGTATTTTTACACTTGAAAGTTTGTGTTTTTGCATGTTTGGTACTCAATCACGAGAAAATGGCAAAACGGTTTTTTTTTAAATTTAGTATGGTGATAGCATATACCGCGAATTAATACATAGGCTATTTAAACGTCTGCATCATTAAAAAAATACGTCATCACATGGGTGACACCGTAAGGCATATATGCTATACCAGCCCCCTTTGTTACTTACGAAATATTTGAACTTGGACCCAGTTGAGTTTTCAGATCTAAGAAACAAATATTTATCAGTTTACCCTGAAACTCTGTGATGTAAAAAATTACGGACTTCATGAGAAAGAAAATTGTCAAAGAGATTGTGACTTGCACCGTATCTATTCTTTATTATCCTCCTTATGTTCCTTTAGGCGGATTATCCAGAATACAGTATGATACCTGATGAGATTAGAATAATAACGGCCCGGAATTATTTATTGAGATCCGATCAATATTCAGAAGAGGCAGGATTTATTGTATTCCGTAAATTTAGTTACTGTAAATAGACAAGAAGAGGTATTTGAGTACGATAATAAATCAGTTTAATAAATCTGGATTCCAATTTGCAAGATTTGATAGAGTAATGTGTTTTCAGTCTGTGGGAAGGCTAATAAAAAATCTTAATAATAATATCATTTATATCTTAATTATTTTATTAGAGTAACTTATTTTATTTTAACCGATCTGGGAATCTTACAACAATCTTACAAGAATTTTAAAATTTCACTATTACTTATTGTATTTAAATAAGGACGATCGATTCAAGCTCAAGCAAACGCTATGCTGCTCGAGCTGAGACTTAAGTCGCCTTCATGTACGAACGTCCTTTACTCATAATTCGTCTAGTTTTTAGGTGAATCTTCAGATCATTCTCATTAAATAATGCATTAGCATTTACAGTATCATCGCTTTAAAGGTCGAAGGTCGTAGACGTCAAAGACAAACGAATCTAGGGGCTTAGGTCTCTTAGGTCTTCTAATTAAACCAATCAGATGTATGAGAAGCATGTTGGTCTGTCTAAGAGAAAGTACTGGATATGTTGCGGTTTCATTACTGTAATTGCAGTATGAGTACTTTTTAGCATTTTTTTTCCTAACTCACTTTAATAATATTTACTAAATGATTTCTATCTTAAACAATACAAGAACATTATTTTTACAAAACAAAAAACAAAAACCGACTTCAAAAGACCGACTATTGAGTTATTCATCTATTTGTCGCGCACGTACTTAATGCAAATTTAAGACTTATATGGTTTTCTCATGGATACCATTATCAGAACTGGACTAAATTGAAATGGGACCAAATGGGAAGCGTCAGCTTTCTAATAAAAAAAGAATCATCAAAATCGATTCACCCAGTCAAAAGTTATGAGGTAACAAACATTAAAAAAAAAAACATACAGACGAATTGATAACCTTTTTTGAAGTTCCTTTTCCTTTTCCTTTTTTGAAGTCGGTTAAAAAACAAGAAATTCTGGGGAAGAGAAATTGTAGGCAAAAACAAACGAAAATACAAAGAACGGAACAAGCACAGGGACCTATTTCTCGGGCGCTCGAAATTATCTCGGTCATTCTTACTGCCATAACTACAGTGACCAAGATAATATCTCACTTGCTAGAACAGGGCCCCAGGCTCGCACTCAGAGGATTGGGTGACTGGAGCATGGCGCAAGAATAGAAAACAATTATTCTTTAAAGAGAGCGTAGTGCAGTCAGCTGACATGACGTCACCTGGTATTCATAGATTCCAGATACTTCTAGTCCTGCGCTCCGTGGAAAATGGCCCGTTCTATTACGCATTAGTGTATTTTAAAACCTTTAAATACCTAAATTTATACCCGACGCGATTTGAAGGATACTCTCCAAATACATTTGAGAACAGTTATTTGTTGCAGGCATATTATAAAATATACATACCTGTTGCATGTGAAATAGAAATTTTCTCTTTCTAGAAAGATAAAATCTTGATTTAGAAAAAATCTAGATTTTACTCAAGTTTAATAAAATTGGCATACCTAACTTACCTATGTGCGAAAAACGGATGGATACATCTTAGATAGAGCCCTTACTTCTTTTATATTTATTGTAGGACAGCTTCCAAGGATCTCTTTAATAATGAAATTGAGATGGATTAGAGCAATAACTTCGCCAGACGCTCAGTTTCAGAAACCTTGGCCTAGGGCTTTTTGGAGATCTGCTGAAGCGACTTTTGGCTTTGAGAGCCTGATAGGTATAATGATTAGCGATAAATTTTCTCAATGAATTTGATTGTCTACCTTGAAAAATGTTGTGGCATTATTCTTCGGACTTAGACGCCTTGAGCAACAATGGCTTGATCTTTTTGGAATCGCAAAATTGGGTTTTATATTTTCTTACGGTTTTTGCAAAAAAGTACAAACTAGTTGAAAAGAAAGAGAAATTACAAAACAATACAATAACTCTTTGGTGAAACAGTCAAAATGAAATCACAAACAAAGTAACATACATTATGAAAGGCACAAAAACCGGTTTATCGCCTTAATAATTTTTCTTATAATTACTAAATTTATTAATAAAAAAAATAAAAGCAAGACGTATCACAATGAAAACGAAGTAGTAGAAGACACAAGTTTCTCTTGAATAAATTCTTCTTTTATTTCGGTATATTGTAGTAGCCTTACATCCACCTAATGTTATGAGTGACCTAGAACAACGCACTCATATAAATTGTTAAACACGCCGAAAGGGATGTTTTCCCGTAGGAGACCGTATAAATTGTTTAAGCAGTTCCTTTCGCAACCTTTATACGTTACGGAAAATTGGATTCTTAAAATGAGTATACCCTTGTTTTCCTTGCTAAAGTGCTGGCCATCACAAACTAGACAGGTAATTTTCGGATGAACAAATAGGCTGTTTTAGAAGAAAGCAAGTGTGAGTGAGATCTATTGATCATAGTAATTTTTTTGGACTTCATAGAATAGTGACACAAATGGTTAGTCTAGCTAATTTTATCGGGAGTTCTTGAGTTTTTAAATAAGAGTAGAAATCTAAAGTGAGTTTGTATGTTACGCCTTTTTGCCTTAACTATACATTCGATCAACATGGGATTTTGCTTAAAATGTTGTCAGGGGTAGATAAAAATGGAATAGACTCTTTTTCATCACTGTCATTACTATTTTTGGCGACAGGTAAAACCTCGGAGTACAGTTAGTTTTGTACTTTGAACTACTATCCTGCAGAGGCGTGAAAATGTGTAAAAAAAGAAATCTGACCGTTTAAAGTGGGTCAAAAACGCGCTCAAAGGAGTCGGTTACAAACATACAAACATACAGGTGAAGCTAATAAAAGCGTGTTAAAAAGTAGGTATGTTTGTTACTCAATAACGCAACAAGCGTGTAACGGATTTGGACGAAACTTAATACTTCCTACTTTTCCAAATAAATTTGATAAACGTTCCTATTAGGTTGCAAGTAAAACTACGGGGCGGATCTATTATGGTATGAATGTTTTATATAAAATATATCGGTCGCTATAATTAATGTTTCCTTTTGATCTTTCGAAGAAATCTTTGCTCAAAATGATGTGGGTACAAAACTTACTCAGATCCGAAATTTAAATTATATTCCTAAGTACACTACAGTCTGCAAGCTCTTTGATATTCCTAAATAGATTAAAATAACTATAAATTATTTCAAAATCCCTTTGAAAGCGCCCCGATTAGTTATCTTGAGTATAAACATTAGTTGAATTCATTTAACAGTGTCTAAACTAATAAATTTAATATCACATAAGTTATAGTTTTATCTAAAAGATTAAGAGTTAGAATTTAGAACGCTTCTAATTTACGTCCAGATGGTCCAGAGAAGAGTCGGCTTCCATTTTGATAAAACTTACAAGGACGTAAATACTCGTAAGTCGTAGGGTTGTAACTATATTATTTTTTTAACTTTGAATGCGCTACGACCCATATCATACCTATCTGTATATACTACAGAGTTTTATGGAAAGGCCCAAATAAAAAATTAAATAATTTACGAGTATTATTAATTAACGAATATTTTACGAGGCGAGTAACCCATATATTATACAAGACAAGAATAATAAACATTAAAAACTAATTTAAAAAAATCATCAAGTAGCATATTTCTAAATATTCTACTAGATGATGTGTGTAGAGTACTATGAGTCTTATTTGGCTTAGCATATCCTATTCTTATAACCCTGTATTATATATTGTGTATTTGCTTCCGATACTATAAGGTGCCATCAGCTTTTGACCAGAAGTCATCGTGACGTAAACGCGTTTAGAAATGAAACTATCAAGTTGAAAAATGTAAACGCTTTGTTGATTGTACTGCCACAGAAAAAAATACAGCCACAATATTTTTTTTATTTTTTGACGTGACAACGTCTTATAATTCGATGGAGCCGGCTGCACGCACGAAAAAACATGACGCATGCGGCGTTACCTCGCTCTGAGGCGTTCCATTTAAGGCTTGAAGTGCAAGCGAGAGCGCGCAACGAGCGACAAAGAGGCACAATCGGCCTCCGCGTTCGGCAGCGTTCGACATCTATCTCTCTCCTACTTGAGTGAGCAATGCGTCCGCGTGGACAGCTGCTATACAATAATACATTTACATGTTTTCGTCAAGTATGAAGTGCAGTGAAAAGTGAATGTGGTGTCAATTGTTTATAGCGACGATAATTGCGGCGATAAAGGTAATGATTCTTTCGATATTAAATATATGTTCAGTGATATATTGTCGTAATTGTATTTATGCGTACAAATAAAAGTAACTTGATCAATTCAATTGTGATTTCTATTTACCTCCTTCTCTATATCCATACAAAATATATATCAAACAAATAAAATTAAAATTTTCTTTTGAAAAATGAAACCATTCCATCAATATTTTCTTATGACGTTGTCACGTTCAACTATCGTCAGTAAACCGACTTTACAGACAACCGATTTTTATTTAATTGAGTGACGAGACGAGCAAATCGCTCGCCTGATGTTAACAAACGTATGCAAACCTATGTTATGTGCGTGTGTTATGGGCAAACAGGTAACAGGTCTGACAAGATTCAAATAGGTACACACGTTGTATATTGTAGACTCATATTTTAAGTTGAATAGAATAGAATAACCATAGAACGAACCTATTCAAATGAACCCATAGTATTTGAAGATGCAGCCCATAAAGGAATGTTTTGAACCAACAAGTTTATACTTACAAAGTGTAAATCTGCAAGGAAACTACGCCGGCCTCGTAGAGCAAGAAAGGAAGTTTCTAGGCGTTCCTTAAAGGAATTTCACAAGGCACATGCAAGTATGCTGATGTTAATGAAATTATTTCTACGAAAGACTGAGACGGGTGGCAATGCCCTGAGTGCTGCCAGCAATTTGCATTTTGAATACTAATGACAGAGTGCTCTTAAGAGACCGTCGTAATGGTAAAAGTAGATGAGGCATAATTACTGATTATAATATTGTTAAGAGTCGCCTAGGCGTAGGTAACTTAGTTGGATCAATTACTATTTTAATTTTAATTGACTTTGTTAATTCTTGAATGTTGAAGTTGATAATTATGTGTATTACATTTTGTAAACCTCAATGGTGCCGCTCATACATAAGTACTATGTACTTACAGTAAATGAATTAATAAGAGTTTATACAGCAAACTAAACTGACCAGCTGCGAACTAATCTTAATTTACCAGCCACATTTTCTTGCACTATTTAATATGGAAAGGATTCGACGGTCATATTTTTGCAGTCGAAGAACAATCTTTTCCAGAAAAGTAGTAAACCGATAAAACTCACACTATCACACTAACATTGAAGATGTGAAATTGATTACTTCTTTACGCTAAACAGCTTAACTGATCGGGGCGAAAGATTACCTTATCTAATAGTTCTCTAGTAGAAGTATCTAGTAGCAGTTCTCTGGATTAACACATAGGCTTATTTTAATACCAGATATTAAAGGTTCTTTCCTATAGTGGGAAAAACCGCGGGGTGCAGCTACCTGTAGTTAATACTTCCAACTCGACCTTTATTCATTCCACTGCCAGGATACCAGGATATCTTCGAAGGGTGATTAGGCCGAAGTTGATACATTGACTATTTTCAATCCCAAACATTAATGGTTTCTATATTTGTATGGCAGAAACCTCGGGACACAGCTAGCTGTAGCTATATATAACTGAAACAAAAACAACATTCTTTCAGGCAAAACGGCGTGAAAATCCACCCGAATCACATGGCGCAAAAACTGTGATGGCAACAGTCCCCCGTGCGGAGCGGAACTGTTCGTGTACGGAAACAAGCAGTAGCTAAGCTCAAACTAAAATGTATCGGGTTAAGGGGTAACTCGTCCACGTCAAAAACTCGACCAAAAACTAGTCGCCCCTTTCAAAAAAACGTTAGTCAATTCTTCCACGTATGAAATTCGACGTAGAGATCGTATAAGCCAAGTGGCTAGTTTTGCTGTCAGAGTTTTTATGCCCCCTGACGACTTACTATTTAATGAATACGTCAATATCAGGTACGTTTAAAGTATTCCAAGTTGAATACTTTTGTAAGGTCAATAAAGTCAGCAAGCATGCAATTTATGTAAAGTACTACTTACTTTAGCAAACGTAGAGTAGGGCGCCCTGCGGCCAGGTGGAGCGACGACCTGCGTAAGGCGGCTGGTAGCAAGTGGATGCGTGAGGCAGAAGATCGTGCCTTGTGGCGTTCTTTAGGAGAGGCCTATGTCCAGTAGTGGACAAACATTAGATAGGCTGATGATGATGATGACTACTGTTTGAATTTAAAAATTTCAATTTCAATGCGGTTTTTGAATGCAAGTAATCTATTTTGTCATGATTTCATTTACATATAAAAAAATAAGTATGTTTTTATGTGGCTTACTAGAAACTTTGTCTTTTTAAAATTAATTCGAGGTACATACTAGGTTAGTACGAATTTGTCTATTTATGATTCTATACGTACCTACGAGTATACCTAGTTTCGTAATAAGTACCAAACATGTCGCAGTTATAGGAAATAACTGAAGCGTAATGTGCAATCTACAATGTTGTCTATGTTTTATCCCTTTCACTCTCATGTCCAAGTCAAAGAGAGTAACAGGTGATAAAAATAAGTAAAAATAGTTCTTTTGTCCGAGGCCTGTTTCAATTTAGCGTACTGCTTTTCAAGTATAGATTCTGGGTACATGGCAATAAGGAGTGCTTTTATTAAATTTTCTCGCATCGCCTGACTAATGTCGTCCAGCTGACGCGAGCGACAGATTTACTTTCTTTTTCACCCATTCGCTGAATTTATACCAACGATCCACTGAAGATACTATGAAAAGAGTAGATCGAGTTGAGGAAAAAGCAAAACGGTACACTTGATTTCGTAGTCTACGGCAAAAATTTGTGACGTCTTGGAAAAGTAGTCAGCAATTTTAGCAATTTTGAATATTTGTTTTTTTAGCCCTTCTTTTGTGAGTAAAAACTCACTTAACCAATCTGATACGGCTAGTTTATCTGTCTCTTAGGCTAGTCATATTTGTATTATTTTTAGAATTTTCTTACTAAAATTAGATTTCTAACTCCACTGTCTTGACAGAGTTCGAAGAATATTGACCTAAAATCAATCCAATGAGAAATAAACTAGGTTAGCTCGACGTCTATAAAATTGGCCTTAAACAGTTTACAAAACGTTTGTCTTGTTGGAAATGTTCGTATTAATTAAGAATGTTCGTTTTGCGAACACTACAGCCGATTGGGAGCACTCCGCTGGCGTCAGTAGGGTTACCACAGCTTTTGAAGAGCGTAAAAACTAATAAAATAATTTGAAATTAAAAACACCCCCCATATGACATAGCTAAGTACACTCCCGAATAATTAACTTTGCAAACCAAAAAACAAATTCAAAATCTGTTCATCAGTTTGGATTGCATCAGGGGTTAAAAAAGTTTCAAAATATTTATAAGTCAAACTTTTATTTAAGTGCTCCAACGCAGTTAAATAAAAAACAATGGCTTCACGAAATACCTAATCTTTTTCCTCTTAACTACATACATATAATATATTGGCTGCTTCAAACGAAGGGATAATATAGAGTACTCAACTTAGGTAATGCACTGCAATGCAATGTAATGCCTTAGATATTTGAGATTGCCAGTCCATAAATACAAAATACAAAAATATTTATTTTCTGAAAGTTTACATTGAACCTCATACTAAAATAATAAACAATCTACTAATAACCAAAAACATACTACAAAAAGAAATAATAATTAAGATAACAAATAAAAATAACAAATGAAAACGGTAATGAAATAATAATATACACTATATAAATAATATTATACGGATATAAGGTTATTTAGTGTTCCATAGGCAGTAATTACCGTTTATCATCTGGTGGCGCTGATTTGCCAGTTTTCTTATTAAAGCAAAACAATAATCTCTTTTTATGGTTCTGGACCTCCTTCAGGTAAGAACCTTTAAGGCAAAACTTCGATGTCTGTATGCCACAGCCAATTATTTTATTTCATATTTAAAAGAACAAAATCGTCCAAGGAATACTAGAGGGTAGGCAACCCTAACTTTTGGGTTCCACGAAATTCATTAATTAATTTAAAACATTCATGCTTAATTATCGAACTCTTCAATTAAAATCCCCTTTTAATTTGTTGCTTTATTTATTTACTCAGCTACACTCGTTAAGTTAAATGCAAATATAGGACTTTTACCGCAATATCTCCAATACTCCATGATAGCTTATCACTGGTTCGAATATATGTAATGAATGGTTGAGTAATTATTTATTAATTATTATTTATTACGAGTAAGTGTGAGTTGATTGGCGATTTAATTAATTATTTCCATCAGCTTTCATGTACAGTCACGAGCAATAACTTTTACTATAGGACCAACTCGAAATTCGCGAAATTAAATCAGGTGTTCCATATATTTTGTCAAGTGTCATTGACATTTCCTTTGGAAAAACTATGATTTTTTTAGTAAAAGTTGTTCATAATGATGAGCCGTTTTTGGCTTGGCATATCCATTCCTTGTAACCCTTAATAAACATGCTGGGCCCCGCGGTTTTGCCCACGTGTAAATGATGGTAAAAAGTAGCCTGTAATATTTTAGTTATGGAAACTTACGTGGTTTTGATACATTTTGTTAAAATTCAAACGGCAATGCTCACGTAGAAATTAAGTCGTTTACTGCGACTAATTTCTATCACATTCGGTGACCTTCATCAGGAGATTACAAGCGTGACGCGCCTGGTACTGTGGACCGCGGCGCGTTGTGTTCGTGATGTTAGTCGTAGTAAACGACTTAATTTTTACGCTGGCCTATATGTTACCCTAATCCAAAGTAAAAGTTATTTTAATTCCGCATCTAATTCTGAGAATGGAAACGGGATGATCCGTTTCAGAGTAAAGGAGTTAGAAAACATAACGACAAACTTTCGTATTTACAATATTAGTCTAAAATGTTAATGAAAAACTAGTAAAATATTTTATTAGTTTTATTAAAACTGAGTTGGATACTCTACATTAGCTTTCATCGTAAAAGTGTTCTATAATTTATGGAGAAGTGGAAGGCCCCGGTAATTAGATAGAATAGTCTAGAATAAAAAAAGCAACAAACAGTCGAATTGAGAACGGTCTCCTTTTTAGAAGTCGGTCGATTTTTTATATCATTGGTGGCGGACAAGCAAACGGGCCGCCTGATGGTAAGCGATCACCGTCGCCTATGGATACCTGTAACACTGGAGGCGTCACAGATACGCTGTCGTCCTTAATCTTACCCAGTTAAAAAAGCGATAAAACAAAACTAAAACAGTTTTTGTAACAAAAAGCAATACTACAGTAATGTGCCATTAGACGCAATAATGGACAAGTTGGACCAGAAACTACAAAGGAGCAGTCGTTTCGCGCCTACTCGACGAATCAGAAACTTTTAATGGTTTTCGTCAGCAATCTGTCTGTCCAAGCTTGCAGGACTAAAACTACAATATCGAGTAACAGTTACACAGCAGCGCTACAGTTATTCTGGCGAGTGAGATATTATCTCGGTCACTGTTGCTCTCGTTAGAAATGGCATGGCAGTGAGAGTGACGGAGCTAATCTCGAGCGCTCAAGTTTAGGGTCTCTGAACCGATAACCGTTAGACAATTAGACACGTTCTAAAGGAGACTGGATTTTTTTACTTACTCGTAGTGTGCCTTGGGATGCGATGGAGTTGACAGCGGCTGAGAAATAAGAATGAAAAACTAAGAATCAGGCTTAGTTTTATTGATACACACACTGAGAGCACTTGATTTATTTGTGTCGTTTTGATTCGTGTCTTTTTAAGTAAACCCATTTTACTTCTCCTATTTATTCCAAAAATGGCACCTACGATCTAGACACATACAATTGTATTTCATGCTTGATTGGCTGAAAAGCACAATTGGTTAGTTAAATGAGTAGGTACAACTGTGGTTTGTTGAAAAATGTAAAAAAAGGTAACAAAAAGCCAAATACACCAAAAAAAGATCCAAGGAGCTTGAGAAATCTCATCAAAAAAAGAAAAGCCATCAGCTTGAAGCTTTAGAAATCTCATTTAGAATGCGATCCAATTCGGTTCGGTGTAATATGTGGCCATCACAAACGTCTATACACCTCGTTATCGAGCCAGCTTTCCACCTGGCCACTTTCGATACTGAAATGTTCTACTTCTTACGAGAAAATGACATTTTGCTGCGGTGTCCATAATCTGGGTTTGTTTTATCATTGTAAGTAGACACTAATTAAAAATGTTGAATGAAACATTCTTAATTTGTGCTTACTTCAGCATTTAAGAGCTGCTCTTGTGGGTGGAGTAATTCCCAGGCTTGGCGGTCTTCGGCTAGTGTTTTTGCTTCCTTGTACGATATGAAATCTGCCTTCTCTTTGGCGAGTTAAAGTGTGTGTGTGTATGTGTATGTGTGTGTGTTGTGTGTGTATGTTGTATGTATGTTGAGTGTGTGTTGTGTGTGTGTTGTATGTGTGTGTTGTGTGTGTGTGTTGTGTGTATGTTTTATGTATGTTGAGTGTGTGTTATGTGTGTGTTGTATGTATGTGTTGTGTGTGTGTGTGTGTTGTTTGGTGTATGTGTGTATGTTGTTAAATGTAGAATACATTAAACGTA
The DNA here is from genome assembly GCA_949125135.1 of Alcis repandata. NCBI lineage: Eukaryota > Metazoa > Arthropoda > Insecta > Lepidoptera > Geometridae > Alcis > Alcis repandata. Next base: position 6,006,021 of record OX421235.1, on the reverse strand, counting down.
CTTAATAATACCTTGTATGTTTTGTGTTGTACTTCGTCATCGCATAAAAACTATAAATTAACAGTATATGCATTGAGGTCTTAAAAAAACGCGTTTTCAATGGAAAAGTAAATCTATCAGATCAGAGATCACTATACATATATATATAAAATCTCGCATTTATTTATTAGCTTTAACCCTTTTCCACGTAAGTTCTTATAAAGGATGAACTGAGAACAACATATTGTTTACAAAGCATAAATAGAGAAACGAATACTAGTAGAGCCCTAGCGTAAGCTATGAGTAGAGTAGCTTGCCTGAGGTTAGTCTATGGTTTAAGGAATAAGAGATAAGTGTTGTAGATTGAACGTGCATAGCTGTCGTTATCTTCTTCTCCATCTTATCTTCTTCTTTTTATAAATAAAAAAATTAATCGATGTTCGTTTGTCTGGCTAAAACTCGAGGCTGAACCGACTTGTTTTTTTTTTGGTTTTTTTCGCTCTAATCCAGGGAAGGTTTAAAAGTAAAAAAACAGCGGGTGAAACCGTCGAGAGCTAATTTCAAATAAGAGAGAGTTTGATTTGACTGTTAATTAAACTTATTTAATCAAAGCTTATTAAACTCCTTAATCCTAAAATAAAATGACTGTTAATTACATTATTTTTATTACATTAAATGTTTGTGAACAAATAATTACGAGTATGTGCCAATTTCAGATAAACGAATAAGCTACCGTTAAGAATATATGTGAAGATGAGAATTTTACAATTATTTGCGGTTTAATAATTTTGTCATGTGAAATAATATACTTCTTATCATTATCAGTGTGTGACCGCCCACTGCTGAGCCTATGCCTGTTTTCTTGTACGCCACTCGTCCCGATCCTGTCCTGTCCGGTAAATAATAAACTAACAAAAAACTAATTAACATTGTTAGTTCAACAACCCAAGCTTTATCTAGACCTCCGAAACTAAGCCGATTTGATACAAAAAATATCAAAAACGCTACCTGCTTGTTACATAAAGCCCCTGTTAAAATTTACATTCCGAACGAGCAGCGTGGATGGGTCGCTGTCCCGGCAGCTTTTCCTTTGGGCCTTCGTCTGAATGGCTACATATTTCTAATGGCCTAAACTGGGGAACCGTGTCTTTCGGAAACTTGCAGTGCCTATTTGTTTGCGATTTTTCTACGTGCGGAATTAAAACACGCTTGTGAAATTGATGCGTTAAATGTTTTATGTTGTATGATTGTTTGTTGCATTTTAACGCTCGATTGAAGTATCTTTTGTTGTGTAATAGTTGCACGATTACGGTAACCGGATCATAACAACCGAAATAATGCTTCTACATGAAAAGGGCTAAATTTAATTCCAAAACGATACCACGTTTTGGAATTCCAATTATCAACAACACTTTTATCTACTCATATCGTAAAATTCGAATTATAAACTTCAAAATCTATAATGACATACTTTAAAAACACAATATCGAAATAAAAAAATAGAATCATATTGTTTTGTACCACTTATTTTTCAAACAAGATAATGTTATAATCATTGATATATTTAATCTGAGGTCATGGTACTTTTTTTGTCATTCTAATTGTCTGTGGCATCGCATTTGCGGTGACGACGGTTTTGGCGCGATTGATTCTATTTTTAAATTTCGGTGCTATGTTTAAAAAGTATGTCAATATACCTCTAAATCGTTTTGAAGTTTTTTACACGACGACGAGTTGTTTTTTTAATTACGGAAAAGTATCAGCATTTATTTGATTACTCCTAAAAGCAAGTTTCTTCTTATGAGGTAATTCTTTACATCTGCTGCCTACGCCCAAATTCTGCTTCACGATTTAGGATGTTTTTTTCATCATTTTATCTGACTAAGTTCTACACCACGCTACGTTCTTTCTTACGCTGCTCATACCTTAACTTATGAACCAGTTTGCATATTTTAAACGATAAATTAGTTTTATGAATCTAGCTGCGCAGTGATAAAAATTGGTGTTGATTACAATGATGAAAAGTAGCGTTTTCAAAATTTGATTGGTTGAGTAGTTAGGGCACGAAAGCGTAACAAACAAACTCACTATTACTATGGAAACTAAAAAATAAAGGACAATGTTTTTGCGGAGTATATAGAGCTACAATACAAAACACAATGGTTTTGAAATATTTTGTTTGATACATTTTGACTCACTCTTAGGTCTATAATTTTAGTTGGGGTCTCGGATCTCGTTTTCTAAGCATAGGATCTCGGTAAATACCTACTTCTGTCTTGACTGTGAATCTACGAACACACAAACAAGGTGCTTGTCTAAATCCACAAAAATATTACCCCATCTTTAGGGAGTTGATAGGCGTCTCGTAAAGGAGTATTGCCAGTCTCAAGAGAGCCTATTTATTTATTTTTGTTGTTTTGTTGTTCACACACGTCCCATTTACAGCGAGTTGAGGAATGGTATGTTTATACAGGGTTATAAGAAAAGGGTATGCTAAGCCCAAAAAATATCGTAGTAATCATCGTTATTAACAACTTTTAGGTACTTATGGGACCAACCTTGCAATTACGAATAAAATCAACTGCTCCATAGAACAAGAACATTATTTTTACAAAACAAAAAACAAAAACCGACTTCAATAGACCGACTATTGAGTTATTCATCTATTTGTCGCGCACGTACTTAATGCAAATTTAAGACTTATATAGTTTTTTCATGGATACCATTATCAGAACTGGACTAAATTGAAATGGGACCAAATGGGAAGCGTCAGCTTTCTAATAAAAAAAGAATCATCAAAATCGATTCACCCAGTCAAAAGTTATGAGGTAAAAAAAAAAAAAAAAACATACAGTCGAATTGATAACCTCCTCCTTTTTTGAAGTCGGTTCAAAAAGCCAAATGATGAGTCAACAAAATGTGTGTCTCAACAGCAGATTTTTCTTTTTCAGGGTTTGTCTCGTAGTAAAAAAATACTAAATAATGAGTATTATCTATCATATAAACTTTTTTCGATTACCATAGAACTTCTTGTTAACCTTGTAGATATCGTGGAAGAGTAACAAAATCAAATGTTCTGTTTCAACAAAAATTTGCTTCAGATTTATCTTAGTGTTTGGCTAGGTGAGGGGTTCTAAACAAATACAATACATAGTTAATGTAAACACAATGTAAGTAGAGATGGGGTGAGTGCTCCACAAATACGTGTTTTGAGATTGTTTTAGTTTCATTTGTTGATCTGTTACTGGACAATTGGACATAGTCAAAGTCTAAAGGACAATGCACTTTGCGAAGTATATGGAGTTAAATACCTTTAAACTAAAATGTCTCTTACAATGGTTTTGTAAGATATTGTTTTAATTGACACAGAGATACTCACGTGGAATTAGGTCTAAAATGTGTCGTCGCTAAGTTTTTGTTTAATATTTTTTTAGCTTGCATACATACATAATTACATACCTACATAGTATACCTTGCATATAATCAGTATACTATTTAACCTTATTTTGATTAAGACTGTTTTGACAGAAACATTTTTGATTTATGAGTAGGCAAAAAACAAGACTACATCTCTAAAAATAAGGTCGAATTCTCGTTAAATGCTATGGATTATTTTTGTGGGGGTTAGGGTATGTTTGGGGCATAATTGTAGCATTTTCAGGAAATCATTTCGGAAACTTGTATTCCCTATTTTGTTTGTTTTGGTGAAATAACGTTGGTCGGTTTCTGTTTACTAAAATAAGAATTTAAAAGGGTTTGTGAGATTTGTTTAAGAGTTCTTGCTAGATACAAGTTAAATATTCTGATATATTTTCTATGCAATTTACTACTCATAATAAAGTCTTAATAAGTCAAATTAACAGAGCTTGGTATATTGTAACGATTGAAAAAAAATATATATTACCTAATTTTGTTTGTCTTAAGCTACATCTACCCGAAGCTCTTTAAAATTCCAATATTCACTTTCAGCTAATCTTAGCAACGGCGACTGTATCCTGTTTGTCACTTAAATTTCAGTAATCGTCCCCGCGCCGCTTCCGCGTTCCGACTGGTGGGTTAGATTTGCATTTAAAGCGGGCGCTCACTATCACGGCGCGACGTTATCTCGGCCGAGTCGCTTCCTGGCTTAATGCGCCGCCCGACGCCGCCCGACAAAAAGGTCTCGTAGAAAAATGGCGAAAACATTTTTTGGTAAGCTAGCAAGTAGCAAGGAACCCTTTTAGAAGCTCTATTAAAAGAAGAAAGATCTATTCTCGCCGCCTTTGTAAGGTCGTTGCTGTTAGATAGGGAATAAGTGCTTACCTTTTTCTTAAAGAATGTAGGTCGTTCAATGTTGTCGTGAAATGTAGGTTGCGGGTTTGAATAATGAAAGGTTTCTGTAAAAATATGTGCTTGATATTTTTTGGTCTAGTTTGAAATGTTTTGCGGAATACGTGGGTTTAGCATGTCCGTGCCTCATTATTTTGTGGAACAAAGTCTCAGGTCTACAACCGTGTTTCTTGCCTACATATTTCTTAATAATGATTGTTTGGCTAACACACTATGCTATTTGCAAAATTAATGAGAATAGGTTTTCTATTATGTACGAGCTTGGTTTTTTGGCGAATCACACGACTTTTGCACGTACCTACCTAGTACTTACTTAATTATTTCTTAGAAAAACGCTAGAAATGTACGTAAATAAATCATGTTACTTAACGTTGTAAAATTATTAAATGAGACATTTCTATGTAGTAATTTTTACATATACGAGTATTTTAAGATTTCAAAAACGATTTCATCGATTTTAATAATATCGTTCTATCTAGCTTTAATCTCTGGGAAAACGCATTTTTCGAATTTTTCGAACGAAACTCGGTGGCCAGGTACCATTTACTTTCAGTATACATTTTAGACTTAGAATCTACAAAAATATAAAAAATACACCGACAGCAAAAGATCAAAGTGCAAGGGTTGCAATAAATTAGCAACAAATTAGTATAATAAGGTTTCGCAGCGTGTGCGAAATGTTCTCACATTAATGGCGGAGACATGAAATGCCTCGGGGTTTAGCACATTTACCCGAGTTTGCCTGCAGGTAGTGTATCTTCAAAGCAGCTTACAAACGGACACCCCCAGACAACATTCGCTAATTCACTTTGATGTCACCCCTCTTACCTCACTCTCCCCTCACCCTTCTCGTAACGAGAAAACGCGTCTTAAAACTTTAAACACGGGCCGAGGTAAAATATTATTAAGCGTTCGCAACAATTTTCTAATACTTTTTTTAACGAGAAATTGTTTTCAAAGTTCTTTGAGTGGGTGTTTCTGAAAAACTCCAAGGTTTTGTGTCGAAACTTCAAAGCGGAATTTAATATCGGTTAAAATGTTCAAATTACCTTTTTGTGATTTTATTAACAACTTGCGCAGAGTGATTAATTAATAGGGAATTAATAATTAATTGCTAATTTAGTAGCTGCCAAAATAAAATTGCTACCTAAACAAAATCTAGTACAGCCGAATATAATTAGGTATCCTTAACGACTTTATCCATTTTTGGCCCCTTTGAATTAACTTTAACATTGCTTAGATTGACTTAAATCATTTAACTAAATGTGTAATGCGAAAATAAAGTTCGTAGAGCTAGCTAATGTCTATGTCTATTTACTTTAGCAGCATCCGTTAGAAGACCCTTTATTTTGAAAATTGATTTTTGGATAAATTGGATTTCATTCAAATGACGTTGGTGACTACTATGAACTTTTTTCAACTTAGCTAGCATTCACTATTCTTACAGCCCTGTGTATAGTTTAACACAATGCATTTGAACAATCCACGTTGCGAACAGGCACAAAGTATGCAAACAGCACTGACCACAGGTATGTCAGTTGTTGAGAAGCCAACTTCGCAGTGGAGTTTGAAACATAACTGTGGAAAACAAAATATGAACCACAAAGCGTGCTTGCGGCCGCTTTGTATCGTTTTCAATCTTCGTTATGAGAGCACCCTGTAGAGCGTAGACGAGGACTGGATAACCTGAAAATAAAACTAGCAATGTGCAAACTTGTCATACGTGTTAAGTAACATATTATTATGTAGCTAGTCTTACTTTTATACCTCTGTTAGACTTGCCAAAGTAAAATACGATGACCAAAATATAGGATTTCTAGATTTTAATTTTATCTTGATTAATAAACATCAAAATAACTTACCTTTTGGTGTGTTCCGGCAACTTTATTAACTTTGTTATTTATAAACGTAGAGTAGCCATGGTATAGCCACTCCGTCTTAGGTCTGTTTCGATCGACCTTACAATTTTAGAGAAAGACAAAATTAAAGATGGATTAACTACCCCAAGGCTATATTACCCGTTTATTAATAAGAGGGTGAGGGGGCTTGAGATTTCATTCCAGGCTAGTTTATTTACCAAATACGCTGTCACATTTTACTACATAGGAATATTTTGGTCAAACGTCAGCTTTTATAATGTTGTGTTTACATACCCGTTTCGTTTATCTCATACCGATCTCGATCTGCTGTTTTCGGTCCTCGCCCTGTAACCACTGGCCTTCCACAAAGCAATATCGCTGAAAGCTTATAACGTGCATTAACTGCAGGACACAACGCATTCCACCGGGGACGTCAACATGGATTATCATATTAAAATCTCTTTGAGAGACTTTTTAGGGTTCCGTACCCAAAGGGTAAGACGAGACCCTATTACTAAGACTCCGCTGTCCGCTTGTTTGTCTGTCCGTCTGTCACCAGGCTGTATCTCATGAACCGTGGTAGTTAGACATTTGAAATTTTCACAGATGATGTTTTTCTGTTGCCGCTATAACAACAAATACTAAAAAAAAAAACAGAATAAAATAAATATTTAAGGGGGCTCATTTACATTTTTCTATGGAACAGCTGATTTTTTTCGCGAATTCGATTTGGCTCCATAAAATTGTTCATAATAATGGGTACTATGAGCTTTTTCTGGCTTATATGCGGCTATACGGCTTTCCTTATAGCCCTGTATTTATGAAAGAAATGCTAAATTTGTCGATCGATAAAATACTGTACTTGCACCATCGATGTTCCAAGGTTTAGGCCACTCAAATACTTCTAACAAAGCTAAACCTAGTAAAACGTCTAAATAAGTAATTTACAAGAGCCATTTACAATGTGCCTACTAGTTGCTAGTTGCCCGTCTCAGACACTTAATTCGGGGCACTAACGTAATTTCATCATCATAAAGTTCCTAGTCTCAAAGAAACTACTCGGCACGTGCTTAAGGGCCAGATATTAGCGCATCGCAGTCTCGTTTGCACATGTCGGCATTTTCGAAGGCACTTAATTATGTATTTAGGCATTCTAGGAACTTAATTTCTTAACTTGAAAGTTATTAAAAATTACCATAGGTTTAGTTTTTTGCTCAGGAATAATTTAGCTTAGATCTATGCAAGTTTCATTTTCTGTAAATGAAATTTTAAAATGTTGACCATTTTCAGATATGAAAACTTGTCTAGATCAGAATTATAAAATATTTTCTGAATATTTGTGATGGTTTTCTCAGAAAAATATCTGATTGCGACTTTTCATAACTAATCACATAAAATATGTATATTCAGTGATTCGGTAACCTTCAAAAGTGCTGAGATGTGCGAGCGACATGGCGTTGTATTAATTTCTATTCCTTACACTTTCTTATTGCATCACGAAACTTATAACAGTAAGATTCCCTCTTATTTGCACAGAGGTGCAAAGTAAAATAAAATCAGCTATTCGCGTAGCATTGTCCGATATTCTAGTTACGACTCAATTATCTTCAGAAAGTAAGGAATACCAATTAACATCCTTTTATGCTGTCCTCCGGTCGCTATAAAACGAGTCTTGAAATTTACCAACTTATCTTTACATTCACAAAACATGTCTATAGCGCAATCTTGAACTGTATAAGCCAACAAATAAAGACAATGTCTTAAAAACCATATGCAAAGTTATCGTGGTTTTAGAAGCGTAAGAACTGATGCACACTCATTTGCAAGTGTCCCCGGCTAGATTACGTTTTGACATGGCTAACAAACAGAGAACCAGTTGAACAGGAGCCGCATGATCTATGCATCTTATTAATTTAAGAAATAAGGAGGATTTGTGCCATGAAGGCTGATTTATTTTTGTATGCTCACTGCTGAGGCAGATGATAAAGTTTTTTTTTGGATTAAGCTGACTCGCGTGATAGGGTTTAATCTTATTAGTAGTTAACGGATGACATTTTACGATTAAGTACCGAGTTAGTTAGTAAAAAATGGTTGCTAGATAAAGTTGCATGCAGATCTTGCAGCTGTACAATGTAGATAAATAAATTTAAATAAGATTAGATTGTGTTAAATAATATTGTAAATGTAGTATATATTTTATATTATTTTATTTATGTATGCATATTTTGCATATAGCATTACAACCAATTCTGAAGGCATTTATAGATCTAAATCAAGTAAAAGGGCTAATATCCTTGTCTAATAGAAAGCAATGACGAATACAGTTAAATTTTTGGTAACTTTAGATCAACTAAAGCCTTTAAAATTAGTTAATGTAACGTTGCATAATCACGTAGCAACGACCTAAAAGTTCCAAATTTTTTGGTACGAGTTTAGATATACTGAATATGAGAAAACATTGAGTTTGAATTCTTATGTTTGCACTAAAAACAAATAGATAAGTTAGTGACAGCATAAAAGAGCTTAGATTTCTACTGAGACTAGTACTTTAGAATAGAAATAGACCATTTCACATAATAAGGTACATTCGAGTGCACATTTTAGTACTAGCCGGATCTCAAGCGAGCGCGCATTGCGAGGTACGCTCCTATCTCGCTCTGGTTGTGAAGCTAATCCCGGTTCAGATAAAGATAGAAGATTACCTCGCGAGGCTCAGTCAATCAAGATCCGGATATTGACATGTTATGTAAAGTAGGCATCTGCATTAAAAATACTCATCTTACGGTGAGCAATGATGCAGTCTTCAACGGAAAACACTTGCAAATATATTCACTCTTGATTTGAAGACTTTTGAAGACATTATTATATAATTATATATATCGGACAACACCTAGGCAGATAATTCCAACGCAACTCGCACATAAAAAGTGGTAAGCTTAAAACTATAATTTCACTTAGTTCATACTAACAGTATTGTTGGGATCTGTAAAAAGTCTCATGTTGTGGTCCTAGTGAGAAAAATATATTGTAACATATATTTCTGAACCACACTGTACCATCGAAGGCGGTACTGTTGGCAAAGCAGGTGCCAACTCGGTCCCCATTCAATATGGTGCTATTGTACCATTATGGGTAATCGAGATGAGGCGTCGAATTTATTACAAATATTGCCATTTTAACGGATATATCGTGGTTTGGTTCGCAGTTGCTTTGTATCTTATTGAGGAAATTGAATAATGATGCAGAAGTTTGCAAGAGTTAGTAAGATACAGATCTAAATAATTACTTGTTTAAGTGTAAAGTAACCTTTCGTTTTATTAGCTGGCGGTTAAACATGAAGTAACTTTACGCTCTAAGCTATATAGTAACTAATATAACTGACATGGAGATTATTTTTTAACCAGATTTATCATGTATCGGCAATTTTTTTTGTATCAAATTGTGGGACTGTGGCACGCTGCATTCATTTATTTGAAAATACTGCTCGGAAACAGTGTCGTTTGAAGCATTCTTTTGCTTCCCAAGAAAACCTATATAATTATGTATTAGTAGTTTAGTACTCTTGTAGTAGGTACTTTCGCAGATGGCCTCTAACCCAAAAATCATGGACTCTGAGGGTAAAGAAAACAATAGTACAAAGCTAGGCTAATTAAAGTGTAGGGTGACCCTACATCCAAATAAGATATCGTAATACAATACAACATTTGTTGTCCGACAGCAAAAAAATTAAAGACAGCATTTCAAATATAGTTGTCAGGTCCTTGGCAGCACGCACGATCATGCTACTTTACAATATTTTGACATATTTTCTTGCGGCAAAGCAACTGTTTTTCTTGTCAAACAACATGTCAGTAAGAACCAGCGTCCCTATCGGCTAATTTACGATCTTCGAAGACAGAATTTTAAGTTTTTAATTTTAGCCGATTCTGAAAACAATTTAGTTCAGTCATCCATCTTCAAAATCTTGAAAATTTAAGGCCAGAGTGACGTCACCTCAGGTAACCCCATCAGATAACCACATTGGCCCATTACAAATTTTATGCACCCAGAATAGAACATAAGGGAAGTTAGCCGATACATCATGCGTAAAACCGTATTACGAAAACAACTACCTACTACCGTATTCACAGAAACAAAAGTAGGTATTACTCCGCTCGTACCTACGCTATGCTAGTACAATACTAGACGGCCAGCAGCGTTACGAACCACGTTTAATGCGGTGCACCACTGATGTATTTACGACTCCTGGGTCCGACGTGTCGTCCGACCGAGTAATTTAATCGCCATTATGACGCTTGCGATTTAATGATTTTACGTTGCATTTTGAATGTGAATGTGAATTTTGAAGAGCTGTGAATGATGATGATTATTACGCAGGAGTTCAACAAACCTTGATAGAAAGCATATTTTTACTACCAAAATAACATTCGCAGTGTTTGTATCAACTTTTTATGGCAAATCGATGGAACATTTATGGAAAAGTCACTTCAAAGTCTATTTGAAATACATGACACTTTATCATTCGTATGGTGTCGTAAACAATTTTATGCATTAGGGTGTTATAGATTAGATAGCTTTTGAAATTCTGAACATGTTTTTGAAGTACTTTTTCCATAAATATTTTTTAGTGGACTTGTTTGTATTTTATTGCCAGCTTAAAAGAGCTTAGGTACGTACTTATTCTTTCTTATAGGATCAGATATTCCAAATTTAAACGAAAACGAAAAAAATAAATTGCTATTCTATTTCTAAAATGACAATCGCTAAAGATTTTACATTTGAAAAAAAAAGAAAACAAATATAATTAGACAACAAACAAAGAAAATATAATTAGAAAAGACACTAATAAATGTATGGATGCGTGAGTAACAATAGATACAAAGTATAGGGATGTAATTATTGCTACTTTTCCCTGGAAACTGGCCGTGACCGCTGCGAATTCCACCAGGTAGATTTGCTACGCGTCGTTGCGGTCTTACCATTATTATAAGTAACAGACGACCAGCGAGTAACATGCTCCTGACATTAAAAAAAAACAAAGAAATAAAAATTGAGTAAATTTTGATCTAGCCCCGCTCTAAGTTTTGGGTAGCAATTTTTTGGTTTAGCAACTTCAGTCGCCATATTGCCGATTAACTAATTTATAATTTCGGTTGCAATGAACAGATGTTTTATCCTTTGCCATTTATTCCGTTTGTAGCCGCTTGAGGCACCCCCTCCCGCGGGTTTTTTTCCGTAGAAGCACCGGCGCGTCATCGTTTGTTTATGTTACGTCACGCGCCGGGCGGTCGACCACTTAAATGGTTTTTATGACTTAAACATTCGAACAAGGACCCACTTGTAATTGTTATCTTAGAGCTGTTGTATACACGTGTCGAATGACGAATGTTATCATAACATTGGTTGGCCTGGTATAGATATAAATCAGCGTATAACCGCTTACTTTACAAAAAAACATGGACTTTGAAGTTTACATATTTTTACTAAAAAAAGTAAAGCGATAATGTATGTTTTATACTATTTAGATTTAATCATAGACTCAATCTATCTATTTGTTACAAAATAAGAATACATTACTCACCTTAAAAGTATTTAATATCAGGCATCTAAAAACCAGCGAAAAAAAAATTTTCCGCGATTTTTTTTGTTCCCACTTCACTTCACTGTTTACATTTTGTCGTAAATTGTTCTTTCACAAAAACAACTGCACACAACTATTCTAGGATGATCGTTTTTCTATATTTTAAATAGATCATAACATTTATCACAGTAATTAGAATAACATTTGAGAAATAACACACACGGCCATCTACGATGATGATGCAACACTTGTCGCCGATTTCGAAACACAAAAGACTGTTTTACCATAAAATATATTGTTATCAGCCTTGTTAACAAGAATTTAAGGCTTATTATCCAAGAAAACCAGCATAACTAACGTTTTATTTACATAAAAACCGTCGATGCACCGCCGCCCAGAAAAAGTCAACACAAACTGACTTTGACTCGCGGAATATTATTTTTTTTCCAATCGAATATCCACTGAGTTTATAATGTTGCTGCTTCAAATTATTGACCTATTCAAGCGGAACGAGATGGCATTCATACTTTATAAGTCTTTTGCCTTAGTAAAAGCAGGATAGAGACTTTTTCTGAGTCTGGCGCGAAATAAAAATCCGGACACTACAGTGTCCGCGGTGCTTCTACGGGTTTTTTGAAATCGGACACTACAGTGTCCGCGGTGCTTCAAGCGGGTAGTATGTCTTTTATACTATAAAGGTAATTAAATTTGTAAAATTGGTTAAACATGCAAATGTTAGTAGCTGATAAACCCTTAACTAGTTCCTTGCGCGTCCGAAATTACTAAAAAATCCTATAAACTGGTGTGTTACGTATATTCAAGGTAATGGTCGCTCAGTGCTCACTCAGACTTGGACGTAAGACGGTGTACAGTGACGTCAGCGATGGACTTGCAAGTTGAGTAAGTAGCCTCGTAATAGTCACTCCTTTTGTCATTTATAACATTTTAGCTGCTGAAAACACATACCTTGTTTTCCTTGACCAACGCGAATGCGGCTACACACGCCAAGCGCGTAAAGCCCACTTTCTATACAACTGTGCGGTAAAACACAAACGCATTTTAAGTGTTAAAGCAGTTAAAGTGTTAATCATGTTCAAAATTTGAAGAAGGAAAAAGACAAAACGTAGAATTACTCAATACTTCAAGTCAATTAGAGAGATACGAGTATAGAGCATCCCTTGATACTCGTAGTTTTGTAGTGACGTTTGTACCAGGTCCTCGTAACTTTGACCACACGATGCCTTGCGGTCCAGTTTATGTGGCCCTTTGTTTGGTGCGTCGCCCGCGGCCTGTCATCAACCGTTAACCTACGCGCGGTAGCTTTGTTAATTTCACGCCGGTTTGAATTCGTCCTTACGACAACCTTAGTTATACTGGCATTAATTACGTTACAAGTTCTGCTGTGTGCATAGAGTTCAGTTTGTTACTAACTACTTGTGTATTCCTACTTATATAGTTGTATTTGCACCTCTCCGGGCTGGTAAAGCATCATCGACAGTGTTGCAGGTATTCATTGGCGGCTGTTTTGTTTAACCTCAGGCTGACCGTCTGTCAGTTTGCCGCTCTTTTTATATAATAAAGTTGTAGTCGTGTATTGTGTTTGTTTGTGTCTAGGTGTCAGGATGTCAGTTGTCTGTGTCTTTGTGTCTGTAACATTGCACTCCCAGGCTTAGAGATTTTTAGTGCAATCAATGTATCATTGTCAATTTTTTTTTTATTTGCTCGATGAAGTTGTTTAGATTTTGTCAAAGTGATTTATTTTTGTTGTATGGCTATCATCATCATAAAAAACACACTTATACTCCTCTGACTTGAGTGGGATACGAAAATAGTGTATGTTGTGGTAACAGAAAATAAATCGTCGCTTTGCCAAAAAATACGGCCAGTGTTCTTATTATTCATATATTTATAGGAACCTATTTCTTTTTACATTTCTTTTAGATTTAGACTTCTGTAGTTCAACTTCAACTGTTACCGCATTTTTCTTCAGTGATTTAGAAAAAAAAATGCACTTCCATTATATTTAGACTGGCTAATGAGAAATATTAAAAAAGTTTGAAACTGAAACCATTGAAACTAGGACCAATCTAAGCGGTCTTCTTTGCTTAGTCAAAAACCAAAAATATAAAACTCAAAAAATGCGTAAGAACTGTCTCACGAATAATAATTTAAATAGAAATGGTGTTGTTTTGAAACAATCACAGCAAATTCTTGAATTCAAGGAAGTCATAGGAATTTGAACCACTGGGCTTTATTCCCCGTGAAATCATCAATGCTGCTCTACGTAGCCTCTACAAATTGTTCCGCCGCGGCATAAATTACCCACTAGTGTCTAATTACACGAACTCCGGACGGTTCTGAATTTTGGCGGAAAATGAGCCCAGAATGATTTACGTTCTGCGAGCGGCCGAGTTTTACAATGAAATTATTTAATTCGTTCAATTTGGGTGTCAGATTTGCCACATGGCAATAAAAGCGGATCATTTTGAAATGGAACGAATTTCTTGACTTTTGAACTTTTATTAGCTGCGTTTTTCAGCTTTTTTGTGGTTTTCAAGTTTTTCCTTTTTATTTACAAAAGTATTCCAGTAGGCTGATTCAGCTATTCGAACATCGAATGTATTCGACGATTATCTTCGAAAAGTTTTCCGCCTTTGGAAAGAATTCGAATTTATATGTCAAATCTTTCCGAGATTTGACATATTCTTTCCGAAGCCGGATAACTTTTTGAAAATAATCGTCAAATATAATCGATGTTCGGATAGCTGAATCAGCCTGCTGGACCGTTTACAATTTGCACTATTTTTTTTGCTTCTTTTTTTAATACTCAGTAGTTACGGAAAGACAACAGGAGGACAAGGAGACAAAGTTACCTTCGGATCTGAATGTTCGCTAAATATTCAGTAAAACTCTTTTGAAATAGTCAAGCATTTTAGCAATCGGATTAAATTCTTTCAATGCCTTTACAGACGGATATTTTCAATAAGCTCAATAAAATCTATCCGAAGCTTTGGAAACGCCATACAAAGCTTTCAATTACCATCGACAAAGCGTCTGTTTAGCTTTTTCCAAACAGTGACACAAATGAAATGAAAAATGTTTACTTTGAAGACACTCCTTTTTATTCCAAAGTGTTCAAAGGAGAAGTGGCAATTGGAAAAAATTGCAAATGATACGGATTTTTCAAATAAGACGCTGGAAAAAGATTAAGAGATCGCAGAAGTCCGACGCATTTGAAGATTGCAGTGCTTGCTTGTTACAGGGTTGCCAATACTCTCGTTTTATTTTGTAGGTAAATTAAAAAAAAAACTAATACGATTCCATTTCTACATTTTGTTTAAAAGCGATGTTTAATACTTACATCGGAACTAATCAAACCTACAAACTATTATATATCGACTCCACATACCTACATGAGATAAGGATGAGATAGGAAGATGATGGTATGGTTTCCTATATGTCTTTTCTTTTGACTGTAACTATTGTAATATGTTTTACCTTATCTCACAGACAGAATTATATTATCAGGTGATGAAAGTCAGACATTGTATGAAGACAAAACTAATTGTCATTTACTAACCACAACATTTTCTCGACTTTGTCAGTAACAAACGTGATAGAAGCAACCCTACTCGCTCAGACGTACTTTATTGCCCGCTTCATTAAGCAAAAAGTGTGCTGATGTTACGGATTCAGGAAAACAACCAATTAATTACTTTAAGTAATTGGTAGTGGCTCTAACATAACTGTTCCTGTTTCTTGTAATTTTTTTTACGACTTATGGAAATACAAAAAAAACGGATTGATTATCCTAGATTGATTATGTGACTAGCTTCGTCCTATGGCTTCACCCGTTATTCTACAGGAACCTTTAACTTTTTTTTGTTAAAAAGTAACCTGTATGATAATCTACGATTGGTGTCTCTTGATTCATTTTTATTCAAATTCGTTCAGCAGTAATAACTTTACAAATATAATATTAGTGACAGTAGAATCCTTTTTCATAGCAACGGAAAAAGACGGAATGCGTTAAATAGAAGTCGTTTACTGTCTTTATGCAAATAGAACATAAAAAATCAAGCTCGAGGTTACAAGTGATACCAGTAGGTTGCAATAAGCAAAGTCATTATAACAAGACGACATTGGCCGCATTGTATTTTGAGTTACATCTCTTTGATTCATAAAATAAAATAATATGAAAAGATTACGACGTAAAAGAAATTAGCCAAGAAAGCACTGTAGTTTTAGAACCAGTGACCAGAAATCTTGAATTGAATGCTTCACAATACACGGTCTTAGTAAACTTGCTCCAAAAACGGCAAAGTTGGCGATTTCACGGTACAACTATTCCTTTCCCACTTTGACTTTTAACGCACATTTTGTAACTAAGAAATTTCGCTTTAAATTCTCATTTCGTTAACAAAATGTAAACAGGAAGTTCTGAGGCGGAGTCGGCAGACTGGGAAACGCGCTACATTCGAGCTTCTTCGGAGATATAATTGAAATTTTGTACAACTTTACTCGTATACCTTTCTACTTAATGTATTTGTTAGCGAAGAATTCTCACGAGATAATGTGCGAAAAGAGCCAAATAAATTACTTACGCATTTTTTACTTTAAAGTTAACTAAAGTTTTTTATAATCCTACACTTTTACTAAAGTTTTATTTACCTTATCGTTCAGTTCGTCTTAGGATGAAACAAACACAATTGTTTTCAGATCCAATTATCCGTTCAGTTTTCAATTATCCATACGGGCATTTTGCTATTTATTAACAAAAATGTTTTCGAAACAATTCTCGAATATTAAATGATCTACGAATTTGCTACGTCTGTAGAGAGCTTCGTAGCATAAACTTTTTATTGATTTCTTGTGTCCCAAACTTTGCAATACTTCGGCTAAATCAATTTAAGCAGGCTATTTGAAAACGTTAGCAACAGACGTTTTAACCTCATCTTAGAAATTACTCCTCGTTTGAATCCAGCTATTCAATTTACTAA
Organism: Alcis repandata; assembly: GCA_949125135.1. NCBI lineage: Eukaryota > Metazoa > Arthropoda > Insecta > Lepidoptera > Geometridae > Alcis > Alcis repandata. The sequence continues at coordinate 5,989,273 of OX421235.1, read as the reverse complement.
CCATGACGGTGAAGCCAGAGAACGTCGCTCAGTGATAAATGTGGCCACTAGCCCGCGGCGACTTCTTTGCAAGTACCCTCCTTTGATCTCCGGTACTTTATTTAGGGGCTTTTAAAATATTTCAAAGGTTATCTACCTTTTGTATTTTCCTAGTTAAATCCACGGATATAATTTTATGCAAGCTCCTTTAGATCTTTGGGAGGAAGATAATCGTAGGATACAATTAGGAGGCTTTTGTTTTGTAAGACCTTTCTTATTACTAAGGGATAAGAAAGATAACAATCGAATAATAATGTACTTAATACGAAAATAGAATTAAGTTGGGTTCGGTCCTCTTGCTTGACCCTGTATTTCATGATGAGTAATTTAATGGGAGTCATTGTTTTCTCAGTAAATTAGTATCAATTAGGTCGGAAAAGTCTTTAGAAAACTTGGGTATGGTGCTTTGATGCTTTAGACAACATGTTTTGGACGAATTTCTCGAAGCCATATTCTGGCGCATGTGATATTATCTCGCTTGCGGTTTCTCGTTAGAAAAGCAATGATAGTAAGAGTGACTGTACAATACGTGGCTTTTACGCGGCAATTGGCACTATGTATAATATCAATTAATTTTGGTTCTGTATGGCGTTCTATACAAAACTAAAACTAGCTGAGTCTGACTGTTCTGTTGTTTGTTGTTCTGTGGGTCCCGGGTTCGATTCCCGGCCGGGCAGATGTTTGAAAGATGAATTTAAATATCTGTTCTGGGTCTGGGTGTTAGTTGTCCTTGTCTTTGTGTATGTTCCATGGTGCTATGAGTGTGAAACGTTATTTATTTTATTTTGTTATGATGGTACCTAAATATGTTACCGTAATATTTTGATAAATGTTATATCTACTTAGTACCTATACCTATGTCATTTATCAAACTAAATAATATTGAACTTTTCCTCAAAGCTCTTAGTGAGCACTTTCGTTTGAAAGTTCGGAACCTAGCAAAAAAGTCATTATTGAGGTAGTTGGTAAGCTCTTTCCTTCATTATCAGAGAAACGTTCACAAAAACGTTTTGATATGGGTACTAACGTGTCACTCGTTGAAAGTCTACAGATAAGGGTCGAGAGGCCAGATGACTTTGGATTTTTGATCGAGTGGGTTTATATCTACCAAGCTTTACCGGCAACAATGACAACTAGAAGCTAAATTAATGTTTTAAGAGTAGAGGTTCAGTTTGATAATTTGGTGTATCAAGGCAAGGATGTATGGAAAGGCTCATCATTATGAACAATTTTTATTATAGGACCAAACCTGAAATCGAGAAAAAAATCAGCTATTCCATAGAAAATGTTCAAACACACTCGACAAAATGTATTATAGAACAGCTGATTTTTTTTCGCGATTTCAGAGTTGGTCTCATGATAAAAATTGATTATATTGATGAGGACTATGAGCCCTTTTCGGCTTAGCATACCCTTTCCGTATAACCATGTATAAATGTTTCGTAGTCCGCGAGTTCGTAGTTGGCGAGGTTGAAGGCCGAAAAGCCTCGAGCACGTCTCTGGAAAGTCTCTGGAATCAGCTAGTCTTCAATAATTTTCCATAATTAAACTGCTATGGAGTTCCGCAGTACATTCAAAAGTAAGGTCTTCGCTTTGGCGCGCTATATCATGAATTTCTTAAGTGCTTTGTCAACTTCTGGCTGACGTGAAGTATTACGTTCAAAAAAGAGACGGCATGCTAAGTCCTTGTGATGTATTTCTAATTATAACTTAGGTATATTTGCAAAAGCTGCAATAATTCCAATTGGTGCTCGAGAAAAACGTGCAGAACGGTATTAAGCACCGCACGCTACGTTACACCAAAATTGGTCAATTTCCGCCCAACGTTCAACTTCCCTTAACGTCTTAATGAAAACTAACTTTAACAAAACTTTATTTACGCTCTTTCTTCAAAGAAAGCAATTAGTTTTTAAATTGTATCCGTCGTTCTATTTAACAAGGATATTATAAAAGTACCCAGACTTTCTACTAAGTAAAAGAACAACAAAAGAAAATGTTTCTATAAACACGACATGAAAGCTTTTAGAACTTAATTAACTAGAATAATATTTTCGAATATTTTTTCCTCATAAGCATGCCATTATAATTAAGTACGCTTAATATAAATAAACAACCCACGAAATTATGTCCAGTCACCATAAAATATTATTTACTTTACTTTATGAGTCTGCTGAAATTAAGAGGAAAATACGAGTATAAGCAACTGTAGTTTTCTTGTCTTCAATTTAAAATTCTAATCTCGGTCGAGTTTCTGAGTAGGCAGTTAATTTTAATAAGGCCGGTGAAAGAGGATGGAAATGAAAAATAAAGTTGATCCGAGTTGATCCCAACTTGAACTAGATTAAAGTTAAACCATTGAGAGTCAACTGGGCTAAGCCCTGCCGGGTTTTAAGGCCGTCCATTCACTGGGAGACAGATGTAGCCGTAATGATGTACATTCAACTTGTGCATGCGGCTTCATGTTTGTCGTATGTTAGCAGAATTGGGACACATAAATATGAAGCTTGCATCTGAATTTGTTTGTGGACAAGTAAAGCGTACAGAAAAACTTGACTTCAAACTCGAAAAACAATCCGTGGGTACGATTTTAATCATGTACGTTTTATGGAACCGAAAGCCAAAAAGATTTTGTGAGATTTTCTTTTGAAATATTACTGTTATGAATATAGATGAAGACTATAATCTAAATTAATATCAATAGTTAAGTCATTGCATTGTAGGTATGTTCCAACTTATATCTATTTTTTTTTTATGTAATTGAGTGACGAGACGAGCAAATCGCTCGCCTGATGTTAAACGTCACGTTTGCCCATAACAGGTCTGCGCCACCCAGAATTTTGAACTCGCAGAATTCAAGACCCTGCGCGGCACAGCACTCCGCTCGTCACCCTGAGATATAAGTTGTTTAATCTCCCATTTGCCCTGTAATTTCACTGGAAACAATGCCCTTCCAACCGGAATACAGTAATGTTTGCACATTACTGCTTGGCGGTGGAATAACTGGCAAAGGTGTGGTACTTCCCCAGGCGGGCAAAAGAGCCCTACCACTACTAAACCATATTTATCTATACCCGATATCAAACCAATTCTCAGACGTTAGATCTATTTTTGTCTTTCTCATTAAGACGGACAATACATGTTAGTTACAGGGAAATAAATATACTTGCTCTACCTCGAATCGAACCCTATTTAGCGAGTTCGTTGAATTGTATTTTTTGTCTCTATCGATCTCGCGATTATGCAATATGCATAGGTATTATTGACAGTGTGTGTGAAGTGATATAGGTACCAATCAGCCCGATACCCCACGTGGATATACTGTACTATACAGTATCTGTTAGTTCCAGCCTTATTTGGAAAAGCCCAACAGACCTGGTCTATGTGAGAAGTTGTCACAGCTTTTTGTAGCAAAAATTAGCTTATCAATGATATAGATTTATATCTCGCAAGAAATGCACCTGTGCAAACAGTATTCACAGGACATAGCCAGCTTTATTCTATCCTTTTTTTAGTTTCCACTGTCCCCTCGGCTGGTTGTTGAATTACTAAGCCTATTAACAGTTTGTTAGCGAACCCTACAATGTTACTGGAACTATGCAACGTAAATTTTGAAATTCTCTGTTGCTCGCATTTTGTTTAAAATATAACTGGAATGTTATGAAATGATATTTTGAGAAGGTAAAGTTCAGTTTTCGTTTTTTAGAAGGTTTTGTGCAGAGAATTTATCCAAATAATGAAAATAGCTTCATATAAAATATAATTAGCAGGTATGTTATTACTTTAAATTGTTGGTTTTAGTAGAAGTATTATATTATTTGTATACGAGTTGTTATTGTCACGATCTGGTTACAATACAACTCAACCTCTAATCATCCCAGTTTTAGTATACCAGGTCTACACTCGAAGAGCGTTAAGAGCGTTAAGACCCTAGCCAAGTGCAGGTTGGTACATATACATCGGTACGCAATGTACCTATCTCAAGTCTAGAATTTCCTATGCAGTCTTCGCGATGTTTTTCTTTCCCAAAAAGCCAGTAGTCTGAAACTCAGAACATAACTTCCAAAGAAGCCGTTGCTATGCTACGAGGATACTACAGTGTTATTAAAATCATATCAATATGTTTAATACTCCATAATCACGTATGCTTAATTGATGGTTCCGCTCTATCAGAAGTAGGTCCATAATTGGGCGACGCCGAGTCCGCTAACGAGGGCGGCGACTCACGCGAGCCGGAAACTTGCCAATTGTGCTAGTTAGTTGCCGATTGTTCATGGAATTTGACAAGTTCAGTAACTAGCACCGTGTTGGCTTGTGGAAATACTGACTTACGTGACGTAATACGAATGTGTTGTTTATTTGAGAACAGCTACAATTCCTAGATTACTTCAGAGGTAATCAACCAGCAACAGCGAATGGTTGCCGCAGACGAAATCAGCCCGGAGTGTATCATCATAATTATCGTAAAATATCTGACGTTCCTGTGAACACAATATGATAGATGATTGGACGAAAGAGAGGATAATGAGGTAGCAGAGCATATAAATGGACGGACCTGTTTAAAATACTACAATACTTTAATAATTTTGCCTGGATTTAAAATTTCAATCGACAGCTTTGAATCTTTACTAGATTGAATGATTGAAATGGCGATTATCACTTGTTGCGTCTTTGTCATGCGAACATAAAATTAAACGATTTGAAAACTGTAAAGCCGGCGACTGACCTGTAACATTTCGTCGTAACGTAACGTTACGTTACGACGAAATGTTGCAGGTCAGTACAGCGAGCCGATCCGCTCGCTCATAGCGCCGCGTGCTCCACCACGCTCGCTTCGAATGCTACGTTACGGCAAAATGCTCAGGTCAGTCGCCGGCTTTATAATTTGATCACCCTTCTCTTTTTATGGTTAATGTTTTCGCATTTTTCATCATTCGCAAATAGGCGTGTTTTCAGACGTGGTAGCTTCTTCACATTCACAGTTTATAAATTTTGTCATTTGCGTGAAAATATTACCCGCAGCTGTACTCACGGCTGTTATTTCTAAATTAACTTGAAATGCACCATCTTTGTGCACAGAGTCTTTGCTTAAAATATTCAAATCTCAATACGGCGCGTTTATGAATTCTATTAGCGATGATGAGTTCAAGCACAATGCGACGGTTAAGCTCGCTTTAAGCTGGATATCCTAGTGTGTTTGGTGCAAGTTAAAAGACAGAAAAACTAGAAGTCAAGCAAAGGACAGACAGTTTTTTGATGAGTGACCATGTTCAACTAACCGAAACTAATACTGGATGATAATCTAAATCGTAGGCATTGAATGTTTGCTTTATTACAACAAGCTAGATTGTAAAACTAATCACAAAACCTAAACTATTTGTCAACGGTTGTGGTTTTAACAATTCGAGAGCAGGATGTATAAATGCAGTTTTTTTAAATTGCAAGGGTTACATTACTTGCATCGTGTATAAAGGCAATCACAGTGCGTAGTTCTGTGGATCATCACGCATAGCTGACGACCATGAACAGCCACGCAACTATATCGCCACAGATTTGCCTGCGTTTCAAGCGACACTCTTCCTATAGTGCGTTGGCACGGGCTTCTCCGTGTCAAGCACGGACGGTAGAAAACGGCCTAAAGCCCCAGTACAGGTTGACGTCAAAACAGATTTCATTCGTGACTTCTATTTCGGTTTCTTTATTGTGTTTTCAAGTTTTCTTACCGCCAGTCTTGACAACTTAAGCCGCGTTTCACAACAGCACTCCGCGAGAGATACGCGTCGCGAACAAGCACGTGTACAGGATTAAGTTGTTGCGCATAATAACAACCTACAGACTTCATGTACACTGTACACCCTCTATTTTGATTACCGAGGTTAGTTACTGTTGCTATGTACATTGTATATGGAAAAACATGGCCAGCTAATCAAGCCATGTGCGTAAATTTTGGTGCTTTGGTTTTCAGCGTCGGTTACCTTACGAAACGAAGATTTTGGGCGAAGATCATTTTGTGTACCATTTTTTTTTACCATTTTACTATATACATATGATTATTGGTCACTGTCTTAGCCTTTAGAAACTTCACGAGAGTAAGAGTGACCGACGTGATATCGTATCCGCAAGATATAGAGCATCTGATCGATCAATTGATCTGATCTGATTACCTGATTATGACGTTTGTGATTCCGCCTATAAATCAATCAGGAACGCAAAAATAATAATGTTAATCTTTTTTTTTCTTATTCGTTAATAGGCTTGCATTTAATCACCATCTTGCCGGATGGTAAGCAACGATACGGTGTACGATGGAGCATGCTTGCCTAGAAGAAACCGATTCACTCGTGACTTGAAGACACCTAGATTAAACGTAAATCAAAATCTAATCTAATTTTAAATCGTATGTAAACTAAAAAGTGGTAAGCATATATGACTAACTTGACTGTATGTACGAACTAAATCAACTAATCCTTCGCTAGATAATTTATTTGGACACAGTTCGGACCTTGAAAGCGAGCAAAATAGATTCTCAAGTAAATTTTAACGAGCTCCATATTTTACTCTCCTTCGGTACATAAATCAGAACAGTCCGATTTCTGTTGGCATGGAACTCTAAGTCAGAGGATACTCAACTAGCTTGGCCACTATGATTACTTTAGGATTTTTAAAGTTCAATCGACGATATAGTGGCTTTTATAAAGATACTCTACTCCGGGTTTTGTCTTTTTCTCTCTTCAAAATGTTGAACTTTGAACTTTTTTAACCTATTCCACGAAAGACCCGGTTAGTTTTGACACCTTGACTTTCAATGCTATAAAAAACCTAAAAGAAAAGTAGTTGTTTGTTTATTGGTTGAATGGACTACTGTACTTTGTTTAGAATTTAGTAGACGTAGTTACGGATATACGTGGTAACTGGTAACAAACATTCACACACACTTATACATAAACTTTCACATCTATAGCATTAGTAGAATTCAGGCCAGTGTAAATAAAGCCCCTCATACCTTTCCTCTTTCATTATGTCAATGCATATTCCGTATGAGAGTGGTCGATTGCAGGGGGCCGGCCAGGCCCTAGTCGATTATTTGCCGATACAGACGACAATCAACCTGAATTTGCATGAGAGCCGTATTGAATTGACGCTGGCGACCGACCGACGTCAATTGTGATGAAATACGGCAAAGGCGTAGGTAGCTTTGCTGGATGTGATAAGCGCTAATGTGCGCTAACTGACAGATGCCACATTTTCTACCGGTAGCGGCGAACTATTAAGTATAAGTTTTATTTGTCACGTCTAAACGGATAAGTGGTGCAAAGTCACATTAAATTTTTTCAATATTACACTATGATGAAGATGAAGAACATGAACCTGAACATGAAGATTTACCTAACAAAAAATAAATCCAATTAAGTAATATGATGAAAATTTTGGTTTGTTTTAGTTATACATTGTGTTAGTGGGCGATTTGTATTGTATATGAAAACCATGCTTAGTTTAAATTTAGTAATAGTATTATGTTAGCTGATTTTTTTATTCGCGAATTTCGAGTTGGTCCTATAGTAAAAGTTGTTCATAATGATGAGTACTATGAGCCCTTTTCGGCTTAGCATACCCTTTATGAATAACCCTGTATAGGAGCTGTTTGCCGAACATTTTACTTGATAAATAGTGAGCGATAATTATGTTATGTGGTCGATAAAGAACGCAGACACAATAAGAAGGTATTTTTAATCGTGGCTATTACAAATTTAGCACTAAAATTAATATTTTACTATTACGATATGCAATAATTTATTTGCAAAAAAATATTTGAAATGTAACACTACACTTTATAAATATAAAGAAGAATTCTAAAAAGCATTGAATTTAACCTATCTAGTGAAGCTTATTTCGTGGCTAAAATTTGCAATTCAGTAATCTCCCGTTGAAGTGAAAGATGCGAGTACAATTTTAACTGCTTCTGTTGATGAGTCGTTTTGTATAGGTTATAAAGACGTTAAGTACTAATGCATGTAATTAGTAATGTTAATAGGCAATTAGTAATTAAAATAATTCCTGAATTAACGACTACTACATTTACCCTTTTATGTTCGTTTGAGAAGTAATGATTTCTCATTTTGATTGATTGAATTTGAATTTGAATGATGCCTTTCTGATTTTCATGTAACCTTTTAAATTTTTCAAATAAAAATCTGTTTCTGAAATAACATTATAGAGATATATATTAATATAATACTAGCTGCACCTGGCGGTTTACCCGCGGTAATTTTTTTTTAAATAATATGTATCCTATGTTTCTTCTCCTCCCTCCCTCCTCCCTCCTCTTTTCTTATCCTGTGTATGTAGTTTCATGATGATCGGTTAAGTAGTTTTCGCGTGAAAGCGTTACAACCAAACTTACATTCACGTTTATAATATTAGTAGGGAGAGTCTAAAACCGTAATTTTAGTGCGTGGATCTTTAAAACACAAAACCCTAACATAACGTTAAACCATAACAGTGAATTGAATTACATACAGACTTTAGCGGCCCTATTCGGAAATGGATTATTTTGCTTCGAAAACCGACGTAGTTTTGCCTCATTATGTTATAATACCAGACTACTATAAAATTAGAGTATCAGACTCAAAAACACGTTAGCATTCAACAAAAACAACAAAAAGTATTGACAAAGACGAAGATAATACAGAGACAGTAATAACATAGGAATTAAGCTTAAAAAAGCGATCTTGTTGCTAAAACCTTTCAGACAACCCTCGGATAAGAGATGTCCCGTGCAATTAAAGCAAAATGCCAATCGAGATGCAACCGTGAGCGCGCCACGCTTGTAAACTCACCTGATGAAGGTCACCGAATGTGACCGAAACTAGTCGTAGTAGACGACTTTTTACGTGAATATTCCTGTGTTAATTACAACAAAATGTGTCTAAATCACGTTAGTTTCCATAGTAAAACAAAATGGATTATTTTACTTCGTTATCACATGCTCGTAGTTCTAAGAGCGAATACGAGATTTGTTTCGCAACTAAACTAGATTATATTAGAGCTGAGCTGTGTTTGCTTTGGCTAGTTTCCAGGGGTGTTAGTCACGGACCTAAGCTAGGGTTCTGTCTACACTACCTATTAAACTTAGGTAATTTGATGTCAACTTTACACAAACTATGAAGGATTCCCGCTTGGCCTTTGTTAGACCTAAATTGGGTTTAAGGGTGCTTAATTATTAAAGTTGATTGATTGTTTGTGTTCACAACTTACGCCCTCATGTATGCGTGTAGGTACTTGCTGAGTTATCAGTAAGGTAAGTTTGAAATTGCTTTGAAGTTAGTATTAAATTCGTGATAGCAATACGAGGTATTAGGTACGAGTATGAAAGAGCATTTCTCACATTAAACTAATTTTGAATAGTACTAGATCGAATTTTGAATCATTATATCAAAAATATAGTCATTTTTAACCGACTTCAAAAAAGGAGGAGGTTATCAATTCGTCTGTATTTTTTTTTTTATTATTATTTTTTTTTTTTTTATGTTTGTTACTTACCTCATAACTTTTGACTGGGTGAATAAGGTGAAATAAAAATGATGTTCAGTTTTGTAAAAACAAGAACATTATTTTTACAAAACAAAAACCGACTTCAAAAGACCGACTATTGAGTTATTCATCTATTTGTCGCGCACGTACTTAATGCAAATTTAAGACTTATATGGTTTTCTCATGGATACCATTATCAGAACTGGACTAAATTGAAATGGGACCAAATGGTAAACGTCAGCTTTCTAATAAAAAAAGAATCATCAAAATCGATTCACCCAGTCAAAAGTTATGAGGTAACAAACATAAAAAAAAAAATGATAAAAAAAAAAACATACAGTCGAATTGATAACCTCCTCCTTTTTTGAAGTCGGTTAAAAAAAACATACAGACGAATTTATAACCTCCTCCTTTTTTGAAGTCGGTTAATAATGTTCTTGTGTTTGATGCTCTTTAAAAATTTAAGTGTAATTCAGTTCATCAAGTAGGTGTCAACATTACTGTGTTCCGGTTGGAAGGGCATTGTTTCCAGTGAAATTACAGGGCAAATGGGAGATTAAACAACTTATATCTCAGGGTGACGAGCGCAGTGCTGTGCCGCGCAGGGTCTTGAATTCTGCGAGTTCAAAATTCTGGGTGGCGCAGACCTGTTATGTGCAAACGTGACGTTTAACATCAGGCGAGCGATTTGCTCGTCTCGTCACTAAATTACACAAAAAAAAAAAAAAAAAAAAAGGGGTACTCTAAAAATAATATCAGACACTTTTTTACCCATTGATGAGCTGAGCATATATGTAATTTGTGTCCTCTCCAAGAACTTCATTTCTGATACCGTTGTAGAGTCTGTCTCGTCTATTCGGGACTTTTCTCTTGCCTCACTGTGCAGCAATACAGCTCACAACCTCAGTCTGTGTTTAATTTCGCTGTTTATTTGTGTGTTTCCGTCTAAATGAAATGTCTTTCTCTTCGCTGCTATGTAACCCTCAAGGTCAGCCTTCTTACTTTTCTCAACCGTTCGCTTTATCCTCGAAGGCATATTCATCTCGTCTGAATAAAACATTATTTAAAACCACAGTATCCAACATATTTTATAGTCATTGTCCCAGTCACTTTATAGTCATTTTCCGCCAATATTCAATGAAATATATATCTTTATTGACACGTCACAACCATTACCGTAATACGCAATAAAAATACAATGGCACGGGTATAAAATGTAGGTAACAGTTTCTTACTGCGCATTGTTTATTATTTAATAACACTACACCCAGTAGGAGACCTTCTCTATATGCACATAAAATAAATTTTAAGCGCTTTCGATAAAATACCTCATAAAATCGATATTTGAATATCGATTCAAAACGACGCATTCAAGATAGAAACAATACGGGGATGTAAAATATAACTATTTAATGTTAAAGCTATTTTACTCTATGGTTATAAGGAGATCGTAATTTTTTACGATCATAACTTCCTCTAGTAAGACTCATAAACAAGAAAAAGACTGATTTAAATATTATACTAACGGTTGACTAACTGTTTATTTCGTCATTATCGTTATCAGTAATATGTTATAAGTATAAAGTTAAGATGTAAGAAATTTGATATTAGAAGTTTCTTTTTTCTGTAGGTGTAAAGTGCAAGGGTAATTATTTTACATGAATATTGAAATTGTTTTTGCTTTTTTTATGTTTCATACCTACGTCGTTTTAGTTGAATTCTAAACTTACATAAACTATATTACACCATTTTCCGCTTCGTAACTTCGACGTCCTAGTTTATAACTACACTCGACTAGATAAAGACAGAGGAAAAGCTATAAACGATAAGGTCGCCTTTATGCTCCTGAATGTAATTCTACTTTTTGTAATTTGTGAAGAGTGCTATAAAGTTGTATTCTATTCTGGGCTATGAATGGAATAGCTCTAAAAGTCAAACAACTAAAATCTTATTACTAAAAGCGTTTCTATTTAGCTATAGTCACCGCGTTACCAACTGAGTCGTAGGGCCATAAACGTTTAAACTTTTCAGGGCCACAATACTATCTACTACTATGTTTCTATCTCATTTTATTCTTATCGATATGCGCCTATAACCATCTTACGCACATCACTATGCGGCTCCATAAGACCCACAAGTGCGAGCGAGACAGACATAGAAAAATGATTTATGGCCGCACGACTCAGTTGGTAACGCGGTGACTATACCTAGTAACTTTTACTTATGTAAAATTTATTTAATTACCAATTTAATATTTTTAGCAAATTTTAGTTGTTATTCTCTCCATTCCTAATCTGCGCTGTTAGCCCTGAATCTCGCATGTAAGCACCATTTTCTCTGTAATATGCGAACACAAGCCCCAATATTTTTTGGTAAAACATTGGTAGGCGCTACGCAAAACGACATACAGGAACCATTCCTATTCATGCTTCACGGGGTACGCGGAATCCTATTTCGGGATTAGGACAATTGTGCTTGGTTTTCAACATTTTGTCCAGTTATCATCCTTTTATAAGGGTTTATATACCCGGCTTATACACGTTTTGTTTAAGTAATGAATGTGCTATATTTAGAACATAATATGTTAATGAGTTTTGTTCCACTTATTTTCGGTGCCTATTTAGAAGGATAATCTATTTTGAATTCAAACACGTGTATACTGTATACCTACGTGGATACGTTATAAACTTTTGGGGTTTTATTTACGTGACGATGAGAGGCAAACGCTGTGTATGTAATATTTTTAGTGTCTCAATATTAATTTTGAATATAGTTTTAGCTTTTGACAAAAAAAAAGCGATGTTGATGATAGAAGTAACGAAAGCGTCAATTTGGTATGAAAAAGAGATAGATAAAAATCAACACACTGAGACTAAATTCAGCTTGTGTCCAAGTTTTACTTGACTCGACGATAATTAATTGTAACAGGACTGACTACTCCTTAAATCCGGAATAGCATAGTTTCTGTACAATTAAAACAAGTAAAACTACAAAGTGTTGTTTGCTATTAAGTCAACAAACTAATTATGTAGCAACTTTATAATGATCGTTTAAGTTTCAATACAAAAAATATCGCGTAGGTACATTTCCTCTTAGACACTGGCAACATTGGCGCAATAGTTGCGATTGCAAATGTATGCAGATTATTTGCGTGGGACTCGACCGACAGCAATCAAATTAAGTGACTGCAAAAAGACCTGAAAATTGCTGTTAAAAACGTGTTCGATTTTTATGTTTCTTTTTTATCGGGAAGAGGATTAAGTTTTATTTTCATGCTGCTTTTAAGTCTTGATGGTTGTTTTTGTATTAATTAATTGATAGTCATATTACGTAGAAATATTTTAATCTCGTCGTATCGTTTCGTCTGAATTACTAGTTGATTTGCTGTATCATTTCATTTGGATGTGTTAGGTGAGTTTGATTCTTGTTTTTTATTTTATCTGAGTGATTAATTAAAATGATGTAATAATTATGATAGGAAGTATTAGTAGATATTTCATTTTCTGTTTCTTTTCTGCAGTTATCATAGTCATAATATGCAGTTAGTATGCTGCCTTTTTCAGCATTTACACATGTTATTTATTTTGGGTAGTTCCCAAAAGTACCTATTTAAATGATGTGATAGCTTGACAACCACGGTCCATGTGAGTTCAAATGCCAACGAGCTTGAGCTGCCGGAAAAGATATCCTGTGGAATCCATAATATTAAGTACCTAGTATGGGTACGTTATATTATGTAGAACTGGTTTGGACAGCTTTAACTCTATTCCATTTCAGCAGCTTCACTGAGCACTTTAGCCAGATCTCATTCCAGGCTAAGTGTGTTAAACATAAATCTCGCTCTTATATTTACTAAAAAAAAATGATAGGTAAATTTGTCGAACATAGCCTTTCTTACCTTAAAAACGCATTTTTCTTGAGATTCAGGAAATCCTTCCAGGCCTAGGTACGCATTAAGCACAAACTTCAGCACACCACTAACCACACAATAAATTCAAATTGGATTATTTTACTTCCCAGCACATTTTGCAAACAACCTAATTCCGGTTATCCCCGACGACGCTCAAAACAAACGAAAGTCTGATAAATGCGGCGATTAATCTTCGGGACGCTTGGAACTCACCCTGGTGTGAAAAGGGCGGATGCAATTTTGTTAAATTCGTAATAAAAGTCTAGATTTTGGTCAAATTTAAGTATAACGCAATACACAATATTACAGTAGAATACAGTAAAACAACTTAAACAAACGTTTTTATGAGGAATGATTTGACTTTTTTTGCGTCTTTCAAGTAGCCAATAATGTCAATACTATATTTATGTGTTCTACATGTTTACTATTTCTTTATCTTAAAAAAAATATTGAAAGATTAGATAGCCTACATCACCTTCAACTATCAATATTAACATAACCAAAAAATCTTAGGTTTAATCAATTTATTAAAACTACAACTATAGCCCAAATCTAAATAAACAGGTAAAGTTAGTAAGTTCTCTATTAATTTGAAACACACGTCGTGTTCCTAATTCAAGCGAATTTATTTTACGTCGAAATTGCAACCGCAGCGACACCAACCTTGCATAATGAGGAAACACGTTGAAAACTAAGAAATTGGGACAAAACCAACTCCACCCCTACTGAGAGCTCAGACTCCGTATGAGTGAGTACAAGAAAAACTAAGCTACTAAATAAATAAAGTAAATAAGCAAAGTAATAAAGTGAATAACTTACATCCGATGGCTTTACTTGTCTTCATTTGTTATGTTATGCTAGACCACAGGAATCGTACATTTTTAGAGATCATAAAGTTATTGAACGCATAAGTGGGATCATCTCACACACCTCTTATATAGCTCTCATATACTCGTACCTACTTATAAGCATTTTTTCAGGAAGGACAAACAAGCAAACTAACTTCATTTGTAATACAAAGTTAGGATATCTAGGGCAAATGCAGGAAAACGTGGCAACAAGTGGAGCGATTCTCCTCGGCCAGAAATATGATTATCAAATTCCGGCTCTCGTATTTCCCTCACCTGTTTTCATAAAGTTTTTGTTTTTTGTTCTCTCCCACGTAACGAGCATCCTGTTTCGTGGTTAATTTGAATGCTTGTTTTTGTTTCTAGAAAATTTGCTGTTGGATTTTTGTCACTTTTTATTTTGGCCTTTTTGCGGTGAGTTTTCGAGGATTTGTTGTTTCCGGCGTGGTTCCAAATGTGACAATGTGAGGCTTATGAGTAATGGATACATGGTGATCAACGAAAATGTAGATTATAAGGATATTCTACATTTTCGTATTATTTATATTACCTTATCCATACTAAATAAAAACAGGACATCACGGGTGCGGGGTCACAAATTTCATTTTATTACGCACAAGAATTAAAACATCAGCTCAAATCTAAAATCCAAGAAATCTAGCTTATTTTAGCATAGCCTTTTTAACATAGCCATTTAAGCATAAGCTCTTAAACATTTTTAAATTCGTCGGTCCTACTAAGCTTTACGAAGGCGTAAAAATTATAACGAGCAATTTTCACGGCCTGGTAGTTAGAACAGTGAATCCTACTGAATAATGGAGCCCGCGCCCCTAAAGCACTCTGTGACTGTGACCTATTTTGAATGGCCCCGCTTAAAACGAACACTCGACGGAATAGAAAATTAGTCTAGATTTAAGCCACATGTTCTGTGTAAAACGGTCTCTCTGAATTCTGAATTTTAAGTCTCTCTGAATTGTGTTTTTTTTCCATTTAATTTAAATTGTGTCATTTAACACATTAGTACCAACGCTTAAAACTAACGACTACTTCAAATATAAATGAAAAAAATTATCTCTTTAAAATATCTAATTCAAATGTCTGAGAAACTTAATTTAAAGTTCTGTATATAAATTGTACGTACTCGTAGATATCTGATTATAAGTTTGACAAAAATACCATCCCGGGAGGTTTGCAAATGAAATTTTAGAAATAAGAATAACGAAGTAAAAAATAAAGTTCAGGGTGTGGCTTCCAGTGAAACGACAAGAAGGAGAATCCTGAAGTTCAATCGTTTTACTGAAAAAATCTGAAGAAATCGTAAATTTTATGAAGTCTGTCTTGGTTAATCTATTTGAAAATTAATTTGTTGACTTAATCCATCGATCTGTAAATTTAAATTTAATTCAATTTAAAAGTATGAACAAATTCCGACTAGTCAGATCTCATGATGATTGTACATTTTCGAGTTTTGCCCGAGAGCTAGAGACCACGCGTTGTAAGCAGCAAAGCGAGAGTACCTATCTCAGGTTATTTTGGCAGGAGTGAGCAGTCGGAGTACCGAATAAAAGGCGTCTAATGATTGGCCAAGGTTAGGCAAGGTTGGTCGTCCGGCGGCGAGATGGGTCGACGATGTTGTTACGAGTAAAGTCGCGGGTCGAACCTGGATCCGAATTTCGCAAGACCGAGGCAGATGGCACAATAAGTGAGAGGCTATACCCAGCAGTGGGATAAGAAAGGCTTTAGATGATGATGATGCATGATTTCGAAAGCTAGTTTATTTTTCATGAAATGCTTTGGATGTTTTTACCTACTTTTCTCTAAGTAGGTTCTACTTAGAAACTTCTTCTTACAGGAAAGAAGTCGCATAATTATTTCCCGGAATGGTTCCTTGGTACGGGGTGAGATCTCAGATGAGATTGAATCGGATGCAGTAGATAAGGTCCTTAAATTAGAATTAGACTCCCACCTACAAACGAGTTTGCTAATTAATTTTGCGATAATAGGTTTCCCGGTTTCTGTATCTTTTTGTCGTGAAAATTAGTTTGTCCCAATTTGGGAATTAATTGCGTTTTGTTACTGATCTCATTACGGAAGTTTGGTTTGGTTTGGTTGTAGGTATAATTAGATTCAGATTTTCTATACATATTATACTTATACTACTACTTATACTTCGATATAGTACAAATCAATATTCGCAAAGTGTTTAATTGTGGACTTCGATGGAAACTGCTTCTGCAGAAGACAGGATAAAAACAAAAAAAAAATCATCATCTGCCTACCCTCGTCCCCACCTACGTAGGGTCGGTACAGTATGTACACTTCTTTCATTCTTCTCTATCACTCGTCATATCTGAATACACTCCCTTCTTCATAACATCATAAAAAAAAAAACGAATAATATTCAGCCAGTAATAAAAAGGATCAAGATGATGATAAAGGTGATTAAAATTAGGTTTATAGTTGATGTTGATGGTTGTATAGATTATTTGTAAGGTCTTGAAGCGTTTTGGTGAGAATTTCCACTCGGTATGAGAGAAGATTTGATAATAATGAGAAAGGCTGAAATAAAATTTTTAAAAATCTTTTTATACAAGAAAGTACTAAGCACTAAGCTTAGATAATGCGTACTGTACCTAAGGTCTTGAAAAGGTTCATCGCGAAACTTGAATTTAAATGGTTATTGCAAATGTTCCAGTTCATATAAATGTATTCAGAAGACAAAGAAAGCCTGAGTAAGTACCCAAAGACATATGATGCGGAGGTCATTTGCGACATTTTCTCATTTTGCAACGTCTTCTGTAATACCGACCTAAAGACTCCATTTTCATATAGTCACGTATAAACTATTTCTTTCAGCCAGTGCTCCAATTCTGTAACAAAGCTAGCAGTTAAAGCATAACTTACGATCTTTTCTTTGGGAAAAAGGACAACGAACGCAGTGAAAATTGCGAACATATAATACATTTTCTTTGGCCTTTTGGGTAACTCGAGTTTTAAAAGATTATTGTAAAGAGCTGCGTTTTTACCTCAGAATATTTTCTGCAGATTTTGAGAGACTTTTGCCTACTAGTGTAGCAGTGTCTATAGTTATAAGGTTTTTTAATTTTGCTTTCAAATTAGGTAAGTTATATGCTGGCTATGTGGGGCTGTTGACTTTGATTATCTACTTTTAGTTTTATCTACTATAGTAGGTATGTACTTAGTTCAAACTTAGTAGGTAGGTAATTTTAATACTTTTAACTAACCTTTCTAGTATACCTTTAGGTACGGTCAATTCAAGAAGACGTGACCTATTCTTTCATAGAAACGTTTATGGTTAAGTTATGTTGTGTGGTCTAAGATGAAGCATGGTTGACCGTATGGTGCTTATGTGTGTTAAGTTTTCTTGTGGTCATTTGCGCCAGTTATTTCATAATAGCTTATTGTAGTATGCGTATGAACCTACTTCTAACAATAGCTGAATATTACACATTTGCTCTGAGCGATTAGGAAAGGTAAGAGCGCGTCTGGGTTGCTTGAACCGACAATAAATTCGACGTATTTCCAAGATTCAGATTTCATCTCCAGCACGCGCATCACCTGCGAATATATTCCAAGATATCGCTCCAAGAGTCCGATTCCGAGCACATAAGCCGTAAAAATGAACTGACTCCCCGATTCCGAGTGATTCCCACCACTCGCGTCATCTGAATTCCCTCAAACACAATCTCGTCTGATAAGGTCAGAATATCAGACGTTCGCTCTAAATGCAAATATAACCGCGCCCCCGAGAGGTGTTACCGCCAAGGTTTTGAGGTAAAAAAGGACGAAAACACCGCTAAATGGTAAGAAAGCGTTTTTTATGCTGACGGAATTGGGTAGTTATAGATAAAGAATGGATAGTCCGCTGAAGATAGCTGTTGCGTAGGCTTTTGTTGTAGGCCATTTGAGATGGGACGGGACGGATTTTATTTCAGTTTTGATCGGAGTTTATAGGTATTCAGAGCATAGGTACTTTGTATTTAGATGTTCCAGTATAGTCGTTGAAAATAAAGGTGCCTTCTTTTCTAAGCGACTCGCTGGTAAGTATAGGTTTACTCGTATATGTGAACCTACTTACCTGTTAACTAGTAGTCGTTTCTCAGGTTCCTATCTATGATAGGATCTAAGATAGCGAAAAGAAATACGATGCAATATTGCAATGTGACACCAAGCGATATAGGGCAGAAATATTCGTATCAAAAAGTATCCGTGCTTCATCGAGCATGGAGTATTTGCTCGAAGTCGTACCAACACGCGTCCTATACCTGTTCGAATAGATCAGTTTGCGATACGCAACAAAACCAAAAACTAAATTCATATTATGCACAAATTGCATCACATTGGTTTAGTCCTCAAATAAATATGAGTACCCAACGGTTTAGTCACTTTCCGTCATAACTAATAGCATGGAATGGCAAAAAATTTAGCCCTACCGATCTTCAAACTTCATTATTAAGATAGCACTTGGTAATGACGATTATGGTGTCGCTTTACTATAATAGACTAATGTCTTAGATACATAATAGAAATTAGTTAAAAAAAAAACTCATTCAAAACATACTTGTTCAACATTAAAATGTTCAAGTAAGTACTAAACCAAACAGTCTCATTTCAACTTGTAATGTAAAGGTCAAACCTCAACCACAACCTAACCTCAAAGCAAATTCAAATCTCAAACAGTATTATGGAACAATTTTCATTTATGATTAAAAACCCGGCGGTGGTCGAACGTTTCCGGAAGAGGAAACGAAGCCTCGAGGGAAACGGGCCTTACTCTTGGGTACTTATTAATAGATTCTTTGAAGTGGAGAAAAGAACGTGTAACAATGTTTCGTATCAAAGGATTCTTGAGCGTTTTGGGAGGAATAACATACTAAGTAAGTACTTAAAGATTAGAAAAAGTTTCGATTGTTACCCTCAGTCTGATTTTTGCAGTTATTTAGTCCGTGGATAAATTTACGACTTACTGCTCGAATGGGTCGATTATTGAAATAATAGTTTTTGTATTCAGGCTAGTGCTAGAGTTTTTAGGTTGCCTGAAAGCCGCCAACTAAATCAGCCAAATCTATGTATCGAAACACGAATAGTTTACTCACACACCATAATATCTTAAGCCTATTAGAATTGTCCGCTAAGTCCTATAATACCTAATAGTTCTATTACTCAAATTAACCTAGAATATATGTATACATACACAATTACACATTGTTATAGGTACAAGATAGGTATAGTTGAACGGATTGACTACCGCACATTCCATTTCTTCGTTGAGACATTTCTTCATTGAGAAAATGTCTATGTACGTATACGTACATAAAGCACTTTCTTTAACAGCACAATTCAATTCAGGTACCAAAATTTAGAACTAACAATTTCGTTTCATATCAACCTAAAATTCCATCCCACCACATTGCTCGCTGATTCGATGAGAGAGACCATAAAATTTTAAATCCTAATTCCATGTATTTCTGCTGAACTCGTCTCTCGAGCTTTGAAAGTTGCTCTCGTAACTTCAAGGAGTGAGACTCCCGTATTCCAAGATGAGATTGGAATTGAATAAAATACTGAATGAGCACTGAAACATTTATGTGTAGTGCATTGCAGTGCACGTGACCACAATGCAAACTGCGAACAGTTGCTGCACTAGAATTACTTATGATTGCAAGTTTATTTCTTCTGCTCATCTTGGAAATTGAAGAAGGGTTGTGCTAAAAAGATGGGTGAAACTGTTTTGGTTTTCATTCAGGATATGGGGTATGTTTGTATGAAATAAGGCTTATAATATAACATTGGAATAAATTCGCCAAATCTTAAGTAACTTTATGTTACTTAAGATTTGGGTCACTTTAGGTTACTTAAGTGACGGCTTCCGTATTTTTTTTAAGTATTAAAATATTCTTATTAATAATTCATAGTTGTCATATGAAATTGTGTTTAAAATACCAAAATTACACTAAGCTATATTCACTTTTTAATATTTTACCTATATACTTTCATGGAACTGTAAAAAGAGTAATACTTTACAAGAATTGCCTAGCTCTACTAAAAATAGAATAGCCACGTTGTGTAACTCTGTTCCCATAGAAATAATCCACGCGTTATGAATTTCGAAACTTTTACGAGGTACAAAAATATGACTAATAAAATCTAACGTTATCAGCAGAGAATAAACATATTTCCGACCGCAATTACAATAACTCTTTCTAAAAACTAAATCACGATTTCCATAACGCGGCGGTCCAACTCATCGCTAAACATAATTATTAGTAGAAATTAATTCAAAGTCGTCCATATTATTTCATTGTAACGACATCTTTATGAGCTGTGACACAAAGTAGGACGTGTATACGAAGAATAAATCTGTCAGGGAGTTAACGCCCGGTCACAAATTGTAATTTACCGTCGCGGGGCCGACGAATAGTCGGACTTCTATTTGCCGTACACACGGCTGAATGGCTCCGAGATTTGTGCTTGACAAAACTGCCGCAGCTTTCGGTTGGGATGTTGTTATTTTTAAACCAGCTTGATGGAAACGTAACGTGTAATTTATAACTTGTTGACTGAAGCGTAGTATACTCTTTTACCTTTCTTTAGAAACAACAAGCTCTTACTTTAAGTACTTATCTTTTGCAATATCTGTTCTCTTTGAGACCGTAAATAGCCCCATTTCGCGGATACTAGAACGATTTTGGCTAACTAAAGTTGCTTAACTAATAGATGGAAGTTTTTCAAAAGATTTTGTGTTTGTCGTACTGTGTGTTTGTGTGTAGTCTTGGTACTAGTCAGTAATTTCTGATCTCCTTATGAGTCACTTCCTTTGAATTACTAAATCATTTTGGAATGTGAAACTACAGACAAATTTTATTTTAATCTGATCAAAACTGTTCAAGCTGAAAGTTAAACTAAACTTTATATTCTTGATCACAAGTGATCTATTTCAAGAACGAAACCCTTGATTACAATAATTTATATTGTTGTCGTTTTATTCATGTTATAGTAGAAATATTGCTATTAAAAAGAAAATAAAAAGTCTGCAGAAAGCAACCTTTTGGATAAAAAGACGAACCTAACGACACTTCGTACTTTGAAATTTGTCAAGCTGTTTGGGCGGTAGGAGGTTACATACATCCATAGCAACCTATTTACATGATACATAATTACATACATGCAGAATCAAAAACAGTACCTTTCTTCTAGGCAGTGCTAAATTAGATATCTGGGATCACTATACCAACGTACATTTGTAACCTAACTGATAGCAGACTTGTAATTAAATTAGTTTAAATTGCTGAAAGGAATTTAAGTATTTTACAAAAACCTTATGTTGTTAAGCCCTATTTTTGCTGGCTATAGGAATCTTGCTACGCTAATAAGCTTTAATTCAAGCTATTTCCACAGATAGAATCATAAAGACTTTGTATCTCAGACAAAAATATAATTTTAATATCTTCGGTCCCAGCGGTAAATTAATGAATGTTCAACATAACACCAAACTGTTAATCATATTAAAACACACACGACAAGACGTAGCCTCAAATTGGATCCAACGGCGAACAGACTTTCGTACTAGTTTGTCAACTTCAATATTTAACTTGCTCCTGGTAGTTTGCGAGTTCCGTCTGTCAAGAACACAATGGTTGAGAATTGTACGTACTTGCCAATGCTTTGAGAGCTACCTACGACATATTGGTTAGTCTGATTCTGTCTTTTAATATTAGAGTGCTCGAAGGATTTGCTCATGATGAACACCCATTGTCTATCTTCCTTAAGTTATATCTACTTCTGCTAGTTGTGGTTATAGGAACATTGCATTTTCTTAGCTCTGTTGGATTCACAATTGGTCGATATTGTTGACCTATACGACAGTTAAAGGCTTATCTGTCGTATAGGCCTTATCAGTCTGCTTTCTTTCTAGGAAACAATTTTCTTACAGTTCAAAATAAGGCAAAAAAAAATATTTTCCTTTCATTTACGTATCCGTACGTAGGTATAAGTTATGTTTGCTACAGAAGGCACTTGTTTACGCTTCATTCAAAAACTTAGAACGTAGTTCCGTAATATGAAAAATCGCACGTGATTTTCAAAGCAAAAGTAAAATTGTTCAGCTTCGGAAATTGATTTTTTGTCTCGCTATACTGTTGAGTTGGGTTGCCTTCTCCCAGGATTCCAATAATTTAATGGCTCAACCGCCGCGTATTTCGTATTTTACGCGAATTCACAGATCGAACAGAATCGGTGATTCGGCGACGTTGGGCTCCCGAGGGATCTTTCCACGACAATCTAATGAGGTCCCGTGGGCTGTTCCTGTTTTGAAAGGATATCGCTTCGTGTACTTTAAAACTAGAGTGATGGGCTAGCGATTTTTAGGACAAAATAATGTTATGATTGACAATTTATGTGCCTATGTTGTTTTTATTACACCAATGTGTTAACAGATAACAATGTTAACGTTTCTATTTGATTTTCTAAAATAAGGAGATGGCAATAATTTAGTTTTTGTTAAATTTTGTTGTTTTTTTTTATGCAGTCCGCTTTTACTACCAACTCACATAAGAATGGTACCTACAACTAACTCATACAAGTAATTATTTCAATACTTACCATAGAAATTTAAAACGAGTGAGTAGTAAGTTAAGCACTTAGTACTTCGTCGTTTCAATAGTTATGAACAGTCTGTCACTTACACCTACATAATATATCTTATCTAGATTTATTATGCAAGGTCCTTTATCTATACTAATATAAAGTTTGTGTGTTTGTATATTTGTTAAATTGTAAGGGATCATTGTAAATTGTAATTGTAAGGGATCTCGGGATCTACTGAACCGATTTTAAAAATTCTTTCACCAATAGAAAGCCACATTATTGCTGAGTGTCATAGGTTATATAAAAAACCGAAAAATAAAAAGGCTTTTACGTGGTAGTCCGTTTTGCAAAGTGAATCGGAGAAAAAACGGTCCGGACGGCGCGCGATATGGCTTCGGGTTTAATTAACATTATGCCCAACGAAGTGGGCAAGGGTCAGCTAGTTTGTGATAAAAATATAAACAAGTTTGAGACAATCCCTAAATTTATTGTCAAATAGGTACTGTATTGTTTCTTCATGGACAAGTTTGCTAAATCCAGACTTTACTCAACTCTAAATTACATTACTTTCAAGTAAGTACATAGTCTGAATCTACTCGTAGATTAAATTTGTTCATAGAAATATAATGTTCAGAGAAAATAGATGATAAGATCCTAAGGATATTAACTCGAGCGAAGATTTAAATTTTTCATCAGACCAATCTAATTAAGTTGATAATTAAACTCGGCAATCTTGAGTTTTATTCATCTATTGAGATTTCACTCGTCGGCGTTTCTTTGATTAAATCAAATATATTAACTCGTTCCGTCACTTAATCAAAAATTAATGTGACATTTTCAACGCTCATTTAAATTTTAATATCAACTTAATTTAACGGACACAAATTGAGATTGACAAAATAACTACGTTGAAAGCGATTCTTAATTAAGGGGTAACGCATCGCCAAGTTTCCAAACCAATTTCTTCTACCAAAATTTTATCGCAAATTTATTTTATTAGAAGTAAATAAAAGCTTTTCTTGATATTTGAAGTATATTTGTACTAGGACACAGATTAGACACAATTTTATAATTTTACTATTTTATGAGTAAATTATAGATTGTTCTGCCCTTTTTGACGTCTCTCGGCAGAATACCCGATCGGCCATCTTGCCGACACTATCTTTTACCTATAAGTAAGTTTAATTAAAAGATAATTATAAGGCGATTCCTTATTATGAACAAACATAAAAAGATAAAGTAAAACAATACAAATTTACAAAATAGGACGGAGATTTTTAAGCACTGATTAAGTTAAGCTAGGGTTTAAGTAAAACCCTAAGACTGCAAGTAGGCGGCTGGTAGTAAGTAAATGCGAAATGTAGAAGGCCGTGGCATATGGCGTTCTTTAGGAGTGACCTACGTCTTACAGTAAGTTAGTAATAACAAATAAAAGTAGCTTAGTTTTAGTCGCTTACCAACAGGCAAGTTGGTGGTCAAATGCGGATTTATTCGTGATAGGAAAAAAAACAAGTTTTGCCTCCTTTCTAAGATTTGGTAGAACAAATTTCTTTGGAAACTTGGAAGTGTGCTCTCCCCTTAAAGACTCGATTCGGGATGCACGAAAAGTAGAGGGCAAAAGACCCTTCAAAATAAGCATTGTTAAATCTTTAGAAGTCCTCAACTTTTTGCCATTGAGGACGATTTAAGTATACAACTTAAATGAAGTGGAAAAGTTGACCAAAAAGACCACCATTAAGTAAAAAGGGGCGCCAAAGTTGTCGTAGAATAATTTAAGGTGCCTAGAAATGCAGAAAAAAAGTTTTTTACAAAAAAGAAAATACTGCAATTTGTCTTTGTCATAGAGTGTTCATTTGTTTAAAATCTTAATACGAGTATTATCTTAGTCTTAGTACGTAAAATAAATTTTAAAAATGATGCAATATTTTCTGCAGAAAATCCTTAAGGCGGAGTTTGCTAAAAGCCGCTGAGTCAGCAAACTTCCGTTTGAGTTAACTTTATGCGTTGAACTATAACTTATTTGATTTTCTATATCTACTTGAAAATATTAAATGAGTTTGCACTGTCTTTATAACAGACAAAATTAAAATTAATACTTATAATAATTGTATTATTCCTAGGTTTATTTTCATTTACATGGATTGGCAAAGTAGACAGTCAGCCTTACGAGTAAGTTAGTAAGTTCGTACGTAAATTTCCAAAGGCTGATTGGTCACGTGGTCAGATCTGTTGTCAGAGCTTATCTCAGCGTAAACCGGGTATAAAGTTGGCCAGGCCGTTACCTCATACAAACTTACCCCTATAAGTCTTGCGTAACCAAAACCCAAAAGATCCCCTAAACTAGCCCATCAATAAAGGGCAGTCACGAATGTGTGCAAGCTAAGTGTCAGGTGCTCACTTATTTGAGAAAACCGCAAATAAATATTCCCGGGCGACTAATTGGTTCCGTTGGATTCGACAGGCGTCCGGGACGGTGCGGTCTGCCGCATAATTTATTGGGTCTGTACGAGCGTAACTCTATCCCGGTTATGCGGTGATTGATACATTGGTGGCCACCTAAGCCCTGGGCTACAGCTATAGAAGCACTTTCTAATTTCGCACAATTGCATCACTGAAATGTTGTAGGAATGGATGGGTATGAAAACAATGTTTACTGTGAAACCAAACCCGAAATCGCGAAATAAAATTAGCTGTTCTATAGAAAAATGTCAATCACACGACAAATGGAACAGCTACTCGTAATTTGTGATCGCGATTCAAGATTTGGTTCCATCGTACAAATTGTTCATAATCATGACTTCTATAAGCTTTTTTCAGCTCAGCCCTTTACATATAAGTACAGAATGGTGTAAAATCATTGATATTTTTGTTTGTACAATTTGAATTCTGATTTTTTTTCCTAAAAATTGCAAACTTGAAACTGTAGGTACTTATTTCACTGAAGTATTTTGTGAAGTTTCATAAGATTCAGCTGTAGTAGAAAAAACTCTACCAATGTAATAAAATAAGTGAAGCATTAAGAAAAACATGTAAAATCGAAAGTTGTCTTTATAGAAAATAGTAAAGAAACAACGGTACATTGACTGGTTCAACGGCCAATAACTTTATTGGGTCAACGAGTAAAGTTTTATGGCATTTTCTTTTTAGTTCGGCCATCGTATTCTTTTACGATACGATAAATTTACACTGCACTTACGCTCAATAAATTATTCAGTAAGTAATTGACTGTATGTTAAGCGAGCCCTATTGCCCTGCTAAAAGTATTCTGGGTCAAACGGCCGTACAGCGGTAGGTACATAATTTCCACTTTTGTTACGGTCCGTTCCTTTTGTTCCAAATACCCGCAGCGGAAAGCTAGCTCGTGAAACATTAAATTGATCTTGAATAATTCCGCTCTGGAAAATTGTAGATCCGTTTTTCACTTCTTTAACTCGGCGTTTTTGCCCATTTGGATTCCCGGTCCGTATCCGACTGAGCCTGTTATCCTCAAACTTTGCCTTCTCGTTGAAAAACTCGTGCTATTACCGTAAATATCAATTTGTATGAAACTAGAGGGCGGAGACGCGGTTTGAGTTCAGCACAACTTGGTTTGTTACAGTCAGTTACAAATTGAAGTAGCTTATCAAAGAATTTAGGATTTAAAATGTGACATTGGTTTGCGATAGAACTTTAAATTGGAGTCACATTTCAGGTCGTAAAAACTCTGGTTTAGTATTACTTACTTGGCTTTGCGAAAGTTTGGGTTCAGATCGTTTTAGTGGCGACGCTCAAGCCAAAAAATAATTATGATTTCTCGAGTAACATTTCTCTACGTTTAGTTAAAATAATTATTTTTTGACGCTGCTAAATCTAAGTGGCCATTCAAAACTAAATAAAGTAAGGTAATTAAGAAAAGTTAAGAAAGAAAATCGTAAATTTTTGCTAATATTTTTTGACTTAATTTGATTTTTAACCCTCAGTTAGCAGCCATTAAAATAACTAGTAGTTCATATCCAATTAGCCTAACCCTAATTCGACCTTTTAGAAATACCGACCCCTATTAGAATGAGTTCGTTATCTGTCTAGTTTTATACCAGTAGTGAACCAGTTATGAACAGCGAACGTTGTCGCTAAGTACTTACTGGTCACGCATAGCTTACACACGTATAATTTCAAATCAGTACATAAACTTAGCCTTGAACACAATTCAGGCAGTTTTAGATGCATTTGAGTACAATGCGGTTATTGGTTACCCAAATATCAGAACTCATATAAAATATTGAAAACTAAGTTGCTTTGAACATTTTTTTTGCATAGCGTGTAAGCATCCAGCTGTCGGTAACAGCTCGGTTTTTGGCACTAGTTTTTGCCTGCAATATAAGTTTACAAGGGCCGCTACCACGTCTGCTAAAATTTAGGTACTATCTTTTGTTGAAAAATATGTAAGTATTGCGGCGTACTCGATGGAAATATGTATGAAAATAACAGTTTTAATCTGCACCCGATAGAAGCGCTGTCCCATTTCATGCGCACTACGTATTCGTCGGCTTAGTGCAAGAAGAAAAAGTCAATAACTGTTTCATGAAAACTAACGTAATTATAACACTTTTTTGTTCATAAGTAACACGAGAATGCTCGGGTTTTATTGAGTCTGATACTCCGACTAGATTCAAACACATTCAGTGAACTTTTTCGAGGAGTAATTACAAGTGTGATGCACTTGAAGTTGCGTCCATCTTGGCTCTGATTTTGCAGTGAATGACTTCTTGCAGTAAGCCGTATTATTCAATAAAAGCCAGGCCTCTAAAGTTCCTACGGTGCAATTTTTACTTTAAAAGATCATTCATTTTGTGCCAACTTTTATCACTGCGTTACAGATACACAGTTCTAAACACGCGAAAGTAAAACGTTGATCCCTTCATAATGCCATGATTGATTGTTGTTAGCACTTTAATGCATTAGGTGCTGTAAAAAATAGAAACGATAAGAGTTATGTTAGAACTTTATGTAGTTTATGTGGCTTACGTGAAGTGCTATGGTTGGAGGGATGTTGATACCAGTTTGTTCTCATTCTTTATAGCAGCTTGAAAAATAAAAAAATAATGAATATTTCTGTATCGTAAAAGCTTTTAGAGTATATAGATGATTCAAAAATTTAGCAGCTGCCAAAATTTAAACTTAGTTTAGCTTTTTTTTTTGACACTCAGCTGAACCTTATTGACAATTAATAAATTAATTAAACTATATAATGTCAAGTGAATTAATATTTGGATGAGCTTTCAATGTTGTTTGTCAATCATTCAGTCAGTCATACTAAAAAATTGATAAACTATAGAAATAATGTAGTTTGCATCATAGGTAGGTATCTATTTTTCCCATTTATTTGTGGAAAACTTCGAAATTCCCGAGTACGTTAAAAGAACGTGCAAATGTAAACAGCTCCAGTCTTCCCCACTTTTACTCCCATTTTGTTTTAACCCAATTTAACTTTAGCTATTGAAGGCTCATTTTGCGTTAACGAAGTTATCGTGGCACAACACTGGAGCAACAATAAGCAACAGCGAGTTCTCTTTTTATCGCGTTTTTGTAAAAATACCCGTTGAAGAGTGAAATGTTCCACCTCAGTGTATTGTTTGTTTCGTCTAGGTATTTTGCGAAATTGATAATTTTTTTAAAGTATTGGAACTTGTTTTGGCAATTGACGACGGACGATGTTCTTTTCTGGGAAATAAATAAAAAACGTTTCACACTCATAGCTCTCCACTAGGATAACCTGTGTTGGGAATGCACGCAAAGACATGGAAAATTAACATCCAGACACAGAGCAGATATTTAAATTCATCATTCAAGCATCTGCCCGGCCGGGAATCGAACTTGGAATCTCTATCTTAAAAGACGGATATACCTACTACCACTTGGCCAAACCGGTCATAAAAAAAATGTGGTGGTAAATAAATGAGTTCTAAAAATCTACCAAAACTAACAAAAATTTACATAGAACCTAGTGATAAAACAATCTAGTAGCTTACCTTAGATGAAGTTGCTCATTACAATTGTGGTACCATCATGAAACAACAGCTCAAATCTCTTCACGACTTTGCACTGGGTTCATCATCCTGTAATATTCGCTAAATCCTCAAGAGACAAAATCAATGATTTCATATTCCATACATTTGTCCCTCAACATCTCTTTTACTAGACTGAATACAAATACCAGAACTTTCTCTGGGTATATTATTTTAATCAAAGCACCCTACAGAATGCATCTCACTTGTCTGTGATACAGGAGCCTACGTCACTCCCCGACAAGAGTTACGGCCTTCCCCACCCTCCCCTGTTTTAGAATTGATTGTTAATTAAACCACCCATACACCGTTCAATGGCTCGCTTAATAAAATTACAGAGCCAATTTTCCAATCTGATTTAAACTGTACAGGTCAGTGGAGCACTTGCATAAATAAAGTCGAGCGGTCATCCCTGATTAGGCAGGAAATTTCGCTGTTTAGGAATTCATTCGGTATTCCCATCTGCAATGGGAGCTCTGGTGTAATTATCCGTATCTACTCACATACTTAGAACATTAGTAAAATTGATCGGATTTATTAATCACTCGTCAGAATTGACCACAGCTTAGAGAGGTCTAATAGAGCCAATATTGGCTCTCTAGGGTTTAATTTTAGACATTTTACGTTTTTACAGGATGAGGTCTATCTATCTAGTCTTCCAAAATACCAAAGTTTCAAAATAATTCAATTTAATTTACACCAAAATTTACCCAAATCCAGTCAAGTGTATAGCACGCACACACTTACACTGCATGTTGGGCATTGTTTCCAGTGAAATTACAGGGCAAATGGGAGATTAAACAACTTATATCTCAGGGTGACGAGCGCAGTGCTGTGCCGCGCAGGGTCTTGAATTCTGCGAATTCAAAATTCTGGGTGGCGCAGACCTGTTATGGGCAAACGTGACGTTGAACATCAGGCGAGCGATTTGCTCGTCTCGTCACTCAATTACATAAAAAAAAAAAAAAACACTTCCTCACAAAGCTTTGACATTTGCAACGCGGCGAAATCTTTTACAAAGCCTACAACGGACACTTTTGCTTATGACACGAGCATAACTTGATCCCTATCTTATCTTTGTTTGGAAAACTTTTCCAAGACGCAGCAGCTGTATTACCTAACCACACAATCCTTGATATGAAGCAAACAAGTACCATAACATACGCTAACACACATAGCCGGAGGCGTACGCAAACCGATTCTAAACAACAATTTGCGTATCTCAAAACGTTATCTCTTCCCTGTAATAGTGATGTGGCTATTTTCCGGCAACTTAGATAGACCTTCAGGAAAAAATACAGTATCTACACTAGTGGCAATAAGTTTTAGCACATAGTATCTATTTTGGGAAAATATTAACGTTGGTACAATTAAAGGTGCAATATAACCCTCTGAACACGTGGTCCGACTGCTTTGTCCGACTAATCGGACCACGTGAACTTTTTTTTCATGTTGGTCCGATTAAGGAGTCGGACTATGAAGTCTTAGCGTTCTTAAGAAAACATGGTCCGACCGACCTACACTCACGGCACATTTAACCGCCCACCCTATTTCATTAACTCAACACTTTCTAATTATAGTTTCTTAATTGAGAAATCAAAATCTTAATCTTAATTTTGAGTTAGTTTTACATTGAATGAAACACTGGGCTCTTTTATTAAATTTATTCATATCTTAAATTTATTTTTATTAATTTAATCTAATCAAAATTACTTTTTTTTTAAATAGGGAACCTTTCCACGCCAAGCGTTCTAGAAAATAACCAAGGGTTTGAAACTTACGACGAGGAAACGCTTGATACGATTAGTCGGACGAAGCGGAATTGCGATTCCTTGTAGTACGATTAATCGAACCAACATGAAAAAAAAGTTCACGTGGTCCGATTAGTCGGACAAAGCAGTCGGACCACGTGTTCTGAGGGCAATATAAACAATTATTAATCTTATCTGGAATAAGCAGCGGACACGTTTTGTACAGAAATAATGAAAAGAAAAATAACACTTCTTCAACAGGTTATAAGAGCTCCTTACCTGTCCACCACAGAACTAGCCTATGTATATCATCAAGGTTATCCAACGCGGTAGAATGCAGGCAGCCATGAGATCTTTCCGACCTTATCCGGAAGAAACGTGTCAAGTACATCCCTATGACGTAATATTTTGAGATCTCCACCAATGACTTTAGTTGGAAAGTGTAAACCAATCGCCGGCTATTAGAAGCGTCGATAACGCCCTCTGTCGAAGTTTGTTTTAGTTGCTTTATGTGAAACCATTTGGAACCAACTTCTGACGTTTATATGTGAAAATGTTAGTGAAACCGAAATGTAGAGGCAATGTTATTTTATAGGGTAGGTTTTTAGGGCTGATTTTAGGCTTTTGTGGAGGATTTTGGTTAGTAATAAAGGGTTTAACTTGGTCAATAAAATGTAGGTAATACTAGGTTAAGAAAGGGGATGAAATGAAAATGTACCACAGCGAATATTTACGAAGTTTAGTACAAACTCCGTAGCACAAGTCAGCACAAGTACCAACTCAGTGAAGATAAGGAACTTTGATTACAATTAGACAAAATTCATTTCAGCGCAGACCGAAAACTTCCCGTAAGTACTTTGTTTAATCTGAAAGCTTATTTAAAATTTATTAAAAGTAAGGTTTGGCAAAGAAAAAAGGCGAAAGAAAGTAAAAATTCAGATTCAGAAATGAAATGAATACGGGGGCTTGAGGCGTTTCGTCGCCGATGAATAATTTATTTTAGAATTGGGTTTTCGCAAAATTACTCAACGTTTTCATTCGAAAGAGTGCGCCGATATTTGATAAGATGGTGTGATAAAATTGGGCATAATTTTCTATTTTCTTAAATATTCTTTTGATTATAGACTAGAAAGCCAAACTGTAATTAAGTATGTAACTGTGTTTAAAATTGGTATAAAGTTTTATAGACTGGCTAAAAACTCTCTCAGTCTGTCTCTCGTTCTCTGTAAAATCCATATCTACGACTGCTGAGAGTTGGCAAAAGTTCTGGCAAAATATCTGCTCAAAATGATATCAGATATATCGCATAGAAATGGACGTGAATGCACTGAGTTCAAAAAGAAAAAGTGTCTGTACTCGGCAGTGGGTCAATAAAGGCTGGCAATTATGATGATATATTTGAGGAGTCTTGCGCAGATAAAGAATCTATTTTCAAAAGCTTACACAATAAATATCGTGAACTGAATTACATTCATTGCGGATATACGAGTACCTCTACCATTTCAGGTATCTTGTGTTTTTTTTCTTTCTCCGATTAAAATAGGGATTCAATTAAATCCACCCCTAGTAGAAAATTCGAATTCGTTACAGAGTGCCAGATCCCGTGATTGGCAGTTCTCATTCGTCATCTTTAATTTAAACGAAAATGAAGCTTCAATATTGTCGAAATCCTAAAATGACAGCTCAAATGAATTCCTCGCGAAATGCTTCTGAAACATTGAAAGAGTAATTGAAACAATTTTTGATCAATTTGAGAATTCTTGGAAATTGCAAAGCTTGAAAACTCGAGGCTCAAATGCCACTGAGTTGATACTTGTAGAATTAAATAGAAGATGACACGTTATTATGTAACACGTTCTAGTATATCTTAGAATAAACAATTTAAAAAACTTGAGACAAATATCCCTGTAAGTAAAACTATGTCAGAGTTAGAAAAAAAAAAACCAAAAAATACTCTAATTAAAAACATAATGTTATTAATTAAAAAAAGTTTTTCGTACTTGTAATCTTTAAAAGTGAACTCTAAAAAGTTCCTAATAAGAATTCTGGAATAATTTAAAATTTTATTTTCAGTTTGATGAGTATGGAGCCTTTAGAAGATAGTTTTCTCCGAGTAGTTTGTATTTCTATGTTACAATTACGAAGGAGTAACAAAACTTTTCTACGGACTGTACGTGACGGC
Source organism: Alcis repandata (assembly GCA_949125135.1). Taxonomy (NCBI): domain Eukaryota; kingdom Metazoa; phylum Arthropoda; class Insecta; order Lepidoptera; family Geometridae; genus Alcis; species Alcis repandata. The sequence goes on along the minus strand of OX421235.1, from coordinate 5,956,364 downwards.
GATACTGAGACGTTACGTGTGACGAATGGACAAAAATACAAACTCTAGCTGTAAAGGTACATTTCAGACTCACCGTACACATATTTTCGCAGTAACAAAGCTCTTCACAAAACACCACAATCCGATTTACTGTTAATGGATTTTCAAACTAGTGGGAAGTTAACCTGTTCTATAAGATATGTTCTTAGAGTCAACACAATACACGCACATGCTTGCGCCTGGAAAAATATCAACATTATAATAAATACATAGATAGATAGGTTGCAGACGATCGCATGGAAGCATATGAAAGTCAAGATAGTTTTTAATTTTGGAAATTTTGCTCTAAAATTTATTAACAGAACGTAGATGTACCTACCAATTTTATTGTTCGATATACCAGTGAAAATTGATAAGAAAAGGCTTACTTATTTAATAGACATCTTGAGCTGTGAATGATGATTGATTTCGGGCAAGCTAAAACACTGTTTGAACTAATATATGGAGTCCGATGAAAGTGGATTGGGGAGAAGAAAATGTTGTATCACTTTGGGAAATGAAGCCACTTGAACATCTATTGTCGTTTTATACTTTGATACGTCTCCGATGCTCGATGGGACGTGATATGAAACTGCTCAGACTTGTATGCAAAGTTTCTGTATTTATTTAGAGTAGGCATAAAAGGAACGATTTCTGTAATGGAATTTCAGCAGTAATTTGAGAGTTTCTTTTTATGTCTTCTTAGGCTTATGCTGGCTTTAGAAGTAGTAGGCACGAATATAAAACAAGGAGCGAATAAAACGAAATACCAGTTGGGAATAACTGGAAACTTACGATCAAAGTGGTTGATCTCAATGTCATTGTTGATAAAACCGTTTTAAAAATGCAGAAATTATTGTACAGTATTACAACCATAAATAAAAGTAATAGATAAAACACATTTTATGTTTTACCTGTTTTATGTAGGCATATCCATCTATTAAGTGTAGCCATAATATAGCAATGAAAGCAAAGAAAGTACAACTGAAGTTAGAATGCTCTACGAGTTCCGCGGTAAGCTTCTAAAAGCACCGCCCCGTGACATGTACGCGCACGAATGTAAAGTATTGACAAAACATTACCGTATGGCCGCTTCACGCAACATAGATTGTGAGACCGCAGAGCCGACAATCCCATTGACTCTGCGGCTTTGTCATTATGTCAATGCTAATATTTGGTCGCCGAGGCACGCCAATCGATTGTTACCAAATTGTTGTCTACACACGCGATGCGGCTTTGTACTCGACACGGAATCGGCGGTTGAGTTGATGCTCAAAATCTTTTGAAGTTTTACATTACAATCTATTTTTTAACAATGGATTAATATTGTATATGAAATCAGTATTTAGCTTACTTTCTGGCATGTACTAGCTTTTACAGGCCTCGTTTACGGCACGCGGGGTGTTGCGCGGTACGTGCAGTGTAGCGCCGCGCGAGTAAATCAAACATATAGGTATACTAATACACGAGCGAGATTATCTACAAGCGCATTCATGTGCGTTTTTTTAGACCACCTGAAAGTCTCTAGCATGCCATGGTAGTTGTTGTTATGATATAAACAGCGGGGCACTAGGATTTGATGTGTCATTCCATCCACGGCAGTACTTAGTTTTGTTTAAACACTCAAACGCCATTAGCAGTCATCCATCCAAAGACTGACCGACTGACCGTGTCGTCCGCTGCTGCTTACTTTACACCGGTAGTTGGTTACGAACACCTAATTGAGCTACGCTACGAGCGCTACAAGTTTTACATTTGCTGATGAGACTGGAACATAGCTAGATGTAATTGTATACTTACCTGAACCAAAACAGAGATTTTCATTTCATTTTAGGTTCAGTGGAAGTTAAATTTAATAGTGGGAAGGACTCTTGTGCAGAGATCGCCTGGAAGGTTCGCTTGTTATTCAACCGCTAAACAGTAGTGTATTTGTACACACATTACTGTTTCATAAATTGAATGGTGATGTTTCTAGTGAAACAAACCAGCACTACAGTATAGTCATATTTACTAGCAAGTTTTACAGAAAAAAAAAAGTGCGATGCTGCGAAAACATATTTTAGTATTGGAATATTGTGTGGCACTGCTATTATTATAGGCCAACGTGCCATCAATTTAACAACCTGCAACTCTCTAATACCAAAAAAATAATATTAATTTTATTTACCTACAGGCAAAAATGATATTAACTTTAAAGTATTTCAACCCCTCGTCTCTATAAAAAATGCTAAAGCACATCTTAAAGCCACCATTTCTCGACAAATTGTTCCGGCTGGTAATTTCGATGGTCCATGGCTGCCATTCAGTTACCTACCGTTGTGAGGGTGCGAGGGTGCCCACCATAGCCTTAACGAATTGTTATTTTGATGCACTCACTCGGAAAAACAATCGGGCCTCGTGAATTGAAGGGACAAGATTAAAGATTTGCCAAAGTTCACGCCGATTTAGATTCTAGTTAGGGCGATTCTTTTTCTTATTTCGGTAGTAATTGCAAAAAGGGAAGCTATTCGTAAATGTTTTTTGCTGATCGAAAACATTTTTGATTTACTGATAAAAAAAAAAACATTTGCTCAAAGTTCTATTTTATTTTAACAAACTGCTATTTAAGAGCTTAGAAAACAAAAGAAAAGATTAGAAGTAAGTAGGTACTTAGATAATGTAATTTAGTGAATCACATCTAAAATATATATAAGAAAGCCTTCAACGTAAGTTTATACAAAATAGTTATCTCTATCGACCAACTAAGCTATCTAAATCATCGTAGATAAAACAAAAGATACCAAGAAAGTTACCAATATCTCTTCCCAAGCGTTATTTCCCAAGAAAAATTGTACCAATTCGTATAATAAAGTAATCGTCGCGAGTGCTCTCCTCTGAGGTGCCAGTTAACGCCTCCAGGAGGGTTAAGTGAGGATAATTTCCCTTTGCGTGCCCACTCCTAATGACGAGGTCTGTACGGGAGGGTGGGACTTACAAGCCGCACTTGGTGGCCATCATTTCATAGAGTCAGTGGGAAAATAGAAACTTTTAAAAAATATAGAAAACGGAAAGAAATAGAAAACACCCAGTCTAAGTATGCAGTATGGACAACTTTTTAGTGTCCGACCGAAACTAGTTTTACGACCGAAACCGAAAACGAATTTCGGCAACAGAACTAAATAGCCAAATCATCACGAGAAAATTGAAAGAAATTAATTTGAAAATCAACAAAAAAAAAACAAAGTTAACATCCAAATTCAAAATTGGAAAAAGAAATAAATAGCAGCCAGTAATATTTTATTTAATTGTTTAAGTACAATGTTTGTCTTAAATCTTATGAACACACGAGGTAGTAAGCGAATCACGACATTGGCTCTGATGGGATTCATTAGGTATTTCATTCATTCAACGCGCCGAACACGACCGATCACAGCGCGAAAACTCCCGAATGCACATTCGGTTTCGGTCGTAGTTTCGGCCAGTTTGCCGCCGAAAACGAAACTAAACCGAAACTCGTGTTTTTACCGAAACTCAACCGAAAACACATTCGCGAAATAAAAATCAGCTGTCCTATAGGAAAATGTAAATGACACTCGACGAAATGTATGGAACAGCTGATTCTTTTTTCGCGAATTCCGGGTTGGTCCCGTATTAAAATTTGTTCATAATTATGATACTCGTAACCTAAAATAGTATCTAACCAGTCACTCTGTAGTCTGTATACCACCTACTTATAACATTTTGTTTGTTTAAAAGATTTCGTGGTTTCAATAATTATCAGTTTTGCTTAATAGCTTTCCCGACAATCATAACGGATTTTAATGTAAATTGTTACATTTACGAATTTCTGGTAAGTATTATTTCGTTTTTGACGAAATTAGTTTTAAGATTCTAAATTTTGTATCCGATAAAAATAATGATACGTTGTTACCCTAAATAACGGAGAAGGGAACTTCGAACTGGCAATATTCAGTCTCCGTTTTCGATTTGGTGAAAATTAATATTTTTGTCGAATTTACATTTCGCTTATCTGAATAAAACAGGGCTTGCGCTATTTATTTTAAGCGATTTTCATTGGGATGTATAAATGAAAAATGCCTTTGGGGACTCGTGAAAGTTTGATGATGGATGTCACTAAAATCACAGTAAAACAAACTTAAAAACCGGCCAAGTGCGAGTGGGACTCGCGCACGTAGGGTTCGGTACCATCACTCAGCCCCGGATCTAGGGGGGGGCGAGCCGGGGCCCATGCCCCGGGCGTCAAGCTTAGGGGGGCGCCAAATTCACACTTTACAGACGAATAGACAACTCATCATTTACTAAACTTTGACCACGGAATAAAAAATAGTACAAGTACAGTCATGACCATATCAACTCGACCGATACCCAGAGCGCGGAGTAAGACGTGCTGTACGAACATTTATTATTCGCGAGGCGCGTATACATAGTCAAAATACGCGTCCGCTCGCCCGCAGGAATCGCAGATCGCGGCAGCACGCGTCTGGTTACTGTGCGTGCGAAAGGAATGATATTCGAAAACTCCCTCGTTGATCTCTCTCCACGACAGTGTTTTATTATGAACATGTGTGTTGTTTGTCAGGAAAGAAAATACTTGTTTTTTATTAAGTTACCGTTTGAATAAAACTGAAGGCGTCTAGGACATAGAAGCCAAAACAAACGCGCTCGCTGCGCTCGCATATTTTTGATTAATTAGAACCATTACACACACCCCGTAATTAAATAGCCTGTGTTTAATTTAATAACAATCAAATCGAAATCCTTACGCTCGCTACTTGCGTCTTGTTTTCCTTTTCGGTAAGTAGATGCTGACTGTTTGGGAATTGACCGAAAAAATCTTCAATCTATTCGTGTTGGTTGAAAACTTTTGATTCAACCAACACGAATAGTGGGTAGTTTCCTTTGTAAACAGCCTGTCCTAAATTTCTGAAAAACGCCTCACTTTTTTGCGCTCGGCTGCCCTTGCGTTTTCTTGATGTTTAATTTCCGTTGTGCATAGTTTTTGAAACTGATCAATCTGTTCTGAATTGATTAAATATTAAAATGCCTAAACATTTCTTATTATTATGATTATTTTGTGCTTTTAGACTTGCTGCGTACCACATACTAAAGGCTTTTTGTAGTTTCCGCTTATTAATCGAGCACTGTTTGTGGGCAGAGCAAATTTATGAAAAAACATTTTTTATTTATCAATTTTTATGTCAAAACTTTATACACAAAGCTACCAAAACGAAGTTCATAGATTTGTCAAATAAAAACGGTTTTATTTGAATAAATAAGCTTAAGAAAGAACAGCGATAGATGCATTATTTCCGCTCTGTTTACGCATTACTGAGTGCAATTTCGTTTGGAAACAGGCTCTCGTAAAATAAATATGCATATCCTAAATTGCTAAAAATACGTCTCAAAAATTTCCACATTGTTATTATTTAGTGTTTTGTGTGACCGAGCGCGTGAATTTTATTTTCAAAATGACAGAATATAACTCAAAATTTCGCGCTCGCTGCGCTCGCGTATTCTTGATTTCTGTTATCTGTTAAATACACTTCGTTACGTAATAGCCCGTCCTAAAAACAAAAGATCTTCAAATCTCTGCGCTCGCTTCCTTCGCGCATTACTATTTATTTTAAAAGCCACAATTATTTTTGAATTTATTGAAAATATTACAAGTTTTGTACCCGACGCAACGCAAGTGTTGTGTAATTTTCGTTGTAAATAGCCTGACGCGTAAAAATCTATCCAAAATTGATCAAAAATATCTCAAATTTTCGCGCTCGCTGCGCTCGCGTATTCATGGTGCTTAATTTCCGTTACACGTTTAATTCGTAAAAAATCTATGTTTTGAATTAATGAACAATGTCGAAAAATTTCGCGCTCGCTGCGCTCGCAAATTTTTTTTATTTGTTTGTGCTTTTAAACTTGCTGCGTATAACATCCAAATGCCGGTTGATAAAAACTACTACGAGATTTGAACTTACTTAATCAAGCACTGTGTTGTGGGTAGAGCAACTGTGCTTGATTCACAAAGCTCTCTAAAATCGAATTATTTGGTTCATTGAAAAAAAAACACGGTTTTGTTTGATTACTTTGAACAAGTGCGGCCCGCCACTATTTCAAATTGTCACTATGCGGCCCGCGTCTGCCAAAAGGCTGCCGACCGAGATAAGTGGGTGGGGCGGCATTTTTCAGTTTTTGCCCCGCCTAAAAAAAATTGTAGATCCGGGGCTGCCATCACTTTATCTATACAAACGGCAAAAAAATCACGTTTGTTGCATGGGAGACCCGTTAAATATTTATTTAATTCTGTTTTTTAGTATTTTTTGTAATAGCGGCAACAGAAATACATACATCATCTGTGAAAATTTCAACTACTTTGTACTACTTTGTATGTATTCGTTTTTTAAGTAATTTTAATGTTAACACCTAGTTTAAGATTTGTTATTGTGGCTTGCTGTGCGCATTGGCTTTGCTGTAAGCATAGCAAGCATTTGAAAGTAAATAAATAATAAATAATAATAATAATAACTGTCTAACTGTCACGGTTCATGAGATACAGTCTGGTGACAGATGGACAGACAGTCAGGTGGACAACGGAGTTACCCTTTGGGTACGGAACCCTTAACATTTCTAGAGCCAGACATCAACGTAACATACATAATAATATCATATGACGTTGTACTGCATGTTTTTTTTGCTACATACTTGTAACTTCTTTAAGTGTGACATGCAAGCATGTGCATTGCAAATGTGATAAGTTTTTACAATGTGCAAGCTACGTTCTTAGAAACTTTTCAAATCACATACATTGCTGCATCGCACGTTGTTGTCACGTTACTCGTCAAACGGTCACATGTAAAACAGCGGTGTAAAATGACATGTAAAAAAAATTAGTAGTTAAAAAAACTAAAAAACACGCTTTGTTTGGTGTATTGTCATCGGTCCTCGATATATCTACAAAGTTTGAAAGAAATCTGACCGTTTAAAGTGGGTCAAAAACGCGCTCAAAGGAGTCGGTTACAAACATACCTATAAACAGTATACGGGTGAAGCTAATAAAAGCGTGTTAATAAGAAACTATAACCCGACGACGAAAAATACACGATAGGTACTCCCACTTTTTATTACATCCGTCATATTCATTTTGTTTCTATAAAATGTACCTTGTCTATGCCACTTAGACCCATAATAAAGTATTGCTTGACACCTCATTCATCAAAATCGGATAAGTACTTTACTCGCTACGGTGGAACACACGTAAATACTGCGTCTATTTTTCCGAGTAATACAACCCAGGGGTGGCACATACATACAAAAATTGCTAAAGCCCTAATAGAGTCGGGCGAAAACAAATTTTTTAACAGCAACCATAAATTTAAAAGTGGACAAAGGTAGTTTTTGGACATCCAGTAATTACCTACTATTATCTCCTATTAAACGCTACCCAGAGGTCCACAGGGCGCTCTGTTCGGGACATCTACTTTAATTAAAACTTGTCCGAGCTACGTCAAGCGGTTATTAAAATGGGACTGAAAAATTTCCGTCGACATTTTAAACTTGACGTTTTATACAAAGTCTAGTAATAATGAAAAATGATAGCTGAATAAGTTTTTGTGTAACCATTTTACACATTTTGTGTAAGAGATAAGAGATTGTATTATCAAAATACATGATTAATCTATTTGATTTAGTAGTTATTTAATAATTAATTTACTAAATTCCTAAAGACTCGGATGCTAGGTAATAATATATAATGAAATGTTTTTGTAGATAAGTACTTAATTTAAATCGTGGACGATAAGAAATGATGCAATGATCCTAAGAATCACAAGGTATATTAAGTTTTCCTTTCAACTAACGTTTTACAACAAAACGGTTAAGCTGATCTAAATAAAATGTTTTAAAAAGACCATGAAGTCACTCACTATGAGGTCGATTTTCAAGTAAATTGGAAAATAAAGAAACCTCGCTGCTAAGTTTTATCAAAAAAGGCACGTGCAAAAAAGATCAAATATAAAACTACGTATTCGTAAAAATAATTAAAAGTCCTCTAGAGATCCATTGTTCCTAAAACATACCTTATCGAGTAATCCAGAATGCAAGCCAGTAGCTCGCAGTTTGTCTTAGGTACATCGAGTCTCATTAAGTTACGGAGTTACGAGTACTTAGGAGCAATATCGAATCCGTGCCCGCCTCGTTAATTGGTGCAATGTCGATTATGTAATAGTACCTAATTGGTCGATTTTCATGCGATTAATTAAAAATATTCGAATTGGAACTCGAATAGCTGTGGGGGTACAGAAACAGCCAGTTTCGTAGTTAGCTTTTGTACTTTTATCATTATCATCCACAACTACCTCTCTCTCTTTTTATTTGAATAGGTATAAAATAAGCCTTATGTTATTAAAAGTAAAGTTTAGTGTATTTTTAGATATGAAGTAAATTCTACATTACTTGTTATTTCTTGGATTAATATAGGCCTTAGTGGATATATGTGGAACTATGGGCTACGGTAAAAAAGGGACATTTATACTTTTATTTTGTAGTATACGTACTTATCACAGGTATGTACCTATTTACATTAAAAAACGGAAGTCGAATAGGCCCAGCGGCTAGAAAATACAACAAAATAGTTGTAATACCTTCCTATTATATTGTACAAATTTCTGCTAAAAGCTACTAAAAAGGTACCTTGTATCTCACAAATAACAAATACCCGCCTAGTTCTACTCAACCTAATAAAACACATTTGTCTCATACTACCGGACCGGTGCGCGATAAAATGGCGATGTCGGAACGACGTCGGTCCCGTCCCGGAAAGTCGGAATGACATGCGTTTTCCGGTGAGAAAAAAATGTTTCTTTTTTCTCTCATCGTCGGAAATAATGTAAGCAGTAAGGGTAAAAACACCTATTTTTTCTCGTGATCCAGTTTTGTATACTGCAGTTCATGATCGAGTGATGCAATTTTTTAGTTCCTGATATGCCTTTTCGGATTACTTTCTTTGAGAGCTATGTGCAAATATATTTATTTTTAATACGACTAAGTAATCATTTTCTTAGAATAGAGTGCTTATTTATAGCCTGTAATTTGATGTTAGAGGTTATCTCTGTGCAATATTGACGACAAGGTCATAAAAAACCTTTTTTTAATTTATCCTCAATTACAGTAAAAAAAATACACTATCTATAAACTTTAAGTGCCTTTTCACACGTACCGGTTGCCGGGTAGCCGGCGCCGGTTACCCGGCGGTGAAGTGTATGGGCATGGTACATAGCTTTCACATGTACCGGCGTTATTTATCCGGCAGGCGGGTACATTTGACACCGGGTATCCGGCGCCGGCTACCCGGCAACCGGTACGTCTGAAAAGGCACTAATAATATCGAAACAGAATAAACCCAGAGTTTGATTGATGTTAAAGAACTTCTATCAATCATTACTAAATAGGTATATGAAAACTAACTTGGTTCTAACAGATTCTGTTATAATTAACACGGAAGTTCTATTATAATTGATCTACTGTCGTTAGATTCTACTGTCATCCTGCGAATAGTTATTTCGATTCTCACTGTCGTAAGTAATATTGCGGCCAACGAATAATAAATTACTTTCCCTCGTTGTTCCTGCGACACGGCAATTTTCTAGTTTCGTACCTGTTTGTAGCTGTAATGAAAGCAATGATTTATTGCGTGCAAGGGCGTGCATGCGTACTGCGTAACGAGCTATGCCCTTATCTACACCTTACCTTATCTAAGACTACATGCTGAAGTATTTATACCTACGAGTATATGTAAGTATTGCACACCAAACAAATTACAAGAAAAAGCTTGGAAAAAAGACAGTAGAAAGAATTAAAATGTTTATGGAACCATATAAGATTTAGTTGAGATTTTATTATACTTACATTAGATTTACTATGAGCGAGCTTATGTGGAAAAAAAAACTTGAATTTCCTTCTTTCCACTTTTTAAGGTAGTGGATAGTAGTAGGTAGAGTGGTGGAGTGTATGACTATGTGGATTAGACTTTTAAAAAACATTAGTACTTATTCAACCAATTTTATTAAAATCACAAAAAATATTCGTTAAATGTCCGAAACCCAACGATAAAGTTTAGACTAAACGAGCAATGTAGTTTAGTCCTAAAGGTGAATTTTCAGCTGGAATATATTTTTCGTAGTTTCCCTCGCTTTTATTTGTATTTAGGTATTTGGTCAATCGCGGTGCTCTGGGTCGACATAGGGATTATTCGTGAAAAAACTTTTAACACTCGGCTTAGAGTGGAAATACCTCGCATGTTGGCGCTCGGTTGAATCGATAGGTTTTCGCCTGATCAATATTTTTGTAGCCGTCGAGGTAGTATTTTTGGTGGAAGTATGGAAAGAGAAGGAAGATATTAATTTGTACAAGGAGGTGATAGTACTAGCAGGAAATCGCCGGTAATTTACTCCAGTACTTCAAAGGCAAGAGCCAATAAAGCCGACTTAAAAATAAGTAACCATGGCAGTACTCAGTTTTAACTACTCGCGGTTACCCATCCGATAAATTGACCAGGCCGTTCTCAATCCTTGCGCAATTTCGGCGATCTTCTCAGAAATTCTTCATGTCTATCTAAAGGTGCCATAAGCGCTATAAATACATACATACATAACAAATACTTCCATCCATTGATGTCTTCAGTAAGCAAATCCATATACGTAATTAACTCAAGTAAAATAGCAGCTCGTCACTCGTGGATTTAATTGAACTTATGAGTCAATACAAGGGAGCTGTATTAATATTCACATCAAGACATAATTTTGGTGCTTTACGCGCTACATACAGACATACCTACTATAATTTATGCATATTGCAAACGGGTGAGGACGCAAACTATCTACAGTTGGGCCTAACTACGAGTAACATGGTTCGTCGAAACTCCGGTTATTAAAGGGAGAAAGATATGAGGGTGTTATTTTGTTATAGGAATTTACACATACTCATGCTTACATATCTCGTTGTTGAGATAGTAAAAGCAAATAGATTATTGAAACAAAAAATATATATGCTACCTTTATGTAGGGTTACCAGGAATGATAGTAGATACTGAGCCCAAAGAGAGTCATTATATTCGTGACTAGCGACCTACCCCGGCTTTGCACGGGTATAAAATATAGTTAATCAGGGATAATGTAGCAATCTAATGGTGAAAGAATTTTTGAAATCGGTCTAGTAGTTTTTGTATTCATTCAACACAAACATACAAAAATACAAATCTTTCCTCTTAATATTAGTATAGATTATGAGCTACTTTTAATATGAGCAAACCCTCCCTAAAATCATATCATTAGGTCCTAATTACTCATACGTAAAACTACTAATACGTAAACCTACTTACTCACTAAAGTTTCGTTGTAATTTCTATCCGTCTAACTTCGAAGGTGGATTAGGAATTACTTATCTACCCTGAAGGAGAGACTGTACAAAGCCTATAGTTAACAGGCTTTACTGATCACAATTAGGCTTAGTAATAAAGCATAGATAGATTTCCTCAGCTCACCAAGAAGGTTACCAACTAATTTAATCCTGACTTTTTATTTTTAATGAAATGAATAAAACCTCAAATAGAAATTGAAAAATACTTATCTTGTTTCTTAAACTGTCTGGTTTGTTCGCTAGTCTATGTACGACAAAAGAGATTATTTTTAATGTGTTCTCGTCAGACTAATTTTCCAAGCTTTTGTTTACTTTCTTCGCTCTTTGAGCAAACTTATAACGATGTACCTTCCTACAAAGGCCAATTTCAACCTCGCAAAATGTTAGGTTACGCCAAGGGGAAGATTCTTTTGATTAATATTTAATAACGATTCTCAATTAAACATGATCCCTCGCGTGAATTAATGATCAGAAGCCGAGCTAATTCCGTCATCAGAAATTCAGAAAGTGAATAACAAAAAGACAGTAATTTGCCGGCCGAAATTAAATTTTCACTGAAAACACTCGAAATGAGAAAGAGAGTAGAGTGTGCGTTTCGTCGGGTTGTGTATTTAACGCGGATGTGAAATTCGCCGCATCCGCCCAAAAATAAATGAGCTTTCTTCCGCTTACTTAATTTACTGCTACGACCGTAGCGGGTTTACAGTCTGAATAAATTAAAATTAATATTTCGCGCTCGCTTTATGTTGCCCTTACCTCGGTGTGATTTGTTAACACCAACCTGTTTGTAATGGGATTTGTTGCAATATTAAAAAGCTGTCCGTTTTGGATGGTTTGCGGAAGTCGTGCATTAAAAAACAGAAAAGGTGTACCCTTAGCTATAAATTTTATCGCTTGAGAATTTTTGATGAGTAACAAAGATTTAGTGTATATTTTCGTTCAGTACCACACAATCCTAAAATGAAATTTCGACTTTAACTCCTCTTTCTGATAGAATGTTATAAACTTTCATTTGGAAATGAATGGTCATTTGAAACGAATTACTAGCTACGCCCCACGGCTTCACTCGCTTTCCTATAGGAACTGTAACTATTTTTTTTTCAAGAATACAAAGTATTTTGATGTTGACCCATGATAAAAGAAGTGTTCTTTAAGTTGACTCATGATATAAATAATATAATTGTACCAAGTTTCATTACAAAATAATTAGTTTGTTTTTGCGTGATGTGGTAACAGAAGCACAGACAGATTTTCCTAGCCCACAGTTTTTATGTGTTTTTTTTAATTACATTGTTTATAATCAATTACATTACATACACTATTGTCCCCATGACACTATAATAGAATATTATAACATCCATAAACACTATTCAAAAATACTAGACGAAACTCCATTTCAGCAAAGGTCACAAGGCAACATTTTGATGCCAGCTGAATATAATACAGGAGCCATTAATTCAGTGGATGGCCACGCAGCGTCACGAATGCTTACTCAAACGTCGAACGAGTGAAATATGGGGTGGTTACAGTGAGTTCGGTGCCGTGCATACCGTGTATTGGAAGCGTAAAATTAAACACATTAGCTGAGCTGTGAGACAGGGCTTTTGCAGTGATTTGGGTCGCAAATACAGCTACTAACGTGGTTTTACTATATGCTGCTTGACAAAAATGGCTAAGACTACGGTAAGATTTTTAGATAGATAGATAGACAATATTAACGTGGTTTTAGTACGCTAGCTGACAAAAAACATTACGACTTCTGTAAGATTTTTAGATCGATAGATAGACAACAGCAGTTTTAGTGCACGGCATAAAATGAGAGTTACTAGTGTACTAGGATATAAAGTTAAGTTAACGTTAATTAACTAACTATCAATGATTTGGTTTCATTGTTAATAATTTCTTTTTAAATGCTTTTAAGACTTTCATTAGCCTATTACAGAAAACCCCATCGCAGACACTTTTTTGTTTAAATTAAAGGGGTATCTTTGTTAAGGAGTGTTTTTGAGTTGAAGTATATCCAAATAGTTTAATTTAATTTGTGTAATTTTATTTATTTGGCATAAAACAGTATGAAAGCGAGCTAAAATACAATGAAACGCCGTACCACCCAGAGCCGCAAATCTAATCCCGTGCGACCTCTATCACGCAATTACGGCACAAAACATTGTCCCGAGCAAGAACAACAACTGTCCACATGTCGGAGTCTATTAATTAACCCGAAGCGGCATATCGCACATCTAAAGGTCCTCTCTCACTGGGGTTCAAACGGTTTAAGTTAGTCTACCAAGCGAGGCAAAGCTCTCTCAGAGTCTAATGAAACAAATTCAAAAATTAGAAATATTTAATGAATATATATTTACTAATGTTAAGTTACTTGTCGTATAAGCGTGGATGTTTGCGGATCCAACCTGGGGCTATATTGTGTAAGCGTAAAGGTAATTGGTCATAGCTTGCCATCTTGCTTGCGCCGACTTACTTGCGCCATATGAGCGAGCGGGATGACATATAATTGAGGAGCCGGCGAACAAATGCGGACATGTCGTTGTCCACGTCCAACGATTATTTTTATGTATTTCCAGACTTTCTATAAGTATAAATCTAATATCGGCTACAAATACGGTTCATAGCTGTTGTATAAATTAGTAATTGAAAATTGCGTTTTCAAGCAGAAACATATTCAACCTTTTAGTTTTTACCCTCTCCTGTAAAACATGGTTTCATGGACAAGTCTGCTTTTGGCTCCAGCTTCTCAATTACTATCACTGCCACACTTCCATAATAAGGCCCCTTTTTTTTTTTTTTTTTTTTTTTGGGGGGTGGGAAATCATCAAATGACCCCTCCCACTCTTTGGGCAGAGCGGAAGGGAGTGTCAGACTTCTACTGACCAAAAACCACCCATGTTCCTTCTACGCCCTTGTGACGCCGAGGCCGCGGTAACTTCTACCCGCAGCCCCGACGGGCATGGGCCCTTTCGGGCCCCTTCCATGTTGCTGACATCTCTTTGAGGCGCGCGTGGAACACGAACGCGCCGTCGACACGGCCTGTGTCGTCATAAGACGGACGGACAGCGAGCTAGCCCAATAGCTCACCGTCCACAGGCCCGCGTCTACGGTGGCCGGAGGTCGTCACGTGACCCCCGACGCCCGGAGCGCCTCCCACGGCGGCGGCTGGGACGAGAGGTTCTCTCCCTCTCACGTTCCGCCACCTCCTTCGCTAGCATCACTGCTTCGCAGAAGGAGGCGACGGCGTCCCATTCCTCCTCGCCCCGGACCATGGCTTGCACCAGGGCCGATAATAAGGCCCCTGGATCAGATTTGCATGTGATCGAGACGAATAGCATAACAAGCGAGAAGCGAAGAGAGCTTCCCAGTAGTTATTCTATGGTGGGAGAGAGAAGCTTGCGAATGATTTTATGTTCGTATGTTTGTTGCAGAATTGGTTGATTTTTTCCCGGTTTCGCGGTTTTTCCGAGTACGCTTCTAACAACATTTTGATAACAACGTCGCTTTGTCCTAATCTACTATTCTAATAGGTTTCTGTAGGTACAAAAAGTATGCAATTAAACAAACTCCAGTGTGTTACTGCCTTCAAATACAGCAGGCGAGCCAATTAAAGTTGACCCGGTGCCGTTCCGCTACTGCACTCTTAATCAGGGAGCAGATACACGGCTAATTAATGTGATCCGCTTTTATTATTCAGCAAATGGGATATTTAACAGGCTCGCAGTTAATGGACTGGATTCTGGACTTGGAGATGCAAATTATTATTGCACTGCGTAAGAAACATAAGAATTTCAAAAGACGTAGGTCTGAAAAAAGCGAGTAATAATTGTATGAAATTTTCATCTAACAAAATCTGATGCAAGTTTCTAAATTATCTAATTTTTATCTACTTTCTGAATAGACATCATTCTAAATTCCGCTACTAGGACGGCCACTCAGAATCATGAACCGTGGAGCGATGTTTACAATTTTTTATCGAGTCTTTTCTACATGTGTAGCCGTATTCGGATTTAGGTAGGTACATTCAATTCTTACAGCTTTGAAATGTTTAGTTCACTAATTTTATTGACCTTAATGTTATGATAATGTAAATGTGAAACCAAATGAAAAAGTAAAACAAAAAACTGATGATTAAATTGCCTTGATGTTCCCACAAGCACAAAATAAATATATTCAGCTCAATAATGAACGTAGATAAAAATATTCCGTAGTGGAAATGCAATATTTCGTGGGAGCTTGTCACGCTGTCATTCAAGCGTGTCCGCTGCGTGATCGCCATTGCAATATGGCTGCCACAAGGGTGTAACATGTTGTGACTTATGTTTGGACTTGCAGCTGACGCCCCTTTGTGAATATTTAACATTTCCAGCGAAATTGCTGCATAATATTGTCTTTATAATAGCAAAGCATGATGGAGATTTTGTTACTTTAGTAGTAACTACGTTTTTTAACCGACGAAAAAACGGAGGAAGTTTCTCAAGTCGATGCGTATATTTTTTATGTATGATCAGATCACGCATAACTTTTTACAGAGTGGTCAGATTTTGATAATTCTTTTTTTATATTTGTGAAATACGTCACAAATTGAGTACTTATATTCAAGAGCCATAGTTATGGTTGTGTTGTATTGCGCTGTTTGGAAATTGAAGAAGAAAAAAGTACCAAACCAAAATTATATCGTCGGTTATCATAGGTATTCCACATTTTAGTTATTTGAACATTACCTCGAAAAACTTGTGAAACCTTATCGCGATCAAAAGTTTTCTCCGCCCTGAAAAAGTGATAGAAAGTTTTGGAATATTTCTGTGACAAAGTCCTAAAAGTATAATATTTTTGTCGATTCGATGTCGTGTCGAAACTTCCCATTCTGCGATTGCAGTCACGTACCAATGACGGTACGATTGAGTGACACACCCCACCGCCAGCCTGCTGGAGCTAATAATGTAACTCTCATGGTACGTGGTGAATATTGACTTTTATTTTATTTGGAGAGACATACGCACATTTTAATGTTGGCGGTAAAATATGTCACCCTTTTTTAGGTAGACGTGCTCTGTCGAAGGCGATATTTTGTCACTATTAAGCGAGTTATCTTTAAACTCAACTCTAATATACACATCCCTCTTCATATACACTCTAATACAGGGTTATTCATAAAGGGTATGCTAAGCCGAAAAGGACTCATAGTACTCATCATTATGAACAACTTTTACTATGGGACCAACCCAGAATTCGTGAAAAAAAAACAACTGTTCCATACATATTGTCGAGTGTCATTGACATTTTTCTATGGAGCAGCTGATTTTTTTCGCTAATTTCGATTTGGTCATAGTAAAAGTTGTTCAGCTTAGCATATTAGCTTTATGAATAACCCTGTATAATACATCTGATCAAATTTTGCATATAACATAATAAAGTATCTATAGATAAATAATTTTACCTAAACAAATCTGTCCATTACTCTTTCTAATAGATTTGCAGCTATGTGGAAGGTAGGTAGCAGAATACAAATCGATTTCTAATCAATCCATACTGCAAGGAACAGTTGTATAGAACTGTTAACCAACAGCCACCTTCATATATCATCCGAAGGTTCCCAGCTCGTGCATTCTAGAACACGAAACAACAATCAATAATAAAGTTCTAGCTTTTTCATGACTAGCGCTTCGAATTAGACTTCGTATAAGATATAAAGAATTGCTTTAACTTTGCCGCTTCCGATTGCAACTCACTACGTAGCTTGCAATATTGATCGTGAGAAACGATTGCGTGGCGTTTTTGCTGGTGTTTGTTGGAAAGATGCTTTGTTGTTCTTCTTGTTTCTTGTTTATTACATCTTACAAAATATATTATTTCGAGAAAATGATATTTAAAGTATAGTTTAGATATTTAAAATTAGAACAACAGAAAAACAATGTGCAAAAAATTAAAAAAAACTTAAATTCTTTGATGATTAATTAATTAAATTAATTTGACCATTAATTTGTACACGGGGGTACAAATTAAACGAATTTGTCAATAGACTAAATCACTTTATTCAGTATTGACCCAAATATCCGTAATATCCGAAGACAAACGCTTAACTAAACCTCGAGACCCCCTAATGTTCTAGGATAATCTTGCATGCGCGATGTAGGAAATCGACACCTCAAAAATGCTCGCCATCTAGCGGATTTTCGTTGAACTTTTTACAAACGTTCCTTTACAACATTCATACCAAAACTCAGACCATACATTTTAGTTAAGTACAAAGTTACTTATACATACCGCCCACCAAGGACGAATACAAATTTGTCCTTAACAAATAAAGAGTGTTGGCATCCGCCCACCGTAAAACTTAACAGCTACTTATTGTTCGCACCAGAAACTACTAACATAATGAAAAATAACGCTTAAAATCAGTGCAACAACTGCCCTTGGTGAGGGTTTACAAAATTACGAATTAATAACATAATCATTGAACAGAAGAAAGACCATTGTGTATGATCAATCGGCCAATGGTAACACACACAGCTTTGAGGTTGGCCTTTTGACTACATTATTATTTTTCGTGCGCAATGAAACAACCCGAGTTACATCATCTTTCCCAGTATGTTTAGCAACCACTCGACCGAGAAGCCATCTACATGGTGGCACGTTATCCTCCTTCACTAATACTACATCCCCGATCTCAGGTTCTGGGGTTTGATAAGCCCATTTATAGCGATGCAGAAATTTTGTAAGATACTCTTGCGACCACCTTTTCCAAAAGTTCTGCAGCATTTTTTGAGTTAGTTGCCATCTTCGTAAGCTAGTCGTGTTTGCACTTTCAAAGTTATGATCCGGGGCAGTGATGAGGGGTTCACCAACCAAAAAATGTCCTGGCGTCAGTGCTCCTATTGCCTCTGATTCTGTATCAAGCCTCGCCAAAGGCCTGGAATTTAAACATGCTTCTATCTGCACCAAGACGGTAGACAGCTCCTCGTAAGTTAGAGTAGTGTCTCCGATTACCCTTTTTAGGTGGAATTTTACCGATTTTATTCCAGCTTCCCATAAACCACCGAAATTCGGAGAATAGGGGGGAATAAAATGCCACGTAGTACCGTTGTTGGCTAGAGTTTCAACTATTTCCGGAAGAAGACCCGATTTCTCTGAAGCGAACAATATTTGTAATTCCCGAGATGCTCCAACAAAATTCGTACCATTGTCGCTCCAGAGGTCCGTGCATTGGCCGCGACGAGCGACAAAACGTTTGAAGGCAGACATGAACCCTTGAGACGTTAGATCACTAACTGCCTCAATATGAACCGACCGTGTGACCATGCAAACAAACAAGCATATGTAGCCTTTGTATGCGTGATGGCCTCTACCCTTTGATGTCCTTATATATATTGGCCCAGCATAATCCACACCACTAGTTTTGAAAGCCCTTGAGGGGGTCATCCTTGCCGCTGGCAACTGTCCCATCAATGGATTTGGTGTAGTCGCGTTGTGTCTAAGACATGTAACACATTTGCGAACGAAAGACTTGACAGTTGCCTTTGCTCCCAAAACAAAGAATTTTCTGCATAAATACGTCAACATGAGTTGAATACCTCCATGAAGTGTTTTTGAATGTGCATCAGCTACTATTAGATCCGTAAGAGGAGACTTCTTTGGCAGCAGTATTGGATGCTTTACATCTTCACCAATCGATGATTTGTCCAATCGACCTCCAACTCGCAACAAACCCTTAGTGTCAATAAAAGGGGTCAGTGATTTGAGCGGGCCCTTTAGCTTGCACCATTTTCCGTCGTTTCGCATAAGTTTTAACTCCTCTTCAAAATGTTCGCCTTGACATTGCTTCACACAGGTCTCCAAAGCCTGCGTCAACTCCAGTGATGTGAGATATTCGTGACGATTTCTTTCAGTAGCTGGTTTCATCAGATCCAGAAATCGTCTGCAATAAGCTACCACTCTCACCAATTTCGTAAGCGACGAATATCGATCCCAAATAGACCTGTCTGTAACTGCCACATGGACCTTTATCTCTTCCAATTGGGTCTCAATGTTTTGAGGCTTGCTATACTTTATCTCCACACACCGCAAAAAATCCGGACCACAGAACCACATTGCGTTATGTAATAGTTCTGTAGGAGTTATGCCCCTGGAAGCACAATCAACAGGATTCAAACTGGTTTTCACGTGTGACCATTGGTTTGAATCTAAAGTCGTCAATATTTCGGACACCCGATTCGCGACAAACGTTTGCCAACGACTGGGGTGACTGTTGATCCAAGCTAGGACCACAGTTGAATCCGTCCACGCCCGAATATGAGACTTTCCGACCTTTAAAATCTCCGACACTTCTACTAGCAATCTAGTAACTAGGACTGCTCCGCACAATTCCAATCGAGGGATAGAGACTTGCTTGATGGGTGCTACTTTCGTCTTAGCTGTAACTAACGAAACATGAACGTTTCCTGCCGCATCGATTCTTCTCAAATACACCGCCGCTGCATACGCCACCTTCGACGCATCGCAGAATCCATGCAGCTCTACGACCGAGTCGTCTGTATTTGTGCCAAGCCATCGAGGTATGTTTATTTGCATCAACACGGATAATCCTTCTCGGTAAGTATCCCATTCTTCTAGTACTTTGCCTGTAACTTCGCTATCCCAGTCTATCCCAGATATCCACAGCTTTTGAATGATAATTTTTGCTACAATCACACAAGGCGCTGCCCATCCCAGCGGGTCGTACAGCCGTGCAATATGAGATATAACCTTTCTTTTTGTTACAGGTCCAGGTTCCGGCGATTGTGTCACCGAGTAGCGGAATTCATCGGTTCTTCGATTCCAGGTAAGTCCCAAGAGTTTCACTACTTCATCCGTTTTTAGTTTCAATTCTTCGCGATCCTCTACCTTGCTTTCTGTCGTTTCCGTGATTGCTTGCAATAGTTCGTTACTATTGCTCATCCATTTTTGTAGTTCGAATCCACCCTTTTTTAGCAAGTCATTCATTTCCTGATAAATAATAATTCCTTCCTTTACAGAATTGCATCCGGTAAGTAAATCATCCATATAGTAATCATTTATTACTCTTTCAGCCGCTGCAGGATACTGGCTACCTTCGTCGTGAGCTGTCTGCTGTAAACTCTTCACCGCCAAATACGGAGCCGCCGCCGTCCCGAATGTCACTCTTAGCAACCGATAATCCTCAGCCTCCGCGTTCGCATCGTCCTTCCATAGCAGCCTTTGAAAGTTTGTGTCCTTTTCAGATACTCGCACCTGACAATACATTTTAACTACATCAGCCGCTAGGCAAATGGGATGTTGTCTCCACCGCATCAGTAAGTGCCTCAATTCCGGTTGGAGGGTGGGTCCCACCATCAAGGTATCATTTAGAGATACTCCGTTTTTGTATTTACAGGACGCATCATACACAACCCTGACTTTTGTAGTGTCTTTATCGTCTCTAACAACAATTAATTTGTACACGGGGGTACAAATTAAACGAATTTGTCAATAGACTAAATCACTTTATTCAGTATTGACCCAAATATCCGTAATATCCGAAGACAAACGTTTTACTAAACCTCGAGACCCCCTAATGTTCTAGGATAATCTTGCATGCGCGATGTAGGAAATCGACACCTCAAAAATGCTCGCCATCTAGCGGATTTTCGTTGAACTTTTTACAAACGTTCCTTTACAACATTCATACCAAAACTCAGACCATACATTTTAGTTAAGTACAAAGTTACTTATACATACCGCCCACCAAGGACGAATACAAATTTGTCCTTAACAAATAAAGAGTGTTGGCATCCGCCCACCGTAAAACTTAACAGCTACTTATTGTTCGCACCAGAAACTACTAACATAATGAAAAATAACGCTTAAAATCAGTGCAACAACTGCCCTTGGTGAGGGTTTACAAAATTACGAATTAATAACATAATCATTGAACAGAAGAAAGACCATTGTGTATGATCAATCGGCCAATGGTAACACACACAGCTTTGAGGTTGGCCTTTTGACTACATTATTATTTTTCGTGCGCAATGAAACAACCCGAGTTACATCATCTTTCCCAGTATGTTTAGCAACCACTCGACCGAGAAGCCATCTACATGGTGGCACGTTATCCTCCTTCACTAATACTACATCCCCGATCTCAGGTTCTGGGGTTTGATAAGCCCATTTATAGCGATGCAGAAATTTTGTAAGATACTCTTGCGACCACCTTTTCCAAAAGTTCTGCAGCATTTTTTGAGTTAGTTGCCATCTTCGTAAGCTAGTCGTGTTTGCACTTTCAAAGTTATGATCCGGGGCAGTGATGAGGGGTTCACCAACCAAAAAATGTCCTGGCGTCAGTGCTCCTATTGCCTCTGATTCTGTATCAAGCCTCGCCAAAGGCCTGGAATTTAAACATGCTTCTATCTGCACCAAGACGGTAGACAGCTCCTCGTAAGTTAGAGTAGTGTCTCCGATTACCCTTTTTAGGTGGAATTTTACCGATTTTATTCCAGCTTCCCATAAACCACCGAAATTCGGAGAATAGGGGGGAATAAAATGCCACGTAGTACCGTTGTTGGCTAGAGTTTCAACTATTTCCGGAAGAAGACCCGATTTCTCTGAAGCGAACAATATTTGTAATTCCCGAGATGCTCCAACAAAATTCGTACCATTGTCGCTCCAGAGGTCCGTGCATTGGCCGCGACGAGCGACAAAACGTTTGAAGGCAGACATGAACCCTTGAGACGTTAGATCACTAACTGCCTCAATATGAACCGACCGTGTGACCATGCAAACAAACAAGCATATGTAGCCTTTGTATGCGTGATGGCCTCTACCCTTTGATGTCCTTATATATATTGGCCCAGCATAATCCACACCACTAGTTTTGAAAGCCCTTGAGGGGGTCATCCTTGCCGCTGGCAACTGTCCCATCAATGGATTTGGTGTAGTCGCGTTGTGTCTAAGACATGTAACACATTTGCGAACGAAAGACTTGACAGTTGCCTTTGCTCCCAAAACAAAGAATTTTCTGCATAAATACGTCAACATGAGTTGAATACCTCCATGAAGTGTTTTTGAATGTGCATCAGCTACTATTAGATCCGTAAGAGGAGACTTCTTTGGCAGCAGTATTGGATGCTTTACATCTTCACCAATCGATGATTTGTCCAATCGACCTCCAACTCGCAACAAACCCTTAATGTCAATAAAAGGGGTCAGTGATTTGAGCGGGCCCTTTAGCTTGCACCATTTTCCGTCGTTTCGCATAAGTTTTAACTCCTCTTCAAAATGTTCGCCTTGACATTGCTTCACACAGGTCTCCAAAGCCTGCGTCAACTCCAGTGATGTGAGATATTCGTGACGATTTCTTTCAGTAGCTGGTTTCATCAGATCCAGAAATCGTCTGCAATAAGCTACCACTCTCACCAATTTCGTAAGCGACGAATATCGATCCCAAATAGACCTGTCTGTAACTGCCACATGGACCTTTATCTCTTCCAATTGGGTCTCAATGTTTTGAGGCTTGCTGTACTTTATCTCCACACACCGCAAAAAATCCGGACCACAGAACCACATTGTGTTATGTAATAGTTCTGTAGGAGTTATGCCCCTGGAAGCACAATCAACAGGATTCAAACTGGTTTTCACGTGTGACCATTGGTTTGAATCTAAAGTCGTCAATATTTCGGACACCCGATTCGCGACAAACGTTTGCCAACGACTGGGGTGACTGTTGATCCAAGCTAGGACCACAGTTGAATCCGTCCACGCCCGAATATGAGACTTTCCGACATTTAAAATCTCCGACACTTCTACTAGCAATCTAGTAACTAGGACTGCTCCGCACAATTCCAATCGAGGGATAGAGACTTGCTTGATGGGTGCTACTTTCGTCTTAGCTGTAACTAACGAAACATGAACGTTTCCTGCCGCATCGATTCTTCTCAAATACACCGCTGCTGCATACGCCACCTTCGACGCATCGCAGAATCCATGCAGCTCTACGACCGAGTCGTCTGTATTTGTGCCAAGCCATCGAGGTATGTTTATTTGCATCAACACGGATAATCCTTCTCGGTAAGTATCCCATTCTTCTAGTACTTTGCCTGTAACTTCGTTATCCCAGTCTATCCCAGATATCCACAGCTTTTGAATGATAATTTTTGCTACAATCACACAAGGCGCTGCCCATCCCAGCGGGTCGTACAGCCGTGCAATATGAGCTATAACTTTTCTTTTTGTTACAGGTCCAGGTTCCGGCGATTGTGTCACCGAGTAGCGGAATTCATCGGTTCTTCGATTCCAGGTAAGTCCCAAGAGTTTCACTACTTCATCCGTTTTTAGTTTCAATTCTTCGCGATCCTCTACCTTGCTTTCTGTCGTTTCCGTGATTGCTTGCAATAGTTCGTTACTATTGCTCATCCATTTTTGTAGTTCGAATCCACCCTTTTTTAGCAAGTCATTCATTTCCTGATAAATAATAATTCCTTCCTTTACAGAATTGCATCCGGTAAGTAAATCATCCATATAGTAATCATTTATTACTCTTTCAGCCGCTGCAGGATACTGGCTACCTTCGTCGTGAGCTGTCTGCTGTAAACTCTTCACCGCCAAATACGGAGCCGCCGCCGTCCCGAATGTCACTCTTAGCAACCGATAATCCTCAGCCTCCGCGTTCGCATCGTCCTTCCATAGCAGCCTTTGAAAGTTTGTGTCCTTTTCAGATACTCGCACCTGACAATACATTTTAACTACATCAGCCGCTAGGCAAATGGGATGTTGTCTCCACCGCATCAGTAAGTGCCTCAATTCCGGTTGGAGGGTGGGTCCCACCATCAAGGTATCATTTAGAGATACTCCGTTTTTGTATTTACAGGACGCATCATACACAACCCTGACTTTTGTAGTGTCTTTATCGTCTCTAACAACCGCGTGATGAGGTAAGTAAACCGCTCCATCATTTTTTCTTTCATTTTCAGGAACCTTCTCCATAAAACCTAAGCGTAAGTATTCTTCTATCACTTTCTTATACTTCTCTTTTAGCTCTTCGCTCTTCTTGAATCGCATTAGTAATCCATTCAATCTCTTTGCCGCTATCATTCTAGAGTCAACGCATTCAGGTCTTTCCGTTTTAAATGGGAGCCTCACTATGTACCTTCCCTCCGAATCACGTGTTGTTGTCTTTTCGTAAAACTCTTCGCAGCGAGTTTCTTCTTCTGACATCATCTTCTTGCTAGATTTTGGCTCAGCTTCCATTTCCCAAAATTTCTTCAACATCTCATTATCTTCAACGCACACATGCATCGCAACTACCTTTGCCGAGTAAGCTGGAACGCTTTTGCATGTGCCAGACAAGATCCATCCTAGTGACGTAGCTTGAGCCAGAGGATAGCCGTCTGGGCCTTTTCTTAATCCCTCTTGAATGACTTGTCCGTAAATATCAGCTCCCAACAAAACGTCAATTTTATTGGGGGTGTGATATTGCGGATCTGCTAGACACAAGTCCTGGTCTAGCCAGTCCAGCTTCTCGACTTGGTAGTTTGGCAAAGATGTTGTGATTTTCTTTAGAACATATGCCTGTACCTTTATGATTGCGTTGTTATCAAACCTTGACCGAATTTTCAGTTCTACCATATTCTTGGACACGGCAGTACTACTTCCCTCCAATCCTGATATTAATCCCTTAGCTGGGTGCTTCTTAATACCCAAGGATTGGACGGTCGCTTCCGATACGAATGAAGCCTGAGAACCTTGGTCTAATAGCGCTCTAATAAAATGTCGTTGGCCACTTTTGGATTCTGCCCAAACGACAGCTGTTGCCAAAAATACTTGTTTTTTAACGGGTACTTGTCCAAAGCACGTGACTACTACTGGCGCCGCTTCAACCGAACCCGAAGGAGCCGCTGACGTTCCAGCGGATGAACCGACCGAACCTACCCCGGATAACGATTTACCAGTGTTAACTTGATATGACCTACCATCGCCCGAACCGTTGGGATGGAGTATCGAATGATGCTTTCCATGACATACCCGACAAGATGCTTTGCTAGGACAAAACCTAGCCGAGTGGTTGCTTCCCATACAATTGAAACACAATCGCTTGTTAACGACAAACTCCCGCCGCTTATCAACATTTTCTTTTAAAAAGTCTTTGCACGAATACACCCTGTGATCTTCTGTACAGAACTCACATACAACATTGGCTACATGCAGAACCTTGTGTTCTTTATACGATTTATTGCCAGTGAGAGTTGACGGTCGAGATTTGGGTTCCGGCTCAATGAATTCGAGGGCTCTAAATCTGCACTCTAAAAATTCCCGAAACTTAGCAAATTTAGGTAGCTCCCTCGCGTTCCCATCTGCGACCTTCAATTCCCACTGCTTGCGGGTTTCCGCATCTAACTTATTTGATACTATATATATTACAATAATATCCCATGACTTGATATCTATACCGATGTTGTTCAGAGCGTGTAAACAATCTGTGGTAGTGTCTATTAATTGCTTGAGTTGCACTGACGACTCTTTTGTTACAATTTTTTGATTAAGTAAGCGCTTTAAAATGCAATTAGAGAGATAATTAATATTGTTATATCTTGCCTCCAGCTGGCTCCAGCATTCGGTATAATTAGAAGCAGTGATTGGCAACTGCCGTATCAACAGCTCAGCCTCACCGGTTAAGTATCCCTTAAGGTAATGCAGGCGTTGCACGTCGTCTAGCGATGCATTAGAGTGGATCAATGACACAAACATGTCTCGAAAAGTGATCCACTCTTCATAACTTCCCGAAAAAGTGGGAATTGTTATTTTAGGCAGCTTTATATTCGACGTGCTGCCACTGCTACTTCCAGTGCCCTGGCTCTTTGAAGGTGGAGCAGCCTTAGGCTTAAACCTCAAAATTTCCGACTTGCAACTTATGTAAGAGTCCTCGGCGCTATCGTACAATTCTGATTTAGCATAGTCACTTGATTCGAACTCTGACCAACTTTTAACACTATTTATGATATTTTCGTGTCCCTTTGTAAATCGGGCCCACAGCTCTTCTAAGATTTCTAATCTAGTTACAATGTACTGTTCTGATGCTAGCCGCTCTTTAGAAGATTTTTTAAAATTTATATAAGTTTTTGAAATTCTATCATAAGTATCTTTTTGTGCATTGATCAATTTCTCCATGGTGACTGATTTACAATTAACTACTAGTTTAACAAATTTTTTAAAAGTAAACAATTTATATGAATTTTTTACAAGTCCTAAAAGTCTCGAAAATTTTACAAGTGTTTTTAAAACTTAACACAAAAGAAAAATCGGGCATGGATTCCCCGTCTCAACCAAATTTACCTAATTATTCTAAGTCCCTAATTCAAGAAATTATTAAAAGTTATTTTACTCTAACACTTAAAGTCCAAACTAGCTTGATTTTACTAACTTCACTTATAAACCATTTAAAGTACTCACAGATGATTTCCACTCTCACTTGACCGTTTTCCTGACGTCACCACCGTACTAGCTTCTTGCACCAAATGCCACTCCCGGTCACCGTGCTAGCTCGCTGCACCAACTGCCACTCCCGGTCACCGTGCTAGCTCCCTGCACCAACTGCCACTCCCGGTCACCGTGCTAGCTCCCTGCACCAACTGCCACTCCCGGTCACCGTCCCCGCTCCGTATGCCGGTGATCTTCTTCAGCACCAGAAGAAAAGTTCCACTCTTGACGTGGAACCTTATCGCCCCAAGCAGCGATCCACTGCCTATAGGTGCGAAGCGTAGTCCGAAAACCGCGAACTACTGAACCGGCCGATCCGACTCTGAAGGACCATTAATTTGTACACGGGGGTACAAATTAAACGAATTTGTCAATAGACTAAATCACTTTATTCAGTATTGACCCAAATATCCGTAATATCCGAAGACAAACGTTTTACTAAACCTCGAGACCCCCTAATGTTCTAGGATAATCTTGCATGCGCGATGTAGGAAATCGACACCTCAAAAATGCTCGCCATCTAGCGGATTTTCGTTGAACTTTTTACAAACGTTCCTTTACAACATTCATACCAAAACTCAGACCATACATTTTAGTTAAGTACAAAGTTACTTATACAGTGATGTTCGAGTTTATTAACCTATACACTTCTTATCAATAAAATATTGAGATGCCTTAGAAATGTTAATTGTTTTTTTTAGCTCAAATTTTCAAGAGAAAATAACGCAAACTATAAACTAGCAAAACTAACCAATATGAGTAAAAAAAAAATGCTACGCTACTACTTCAAAACTAGAACTTACCTATTAAAACAATAGTCTAGACTCTAAGATTTAGTAACACAATACCAAAAAGCTACACAAAGTAGGTAGCTAAGAAATTCATGTTCTCATTCGTAATTGCTTCTATTGTACTTATAGAACTGCCGTCTGCAGGTTCGTTACAAGATTCTCACCTTCCTCGTATTTGCATGCCAACCGCACCATGTGTGGGAATAACAATGCAGTGCCTTGCATTGTAAACCTTTAGAATCGCAAGCTCCAAAATTGGGCTAAACTCCAGTTTACTTAAGAGCAATTCCAAGTCTGCACACACAAGACACTGTGTCGGATATGCTGCACTACGCAGAAATTTTGTGCTCACTTGAATAACCCGAACGTGAAAGATAGAGGAGATAAAGAAAACTGAAAAGAGTAAATGAAATAGACAATTGATTGTAGCAACTTCGAAGTTATTTTGCTAGAAGTTTGTGCAACTGCATTGACAAATATTTAGGGATGCGAAACTCTGTGCCAAAAGAGGAAAACGTTGGTGCGTTATGTGAATGTGTAATCCTTGAGGTAGCGCGTGCCAAGGATTTCGTGGATTAGAAATATCATTCAGAAGTATTTCGATATAACCGTTATTGTGTACGTGCTTTTTCACTCGAGTAATCTTGTTCCAAATAACATTATGAGAGTCGTTGGAGTTATTTACTACGAGTACAAGTATCATCTAAATTTCTAACGCTAGTGAAAAATGCACACCATCTGTCTCTTGTATTTCAATAGCTTATGAAAACGTGGGTATTAATCATTCTAAAATAATGAAACAGTCTGAAACCTATCCATACATCCATACCTAAATTATATCAATCGAATATCGCTGATTACATGTGTATACTACGTACAAAAATGTAGATATAACTGCGCTACAAAAATTAAATACTACAAAATCGATTGATTTAGCAATTCCGTATTATGCCGAATTTTTGTTATTTTTATAACTACCAATTATTACATCTTTTTTTTAAATAAGTTAAGTAGCAAACAAGGGACGGGCCACCTGATGGTAAGTAGTCACCGTCGACTATGGACACCTCTAATGCATCTTCAGTACGTTGCTATATTGCTTAGTTTTAGTCTTAATAAATGTATTTTTGTACAGTATTACAAAAGTGTTGTATTGTATATTGCTCTCCTCAGAAAACAGAACAGAGCGCTTGTGTTTCTTGCCAGTTCAAAAGAGCTTAATGTAGTGAAAGGTTTTCAGTATTCAGTAGTGATACGAGCTCCTTTAGCGCGTATACCTAAGAACACCTTATTTATCAAGACAGTTAAGAAACTTCTAGCAAAAACATCGTATTTGCAAATAAATATTAAACAGATTAGATAGCTCGAATGCATTAACGTGAAAAAAATAAATAATATAAAGACTTCCGATTTGGCATTTTCGTTCCTAGTCTTAACGTCCCATTTGTATCAATTTCTTATATCTTATATTGATGCTTGATAAATATTGATGGTCGAATCCGATTATCAAAAAAGTGTCAAAAAACAGGCTCGATGAAAGTTATCTAAGTATTAGTAAACTTAAGGTACTGTTTTACTTGGTAGTGTAAAAAAGTAACTACATTTTCTCCCGTTTACTTTGTGCTTTCTAGACCATGAAATTGTTGCCGCATAATTTCAGAACTGGCATGATATCGTTGAAGTACCCACTTGCATTTTTCGGTAAAACTGTAAACACTTTATCTGTATAAAAAATAACATAAGTAAAATTAAATAACACCTCAACGTTGAAGCGGCAGAACCGATTTAAATAAAACCGTTTGATCATATTGTGCAAGGAATCACTACTAGAAAATTAATTACAGGGGTATCTTTTTGGGTCGAGGTTAAAAGTGATTTTTCATTGTCTATTTTTATTTAATAGATGCTCAAAAAAAGATTGAAAACATCTAATCTAAATCTAAAAAAAAATCTAGAAATAATCTAAAATTAAAATCCTGATGCCCACTAGCTATTCGCGTTACCTTGGTTACGTATCCGGCATGCTAGCGGCACTGCGCAGTTGAATAGAAATGGACTGAGCACACATCGAGGCTTACATTTTTGAAAAAATATTCCAAAACATTTATTTGGCTTATCTAAAAAAACTATTTCACCAAATTGTTCGACTTAGCGAGATGTCATAACCACAGGCTGGTAGAAAGACAGGGCCCTATTCTAGTAAGTGAGATAACTCGGTCGCCGTCGCTCTCATTAGAAATGTCTTGGAAGTGAAACTGTCGGAGATAATCTCGAGCGGACAAGAATGGGGTCCCAGGCCCCAAAAATAAAGTTCTTTTTGCGTGAATTTTGTTTATTTCACATGCAGACGACTATCTCATTAGGGACAATGAGGTTTTCGCCATCGCAGATGAGCGGGTTTAATCAAGTTTTTGTTCTATTCTTCTTTTACAGCACAATAAGCCAGACCTTATTCATCAGGCAATTTACAGTAACGCATCATATCGCGATGCTAATACGCCCCACGTATACCCGTCATATTTACTGTAGTGGGTGAGCAGAGAGCAGCCAGTGGGTGTGGATAAGGTACTTTAATTTATTATTCATTTATTTCAGAAAATAATATTCTATACATATCTAAGTATGATAAGTCAAAATTAAAATTTAGAGTAAATCCAAGTAATATCGAGTCATATCTTTAAGAAAATCTTTTGAAAGTTAAAAAAACTAGTTTCAACGGCTGATTACTAGAAATATTTGTTGAATAGGTACGTACCTAGGTTACCGAGCTTTGCTTGGAAATGTTGGAATATTTGATTTGGATTAGCTAGACTCGACCGCGAGCGCGTCACGCTTATAATCTCTTTGACAAAGATCTCCGAATGTGTTCGAATCTATAGTTGGGCTAGCCGACTCAATAACACGTAAGTATTACTCTGTTAATTATAACAAAATATCTTTAGGTACTTAAAACAGCAGTCGAGACTTAAAACTGTTTGCCAGCAGTTTTAAGCATCGGCTGCCTCAAAGCACCTCACTCAAGCCCACCATGCGTCTCCCACAACACGTGCTCGTAGATTGCACCTCGCGTGCCGTAGCTGACAACTTTAATCAAGTCGATGGAAATTTGTCTTACTTGCGAGTTCCGCTCACGTCTCAGCGGATCCACTGAACAATGAGATTTGCTTTAGATAAATTCCTGCGTTGGAGCGCTTGGGAATTGATGCTCTTTTGTATGCCACAGGGTGGGATATTCGTTTTGAGTAACTGTTCGGGATTGTGCTTTTGTTTGTCAATTTATTGGTGCAAAGTTATAATTTGTGGGAGTAGCTTCCGTAACTTTGCTCTATAACTTTGAGGAGGTTAACATTATCTAAAGTTAACATTTATGTTGATTTAGTAAATCCTGTAGAGCCACCCGCTATTTTACGGACATACTTTCCCAACGGTGAACGCACAACGCACCATGAAACTTACAGACACTTATTAAACACAATCTTTCGTATTCACATCTTTAAGCGTGAAGTATTTATAGTAGTCAAAAATTCTGACCCTTTATTTACGTTCATGCTGATCATGTTTTGTATCGTCTCATAAACTTAGTCAAAAACAAAACCATCTTATTATACGAGATCCATAAAAGGCAGCATTGACCTACAAAAGGCGGCCGGTGTCACGTAATCACTCCACTCATCCCGAAGTTAATACATTATAATGAAATGCCAGCCCATTCTTTACGACTCCATTAAGTTGTTGGAGAAAAAATAAAGGGAGAGAGGAAATGGCAACCACTCAGCATAGTCTGTCCCTCGTCAGGATCGGACCCGAATGCGAAAAATTCCTTTCTCGATCGGCTGACTACCATGAATACTAATGCAGAGGGGAAAGAAGAAACATCACCAACAACTCCAGTAAGGATAACGGCGGGAAGGTGATAACTAAGCACATACATTTTACATTGACCCCGATCTTCCTAACGAGGATTTTCCCGTTTTACTATCTCTTTGTGCAATCTGAAATTGCCGTCAAAAATAGGGCAATTTAACTGAAATGAGACTGTACCTGAATAATTTTTGTGGTAATATTTACACAAAGACTGCGAAAGAGAATCTCTTACCCGAGAATGCAAAATTTTCATCGGAGCTGCGACTTTCAAACGTGGCGAAATTTAGCTCAATTTCCATGCAGAAAATTTCATGAAAATGCATGCAAGAGAAAATGTTGTTCTTATAATTGGACAGGTGCAGCACCTAAGTCGTGCGTGGCATTTCTACACTGCCGCATTAGCATATAAATAAGTAGCACCCCTCTGAAAGGCCGCCGGGAAAGGGCGGATTTGAATCCCAAACAATTTTAACATTTTTACGACCAGAAAACCAATTATCACAGGCAATTATCGAGTCGGCTAGATAGGAAGAGAATTGGTTTTTCACAATACAATTTTGTATTCAACGACCGCAGTTTTTGAGCTCCCAATTTACTTAGTTTGTCTTTTTCGGTTTGGCTGTTTTGGTTTTCAATTTGCGTAGGGCTTAAGCGTCAAATGTTCCATAAACTATCAGATTAGGCGCAAGCAATTGTAGTGGTACCTTCGCAGCAATCGTATATCACCGGAGTATACATTAATCTAGTGATACATTGTACTATGCGTACACCCCCACACGAAACTCCAGTCCAAGATATAGACTTGAGCGATAATATTTCGTGATAAACTCTTAATTAAAAAAATGAGTTGAAATTTTAAATATCAACTATAAATCGCGTAAATATAATAAAAATAAATAATTATTTTAGCTTTTAAGAAAAAACTTTTACTGAAAAGAGTGGCATATTAAGATCAGCATACGAGCGTATTTAGGTATACAGCTAAGTTATAAATAGGTGAGTTGTAAATATTTTAAATAATGACGCATTGTTGCTACGCATTGTTGCTACGGTTTTACTTACTTTCAACAAATGTCATTTAACTTTTGCACAATACAAAATTACTAACCGATGTCACTTAACATATCTTTTTTTCAATTGTAATAATTAAAAAAAATACATTTCATCAAAATATACCTGACATTTAAAGATTGTCACCAAACCCGCGTAAGCTTTTAAACTCCGCCTGGTCGCGTCGCGTCGTGTCGCCCGTCGCGCGTTAACCGCAACGCTGATGTAGCATGCTAACCCTTCCCAGGCTGCTGCGGATTAATCCATCATATCTAAAAATGTACCTTCACAACGGTGGGTGAGCTTTGTGCAAATGCGAAAGGTTGACCGTTTGAATTTTAGATGAGTTTGAGTTCTGTTTGAGTTTTATAGGTTTACGTGGCTCTTGCACATTTTGGTGCTTTGGTATGTTGGAAACGTGTGTGCACAATTTTAATGTAATGGTAGTTAATTTTTTTTATGTTCAGAGTTTTTGTATTTTGTTTAGGCCTCTTGGAGTCCTCTCAGAAGGATTATATTTTAGACCTTTTTATCATTCGCATTTATTTATTTGACTTCAGAATTACTATCAGTGGCCTTATTGTTATTAATCGTTATTAATAAGAATAGGTACAGAGTTATTCAAAAAGGGTATGCTAAGCCGAAAAGGGCTCATAGTACTCTTCATTATCAACAACTTTTACTATGGGACCAACACGAAATTCGCGAAAAAAAATCAGCTGTTCCATACATTTTGTCGAGTGTCATTGACATTTTTCTATGGAACAGCTGATTTATTTTTCGCCAATTTTGAGTTGGTCCCATAAGTTGTTTTTAATGATGAGTACTATGAGCCCTTTTCGACTTAGCATACCCTTTATGAAAACCCTGTATTGAAAAGGCGTTATTTGACTTCTAGCGTACTTGGAATGCCAAAATAAAACAGATTATGATTATCAGCAGGTCAGACAACAAGACAGCGGGCTCTCCGATAACTACACTATTTTTATAAAAATAAGACTAAATCCTATGTCATTGAAGTTAATTCGATTTCCTACGTTCCAAATTCACGTAGGTACTTAGGTAGAGAAATTCTCTGGTAGCGCGTGTTTGCCGAAAGTGTTGAGGAAATTTGCATAGTTCGACAAAACTCTACCGTTGAATGTCTAGCTTGATACGAGTATAGCTACGTTGTATGTCATGGTTGAAAAAGCGAGTAGGAATTTTGATGATTCGTAAACTCGTAGTATCAACCAAATAATTTAACTTTGAGTTTGGAGTCGTTAAGAGTACCTACTTACTGTGTTTAATTTGCAATTGGATTTAAATTACGTGTGAAAAGTTTAAAGGTTTTGTTTCAAAAAATATCACGTAAGTTTTCTGATCGTGTAGTTTTTATGGTGGTTTTTAAGTTGTTACTGAGACTCGTGCGGCGGCTCTATTGGCCAATTTCCGAAGTTCAAAGATTGATGAAATACAGGTTAACGCCAAAACTAGCTAATGTTAAATTTCATCTTAAAACGCACAATTCATTTCACTGATCTGGCTTCTAATTCATGAACTTAAGAACTTTATTAAAATAAGATCTAACGTGGCATTTCAATCCAAAATAGGTCAACCCCTTAGGCGCTTGGAACATACAACATAATAGGTAATAGTCAGGTAAATATTTTCAGTCATCCAAAAAACATTTCCCTCTCTCTAGGCTATCGGCTTAAAACATAAATTACATTTAAATACAAAGTACTTAATAAACTAAACCCAAAAACTGAAACACATTTCTCCATTATTCAACAACTAAAACGTAAATGTAACTACCATTGCAAACTTCGGCTTCACAGAACTTACTCAATCTTCAATTTCATAAACACCTGACTCAAGGCACATAAACTGCGCTGGAACTGAACTTAGCTCCACGTCTATCTATAGCAGCATAAAGCGACATTGGCTTTAATTAAAGCCTATAAAACGTCAAAACTTCCGCGTGCAGTCTCGTTACAGAAGTAGTAAGTTAGTTACGAGGACATATCCTCTACAATATTTAGTTACCTATAGTATTGTACATAGTGTTTGGACAGATAAGAAATAGCCTTTGGCAGGACGTTAAGTACATTTTTTTTAACTCTTAACGCAAATTAAAGGGGTATTAAAGTCGAACGTGTGTACGTTCAACTCTAACTGTTTACCTATATTTGTGTATTATTGTATTGTGTTCGTTATTACGGTAACGGGCTGATAGTGATGATGATAATCTGTGTGGCTGTGAACATGTGTCGTTTTTTATCCCCGAAACAAAATGAGGGGCGCTATAAGTTAAGCAGTTTATCTATGTTGTAGTGTATAGATACTTGCGTCTCTGTGTGGCTGTCTGTGACATCGAGCTCCCAGATGGCCCAGCCGATTTGGATTTGGTTTCTTTCAATAAGCTATGATGTTAAAAATTGGTTCAGCTGTTTGAAAATTGTCTATTCTAGTCAGGGATTTTTTAAATTCAAAATTTTATTTACAAAAATTAAGTAGCAAATACACAAATACAACAAATGCATGAAAAAATAAGTTTATAGTATTTGATCGAGTCGATCTTCTAACAGAGGCCTTATATTCTGGCGAGTGAGGTCACAAATGTCATGAGAGGAATCATGGAGATAATCTCGAGCGTCCAAGATTAAGGTCTCTGATCGACTGGTAAAGCTAACTAAATCTGCAGAAACGGTCATCATGACGAACTTCTTTTTACGACACACGAAACACAGGCGATTGTTCGTACCACCTCTCTCTCCACATTTTAGTCTGTACCTCTCCATCCGCCATTAAGTGGATAATAAAACATGGTAGCTTTCGTTAACCCAAAACCCGTATATAAAAGCAAGTTAAGCGAATACAGACTCAGAAGTCTGGCAACCTTCTGTTTTACGTTGAACATAAAATTTTCAAATTTCACTACTCAGCGCTGTTAAACTCAACTTAACACGTTTATTTATCGACTAACGAAGGTGTAAACTTTAACGTATATTCAATTAGGTAATAGCATTAGCAGGAAATTACCTTAAATAAGAAAAAAAAATTAGCAGTAAATAATTCTAATTAGATTAAAAAAAAAAAAAATATGTTGAGCTTACTGTTCTTTCTCACCCTCAAACTACCGTCAATGACGCTCTTTGGTGTCGGAAACTAATGGGAGGATTACACGTAACGAGTACAGATGCGAGACAGTGCTCTCGGCTGAGTACTCAGTTTAACGAGGCGAGACAGTCACTAGAACCATGATTTGTTTGCTTGGACGAGCCCATTTATTGTCTCGCCACTGTACTCGTTGCGTGTAATCAATCCAATAAAGATTCGTTTTAGAGTACTGCGCCATAGAAGTAAGATATAAGATAAACAAATAACCATCCCATGAATGAAAGAATAAAGAGATTTCGATTTGACACGACGACAGTTACAATAAATAGGTCAAACCTCAACCTACATAAGTCTCTAGTAGAAATATGTGACGTGGCATTACGTGACGTTTTTACTCCATTCATATCTGAATAATGCAAGTTACGTGCCGGAAAATGCCACACATGCAGATATTGCTCACATGGGCATCTGTTCTAAATCTTTTTATTACAAAACTGACCAAAATACAACAATAATTCATAAACATGTCAAACCAGTCAATAAACCAACATTCCATACATTTGAGCCATAAAAAACTTTGACAACATATCTTGAGTTATTGGCTCACTGAATAAAAAAGTTCTAGGTACATAGAGACCGGAAGAAGTTTTGTAACTGTTGTAAACGTATAAGAATGATTTACACGAGTTGTTAAAAGTTCACAATATTATGAGGAAGACGCAACACTGGATTTGTGATTAATATCAAATACGTGCTACAAAAAGTCTAATCCTATAAAAATGCAGGGTGTTCTCAAATACTACACCAAATAATACAGAGTGATTCTCGAAGACTTAATTAAAAACTCAATACGGGGTTATTATACTCATAATTTTAATGTGATGATAAATAGTATGTGTCAGGAAGCACAACCTCCAACTCTAATTCCATTTTTCTACATGCATTTTCCTCACAAGCTTTGTTAATACGAAACAATTTCACGATTTCAAGTTTAAATCTATTATATAGTTGTTATTGTAACGGTGACTTTTTGTAATGATGAAAAATTTTCAAGTTTTTAGTTTTCTAAATCACGCTGTATAAATCTTGTTCCAGAGTTTCGAGAAAAATGTTAGCTCAACTTGTTTTCTTTGTTAGTACCGTAACTAGGGAAAGCAAAACGGAAGAAACAACAACTCTTTCATAAAGTAACACTACTTAACTTATCCTGTACCAAAAACAAAATAGAATGTAACCGCGAATAATAAAATCTAACTAAAGCAGGATCGTAAAATACCACGCTTGAATAAAATAAGAAAAATAAATAAAAAGAAGTCCTTGAACCACTTAAGGACCAAGGGCGGGAACGTGATTTTCCTGTTTATTCTACTAGCAACAAGGAGGCTATAAGGTTTAGGAATGGATCAAACACTCCTTTTTATTTATGTTTGCGTAGTTTTCCAGTGGCATTTTTTACTCCAAAAAAGTGTGAAATCAAAACAAAAGTAAATGCAACAAATATTTCAATCATGATAAAAATTAATGACGGTGAAAGACGGTGTAATGACGGTGTATTAAACATAATTCTAATATGGAAACTAACATGGTTTTGACATATTTTGTAATAATTAACACGGGACGGTCGTGGTAGACGACTTAATTTTTACGTGAGTATTCCCATGTTAATTATAACAAAATGTTAACAAAATTAACTAACTAAAAACTTCTTACTTTAAACGCCTTCTCAGTTCAGTCGTAGGTAAAATAGTAAGAAAATTGTTCATAAACGACATCTAAATTGCATAAAGTGCAACTGAGTATTGGTTGAACTTTATACAATTTTAAGACCTCCCCAATTCTGCAGAAGTACTCAAAATCCGCAGCAAAAGCAATAAAACAAAGGCAAGTGCATTCACGATTAAATTCCAAAAGTAAACGTAATTTGTACGGTAAGTTAATAATTAACTATCGCGCGGGCGTCTACCAAGAACTAAGTTTGACTCAATATTTGTCTTGCTCTACCGTGTTGAAGTTACACGCTCACGAATAGTTATTACCTGTTTTCGAGGAACCACTTAATAGTCTTTTCTTGGATACTATTTCAGTATTTACGAACGTACTATTTTTATTTAGTTCGGGTATTAAATTTTTTTAAAATTTTTGTTTTGTATTTTTTTTACATTCACACATTACCGCTTTTGTAAATAAATAAAATTGGTTCTCGATGTTATTTTGGTAGTCACATTTATGTTTTAGTGGTGTGCATTATTGCTCACCATCTGTCAAACTAGCAGTCAAACGCAAAATTATTTGATTAAAAAACAAATGAAAACGATTCAAAAAGCTTAAAAAAAACCTCACTAACCTTGTTAAGACAAATCAAATTTCTTCTGCAAGTGTCTTATTTAAATCATTTCATTATTTTTATTGAATTGTTAATTTAATCTAAACTTACAATTCAATTTACAATTTAATTTTAAATTCAGTGCAAACGCTACCCTATTCGTTTATCCCAAGAAACTCTTGCTTGCTCTAATAATATTGATTTAAGTTGCTTCACTATTAAAACATAACTTATCCTCTTCGGTCTGGTCCATTGTTCGAGAATCGACAAATATTTTTAAACGGAGTGTGTTTGACGTTCTCGAATGTGAACATAATATGTGTAACCAGCGAGTGTCAGGTGTAGTGTATTTTTAAGTCCTAAAGTAAACGGTCACCCACCGACTTCCCTGTGGCTTCAAAAGACAAAAAAAGTAACAGATATTGTTACAAACATTGGTTAGTAGATAAAAAAATGCAAATTTGGATTGCTTCTATTTATAAGGATACAAACAATAAAAAGAAGTTTAAAAAATAGTAAGTAGCCACTTGACTGCATTTTTAAACCTACAAGTTTTTTAGATACCCCCCATTCCATCTCAATAAAATATACTTCTTTGCTGCTAACAACAAAAATCTCTACTACTGATTTTATGTTTCGTAAAAATACCACCAAAGTTATGAACAATGTTTATTTTTATTTTCATTTTTACTCACATGCTTAGAAAAAACCAGCTAAGCCTCTGACAAACGAGCCTATAGCAGACAATACATTATTGCCCTTACTTCTAGACCTACTCCTTCGTAGCCTCTCGTTCTCAGCCTCGAGTCTTTCCTTTTCAAGCTCTGCTCTATTCCTTTCTTGATCGATCTTCATAATTTCTTTCTCATGTTCAAGTCTCTGAGTCTCCTCTCTAATTTTCTGCTGTTCTTCTTTCAATCTTTCGTCTTCGATTCTCCGTTTTTCTTCCTCTTTTTTCCTATTTTCTTCATCGATTTTACGCTGATTGGCAGCTTGGAGTCTCCAAAAGGTGTCGTTAATTGTCTGAAATAATGGCACCTATACTTAAAATGTTTCCTAATGTTCCTGTTAAGTAGTGGTCATAAAACGCTTGATTAAAATTATTCGCAATACTTTATAATTTTTTACAATAAAACAAGTTTTATTCTGTAGACTTCTTGACACTTCTGTCAAGCATCTGCATCTGCCAAGCAAAATCTACTCTGAGGTGTGCTGCGTCACCTGCGTCTCTGCCTACTTGTAGCCTTATGAGTTAGTGCAGTTATAAGATTTAAGAATTAAACAGCTATTTCGTGTTTTGTAAGACAGGCGCTGAAAATTGTATGAATCGACAAAGTGCTTACCATCAGGTGAACCCTTTGTCGCCTCTCTATTCCATTCTCTATAGTACATTTAAAGTATCTAAATATGAAAACAAACCTTTGTTAAGTCTTCTTTGTAGATATCATCAGAGTGGGAGGTGGAGCGGTTCCTTTTAGTCTCAAACTCAGCAAGTGCTTTGTTCAGTCCATCTTCATGTCCAAGTTTAAAATCAACGTCAGGTATTGGAGGATACTGAGACTTAGTTTCCATGAACTTCAAGTACTCAGCATGTACATCTTTCACGGCATCTCTATTGTTTTTGTCGTTAGTCGTCTTCAACTGATCCAGACGGGCGTAGAAACTCTGCAACATCAAAAATGTATAACCATAATTTCTAATTGTCTCACTGTAAAATCTTTTCTTATTTTAAAGATTTAAGAATGTCATTAATATTCAGCCTTTTTTGAGGTTTTCTATATGACTTCCATAAAATAAACAGATAAAATCAGTGTCGATAGAAGTTAAGTGTACTGAAACTGACAATGAAAAAAATACGTACTTGTGATAATTCAGTTCTTTTTTGATCCGGTTTTTCGGAGACTTTCTTAACCTTTCCGTCATATAACTTCATAGCTGCTTGGACGGCCTCACTGTGGACCCAATCAAGGTCTAGTGGATGAAGACATAGAGCTTGGTCTTTAGAAATATTGCGTATAGTCTCATCGTAGACATCACTAGCTTGCTTCAATACTACTTGAAGCTTCGATAAGTTGCTTTGCTCGAATTGAGGCAGACGACTTTCCAGCTCCTGGCAAATTTTTGTTAAATGTTTCATTGCCGTATTGGGTTATGAGGAAAGGGTATGCTAAGCCAAAAAGGGCTTAAGGTATTCATCATTTAACACTGGTGAATTTACATTTTGTCGATTGTTATGGACATCTTTCTATGGAACATCTGATTTTTTTTTGCGAATTCCGGGTTAGTCTCTTTACTTAGTAAAAGTTGTTGATAATGGTGAGTACTGTAAGCCCTTTTCGGTTCTGTACCCTTTCCTTATAACCTGTATATGAGTGAAAACGAAGCAATCAAAATTAAAACGCTTATTACCGTGTTAAGTTTGTCCAAGCATTTATTGACTTCCTTCTGAGTAGCCATCGTCCTCTTGTTAGTGAAAGCTGCTTTGGCTGCAGCTAAGTACTTTCCATGCAAGTCCTGCAAGTCAACTGGTGAGACGGCGGGCTTTTTGGGTCCACACTCAGTGTCCATCCCTTTTTCGTATACATCACGAGCTTCGTTCATAGAAGATAGAAGACCTGCTTCGACTGTCGCCTGAGTAAATTCAAATAAACTTCGATTAGTTATGACTCAATTATAGTATAATAGAAAAGTATTGATGATGTTTGTTCTATTGCACCACTTCTATGACTAAGCTAAATTTGCTAGGTCTAAACAAGGATCCATCCTCCTATTTTATAAATTGAAAGATGACGTTAGTTTTTCATTTTGTCAGACTAGTTTCGGTCATTTAGTGATAAAACGGAATCAACAATAATGGTTCTTTAATTATAAGTCAATGATACGAGGACATGCGTTAAAACTTGATAAACGAAAGTATGGATGAACTTCGTAAAAGATGGCATAATCAAAAGCGAGAGATTCAGCTAAACTATGCCAAATGATAGAAATATAAATATGTTCGTGTCTAGATGAAGCGTTTAATAATATCTATAATATATTGACGAAATATTCAGTGGAATGAAGATAGGAAGATGAGACATCTTTATAGTTCACACTAGAAATTACAAACAAAAAGGATTATAACACTGATGATCATAAAAAGTCGATAATTTTATCTTACGTACTTGCATAATGCTCCTTGGATTCGGAATCTGACCACTGTTGAATATTTTCATGTAAGATTTGAAGTAGTTGAACAACTCTCCAGCTGTTATTTTTTGTCCGTTTATCACTTTAGGTGACATTTTTTCTGTGCTAAGCAACGATGACAACAGATTCTTTAGGTTATTTCTGAAGTCTGGTGATATGTCTGAAAGAATGTGGGTAGTTTTTAAAAGTAACAATTTAGTCGTTTTATACAATAGAATCAACGTGCATTCAAAACCGCGTCTTTACTTACCTATCCAATAATTAGGCCGGAAAAAAACCATTTGGAATATGCACGTTTTATCTTTTAGTTCCTTAATTTCCGCAAAATACCTTGTTTCTTTAATGATACGGTTTTTAGAGTATAATTGAAAAAAAAAACATCTTACCACTAATATTTCCTTTAAAGGTTGGTTTAAGAACATCGAACCCCGGATGAGGCATCAGAAAGCAAAGGACTTTTTCAAAACAGGAACGTATGTGGCTCCGTAGATCTCTTAATTCTTGATGTTGACTTGGAGTGATCTGGAAATTATTTTTTAATTTCATAAAAAATAAGTGTAACTAGGTATTAAATATTGGAATATTTTAGTGCAAACACTTTTTATAATATATTAAAATAATTGGATGTGACATACAGACAAACAGACACCCTACGGGGAAGAACCCTTAAGGCGGTCTCGCCTTAAGGGTTACTTAGGAGGTTTAGAATCCTAAACACGTAGGTATTGCTAGTAGCGTATCTCGACCAGGTGTGTATAACCAATCACTAAAGCTAAGCAACGGACGATACGGTCACTCTTCAGATAGGTGACCGTGGGTAGTATTTACAACTGAGCACTACCGTGGATTGTCGGAACTGGTTGTTGTCTTATAACAACAACCATTAAGCCATGTCAGAGGCCATCAGGCGGCCTATAAACTCTGACACCAGGGCTACCCACTCGATCTTAATTTCTATAGTAATAAAACTTCACTCGGTGAGGGATTCAAATTTTACAAATGGCAGTGAAGGCAAGAAGAAAGAGAACATTGACATATTATATTATAATAAAAGCCAAATAATGGCTTAGATATAGCCAGATAATTGTTCACACCAGAACATATCCAGAACGGAGGCTGTACGTACCTACAGGCTAACTATTTTCTTAGTGACACCGTGACACCAAACTGATGAATAAATCTTACCTGAAGTTTTTGTTGCAAAAAAGTATTTCCTCCTTCTGCTCCAAATGGGTAGTCGTAGGGATAAGGCCAGTCTCTCACAAGAAACTCCAAAGTTTGAAAAACTTTCCCTTCATGGTCTTGGTCCTGTGCCATTTTTCCGTACATCGTAAAAAGCTGCAAGAAAGGGAATATTCCCGATTTTATCCATAAGAAATAATTTCGAATAAAATAAGGACAAATAATGATTTAAAATATGAATCAAACTGTATCAATATCAACTGTGTTGTAACTGGATCAGAAGTTAAAAAAATCACACAACACTTTTCTTACACGCAGCTCAATCCATAATTATGAAAAAGCCACCACCCAACCAGTATCTAACACTACTATCCTTCTACTTCTTTCTAATCTCACTAATAATAATATTATAAATGTATGGGAGCTAAGATGTTTGTTGCTTAATCGCACAAAACGGCGGAATGGATTCAAATGAAATTTAGTATTAAGGAAGCTTTATCCTAAATTGACATATAGCCTACTCTTTATCCTGGAAAATGTTAGTTTAACCGCAGGGCGCTAGTATAGATTAAACATACCTGTAGATACTGCAGGTCATCTTCTTTGATATTCATGAACAGATTGTATATCTGGACCGAAGATAGCAGAGTGGAGAGCGCGAAGATTGTAGAGTTGTCGCGCGTGGTACTGCTGCTGTCAAAAGTGCCTTGCGTGTCCATCAAAATTACAGCCACCTACAAAAAGTCGCAATAAAGTAAGGACCTAAACTGTGCTTAAATTATTTTAAAGTTTTGAAAAATTAAAATGTTAAATTTGCAATATTATTTGGTACGACAAGATTTGAGATTTGATGTTTGACAAGAACTCGTTTTAACGTGGATAAGCTTTTAAGCTTTTGATAAATAGTTTTCAAGCAACACCTTTAAAGAGGATAGAGGACAGAGACAGAAGACAAGTACTTAGTATGTTTACCTTTTCACCGCTAGGTAAAGTATTGACGAAAGGCTCCGACCACAGAAGGATGCCTGTTGTATTCCTTACAACGCCGGCTCTCCAGCTGAACCCGACGAGAGGCTCGCTGTCTTCACCCAGCCACGAGCCATCCTCACGAGCTGATTGCTGCCGAAATATTATTCATGTAGACAGCAGTCTCTTATAAGTAGAGGTCAAATCGATCGGTCAAATCAAGTCTAGTATGCGATTATTTTAAGGGCACGGAACAGAAAAAGTTAGTTTGTGAAGAAATGGGGGAAATGATGATGGGAGAAATTTCAACGCCACATTTTTTTCTGCTTGAAAGTAGAATGAATATTATTTGTTATCTGCGACAGAACGAAAAAGATAAATGTGTTTCGAGCGAGATATTGTTTGTTTGCTTGTTTTTTATGCAACCAAAAATAATAATGTGTATAACAATCGAGGCTTTGGAATTCAATAGAAAAACAAGCAAATAATTTCTAACGAATAAGCGCAGATAAAATTGACTTTTTTGACTTTATTTTTAGAAAAGTATTAGAATACATAATAGTAATATAAAACTAAAATATCTACTTACAGAAGACTGGAGGTATCTGATGAAGAAGTTGAGAAGGAAGGACTTGCCGCCGCGGTAAGCGCCGGCCACGCTTACCACTACCACTGGCAGGTTCCTGACCTCATCCTTCATCAGGATCTGTTCCAGCAGCTTTTCATCCAGTTGGTACGTATGATCGTCCAAAACCTTGAAAATAGAAAAACAGTGAAATTTCAGGGCTAATAGGAATTTAAATTCTGGGTGGCGCAGACCCGTTATGACCAAACGTGAGGTTTAACATCAGCCGAGCCATTTGCTGGTTTCGTCACTCAATAGCAAAAAAAAAACACCTTCACAATTTGCATCCCATGTCCCATTTCCGACATTTTGCTTCGACTATGTGAGCTTGCCAAATGAAT
This sequence comes from Alcis repandata, assembly GCA_949125135.1. Lineage (NCBI taxonomy): Eukaryota > Metazoa > Arthropoda > Insecta > Lepidoptera > Geometridae > Alcis > Alcis repandata. The sequence goes on along the minus strand of OX421235.1, from coordinate 5,912,033 downwards.
GAGAAAATATTACTAACTTGAACTACTTGTTACAGTATTTATATGTTAACGTTTTGTTATCTTTCATTTGTTTCTAGTACTTATCTGTGTTTGTGGGAAACCGAGGAACTTGGAATGACGTCATACCTATCTGTATGATAATTGTGTTATCATATTGCACTTTTCTATCTATGCTTGTGGCAAGGCGTGGGAAGTCTACCTAAAGACAAAGGGTCAACACTACTACACCCAATTGACCTATCATGTGGTTTTATTGTGTTGTTTATCTATAGGTACATACGTGGTAAGCCATAGGAATACGTCCTAAGGATGATATGACAGTCTATTTATGTCTGAATGTTTGATTCCGACACTCCAGGATTAAATTGGTATCATAATTATTAGCTTTTCTTGGGACGAGATTAGCATTAGCATTATTAGCTAAATCTATGCCATACCTTTTCTATATTTTGTTCCATTTATTTGCCAAAATGCAAAGATTTCAAGCGAACACGTCATCTGTCGAGTAAGACCGTGTGATGCAACCTAAAACACAAAATATCTACACGTACCTATGTTACGTACTAAGTTAACCATTAACTTTCTATTTCAATGTACAATGTAGGCAGATACATCCGTGGAGGTGACATGTAACTTAATACATTTCTTTGATACTCACTCCCGCGCACCGATTTACAACCTAAGCTCACGCCGATACCATATATCTCGACTTTACGATATAGCCTGTTATTTTTTACGTTAACACTGTTATGATATTAGTTCTAAACATTCGTCGGCCGTATATTCCGTGCAGCGGGAGGTGTTGTCGCTATGCTCACATATGGTGCGCCATAACCGTAAAATTTTACAGCTTTCGATGCTGAAATGATACACGAAACAATCTAAATTATAGAGGCTTGTCGTTGGCAGGACGCCAGTTGTGTATCGGTAATGACAGGGCTTATCGAATTTGTAACGTTATCTATAGACGGAAAAGTTCTGATGCGGACAGGCTGCCTGGCTGGCCAAGTTGCCGGGAGTTTTCCACTATTGCTCTGAAAAGTATTTCTCTGCGACGGACGGTTTTATTTGCGAATCTGTTGGAAAATTTAGCGTTTTGAGGTGTTTTCTTTTTTTTTGTTACGCGGCGAGATTGCTGTAAATCGTTAAGTTGTACTATACAAATACATGTACAATCTGTACATGTATCTACTCGTATGCACCCAAAGAACATTTTTCATTGAGTAACCTAATTTTATAGCCCACGTAAATCCGACATACTTTTTGTAGAGCAGAAATCTGAATTAAGTTTCAAATGATTAATAGGTTCCGAAAAAAATTATATGACCTAGTGCTCATCATCACCAATCATTCGACAATCATGCCAGTTCTGTGACAATCTCGACAATAATGTCGTGTTATCTTTGTACCTGTCATGCTTTGCTTCTCTTCCAAGGCTTTCGCGTCACCTGGCCATCATTATGTCAGAGACCTATCCCACCTGTCATCATCACATTTACGACCAAAACTCCTGTAGCGACCATGTAGTAAAACATTGAAAACATTTACAAAGTGAAATCCTGGATAATTTACAGTTTATAGCGTATCGATGTTAAATTAGAACTTGAAGGTACTAAGAAGGCAGCTACTTAAGTAGCTTTTATAGCGCAGTGGGCGGGCTAAAGTACTTTACGCCTATACAAAGTACCCATAAGTGTGCGGTAGTGAGAAAACTTTCAAGCTGATCTGCTGTTATCAAAACATGTCCCGCGTCTGTGGTAAAACCGTAGTAAGCCGTGTTCATAAGGTGAAGAGAACTTTGCGTAAAAAGGAATAGCAAAGTTTCAAACTTCGTTTTATACTAGACACTATACAGGGTTATATAGAAAGGGGTTGCTGAGCTGAAAAGGGCTCATAGAACTCAACATTATGAACAACTTTTACTACAGGACCAACCCAGAATTAGCGAAAATTAAATCAGTTATATGGAACAGCTTATATTTTTCTATAGAACAGCTGTTATTTTTTTGGGAATTCCGGATTTCTCCCATTGTTATTCATAATGATGAGTGCTATAAGCCCTTTTCGGCTTAGCATACCCTTTCTGTATATCTCTGTAATAGCAGCTGATATGATATAAATACTATAAGAAATAATTTCTTTCCTTAAAGAATTGCCTTTTATTAAAAGTAAGGTGGTATGGGCCTAATAGCTAGGCCTGGTGTCAGAGTTTATAGGCCGCCTAAAGGCCTCTGACACGGCTTGACGTTTGTTGTTATAGAAAACAAACCGTGACCTACAATTTAACGTGTCATACGCTATGGTAGCGCTCAGTTCTAAATGCTAACCGCGGTCACCCATCCGAAGACAAACAGTGTCGTTCGTTTGCTTACTTACCTACCTAAATAGTAAGTACTTCAAACTCAATCAACTTATTTACCAAAAGTATCATTACATAATGTAGTATACGAGTACTGTTCCGTAAACTGCATGCAATTAAGAACCCGTATCTTGGAAATCAGGTCTTCTCTAGTTAATACTCCTAGTTTGTTATTTGAAAAGCGATTTCATCTAAGATCTGAGATTCGACATAAATTATTCCAATTTCTGAAACATTTGAAGCAAAGACAATAATATGTGAGCTAGGTAGTCTATTGTTAAAATTCATTAGGAACCTATTGTTAATTTTATGTAGCTGGCCATTTACAGGTCCAGAATGCTATTCAAATGGTTTTATCTTGATTAAGTTTGGCTTTCATGGATACTATCGTAACGTATTCATCATGTACTGTTACTTTTAATCTAGCTTAGTTTAAATAATATGCGTAAAAACTACAGAAGATAATAGTATATCCCGTAAATAACGCCCCATTAACACCAACAAGCCTCATCACTGGCTTTCAAATCTGCACCAATGATTAACTCTAAAGCTATCATTAAAAATAGATGGACCAAAATATTGGCGGGGTGGTCTCAGGGGCCAGCACGTGTCGCGTGCCGCACCGTAGCGTAGAATGCAATTCAATTACAAAACGATTGGTATAAATTGAGGTAAATTTCGTATCCAATAAACTTCACACCATTAGCAGCAAAACTCATCAAAGGATTTCAAATCTGCACCAATGATTAACCCTAAAGCGATCATTAAAAATAGATAGAATAAAATATTGACGGGATGGTCTCAGGGGCCAGCAAGTACCGCGTGCCGCACCGTAGCGTAGGATGCAATTCAATTACGAAGCGCATAGGTACGCATCCGCTGTCAAACGGTTGTGACGGTGCTATTTTCAAAAAATAGACACAAAATAAACTTTACTGGTGGAATTCACAAAAATACACTGAAAAACTTTGATACGTTAGATAGAGATTAACTTTGAATTCCGTTAAAATCACACAAATAAATAATAAAATATGTCAAATACAATAGAGAACAATAGAGGAGAGAGTCACAAAGGAAAATGCAATGAAATATAAAAATAGAAATCAATTCCAGTAATGAGTAAGGGAAGTAACGATAAATATTTTATATAACGATTAACGGCAATAGCGTTACCGGAAGCGACAATTTGAATCCGACGCGCCGGTAACGAGAAAACTTTCCACCGCACTGTCCATTAATTTCGCTTAACGCTAAAATAACGTTGGTATTATTAAAATAACGATGAAACTCTGTTTATTAAAGGAACTAACTATTGTAATAACGGATGTAATGTAATGAACTATTAGCATAAAATAAGCTTACTTTGTCTTTGAAAAATTATTTAAAAAAAAACTGTTTAAACATATTAAACACCGATGGTTACAAAAAAGTGCAAGTCAGTAAATAAAGATAAAGGATACTTACTTATAAACACTGCTTAAAACGCTGTGCCAACTTCTCACTGCCGTGAAATGTCACGTGCAAAAACAAGACAGAACTTTAAACACCGATTAAGTCTAAGCAATAAGCAACGTTAAAAGTAAGACTCAATATATTGCAATACAAAATGATTAAAAAGGTAAAGAAGAAAAGGTTAGTCATAAAGTAAAAAGCTCTGGATAGTACTGCCTGTTGTTGAACGAAGTTGTTCAAATTCGTCAATAAAACAGTGAAATGGCCCAAAATCGACAGAAAATAGAATGCCGAAGCGAGTGTGACTGACAGCTACATACGGTACATACGTTCCACGTCGGCAGGAAGGGTGCATATCAAATCCATAAACTGATTTACAACCTACGACAGGCTAAACGTTAAGCGACCGCAAAATAGCACAATTAAAACCAAAATTAAATTCTAGTAAGCCAAGTGTGTATCAGAGAATAGAGGACAAAATAGCAACGACAACACGTGAAATACTAGCTTAAGGTACTCATGCTTGCTTATAAGTTTTCGAGAAAATATAAACGGCTATATACGAGTAAGTTAACTTGGAAAAATAAGACAAGTATCTCGTACAAGCTGAAAATATACTGTCTCATTTGTAAACGACAGAAATTGGCAAAAATTTAAATGTATCTAAAGCGTTTTTGGTCTTTTTTTGTCAGGAATATTTAGAAGAACACACAGAAACTACAACATTAAGTTTCAACCCTTTCTAGCATAGAACTGTTCTGATCTGAAGCATTTCCGCCTACAACGTAAGAGAGTTTACGTGTAAACTGGCCTGAACTTCCGTCGGAGTGATTTTAAGTAGGGCATAAGAAGAAAATGAAGTAGGAAGAAGTCCCTTTTAAATAGGATTTTGCTAAAGGTAGGTACTAATGCTTGCTTGTATCCCAACATCAAACCAAGTGGATACTAGGCCTACAGGAAGTAACAAACACTGCAAACCTATCAATTCACTCGCCATATTTAGGTACAATGGTAGTATTAATATGACAAGCAGGCTAATTGTATCGTTTGTCGAGTCGTAGGCTTTGAAAGAGGTCGTGGGCTGGTCGTGTCGGACCAGATGTCGCCGGACGCATCCCCAGATTGCAGATGCAAAATTAATTCACAGTTGTTCGGCATACACTGCATGTAATGATTAAATTCCCTTGCGTAGGTTTGGTTAATAAGGTATCACTTTAATTTATTAAGTGGTAATTGCGGGAAATGATATTCATTAATTATATTTTTGTACTGGCAACTGAACAAGCGTAGGGTAGAATGTCGATCAAACTCCTTTTAAAAAAATATTAAAAAAGCGTTGGATACTGACTGGTTTGACTGATTAACTTTTGTTTTAATTTGATATTGTACTCTTCATTGTCTCAATATTTTAGTACAGTACCTATCTATGATCTATAGAATTTAACGTGACTTCGACACTTTATCGTTTTTTGTTTTAAATCAGAAACGACGCGGTCGCGAGCGCGACACTCCTTGAAAAAGACTGCCATAGTTGGAGAGTCCGCCTCAACAATATTATTATGATGATTACTTATAAAAAATGTCACATATCTGTCAAGAAGAAATTATAAAGCTAACACTAGCGAAACGATAATGAGTACTATACCTTTGTTATTACATCTAATCTAATCCCTGTACTAACTTATAAACGTCCTTTCATGCGTCTGCCGACATTTCTACACCTACTAGTAACGTAACATTCCGTAAGTAAATATAGGTGCATTCTACTGCGTCAACTTTCCGAATAAATTTGCATGCACCGCGTTGGAACTCTATATAATTGTTTTGCAAGCGTAAAATTTCTTTAACCACTCCTTATTGGAGCAGCGAAACCTAATTGTTGGAAAGGAATTACTTTGAATATTTACTTAGAGTTTGTGAACTGTGTTGAATTTTGCTAATGATTTAGTTTGTAAATGAAAATTATTGCAGGTGTTTTCAAAGAAAAGAACTATATTTACTAGAATAAGGTAAGAGTATGTACAAGTAAAAGCATGTCGATTACTTTTTTAATAGTAGGCATTAAAAACTAAGACTTTTGGTATTAGTTTATCTTAAATACTATTTTATTTAGATCACGGAAGCAAAGCTGTTGTAAACTGGTTTAAATGCTTTCAGAAGTCAATATATATTCATTTGTAGTGGTAGGGCTCTTTTGCAGAGCCCGCCTGGGGAAGTACCACACCTTTGCCAGTTATTCCACCGCCAAGCAGTAATGTGCAAACGTTACTGTGTTCCGGTTGGAAGGGCATTGTTTCCAGTTAAATTACAGGGCAAATGGGAGATTAAACATCTTATATCTCAGGGTGACGAGCGCAGTGCTGTGCCGCGCAGGGTCTTGAATTCTGCGAGTTCAAAATTCTGGGTGGCGCAGACCTGTTATGGGCAAACGTGACGTTTAACATCAGGCGAGCGATTTGCTCGTCTCGTCACTCAATTACATAAAAAAAAAATGTTAAAGAATTTTCCATTATATTTATTTTAATAAAAAGATTTAAAACAAAAAATCGTGAACTCGGACGCTCCAATTTATCACATCGCTGAAACAGATCTTCAACCCGATTAAAAATAATGAATTTTAAAATATCAGTACAGCAGAAAATTCGCCTTCACGATTGGCAAAAATGAAATAAAAATTCATCGTACCAATTGCATTAATTCGACTGCATAAAAATCAGCCAATTATTCAAATATCGGCAGCGCCCTGAACCGAAGGACGTATCGATGAATATTGATTGTTTTGATGCCAATAAAAATGCTGAAACAAACTGAATAATCGAATAAGATTGTTTACGGCGGAAAACGATAGCAATTAATGATAATTGTCCAGTGGCATTCGCGCTATCAATGGTAATTTGTGGCGGCCGGTAAAAGCTATATTCGCATTTACTTTATGTTTGGACGGCTGCAAATTATAATAAAATTTCGATGAATTCACAATTCCCGCTGAAAATAATTGCCATCGGTTTTCAATAGTGCAAACAATTTTGATAATCGGCTTTATCGTATTTCCAGGTAACTCAATACCTTTGTAAATGACAATATTTTTACAATTAATTAATTATTTTAAATACAATTTCATCCAACACGGGTTTAAATTACAATGGAATTGGTTTTGATGATATGACTAATGAAAACCATCATAAAAACGATTTGATAAAATTGAACTTAAAGTTTCTTTTTCGGACTTGTCCACAAAACAGATAGGTACAGAAGTCAATCACATGTGTGTACTTCACTTTTCATACCCACACTCGGCGGTCGCGCTAGATTTGTCAACTAAGGCTAATGCATAAAAACTATTATTGTGGTAGTGGCACTCGTATCTAGTAGTTAGATTTATTGTTGAGAATGAAACAGGAAGAACATTAAATATAAATCAATAATAACTTCAGTACGCGCTCGCACTGATTTGAACCGGTCCGAAAAATCGAGTCCATAAGAAGTGTCCACGTGTGCGTTGCTCTAGCGCACTTTGTATGAAGATTGACTTCTGCACCTATCAGTTTTGTGATTTAGCCGAGTTAAAAAGTTAATTTGTAGATCGACAAAGTTCCATACTGGCTCAGCTGACCAGATAAAAGAAAAGACAAATGGCGTGTCGTACAAGAAAGTAAAAATACGAACAGAAGACCACTGAGCCTGAAAATTGCTTTACCGACAACAGCGATGCTCTTTAAACGTAAAATTGTAGAATGAATGGATGCGCTTTTATTAATGCAAGAACACTGTCTAGAACCCTATTTTTAGGCGGGTCCAGATTATCTCATTTACTCTCCTAATGAGAGCAACAGTGACCTAGACAATGTCTCACTTACCAGAATAGGGTCCCTGAATTGACTTGATAGCAAAAGGCTTTACTCAGAAGATAAGCACTTTCCCAAATTGGAATACATGACAATCGTTGATCTTCGGAATAAAGACAGTTCAAATGTCACGTCACAGCCCCTGCTCTACACATTACTCCGACACGGCGCGTACAGTATAATTTCAAGGCACAATTAGCGAAACCGACACCATTACGGCGTACGAGTTAAATTAATGTTGGGTTACAGTCACTAGAAAGTTCCATTATCGTTAGGAACACGATAATGTTTAGGTGATAAGTCTGCAGTTACGCACACATGTACGTTTAATTGTTGTACGTGAAATACGTGACGTAGTTTCATGTTGTAATGTCTTGAACACTTGTTTCATATGGAGCATGGGGTGAGATTAATTAAACTGAGTTCTTCCTTAAAGTGTTTGCAGATGGAAAACGTGGGTGAAAACAGGTATGAAATTGTCACATAAAGAATCTTTCTTGCTATTTGTCCACTGGTATTTTTTCTATACATGTGTCACTCTTATAGACGAAGGTTGGGGTTCACAGGCTCTTAGACCTTTATTAAAATGATCATATAAAAACCGTCAGGGACAACAAGACAATTGCAATATCGCTTAGATATACCTTTGAAGGTTAACTAAACATGGAGTACATTTTTGACGCTTAAAATCTCAAACTAGGTTTAATTTTGCATGTCATTTCAAATTAATTTACTCACAGAATAACAGTCAATTCGTATTGACTATAATTATGCCACAACAATTTTTTTTAAAGAGTCATCAAGATATTACGTTGATTCTGTTGTACTATTTTCTAAGTTTGACAGCGATATTGCCATCCTTTTCTTCCACACTGAATTGAAAAGCGGTGCATAAATTAATTTCTGTCAAATGTGTTTAGAAAGTGGTTTTACAGATAAGACATCAATAACTTATAACTTGAGAAAAACACGTCCGAAAATTTCATAAAATGTCCTTTGAGTAATTCTGAAATAAAAGGTATTGCAGGTATCTTTCCTCATTTGTGATTCACGTAACGTTTTTAATAAGAGGGAAAACTAAGTTAACCCCCTCCTTCGTTTTCTCTCCTCTAAAATGTGAAACATCACGTCACGAACATCTGGTAAAAAATGAATGGACTTTCTGACCCCTTGTATTAGAAATCTTGCGAATTTTCACACTCGTAAGCAGGGTTAACAAACTTGTGTACAGTTTTATTCTAAGGGCTTGACTTAATTAACTTTCAGTTTTGTTGTGTCACTTGCATGCTAATGCTAGGGCAAAAGGCATAGCTTGTGTCCTTATCACTCCTATGTTCTGAAATAAGGGTATCAAGTGACAGAAGAAGGAAGTATATTGGTTTAAAATAGCCCGTAACATAATTAAATTCTACGTTGCTTTACATTCTACGACTACGTTTTCCATTTTCAAACGTAAAAATACCTGAAACCTTCCAAATACAAACTAAAAAATGCACAGAAATATCAAAGCAGAAAAGAACCGTAGCTTAGAAAATGGCGTCTTCAGAGCCAATATATTGCTTCCTCGCGTGACGTCGTTAAGGCCAGCTGTTGCCGTAGCCCACTTGTTTTTGCCGATGTTTTTGCCAACAATATAGAATTTGCTACTTTATCATTTTTAGTTGACTGTTTTACGGGTCTGGTGGTGTGATTTGCATAATGTGCAATGCGGTTGTGGCAAGTGGAAATTTACATGTTTTATCAATTTGAGGTTTTTTTTATGGGACAACTGGTTGGCCTAGATAAGTTTCGATAGGTCAATACTACGTTTTCAACAAAGAACATTTTTATTTTTTCCTAATAAAATTTAAATTCCGTAAGTATTGAAAACAATCATGATCACAAACACGCCATATTGACTATGTTGAAACTATAATCTTACTAAATTCTCCGTATCAAATCGAGCGAGACAAACCAAAAATCAGCCAATATTTCAAAACACACATACTAAATATGAAAAAAGAAAACATGCAAAACGTAAAAGCTTTTCCATCAACCCAAATAAATAAAAAACGTAAAAGTCTAAAATATAAATATTATCAAAAAGAGCGCATAATTTTCACTGGAAACTGACCAAAAAGGATCCAATAGCCCCCAACGGCCCCGATACATGAGTGCAGCCAATTTAGTAATATCGTAAAACATAATAATGCTTTCATCGAATCATTTCGACGGAGCATCCTCGACGTAAACGCCTGTAAAACACACAGGAAAAAAGTAAAGAGCAATAACTCGAAGGAATGGTCGGGTGTTACACAACGCCAAATCATAATAAATTGAGTGGAGGTTAAAGGATCGGGGGAGATTGACAGAGGTCTTTAACACTGCCCCGGGCAAGCATCAACTTGTGTTCTGCGGATAAGTCTCAATTTTATCGAGCGAATCCACTCGTAATAATTTTTGGGGCGTATAAGCTTGAGGTTTTCCTTTTGGCAGTCAAAAAGAGATTCTAAATATGTACCTATAGTGTGTGTCTACTTTAAATTTATTTACAACTATTTCTATCTATAGTATTTCTGCTTAACCCGGTATTTTGTTTCTTCAGATTATAAAAGTGTATTACCTATTTAATTATTCAAATAAAAACCTAATAACACACTTTCCTATACCTTATGAACATTCTGGTTATACTGATGGCAAAAATGATTGTAACAGTTTATTTTCACATTTGCTAGAAAATATGCATGGGTTTTCATTTTCAAATCACATTTTCAACTCCATAAAGCGCCTGAAATTGTATTTTCCTTTTTAACTTTTTTTCGTAGTTTCAGCCTTTACTTACGTGTTAGCCAAACATAAAATGGAATAGCGATTCAGAAATGGAAGTGTAAAAACAGCACTCCAACTAGGTTGAAAAGGAAGGTGTGAAAATATGCCGTTTAATAGACTACATTCGCCGCGTGTGATGAGGCCCGTATCGCGGCCTACATCTAGACTTACCCAGTGTTACCCTATGTTACCTGGGCGAGACCGTGTTAGTTGGTTTTTAAGTACTCATTGGACTGGCAACACTTTTGAGCACCTCTTTACCTAGATTCTTCGAGGGGCTGAAGGTTCGTTTAATCTGTGGTATAGTTAGAGTTATAACCCACTTGAAAGTTTCCCAACACATCCGAGGTACAACCGGGAGACTTGGAACAACTTGGAAGACTTGGATGAACAGTGACTACTGTAGCAGCCACTTGCAAATTAATGCTACTTATGTCCAGTCAAACTCCTATCAGAAGAGTAACTGTTTTTTTATGCCATAGGTGGCCAACAAACAAACGGTTCGCCTGATGGTAAGCGATCACAGTCGCCTATGGTATACCAGTAACACGGATACGTTGACGACCTTTTAAGACTCATCATGATATGAGTGATATTAGCGCTGTTAGAATCATGCTACGGCACAAGCACCACAAGCCAAAAATTCTCGGCATTTTCAAGGATGAAGTGAATTGATTTCATCTAAATTATCATCTAACTTATAAAGATCTATCATATATCATGTAACTTGTACGCAATACTAAAATATAGTGTGCAGTACTAAGCACTTAACTTTAAATAAACTTCATAATGTAAAACCAATTGTTTCGTCGGTACATAATTTTTTGCTTAGTACTTTTTTACGTGTACCGATAACTTTATAGTTGAACCTCATTAATAACCTAGAACTAGGTTATCAAGAACGACAAATCACGTAGGCATCCACGAGGTATCTGGGTCATTCCCTTTCATTATTTCCTAAGTGAATATTTGCATGTCGATAATGAGGCATGTTCCAAAGAATTGCCTATAAAAAACGACCGACTTTGTCTTCGGGGCATGCTTTAATTAGAAAATGTTTGAAAACGTTTGATGAATTAAATTCATTTTCAATAACGTAGGTTCTCATTATCAATTTTCTTTTATGGAGGGCGAATGGAGGACGGTAATTTGTCTCGTTTGGCTGCGTAATTAAGTTTGATCACGGTGGTAAGTATTTTTGAGGATTGGGCATGTCAACTTTTTGGTTTCTAGGTTCTATATCGATGATTAGGCATCAATAATCTCGTATATCATACTTTTAGCATGAATAAATAAATCCCTATACCTAATTTTTACATGATTTTATCAAATTTGCATAAACTAGCTGGACTCAACTTGACAAATAATTTTATTACTGTTGTTAAAAATGAATGTAAGTTAGTTCGTATAGAACTGTAAGATATAAAGTGTTAAGGTCGCCTGAAGCCTCACATGGCTTTACAATTCAAATTGTAAGTCTAAATAATATCGCTTGATAGAAACTTTCTGCCTGTGACATTTGTTTTAACCGTGCCGTTCACGAGGAAACCACAAACGCGTTATCACTGCCTCATCACTCTCACACATACACATCTGCAACCGAATCTGCGACCAATTTCAACACATTGAAGCCGCAAGTCGTATTAATCATGCAGCATATCCACAAGGCACATGTGCGATATATTACTGGCGATAGTGGGTAGGGCTGCGGTTGTTATATTTGTTCGTCTTAAGACCTTTTGGTCTCACTATCAGTAACTTGGTTGACGCCGCGACCCAAATTGTGTCCTAGTCCCGAGACGTCATCCTTCTTTATTTTGAGCAAGTTCATGCCAGGCATCAACTCAATTTTTTTGGAGGTTTAGTTTTTAACTTTCGGTTTAGTTACCTTTATTATCAAGGTAAATAAAGGCTATAAAACAGAAAGTAGAGTAAAACACCAATGCACAGATTCAAAAACACAATACATAAGTATTTTCAAAATTTACCTATTACATTACAGAATAGACAGCACAGTTACGAATTATTATTAATTTATTTGGAATAAGGACGGAACTGGGTCTCTAGCGTTCCCTAGTCCTCATATGCATATTTTTATGAAACGAAATCATAAAGAGTAAAATGTTTTAAAATTCTATCATCGAATTTTCATTAAATAAGTAAATGAACTTAATTTTTCTTGCACTGATATCTAAAGTTAGCCACTTCCATCAACAAATATCCGACCTTACGACGTAAAATATACCTACGCTCACCATACACCCGTCCACCTACAAAAAAATACCATTACAACCTTTCAAAATCCTAACTGCGTAGGTATAATGCCACCATTTGAGTCTTGCCAACCCTAATACAAGGAGAATGTTAACAGTTGGCGTTAATGTTCGACCTTACCCCAGGGAAATGCGCTCTTGATAATGCGAACAGTAATTTTATGTTGCAACAATAGGAATAGTTGATTGCTGTAGATAACGTTGAATTTGAATATATCAGGGAGATAATGGGGTTTTAAATGGTCCACTAGAATGGTTTGTTTTGGTAATATGATTGCTATTTTACTGTTGCGGAAATTTAGATTATATTAACCATCATCATCTGCCTACCCTTATCCCACCTACGTGGGGTCGGTACAGTATGTACACTTCTTCCATTCATCTCTATCATTCGTCATATCTGAATACACTCCCTTCTTTTTCATATCATCTTTCACACAGTTCATCCATACTTTCTTTGGTCGTCCTCTACAGCTATACCCATTCACACTCAAGTTCATCGTCTTTTCTGTAATGTGGTCCTCCTCTCTTCGCATAATATGTAATCCTAAAATGTTCAGTAGATATGTCATACGCATTTAAGCCAAGGTACCGTCACTATCGGGAACCGAACCAAACCGGCGTATAATCAGTAATAGCTTAGAAGAAAAAGGTATGCTAAGCCAAAAAAGGCTTATAGTACTCATCGTTATGAACAACTTTTATGGGACCAACTCCGAAATTAAGAAAAATAAATTAGCTGTTCCATGCATTTTGTCGAGTGTAATTGACATTTTTCCATTGAACAGCTGATATTTTTCTCGATTTTGGTACTACTGCAGAGTGGAAGAGGCTTTTACTCTGCAGTAGTACATAAACTGTAGATCATAAAAATGAAAACCTTTCATAAACCTATAACGAAGCTGGCAGCGAAGTAGCGGCCTGATTATCTAACAGACTGGAAATCTGAATTGACTTGATTTTGGCACCAAAACTAAGCTACAAGTCCAAAATAAAGTTGATTTCGATTACCAGTCAATTAGACAATAATAGGTACTGCTGAGTCTAAGCTACTCCTGAACCATGCTTTGTTAAAGTTACTGCCATGATTTTTTTTACAGTTTACTATCCCAAAAGTTTCCCTGTCCAAAGTTTATCAGAATGAGACACAAAACAGAATCGATAAAAAATACCGACACAAGCAGAAATCGAATACTTCAAAGTTATCTAAAACTAATAATAACCCTCTTAACTACCACAGCAGTTATCTTTGAAGAAGTATCCTCATTATTGACTATCTCAAGTGCTCAAAGTTCTATAAATATTTTCTTTCAAGTTTCCGCTTAGCGGATTTACGTTGCTTGCAAGCTTTTATGGAAATCTCTTTAAGTAATATTTTGAATTCAATTTTGTTTTGTTTTCTTAAAACTTGTCTATTTAATTATTTTTACAAAACAAAAAACAAAAACCGACTTCAAGAGACCGACTATTGAGTTATTCATCTATTTGTCGCGCACGTACTTAATGCAAATTTAAGACTTATATGGTTTTCTCATGGATAGCATTATCAGAACTGGACTGAAATGGGACCAAATGGGAAGCGTCAGCTTTCTAATAAAAAAAGAATCATCAAAATCAATTCACCCAGTCAAAAGTTATGAGGTAACAAACATAAAAAAAAAAAAAAAAAAAACATACAGTCGAATTGATAACCTCCTCCTTTTTTGAAGTCGGTTAAAAAAGGACTGATACTGATACATAATCATAGTTATAATTTAGGCTTGTTATAGAGATTCCAACGCACGCGTCTGTCAAAAAAAAAATTGTCTGTCTAAAATTACTTTCTACCTCTATACGACTATATTATGACTAAACCGATTCTGATAAAATTGGAGAAGAAATCAAGTGGAATGTAATAAAAATGAAAGTACCTATTATATCTTTATATTATAAACTGGAAAATTAATCAAAAAAAAAGTACAGTATCTACCTAAGTTATCACAAAGTTCACCAAATAATATATCTTCAGGTACGTAGAAACTGAAACCTAATCTACACAACCCATGCAAGTTCTTATCTACCCTCCCTTTGAAAAAGTAAGGCAGTCAATAAATCACCAGGCATTAGACATATCGCAGGGGTTAAGGGCTTACTTCTGTAGTGCCTAGCAACTAGTGCCATTTGGACTCGCCTAATGGAATGGGGCGTGAAAAATAGTGCTACGTTTGTTCGGAATTTCCATATTATAGAAAAAGTTAAATGCAAAAAGCTTTGTGAAGGGTGCTTGTTACTGTTGCGATACTGATACTTGGCAGTGTTTTTAGTTGTATCGGTTGGCTTTAATGTATTATTACATCTGTGCACCTCGCTGGAATGCGGCGCCTCTCCCGCTTCCCCTGTCCCACACTCCCCGCACTCCCCGGTGCGACAGTACGGTTAGCATCTTCGTTGCCGATACACGTCCCGATAATTTTGATATTTTCGCTTTGTTGTTGTTTTGTTTTTTATTATTATTGTTAAGTTTAGACATATGACGTCACGAGGTCAGGTGCACAGATATTGTGACCGGGTTGTAGATATCGAATATAAAAATGCTTCGTTACCTACGTTATATACTGAACTAAGATGTTTTAGCTGATAGATACCTACTCTTTGTGCCAGATACCCTCGTCACGCTTAGGCTATCTCTTTGATAAGTCCTTGAAAAAGATCATCGAATGTGATCGAAATTATTTTCGGAGTATCTGACTTAATAAAAGTAAGTAAGCTCGTATTGGCTGAATAGCTAGTGATTCTACAGGGCTATAAGAAAAGGGTATGCTAAGCCGAAAAGGGCTCATAGTACTCATCATTACGGATCACTTTTAATTCGGAACCGACGTGGAATTACAGAAAAAAATCTGCTGTTCCATCCAAAAATGTCAATGACAATCGACAAAATGTATGAAACAGCTGATTTTTTTTCCGTAATTCCACGTCGGTTCCGAAGTAAAAGTGATCCGTAATGATGAGCACTATGAGCCCTTTCCGGCTTAGCATACCCTATCCTTATGACCCTGTATAATATGTGATTAGCACCGTATAAATAAACAGAAGACACTTACACTTAGCCAACTTTCCAAAGCAGATGAGTCCGATTTCACCTCAATCACGACCTTGGATTTGCCTTTTGACGGGAACCACCTGAAACACGAGCGAGTTTCCAACCTTTGCGCATTTCTGGCTCGTCGTGTAATCACTCGTAAATCCCTTACGGAGAACACCGGCACAATCCCCGGTGTCCATCAAAGGATCACAGAGCGATGTATGAGCAGTATGGAGCCAGTGTAGATAGAATATGTTCGTGTTATTGAAATTCTATGGACGCGCTCTGATTACCTTATTCTTGTTACGTCAATTGATCATTGAGCAATGGTTGTGGTATTAATTCTAGTGAATGCTAGAGAGCCATGCAGCCTGTAGAGACCGAAATATATTATACCGGCTGACTGGTTAGACACTTGACATATTCTAGGTTATCATAGTACTCATTATTATGAACAACTTTTACTATGGGACCAACCCGAGTTTCGCGAAAAAAAAATCAGCTGTTCCATAGAAAAATGTCAATGACACTTGACAAAATGTATGGAACAGCTGATTTTTTTTCGCGAATTCCGGGTTGGTCCCATAGTAAAAGTTGCTCCTAATGATGAGTACTATAATAACCTAGGATATGTCAAGTGTCTAACCAGTCAGCCCGTATAGTCAGAAATGTGTACTAAGTTTCTATATGTCTTTGTCTTGTAATTGAAATAGAATAAGCATACCATTAGCTGTATTTGTTTCTATTAGTATTGATTTGATATCTTGTAACTGTAGGTACATTATTTTGAGAACCTAACCTAACCTAACCATGAATTTTATTGGCAGTCACAATATTTAACATTTGCTTTGGTAGAGTTTGTCTAAAATTCGTTAAGATAAAATGTTTGGGTATCTATTTGTTTGGTGTAGGTTTAAAGTTTTTTTTATAAATAATGAATTGTTCAATGATTGAAAACAGCCTGGTGCTTTTTAACACTTTAACTGCGGCTAATAATCACATGCGCTTGCCTTAAGTACGGCTAATAGTCAAATGCGTTGTGTTTTACGCGCCCGGCGTGTGTAGCCGCACTCGCGTCGCACAAAGAAAAACATAAGATATGTGTTTTCCGCAGTCAAAGTGTTAAGAATACATACTCCTAATTTCGAGGAGAGTATAAGGTGTTAACGATAGTCTGTTCGATTCACGAACGTCTCTTAAAAAGCTAAGAAAAGAAACTATTGTAGCATCCATAGTTCCATACTCGTATTAAGTCACCTAGCGTGTAGCAATGAAAAGGCAAGATAGCCCAATACCTTAATACCTACGAGAATCAACTTAATCCACTTACAATTTCTTTATTTACGAATAAAAATCCTTCGAAGAGTCTCTTTGTTGTGCACAAAATAAAACACTGCGTCTTTTCTACGGACGCTTTCTAGAAATTACGTTTTTGCTCGCCGTTTTAATACCATTTCCCACCGTTTCGTCTTGACAGGACGCAAAACACGGAATGGACGGTTAAAGTGCGCGACTATTATGTTTTCACAAAAATATTTTGCTTAATTCATAAATGAGATTAACATTTTCTAGGATTATTCGTGTTTAAGAAGGCGTTTTACTCAAAAAGGCAATGGTTTTGTGTTGTCAGCTCTGGTTAAAATTATACCGTAGGTAGGTGCTGTAAAAGAGAATTTTAGTCTGGTTTACAAAATACAGGGTTATAAGGAAAGGGTATCTAAGCCGAAAAGTAGGCATATTAAGTAGATTTTTACATTATGTATTTCATTTTTATTTTATTCATGTATTATATATTATTTTTAACATTATTTTATTTCATAGCAGATTGAGTCGTTTCAGACAACTTTTACTATGGGACCAACTTTGAAATCGCGAGAAAAAAAAAGCTGTATGGAACAAAATGTATGGAACAGCTGATTATTTTTCGCATTTTCCGGGTTGGGTTGGCGGGTAAAGGTTGATTATAATAATGAGTACTAGCAGTCCTTTTTGGCTCAGCATACCCTTTCCTTATAGCCCTGTATATTCTAGAAAGACCTTTTTATTATTCCTATGGCTAGAAAGTCGACATAGGTTTTTTTTTAAAGATTAGTTTCTGCCTTAGAATGATGCTTGCTGCAACACAGCACCAGATGTTTGGCGACAAACTATCATCTTGAGGTTGAAAGACCGTCATATTAGTTAGCCAAGTATTAGAAAGTAACCAACAGCCGTTCTATGATTTTATTTACAATGTTTTATGTTTTACTTTACCAGAATTGTTAAGATTTGAACGGACACCACTCCCTGCAGGCAGGCGTCCGTACGCGCTAATAACTGGGCTATCATCATCGTTTCAAAACAACTTCCGTGTAACTTTCTATACTTAATTACCTATATTCATTACCATTTTCGTTTAAACGTCCCAAAACAATTTAAACTCACATCCTTTAACAACAAAACACGTCTCGAACTGGCGATGACCTATGGCTTCGTTTGTCCTTCCAACTTCGAGATCCTTGATTTTAACAGTCAAACACTGGCCATGTTTGCTTTAACAAAATATGCAAAGTAGGTGCGGGTGGTAGCGATACGGGCCTTGGTTTTAGAATAATTAACTGAGGCAGTAGAGAAGGTTGCGCTATATACTTGGATGCTGAAGAACGATAGAGTAGTCTATTTTTTTCTATTACTTACAATCAGTCCGAAGTTTAAATGACCAAGAGTAACTGAGTCCGAAAAAGAGGGATCAATAAATTCTTTATTTTTTGCATCAGAAATTGTAAACAAAGATAAATAGCATTCATATACCTAATATAGCACGACACGTTGTTTCTATTCTACCAATAAATACTAGTAAAACGGGAACGCAAAAAACAATAACTTTATAGTTATTCAGTGGCCGATGTCCATATAAGTAAAGATGGTCATACAAGTTATCAGGCGGCACGTCTCAACAATGTTAAAATTATTTTTATGGGTAGTGCTGAATACCATGTCACGTTACTTACATTGATACCAGGCTTTAGGTATCGTAAATTTAGACATTAGGTATCTTGTAAGCCCGCGGCACATTGCCGCGAAGCGGACAGACCTCCGGTGCGATCTCATGGCGACATGGAGACAGCGACTGTCGCAACCCCGTGCAGGGCACGCCACAATTAGTGGCGGTAAGTCCCCTCTTTGAGGAGTGGCTTGAGAGGCGCCACGGCGCCCTTACCTTCCGTCTGACGCAGGTTCTCACCGGACATGGTTGTTTCGGGAGGTACCTGCACCGAATCAGGCGGGAGGAAACGCCCGGATGCAACCACTGTGAGGATCGGCCGGAGGACACGGTGGAGCACACCGTGGAGGTCTGCCCCGCTTGGGTGGAGCCCCGCCGTGTTCTCGTAGCGGCGATCGGCGGCGGCGATCTCTCGCGTCCGGCCCTGGAGCAAGCCATGGTCCGGGGCGAGGAGGAATGGGACGCCGTCGCCTCCTTCTGCGAAGCAGTGATGCTAGCGAAGGAGGTGGCGGAACGTGAGAGGGAGAGAACCTCTCGTCCCAGCCGCCGCCGTGGGAGGCGCTCCGGGCGTCGGGGGTCACGTGACGACCTCCGGCCACCGTAGACGCGGGCCTGTGGACGGTGAGCTATTGGGCTAGCTCGCTGTCCGTCCGTCTTATGACGACACAGGCCGTGTCGACGGCGCGTTCGTGTTCCACGCGCGCCTCAAAGAGATGTCAGCAACATGGAAGGGGCCCGAAAGGGCCCATGCCCGTCGGGGCTGCGGGTAGAAGTTACCGCGGCCTCGGCGTCACAAGGGCGTAGAAGGAACATGGGTGGTTTTTGGTCAGTAGAAGTCTGACACTCCCTTCCGCTCTGCCCAAAGAGTGGGAGGGGTCATTTGATGATTTCCCACCCCCCAAAAAAAAAAAAAAAAAAGGTATCTTGTAAGCAGTTTCTACACTGTCTTGCATTGCATCGCGGCTCCCACTAATTATGTGGGAGCACGCGGTACTGTGTCCAACCATCGTCCTATATTCGGGATGGCTAATAAAAATGCAAAAAATGTGGCGAATTATCAATTAAAATTAGCTGCACGGTAACACGGTTAAAATTCAGAGTGGGGTGTTTTGGGGACGGGAAATCGCGGTCATGGGTTTTAATTTTTGACTGCAGATGGAAACAGGTAACAGTTGAAGTTTGTGTTTAGGAAAATAGTCGTCGAAATTTAAATCTACTTATAATAGCTAAGTATGTAACTGTATAATCCTTCAGTTAGCCTAAATAAATATTATCTAAAATGCCTAAAATATTTTTGTTATAATTAACACAGGAATACTCACGTTAAAATTAAGTCGTCTACTACAACCAAAACCACCACGAAAAACAAAACCACGTTAGTTTCCATTGCCTAAAATATTTTCTGAATAACAAAGTTTTAAGTAAATTTGAGCTCTATAGACTCTATATTGAATTGGAGTCACGTATTTTATGATGATAAATTATTTGGATCGTTATTCTACGATGAGATAGCATCTTTTAAAACAATGATTTGGGTTTATGGTACAGAAGTTACATCTTATAATACATGAATCAAAGAACGGATAGAAAACTTACACTTTTATCACAATAATATTTTTTTTTTATTGAAAGATAGGCTTGCGTTTGACCGCCATCTCGCCTGATGGGAAGCAACGATGTGGTTTACGATGGAGCACGCTTGCCTAGAAGAAACCGATTCACTCGCAGCTTGAAGACACCCAGATTATAGCTACCGCGAAACACCCACTCGGGCAGAGCATTCCACTCTCTAGCAGTACGCACAATAAGGGTGGTTTATAGCAAATTGTGAGCGTTAACTTTCACGGCTTTTTTCATCACAAGACAGCTGATTGTTTTTTATCACGTTACAGCTGCGTTTCCGAGACATTAGTTGTCGGAGATATCTCCGACATCACGCCCTCACTATTAGTTCACTCCCTTATCTCAAAGCTCACAACTTAACACCTAAGTATCGTTTTTCTACCGGATGACGCTTTGATTTATTGTTTGTAAGAGGAGCCTAGCAAACGGAGGTTTATCTCCCCAGCCTAATGTAAGAAATAAGCAGTCGTCGATTTCCATACAAAAACTATAACTTTGGGCCCTCATTACTGTTTTGCGACTTAAGTTTATTATGAATAAGTGACTACGTAAGTACGGCTGTACTGAAATTCGTTAGTATAGAAGTTATCGTCCGAAGTGAAATAGAATTTCTGGGTAAATTGAATGTCGTGCAATTTTGAGTTTAGTAAAAATTTAAAATGATCACATAAAAAGTTGCAAAATTTTATATAATTGCAAGACAAAATATCTCACATTACTTTTAATAGAATATAATCTTTATTGCACACTAAACAAATTACAAGACAAAAGGAAACCGAAATTACTTACAATGTAGCTTTGAAACATAAAAAGCTCAAGATCAGAAAAGCTTTACTAAGCAACTGCCGTACACAACCTTATCAAAGACTTTTATTCAACTCCAAGATGTTTAAGATATTTCAATAAATCAAAAATTCGAGTCGAATTACATTCACCCCTACGTTGCACCTTTAGAAGTGGGAGCTAGGGTTGGTGGAATGTTAATCTCGTGAACGCATTTTGAGCCACGTGTTTCGGGCGTATCGAATGGTTTGTAATGAAATAATCTTGTTATGAGTTAAGCTGTCGTGTGACACCCCTAAGGTAGCACGGTTGGGTTCTTAAGATCAAATTGAAAGCACCCTAAAGTTTTGTGTTGCTTCTAATTCTAAGCTGCAATGTTTCAGGTAGCTTCGTAATAATTTTCGCTTAATTAGCTACTGATATTGTATTTTTAATTAGTCTCTGGTTTCTTCCTGCTAAGACTCTAATTAAGCTCAGAGAGACCCTTAATTGTCAATAAAGATAATTAATAAACTAAGTCAATTTTTATAATTCTAGAATAACAATTAGAAATCGCAATTTTCGTCAAATATTAAAGGGATGTACGGAGTTTACTTTAGTTATGAGATAAATCTCTTATGCATAAAATGCGGAAGGTATAAGCTAATCTGTGCCATAAAAAATGGTCTAATAACTTTCTACTTTCCACATGTTTTCACTGACGAACAACATTTTTAAATCATATTTTAGTCATTATAGGTAGTATGTAAATTTTAATTTCATTATAATTTTATACTTTTTATAGGCACCATGGTTTTATAGGTATACCCATATTGCTCATTTTACTTATAAGAAACGGTGTTACAGGTATCCATAAGCAACGGTGATCGTTTTCCATCAGGCGGCCCATAATTATGCTTGTTGACACCTATAACATAAAAAAACAATAAAGACTTTTAGTAGTGTAACTCCTTCCCAGTACTTACTTTTCTTAGTTGTCATATTGTAATTTTAGTCATAAACACAATACTGTCGTGATCTGCTGGATTATTCCGATGTCGTATTGTCTCTGAGTGTTACATTGTTGACAGATATGATTTGCATTAGGCCATGGATGTGATTTGTATTCCGAGATAATGCCGAGTAAGATGTCATTGTCGTCGTTTGTTACCACGGATTAGGTTAGGTTAAGTTTAGACTTAGGTATTAAGTTAGGTTCAACCTAGTTTCTTGGTTCGTGCTATACCTCTATACGTAGATAATGTTACCAATAGTAAAAAACGTGTAGATAGTAGCAAACTCTATGCTTTAAAAAATATACCTACGTGTTTTTATCGGTTATGACTTCCATTACATTGACAAGATTACGAGATTTTCAAATAGCTTCCAAGGCTGTTACAATTTTGTTTTTGAAATTCGTTTTTCGCAATTGAAACAATTCTGCATTTTTAAATCGACTGCTCCAGCCATCGCTGCATGCTCCATCGTGCATCGTGAATGTAATGAATACCTGTCAAGCGCGCGTGTGGGCGATCCGCCGGCTCGCTCTAAGTCGAACGCAAACATTTACCCTTCGCTCAACAGTAATTGTTTAAAATTGAGCCTAACTGTGTGGGCCTTGCCTGTTGCCCGAGTCCTGCCATCCGCTGGCGTACACCTCTTTGTTCACGATAAGCTTTGCTAAGTGAAATCAAAGCTTAAGTATTGCAATGCTATTGGATCGTGCCTGTGCATTATATTTGCATTTCAAAAGTTCACCAAACGTTGTATATATATGATAGATAATTTAATCAAACTAATCATGCTTCTAAATCAAATTTTCCAATTGAAATAACAGCACATTGATCGAACAAATTCGAAACACGTAAATTAAAATGACCGCTTCGTTAATTTTGAGCGTGGAATTTTGTATAAAATAATAGGGCCTCGGCGGCCTAATGCGATAGTAAATTAGGGTGTTTCGGCGCGGTGGTGGCGCGAGCGCTGTCACTAGCGCCATAGCTGATTTATTTGGAGCTGTTATCAGGATTAAAGCCCTGTCGCTAATCCGTTACTATATAGCAGCGGCTCTCAACCTATTTCGAGAACATAGCTGAGGTAAGCGAACTGAACTAGTTTTAGGTTTAGTTTGCGAAAGCAAATAAATTCATATACGTAGGTCGAGTGGCGGACGCTGTTGCTAGAATTTTTAGGCACGGAATTTAGTTAGCAAAGCAATCGTACAGATAAACGATTTTATATGAACAAATGGCTTGATTACTTGATAAGTTATATTCGTGTCAAAGCCACGAATAATGTGTGGTTAAAATTTGCAATGTCATGCTCGATATTTGAGAACCTCTGGTTTGTAACATGGGTAGGTACTATCCAGTAGAGGTATAAGAGGAGATCGTCGAGATCCAAGATTAATTAGCTTTCAACTAATTAAGCGCGTAATTGAAGAAAGAAGTTTCAAGTTGGCTAAAATTTATTTTGAAACTTGAGTACTCAGTACTTAAGCTTGAAGTTGGCGCCGATATTAATTTGATTACTTTTGTTTATTAGCTT
The DNA here is from genome assembly GCA_949125135.1 of Alcis repandata. Lineage (NCBI taxonomy): Eukaryota > Metazoa > Arthropoda > Insecta > Lepidoptera > Geometridae > Alcis > Alcis repandata. The sequence goes on along the minus strand of OX421235.1, from coordinate 5,888,317 downwards.
TCAAGAAACCTGTTTTAGAGTGTTCTTCTCTCAATTTCGTTTTGAGGTTATATTATTGTTTAAGTTTAGACTTTAAAGCCATTCCTTAACAAATATTCGTTAATATTAAATCTAAAAAAATAATAAAGTTTGCCTGAACTAAAATAATAATTACTGTACTATCCAAAATTAGGCTATTGGGGCCTATCTTTTAGCATTAACGCTTTGTTTACGCATTTCATAAAATTAAATTTATCGGCCTGTTTGGCTCAGCGGTAGTGTATTCGCCTTATAAGCCAGAGGTCCCGGGTTCGATTCCCGGCCGGGCAGATGTTTGAATGATGAATTTAAATATCTGTTTTGGGTCTGGGTGTTAGTTGTCCTTGTTTTTGTGTGTGTTCCGTGGCATCCCCGACACAGGATTTATTCCTAGTGGGGAGCTATGAGTGTGAAACGTTTACGTTTAAAATTAACTCTCTTCTTCGGCAGTCAGGTTATAAATAAGTTAACTCAATTAATAATGAGAACGTAATGACAATCATCGTTATAAGTTTCGTCTATGAAACGAGAAAGTTTACATCACAACAATAAATTTTCAAAAATTTTAGTTGCCAAAGCTAACAAACAGAGTGAAAACAATACCCGCCGACTCATCAATCCCTCCATCAATACAGAAGAGCCAAAATGACAAACAACGAGCTAAAAATAAAGTAGGCTTTTGCTTCATAAATGGAAAATAGAACATGATCGGGAGCTGAAAGAGTAGGTAACAATGGCGCGGGACCGCTGGACCGCTGCAGAGCACAAAAGATGTATTGTTCTTGTGATATCGAATGTATCAGATAGAGCGCCAATATGGGAAACTTTATTACCTCTTTTAAATGAAAGCTGATGGAAAATAATCGTGGTAAAAGTGTATTTTGACGCACTGAAAGATAAATGGATAGATAAATGCACTGATCACACCAGAAGTTACAAGCAGAAGAAGTTAAGTTTATGACTAATGTAACAACTGGCGGCTTTTTCGCTATGAGTGAATAAGAAGAATCATAATTATATTTTAAGAGATACAAAATGGGTCAAAAGCAGGTGAGTGTTAATATTATGTGTAGATTTTTTAAATAATAAGAAGGAAAGTCGTAATTTCGTTTCTCAGAAGTAAGACTTTCGCAAGGTAACGCTAATTTCAATGGGCCATCCCGTTAAAATTCATAGCACCTAAAATGAATCTTCGATTTTCACGATTGTTTCTTTTGATTTTTCCGATTTTTTTTCCCAACCACCTCTGATAACCAAAAATATGCACCAATCGGTCGTCCTATTTTGCATCTGAAATATCTTTGAAATATGATGCAATATCTCCAAAATATCTTTGAGTCTGCAATAAAGCATTATTATTATTTTCGATTTTTTGCAAGACTAGAAGTCGGATGTTGATTTATGAATAAATAGAGGTTTTTTCGCAAAAAAGTAACATGAGTGATAGGCTGCATGATTGATCACAATTCATTTGGTGCGGTGTTAAGAAAAGTTGTGATCTGAAATGGTCAACGCACTTCACATGTAAGTACCTATATGTCCTTATGGAATTTTATCCCATTCTTCGTTCTATCAATCACAGCATTGCTCCTGCATTGCGGTAGGATATTATTTGTTAGATCACTACCTAATACGTACATTTACAACCGAGCCGAGTCAAAATAAAAGGGAAACAAGCAAATAAATTTCAATATTTTTACTCTAAGCTAGTCCTCACTCGTTTAAATTCATTTGAAAGTAACGTATTTGCAAGGGTATTTGGAATGATTAATGGACCTTGGAGTTTTTAACACAAGTCGGATAGGATCGATGAGCTTACAAAAATGCTAACATTGAGCGATGGGCAGGTTTATTGCTTTAGGTACATGAATAATTGAACGTAGTGGCACTGAGATTTGTATGTTGTAGAAAACATATAAGTGGTAAAAAGTCAGGGCGTTGGTTATCCGATTGTTTAACTATACCGTCGCCGCAGGTAAATCTGGATCTGATAAGCTCTGGACGGAGGTAGATGGGAAAAAAGAGGTACTTAGTAGTGAAAAAGATTAAGGAGAGTCCAATAAACTTATTACAAAATTCGAAAGATCCTGACTAAGATTAAACGGTTTTAACTTCTCGTTTTATGAGTTAACTGAACACATGCAAGCACATTACTAAAACAAAGAGGCAACGCAACGCACCGCATCCATGTATCATAAATCATACAAACACTAATTATTGTTGCGGCCGATCTAAATCAATTCAGCTCATCTCCCGACTGAATTTATAGTTCATTCCAGCAATAAAAAAGATTAACTTACACAGAGCAACGCGACGCAATAACTTCACTTCCAAATGGCCCATGCCCAGTTCTGACATGGACATTCCTAATCAAAAATAAAGCTCGGCGAATTGCGAAGGTACAAATTCAGTTAGGCTTATTAAATAAGGTAGGTTGTATTTACCTCGGTCGGAGTAATTTGGCCGAGCAAATACACGGGTGGTGACCCTACGGTCACAATTTGCTCCGGCAATGGGCCCCGTCCTCGCACGAACTTCGGTAACAATGTTACGGCGTCCCCTCTTTCCCTCGAGGCGCCGGCTATCCCTACATCTGTCCAAAGACTACAACTATAAAACTGCGGCGTAGTTTACAATCCGCAATTTCATTTTATAGATATTGCACAATAAATCAGGATGAGCGAGACTCATTCGGTCTCTTTGTGCTACAGTTGTTGAGCTAAGGGATCGGGCCGATTGCAATTGAAAAACTGCAGGCTCATTTTCTTGGAAGCCATTGTTTCGTCTGTCTTTATTTGAATGGGCTTCCTGTTTTAATATCGAACGTAATTGTTTTCTCTGCGGAGATATCTGTATTCAAAGCGACTAGGGTGGTTCTGACATTGACCAAAGATTTCTCTATTTATACGTGCAGGTGTTCGTTTCTCAGTGCAAAATGTTTTTCTATCGTGCCGCCCTCGAGCGGGCCGGCTCCCTCGAGGACGCAGCAAGTCGTCATAATAGACTTAGAGACGTAGACTGCATCCCCTGGGGCTATACCGTCCCCATCCTTCCCTATGCTCCACCATCCGAAAAAAAACGAGATTAGCTTCTTTGTGGAACTACAATTCTCCATTACGTAGAGCTATTTCGTTAAAACCTGGCTTACGTGGAATGCTTTTTACCTAATTCTCTGTTTCATGTTTGAAATCACAGAGTAACTTAATATACATTGTTGCAATAACTAGGATGGTTTGTCTAACATTTTAGAGTTCATAAACTATATGGTAACGAGGTAGACCGAACCATAAACAGCGGCAAACTGGATGTTACGGCTCAACTTAAATTTTCCTAGTTTCCGAATACAGTTTTACGACGAAACGTGTTAACTGTTTGGATTGCATTCAAACGAGTTTTATAGCGGCAAAATAAATAAACACAGATGAGTGGAGTATCCCTCAGAAAGTAATTACCAATATGTGGATTTCATGTAACCATTATGACGGAATCAGCACGTGCCTCCGACATAAATATTCACGTTATTGCTAGGCGTTTGGGAGTTTTTTCTCCGATCTCCCGTTGTGCATTTAGACGTAGGGGTTCGGGGCGTAACATATCGATGCAAAGCGAACGAGGGCGACGCTCACGGCCTACTGTTTGCCATTATTTGCTATAATGTGGGTGAAATTTAGCTCGTTTCGCGCAGCTCCATAATTGTCCTCGTTCTTTTATTGCGACGCTTTTATTTATTTCGTCGGGGGATATGGGGTCCGCATCTAAAGCCCGGATTATTTGGCTAACAAATTATATCGAATCTGTTAAGAATAGGACGCGCCTGTCAATAAATCAGCTCGGGATTTATTGATGAAAGCTGACGTTGAGTTGTGATGAAAGCGTTTTGCACCCTAACTAGTGATGGTGCGAAAAGTATAAATGTTAATACGTTATTATTAATTTATACCATGACTAATCTTCTATGACAGAGTGGTACAGTCGCTTTTTGGCAGGGGATAATGTTAATAATGTAAAATGTTTATAATGTGGGATAACGCTGCGTATTTTTTTTTGTCAAAACGCAATTTTGAATGTATTAAACTAAACCAGAAACAATTGCGAGTGCACAAACTTGCATATTGCAAATAGGTTGCTAGTTGTGATATGTCTCCATATTAAATTGGTTACGTCACTGTGCAGTATCTACAATATACTTGTAGCTGTTCTATTTACAGAAATATATAATCGTAAAGGTTCGTTTACGACACTTAGATGAAACATAAAAGTGAATTCTTGTCAGCGCCAACGCAAATCAAAACTCTTGGCAACTGCGTACGAGTTATTCTTTTTTATGAGAGCCAGAAATAAATAATATCATGAATCACTTAGTAGATTACTTTCGTTTCTGGCACAAACAAGGAAGGGAAAACAACGTATCATACGTGATGTCCACGGCCTGATTTCAAAACTACGTAAGTACTGATTAAGAAAAACTAGAAAGCTTCAACGAAATCTAGGTTTGTAGTTCTAAGTTGCTATTTCAGTATGGATCTCGCGTAGGTACAGATCTTATTGTATAAATTCGAGTGAAGAAATATATAATTCACAAAATTACTACCTACCAGCTACCTATATCTAAAACACATACCTACCTAGCGAAATTTCTCAAGTATCGTATAATAAGTGTAGTTCTAGATAACAATTTAACCCTAAAAATATTAATTTTGTAACGATTTACTTTAACCTGTCCTATTCACGACCGTAAACAAGACCTTGCAAACCTAAAGGCCTTACAACTAATTTACAGTGTTGACAGCTATGTTTTCAACAATGTTACGATACTGCCGCTGACACGGCTGCATGTGTAGTGTGCTAAATCAGGAGACCCTTTAAAAAAAAACAAACAAACTTGTTAAACAAAAATGAAAATGAAGCATTTACATCGTTTTGAAATCCGACAGTCGACTTGGTACCATAGACGCCGCAAAGCGACCGAGGGTAATTAATCTAACACCACGATAACAAATATGTCGCGTTCAGTAGCCGACAGGCGTATTCCACGTCCTTGTAGGTGGCAAATGGTTTCACGTCGGTTTCACTGACAAAAAGTGTTTTGTGGTGTCACAGAATAGTTTATTGTAGGTGCAAGTATAGTAGTGTACTTGAAACTTTTGAAGATAGCAACGAACGCTTTATAGCCTATACTACTCGCGCTTTTTAATAATCTGACTTTGGTACATTTTCATGCAACAAAGATCATGTAATGCGGTAACCATATCTAGTAATTTGTGGTATAAAATAAATGTTTCCAACACATTAAAAGTCATGCACGTTCACAATCATATTAAAACTATTTTTTGCAAACCTATTATTATAGTTAAACCATCGGTCAGCCACAATTGCGCAATTCGATGGACTATTTGGTGATTGGTCATTGCAATCAATGACGTCATTCAAATACGGATTACCCGGAAATTACACAAGAATGGGACGAGGTCGGGAAATAGGAGGTTTTGCGGCTTAATATATTATGGCGTTTTAATTTTGAGCCGCTGAGATAGAGTTTCCGGGAAAATGTACTTTTCAAATCTTTAAGCTACAAGCACTATATACCAAAAAATACGTTAAATCATAGGCCTGCTTATTTAAAAAGTTTATTTGGACGACTAGCTTGACATTAAGGTTGGTTATTATCCATACAAACCTACTCATACAAACGAGCTTCACGGAAGAGTGTTTTCTAGAAAAGATTACTCTTTGATAATTCAATTTACACTCCCTTTTTGTGGTAAATAAATTGTTAAAGTATTGTACCTATTAGATCGGTATTGACTACGTTTCAAGAAGGTAAAACATAGTGCACGTCTCAGTTCTAACTTTATCATATTAAATATTATTTAATGAATTTGAGACATCGTAAATGTAACTGAAATAACAATCACTCGTCACGGTCCCATGGATTTACGAAATTAATCTTCGCAGGAAGTGTGACTAACAAAATTGCGTACTAATAAACCCGTCCAGTAAATCGTGAGGATGATCCCATTTCATACACGCACTTCATAATGTAGTAAGGGAGCTTCCGGCTAATATTACTAAGGTAAAGAAATACAATTTAATTATTATGTTGAATATTATTATGTTAGATTCTAAATTATAAAAAAATATTTTGATTGAGATTGTTTTTCTTTTAAGTTTCTGCTTACGTACTGAAAAATAGACACACAATAGACAACAACAACAAACTCGCACGCTTGCTGTTTAGTAACAGACTAGCCACCTGATAAGTAATAAGTGATCACCGCTAAAAAACCTCATACCATAAAATAACCAAAGTCACTGTTGCTGCTTTCCCATATTATACTAGAGATTATTTTGATACACTTTTTCACATTCAGTTCCAAGTTATAATTTTATTACATTTTCATAATAAACCGTTTTACTTCAGACGGTTAAAAAAAAAGATAAAGCATTTTAACATTCTAATTATGAACATTATTTATTCTAGAACACTGCAGTCAAATTGAGTCGTAGCTCGCAGACTTATGTAGTGGACGGGCCATTACACAGCAAAATTACTACTCAGACAGAGCGATATGTCAAGCCGTTTTATAATGCAAATATCTCGTAAACTCTATTCAGAGTCACGAACAGATTTAGAATCGAGCACAATTAATTTCTGAATAAGGCATTTTGAATCAATCTGAGACAGGAAAAGGTGATTGTTTTATTTAGTCAATTATTTTGAACATTTTGTTATAATTAAACCGGGGAACATTAACGTCAAATTGAGTGAAAATGTTTGAAAACCACGTTTGTTTTCACATATTATTTCAATAAAATTATTTTAATAAAATTATACAAATTTGTCGTTTTCCAGACGTCACATACTTTAATTGCTACACTTGGCTCCTTGAGACCTACAATTAATATAGTTTCATTTTGTGCCAACTGTAGACAAAAATTTAACCGTTTTGTGATGGTAATTTTTTATACCAATTTCAATTTATACATATAAAAACAGTACCTGTAACTAACTTTATTATGTTAAAACTATTCAACACAAAGAAAATCGAAAACTCGTAACATAATACCCACACGTGAATTCTATTTCTGTTTACATCCAATTGAATTTTTACAACCCTTTCACGCACACTTTTTATAGACTGAAGAATGACTTGAGCATCTGCGGCGGATTTATTACAATTTCCTTTACACTTTTGACTTCCGCCTCTTCGGCTATAAAATTTGGTGATAAAAATATTACCTAAGCCTCGCACCGGATGCTGAAAGAATGTTTCTTAAATTAAGGACCATGTTGTGTCAGATGATTCTATAATTCGTTCAGAGAGGTGATCATAAAAATGTGATGTATGTAGTGTAGATACGCATATTATTTATTTGATTTTGATCTTTTTTCAATTCGTTACCTATTTTCGTATTTCCCAATAAATTTGTACAATGCAATTCTTAATATATTATTAAGTTGGTATCTAGTAGGTACTATGAATTTCTACTTTCCGAAATAAATATATAATATTTGAATTAATTAAAGATATGTAACAAATACAAGGATAACCGATTTATAGGTATAGGGAGACCGATGAACAAAAGTTTTTACAAATGTAAACTATTGATGTTTTGAAAAAGGATATTATTTTTAACACGTTTTTATTAGCTTCACCTGCATGTATGTATGTTTGTATGTATGTTTGTATGTATGTTTGTATGTATGTTTGTATGTATGTTTGTATGTATGTTTGTAAGTATGTTTGTATGTATGTTTGTATGTATGTTTGTATGTATGTTTGTAACCGACTTCTTTGAGCTCGATTTTGACCCACTTTAAACGGTCAGATTTCTTTCAAACTTTGTAGATATATCGAGGACCGATGACAATACACTAAACAAATCGTGTTTTTTAGTTTTTTTAACTATTAATTTTTTTTTGAGTAGATACTCGTTCATTCTCCTCATAATAGTTAATTGAGAAACAAAAAGAAGTTTTTTTATATTCATTCTAAAATTATTTGAACAGAAAATAATCTTATAAATGAGCTGTTAGACAAAGTTGACAAAACGACTCCCACCCCAAATGTGCACGGCCGTCAACAGTTCTAACATTCGGCCGAAACATGTGGCACCAATTAAATTTCTTTTACCAAGAGGATAATAAAGATAAGCAGTGAATAATGATCTGTGGAGAACATTTTACGAATGAATGCCACTTGAACAAGTGACAGAGTTAAAAATAAATCCTGTGCTCAAAGGAAAGATTATAACATCAGTAGATTGCACACAGGGAAGTAATCTTTGAAATACAACTCACCACCCTAGGCGCTGGCTATTTCTTATAGGTAAGCGTGCTCGTTCGTAGATCACATTGTACCTTACCAGCTGGCAAGATGGTGATCAAACGCAAGCCAATCATTCAATCATTGAATAAAAAAAATCCTCGTACTCTAATACGAATTATTGTGCTTACGATTGAGTGACTCAAAATTCGGTCATGATCAGTCACTGAAATTATCAGAGATAGATCTTGTCGTGTATGTCCATACTTTTTTTTGTTTGTGAGATTATAATTGTTCAAGTTGTCAACCTGTTATATAGTCTGTGGCTCAAAACTTCGAGCATGACTTAATCACTAAGCTTTTTGAGCGAATGAATAAAAAGTTGGTGTTTTTGAGAATTCAAGTGGCGGCCTAAATATTAAACCGACCAAACTGTTTTTTCAATAGAATAAACTCACGGCGAGTTACACCTACATTCAATTACGTAAGCGTGAAATTACACGATGGTTTTCAAATTGGTAAAGGATTTTTCAGGTTCCCGGAAAATTTAATGTTTAGTTAATTTTTTGTGAATAACACCAGGTTTTTCGACCTATATTTTACAACCCGACTAAGGAGCTTCGCTTAAAGGTAAACAGTGGAAAATGTTACCATTTTAAAGCTTCTGTCGGTATGTGAATTACTAATTTACAGTTTTAACATAGTCAATCTTTTTGTTCCATACTAAAGAAGAGTAATAAAAAGAAACTTACGATGGAAATGAATAGAGAGTACATTATAATAGTGTGAGCCATAAAGTATGCCGTTTAATATCAAAAATATCTTTATGCAACACTTATACTCGTAGAGTACTGGTCTCTTGTATGAGTAACAAGTATGCATTGTGTATTCTTCATTTACATTTCATTCTTTTCATTTACTGTCAAGATTTGGAATTTCCCCAAGGGCTTTCCGCTACATTATGATATGGAATTGTTCAAATGCTTTATGGAACTGTGACTTTTACAATCAGGCAAACCGATCACTTGTTTACTGCACTTTCTTAAAAAATACTAATAAATAATGGACTCTTACTGTAAAGGTTTTGTTACCATTTTGGTACGTACTTCAAAAAATAATTTCTTCCTTAATAAATAAAAATAATAACTAGTTTTACATGAAAATATAAAATAAAAATAACCGCGTGCATAATTTGACAAAAATTAAGCGCGCGGCTATAGCAATCACTTGGCGAGCGAGTAACTCAGCGTATTCAATTAAATACGTTATTAATTGGCATGTTCTGAGCACTGACAGCTTCACTGCAACATCATTCACTTTTATATTTATGCGAATCTCTGACACGTGAAGACGGATACATCTTTCCGTGATACACGTTCGCTTCGTAACCATCGCTTCGAGTCATTACTGGGCCACCTAGCTAGAAGATTGCTTGTTTGATGCTAGACCTCGTAATAGGTGCTTGGCTAGGGGAATATGCTACTTGTATTTTGTGGGACATGAATCAGTTTTTTTAAAAGGCGCTTATTAACCAACATAGACTCCGCAGTCCGTAGGTCCGTAGGTGACAACGACAATTTTCTTTTCACAAAAAAAAAAAATCGGGAATCAATTCTGAATTCGAGGTCAGAGAGGTTTTTGATTAATTTCCAACTACCACACAGTTACAAATTACATAGTTGGGTTTCAACGGGTTTAATTTTTTTTGACAATTGATATACCTACTCTCCTGAAACACAAAATAAATAGAGGTAGAATAAACTGAATATAGAATTTTATATCGTCTTTCCTCTTATACCCGAAACATTTGTAAATTACCTACGTATTTTAAACTTACTATTTTGAGGTTCATAAAGTAATAAGATTGAGATTTGAATAAAAAATACATTATGATTTTAATTTGCTTAAAACGTAAAATAACAATTTCTGCTCTAACAACTGGGTTTCACCCGCATCTTAATGGTTTAAGCTTTGCAAACACGATTACCTAAATACTAGTAATATATTAATAGCTATACGTAGTATTATAAGGATACTTTTCCCAAAATAAGCCGAGACTATTCTCAACTCCAGTTATTGAACCACAAAAATGAAACTAGTCTGTGAATAATATGAAAACTTTTGCAACTTCCTCTGAAACAGCGATTGGTTAATCGTATCCCCATTCATGAGTATGGAGATAACCCAACAAGTTATCCAACTAACACAAAGTTAGGCCAAAACTTGTCTTATTTCAATATTGACATAAGACATCCGCATAGATAAGCTACCCGTATGTGTATTCTAATTATGTACTCGGTCTATGTAGAGTTCATACTTGTAGCTATATCTTTTTTTAACGCAATTAAGTCTACGTTTGATCACCAACTCGTTGGTAAGCTACAATATGGCCGAAGATGGAGCACACAGACTTAGAAGATACCTATTCACTCTGACTTTGAAAAACCCAATATTATATCTCTCGGGAAACAAGAATATCAATGAGTAGATAAACATTTCTACTTATTTTTAAGTAATTTAAAGTTGGTTTGTTAGTACAATGGATTCGAAATCAATTTTGAAGTAGCTAAAAAACTCGTTGAGTGCACTTGGGTAAGTACCACACAATTTCATACCGCCAAGCAAATACATACGTTTAAATACACATTCATTACAAATAGGTATAAACTATAAATACCTTTCTACAAATAGCGGCATTCTAGTTTAAACGGCAATTACTTTTCTAAAAACCATAATCGATAACTTTGCGGGTGCTTAGCGCAGTACAAGCATGAAATTCAAAATTCCAGTGGTGTTAAAACTGTATAAATTTATTGAATTACTCCAGCCAATTAGGAAAATAGCTAGTAAACATTTATTATTACCTTATTGTAAATTATTACACCTTCTATGATATTTTTATTAATTTTTTAACATTTTATTTTTCTCAGTGTCAATGAAAAATAATCTTATTGATATCGGGTTATACGTTTGGAAGTTAGATAATTATATACTTAAAGACACAGCAAACTTAAGCGTTGTCTTACTCGTTTTTACACGTCTCGTCGTTTAAAAACACCCATGAGAATAGAACTGCAAAGCGATGGTATTAAAGTGGTCACGTTACCTCCAACAGGTTATTCTCTGAGCAATGTTAATTTTGCCATTTTTAATGCAGATGTAAGAATGCGGTTTTAATTATTTGAATAACCATCGTTTAACATTTATGAGCTAAAATTGAATTGCACACTTTAGTAGTATTAGGTATGCAAATAAATCACTTTCATTACATTTCGAAATACTTTCACTTACTTTTACCCAAGCCCAAGTTTTAAGGCTTTCTAAGACAAATCTAAATTTTCTAAAACTATTGGCATCCTTGTCTAATGGCTTGTAATGATAAAGACCTTATTTTTAGTTAGTTTAGGTCTTAAAATGCCTTCAAACTTGGGCCTAATATCTATTTAAAATTACAAGTATTTAAATTTCTTTGTCCTAGTTATTTTAGTTTTTTATTTTAGCTTATTTTAAATTTAAGATTTAAAATTACACCTTACGATGTCGATCCAACAAAAAATAGTACCTAACGAGATGTAATTTCTAATAGGCATTTGGTTTTTTTCCGAAGCAGTAGTTAAAAGTACAATTTTCACATCAAACACACACTGACTTCACACTGATTTTAAAAAGTTAGGAAGAAAGTCGAAACTTAGTCTGACTTCTTGTCTCGCTGGTTTTCTCTTCATGACTAAACGGCTTAACTTATATGAACCTTGAACTTGATGGAATTAACTAAAAACCTCACTCTCGTTTGCCATTTTAACTCTGAGTTGAAATAAAATATACTCTCAAAACACGATAAGCTATGTAAGGTACATAATATATCTACAAATAAATCCATCCACCTTTACCATAAAGACCTTCCTATATGGGTACCGATAAAGCCTTACAAAGAGTAAATAAGTACACGAGTGGATGAAAGGGCTTGTATCGTCACAATAGGTCGGGATTGATCGGTTCCCGGATGAGCATTTTATCGGCTATGGCCGGTCGAGAGGTGTCCCTCATCCTGACACAAAACCTGATGAAATGACAAAGTTACAGAGAGGAAACTTTGAGCTAAAGCTATTCTAAATTGGATTCAGCAGGCAGAGACGATGGCACACGTAGGGGTTAACTTGGGTTCTGGTTCTAAATTGATTTGAACGTGATGTTCTTCATGACTACGAAACAATGCCGAGATTGGTATAGAGAGGAACCGCAGGCGCTGTTGCACCGCCATGCTGCTGTTGAAACTTGCTGCAGTCGAGTCTAAAATGTGACTTAACTGAATCTTAGCGGTGATTGCTAGTAAAAGGTACACTAGGGTATAGTGTACGTACAGGTCAAGTGGACCGCCTAAAAGCCTCATGGCTATGACATAGCTTTTGTTGCTATTTATTAGAACGCTTCAAAAATTACTAATTTGTCGTCTTTGTCTATAGTTATTATTCTGCCCTTTTCTGTTCTGTGAAACGGCCAACTTACAAAAAGGTGAGACCTTTTGGCCAGGTTATATGGTGTAAGAACGAAAAATGCTTGTGGTAATAATAGCAAACGTTGGGCTGGGAATGCCTAATAGTATAAGTAACATTATTGCTAAGTTATAAGCCTTTGAAATAAATGTTCATTCTAGAAGAAAAACTAAAATTAGGTTCCTGGGCCATCGTAGAATTTAACCTTTATTTATTTAGTTCATCTACACTGTGTACAATGACGTTAACAAAAATAACAACGTAAAAACAACAACAACGTTGTTTTGTGTAACATTAATAAAAATAAGAACTTTCACAAGCAGATTAGCCTTTCATAGTATTTACAGATGAAGATAGCATGCCATGTCACAATGTTTGAAATAGAACTTTAAATTTGTTAACGACATTACTAATTACTCCTAGGTTTTTTCTAGTTTTTAGTTTGGTATGCAATAAATTTATATTATGTTCTATTCGACGAGTCAAGATTCCGAGATATTGTGAGGCACGTTACACTAATCCTTGCCAATAATTACTACATGATAACCACGACCGCCACCATATAAAAAGTAATACCTCTAAAAAGAAGAAACACACACTAAGATACACTTTATTTAGTTTCAAAGTTTATTGATTTCAGTAGCAATTTGTGTTTAACCGTTTAAAGCCTTATCTGTAACAGCTTATCTTGTCCAACATTGTTAATCGGCACCAAAGTTTTCAATTCGGCAGCGATTATCCACTCAAATACATCGATACTTCAGTGTAGGTTTCTCGAAGATTCCGGAGCAGTGTTCGATCAAGCGCTGACACACAATAGATGTTCCATCAATTTTGTTCAGTAAATCGTTCAATCTTGTATAAAATTCATGGGGTGCAAGGTTTGAGATACAATTTAGGTGAAGTCAGTTTCCTAACCGAGGAAGAGCTACTTGAAGTACTGAGATATAAGTGGGATCAAGTATTCAATAAGTGGGATCTTCAATGCAAAATTCAGTAAACTTTTTAGTAAAGCCATCGATCTTATCCGACTTCGGTGAGTAAAGCTGATTTTTGTCGTTGGGCTACGAAATGGAAGTTTTCTGAAAAATTGAGAGGAATTAATTTTATTTAATTTGATTAAGTAATTTTAATAGACAGACAGGAAATTATTAATTGTTACATGTAAAATATATTACATTAAACAAAAACCAGTGTAATTCTACGAATAGGTATATTGCATGGCGATAATTGAAAATCATCGCCCGTAAATGGCAAAAAAACTTACTTTATACAACACCAATTTAAGTTGTACTCTGGGAAACACTGCCGCCAATTATATCGAGACTTTGGATCTTTTTTTAATTTGTTGAATATTTGTTTGGTATTAAATTAATTCATACCACGACTCGGACACGTGCAGTGCGTTAGCACCCTAATATAGAAGCTAAAGCTCTTGTATCACACACAAAACGAGTTCAAAAATGAGACTCATAAGGCCTCATATGTCTAATGAAAAACTATTCAGATTCATTCAGTCTTAATGCCTTTACGCTGTCATGACGAGCGTTCATCACAACCAAAGTTGAATAACTGGTACCAACTCTACCGCAGTTCCCTCTGAGGCGAATGATAAATAAGTTAGAGGCTCGGCCGAATATTCTCATTTAATACGTGCCTTGTTTTGTAAAAATGTCCAAAGATATGAGTATCGCGATGGATGGTGGTACGGGGAGTTATCTATCGCACGTTTTATATCTTGAATGGTATTAATGTGATGCTATTATGCGGATTTTATGTATGACCTGTGTTCCGAGTTCCACCCAGTTTCTCCTATAGGAACCGCTATAGTGTGATTGAAAGTAGCCCGTACAAGGTTATAAAGAAAGGGTATGCCAAGTCAAAAATAACTCGTATAACTTATCATTATAAACAACTTTTTCTATGGGGCCAACCCTGACACCGAGAAAAAAATCAGCTGAGTGTAATGTATAGAGTATAGTATTGTAAAAAGCTATCTCAGTACTAAATTAAAGCCAAGCTGCATAAGCGTGAAAACAAACACACACCCACATACATTCGCATTTACAATAGGTACATAATATGATTAAAAAATTTAAAACTGTTTTATTAATACATACAAACCAAAAAAGGTGGTTTAATTTTTCTACTATACTAAAAAAAACATAATAATTGTGTGTAAAACTAGGTAAGAACATTTATATACCCAAGCATTTTCTTACAATAAATTAGTTCATACAAATCAAACCAAACAACACCAATAAATCTATTCACATCCCAATAAACGAATTCAATCAAGAAAAATACTTAATTACGCAATTTCTTCAAAGATTCGTTCACAAACAGTTGGCGCGGTGCCTCGCCGGCCGATACTGGAAGTGCCGACTTACATCCGCTTCCGGAAAATGGCCGGCAGTGCTAACCGTTCGCTTTTATTGTCTTCATGTTATCTGAAAAATAAAAAATACTTAGAACAAAACGGGCTAGATAAATCGAGTTCTGTTTCCATTACCAACGTTTCGCTTAAAGTATTTTTTTAACACAAATTAATTTGTAACAATACTGAAATTTACAGACGTTTAATGAAAAAACAACTCAACATTTAGAATAAGCTTTGATGTAAAATAAACGTTTAAAACAGATAATACACCCTCTAATAAAACAACATTAAATTAAAATAAATTAAAACACAACACCAAAGAAATACCCTAAAATTACCGGCGGCGAGTTCAGTTCGTTCACCTCGATTCGTCTCACTTTTTTGCCAATAGGAATTAAATCATAAACGTTGCAGGGTTAAACATGGCATTTTTCTTCCACCGTTGATCATCAGTCAACGTCAGCATGTAATGAGGCTGGATTAGAGATGTCTGATGTATCGATACTCGATAATTTTAAGTCTATATTTTGTAACTAACTACGCCTTACGATTTTTCAGTATTCCCTATAGTTATCGAGGTGATTATTTTCTATGATGTAAGTTTGTTTTCTCTCTAACTTTGTCAAGCACCAGCAATATAATTATGGGCAATTAGCCATGAAGTAGTATCTAATAAAATATACTGGGGGACCAAGTTAATTTCTAATTCAAAAACGTTCATATAATATAGTACATGGGATAATTACTTTTACGTGCTTAAACCAATTCTAGGCTAGATTTTATTAGTTTGCACATAATATATTGTGACATGCTTTGCATACAATACTGTTGTATCAAAACCACGAAAGTTTTCATAGCAAAACCGTTGGTTTATCGATAGCTACCACACCTATCGTATATGAACACGGTCACATCGTCTCATCCCTAGACAGGACGCGGGTTCCGTAGTTACTCACTCGAACCCGCCTCTCTACTTATACATTTCGATAAATTGGTGTTGTTGATGACAATACGCGGTGACGACATGTGGTTCTGACATGTTTGATGTCAAGAGTGGGAGTGGTGGCAGAAGTATGTGCCCAACCAGCAAAGTAGTCCTAGAATGCGATTTTATAATGCTATGTGGACTTATATAGCTCCGATGATGGTTTTGGTGTTTGCTACTGCGCTTTTAACAGCATTAATGAATGCCGTTTTTACTTCAGTACGATTAATCCTATAATTTGAACTTATATCGGTATATAGGATCATATTTCGTGGCCACTACTGGATTAAGACTCCTATAAAAGCTAGGAACAAAACTAATTGCACTCAGGAGTAATTAATCCGGTAACTCAGACTTATATGCGCCTATAAGATAACATCTTAGGAGCGTTTAAATCTTAAGACTCCTCGAGGAGCATCTACCAGGAATATATACACTGAGGCGCAATCACTCTTGTTATTTATACTTATAACCTCATATAAGCTAATATTTTATGGCCAATATAAGTAAATTGAAGTTAAACTACTGAAAAGCATTTATATTTCTTGTCTGGTTTTACATTACCTTAGAAGTGTATTTTATATCCGCGTTTCAAAGATAATAAAATCACTAAGATTATAACAACACGCAGTAGGATAAAATGTTCTCTATATAGATTTATCGCATCGTATTATAAGCTTAGATCCACTTATATAGGCATTCCATAGTAGTGTTATAGTCTAAGTAATCTCAAACAATCCTGGTCAAAACTCTCATAAGATCACTTTTGCTTGGAACTACCAATATAGGCTAAAACACGCTTTATATAGTTTTGCTAATTCTATTATAGGATTTGAAATCAGCCATTAATATTGCAACTGGTTTTTTAACTGGTGAAGGGCGCATCGCGAATTCTGGTGAGGGTTCCGGACAAGATAACTGTAACTTTAGATGGAAGAGGTTCGGGCTACGAAATTTATAATGAAAAATCATTGAGCGATTCTGAAAGCGATAATGAGGCAGAACTTTCAGATTACAACAAAAATTTAGAACTGCGTTATTCTATTAAAAACTGGGCTTTGAACTTCAATATTTCTCATGCTGCATTAAACTCTTTACTTGAAGTTATAAATGTGAGAATAAACGATGTTTTGCCTAATGATGCACGAACACTATTACGAGTAAATACAAAAAAAGAAAACCTACACATTACTATTTCGCCCCCAGGGCACTATTGGTACAATGGTCTGATCAAATATTTGAGAAGAATTTTTGAAAATGTTCCTTGTCTACCAATTGAGGTTTCTCTGAATATTATATTGATTGATATATTGATGGATTATCTTTTTTTACCTATTTGAATTTTGTGCCAGTTAAGTAAGTACACTGTCTTATAACCTTAATTTTTTTATGACAATAAAATATGAATTTTTCTTTTCAACAGGAATCTATGGTGGAGATGGAAAACCATCAGATCTTGATGCTTTTCTAGGGCCTTTAGTGACAGAAATGAAGCAACTTGAAGAAGGATTAATACTCAATAATGCTACTGATTTAAATGATGAAAAAGTAGTGCATATAAAACTAAGAGCTTTCATTTGTGATTCACCAGCTAGGGCAATGATAAATCGATCGATATCAAGGAATATCACCATACTTTTATTTCGATCGTTGGCAACCTGAATATAATAATTAGATATTAATTATAACATAACCATTAAATTAAATAAAAACAATGTTTAAACTAATGTTTAACCTAGCACGCACAACAAACCCTTACAATATTCCTATAACATGCTAATCTATGAATATCAATAGAGTTTGTTTTTATCTGGGCACCGTGGAACCCTAATTGGTAACAATATGGCGAATCTTCGGTTTTAGCACTTGCCAATATAGAACCAGTATTACTTATATTGGCGCTAAGTCACACTTGGCAATGCTCACCGAAAAAATGGTAACTGTTCATGATATTTTCATAATAAAATATTAAATATTAAAATGTAAATACTTACGTAAATTACAAGAAGCGCTTTAAAATTTTAATTAAAACCATGATAGGTTTTTCAGTAAATTCACATTCCCCTACGAATACACACCAGACTAACAACAATAAGCTTTCGATTTTTTACATTTATTATCATTCTACATTTATATTCTTGACATTTATTATTATTAAATTAAACTTAAGTAATGTTTACACAAACAATTTCTTGACCGACAGAAAACCATTCGACTGTTCACTAAATGTGAGCTTAAAGAAGAATTGCGAGGCGCGTATTCATCTCAAATTTTCCTATAATTTACTTATATTGGCATTTGCAGGACTAATTGCATTGACGTAATTCTATTACAGGAGCAATATAGGCGTAAACGGCATTGAAGCGGTCTATTATAAACACGATTTAAGTAAAAGTTTACTTATAAAGTGGGCCCTTTTCCGGACTTATAAGCGGATATAAGTCTTATATAGTCCTAGGGAAATGCTCTCCTGGAGATAGTTTAAAAACTACTTTTTGCTAGTTGGGTGGCTAGCACCTTTATTGTTGCTCGATAAAAAAACAGTCGATATACACAAGCATGTCTAAGTCCAATGTTTTATATTAAATAAGACTGGCCTCAGAAAGCGATTAAAAAAAGATAAGTGTTGAATAAAGTCACATGGACATGTACCAGTTATTTTGTTTAAGATTTTTGTTGAAAAGAACCGATGAAAGTGGCAAACGAAATTTTTCAAATTATTCCAAAAATATATAATACTAGCGACCTGCACCGGCTTTGCACGGGTATAAAATATAGCCTATGTTACTCAGGGATAATGTAGCATTCTAATGGTGAAAGAATTTTTGAAATCGGTCTAGTAGTTTTTGTGTTTATTCAACACAAACATACAAAAATACAAATCTTTCCTCTTTATAATATTAGTATAGATTTCATTCCATATTCTATATTGATGATCGTTAGGCCCATGAAACTCTAAAAAGCTCGACTATTTTGTTATTTTCATACTCGGTCACCGCAATTTTAAGTATGCATTTAAAAAATAGATCATTTAAAAATTTAGGAATAAAACAAACAGCCGAAAAAAAATCGAAATAACAGTTAACAACAACAACAATATTATTAAACAACACAACAAATTGCACAATTTGGAATTCATTTATGTATATGTATAAGGTCAGGAATTTAGTAATTACTTGCACCGTTGCACTCTGATATAGATATTCATAACGACATAATTGAGGCGTAGAGCAAAATGTTTTGGTTAGATAATTATGCGTTACCGGGAACAGAAATTTAATTAAATTTCGTAGCATGTATTAATTAGTAAGATTGGTGCAGTTCTGAGCATATAAAGGAACTAGCAGCGGCCCGCAGTTTCACCCGCGTTTTCCGGGATAACTAATAAAAAGCGTGCAAACAGTAGCTTATATCTATTTGTTAATCCAGGTTATAAGCTACTTTGAAAACCAAAATCCGAATCCGTTCAGCCGTTTTTTCGTGATTTAGTAACAAACATACAAACTTTCACATTTATAATATTAGTTGGATATAATAATATATCGACGGCATCATGCGAAGGAGATGTCTAGATTTTAATCAAATCATAGAATGCGCTATATTGGCTTTTATAGTTAAATTTTAAAATTCAGTATAAGGACACATAGGATTTTAAAAATTTATATTTTTTTGTCTCATGATTTTTTTTTATTACTTGTCTCTGT
This sequence comes from Alcis repandata, assembly GCA_949125135.1. Classification (NCBI taxonomy): domain Eukaryota; kingdom Metazoa; phylum Arthropoda; class Insecta; order Lepidoptera; family Geometridae; genus Alcis; species Alcis repandata. The sequence goes on along the minus strand of OX421235.1, from coordinate 5,868,470 downwards.
CATGATGCTTGTCATTACTTCATTCATTTTAAATTTATTTTTATTTGAATATAAGTTAAATAGCTAAGCTACCTAAGTATTGACTATTCATTGGATATATTTTCGATTTCAGATCCCAACACTAAAGCCACACTACACTGTCTGAATCCATCCAGCAATTCCTTCAAGTGAGATATAAGATGCCCCAAACCGATTAAAATACCGCAAACGCATCTCAAAATGTGATTTCAGAAAGCCATCAGAACTTAAATTCCTACCCGGACTTAATTGTTGTCCAATGGGCGCTTAGGGTCGAATCGTGGAGATTGAATCTTGTGTCGATCGGAGGTCCATTCTGCAATTTCGATTTGATATCTACCAAATATAAATTAATATAGTTCTAAAAAAGGATGGAGGAGATCTTTGCCTAGCAGTGGGACAGCATAGGTTAGAAAAAAAGTTATAAAACTAACACCGGAGTACTTACGTATAATTAAGTCGGATACTGTATCGTGTATCAAAACCAGTTTATAAGAAAAACAGTTTTAGCTTAGTTTTGTAATTATTAATGTAAAAGCTAGTATTCTTACTCTTTTTTGTAGGTACAGGTTAATACATCATTGTATTATTTAATTTAAAAAAAAAAATGAAATTACAGACGCGAATATTCGAGCACAATTTTGAGGAGTACTTAATAAAAAATTGCCAGGAAAAAAGGCAAGAGATTACTTAATGTGAAAAATGTACATTTAATGTTTGTTTTAACCAAAAGTATTTATTTTCTTAAATTATCTTCTATTATATCTTAAATTATATAGGTAAATTACGTGTCACGTTGTTTGTCCGCTATAGACTCCTAAACTACTTAACCGATTTCAATCAAATTTGCACACCGGGTGCAGTTCGATCTAACCTATGAGATAGGATAGCTCACATCTCAATTTATAGTAAAAAAACATGAAAAATTAGAAAATTTAAAAATACTTAAACCATAATTTAACTTTAGCGCTTTGGTTTTTTAAAATGTAACTTTTGACATTTGACATAGAATTGACGCAATGGCTTTTGACAGGACAACGTCTGTCGAGTCAGCTAGTACTGTAGAGCTATATGGTTAATATAAACATCATATTTTTTATGAATATCTTAGCTAAGTCTATCATCAATATCTCTCAACGTTTAGGTACACAAGTTTTGTTAAACTTAAACGTTGATTCTGCAGCCATTATTTACGTTTAAAATAAAACGCCTTCGTCATTTTTTTCTATTTACCTGTAGTAGCAAGTTTTTATTTATTTAACAAAACAAACATGCGGGTCGAGTAAACAACCCTATGCGGGGTCTTTAAAATAAAAACTTGTTTGCTGGATCTGCCCAAGCCGCGATTTACTTTTTGTTCAAAATGTAATTTTAAAATGTAAAATAATTAAATAATATTTGGCTACATGGCGATATGCTTGTGGAGCGGCAAATAAAATTTTGTCGCGTTATGCTTTAGCAAAATAAGTACCTAAAAACGTAATTGCAGTAAAATAATTTTTTTAATATTTTTTCCCTCAACAAACTCCTTTTTTATTGAGACGAAAAAAAATCAATCGTCAACCCATTTTCGAGTATTTGCAAGAATAACGCTTGTAAATTCATTTTTATTTACTAAAGAACATAAGTATATCTTTTTTTACCTATCTTTTTTAACTTTAATAAGTTTGTGTTAGATCACCAAGCACGCAGACTTAGAAGATACTCACTCTGACCTTGAAAACCAAGATTAAATCTCTTCGAGATAGATAATAATAAATCATTCGTTAAAATTTATTGACATTATAGGTTGAGAATTGTCCATCTAACCGAATCCCGGCAAGTGCCGCCGGCGGCGACCGATCACTGTTATTACAAGCTTCTGAGATCTGCCACTGCTTCCACCGATTTTATCGAGACGACATTATTACTTACAGCTTGACCAGGATGATCTTATACATATTATTAATGAAACAAAAGCTAGTAGTGGAACAAAATCAAATCAAATTTATTTATTTTCAGGTTCTAAATCTGTTGGTAATCAAAATCTACAGCATAAAAAACAAGAATGTTCCTAAACAAACCTAAGCTTTTACCCGAATTTCATGAAACTTTTATCATAAAATTACTGTTTTCATAAAATTATAATAATTTCTAGATTGAAACTAAAAAACATCAAGTAAAAAAATGTTTATTACTTAACTTGTTAATTACAATACATCAGCATTACGTCAATAAAAAGCTCACAGATAATCAATATTTCTAAAACTCAAGATAGTCACGCTGTCCTAACTTTTATTTGATAAAATATAATTATTTTCTTATTTATGATTCAAAATATCTATTATCTGACAAAACCAATATTTACGGGATAATTGTTTCGTCACAGTGGAATTAGATGTTTTGTTCCTCCTCTGATGTTTGTTCTATTGTAGGTGGTCTGTAGGTGATAAAAATGATTTGATAGAGTTTTTTGTACATCAAAAACTTTACCACATCATCGCTTAGAAACAGGAGAGTTGGTGGTGAAACGGGAATTTTTTCGCGACTCAAAATAAGTTAATTATAAAAAACTAGATGAAAACCCGGCTTCGCTCGGGTGAAATGTGATACACATCCAGGCACAAAATGTAGGTAGACATTTCTGTAGTCATTGGTTCTCAAGGAATATTAAAGGATTCATTGTGTTTAATAAATATAGTAAATAAAAACTGCAAAAGCTTTTACACAAATAATTTTTATTTTAAATCAACATTCAAAATAAACTAACATAATTAACAAAAGGTTTAAGGTTTATTCTTTGTAAACCTCTTTGTTTTAAGCATCTCTTTTTTTAAATAAAACTTCTACTTTTATGGTTATGGTTAGTATTATGTTTTCCAAAATGGCGACTGCGATTTGTTTGTCAAAATTCTCCATAATCCGAATTTTGCGGATATATTATGTTGTCGACTCGAAATCAATATTTTTTTTGTTTTGTTATTCATATAAGGTTTCGATCGAGTCTACCGTACCCCTTGACGAAATTATTAATATAGAAAAACTTTTATTGCATTGTCATTGGAGTTACACACGTACTCGTATACCCAATTTCAGCTCAATTGGACGTTGGTTTGTCGTTCAAAATTCAGTTCCAAGATAAGACACACACATACGACCAGTCAAATAAAACAGTAGGCTTCTTGCCTGATGGTAGGTAATGATGCGGTTTACGATGCACTACGCTTGCCTTGACGAAACTTATTCACTCTCGACTTGAAGATATCCATATTTTAATAAGTTTTTACTAAGTTTTTTGTATAAAGATATAAGAAGATTTGAGCACTATAATTATGCAAGAATTTAAAACATATACAATTTACATAATCTTTGTAACTTAAAGAGAGTATAGATAACAAAGTTCCAAAGTCGTAGATAAGAAAAACTGATGTGTAAAGTTTGGATATAAATTCGCGTGAAACGTCTGGTTACGTCTCGATCGGATACTTTGGAGTCCGGATAATCCTGGTTCGGCAGTTTGACAAGCTTTGCAAACTTGCTATCTTTGTTTCTTGATGGTAATATGAATAATTTTCAAAAGGAACCAACGCCGCATTCTTTGTGGATGTTGTTAATGGTCAACAGCTTTTATTATGTGGCACTGAATAAAAAAAGGAATATGGTAGCTTATTTGACCAGAGTTGTAGGCCTTACTAGACTAGAGTTGCAGAGGACAGAGCACATTGAAGAGAGTTGGAGGAAGCCTATGCCAAGGGGTGCTACGTCGGGTAACCTCCTCGTGGTGCACCCTGGGCAACAGCGTGCGGTAATACTGCAGCTTTCATGCAGTATTACCGCACGGTGGCAAATAACCCGACACGGTGGGCCCGTCCGCGTGTCCCTCTGACTAGCAGAGGGCACAGCGTGATGGCTTGGACGGTGGCATTGCTGCCACCAGGGGGGAATTCCTTGTGCTCCTCGCCGCATATGGGTTGCGGTCGGGAGTGCAAGGAAAGGAGGAGGGTGGACGCTAGAAGCGTGTGCCGCATGGGGCCAACCAGCGGCATACGCTTTCGGCCTACATAGGCCGGGATCTCTCGTTGCCGAGCGTGGTGAAAGCCGTGCTTGGCGGCGAGAGATCGTGGCAGGCCGGGGTCTCCTTCTGCGAAGAGGTGATGACGCAGAAGGAGGCCGCGGAGCGGGTCAGAGAGAATGACGCCCGATCTGACCCGCTCCGGCGCAAACGAGGGAGCGAGGAGGCGGTTCGCCCGTATCCTCGCTCCTCTGCAGTGGGGTTGCCGGGAGAGTCGGGGGACTCTCCCGGCCTGCACGACCCCACACTGACTGTCTGGGGGGTGATCCTGGGGAACAGGGTCACCCCTCCATATACGCGGGGGGCCCTAATCGGGCCCATCGCCGGGGCGAGGTGGCGATTGCTAACGCGACCCCACCTTGCCCCATCTCAGGCGGATGCCGAACACCCCAGTGGTTTTAGTGGGTATGCCGCCGCAGGGCGGAGACTCCCACATAACCACCCTGCCTCCCCCGGGGCGGGCGTGGTATCCATAAAGGATTTCCACTGGGTAAACAAAAAAAAAAAAAAGAAAAAAAGCCTATGCCAAAAGGCACATCGACATTTTTTTTATACACTGGCCTGAAAATTTCGTTCAACACAATGTTCCTAAGATTCGGAATTTAATGGCTTCAATTATATGGTAGCCTTATTGTCTAACTTACTTATAATCCCTTTGTTTTTTTCATACTTCTCAGTTTATTAGGTTTTTGTTTTACAGTCCTCTACACGCCGTCTTGGTTATATCCAAATGTCCTGTCGGCTTTTTGAGTTAATTTTTATCTCAGTTCGCCTGAACATAATACTAAATATTTATTGTTATTAAACTACTAAACAACATGCCAATGAATTATCAAAAGAACCGCTCCAACTCCAACTCTATGTAAAGAATTAAATTTAAAACAGATACAAATCTTTAGTAGATTTTTAATACTAATAACCTACATCGAGCACGCACTTGTTCAGTCAATATCAATTATTACTAAAAACCACCACCGTAGGTAATATCAACTAAGAAACAAGCCACTACACTGACCGCCAAAGCCTTGAAATAGCCTTTTAATAGCATGAAATATTAACGATATAAGCGTTTAAAAGCTAATGTGTATTCATAGGTGATCGTGTGATAGCAGACCGGCCTAGAACCTAGCTTCTAGGTACAGAATTCCAGTTTGAACTCTGTGGGTGGCAACCACTCGTCCGCACTCACCATATCACGGTCTTAATGACAGCTATTCGGTAATGGCCTCACGACCGAAGGATGTACTTTTAGTCTTTTATGATAATTAGTAACGTTCAATATTTATTCGTGCGCCTTTACAGCCCGCCTTTTATCTTCAAGTTTATTTGTATTGCCCCTGTTTTCGATCCCGTTCGATGCTAATTAGGTGTATTCCATTTAACTTTTACGTTTGAGTGCAGTGATTACGGCTAAGGTATAGAGAGTTATGTTAAAGTTTAAGAGCGGCACACGTTTAATGGATTCGTTTGGTGTGCGATCATGCGTCGATCTATTTGTAAATGTCAAGCGATAATGCTCGGGGAGATGATCCGAATACACCTATTATATAACTACGTATATTGAGCGCGTTTTGTCTCTGCCTTTCCTCCCGAAATAACGTGTAACACCATTCCGTCGTTAGAGGTAATCGATGTAATTTTTCTTACATTTTTTACGAGCGACTGCGTGCACTTAGAGCTTAATTCATTTCCTTTGCCTTTCATCTAAAAACATGATTGATGCTGTATGAGATGTGGCGGTTGAGTTTTTTCACGAAAAATTGCGACATGTTATTCTGTAGTCATTAAAAATAACAGGCTGTCACAAAAAATCAATGATCGAGCTTGTATCGCATTAAGAGGGAGTAAAAAATGCAATAATGTCTGATGCGCTAAAAAACGCATTAACTACCAGATGATAAATAATAACTCCGAGCTGACAATGGACGTGAACAACATAAATATGAAGGCTATCTTGTTTATCAATGCGAAATAGTTTTATACAACTATCGATATAAACTGGATCCAACAAGACCGAAGCTATCCCAATCGGCAGCTCCTTGGACTACATGCACTACGTAAATGTCACCCATCGTCTAACCACAAGGGTTACACAATCTTAACTTGCCATCAAGACGACCTTACTCAACCGGGATAGAGCTCGATTTCCCTTGAGTAACGTTTTAGGAAGGCACCTAGATCTCACTTCCAAGCGGTCAGCTGCGAACGATAGCTAATTAAGAACCTAACCTCAGCCCCGGTGGCCTAAGGCCGCTAAATGCAGTCTAAGTGAAGTTCCAATCTTGTCTTTCGAAGCCTTAGTGAAGCTAGAGGTAGATATTTACGTAAAGCACAAGTACTCGACGATTCAACACTGAACGATGATTTTGCATGAATTGAATTGCAAATAGTCGCCGGCTGCAGTGTTTCATTTGGATATGCAGGCCAATACAGCGCAGGTGGAGTATTTGGGTGACACGGTCAGGTCAGACGGTTTATTTTTATTGCATACATGGTAAACGCTGCTTGTTTATTCGAATAAATACGGTTTGACGTTTGAATAGGTGAGAAAGACAAACATAAATTGACGCGCCTTCCCGCGAAACCTGATACATAAAAATATTGGACTGGCTCTTGCTATTTTACTTAACAGACTCACTTGAATGACCAGTACAAAAAATACAAAAGAGTAAAAAATGTAGGTAGATGATACCGACTTGTTTGTACAAAACAAACTGTAGTAAAGCTTCTTGTTGTCTTTTTAGCGATATTATTTGATATTTTAGTTTCACTGGTGTCTAGATGGTTAATAATCAAAATGTCATACTACCAACTTTTTGATTATTAAAAATAAATTGGTTTTAACGTTCATTATCTATTTAGAATACCTCTACTTTCCTACTGAAACAAAAACAGTCAAATTTTTTTGTTGTAATTTCTCAAGCGGCACAAATGGTAACGTACCAACCTAAAAGTAGAGAAAAGGTTAAGGTTAAATAAGAGACATTATTTCATAACAATAACGGGATACAGAAGTGCAATAAATGGCATAGCAATCATCGTAAAGATGCGACACTCGAAGCTCCCGATCAACTTAATCAAGAAACCACTTCAATTGTAGACTACTAGCTTTGCTCCATGGCTTCTCTCGCAATCCTATCGAAACCGTTATGGTTTGCGAAATAAAAAGTAGACTACATATTAACTATTTCTGAGTGTTAGCTATCGATGTAGGTACAAAATTTCATCCAATCCGATCACCCGTTGACGCATGGCTGAGTAACAAACATATGTACAAACATAAAACTTTCACGTTGTAATAAGTAGGAAGAAGTAGAAAGATGAGTGATTCTTAGCAAAAGGAAAACTTGAGATATTTTTACTGACCATAAAGCCAAATAGATTATTTGCACCGAAGGTCGTTTACGATCGTTTCGCAGAACTTAATTATGGCTTCCTTCCTTGACGTATTAAATTAACTTTATCGATTCAACAAATACTTACCTAAATCTTTGAATTTGCTCGAGTTTTGAAGGTGAATGGCACTGAGAACAAGAGTAGTAAAAATAACTTTTATACTGTATTTGGTTTATGTTTACGAGTTTGATGAAAACAGGGTTGTGTTAAATGTTCTGATTTTATGTTATATTTCGGTACTTTTTGGGCACGTGTAAGTAAAAGCCAAACAAAGCCTTTTATAACTCTAGACGATGGTAGGTACTTTGTTTAAGAGTTGTAGCGAAATTTATGATATACGCAATGTCATGAAAATCGAATAGGAACAAAAAGGCAATTGGAAAAGTATAAATGACAAGCTCTCATTTGATTAAATACGACTCAAAGTCGCTGATGAACATTGAAAATTTGAAACGTACATATTATATATAGGGTTTGCACATTTTTCGTGTTTAAAAAAAAAAAAACATTTTATCCAAGTGCTTACTGTGCTTAAGGGCCCCCATACACGGTACGATTCGTCTATACGATCGATCTGATGAAAATCGTGACGATTGATCGCATCAAAAATGTCGCTCATACACGAAACGACTGGTCGTAACGATTGATCATTTACTTGTTTGATCATCGTTACGATATTCATGATTGCATGGGTTTTTGTTGCGATTTCCGACATCGTCTTCGATTAAGTAAATCGTTAACGATCTTGACATACACCATCGATTCGTCGTTTCGATCGTTTTGATGCGACGGATCGTACAGATAAATCTTACCGTGTATGGGGCCCTTTACAGCAAAACCAACACCACAATCACAATGCAGTACAGTTATGCAGTGTTCCTAATTTGTTCCATTTTTAATTTTAATTTTAATTTTTAATTTGCTAAATTAATACACAATTTAGAAACTAAACGGTTCGCAGATGCAAATAACTTGAGGACTACCCACTTTTTACCGTGCCCTTATCGATGTAAATTATTGCAATGTGCACACGTATTGAAGTTAATAGATTTGATTGTATCAGCCCGCGAGGTGGTCACGCGATTTCATAAAAAAATGTATGAATACCAGATGGAGCGATAGCACGACGTGGTCATAAACTTTTTCGAATACTGGTACTTAATTTCTTTTTTGTAGGCTTAAAGTTAGGACACACTCAATCGAGTTAAATATCATCGGCTTTTTCACAATATTTTAGAACACAAGTTTGCTAAATTCGAAAAAGAAAACATCGAATTGCCTTATTAAATTGGTCACGTGACTAAATATTTTGTATGGAGAGGGGAGACGATATATTTTTCTCGAAATTAGCAAACTTATGTCACAAAAGTTGTTCACTTTGACGTGTAAAAGAATATCCGCATTACTACATCTTTTCGTTACACTTTGTATAGGAATATATCGTCGAGGTTATGTAGAAAGGGCACACAATACAATAACTCCTTATTAACACCAGAAAAACGAAATCACAAACAGTAAAATTTATAAGTGAAAGGCACAAAATGCGATCCTATCGCTAAGAACGATCTCTTCCAGACAACCTTTGGATAAGAATGGAATAAGTAAGATATTTCGGAAGCGTAATTGCCAATGACAAAAAAATAAGGACATGTAAGCCCTGAAACTCGAATGCTAGGATCCCTACACAAAAAGGAAGCAAACATCACAAAAGAAATAATAGAGTGTGCAACGGACAGGAGGTCTTTTCAAACTTCCTACAACACACGGGTTTATTTTATTGGCATAAGCCTCCGTGTATCATTGAAGTTTACGACGGGGATCCCTCTTTATTGTCTATGGTTTGCTGTTTGTATTGAGAGTCAGAGTTGATGGAAAAATGCACAATAGGCGGCTTTTACGGCAGGTTTGAAACTACTTTATTCTTAGACATTATGTGACATTTAATCAAAAGATTTATTTCTATTGTATTCGTTTAAATTAATTAAAACCAAAGGTAATCTCTTCTTGAATTGTAAAGCTGTTTGACATTTGATTTGGCACTTAAAAACCCTTCAAATTTAAAAAGCATAAAATGAATGTTCATTGCTTTGCTTCTATGTTACCTTCACATAACAGAGGTTTCAAATGTATTTCATTAAAGTTTTAATTACTCAATTTATTTGTAGTCAATCTGCATACGTTGAGAAATGAAATGCATACGAGTACGCAGACCAGTTAATTGCGATTGCACGTAATGTGATTGCAAAACCCCTTTAAATGTCATGTGTCCATGGAATGCTACCAACGGACCTAGCCCTAACTATGGTGACCATAAAACTTGTAGTCTTGACTTTATTCACACAAATTACCCTTGAGTCTATACATTTTTTAATTTTTACTGTTGTTATTCCCTTGGATCATTTTTCATGCTATTTTACACTTTTCTTTAAACTTTTGATATTGGTCTTAAAAGGAGACCGGTGAGCCATTCCTAACCTTTTTACGAGAAAAGTGAAACACTTAAAACTCGTTTGATCAATATTTTTTTTAGCTTGTTCACCTTTTAGCTAAAACAAATACAGTAATCTTCACCAAATTGAATTTCTCAAAATTTTAAGCAATAAACCGATTTCTGTTCATTTTTCGGTCGTTTTCTATTTACATATAGTTGTTTCCCTAAGTCTGCTGGTAACTGGTAACCCTAACCCGAAAGCTCGGTCCGAACCGTATCGCATAATGCTAAATCGGCATACAATAAATTCACAAACGAAATAGACGTGCGTGCAGTACGCCTGCACAATAATAAATAAATTTTATGTGTTGTGTGCACCGAACCTTTGTTTTCGTTACTTATTTCTCTGGTTAACTAAAGTTTTTGAATCTCATTCTCGTGGACTGCAGTTTATGAGTACTGCGATGTTTCTTATTGTCTTTTGAAATAGATTTTCCAAAAAAACAGACACAATTTTTAACCGTGTTGCAAAATAAAGCTGATTTGCTTTAGTGGCCACCAAGTTTGGAATATTACCACTTTATTCATTATTTCACGATTGGTCAGATGAAAAAATGTTAGACCAAAGCAGTAACAAAAGAAATGAAACATTACAAGAAAGCTCTCTTCTTTTGGCAGTTAGTAATGACTGGTGATGAATGATGATGGTGTTAATTGCTCTTTAGATAACACCATTCTTTTTATTCTGTATCGCTTATTCATCTTCTATGGGTTTCGTTTCTATCAGAGGTTGGACTTGGACAGTATCAGGGCAATTCTAATTATTGAAACACCTGCTCTATGCACAGCTGCACTGCTAAAGATTGAAGTAAACTTTATCGATCATTATTTAAACAACTAAACTCGCCAACTAAAACTACTATACTTAGTACTAGTACTTAATTGATTTTGTTACATTATACCGTAACCCAATTTACTAAACCCCCTAATTTCCGTGTTGTTTTTGCAAGTAAATAACCACCAACTTTGAATTCACAAGTCATTATTATCCTACTTTGTAATTACTAAGTATTATGTACAGTCAATTACACAAAATAAGCAAATATTTCAACAATCCTGTCTCAGTAAAAACCATGAGCAAATTCCAAGACTGCTTACTGAGATGTAGATCTTTTGGTATTGCAATAAGGTTCGAAAGTTTTTGGTCTTTGTGGACGATAACTCACTCTGGGGCAATTAGCCAAACCTGCACTTTGATTCGGAGCGGAATCTGTAATAGCCCGCTGCTAGCCGCCACACTATTGTTTATGTAAATAAATCAAAGCGTACATAATGCACGCTGTCTCAAATTACGGGTCTAAGACGTGAATATGGGAGAAATGGTTTGAGACAATCCTTAATAGTAAAGCTCTAGGGATGAACCAAGTTTCATGAGCTTATGCTAATATGGCACTATACAAAATAATTTGCTGTTCCGACCATAGTTTCGATTACAGTCGGTGATCTTATCAAAAGTATGAAAAGGCAGTTTTTATAGTTTTCAAACAAGATTGAATAACTAAACTATCTGAACTCTGAACTCTGTATCTTTCTATTCAAATTCATTACGTTTATGCACCATGATCAACATCTTGGATAACATCGGATTCCGGCTAATCTGATACACACCGCATCTCTATTTAATAGTAGGTCAGGGCATCCTAGATTTAGCCAGAGGCTGTTGCGGTGGTCTCTCTAGATTGCTCTCCAACGCCTTAGATGTGCCTAAAACCTTGTACATGTATATGTATGTTGCGTGTATATCTATCGCAGTATACATAAGTGTATAGACATATACAGTGTACACGACTAAACGCAAGTAGGTTTTAGTCAAATGGTTCAAGAACATTGACATGATGTTTCAAGTGGACTTTTTTATCAAAACAAACAGAGGGCTATTGTAGATAAGTTTATCGTGTGTATTGTATATGTTTTGTTGTGTTTATCAGTGGCATCGTAGCTCCCATACGGCTGAACTGATATTGATTTTAAGTTTTTTTTTGAAAGGCGAGTTGATCAAGAATTGAGAGTGATTTTAGCTATAGTTTTTAGCTAGCCTTTAAAAAAATCTTATGTTAGTGATTCAATTTTCTCTAAAATAGCTCTAAATAGCTATGTATGTACAATTGTATATTGTTTGCTAAAAGCCACAGCTACCCATTTTTAGTCAGCTTCTATTAATAATTTATAGCAATAAATATGATGTTTATAAGTGCCAATATCGAAAGTAAACCAAAGTGCATTGGGGTGAATCACTGCGCCCAAGTAATTTTATGCGGTACGCATATAGATTCGATACTTCGAAGTTGTAAATCACATTGTGAATTGCGAACAGCCATGAGTAACAGAGACATCAAATTGAAACATCACTAAGATCATTAGAGGGTTATTTTAATAAATGCTTTAAAAAAAAATATGAGCCTCATACCTCGATGTATAGCAAAGTTCCAAACATCTGACGGCCGTTGATGGCGGAGGCGCGAAAAGAAGATTTTGAACTTATGTTAAAGCGAGTAGGGTTGATTTTTCCACGGCCGCTTTTACGCCGCGCCGCCGTTTCAGTTAGTCATTGGGCCAAACCTCCGTTGTGCCGCTACGCATTTTGCATTAAACTAACTAGTTCCTTATATATATTTGTATATTTTTATTACAGTATAAAAAGCTAAAAAACACTTAAATCTAATACCTCCTACAATTAATAACGCCATTCAAGTATTCCTGATTTTACTTAAGGAATATATTTAAATAGCCTCATATACATTCTATGTAACTGAGTCTTATGTAAATGGCTAGCCATAACAATTTCGCTGCTATGAAATCCTATATTCAATGAAACTGCAGCATGTCTTTCCTTCACATGGCACCATGAATAAAGGTCATAAAATTAACGTCAAACATTGTAAGCATCAGCTTTCGTATTATTGCATACGACACTTGGCCCGAGCTGAAAATTTGTAATAATTTGTAATTGTAATTGAGACGAGACGACTCGGTACGACACATAAAGTTTAACGACTATTGTCATTCCTTGCACTTTACGATATGAGCGAAAATATGCTTTCTTACATTGCTAGGAACGAGGCTCGCTCACAATGAATTATTTATTTGCCAATTCAGAAACGAAAATTCATTATGTCTCTCGTCTTTGTCTGGTTTAGCGGCCGACTATAAACTTGTCCAGAAACCAAGTGAGAAATTGTAAATCTGGACTCAATCGTACAATAGTAAATTTTACACTTTTAAACTTAAATCTTAAGTTCACGACTTCAAAGTCTATATTTTACATTTTTACCCGTTAATATCTCAATTCATTGCAAGAAATCTTGTTAAACATTATCGCGTTTTTAAACTGCTTTTGCACCTTTTCTGTAATTTTAAGTGTCTCGTAAAAAGAGGACTTGTTTGTTTATTTATCTGCTGCCTTAACGAGAATGCCCAAATATAAGCCGAAGAAAGTAATTTATTAAACAAAAGATCCACCGCCTTTCCAGTCTCCCGGGGAAAGGCTGATAAGCCAAACTCTTGATGTCAAATGCAATATTCAAGGGAAGAGAACTCTTTTCATAACGGCACAGCTACTCCCAAAGCGCACCTAACTAACCGTGATAAGAGTCGGAGAAGGGATTCAAAAACTTCACAAACTAAATCAGTAACCAACTCAGAGAGACCTCCCAGGCGCAAATCATATTCGCTCGCCGTGAACAACATAGAGCCCAAAGGATAATATTATGACTCACAAAATTACTGTTGTAGAGGACCAAATCCGTAACTTTGTCAACTCTGCGTTATTGGTTAAACACATTCGAAAAACAAAATAGCACTGCAACAAACCCAAATTAAAAACTATTACGCTCGAAGTTCGAATTGAATATCGAATGCCGTAAACATGAGTCGTTTATTTTACGCGGAGCGCTCAGCTACCGAAACCGAAGTGAAATAAAACTGTAGCGATTACAGTAAATGAGGCAAATCGCTGTATGTTAAGTGCCATAAGCACTCACAGCGCACTTTACTTAAGCTCTATATTCAAATACTTTTATCCCACTCACGGTACGCTAATGCACTTTTTCGTGGAGGTAGCCAGTAATAACGCTCCATTAGTTGTTTCGACCCAAGGACCGCGCTTTACTGTTGGCAATTCAACTATCTGTAATTGAATTGGGAAAGCACGAATTAATAATGAATGTCATCATTAGGGTTGCCAGAATCGAGTCGCAGGAATGTCGATGGCTACATTAAATCGTGGAGATGAAACACGACGTCGCTTGTAAACGTGTGATTGAGTAGGCGAGCAAATATTGATATTCGTCGTCGATAAACTTTCTCACAGTTGACATAATGCTTGAGAATGAATGTGACAACAGTGACATAAGTTTAAAATTCAATGTAAACATTGAGTTCTCGGAATCAAAACCATCGACTGGGTAATAGAGTTTACCGAGCAGAGAGCAAATAAAATAACAAACGCCAAGTACATTCGCAATGCTTCTCGTTACCAGCTCCGGGTGTTTTATCCATTCTGCTACTTTCTTTGTACTTCGCTACTTAGGTACGTACCTACTAGCACTTGTTTACGGAACGTATCGAATTTTACATTGGACTTCGGAGGCGTTGGCGATTGTGTGGTACATTTTTTTGGTTTAAAATCTATTTTCAATATGGTTTCAGAGACAAGAGAATTAATATTAATTAATTAAAAAAATACAGGTACGAATTCATAAATACTATAGAACGCTTTCTTACGCACTCATAAAACGCAAACAAAGTTACACGAATGATAATAAGCTCGAGGAGGAGGTATTTGGCCGAAAACATATTTAATTTTAATATTTTGTTTATAATTCTGAACAATTTCTTAGCTGTAAATATCCAAAGAGCAATTCACGTGGTCACCCACAACAGTTTTGTCATATCTATTTTTAATTTACTTAGCTATTTTTTCCTCACATTACAAAGCTGAGAATATTTTCTAGCAGCTACTTCGGCCGTTGTGATTTATCGTTGCCCACATAATTTATTCACCTCAACTTTTGCTGTTGTATTTTTATACACAAATCGTATGGCTTATGTAATTTAATTTTTGTTTGAGTGGCAACATTCGAGATTAAATCAACAGCAATAATTTTAGGAGTTACATTTATGGTTAGATGCGCTTAAAAGCGTTTTTGAAAACAACATTAATTACAAGGATTACGGGAACTTGCATTCTAACACTTATTTTACACCTCTAGAATTTTATTTTTATTTTAGTATTGTGGATTTTATGGATAAGTAAATTGGAATTAAAACATTACAGTCTGAATTCGATTTGTTCGAAGCTTAAACAAATAAAAGTAATGCAAAAAAAAAAAACATTTTATTTGGTATAGGTCTCATTTAGCGTAGAGATCCTTGCGCTATATCATTTTCTAACTCAAAATGCCCAGGTAGTCTGCTTCAAAAACTACTTAGCGAATCAAAGGAAACCTGCAATTTCTCACACTTACCCCGCACAGAAAATTTGCATTGTCAATCAATCAGCATGCGAGGTTGTCACGCGAAAACACGTATATTATAATATCATATACCATCGCACGTCACGGTCTGGTCCCCGTGAGTCACGGCTCGCAAATGTGTGAGGTTATGTGCCCCTCGAATTGAATAATGGGGCATACGTTTGCAAGCGTAGCAACTATGAATGCTTGACCTAAAGTTCGACCGGTGTTGACCTATTGGTTTTTCGAAGAGCTCTCATAGTCGAAATCTGGATGGCATTGCTATTGTCGTGAAATGTTGTAAAAGAGCAACTTTTCCGTCTATAATTGGTTTTGTTAAGAACCTTAGATGGTTTTTATATCTTACTAGCTGACTCGACAGACGTTGTCCCCGACACACAGGGTATCCTAGTGGGGAGCTATGTGTGTAAAACGTTTATTTTATTTTTTATAAAAAGTCATTAAATTGAATCTGTGTATGTGTATTTTTAAAGTGTAATAAACATACACTTCATCATAATGAATCGACTCAAGGGTCTTGAATTAAATTTAGTACGAAGATATTTTATACCGTGAGTTAACACATAGTTTACTTTTTATACCGTAAATAGTAACAATCACTATGAAACATAAAAGCTACAACTAAATAAAAAAAATTACTTAATTAATACAAAAAAAAACAACAACATCAGATAACCTAAAACAGCTGGATTAACCTATTATCTATGTAGTAAATATTTTTTCCACGTTTTCAATGTTTTACCCCCTCAGTGAAATGTTGTCACGGCAATGTTACCGTGTCACTCCGTAGCCCGTACAATGCCGACACGCAAAATTAGAATCCAATTTATAAATGTCGTCAACAGAAGTGACAAAGAGCTCTCTCATACAGCTGTAGAAATACCTACACGTGTGTTTATATGAAAATGCGAATTGACATTTTATTTTATTGCTGAAATTACAAGGGCCCGTTACATTGAATTTTACAAGATTAATTTTTTTTATACTTCATGGTTTGTTGTACAGAAAATATTTTGTCATTTGTTTGGTTTATAAACTTTTTAAATTATTCTAATTATGTTACTGACTTACAAGAAGATAAATAAAACTTAGTAGTCATTGCTACAGTGCCGATAAACACAAATAGCCTTACATGGAAACGTTACTTAGATTACCAAATGTCATTTAACTTTTGCACACACAAAACTTATTTTTTTGCGGTGTGGTAAGATTCATACATTTCACAAAATTAACCCTTCTCATATTCCAAAACAGACAAGAATATAAAACTAAAAACATAATGTCAAAATTGGAAATCAGAAAGTTTATTGGCCTTAAATTTTAATAACAAAGAATGTAACGTAAAAATAGAAGTATTACCTACAGTGCAGTTTCCATTAAAGCATCAAAATGTACAAACAAAATGGTATGAAAACTTTAAACTTAAAAAGCCGTCTCGTAGAGTCTTGTTAGGCGAAAAGATTTACTTGCAATTGTTTAGAATGAAACTACATATTTCAAGTCCTAGGGGAAAGCTGGGTTCGTCTTGAAAATACGGCGGAAGTTCAGGGTCCCTAGAGACAAACTGTATGTGTATGTAGCCGTACGTTTTGCATTTTTACTTTGTTTCGGTCACTGGAGAGCATTTTTTCGTGGTTTATTGTTGTGTTCGGTATTAGTTTGTATCTGTGTTGCTATATTGAAGTCGGATCACTTTTAACGATGTTTTTCGATCTAATCGTAAATGTAAGTTTATATCAAACTCAAAAGATTTCAGGACTAAAAAAATGCATGCTTTCACAAATATTTGTTTTGGACTTTCATGAGTTGTGGTATTTTTGCGTACCAGAGTACCAGAGTGTGTGTGAACATCGACCTACAAGAATATCACGTACAAATAAAAAAATAAACAATATAATTGAAAACCGACTCTTGAAAGACTCTTTGGAAGTCGGTTAAAAATAGCCGAAATGAAAACCTACCATTTTTAGGTCTTTATTTTCGTTTTGTAAATTTCAAGCGGCGTTTTATTATCATCTTTTGATGCTACTTCATATATTGGAATTAAAACAACATAATAATTCCTATTTAAACACGCTTTTGCTCCCAATCAGCGATATCTTGTTATTTAAATACTAATACTTACATATTCTACCATTCTACCTTCGTAAGACAGAAATAAAGAAGATTTGTCTCATTAAATACCCGGCTTTAGCACTTACAAAAGTAATTCAAAGATAATGTACATTACCATGTGCCTTTAATAGATTTAATCCCTGAAATATGCATTTATCTCGCTCTTATCTGTGAACTTTAAAGCGGTTTATAATTCCCTCTCTTTTTGTTTGAATTTGTCAAGAACTTTACACCCAAGATAAAAAAGTAGGCGCTTGAGTGTGTTATTTTAAAAGGTTTAAAGATGCAAGTTGTTGGAGCTATAATATTTTGTATTAGATGCTTTTAGAGTTCTAATAAGATATTTACATATTTACCTTTCACTTTTTCTTTTCTAAATTTTCTTCTATAGGTATCGAAATTATCTCCTGTACAACTTTTGTTAGCGTTTTCGTGATTAATATGAAAGATTGAGTTGCATAATTTTGTCTTTCTATTGTAAAAAAGTTATGTTCAACTACAATTTAAAGTAATCTTCCCAAAGAAGAACAGCATAAGAAGACATAAGAATTAGCATAAGAAGACAGATTGCATATTACGAGAGAAACTTTACCTATTATACATATTACCATTTTTATAATAGTTAAGAAAGCGCTAGAGATATAAGGGTAGAGATATAAGGATAGAGATATACAGGGTTATAAGGAAAGGGTATGCTAAGCCAAAAATAGCTCATAGTACTCATCATTATGAACCACTTTTGCTATGGGACCAAGCCACAAAAAAAATCAGCTGTTTCATAGAATAATGCCAATGACACTCGGGAAAAATGTATGGAACATAGCCATATGTACTCGTATATACTTTTACTATGCGGCCAATGTGTTGGCTCCATAGTAAAAGTTGTTTATAATGAAAAGTATACTATGAGCTATTTTTGGCTTAGCATACCCTTACCTAATAACCCTGTATATGTATTCCATGGACTCAAATGAATAGCCCTGCATGCAATTACAAGCTGCATTTCATTTCTAACGATGATGGAGACAAAACACAGCCCTAACGGCCAGACATCACACTTTCCCAGAAGGCACAAATCACGCGACCATTCACAGATACCAGAATCATTGTCATAAACTCGTATAAAGCTAAACGTGGTCATAAAAACGAAGCGATCCGTACAAGCTTTCTAATTTACGATTCTTAACAACAAATGTGTCTCTTTAACTAACTAGTTAGGGTGCGCGTTTGGTTCACTTTTAGAGCTTTTGGAAAAGCTGCAGCTTGCTGTACTGTAGTTATGACGTCATAAACACGGTTTAGCATTATTTTAGCGTTGAGTTGGTTATTCTCTTGTTGAGTCAATGACTCGAGGAATAATTATGCAGTACTAGAATTCACTAATTCAAAAAGAAGTTAGTTGTTTTTTTACTGGGAAGTGCGTAAATCATCTGTACGTAATATATCATTTATGTGCAAATTAAAACAAACAACCTTAATTACTTACCCCGCAAAATAAATAGTTGGATTAACCATAATTAACCATACCTAAATCAATCAATCAACCATTAATTAACTATGAGTTTTTTAAGACACAGGTCACTAGTATTTTTTTATTGGAGATATTTAAGCACTTTAGTGAGCCTTTGGGATATTTAATATAAAAAAAAACAAACATGGTAAGTAATCAAATCGAAATGTCTCCAAAATCATCTGCTTACACACACGCAATGCTACACGCTACACGCTCAAGTCGTCCGAAAGAGCGGCCTTATACTTAGAGCACACATAATGAGCAGTATTTATGTTATTTTTATGCATGAGCAAATATCGTCGGTTCTTTTTAATTACCACGATACGGTCCAACGAACAAACACTCATAATTAGAGAGGAGAACAAAAAGTGAAATGGTCGGAAAACCAAAACAAAAATAATGAGGTTCAGCTAATAATGTTTACAAGAGCGACATCATAATAAAAGTATGTACTTATATTTAAACGATAGCGGCGATCATTTTCTTAGGTAAAGTATACTGATCTTGAAATTTGGTTGCACAGTTCTGTTTTGAAGGGGATATTTTCTAAGTAAAAAGTACACATATTTCTTATAATCATCAACAACTTTCACAAAGGGATCTACTACATAATAAACCAAATACCAGCTATTTAGTATTATAAATGTTAGTTTTTATGATTTGAATGTTTTTTTTTTCGTATTCGTACTTGTACTCTCTATCTGCTAATTTACCGTTAATAAAATTGTAACGTATTTTCTACCGGCTAAAATATGGCCGGACTAGAATAATGGTCGGATTCTAAGCCCTTTCTAATTATAACGGTGGACGTTTTTGTGTAGGATCAGAGATAATATTCCGAAAGGCGGCTTCTTTGCCGCTATCTTTTGTGACAGGGAAATACTTATGTTTAATGGTTTAGCTTTAAAGGTCAAGGTGTCGTTTTTGCATGTACCTTAGAACATATAGGCACATAATTGATTGATAAATTAAAAAATCATTTTGTGAATAATTTTGAATGACTTGCTTTTTCACAAGCTTTTATTTAACTTGGTGTTGTTGTTATGTTTGTTCGTGTAGACTGTAGAATCTTGCAACTCAATTTTGAACCATTTCTCGATGTCCGATTGAGCTAAAATTCGGTATTCGTGTATACCTCTGATGACAATACAATAAAAGTTTGTTTGAATTTTTCTTTTAAGTTATTAATTGCAGGCTTTGCAACTTACTTTACTTTTTGTGTTTTTTATGTAAGTTTCATTGCATTTGTTAAAATATGACATAATCAATCTAGCAAATAGTGACGTATTAAGTACTTTTTTGTGATTTTAATTGTATTGTCAAAGAAGAAGTAAAATCGAAATTAAGCCAATGTATACCTAAATACGTATCAGTTTACATTTTTTAAATACGTAAAAATTTAAATTATGTGAAACGATTGAAACTAAAAAAACAAACTATATGTAATATAATCAGAGCATTAGACTCAATAATATGTGAGTAGTTCCGGGTAGTAAAATGTATTAAAATCACGTCAGTTTCATAATATTAAAATTGTGACAAAGATAAAAAGATCTATCACACTAACATCACATTTTCACTGTAAATACTTATAAAAGGTCTTCATGAATTCATCATCATCATCATCATCCACAGCCTTCTTTATCCCACTGCTAGGTATAGGCCTCTCTCTCACTGTGCCATCTGCCTCGGTCCTGTGCCAATCGGATCCAGGATGATCATGAATTAGATTATTATAAAGCAGATGTCAAAGAAATTAGTAGAATGCCCCAACTGTTGATAACGGTCTATACAATAAGTATAGTTATTTATTGACATATTCGTTAGCGTTCAATAAATTTCCCCAAAAATATTTAATACCTAAGTTAATGGAATCGTAAAAATATTAAACTCAATTCTATGTCGTATTGTAAAAGAGTTGGTTAAAAGGCGGCGCTTTCAACTGTGAATAGATTTGTTTGTTGATTGTTTTTCTGTGATGGACGTACAAATTTGATTGCTAGGTGTTTGATCAAAAGCTTTTTTTTTTAAAATAGTATTGAACCTTTTAGGTTAGTAAATGCAATTCTAATAACTCTTAGCTTTGAATTTTGTGAATGGAATTGTCTGTTCCAATTGCTTGCTTTTCTGAAATTGACGTACAAATCTGATTGTTAGATGTTTGTTGAAGTAGGTCCTTTTTTGTTGATAAAATAGTAATCTTAATCTTTAATTAGTCTTTGGTATTTTTAGCCGACTTCAAAAAGGAGACGGTTTTCAATTCAACGGTTTGTTTAGTTTTTTTTTGTATTATTTGCGCATTATTTAATATTCTATTAAATCATATTATATTTCTATTGTGAAAGATCTTTGCACAGCAGTGAGATAGGTACATAAAACATAACGTTCTAAATTTACTGCCCACTTTATCTTGAAGTCAGCGCGTGTAAAATTAGAAAATTAAGCCACAATTTGTGTACAAGTAAGTTAAAAAAACAATTTACTCTAATCCCCATTAAAAAAACAATCAAATAATTATCATGACCGAAAATAAATCAAGCAAGCTAATTACGCTACGTGCCTCAAGCCTATACCTACAGGCCTCGTGCCCCAAACACGATTCGTTTCATTGCATAAAGGAAGCTATCTCGGATAAAAATGGAAATAAACGAGAGCTGAGGAGCGGGGAGATAACAGTAATTAGATCTAATGTACGATGTAGCGGTAGCCCCGAGCCCTTTGTGCCTGTCATCCACTGCTCGCTGTCAGAGGCTGTCGGAGTCGAAGAAAAAACTTCATTACAAGTACAAAAGGCTAGAAGGCGAATACGTTTTGTAGCAGTTGGTTATTTTCGATTTTTTATCAGACAGGAGCTAGACGTTTCGTGTTTAAGCGTTTGTCATACTAATGTTACCTATTACAAGTATGTGCGAAAGTATTTATTTTGAGCGTGAGGATTGTGGATGATTATTACTTTTTAGCGCTTTAATGGGTTAACAGATTTGGATGAAATTTGGCTAGAATAACACTCAAATGCTATTATCCTAAAAATATTTTCTTTAGACAAAAAGAGTTTAAAAGTGTAAAGGAATCTGAAATATCAGGGCCCCTGAAACTTAAGAGTATAATGTATTAAGAAAAATACTAGTGATCTACAAACACATGCTAAAAAAACAAACGCAGTATAAGCTTCTAACAAAATTTGGCTACTGATT
Source organism: Alcis repandata (assembly GCA_949125135.1). NCBI lineage: Eukaryota > Metazoa > Arthropoda > Insecta > Lepidoptera > Geometridae > Alcis > Alcis repandata. The sequence goes on along the minus strand of OX421235.1, from coordinate 5,846,218 downwards.
AGGGATTGCAATCCGGAAAAACGGATCCAGTAATCCGGCGGATCCGGCATCATTTATCGGTTACCGAATCCGGTACCAATATACCGGATCCGGCCGGACTGAAAATGACGCCGGATTGCAATCCCTACTACTGATGCTCCAATACGAAGGTAGTCAATATTTTATTAGTGTTCCTAATACAACGCATTACAGTCTAAATTAGTATCATATATGCCTTAGACTTGTGAGTATTACAGTCTCATACTGCGAGAGTTTTCTATAGCCTCGCTCCGCTCTCCACTAAAGCCTTACCCTAACTGCTCCTCCAGGAGATAGAACGTCAAATTACGTTATAACCGGCGCTGGTTAATTCCATTACATACAATCTGAGTACTTACGACTGACGCTACTTGTTTTTATGTAGAACTGAAAAGGCTTTTTGCTTCTACGTGTTGTTGATCATATTTGTATGAGAATCGAAGGGGGTTTTTGATTGGCACGGACATAACTTTGTACGGAATTTTGATGTAGTTTGGTAAAGGGTTGGGAATTATTTAGATAAACACTTACTTTAGCATAACTTGTTTATATGGATTAAGCAACTTTTTCAACAAAAAAGATATCTATACTTGTAGATATCTCAAAAAATAACGGTTTCAGTAATGAAGAGATTAATACGGTGTAGCGCAGCTTAATTATGTGTAATGTTTTCTATTTCAACTTTATACGGACGTAATGTATTCGAATGAACTAATGATTGAATTGAACGAATCAAACACGAACTTAAGACACTTCAACTTAAATCGATATAGCAGACAAAAAATTTGGAGTAGATTGTTTTCACTGTACAGTTTATATTTCCGTGTAGGTACCTAATTATAAAAAGACATGTTCAGATTGAGACTAAATTTGCTAAAAAATATAAAACTTCATCCGTAGCCCTCTTTACACTATAATTTAAAGTCCTAGCACGCAATAAAGTCAGCCTCATCAAGTATTAAAAACTCGATCGGAACCGGCACTCGATCACATAACAAACAGCCATTAATCCGGCTTAGACACTAATAACCTACCGTCTGAAGATTAATCGTTCACCGTCTAATAGAATATTCAGTCACACACGCAACCTGAGTTATTATAAAATTGAAGCAAGGTTTGATAAATTAGCCCTATCCGTCACGATTGGTCACGGAAGTGTGGTAGTTAGCCCGGCGGAGTTTACACTTGTTGCGGGAACGCGACGTCTTTGAATACGTAATTACTAATTAGTATATAGACGAGTTTTTTTAACAAATGTATTACTAGATAGATCGTATTTCAATTTGCAAAACATTTAAGCTATATAGACGATCATAAAAAAGTAACATTAGCAACTATGAAGTGCAGATGTCAAAATTGACAGGTCTCATATCGATTTTTGACACCTAATTTGATGAATTAGCCCTATTGATCATGATTGGTCATGGAAGTCTGGTAGTTAGCCGGCGGTGTTTACACTTGTTAGATTAGATGTCTTTGAATACGTAATTGGTATAATTATGGGCGAGTTATTATCTAAACATACGTCTATGTATCGAAATGTCTAATTAGACTAATCTTTTCTCAGTTGGTAAAGCATGCATTTATCAAAAAATCTGTTAAATTATTCACTATGTGAACTGACAGGTGTCAAAGCGGCAAGTTTCAAATCGATTTTTGACACCTGATTTGATAAATTGGCCTGAATTGTTTCGATTGGTCGCATTAGTCTGATAGCTAGCCTAGCAGAGTTTACATTGTCTACAAGTTTTTGGACTATGTTATTTACAATTAAGACAAATAATGGTAATTGGATCCTTGGATGACCCTTTTTATGGTTAACTTTGTGATATCTTAAAACAAATAGAACAAGCGACAATTTTTTTTCTTGTTTTAAAACCGACTCTAAAAATAAGAGAGTTCCCCATTCAAAGCAAAAAAAGTTGTTTTTGTGATTTTTTATTAAAAATAAACTAATCATTTTAACATTTAATTTACTACCGTTTGCTGAACTTTTTATTTTTCAAAACAAAACAGAACAAATATGATAAGAAATTATGCTTACGCGTTGATGTCTTTTTGTAGTGGGACTAGTTTACCTATAAATATTTTTCTTAAAATACCTAAAACCTGCATATTTTATCTAATATCTTTATACGAAAGACTTTAGCGCCGCGCGTCTTTAAACACACTCAACAAAATAATAATAAAGAAATAAAGACCCATACCCAAAGAACCCATATTATCACCATCATCTAAACATGTGAACGAAACATGATCTTACAAACTCGATAATTATCTACTCTTGATACCATCAGAAAGTGTTAACGGTTGCGAGTATTTGCTATTATAAAGGGTCCCCTTACACGGTGTGACAAAAACTTGAATGAAGGGTTACCTTAATGACTCATTATGATTTTCACAATTGTGTTAGAGGAAGTACGCTCTGATATACCTGTAGTTAAAATAATGCGAGTCGGGGAAGCGAATATAATGTGTTAATTTTTACGTTGTAGTTCACATGCGACTATTTTTAACAAAGTATCGCTCTGTTATGAACATCCGTAGCTTTAAAACTAAATAGTGTTGGAATTTTTTTTATTTTTTTAATCTGTGTTAAAATGTGATTTAAGGTTTAATTAACAGATTGCCCAAACAAAAAGAAACGCCAAAAAGAAGGATTAAGTTTTTGGCCTTTGTAATATTACTTGTGTTTTGTTATACGTATTTTCCACGGTAACGCCTAGTATATACATACATTTTCGATGAATGGGGTGTCAATTGATTCGTTAGTACTGTCCGGGTGACGTAGATAACATTGTTTACGAACAAAATCAACATGACCGACGCCCAAATGTGGAAATCCTCTAATTATTATTTTCCATAATTATGTAAGTGGAAATTATCAGACTTTTTTCCGTAGTCGTATTACCGATAAACTATTTGTGTTTTTTAATAACAAATGCATAGGTAAAGTCACATGGAATTTTCTCGCAATATCTCGCACTTGTAAATAGCCGAGCTAAAAATAAAATCCAATTCCTCAGCAGCCGACCGGAAAATATCCAAGTCGACTCCGTAGATGTTAGCCCAATAAAGTTATATAAACCATGATTGATAGTGGTAATTCCATGAATTCTGATACGAGATAGAAAAATTATAATTTCTATAATATCACCCAGATTGTAATTCGAATGTACTTACAAGCCATAAACTACGGTTTATGTCATTATCAGAAATATCTGTATAGAAATGAGCCTAAATACGTATAAGTGTTAAACGTTACAAATCTAGCTCGTAAAGCTATTAAAAAATAAATTTTATTGAGTGCCGACGTCGTTAAAAACATAAATTTATATAAAACACGTGAAGCGACGACAGAGTTTATTTTAAAGCTTCTCTCTTACAAATTCAGTTCAAAAAACTAAAACGAAAAATCTTGCAATAGCAGTTGTCTTTACAGATTGTCCATTAAGACGACAGAACTAATTGTCGAAAATTAATCTATCGTTAAATATTTTTCACAAGATTAAGAAGAGCAACGACTTCACCCTAGTTGACGATGTGTCTTGAACCATCTACATACGAGTACAATATTCCCAAGTTTGAAGGCATTTTAAGACAGATCTAAACTAACTAAAAATATATCTGTCTTTATCATTGCAAGCCATTAGGCAAGGATGCCAATAGTTTTAGAAAATTTAGATCTGTCTTGAAAAGTCTTCAAACTTGGGCCTAATATCGCCAAGGTCAAGTTTATATTGGCTAAGGAATTTATATTATTGGCACGAGCCAATAGTATAAATTATAATTAGTTATTTTAACAGAAATGGACTGTGAGCGTCGAATTCATGACAAGGATAATTCATGCCATAAATATCATAAAAAAAATGTCGAAAAAATCGAGATCAAAGATCAAATATGTATATAAAGATTTGAGCACATACGCTAATTGAACAAAAAAATAAAACGAAAATCTGTAAACAAAAACCAAGGGCTATAACTTAAAACCCAGAACATAAAGATATCCCTGAAATATGACGCTAACGCTACCTATATCACTTTATATGACGTCACGTAAAAGAGTTTCAAATTATACCGAGGGTAGATATCCAAAAGTCGTACGACACCGGCTGCATATGGTGCCGTAATGGTTTCCTGTTTCCTCAACCCTGGCACAATGGTGGACGAAATCATAATATCTCGGAGAAAATCCTTTTTGGAGGATGTCTGGATAGGGAAGTGGTAGGTAGATATTAATTTAAAAGCAGATAGGTAGCTTTTCATTGTTTACGCCAAAAATGTCCATTGAATTTTTAGTTGAAAGGCTCTTTTTCAGTTTGGCTGCAGTTGTTGTAAATTGTTTCGTAAAGTATGGTAGAGCGTTTAACATGAGTGGTACTTTATTTTTAATTTCGGAGTTCGAAACAACGCTTTTTATTTTTTATGATGAAAAATTTAAATTTTTGGATTTTTTCATAATTATTGCGTTACAGATTAGACGATCTATTGATGTTAAGATTAGTTAACAAATTAGATTATAAGAAAAGTAAAAATTGAATTTTTTTTTGTCATTTCATAAAACAAAATAATATGAGATGGAATTTTTAAAATCGAATCGCCGATCACTAAAATAAGATGTGCTTATATCGATGTTATTTTAACGCGACTAATCATTAATTTTATCACCGTAACGTATCAAAAACATCTAGGTAAAGGATCTCAATCACTTTCCGTAAAAAAAGATTAAAATTAAGACTTGATTCCAAATTCAAATGAGGAATCATAGACAACGAATGGCGAGCATCCGTTCGTGCCAGCCAGTATTTGTTACTCCACGGGGGTCAGCATGGAAGCACGTTCCTCGCATTCTTTCCGAAATAACACCCAGTCGCGTGTTCCAGCGTCGATTAATCACTTCACACTTGGCTCTGAACGATCTAGGGTCGTTTTTCGTGCCTAAAGTTTTACGTGCCTAAAGTTTTACGATTTGAATTTCATAGTAGCTTGTGAGTACCTACTTGACAAATTTACAAGTTGTGGAAACGATTGTTGGATCAGTTTTTAATTTGTGACGAATGACATATTATTAGATTTATCAGCATTGATTAAAATATTGTTTTTTCTTTATTTAAACTTTTCCTGGAAGAAATCGCAGTACGCAGTCAGCTCATACTTGCAACTTTTATAAATTTTATAATTTGTGCGTTATTCTTTATGTTGAATTTTCTTTTATACAACAGTACTGCTGAAATATCAAAGCTCACAAAACGGCGTAATCGCTCAGCAAACGAAAATATCAGCCTCTCAGGAAAGTTATAACCATTCCGTAAATATAACACACGTTTCACGATCTCTCCATCCTTCTGAAACTTTATAACATTACGAGTAGGTACATGACATAAACGGTAAATGTGTTTTCCGTAAGAATCTCATCTGTTTGAGAACAGATTGTACCTAAAGTTGAAGCTTTATGCGGTAGACGTGACTTCAGTAAAGGTTTCACGATAATGGGGATCTCAGTTGAAATGTATTTTTTAATTTCCTGTGGTCCTGGTAGCCGCAAGGAAACGGTCACGTCTAACGCAGCTGCTCGTTTTAGCTACGGCAGCCAAATTGAGCATTGTTCGGTTTTGCTCTACCAAACCTCTCTGCCAGCCTGGTAGCCGGGTCGGTAGACGATTTGATTTTAGTAAGTACATATTCGATTTCGGTATCGTATATTATGTTGACGTATGCTTTTAAGTCATAATACACAAAAATAAGAGGTGTTAAAGTTGGAAATCATTTTGATAAAATAAGCGGCGAAGTAGGATTTCGTGCAACCGCGGCGCTTTACTTCAGTAAAGCCTATGGATAGTAGACCAGTAACACTAGTGGAGTTAATGATGCTTTGCCAGCACATACTTAGTTCCCTTTTAAAAACGCTCCATATTGTAGCTCGGCGAGCTACTGACAACAAAACTAAGTGAGGTAGTCTAATTTTTTCTTGACAAAAACAATGAATCTACAAAAAAAGAAAAGGAAGTTTCAATATCTCGCATCTGTTATCGACATCAAAAGTTTCATAGATTTTTTATCGATAAACCGTTGGTAAACATTCACACAAAGTGCACCAAAAATAAGTTTACACAAACAAAGCTTTGCCGTTTTCCGCTGTTCAATTACAACGAACGTTTCAAAACACCAGGTACGTGACTAAACACGCCCGTTTCACTAATCGGAACAATGGATTTTCAGGAACGCTCCACTCGCTGCCTTTTCATTTAAAACGCTCGACTAATACTTTGTTGCCGAACCCAAAGCTAACAAATTACACACAGCTGAATAACTTCACCACTTCCGGTCGAAAACAAAAAGATAATTCCATAATTCAATTACAGTTCAAAAGATACCACTCGTAGATAAAAAAGTCAGAAAAAGTCAAAAGTCGAAATATCCGTATCACCGCAAATAATGAAGGCAACGGAATCGAGGCGTCGTCATGCGCTCTGTCATTACAAAAAAGGCTACATAAATTTTACTGGCAACGAAAAACCTTTCAAGATTTCGGGGACACAAAAATGACAAAGAATTCGCGTTAAGTAGCGCTTTATCTCTAAACGAATTTGGCCGATTGCTACCATAAAGATAACAATAATTAAGCGTAATAACGACATCGTTGCGGCCTCCGTTGGTTTTTTCTACTTTTTGAGTGCAGTGGGCGGGACGGGCCGCGATCGGGAGATAGTGCGTCCATCAAATCGTATGATAATCGGGCTCAGTTAATTCCATTATCAATAATAAATGCACGCATTAAATTAGACCTGTCGGATGAGTCGACGGAACGTGGCCACGATCGCTCCCATCACTCGGATTATGATATGAATTATTTATCAGTAAAAAATGAAGAGCGAGCTTATTATTGTTTTGAATTCGGAACGTCAAGCGCCATATGTCATTGGCGCTGATCGTAGACACGATAGTGTCTGCGATCCAGAAATAACATTATTTATGAGCACAAATGTCTCATCGAGATGCCTTTTGGATGTGGCACTCATATCAATGACTGTTAATATTATTTATAATTGAATGCCTCCGTCGTATTTAATTTAATATACAATGACCGAGCATTCCAATTTGAATTAAATCGGATAAAATATTAACATTAAATTTTGTAAATATTCAGCAAACAATTCCGAACGGGACAGTGAGAAAGCTGCATTGTTAGCAGCTGTCGCAGCTTAAAATACGATAATTCATAGGAGATTTTGTTTCGGGACGTAAATCTCTCCGTGTCACCAACCACCTATATAAATATTTTCCGCATTTTTTCCTTAATCCTTTTTAAAATATAGGCGACAGCTTACGCAAATTTCAAGACGGAAACTTGTAACCCAAGCACGAGTTTCTACCATATTTTAGAAGAATTACCAGATGAACAGTATTTCTTCCCAGTAGATGTAGTAGTTCTACATAGAGTGAAAATTGTTGGACATTTTTTGCAAGAAATATTATTTACTCCTACTGTTATGTAGTAGCCAATACCAAAATAACTAATATTATAAAGATATTATTAGGAAAGACTATTTACTAATACGTATTGCGTTACTAACACTACATTATTCTAGGAGGATTATCCACAGTTTTAAAGAAGAATAGGCAATACTAAGAAGTAAATATGGATAAATAAGCTCTTTACAAATTCATTTCTTTTGTTATTAGTAGGTAGGTACGGGAATGGAGTAGCCATATATGTACTCTACATTATTATTATGAACCGAAATGAGCCGGCAACACGCGTCAAAGAAAGTAAAAAGCTAATGAACGTGATAAAGAGCATCTACTCACTTAAAAAGTTAATAGCCTAAATGATTTCGGCTACTAAGTAGATAAGTCTGGAACTTCACTCTGTTTCAAAAGCGCCTCAAGTTTTATCGCCGACTCACCGTGATTCTTAGAAGCTTGACGCCAAGCCTGTTGATGAAGTATTTTTGTATCCATTTGTCAAATTTAATTACGATAAGAGAGAATTGAATTTGAAGGATCATCGGTATCGGTTGCTGGTGACGTCAGTAGTAACAAGCATGACACGATTACTTTGTTAATGAGAAGAGTTAGTGATTAAAACTGGTTCTAAAGTTCCGGTTTGGTTATTTTTATCTGTTGGTTATAATAAAAATCGTTCTGCGGACTTAATATCGTAATTGATTTATCCTTTACAAAAATATAAGATTGTGTTGTAGATAAACGAACTAAAACACGTTTTTTTTTATCTTTGTTTATATTTCACAAAAGAAAATATGTTTTTCATAAACTGAGATAGTGTTAAGCATCACACTACTGGTGGTATACTTCAGGGTAGCTAATCCATTAGGTACTCATCATGAATCACGCACGACACAAGAAAGTATGATATGACTCCTCCACTTTTATACTAAAAGCGAAAAACAAAACCAAAATTCAAGAAGCGAACGAAGCTTGGGCTTCGTATTAAAAAGTTCGTAAGGCCAAAGCTGTTCGGGACACGAACAAAAATTTCAGCTTTGGCGACAGATGTTCAGAGTTACTTCCAGTTTGAGGTCGCTAAACTTGTTTTTCAGCTTTGTTTGTCCACATCAAAACGCGTTTTGTTATAATTAATGGAGTGTCGCTAGTCATTATAAAGGCTAATTAGAGAGAGCGGGTCGACAAACAGACTCCGGGATTGGAGACAGGTGTGGTTCGGAGATAAAGTCGTGTTAAATCAGCCTCGGAACTTTGTGTTGGCGGATGAACGCACACTAACTTGTACTTTTATTTTCATCCTACCTCCAGTATGATGTTTTAACAATACTATTAAATGAGCAATACTTTTACTTATATACATTTACAGGTATAGGTTCGAGTAGAGGTTATAGTATAGTTTAGGCAAAAAATTTGCTTATAATATTATACTTTTTAGATCTCTAAAAGGCTCTAACGATTTTGAAGGAGGTAGTTACGGCGATTTTTTGGGATGAAAAATATGGTCTAGTTAGATATCATCTTTGGGGAAAAGTACTTTCGAGTTTTCAAGCTAAACACGGTCGCTCAGGTCCATTAGAAAATACTAAAGATACGAGTTTCATTATGACATTGAACTCTGTTAAAGTGTGAAATCAATTGGTGACTTTGATGAACTCTTTGATATTATCTAAGCGTGTAGCTGAACTTTGAACATAATTTGCATGGTAATTAGCTGATACGCCTTAATATATTTCGCCATTAATGACTTTGCTATCAAAATCATATTATTACTTAAACATTCTTATTTTTAATGTCTCTGTATTTTATTATTTTTCTAACCAGGTGTGATTTGAAGAATAAAGAGATGGCTTTTCATGACATGACTACACAAGGTGTAACGGAAAAGCGAAGTTATACTTAATACTTCTTTTGTGACACAAGTTTGCTAAATTCGAGAAATAAAATATCGAGTCTCCATAGAAAATATTTAATCACGTAATCAATTTTCTATGGAGATTCTATATTATCTTTCTCGATTTTGGCAAACTTGTATTCTAGAAGTTGTAGACTTTGACGTGTAGAAGAACACCCTTAAGTATTACTACAAAATGGAAACTAACATGGTTTTGAAATATTTAAACTTAACAATTTACGTGATTATTCCCGTGTTATTTAAACCAAAATATTACTACACCTTTCCGTTACACCTTGTATATTAGATGATACTGCTTAGTTCCTTTTATTTTGTGTAGATAAAGAGAAAGAAGACGCATAGCCGTGTCTGGCAAAAGCTTAACACTGTAGAAATAGTTTGCTTTATTAGGAAAGTTAAATCTGTTGCGCTTAGAGGAATGTTTTGTCGGACGAGTTTTCATTTTTAACTGTCTAAACCATACTATGCTTCGTACCTACTAAATTGTTTGCAGAATTTCACTTAAATTTGGGACTTATTAAATAAAACTGAAACTCATATTTAACCAAAAACAAAATTTAATCAAAAACTAAGTTTTAGTATGGAAAATAACGTGGTTTTGACACATTTTTGTTTTGTTTAGTCGTAGTAAACGACTTAATTTTAGGTGAATATGCCCGTGTTAATTATAACCAAATAATAACAGCTTTATGCTTTACTTATAAAATTTGCGTATTTCCAGAATCTGGAAAAAAAATCTGAAAATAAATGTTAGAATGTCTCAATTTTTTTTTGTTCACGAATATAACAGAGTAAATTATTTTGCATCTTTAAATTTGGGTATTCACCTGACACTCATAACAATGTGTCATTTCACTCATAACTAAAAATTTTCACCCGTTCTCTTTGTCGATTGAGTTTAGCTCTAACAAAGGTCCGTTCTTTCGGACCCGCAGTTTGTAAAGCCGGACTATCTAAATGTCACCTTATTTAACTTTAACACCAGGTTAATTGACCATAAATTAAGAGCTGACTTAAAGGCTCACCAGCTCACCTTGTTCAGTTTCCTTACGTTTAGACGCTGGTACCTACTCGTAGTATGTTTAATTTATATTACAGCGTTGGTCGGCATCGAGATGGGTCGACGATATTGTTAAAGTTGCCGTCGAACTTGGCGATTTGCGCAGTACGAATCAGATGGCATAACAAAAGAGAAGCAAATACCAAATAATGGGATAAAAAAATGATGATGATAGGAGGATTTATTCGACAATATTCGTAGCTTGTTGTACTTACCTACATACATTGTTTCTAAATAATCTTAGTTTTTTCCAGTACGAAAATATAGTATAGTTTATATTTAAGCAATTACATACATACTAGGTCTCGCTACTACATCAGTTAGCACTGTGTATATATATTAAGCCCTGCGGGACTACCTACCTGGAATATTACATTTTTGTTAACCATTTTTTTGTCTTAATCAAAACGTGCTTATTATGTGACTTATTGTTATTGTTAAGCTGATGCTTACATTCATAACAAGTATATTAGAACTAGAACCACATAGAACAGAGTAACAAATACAGTTGCACTCAACCGTTTCTGTCTCCGTATGCGTTCAAACTGTCTTTAAGTATAAAGGCTAATTTAAACAACTACAGAAAACGACACTTTCTTCTCTAATTACGTCCATGTTGCCTCCGTCTTTTGTTTTGTCTAGGGTGATGTTAAGGCAGTGTATCTATGTGTGTGTTTATGCAGCTTTGGATAAATATTTTTAATTCATGAGATTAAGTACAATTGGTTATTTTAAAATCTTAATTATTGGTGCCATAAAATCTAATTGGCGATAAATTATATTAAAAACTAGCTGACCCGGCAGACTTCGTACTGCCAACTGCCATACAGTACTTCTCTATGGTACTGCCTAATTAAATATAAACACTGCACAAAACACTATTGACTCTTCTCTTTTATACTTATAATATACTAGCTGACTCGACAGACGTTGTCCTGTCAAAAGCCATTGCGTAACTATAGCAACCGTAGTATGTTGATGCTAACTTGTCAATTTATAGTAAAAATTATCAGTATATATATAATTTGCAATAAATTAAAATTGCGACTATAATTTGAGATTTAAACTATCCTATCTCTCAAGTTGGATCGAACTGCACATGGTGTGCGAATTTTATTATAATCGGTTAAGTGGTTTAGGAGTCCATTGAGGACAAACATTGTGACACGAGATTTATATATATTAAGATTACAATTTTATTATAGGTACGAATTTGTTTCGCGTATCAGTTGACAAAAGCAAACTCATCCATGAAAAAAAAAACACTGACAGTGACAGTTTGTTGTTGTTTCAACTTTTTTTTAATTTGATATGACTTGGAGTCAAATCCTTCGAAATTTTAAAACAAATGAATGAACTATTCGATTTCGTTTTCTTTTTTTGTTTTATCTGTGCTCCAACACACACTGTTTTGATAGATATGATTGAATTTGAACTTTGTATAGAGGTAATAAAGTGCAAATTGTCGGCCTGTTTAGCTCAGAGGTAGTGTATCCGCCTTATAAGCTAGAGGTCCCGGGTTCGATTCCCGGCCGGGCAGATGTTTGAATGATGAATTTAAATATTCTGGGTCTGGGTGTTAGTTGTCCTTGTCTTTGTGTGTGTTCCATGGCATCCCCGACACAGGATTTATTCCTAGTGGGGAGCTATGAGTGTGAAACGTTTATTTATTTATATTATTTATTTATATAAATTGACTCTTGGACGTTAGAAACATACCTACATTGCTTAAACAACAGTGAGTGCTTGCAATTCAATATGAACTTTATACAATAGCAATAAAGCTCGTTTTAGTTAGAAAACGTTTGTATGGGAAAAAGAAAAGGGCTGTTTTTAGGGTTTTTCAATATTTCTGAGAGATTTTCTTAATATTTTTTTCCGTAAGAATCTTCTCCTAATAATAACAAATACAACAAAAAAAGAATTAGTGAAATCGGTCCAGCCATTCACGCGTGATGCCGTGACCAAGGAAAACGGGTTTCATTTTTATAAATATAGATGAAATATTTATTATCTACTTTTGTTTTTTAGTTACCTCAGAACAGAGACTGCCAAGTACGATGGTCAGACAGTATCGCTAGAGCGGCAGGCAAGACTGATACCGGACTGGAATAGACGAGATGAATATAGTATCTAAATGAAAAAATATTATTTGATAAAAGATAAAATTTGGATGTCAGATTTTTTTTTTGAAATCTTTTAAAACCTTAAACCAAACGATTCGATTTATTTAAAAATTCGATAGGATTCTTTCTCCGTAAAAAACTTTAAAACCTAAAATAGCACCTATCTCTACGATCGCTTGCTTGCATTTAACTAAGTACATATTTTGAAATAGACAAGTGAGACAAGAACGGATCGAGCGAGTAATTTGTCCCAGCATATTTTAGTGGAAAGATCTTATAGCATAGTGGTAGATAACCGCCGTTACTTACACGCCCGTAATACTTGTTACACAGAATTAACAATCTCTATATCGGATCTAGATGGAACCGATACGCTGTTGGATAACGTCCATCAGAGGATTAGGTACTCGAATTAATTAACTATGTGGAACTGTGACACTTTGGAGCGTGTTAGAAAGTCGACTAGTGTATTGAGCATGAAATTGAAAGAGCCGAGCGGTTTGTAATTTGTTTGGAGATTTTACCTACGCATTTTTTGTCAAATGGATTTATGAGAGCTTTTATGGGAGCTGGTTGATTATAGGTCACTTGATGTTGAGTGATGGGGTAATTAAAGACGGTATGAGTAAACATATTATAGCCACAATCTTGATTGGTTGATGTCAAGCTAAAGTAAAAAATCCAATGAATAAAAAAATAGAAAAATCTTGCACCTAGTTTTGTCCATCAGACTTCTTCGTACAGTTAAATTATTTTGATTCCAAATAGTTTTCCGAATTGTATAAAAAAACTTGCTCAATTAATATTATCATGGTCAATTATAATAATACAAAGGCAGTTATAGTTTTTTTTAGAATGCAATTGAGTGACGAAAAAGTCAAAATAAGTGAGTTTTGTTAACTTTAAGACGGTCCGTTGATCACCACTACAATCACACGGTAGCCATTGCAGGCTGGATCTGTGTGCGGACATAGAAGTTACTCAGTTCCTTTTTTCCCCCTTAAATACGTTCAAAGAAAGTTTTTAATTTAGTTGAGGCTGAGGAGAGCAAACACGGATGAGACACAACAGTGGAGAGAAGTCTGACGATCCGGAAAAATCCACGAGACGCAGTGACTCATGCCCACTAAAATAAACCTACCTACCTCTCAGATTAAAACCATTAACTATAAAAATTTGACATTTTTAATTAACAGCCTCCACCAAGATTTTCAAATCTCAAGACTCGTAACTCATTTTTTTAATTAAATCATTCGCTTACAAATCAATTTGCTTTTGAATGATTTTGTCTACAAAAAAGGTAATTTATAGTATATGAATGAATACTTAATAAGTTTTAGCTTCGGCTACAAAAAGAGACTCTTCTGATTACACTGACCTGAGGCGAAACAAAGCACAATTATTTCCACGTGATTTATAATGTTTGCTTTTAATAGCTGCGAAGGGTAATCGTTTATTTAGATTAGGTGGAGAGGATAATAAATACGGTATGGGAAAATTGAGGCTCATTTTGAGGAATTGTAGCTGGTAATATCTCCTCTCCAGTATCTGTTTTCCATTATACGAATGTTTACGAAAGTAAATTACGGTACCAACAGAAAGATACGTACCAAGTGTATTAAAATAATGGACTGGGTCAGCGTAGTGCTGAAAAATGTCTACACCAAATATCTAAAGTCAAAATCGTAGTACCTATTTCAATAATCTGTGTATTTATTACTAGGAAACTAGAGGTGCTAGCTAAAATATTACTAACTAGAGCTATAAGCCTTATTGTAATAAAATAGGTCTTGAATTAGTTTCTAATTATTCTTCAAAACTATGTCGAATTAAATAATTTTAAAAATATTGTGGCCTTTTATTTTTCTGTGTATATTCACCCAAGTGAAAAAAAAATGGGTTCAATCCGCTTTTCAACTGTTCCCTCTCCGTTTTGCCAGAGTTTTGGGTAGCGAGTTGCGATGTTTTAATTTTATTGTGAATTTATTTGTTGCCAGTATTCATGGTATCGCCGCTTTAGGTGCAGTATTTATATAAAATGTTAATGTTTACGTCAAAGCAAAAAGCTCTTTCAGCTTTATAGCGTTAATTATTTATTTATCAACAAAAAAATGTTTTGTTGCTCTGTAAATTTGTACGCATTTGTACATTCAAGTAAGTACACTGTTTGCGAATATGTTTATAATAGTACTACTTAATTGGCTTTAGTTTTTATCATGGTTTTACTTCTTTCTGATACTTAATTTTTTTTTAGTTTTTTAGAATTTATATGTACTGTGTATTTATATGTAATGTGAAAATACAAATTAAAAAAAAACAGATATTATTCCAAAACCATACACAATTTTGTAAATTGTTCGCATGAAATAATTCGAAACCACCCATTTTCATTAAATTACGCCAATGGCAACAATACCATTATAGAAAGTAGAAACATGTGACTTCTAGTTACTCATAAATAAATTATATTCAAAAGTAAATTACAGGCAACCATCAATTTCTTTCAAGAATTACGTCATGATACATTACAATAAGTAAATAAGTAACCGTCTTACCTTTGAGTCTGAAACTGAAACATCTAATTTGCTTCAGAACATTTCGGAGTTCAGTCGTTTGATGTAGAACTTTCAGATGTGCAAACTGTGTCATGTTACCTGGACTGTGGCTTAATTTTCTTAGGCAACTCGAATAGGTACATATATTATGCTAACAATGTCAGCTTTGAGTTATAGAATATAGTCTGTGTTCAGTGAAGTGAAGTGTACCAAATAAGTGCCTCATGTGAAGCCAAACCGTTTATCTTAGTTCTCGCCTGCGCGGTACAGAGGCGGTATGACGGCGGATCTATAAAAACTCGACCATAGAAAGAATTGATGTCTCTACAAATTTGTATTCCTGGTCAGTAGGTACTCTTTGAGTCTTAAAACTGGCATTGTCAAATAGGCATCATTGTCAGACGTCTTTTTTGTAGATCTTGTAGCAAGCTTTGATACTCATTTGGCTAGATGAGTCTCTCATACAAATATGTACTACGTAAGTAATTTGTACATTAATTTAATTTACACAACCAACATACATGAGTTGATTGGAGCCAATGTCCAAGCCTCGTCCAAGCTACGTACATGTATATTATTACGTACATATAGTCGTATATACAGGCACAAACAATACAACGGCCAACCAACTGAAGACAATACTTTGTTATCCAATTAACGCTGGCGACCTGTCAATGCTCTATTAGCAGCGAGATGAGGCATAATCATCGCCAGATACAGTAGGTTCTGCTGCATACAATGTAACTGTGTAACAGTGAATTAATCCCATGAATATTACAAACGTGTGTGTTTGTTACTGAATTGCGCAATAACGGCTTAACAGATATGGATGAAATATAATATTTAAAGGCTCATACACTAAATTAACATATAGACTACTTTTTATCTCGGATTAATTAATGGTTCTTACAGGGTAGAAGGTGAAACCACGGGGTGGGGCTAGTTTTGTTTCGTGATAGATCATGGATAACCGAGAGCCTTCTACCACGTGGGTCCGTGCATGCATTTGAATTTGCATAAACAATACAAATTGTTGGTACAAATTTAACCATCCACCGTAATTACACGCTTACTGGCCTATTTCGTGCAATCTACACTACTGTTTAGATAACATTTCATGCAATAAGTAAACCGCAGGGTGCCGTGTTATTGTTTGTCTTGTCCCACTCGCCCAGCGGGCCGTCTACAGGCAAATTGATGAAAATATCGCTGCGGTGGGCTGAAGGTTTAATTGGGATCGTTTGAAGGAGAAACCTGGCTAGTTTTCATTCTGAGCCGTATTCATTCCAATAAATAGATTTGACCGTTCTGAAATTAATTCAACTTGGTTTTGCTAACAAGTTTTATTGAAGATAATGTTACTTTTTTTTTGAATAGTGTCTAAGTCCTTCTCCGCTATCAGCTGTTTAGAAAAATATGCCAAATTTATAATTTCTCTATTGTTCTGTGTTCTGTCTTATAACTTGTGTATAGGACAATAGAAAATTAGTATAAATATCGATTTAAATTCAATGTGTTGACATCATTATACTTACTTCTTTATGAACGGACCAGAAAGTAATATTAAATAAATCATAACTGGTTCTATGATAACATCAGTTTTTGATACGATCGATGTGAACGTTGTGAAATTAATTGAATTTCACACGTCTCTCCGAACGGCTGGTGAAATCGATATCACATCGATTACATCGTATCCCTTTCCCTTCGCGCCTCATTGTGATCCATAATTAGTTTTTGTCACTTCACTTTGACAAATCCCATCCGAAATCTACGAGCCCATAGCACGGACCCCACCACTTACACACCAAAACCGGTTCTTATCAAAGAGAATATTATTTCAAACGCCCCTGTCAACCCCGATGGGCTTTTCGAACCCCAAATCCAGTTTGTTATGAATGAAATTACAGAAATCGAATAAGGTAAACACAACTGAGAGGCAACAAAAGCTTGTTCGAAAAAAAGCTAAATTGAATTCAAATTGGTTTCGTCGGGTATTAGGGATAGCCGGGGGACGTTTCAAGACGCACGAGAACGTATAGCAGGCAATAATTTAAAGTAACTTTTTGTTAAAGGGCGACAGGCCTAAAGCCAGATAAACTTGCCGAGTGATTGAATGAAAATAAAGAACACAATACACAAGCGCCCTATAAAAATACAATTTGGACGCGATGCTTTTATAACAATGAAATACAATCAACTTCAATCCTTTCATTATATATGCAATGTCTATGTTAAAATCCTGTCATATATACTGAGTACCGAATATCCGTTAATATTACAATGTTTTTTCAAAAAACATAATTGATTTTGGGCAATCGTTCATATCATTAGCCGTCAGTTCAAATGATAATTCAAACATCGCAAATTTCGAACCAAACACTTTTCACTTTAATTATAATCGTGTTAGTAAGTAGGTACATACTTTATACCTCTGTACTTATGAATATGAACGTGAGTTAAAACCTCATCATTTCACAAACACTCAAATCGATACAGAATGTGAAAATCAGTTCCCGAATATTCTCGAGCTTTACGTTACGTTTCTCTAAATTCTAGGAAATCACGATTCGAATATTCAACCATTTATCCGATACAGTATTGACGTATCGACAGCACATTTCAAAAGCGGCAAGTGTAATGCAAAATAAAATTGTTTTTCGCATTTGCATCCAAGCGAGTGAGTACTCGCCGCCAAAGATCAACAGGTTTGCAAATATACAGGTCAAAAGCTCGCTTGATGATACTAATGGCTGCTATTCAAAACTAAACAAATTATAAGTTTGTCCACAAAAATAAAAAATATTAGAAAAATATTTTAGGCATTTTGCGGGTAGTCGGCGATTTTATTCTGTTTATTCTGTCGTTTGTTTTGTATGAAACGTGATACTTGGTGAATCAGCTGTTTTAGTTTTTATTCTAATTAGTTTCAATCATGTTGTTTCATGTTTCAAACTACCTACCAGCTTTAATTAAATTTCCGATATTTTCCATTGAAGCTGTCATTACATTTCAAATTCCATGTAAACTTTCAAATCCATGGTTTGCCTGACAGAACGCGGTGCGGTTAACCGCGCAAAACGATTCGACTTTGTTGCCTCGAGCTTATTTTATAACGGTCCGTTGAATTGAATTTTGTGGTTATTTATTTAACTGAAGCTTAGTGAGGTGCGTAAATTCTACGAATGGTGATGAAATGGTTGCTAACATTGTAACGTTCAGCCATGAAATTATACGAGTGCTTCGGGAAAAGCTAAAGCTAAGCTTTTGAAAGTTTAATCAAGAGATTATACAGAGTGAGAGAGAGAGAGAGATAAACTCTATCTCGAAGTAGGCTGAGCTGTTAATGATTATGGGTAAACAAGACTGGCACAAGAGTCCTGTATTAGGACTGGAACAGATGGTGTTCGGAAAGGAGCTTTCGCGTATAGTGAGTATATGAGTATAGAACTTGTCCTACTACTTACCACAATTTGGCAGTAATTTATTCACCAGATAAAAAGTTACGGTTTGTTCATACTTAGATATGATAGACATCACTGCCTTCGCAATTGTATTGAATATCTATTCATATGTTATAAAAAACTAACAAACAGGTTCAGAAACAGAACAGACAAGGTTTCTTTCACATTCATATCAAACGATAAGATGTAATGTACTATAGCGCTGGTTTAAAAAAACATACCTACCCACTCATAAATTACTAGTGTAATTTTACTTTCACAAAGAGTTCAATTTGAAATCGGCAATATTTCATAGCCGAGTAAAAATGTTCAAGCCCTAATGGAGAAAAAATATTCTTCAAAAGAACTTAAAATTCGCAAGGGAGTGATTCTCTACATTTTACTAAAGGCAAAATTCCTAATGGTCATAAATTAAGCCGTATCTCTTTTATAGTCAATTTCAAGAGCTAAAAGATCGTTAAAACGTAAAGTCCATTAACGTAATCATTCGGGAGCCAATAACGTCATAGAAACATGCAAAGGTTGGGAGTAGAGTAACATTCTGTGTTCTACTAGAAATGTGGGTGTATCATAGAATATGGACGACATTTATATGGTGTTTTGGCCGGATTGCCGAGCAAATAGTAGAAATTGTTATGACTTTTTCTGAACAAATAGAACAAATTGCGATGCCTTTTTCTGCTCTTACACTATTACCATTTTTAGGGTTTTATAGTCGGCAGATGGTCTCAGTTCATCTGAAATGGTGCGATGGCCTTAGTGACTAACTTAACCTCTATCTAAAAGACGTCTAGCAATACTGGCGGTATATATATTAAATTTTTAAGCTATAGGTACAAAGTGTGCCCTAAAAAGTACCGTATCTATTTTAAGCACATTGCTTTAATTAATAGGAAACTTCAGCTCGTTATTGCGACTTGACCCCATACTTTGAGACGATGTGCCATCCGAACAAGCTAACAATTAACAACAGACCCATAATCGAATGACTACATAAATGTTAATTAACTATATAAATATGGAATTGTGAATAATTATTATTTTCTATTTGTTTCAGATAGTTTAACCAACCGGTCAAAACGACGCAGGCAGCAGCTTTGCGCCGGATGATCCGACAACCTCATTTTTTCCGGTTGCTCCACATCTCTTCATGGAGTAATAATTTCTGTTACAGCCAACGCTTCTAAAGCCCCTATTAATCTTATCTTATTTACATACATAATGAATATGCTTTTAATACAACACGCTCTTCCGTCGCAATTTTTGTAATTCAAATTAAACTTTCGTGTTCACTCCTTATTTATAGTTTTGAGTTAAGTGTACGAGATTATTATTCACTTTCATATCACTGACCGTTCCTATCTTCTTTATTTCTTTACGATTCCCAAGAATATTACATGTTTTTAAAAGCTCTTTATAAAATTATTGCGGCTGTTTGTTTCACTAACCTCAAATCTTTTTGTATATTTTTTCATTAGATTATATTTTTAAAGTCTAATTGCATGGATTAAAGTTTCTAATGACTTTTATGGATCTGATAATTATCTCTATTTTATAGATATCTTTCTAGTCTTAGGGTGACCATGAGTAGACGTAAATGCAGCTTTGCTTTTGGTTCGTTTGAAAGTAGAAAAGTAAACTGTTACTATGCTACGAGTATGAATAGACAAAAACAAACTAATGGATGATCACTAATCAATAAATATATTTTTTTTACAACAAACTGGACATGCGTTTGATCACAATCTCACTTGACGGGAAGCAACGATGTGGTCGAAGATGTAGCACGCTTGCCTAGATATAAGAAACCTGTTTGTAGGCACTATTCAGTTGTGTGCAATATTCTGCCCCCGTTGTTATATTTGCAGTAAGTCATTTTACTGGTGACACGAATTGCTGTAATTATACTTACTTCTGTAGTACCGAGATACATTTTAACGAGACAGTTGGTTTTACAATGTGCAGTCCTAAGCAAGTTGTGATCAGTATTTATTGTAATTTGTGAGTGTAATTGGTGGATGAAAAGGGATCTGTAAAATGACTTACTGTTATTATAACAACGGAGGTTGTTCAGTATTTTAACAATACTACATTACTACACCTTGTATAGCTAATTAGCTAAATATAAAAAGCATTAAAATTGGTTGAAGACAAAAATAACAACAGTTGCGAAATTCATACCATAATTGTATAATCCAAAAGCACGCCAGTTGCGGCCGGTAGTGCCTCGACGTGACGTCACGTTCGCGCTGGATCTGCAGCGACTGTGGCTGGCAGATGGCAAAATAACACTTAATTGAATATTGCCTGTCTTTTGTTCTGCCCTCTGTGGAAATGGATCAAAGGTGTAAATAAATACAGATGGATGGATAAAGATAGAAACTCTTTATTATTCACACTATTATAAAAGAGAGCAATTGTTCTTAAAAGCTTTTATTTAACTTGAAATGTTTGTAATTATGTATTTAACTAAGTAACTATGTTTGTAGGGTGGAATCTTGAAACATACTTTGGACCACTTCCGGATGTCCGATTGAGCAAAAATCTGGTATACGCGTGTAACTTCAATGACAATGCAAGAAAGGTTGTTTTTAACAATACATATTTTTTAAAGTAACTTTTATCAAATAAGCTTGTTACTTCAAATATGCTTGTCTAGAAAGTGCCTAGTGCCACATGTGGCGGTCTTATTGGTAAGAGAGATCTGCTTTAGACAACCTTTCGATGGGGATGATTTACATTTACTATTGACGGGACGAATAACTAGATTAGTAAAGGTTCAAATAAAATACATAGATAATATTAAAAACATTAATTATTATTAAAACATTTTTCAATATTTAGGTACAAAATGTCTAATAAATAGGTAAAATCTAGAACACTAACCTGACAAGCAACTGTAACAACATCATAATTTAACTTTAACCATTTCGAGCTGTCGTCCTTGCGATTTCATAACGCTGCAAAGAATGTCTCGGTTCGGCTAATAGTTCTTATCTCAGAATTTATCAGATCATTGGATTGCGAGTCTACCAACCTTTAAACTGCAGACAAAATTCTACCCTAAAACTTTACAGATAAAGTTAAGAATTCAAGCCGGTTTCAATTGTAAGGTGCTTGTAATTGCGGAATTCATTATAGCCAACTGTCACTGAGCAGGCGATCTGTCAACGATCTTGGTCACATTCTCTAAACTGGAACCGTAATCGGTTTTAGCAATCAATTTAAAGGTTTCGTTACAAATTCAATGTTCTTGTTTATGATCCGTTTGTTGTTTTATTGATGACATTAATTGGAGCTTTACAACGAGACGTGGAGTCGGAGATTTCAAAGTTCTGACATATCTAGCCAGCCTTGCATGCGCTGCGACAAAATCTTCTCATCACGTTATGTCGTGCGGGAACGTGACAACGCTACGTCTGTCTCTATAAAAAGAGTTGACGAATTTGATTGCTTTGCGTATGCCAGGCCAGCAAAGGATTTGAAAACTTAGGCTTTTTTCTATCTGGGAGTTAAATGGATTACAATATATCAGGAGGGATAACATGGGAGTGATATAATAATAATTATAGCATATGAACTATACATTTATAAGCTGTAATTTTAACATACTCTTACAATCATGATGCATGCCTTTGTATATGATAAACAGTTGAATAGCAACTCTAGATCTTTAAAAACAGCTTCGTTGGCGGCTGGCAATGCTGGCATCTATTTAATTTTAACGTTTTGTAAACGTCAATTTCACCCCACAGCGCACAGCCACACTCTAACTCTTTGACTTAGATTTAACCTGTAATTTGTTTTCTTTTGGCACTTAAAGGAATGGAAAAATTTAGTTCATTACATAATTTAAAATACTTGTCTGTTTGTGAAGTTGTGGAACGTCAGATGTCGGATAGAGAATTCCGTCCGCCCGCATCGGTTAACCGCATCTGACCTGCGGGCGACATGCCCCTCAGCAGTAATTTGACCAATAACATTGTTATAGTAAGTAAATGTAACTGCAATTGTATAGAATATTCCTTCAAATAATTGAATTTTGCGGTTGGCTTGGGTCTTTTGCAACAATTAGGCGCTTTCGCATGCCGTATGGCTCATTTCTTGATGCGTTTGTGAACTTGAGAACGAGTTTTTAACTGTTGAAGTCTGCTGCTACTATTGTGTGCTTTGCAATACTTTGATACGAAAAAACCTTATAAAATTGTTTTTACTTTTCTTTACAAGCTATTCAAGTATTACTTAAGCACCAACGTGTGGTTTTTACTTTGGTCATTTTCGACAATATGTTAGATTTCAAAAGTCTGCTGTCCCATACATTTTGTCGAGTATCTTTAACATTTTGCATGGAACAGCTGTTTTATTTCTTTTCGCGATTTCTGGAATGAAAAATTGTTCATAGTGATGAATACTATGAGCCCTTTTCGGCTTAGCATACACTTTCCAAATAACCTTGTTTACCGATGTTTTAATAAGCTTAGGAGGGGAGCGGGGGGGGGGGGTTGCCTATTTTTGCTGACCTGGAGAATGAGTGGGTAAAAATACAAAAATAGTGTAAAAGTAATATTCTTATATTATATATTATTATATTATATATTCGTATATTTAACCCTTTTTAATTATGTCTTGATGTAAAAACTTCTTATAAATTTTGCTGCTAACATAAACGTACACTGCTAGTATTAGGTGTCGTATAAAATGGTAATTTAGTTCTGTTTACTTAGCAATTTTCACGGTAAAATTATTATGCGCATTAAAGAGCGACCCTTTATCTCAAATTCCATATTATTACAATATGAACTCCCATGTGTCACTTTTTGGAGTTCAAAAATCTGGAAGTGCTGCTAGTAATATGAAATCAATAAAAATATTTGTACTATTCAACTTTGGTAGACAAAAATGAAAGCGATTCTTTGTTTAAAAGATTTGCACGAGGCAAAAAGGGGAGACCTATAAGCATGACACAGAAGCTTAAGTGCATAGGAAGCCATATTTGGCAGACAATATTTTGACGGGAATGCATACCAAAGCCATATTTGGAGTTTGCAAATAACCGGTCAAAAATCAAACGAAAATAAAACTAAATACAAAAACGACTCACTATTATCGTAGTCGATGATTGTAGGAGTAGATTGTTTGATTGTAGAAGAAATGACAATTTTTATTGAAGATTCCAGTCACTTTATTTTCACTTTTTTTTTCTAACGCAAATCGATCTACACTCATGCCCCATCCATCCAAACTAGCTCCATTTTACAAAGCAACATGGTGTCCGACCATTACCATTACCATTTGCTTGACAATAACGCCTGCTCGGGTTCAGTACCATTTCTAGCTAATAACGTTAAACATAAAGAAACAGCGGGGTGTATCGGTGTCACCCTTTATGTAGGGATCTATTCGTGAGATATTTTGTTGATTTGGAAACTGGGACCTAGCGACAAAATTTGTATTTGACAAATTCGTTGAGAAAATCTGTGTCTAAGTATAAAGTACTAGCTGTTCCCTGCCACGCTTCGCTGTGGATAAAAAAAAATAGCCTATGTTACTTTGGGATAATGTAGCATTCGAATGGTGAAAGAATTTTTGAAATCGGTCCAGTAGTTTTTGAGTTTATTCCACACAAACATCCAAAAATACAAATCTTTCCTCTTTATAATATTAGTATAGAATAGATGTACGAATTTGTTATACGAATTTGACTCTCTGTCAATATTATTTTTTTGTGAGTTTATTATTTTTACGACTAAATGGTTAGGTAATTCTAAAATCTAATGATAAAATTTGGCAACAAATGATAATTATGCATAAGAAGTAATAATCATTACACAACATTATTATTTCCTGGAAAAATAAAAGACAAAAAAGTTGTAGCTAAACTAAGACCAATACACTAGAGAATATACGTATTAAA
This sequence comes from Alcis repandata, assembly GCA_949125135.1. Classification (NCBI taxonomy): domain Eukaryota; kingdom Metazoa; phylum Arthropoda; class Insecta; order Lepidoptera; family Geometridae; genus Alcis; species Alcis repandata. The sequence goes on along the minus strand of OX421235.1, from coordinate 5,821,702 downwards.
TCATATTACCTCTATATTTGAATTTTATGTTGGGATAGATCAAATAAATAAAAAATCTAAGCTGATAACTTTAGCTATTGTGAAATAATTTCATTCAAGTATAGATAGATAGAAAGTTAAACTCCTTATTGCGCGCTACCTAGAAAATATTACTTCAGTAAAGCTGTAAGTACAACCTTTCTACTAGATTTGTGATGATTCCACGAATCTTTGGTCAGCTTATTAAATTCTAGATCCCAGCAAATTGGTGGCTATCGTCTAAGAACAGTAAGTAAACAACGGCCAAGTAATATCAAACGTCCTAAGGCTACTCGCCGGATTGCAGTTATTACTGCCCTACGGAAGCATGTTTGGGTAAGGACTACTAAGGACCGATTACAGCCCTGTTCTGGCGCATGCCTGTCTTGGTCACTTTCACTCCTATGATTTTTCTAATGAGAAAGACAGTGATGGAGATAATGTTGGTAGCGTCAGAATAGCAGCAGATGTTTTGATAAAGCGCGTTTTTATCGAAGCTTTGTTGGTAATCTTTGTGATCTTTGGTGGTTTCTTTGTTGGTAGGTAATTTTTTGCGAAATTTTTTAAATTATGTTTAAAGTAGGTACTGAGTTTTGGCAAGTTTATTAAGATTTTCGATTAACGTTTTTAAACATCTTTAAATTATTAAAAAAAATAATTAAGATTTGAGAAAAAACTAAATAACTATGAAAGTATTATTTTCTTTTCGATTAGTTTTGTTCTACCTTTGTTCTTATCAATCTAAACAAAAATAAAAGTCATCTACTAGTTACGAATAACGATTACACTTTTAAAACTACTTACTGCAAACTATGTTTTACTTTTTGCCAAAGAACAAAAAGTAATGACCACAAGTTTCGCTCCGTCTCAATCAAAGCTTTTTACCTAGATTACGGCGGCGGAAGCGGCCATCCTTTGTAATAGTAATAAGCTATAATAATGTAAGTGTTTCATGCTATCTCGATACGATCTATTTAGTTTTTGAGTCGAATGCTATTACTGACTGACCGCTACTTAAGTTTGATGAACAAAAACTCTGCTGCGAGCAGAATGTTTATGAAAAATTCATGTATTTATTTTCTGGATCGAGTTTAATAAGCGAGGTTTTTGTTATGAGAACACATTGGTACTCAAGAAGCGTTCTGAGACCCTATTCTTGACGCTCGAGATTATCTCGGTCACTCTCACTATCATGACATTTTTAATGAGAGCGACAAGGACCAAGATAATATCTCTTTCACCAGAATAGGGCCCTGGAGTATGTTTTATTGTGTTGCTATCATAATGGAACAAGTATAAATATGTAGCTATATTATTCCAGTACAAACATATTTTTTAAGTTTTTTCAATTGTTTGGAAAATAAACGCCTTGTATCTTGCTAGATATGTTATTAAACGTAAAACTTTTATAATTCGTTTGATTCTTTGTGCGTAATTTCTTATTGAGACTCATTTGAGATACCTATATTACTTAAAACTTCTTTTTCGAAGTACGAGTTGGTATGTACATATTTAAAACGGGATCTAAAGCCAGGCTTTAGGTTGCTTTAAAAAGTATTGACAAGAAAAACAATTGTAAGTCAAATTGTTGCAAACAGCGACACAAAATAAATAATTTTTTCATTTTTATGCTATTGGTTTGCATATCCATGTTTTGTCAAGTAGGTAACTACAAGCTAATATTTTTACTACAGAAGAAAAACTTCAAGCCCTATCTTAAACGACTATACTCTTTATCTTAATTTCATCGCAGTTCACAGATATCGAAGTTCAATGTTTATCTTTATCTATCTTTAAATTATTTAATTCAACGGAGTGGTCTACTTTATATTCCAATATTCAAATTGGTTCGGGACCAACTTTGTTACATCGCGTAACAAAACTTTGTACATGTAAAATAGGTATTTTAATTTATTCCTGCCTAGATATATCTAGGTATAGATATATAGGTATAGGTATAGATGGCGGAATTAATGTTTGTTACATTAAATGCAGTATAGAGTTTTGTTACTAGCGACTAGTGATAGTTTTTTGAATTCATTTTTGATCCATGTTTGTACCAAAAATACAAATCTTTTGCGAAATTAAATTGTTTGTCACACTCACATATAGACTTTGAAATTCATAATGATAGTCATTTTTCTAAAAGAAAAATATGAAATCAGAACAAACTGCAGATTTTTTTACAGAAAATTATTAAATTTTTAAGGCGTATGAAAGCACGGAAATGGTTATGAGGTCGAAGCTATTACGCATACAAGAAAGCACGTACCATGGTCCATGGGTAATAAACGCATAACAATTATGCAAAGCGATCCAAAGGAACCCTGATCAGGAACCTCTTATTAAGATATAGCGGTCACATCGACAATTACGCAGCCAAGAGACGATTCCAGGTGCGGGAGCTAGTGGTTAATATCAGTAGGATGCAACTACTCTTTTATGTTCACTAGATATTTTATAACTTGCTGCGTCCCGCAGTTATTTTGCAGAAACTGTTAATATTTCAAGGAAAAAGTTTCCTATGTGTAAATCCAGGAAACCTGCCTCCATACCAAATTTTATCAGAACCTGCATAATTGAGTATCAAACAAACAAATTTCAAATTTCACATTTGTACTATTCGCAGGAAGTTCAACCCAGGGTTATTTAAAAGCAGAGTGAATAGGTATTTCCTAGGCAAGAGTGCTACATCTTCGACCACATCGTCGCTTCCCATCAGGTGAGATTGTGGTCAAACGCATGTCTAGTTTGTTGTAAAAAAAAAGTAGAACTAACTGTAGCATAGTGGTGATTTTTAACCTAGTTCTAGTACAAAAACGTCATCAGGTATGCCACTAAGCTTCAGTCTTCATTTAACTTTGTGCTTTCAGTTTATGCAAGTCGTTACTCTACAAATATGTAAGTTTAGGACTACTATACATTGTCAAAAAAGTACAAATCCGGTAGTAGCACAAAGTAAAACAATACTATTAAATAGATGTCAAAGCCGACTCCAAAATCCTCTGAATCGAACTGCCATGTAGATACAAGTGCAGCATTTCGAAACATCTTTAAGGGCTTGAACACAGTTCTCCTACCACAATATCCAAGTACGGTAATTCCTGGGATCACCGTGACACTCATCAACAAAAATGTACCGTTTCTCAACTTTCCAAAACAACGAGATCATCGATTTTCAATATCAGATTGGGTGAAGATAATTTATTACTCGTAACCCTTTTGCATTTTTTATTTTGTAATCGTTTTGGGGAAGATCCTGCTAAGATAGGAGTTACCCATATCTAGATTGTATTGATGCTAATTTTTATACCTAAAATCAAATTGATATTAGTTTGGTAGACTAGGATGAAAGAAATTATACCAACTGTCGCGAAAAGTATTTGCTTGGCAACTATCTTATAGTGCATCTGCGTGAGCTACACAATTCTACGTTAACTTTTCAAATAATAACTGAAATTACTTCAAAGGACTTTATTTAGTACTTACATATTGTAATCCTTTCATCAATATACTCGTAGCTTACAATTTTATACAGCGCTCTTCAAATAACATGTCTCAAGCATCAATCAACCATAGTTGGGTAACAATTTCATAGTTGACATGTTGCGTGTCCGTCAGGGAGGGCGGTCAATTTACATCAAATTACACCCAATGTCATTAACGGTTTCCACCTTCTCAACAAAGGTTGATTTGCCATCAAAAATGTAATTTCAAACCTTGCCACTCAATCATTACGGTCAAAATGGTATAAAACTCATAAGACGGGAAGTCAAGGCAATTTGGGAACGTAAAACTAAAAACTGCAACAAAAAGGTGGTCCCACGAAGACCTCAGATGACACTGAGGTGACTTTAATGACATTTTAATAGCATCGCCTCCTGTTGCTGGAAGGAACGTGTAATCAGCGCAAATGATAAGACACCATTACGGGATGATGAGCTTTTTTGTCAACAGACAAATTGAGGTTTCGTAGAAGTTACTTCGGATTGTTTATTTCAAATTTAGATCTAGATAGCATTTCATGGAATAACAATCATATTGTCTAATGCGATGGATGTAGGTAAATTTGACTGTCCACAAAAATGACAGCTTCTGGATACCGATGTAGTATTTGACTAGCTCAGGAGTCTCTGGGATCTAGTCTGTAAGCTTAGTGTCTAGTTTATTATATTACCACTGAATAAATTAATTATGTTAGTTTTTGATTAGTTTAAATAAATGTCTAGAATGGTTTTAGACACGACTTCCAGTAACACGGACAAAGGTTCAACGCTCGAAGTCTCGGAGCTCGCTGCTCCGAGATTTTTGACACGTCATGTTTGAGTGCTTTGATATAGGCGTCACGTCCTGGGTTATCTTAAACACTCTGACAGCGGCACCCTCTCAGATGATAGCGGGATATTCCGCGTTTTATATTCCCCCTGAGTTCCTCTTATTACCATGCACGAGATGTCTCCTTAGTATGCAGGACTTGCTACGACACTTATTAGTCTCAAAAATTCCGAGAATCTCCCCTCTTTCAAAAGTTTCCGAAGTAAAATGTCCCGGCTTCGGCCGCATTTAAAACTTAGGTGCCTAATGTTTAATACATAGACGATATTGCTTTTGATAAAGCGGTTTACGAATCTAAAATTTAAAGCACGATCGAATACTAATGCACCGATGTTTTGTTTGTGTCGGAGTCATAAATATTAACGGGGAAACATGTACATGTGAAAATATTGAAGTGTTCTGTTTTAAAAGCCATGAGTTTTTTGGATTACACATTGACTCCTATCGTCGTATCTGAACACATTTTAATGACATCGAAAATTCGAAAGAGAATAAATAATTAAGTTAATGCTGGTTTTAATTTCAAAGATCGCAATTAAGTCGCTAACTCGTTTGGCCAAAGAACGTTCAGGTTTTACCAGTTGACAAGGACACCTGTCATAATAAACATAACAAGTAACGCACTAAATAACAGCTCCCACCGCTACTGTGGTTTCCCTTTCAGAAATAATTGGACACCGATCGATATTGAAAAAAAAAAACAATGTTTCCAACTCAAGATTATACCGGACCGTTACCGCAAAGGAGCGTCTTCGAAAAAACTCCAGAGGTAGATTTATATTCGAATCGGAACAAATTATTGCTGGCAAGACTCATTGTTCTCGAATGACCTACAAGTTTTGACGTGCCTACACCATCGCGTGATGATGGACAAGAAATGTTAATTCGATCTTGTCACATCGACGTTATATTATGGAGATTGTGCTAGCCATTGTTGAAGCTGGGTCGGCGAGGAATGTTTCTTGTCAGACTTGTCGAGATGATGAGGAGGTAATTGAAAATCTTATTCAATTTGTAGCGATCGTGGCTTTCTTGTACATTATGATTCGAATTATCAATATTTACATTACGGACTTTAGTTAATTAAATACAACTTAAAGACTATGGACGACTACGAAAATTTAGTTTTCGTGCAAATACTGTATTTGTTCTTGATTGTAATTACCTACTGATAAATAAATTCGGATTTAGGTACCACTAATAATTTATACCCATAGCGGCGATTGAAAACTTCCCTAGCATTTAGAAGTCAGATTAAAAAAATGCTGAGACTAATGCTACGTTTGTCGTCTTGATGCATAAAAAGATTTTCTGATAAGCACCTTCCTGGCTTACCATCAGATGGCCTGTCAATTGTTTGCCACATATTTCTTTAAAAAAAAAATATTTTCTAAGGCACACTTTGATTTACCAAAGACGATGACTACGAAGTCTTTCCCTTTTATCTTTCTGTTTATTAATTCGAATTCAAAACTAATTCGTTTTCAAAATTATAGTCGCTGACAATTAAAATTTATGTCGCATTGTTGTCACTTCACTGTCGCTGATGACGTCTCTAATGTCATTGTTGTGTTCGCTGGACAAGGCGCGACTGTCACCTGTCGCTAACAGTCTCGGTTCACAACATATCGCTAACTATAGAGTTTTCTTGTTTCATCTGAAAACAAAGCTGTATAGTGTGTGGCGTTAGTTTAAAAGACGAAGTTAAAAATGTGACGTGGGGTAAAAATTAACAATAAAATTATCCTATCCTACTTAATATTATAAATGTCAAAGTTTGTATGTTTGTTACTCAATCATTCAAAAACGGTTGAATGGATTTGGTTGAAATTTAGTATGAAGTTAGCTTAGCTACCTACCTCTTTACACTAGATTAACAAAGGCTCCTTTATATCCCGGAAAATGCAAGTAAATGTAGCTAATATCTCTATGAAGATCACTCACCGTTGTTTAGTTTCCAAAAACTCACAAAAAACGGTTGACCGATTTGATTTTCTTTTGTTTTTGCACTATGATTTCGCACAATTCAAATATAAAAATTCTAAAGTTTTCACAATGCACACTAGTCTTCAAAATTAGTTTAATCTCGAAATAATCGTAAAAAAGCACCTACGAGACTGAGAAAGTAAACATGTCTTACTTTTGTATTGCGTTTGCGATTATGGAATTGCAACTTAGCTGGCGGGCTATGTTTAAAAATACTTTTTCATGACTTAAATTTAAGTGCATACCTACGGCTCTTTTTCGACCTCCACCATAAAATCAGTATCACCCTGATTCATGCGCCCATTTAGAGCTCAATGGTTTAACTTCGGACATTAAAAACTGGAGTGAACTATTCTGAAAGTCGTTACGATACAAAATGTCGAACGCGCTATTTCCGTCGCAATTGTTTCGTACCGCAACACAGTTTCGCCAAGAATCGGATTTTAAAAAGGACGATACGATGTTAGAGATATACCTACCTAGAGAATACGCGCCGATTTTGAATAGCAATTATTAAGTAATCTTCAAAGCAAGATGTTCACAGATCTGAGATTCCATAGATCTAATAAGCTGTGTAAAAGTTTTTAGATAATTTTTAAGTTTTTAATTTTTTTAAGTTTAACAGGTACATATCCAAATTTAAACACTAAAAAAATATGTGCTAAAACATACATACAAGTAATTTTAAGAGTGCAATTTCAATGCCTTTAAATTCTTCATAACGACATCCTCTAATATTCCCAATTTAAAACTCCAACGTTGGTCGCATCTTCCATTCAATCAGGCAATAAAATAGTCGGCAAGTTTATTTCAGAAATAAAAATAAAAGAGCATCGTTGTCGCATCGAATCGTGTCAACAATCGGTAAGAGTTACTGGCAGCCACACGTCTGTTCCTTTTATAATAATTTAGCCGATAATGCGAAAAATACGTGCTTTTCGCCGTCTCCGCCCTACGTGAGTGGTACCGAATTGCCATTATTGCTTTCGAATGAAGCGAAATCATAATCTGAATGAGAAAACAAAAGAAACAAAACGGAGACTTCTTTGGAACTTAATTACGTAGAAATTAGACGTAATTATATTAAATCGCCGTAAAAATAAGTTTGTATAGGCCGAGTGGCCAGTCCTGGTGTCAGAATTTTTAGGTCGTCTAAATGCATCTGACATGGCTTGGTGGTTGTTATTAGCGTAACATAACAGAACACAAAAAATACTATATTTTTGGGTGTGCAATTAAAAGTCTCACTGCGGAACAAATTTGAAATTTTTTCAACAAGCTTGAGTGAGTTACATAAGCCCGGTATCTGAGCTCGTTTCGTGTGTGCTTAAGGCTCATTTTGACTTAATTTTAACCCGACTCAACGACAGCTCTTGCATTAAGGGAATAGTACAAATTCAGCCTGTATGTGTATGTATGTGGCTGATTAAGTCGTGGTAGAACGGTCGCTTCGCATTCGTGAGGTAGCGGGTTCAAACCTCAACTCGGATTAATCAATGGTTTTTGTAGAACTTTTATACAAATTTTTATTCCACTGGCTTCAAGTTGACGTAAAAAATCGTGAGCAAACCTGCTTGCGTTCTGAAAGAGAATTCAATGGTTGTGAATCCACCAACCCGCATTTGCCCAGCATGGTGGAATACGGCCTAATCATCCTTCAAATGTAGACCACAAATCCTAGAAATTTGATACTTAAAGGTTGAGTTGAAAATAACTAATAAAAGCATTTAGACCTCATCTTCAAATGCCGAAAATCAAATAAAAATGTTAAATATGCGAACAGCTATTTGCGTTCACTTATTAAAATCAAATTCATGATTTCGCCAATCCCTAACCACTTTTACCTTTATTATATCCAGTAGATGCAGAAAACAATTTTGATAGTAATTGGGTTTGTTTTTGCGTTGTTTATGATCAATAGAAAATCGCTGTGGTTGGTTATTTTCCCGTCGAAGTGAATAATGGCGGTGCTGAGCACAGCGCGAGAAGGAGCTGTCGGTTTCATTATTTAATAGGTTCGCTGGGTTATTATTGCTTGTTATTATACGATACAAAGTCTTTCAAAACCTGCCTAATTGGCAAATTAAAAAGCTTTGGATTCAAGCTAAAGAAATCATTCTCGTAATCATTAGAAACAATAAAAGTCTGATAACTTTATCTTACTAATCTTGTATCATATTAATATTGTTAATGTAATAATTGTTAGATACTTAATGGCACAAACATAACTAAGACTTATACCTACCCAGGATTAAGGAGATTAGGCTAATTTTTTCCTGAAAAAATATCCTAATTAACAAATATTTTATGTATAATAAATAAATATGTAATTATTATAATAACTTGCTTAGGTGTTATTAGCCCACTTGTTTTTGTAGTATTTTTAGTGGTATTGCAATCATTACATCAAATTAAGCATTTTGCTCAAAAAACTGATTTTTTTATTGAATGATAGGCTTGCGTTCGACCGCCATTTCGCCTGATTTTGATTTTTTTAAATATTATTTTGCCACCAGCCAAAATGTCAGAATTTTGGAAATAGACTTCTAACATGGCTTATTAATATATGTACTACCCTAATACTCTGCTACCCAGCAGAGTATAAGGTCTTATCTGGGCCTCACTATCTATGCGGTCTCAGTATCACTCTCTGTCACACAATAAAGGTAACAAAATGGCCATAAAACTCAAAACTAGCTTTTCTTATTGTAATCAAACGAGGTATCATGTTTCGGTGCTAAAAATAAGATTGAGTTTTCTATCTGACAGTCAGAAGCAAGATAAATCAATGATAAATGATGACTCCGTCATGAGTCTCACAAAGGCTTACGGGCGTTTCGATATCAAAAATATCATATTTCGGTCTCGCCTCTATTTTGGATATTGATATTTCATGCCACTGTCCATACGTCAGTAGAAAGTTTGATATGGAAAATAGATCTGGATATTTTAGCGCTGAAACGGCTGACATACGAGTACTCTACTCGTATATTTTTGGACTATTTCTGTACCGATTTGAAATCGAAGTGTATTTGATTGTCGTTTCAATAGGGTTATTTTTGGTGATGACAGGAACTATGACACTACAGGGTTATTCATAAAGAGTATGCTAAGCCGAAAAGGGCTCATAGTCCTCATCATTATGAACAACTTTTACTATGGGACAAACCCGAAATTCCCAAAAAAAAAACAAGCGGTTCCATATATTTCGTCGAGTGTCATTGACATTTTTCTATGGAACAGCTGATTTTTTTTTTCGCGAATTTCCTGTTGGTCCCTTTGTAAAAGTTGTTCATAATGATGAGTACTATAAGCCCTTTTCGGCTTAGCATACCCTTTATGAATAACCCTATATATTCATGACTGACTTATTTATATTCATGGCTTTATATTATGTTATGCTTTTTTTTTAAAGTAGGATACTGTGCAAGTTTTTATAGTCGAGTTGATTTATAGTTGCATATCTTACTTATGCATTGTATGTAACGCTCATAGCGTAGCTCGACTAGTTGTTGTTGATCACCGATGTAAGTAACGGACGACACGGTCAGACTTTAGATGGGTGACCACGGGTGACATGTCAAATGAACGTTACAACGCCTAAAATGTATCGATCGCGGTTGATTTTTTGTGCAACAAAAGACGCCAAGAGCCTGCAGATGGCCTAAATACTCTTATACCAAAGCGCCACCTCTACCAGAGATACATTTATATCACTCGGCCTATTCCTTTTTTTTTGTCAAGACCGAAAATAATAGATATACATAGGTACACTTAATACGATTTCAATTTAACTATCATAGGTTAAAGTACCTTGCCCGAAAGAAAGAGACCAAAATAAGCTGGTCTTATAAAACGCCTCGAAACCACACCCAAAACAAAAGCCCGCCATTTATAGGTGTCGGATAAAACCCACAATTGACAGCGCCACCTCTGAATTCCATTACCAATTATCTAACCAACGATCTGCTTATAAAATACAATAATAATATAATGTGGAAAACAAATCCTTTGCTCACGTCTTCTCTTTCGAAACAATATATCACGGTTAAAGCAACGATTTATAAAAGTCTCGAATCAAAACAGGGATTGGGTCGCCGTTTCTTAAGCCTGGGGTATTTGTACATCCGTGTTTTGTCGTCCCGGTGGTATTTTTGTAATGAAACAATGATGTTAAGATAGAGATTCTTTTAGAGGAAATATTTTTGTAGAAAGTTACGCTAACAAAACTTACTAAATAGATTTCATGAACGAGAGCCTTATGTTTATCTAGATTAGGTATATTTGGGGCAAGAAATTTGAATAGGTTTTAGATTGCAATAAAACAGGAAAATAAAATTAAATACTTGTTTTTGATTTTGAGACCTTTTATTTTGGCTTTTTGCATGGGCGTGCTTAAAAAGTTTTAAAAACTAATTTTAGTATCAGATAATCCATAACAAAATTATCATTCTTCCTACCCACTTTATGTCCGAACAGAGACAACATTTTATGACAGCATGTTCAACTTCCTGACACGAAATTGTAAATTCAGACAAGAGCTCTAAAATAAAAGCATGACTATGGCGAGGCGATGGCGACACAAAGCCTACGCGTCTGCGCTACAAACTAATGCATAAAATATGAATCGCCTTTGAATTTGTCATATCAAAACGATAGCACTCGATGCTAACGATACGACACACCTACCAATACATGCCTCCTAGAAACAATCAATTTTAAACTCAGTTACGAACACTGTTGAGTTCAAAGTAGATCAAGCACCGATTACAAGTTACTTTGTAAGCGTAATCAAATTAATGAAGAACTTTTGCGCAATAAAAATCGAATGAGCGCTTTGGATACTTAACTTAATGGCTAAAGAGCTCATCCAGATAAGGTTCTTCTACTACTGGGTCTAAGAAAACAAGACAATGCTGTTGTGACTATATACGAATACGATGTAAAACATTTCTCACGGTAAAATTAAGTTAAGGCAAAAATATAAATCTCAAAATAAGTGATTTAATAATATAACTGGAGAATGTCCTTTGATTTTAGTACGTAGTGGCTTGTTATCGTGGTGCTCTTCACAACTTGGTGCCTTCTAAAGTAACTCTTCTGATAATGGCCATTGCTTTCCAGAATCCAGGATTTCGAAATTTCTAGGAAATACCGAAGCACAGTCTGGGTGCCAAGAAGCCCGGGTTTGTTTGCTCCTTGTTTGGGATTGCTAGGCTCAGAAAATTGACAAAGAAAATCTACTTTTCCCCCGTAAAATTTGAGTAAAACCGCGGGGTGCAGCTAGTATACAAAATAAATCGTCGTATTTTGATTTCTGACTTGATTTTCTAAAAACTGTGATTTCGAATGTTATGTATTTTTTTGCACTTTTGTGATAAATAAACCGAGAAATCGTGCAGAAGGAAAGATAATAATGCCCAGCAGTGGGACAGAAAGGCCATAAATAAAAAAATAAATTACCATATAAAAACGGCCAGTTTTAGCAACTTGTCTGTATCTGGCAACTGGCAACACTCAGCTAACTAACAATGTGGCAAAGTTTTAACTCGCCGCGACAAGCGAACATAATTTATGCGCACACGCATATTTATCGCTGGGACGTGATCATAATCAGGTATTAAAAAGCTTATTACAAAATCAGCACCCTTCATCGGGAGGAAGACTGGTTTGGTAAATCTCAGATTACTCTCGGATATCAATTTTATTTATTTATCAACATTAGACGTTGAGGAAACCTTTTCTTTATGATTTCCTTCTAATACTCGTAGTGTTTTGTGATTGTGGCTCTTAATAAAAGTTGAAACTCGTATTTTAGGATAATAGTTGTTCATTCTGTAGAAACATGTAGGAACATTTGCAGAGAAATAAGATACTCGTACACGAAGATCACCAATTCTGTAAGAAATTACTACAATGAAAAAGTAAAGCTCCTAAATAGTAAATAGGTACCTACTGTTATAAACTGTCAGAAAGTAAAGTAAATAAAAATTCTACTTGCTTTAGATTCTCACACTTAACCATTTAAATTCAATGTGCAAATTTTATTCAAAGAGATTTATGTCTTCTCACTTTACGTTCATTCTATGAATACAGAGCTGAAACGCTTGCATTAAGGCCGTTCATACACAAGACCACCAAAATATCCAACACTTCGCGACTTTAATACAATAGGGGCTCGCAGTCCCTATTGTATTGACGACGATAAAAATTTGAACTTAGAATCACGTTGTAATTCTCCAAAAGCATTTAAGTCCGAAATACGATATTAAGAAAGTTTATATGGCGGAGTCATCATCATCCCTGTAGTCTACTGCTAGACAGAATTTCCCAATGCAAGCCCAATCTCTGGGTTTTTGCTATCTCAATCGCGAGCTTCTATAACAAATGACAATGCAATGACATATGTCACGTAAGCGTGCGCAAAAGTAGCGCCGCCAGACTTCTTCTCATATCATAAATATGAACAGCCTAGGTTTTTGCTTGCGACGTCTCAAAACTACAAACAAATGCTGAAGACATAATTATGTCACACAAGCGCGTTATGGCAGCGGCCCTATTCTGGCGAGTGAGATATTATCTCGGTCACTGTCGCTCTTCTTAGAAATGTCATGACAGTGAGAGTGACGGAGATAATCTCGAGCGCCCAAGAATAGGGCCCCTGGTCGGAGTAGCGACGCTTTTCAAGTCACCTACTGTTTTCACCTGATGTATAAACGGCCTAAGAGTACCATAGTATACAGGTAAACCTTCGCAAATAAACGCTTAGCGGCGCGCTCAAATAAAGCGAAATCAAACAGTTAAAGTGGCTTTTGCATTAAATCTTTGTTTATTTACGACCCACATCGAAGCCTCGATGTATTGTAAATTATTGCGGGCAGAGTTTTAAAACGATAAAATGTACGTAAAATACTGAGCTTCGTTACGTGGAAACCGGAAAGTAATTAAAATTAGTCAAATGGCAAAACTCTGATATCTTTATTGGTTGCTGACATCGTAAAGTCAACCGATTTATGTTAACGGTGGAGGTTTTTGATGGCGTTATACTTCATTGTGACGACATTGAAAAACAATTTTGCAGCTTTAAAAAGATCCTAAAATGGATAGACGGTATTTTAAAAGTACAAAACATATTTAAAACACCTCTGAATAGTTTTAAAATTTTTATTCGATAGTCGAACTGTCATGACTCTAAACAGAATAGCTTTATTTTTTAATAGAATATTGTAAGTTGCAGAATGTTTTTTATTAATTGATCTGGAATATCAATTAAATTCTGTTTTTTGTTTATAAGTTGGTTGTTTTATTTGTATGTCAGTCTGTCTAGTGTGTGTTGAGCGATTTGCTCGTTTCGTCACTTAATTACATAAAAAAAAAATAGAAATGCAGTCGTAAAGCTCCTAACCCAATATGAGGGCTACTTATGGACCATTTTCGTCACACATTAGTTGTGAAATAACACTACACTTAATTTTTTTTTCTCGAAATTTATATTCGAACTTTTTATTATTTCCAGCGAATCACATCCCATTTCTCTAGCTAATTTAAAACATAACCATTTAGGGTAAGCATTTACGTTTATTTTATTACTATTACCTAACCGGTTCCTAAACCACATCAGACTAGCTAATTTGCATAACGTACAAAAGCCAGACCATTATCGAAAAAATATACGCGTCGAGCAAAAGTAATGTGTGAGCCGTCGCATAAAACAACGTCGGGATTGAGCTATAAAATGCGATTCAAATGCCACAATTCGATTTAAAAGTAAATTATTGCCGAGTCATCGCAATGGTAAATTGAATATCCGATAGTAATGACCTTCGTTTGTGCAGGAAGGCTCCGCAATCGAATGCCGGGCTCGAGCTCGGCTTCTTATTACTAGAGGGACATACGCGTTCCAGTTACAGGACTGTTGGTACAGTAGATCAACTCAACTGGTTTTGAAACAGTAGGGACAATCGTCAGATTACTACAAGTATGAAAAAATGAAAAAGTATAGTTCGGTGGACAGTGTCCAAAAGAAACAAATTTTGAATTAGCTCATATCAAAAAACACTTGATAATGTACTGTAAATTGGTTTTTAGAATTCCATTTCCAAAAGTTTCACCAGGATTCAGAAAATAGTGACAATGGATTTAATATAAGTAATAGGTTATATTGGAGTTTTTTTATGCTATTCAGTGACGAGACGCACAAATCTCCCGTTTGATGTTCAACAATGTTAGATTAGTAGATATTAGTAGGTTATGTTCTACTAGCTAAACACAGCTAAGCCTGGAAGTTACTCCAGTAACGTAACATAACGTAAACAAAAAAAGCAAAAAAATAATAATGATGACTACTCCTTTTGTTTGACAAACTTGTTCTACTGCTCAAACGTCTACACAGGGGACACACCGACCGGACGACTGTAAAACCCTAATTACTTTGAATACATTTACATATTAATCGAAATCTCGGTCGGCGATATAAAAACCGATGAGACTAATCGACTCGCAAACACTGATTCGGTTCAGATGGAACAAAAACAGCGGGTGTGTTGGCAGTACCAATATGTTAGTTACCGCCCTTGTTTCACTCCTTTGAGGTTTTACAAAGCATTGGCTATTAAAATGTGGAAAGGTCCCATTATTTATGATCCGGTTTTTTTGGTCTCACGCCACTGTGGAGGTCTTGTACGAGTACCAGAAATCATTATTATGGACAAAATTTTAGTTTGAAAAGTTTTTAACCGAGGAGCGGTTTTTTTTCTGATATTTTTAGTTTTTATTCATTTCATAAAAAGCTGTTGTATGTACGTGCCTTCATGATATATTTTTTGCCAAATTTCAACAAGATCGGTTTAGATGTTATAAAGTATCCAACAAGTAGGTAAGGGGGAACAAAGAAAACGACGGCTAAAATATCTGTGAGCGGCATAAGTTGATAATAATGATGATGATTATGACGACGAACTACTCTTAAGCATAAAGGTTTAGTTTGTCATAAAAATAAAAATAAATATTTATAACTTATTTTTTAACTAGAAAAATTCTTTACGTAGAATAAGTTTTTGAAATAAAATATAATACTTATGTTACATCTCAATTATATCTGTGATATTTTATTAAACCTAACAAACCAATCAATAAGAGTTGGCATAAAAATATGCAGTGTATAAAACCTACTATGCAGTATGATAGAGTAACCAATACCATGTGTAAATGTACCTTGGATAAAAGAACTAAAAAAGGCCCCCTAACTAACCGCAGTGGCAAGTGTTCACAATCCTCAACCGCTCTAAACATTTTCAATATTATTTTTATTCCCCACTAGGCCCTGTGTCCAATGGTATATAAGCAGAGTTTCACGCATCGATTACTATCCAATTTTGAGCTCAGAGAATCTGGGACCCTATTCTTGGGCGGTCGAGATTATTTCCGTCACTCTCACTGTCATGACTTTACAAATGAGAGCGACAAGGACCGAGATGATATCTCACTCTCCAGAATACCCCTGTCCTTTCTTTTGTCGCCGCGTCACGTGCCAAGAACCACCTTGCTTACCTTCCTATCTTTTATTTTCAAACGAAACCAATAGAAAACGTGATCAGTCTTCTGCTAACAAAATTTTATTGTTTGGTCAAGTTTATTAGTTTGTTTGGATTAATTTCCGATTTGTTTTTGTTTTCGCTTGTAAAATATCGGGACTAGGTTACCACTTTCTACTTGTTTTCACTGACAGGTAACGGTTACGCGAGGTTCGTTGTTTATTGTATCTGAACTAATCAATTCGTTGAATGTTTTTACTTTTATGAAAACTAAACTGATTTTCGATTTTGTTTCAGGTTTCGAGACGAGACTGGCTGCAGGAATTTGGAAGATCTTAACCTTGTTGACGAGAAGAAAATAATACCTACCATTTCTAATACGGCAAAAAAAAAGCCTAAAATGGATCTGAAACCAACAAATGAACAAAAATATGTATTTTTAACAATGCCATATAGGCAATTTTTCGCTCGAGTTCTTCACAAAGTGCATTTGGAAACTGACAAACAATCTGATTCGTATCTATTGAATTGTACAGGCTTCCCTCATACCTCTCAAATACCGTTCAAGTGTGTAGCACAGGCTCTGCTGCCGAGGCAATATCCAGAGATTCTATTAAATGCGATACAGAAGCGGAACCACCATATACCTACCGGGCTACGCAAAGCTACTTGGAGAGAAATTGATTCTTCCAGCTTGAACTTGTGGCGTAGATAGATAGATAAACTCTTTATTGTTCACACCATAAATTACAAACAAAAGGATTGTAACACCTAAAACTAGTGCGACAACTGGCGGCTTTATCGTTAAGAGCGATCTCTTCCAGGCCACGATGTTTATACTTTTTTTTTATTTAAAAATAAACCTTACAATACTAAAACCTTGGAATAGATTAGAATATTGCAAACCAAACAAATTACAAGAAAAAAGCTATGACTTAGTAGAATTAAAGGGAGTTCAAGGGTGGGTTATCGCCTAAAGCGGAAATGATGATAAATGAATAGACTGATGGATTTAATAGCTCTGACTAACTGTTAGCCAATGTTTAGAGAGAGAACTGTTAATTGAAATTATTCCAAATATTATTAGTAATTATTAACGAAGGGATAAAAAAACACTACTACACGCAACTTCCAGGCATAATCTCTTACGTAGTATTTTCATTTTTTTTGGTATAATCCAAATACCTATAGAGCGTCACTGCTCACTCAGGCCTCTATTTCATTGTTATTCCATACTAAAAAAAAAATGAAAGATGTTAAAAAAGTTAACGAAATAAAGAGTTTATTTATCTATCTATCTATTTTCTGAACATGCTTGAAATTTACCTAACAACTTAACTTATGATCAGAATCCCCGTCAAAGCTCCGCTTTAATTCGATTAAAGTTATATGGCAGGTAAGTTGACAATACAAACTGTTCTATTATAAACCCTTTGCTGAAGCATTAAGGTTTAAAATTAAGAGATCTTAAGCAAATTCAGGTCAGATTGTAAAGGAATTAGAAGCACATGTCAATCAAACTAATGAGCAATTCAAATTCTGTTAATACGTCTAAATTGGTGCATGGGTGTAATTATGGCATAAATTAGTCGAAGAACTACAATTTTATGAATTGTAAATGACGCTGGTGAAATATAACTTGAATTAGGGATCACTAATTGACTTGGGGGCTCGAGCAAGGCGAAAATATGACTTAAGGTTTAGGCATCACCTAAATATATGGGAATACTCATTTACTCAATGCCACAAAGAGGTTATTAGAGGTTGCATCAAATACATGTGTAAAAAAATACAAAAATATTTTAAAGCATTATTTAGACAATTTAACATTATTTAGGTTAAACTATATACCCTATTTTGGTTTAACAGCCAATTCAGCCGCTCCGTATGATTATTACATATTTTTTATTGTCGTTACAAAAAAACATTAAATTTAATGACTAACCCAAAAGATTTAGCGCTAAAAACCCGTCAATTTGACTGGTCCTATGCAATTTTCGACAGCCTTTACATCGTCCAATTAACTAGATTGGCTCGTATAAAACAAGCGTAATTTTAAATTGAGTTTCAATAGAAAAAAAAATTTACTCGTACCTGCATTGAGCCGGGACATCAATCACAATTAAAACAGGATCGATCGAGCTAAAGCGATCATGTTGTTCTGAAGGCTTAGGCAGTATTTTACGTGTTGAACTACGGATCGGGTTTTTGGCTGTGAATTGAATTTAAAGTGTGAATTGTTGATGAAATGTAGGTCAAAGTTTTGGGTGTAGCTGTAAGAATTCAAATGTGCAAAAATCAGCAGTTAAATCTTAATATCCTATGCGAATAAGACACTGGTTCTTGCTATCCACAGTTCATCCGCAGTTTTTATATAAACGAAAAAAAAAACAGTTATTGCTTTAAACGTTGAAAACTCACCTAAAACGTATAAATATTACAACATTATAAATGAATATCTAACCAATTGATCGAATTTTCAAACGGTAAAGTCTACAGTCTACAGTGTCAAATCACCAATGTGCCGTAATGTAATAATTGTTAATTTTACAGTGTTTACAGTGACATCATTTCAATGACGTCAGAGCGCTGAGAACAGAGCAAAATTACATTTTTTCTCAGACAGGTCTCAACGTCCATTACAGACTACCCACTATCTTATAACTCACCGAATGATTTCGCATCACATAGATAGTAACAAAATTGCCCTCATTGCGGCGCGGGGAGGTAAGCCGGAATGCCGGGACCAAAGTGCCTTCACAAGCCAAGACACGACTGCCGACAAAATGGGCAAATAAAAAAAATCACCATATGACAAGCGCTTACCTTCCTCAATATCTTACACTCCTATTCTTACACTCACTTGTTACTTCTAGAGGATATATAAGTGTACAAACTAAATGACCTTTAAATTGTTAAGTTTCGGAGTAAATAAGCTTGTACCTTAATATGGGTAACGTATATTTTGTCCTATTTACTTTTTTATTTTTTTTAGACGCTGAAGATGAGACCTAATACTGAGCAGTGGGTGGAAAAAGGTTGATGATGATGATAAATATTTGTTTACCATCTAAAATAACGTCGGGTCGGGTGCTTCCGTCTCTTGTCGCATCGTAATCGTGTCGTTGTCTGTGAACTGCCTATCGGGACGCGAGCACGTCGTATAAATCACTGCCTGCAACCGATTCAGATTACCGGCACGGGACGGTTACAGGATGTTGGCTCACCGTGCAGCGATGGCCAGTCGGTGGTAAACAGCCGTTATACCTGTGATTAACTCTAGCATTTTTACTGTGAGAACCGTTCGAGGATGCGTCTAAGTGAAAAAGCAGCTTTCTCACGAACACAAACAATTCATTTCAAGAAGCACTAAGAATATTTGCTTCTAACCATAAAACTGGGCAGGCACACTGAGAAAAATGGCCATCAAAATTCCGATGAATTCACTTAAAGTACGGAGCATAGTGATAATCACCAAAAAGTACGATGATAAGGACTAATTTTTACGGTGACAACTATCATACTAGGTATATGGTTGTCATCGTAAAAACTAGTACTTGCACCAGTTTTTAGGGTGAGAACCATATATTGATAGTATTTGATAGTTGTCACCGTAAAAATTGGTGCTTATCATCGTACTTTTTGGTGATTATCACTATGCTCCGTACTTACTTTAGGTGAAATTTTTCTCAGTGCACCCGTAGCTTGATTGGTTAGGCTTTCCAAGCTTGAGGCTCCCACTAGACTATAAAATAACTATTGGTAGGTTTGGCTACCAAAAGTAGTACCTATTTTTCGGACCCTGACATGGTCAACAGAAAACGTAAAGAAAATGACACAATTTACCTCTATTTATCTATTATCTACTTTTGTATATTATAGCCAAATTGAGTACCTATCAGTAACACACGATCTTGTTTTGACAACAGATAGAAGGAAAAAACTTAATAACGCCCAACAATCTTATTCTCCGCAGAAATTGAAACCCTCTCAAAATAATGAAATGCTAGGATTTATGGCAAATAATCTCAATGAAAATAATGAAAGGAAAGAAACAAATATTACCTCGCTTTAACACAGGCCTAAGCAACCATACAGCTAGATTGATTATACCCGCTACAAAATAGTATAAAACAAGAAGCGGCGTAGACCGGCCCGCTTTGCCTGAGGCTCGCTGCGATAGAAAATTATTAAGAAAATTAAATGATCTACCGTATGCCAGTCTACAGATACGCCAATTATTGATACCATCTCCGAGGCTGAAAAATGTGTAGGCAGAATTACTTGTATGCGATTTAGTTTGTCTTATCGGTTTCCGTCTATGCTTTGAGAGTAATGGTAATTGATTTTGAGACTGGTGACTTTTCCACAAAAGTTTTTGTCGTTGCGATTTTCACGCTGTACCTTTAAATAGTCACCAATTAATAGTTCGTTTGAGGTAATTCATCCATTTATTTTAATACCAATTTGACAGAACTTAATATTCACAGTTTCTTTTGTTTGGGTTTGTCAATTAGTGTCGTTTGTGGAAACACCGCCTAAGTTTATTTGTAAATAATGTCTTGAGGAATGAGTTCGTTTGCCGTGGAAATATAATAGATTTAACGTTTGCTAAGCTTAACTTAAATGTAATGTGGAAACCAGTTAGGGATAACTTATTGACTCTATAAGTTTTTGATGATGGTATTTAAAGTTTTACTACTCATAATGGCCTAGCTGGAGTAATATTAAACTATTTCTAGAAAAGTAATGAGAGCTTACTTTAAGTGAATAAGTAAGTATTTAAGTTTTTAAAGACCTACCTCTAACAGTTATAATGTTATGTGCAATTAGCTTTTTTATAGCATTTGAATCTATCTACTGTAACATTTCTTTTTTTATACGTAAGGTGTTGCGTTGATTGGAATTTAATGTTTTAATGTTTTAGTACGTAGGATAAAGGATAAATTACCATGTAACTTGTTAAAAAGCAGTCTGGAACTAAAGACTCATAATAGTGTTTATGAAATGTATCTACTTAGATATATACGTGTAGGTACTTTTATAGATTCAGTTATTTTATCGGACTGCGTCTGTTTTATAAGTTAAATTAATAATGTTAAATAAAGATCTTTTATAAATCAAAATTCACTACTACCATATTATATCACATCAATGTAATAAATGTGATAATAGTGTGTAAGTTAGTCTATAATTATGTTTTCACGCTGAAATACTCAATTTTGAGTATAATTTGAATTAGATAGCTTATATTATTATTCTAGATCATCATTAGGCAAATTTTGAACCTGATAAAATTATAAATTTTACCCGGTTTGTAATTAATAAATATTTAAGTTTGGGACTTGTTTCTTACTCATTTATGCCAAAACTGTAGCGTACTTGGCGAACATTCAACGCACAGGCACTTTACTTCAGAATAACATCTTTTGTCCTGGAAAACTGTAGAAAACTAGGTAAATGCTAATAAAAATGTCTAAAAAATTCAGCATAACTCGCAAAATTCTGCTGAAACTGCAAAACGCTGCTAGTACAATAAAACCACTTCTAAACTAAAAGCAGCTTTTCATTCTTTTCCCATACCACTTTTTGTGCTTTTTATCTACCTTTTTAACATTCAGCATACAAAATCCTCACGTTTAAGTATAAGCGATGCAGCTTGCATGTCTGCCTCGGCCAGACTGTCACGTAGGCAATAAAGCTGACATCTTCACGAATGTCGGTTTGCCACAAAAACGGGGCTTGCAAGTGAATTAGAAGATTAAACTTGTACCATGTTTTGGAACGTCCAAAAGAGTCAATGTCAACGGTAACCAATCTTAGCGATCTTATGGGTTAATTACACGTAACGAGTGCGGTGGTGAGATAGTGCGCTCGACTGAGTACTCGGTTTGTACAAACATTTTGACAAGGCGAGACAGTCACTAGATCCATGATTTGTTTGCTCGGCCGAGTGTAGTCATTTACTGTATCGCCACTGTACCTACTTGTTACATGAGATACCTAAATCTCTGGATCTTAGTAAAAATCTATAATATCACCGTTTGAAAACCTACAATACGCTTAGAAACAGCAGTGCTATGATTCGGTCACGCGCTTGACTCCTACATACTAGTATTAGTTAATCTGTGTCAACTCACGAAGTGCGCACGCGCACCGCAAGCTAAGTAGGCTTTAGTAAATTGTAGCTCGATTGTTATGGCTTAGACTGCTCTTTAAGTATGATTTTTTACATTTTAACTTTAAAGTAAGGCAATGTAAGAAAATGCAGTTTACTGTAGTTACAACTATTTGATTCCGTTGTTTTGCCTGTATGCCAACTGGAATCAAATCTCATTTCAGGGTAGACAGTGACCTAGTAAACTCGACGCATTCAGTCGTTATAAAGTTATAAACTCGAAATATTACTTTAGATCAAAGTGTAAAAAGACACAGTTCTCGCACCAATATTTTCATCAAGAATTAATTCTAGCTTTGATATTCAGCCATCAGTCTCAGGTTACCACGCTCTACTTGTCAACAATAAATCCGTGTAACCGACACCAAAAGGCCTCCCACAGACGGCGCGACACTTCATAGTCGCATGTTAAATTATACATGAGACGTGTTGCCGAAAAGCGACCACGCCTCGGAACGAGAAGCGCGGGCGCCGCCCACAACGCCCCTCACTAATTATTATAACCGGTTGTTAGTAACCAGCCTTAATTAACGGTTAAACTGACCGGGCGCCACCTGTTGGCCCCACTTTACAACTATCCCTTAATTACACAGGAATAGTTCTCGATACCAATTGGAGTTCCAAAACTGAAATTAAACTTGTCGCATAGAGGAGTTAGAATTCATTTAAAAGTTCCAGTTATCGAAGTATCGGCATCTAGATGGGTGGAATTGAAATTGTTGATTGAAAATTAGATATTCAAGTGCTTGAGGCCTCGGTCTGTCGGTATCTGCTTTTGAACGTTCATCAGGTTATTTTCTGAATGCACGAAGCTCTAAAAAGCAGCGTTGTGATTGTATCGCACTGCGCTAAACCTGAGGCTCTATTCTGGTACGTGCCATATTATCTCGTTCATTCTCACTGTCATGACTTTCGTAACGAGAGAAGCAGGGACCAAGAAAATATCGTTTGCGCCAGAAAAAGTCCTCTGGGAATACCAAAGTGCGTAAAATAACGTTCCTAAAGGTTTCGCTCAGTTATGCCCAGAAAGCCTTCCAACAACATTCTGAGCAAAAAATAACAATAATTTTGAACTGTTGAATAGTCACGTTTGAATAAAACTACTTTAAATCATTATTAGTATGTAGTAAATTTGTATCAAACAGATTAACCTCAACCCGACTTAGTAGTAGGTACCTGCCTTATAACGGATTTCGTGATAGGTATCAGGTGACATCACCGACGGATCACGCTGCCTGACTCCAAATGGATCATTTATAATAAAAAATGTTA
Organism: Alcis repandata; assembly: GCA_949125135.1. Taxonomy (NCBI): domain Eukaryota; kingdom Metazoa; phylum Arthropoda; class Insecta; order Lepidoptera; family Geometridae; genus Alcis; species Alcis repandata. The sequence continues at coordinate 5,798,380 of OX421235.1, read as the reverse complement.
GTTGTAATAAAAATCTGTTAGATTGGGACCTAAAGCGAAGCGATGTTTCTGCCAAATAAATCAATTGCTGTGCGCAAGTCTCGCAAAAACTCAAAAGTTGCTTGACTGATTATTTTTTATTTTATTTTTGTTGTATTTCTCATCGTTATGAACAACGTTTAGTATGGGCCAACCCGGAATTCGCGAAAAAAACACCTGTTTCACACATTTTGTCGAGTGTCTTTGTAATTTTTCTATGGAACAGCTTTTTTCCCGAGAATTCCGGGTTGGCCATCGATGACTTCGGTGGGGTTGGCCCATAGTAGGTAAACGTTGTTCATAGCCCGTCATGATGTCATAATTAGCCCTTTCCCTTTCCGTATAACCCTGTATACACGATTGGTTTTAAAAAGCGACCAAAACGGCAGGGCGCAGCTAGTCTGTTAAAAACTACTAATCAATAAATACCATCAAATCACCAAGGTGTAACTACAGACGCTCGCACAAACAATAGAGAATTACTAGCTAAGATGAACTCCGTCGTAATTAACTCCTCGCGTAGATTGGTGTTTGAAGCCGAGTGTATAATTTCTTAATGGTTATAAACTGTTATCTCGAGATAGTGCGGAGCTTCCGTCAAGATGATACAATGAGAGTAAGGACAGTAATGCTTCTGATAAACAAATAATGCTCTGCCCGAGTAAGTATTTTTTGGTAGTTATAATTCTGATTGTCTTGAAACCGGAGGTGAATTGTTTTTTTCTAGGCGCACGTGCTCTATTATAGACCGCATCATTGCTTACCATCAGTCAAGATGGCGGTCAAATGCAAGCCTATCACGGAATAAAAAATAAGTGTTTATTTGTTTTATACTGCCGCAGTTTTTTCGTTGTCGTATCATATAAGTATCAAAAACTGTTTCAATGAAAATCTATACTACACAATGAACTAGAAAATACCATTTCCTTCATAACAAATTTTGAGCAGGTAGAAATAATAGGTTCTTTTGCTTCTTCTGGCTAGTCCCGTACTCTTTCTGCATGCAATATTTTGAGATCACGTTGAGGCCTCATAATTGCTTCCACGGGTGATTTTCAAAATGTGTAGTTACAACGTGGGTTTCTTCAAAAGAGCTGTTAATAGAGTCAAAAAAGGTTGGCAAAGTTTCCGTGATGCCATCGGCGATATAGATATCCATAGACGACAGCGAACGCTTATCATCAGGCGACGCATCTGATTGTTCACTAGTGCTACCAAGTTTGCTAGCGCCATAAGTAAATGTATGGCATTCAAAAAAAATATCTATACTTTGTATTCTAACAGATTAGTCCATACTGCAACAACGACACGCTTCCGCGAATTATTGATTGATCGCCATCGAGAAACGGTGAACGCATCGAGTAATAGGTACTGTTAAGTGTTTTTTCATAAATTATAAGTGCACTTACCTTCAACGCTATAAACAGGCTACAGCAATTAATGCAAATGGACCACAATCTGGCTGACAGCTTCTCCTGATGCAATAATCTTGCTGCTAAAAGCACTGGAATTATTTTTATGGTTATTTACTTACCTATGTTGATACTTGTTTACCTTCTTGATTATCTAGAGTTGTCTGAATAATTAAATAGAGTGAACTGGTAGGTAGGTAATTAAATTCAGTATTTTCTTAATAGTTGTGTTGTACATATTGATAGGTAATTTTATTTTTCAGTTCGGATCAGTAGCTTCGAAGATTGTCTCCTACATTCAAGTAACCAAACTCACAAAACAAATTTGCCTCTTAATACTCAATATGTCACCATCATCATTAGTGTAGTAACATCTACAGGAGATGATTATTGTGTACCTTGCAGTATATGATTTTACTTTAGAAGTGTTAAGATCCTCAGTCGTAGCATCCTACCACCCATAAAATTACTAGAAACACCAAATTCCAAAATCGCCAGCAACAAACCCAACGCACACCCAACACTTCCCCGTCGAGATAACAACAGAGTAAAACAATTACAGTAATTATACCGAAGACTAATATTTACCATGTGTTTACAAGCCGATGTTAGCCGATCGCCCACGCGATGACAGCCGCCTATTACGCCTCAGAGCCTCGCGACTGAATGGTATCTCGTATGTATGTACAAATAACTTTACACACTTGAGAGAATATTGTTAGCGAATGTGTAAGCAATTTTAAGAGCATGTCATAAGTAGATATCAGCGTGCTTATGAACTCGGTTATTGAGTGTAACGTTATCAGTTCATATCGTAAATCAGATGGCACGACAAATTGTAGACCACAGTTGCTTGACCTAATGACAATAGCTGCCAAGTTTTGCTAGAACCATCAAACGGTCTCAGAACTCTGACACTAGAGCTAGCCACTTGGTCTGTTATTTTTAACACATCATTTATGCTTAGACCTCAGATATTTTTCTACGACTTGTTACTTTTTTAAAATAATTTGTTAAATTGTTTTTATTTCTTAAATTGAGGTAAAGACACATAGCTACCTTTTGTTTGGACCGGCAAGCTGTAGGATAATGAGCTAAATACTCCAATCAAAACGAACGATCCGACATCGTATCAAAACTTACAATGTAAATCCGACGACTGCACTGATACATGAATAACCGCTAGTACAGATAAGCAGACATCCTTCTCAGGCCCTTGAAATGTCCATCGGGTCGTTAAGACTGGTCCACGACAAGTGGTAATTGCTTGAAATCGATTTCCGACTTAAGTGCGCTTGCGCATACCAGGATTACGATTTGTATGTTACAATGAAACATGTACATTGGACACTGACCTGTAAAATTTTAACAAAAGTTTGATTTTAGTAATATTGACTACAAGAAATCGGGTTTTATTTTTTAATTAAGTGCATTAGGATGCATACAGAATTAAAAAAAAAATAATTTAAAAAAAAGTTTCGGGGAAAAAATAAGTTAATATCAGCAGTTATCTGTATTACATTGAAGTTTTCATTAAGACATTACTGAGTAAGGCAACTAAAATAGTTTCATTATCAAGGAACACAACTTAATTCCAGGGGGAAGATATATAAACGATCATAAAATTTAATACAAAATGAAACGTTAAAACAAACATTATCTGAGTACACTCGGAGAAACATAAAGTTACTTGTACTGGTGGTCGTTAACAAGAAAGACTGTCCCACACACTCACTTTGCATCGACAGGACAGTGGAGGAGAGTACTAAAACTTCAGCACTTCTAAGAATACAGCAAGATATATTTCTTTTAAAATATTTTCTGTCTAATCAATAACACGGCAAGTTGAATAAAATCTTTTAGAAACGGTAAAACGGTAGTGTTAAATTGTAGAATCATTTTTGTTCCATCGAAAGTCATACCAAGGAGATAGGAACCTTATTGTTCAACTGACTCATAAATCAGAATTATCTTTATTTTGGCACTTTAATTAAGCTCCAAGCGTCAAAATTAAGACGATCCAGATTACTAGTAACTATTAACTACTAATAGGGCCGCAGAAATACAAAAGATCGAGATATACCTATGCTACAATAAAAAAAGTCTACACAGAAGTTAGAAAAGATGGTGTATGATATTAAATTTAATTCAAATTTATTAATTTTTGTAAACTATAAAAATGATATTTGTTAAAATTATGTAACAATTCATTTAATGAACAAAAATATTCATCCATCAAACACGGGATCGATATCAAGTACTGTTAATTATTCAACTGCGTCTGCAGTTTAGATACAATCTCAAAACAGCCCGATTGCAATATCTTTGTATCGTAAATAAAGTGTTATCTTCGAACGTGGTATAAGGATTTGTAATCTCGGGATAATCCAGATCATACCCAATAACGTTGTAGGCATTATTGGGGATCAGGATCGATATATTGCGATGTCAGTCGTCTTGGCAATACACAATTATTTTTACTGTCTTAATAGGATTACGAAGGACATTACGGTCAAAACTTCTGGAGACTTGCAACATTATCGCTAAGCAAATTATTGCCTGTCGTAAAATTTGTATTCATTATAGGAATGAACACAAATTTTACGATAAGCTGAATTTAAAGTATTGACTTTGGCAAAATGTTTTTTCGTTCCAAAAAGTTTTGTATCGCGAAAGCTTTATCGGATGTTTGTTTAAAGAATTTCTTGTTAATTCAACTCACGAACTCATTGTTTCCAAATATAAACAACAGAACAGAATTAGAAAAAATAATTATCGGACTCCCAAATCGGAATAAATTAAACAAAACGAATACTCAAAAATGTCTTCATTTAAGGGACTATCGGAACCAAAGGCACATAAGGAATAAGTAATGTGCTCAAGTTCAGTAATAAATCTTAAAAGAATGCTTTGGCCGTTCCCAAAAGGATACTCTTGGAAGCGTTCACCTTCTATTTTCCCCGTTATTTATGAGCCTATGCTTTATACCAAAACCACGGGCCAAGAATAAAATGGGTAACTAAAATGAATGGCCGTATGTTACCATAATCATAGATTTCCGAAGCGAACTGAATAAGTTCTTTCATAATGAAAACAAATGGGGAAACTGGAAGCTGATGATAAAAGAGACTATCTCAGTAGTTTATTTACAAAATATTATCTCGAATTCACATTAAGGACGTCAGAAACAAAAAGGCCGGCGGTATCTAATCTCGGGACGTGAGTTATGGGGAATCATGAATGCAGTCGTCTATTAAGGCCTATAGCTACCAGACTTCAGTCCCTTCTAAAATTTTAAATTACTGATCGCAAAGCAATGGTTTGGTCTTACGTATAGATCGTGGTGGGTGTTTGGCCTAATAATAAGAATGTGGACCTCCGTCCCTTTTACACGTAATTTACATTAAGATGCCTCCACATTTGCATTTTCGAATAACCTTTTCATAATCGTCACTACGGTGGCTCCCAACTTGGCGATTAGCTTAATGGATTTCTCAATTTAATGAAACTCAAAAACTTCGTAATTGGCTTTGAAAAGATAGAACCGAATTTACGATGACTTACCTACGTATTTTTTCCTTTTCTCGACCGCTTTAGGAAAAAACGTCGATCAGTATTTTATGGCTCTCGAGATAAAAAGTGGGCAGCCTAATAGCAACCTGATTTTTGAAAGCGCAGAATTCTTAGAATTGTCAACGTAGGCGGTGTCTTTGATTCCATTAGATACCTCTGATTTGGTCTCTACTCGATTTAAAAGCCTGAGTTGTATGAACTATTACATAATCTGTGTTCAAGTGCTCGAATACCCTAATGCCGACTCACAGACGACATTTTTAATGTTTTTAAAGGAGGCCATTGTTGTGTTCCGTTATTTGAAAGCGTATTGGTAAAGTATTTAAGCCTGCACGGTCGGGATGATGACAATGATCGAAATGAAGGGTTCCTCGGTTTCTCCGGGTTTCTAACGCACAAATCTTTTTGTTTGATCAGGCGTTTGTTGACAACAAATTCGTTGACGTTAATCCCTAGACAATAGCTCGGTTTTATCCGGGGACTGGGCTTAATGACGGCCAACGGTATCCTTTTAAAGTAAAATTTAATCTCAAAGTCAATATTTGTTTTTATTCTTTTTGAAGTTGTACATTTTGGGTATGTTAAATGAGAAATATGTACAAATTAGTTTTTCTTTACATAGGTAATTACCATGGTTCACCATGGTAATTAAAATTATCTGTTAAATCAAATAAATTGTCCTATAGATTATGTATTTATCTAGTGGTATTTCTGATTACAAATATCTTCACAGATAATTTGGAGATCAAACAAAAAAAAAACTAACTGCCAAGAAGTCGTTTGTAGCAGGCCTGCCGCGAAACTTGAAGAATGGCATGAAAAACTTTAATCTCACCGGAGGTGTCAGAACCGTTCGTTAGGCGTCATTCTTCTGCTCCATTCTAAACGATATAAATTACCGAAAGCATTTAGTTTTTTGTTCAATTCCGTCCTCGCCTACTTACCAAAATACAGACAGAGGGACTTTTAACATTAAAGAAACAAAAGACATTGAGAACAATGCCTGAATGGTTACTTTTTTGGGAGACCTGATACAAGCTTTGTTGAATCAAACCACAATCTAATTTGGCAGAAATATTTATTTATACTCGTTAAAGTCAGCTTCGTCATTTATAGCAAGTAATATTTTTATGTACAAATTCGAGTGAAGGTACTAAATTAATCACAAAAATAAATTAAGTAATTAAACTACTAACTTACACGCTATGTCAATTTTGGTTACTGGAAAACCAACTTTTTAATGAAAATATAATTTTGGTCTTTTTCCACTACGTAATGAACTAAATGTAACCTATTTCATTTTAACTCTAACATCAATCAAATAACTGTATGACTCTATAATGAAGAATATTTTTTTTAAATTTATAATTCACAAGGAATAGGTGAATTTAATCTTTGAAATGTACTTAAGTAATAATATGAGTAATAACGAGTAAAATTCCACAAATAACTCTAATGCCAAATGCAACGAAATTTCTATATTACGATACATCCATCCGTAACAATTACAAATATTTTCTGTCGAAGGCCAAGAAAAATATACTCTGTCACACTTTTATACAATGTTCTGAATATTTACAAATACATATACAATTATTTTTATTGCTGAAGAAGACATCGTAAAGTTCACTATGAAGTTAGAACTTCATCAGTTTAAAGTCAAGTTGTAAAATAAATCTAACAGCTACTTGTAACTAAACAGTAAGGACTAGTTGTAAAAATAGTTCTAGCATTACACAGTAAATCTAGGCATCATTCAATTTCAGATTCTCCACAGAGCTGTCAAAAGGAAGATAAACACCAAATTACTTATCCCGAAGACACTACACGCACTTTTTTATGAGCTTAGTATGAGTAATATTTACAAGCGATAGTAATCGATTTCGTACATAGAAAAATTACTATTTAGGTACTTATAATTTTCTTAACATATTTACAATGCTATGTTTTCTGGTGTTAACCTTACTGTGTGTCATAATAAATACATTTTTTAAACTATTCACTTTAATGTACAATTGCCTAACTCTACGAAAATTACTCGGGTAATTTGATTACAGCAGCTGTTTCTCCTATGTACAATTATGTTGAGTTTCAAAGTGTTCATTATAACATTACACAACGTACACGAGATCTCACAAAAAACGCAATTTAACTTTCACTACTCCGAGTTTTTTTATTTTCATTTTGTATCACATTATTTTCGTCATCACTCAATCGAAGTGTCTCTCACGAAAACGTCTAAAAGCTTTAGGAACTGAAGACACGGTCTTCTACCGATAGCATGTCGAAGCTGTGACGTCAAACGACGACGTCTCGTGAAGCCGGCTCGTTGGAAGTCACTTCTGGAGCTATCACAGGCTGAAAGCAGTGCGCAGCCGGGGTGAAATCCTCTACGAGTTTTCGTTTGAGTACAGAAGAAGAACCGACGTAAACATTGGTCCCGGGAAAGGTGCCTCGCCGCCTCCGCCTCCAAACGATAGCAGCCAGAACTGCCAGTGCAAAGGCAACCATAGCTGACAAGCAGCCTAGGACTAGTTCGGAATCAGGTGCCCTTTCAGGCACGCGTTCTCCTCTCATAGAGCTCACAAGAACGGACATCAGTCTGTCTCCTTCGCTTACTTGAACATCTTGGACGCTCTCTGTAGACACTCGCTGAGCACGGCTCGTATCAATTGTCATCGTCTCAGATCGTTCATTATCTACTCCAGGCGTTCGAGAAACTAATTCCACTTGTATATGATAAATCGTATCAGGCCACAGTGACAGAGTAACTCTAGTAGAATCTGTGAACAGATTACCCTTGAGACCACCACCATCTACTTCCCAAGTTACCAAATATACGCCGCGTGCTATTCTAGGTTCCCAGGCAATTTCTCCAATAACTAAGACTTTTTGGTGAATAAGCGATATTTCTTTCAGAGTCCATTTATGTTCGTCGTGGTTAGAAGAGTTGGTGTCGTGGGCAACCCAGGTTTCATCGGGGCTGTAGATTGTGACGAGACCTTGTGGGTCTACAACGAGAACTCTTAGTAAAGCGCCTTCGTTATTAGATGGCACTCTGGTGGCGAGTGCTTGAGTTTGAATAATTTGTCGCCAAGGGCCTTCTGCTGCTCGGCGCATGACGACGTATACCAATGGTACGGGGCGAGACGCGGCGCGGGGAGCTGGTGGTGGCCAGCGAGCTAAAGCTCCACTGACACGCATCACTCCCTCGCCCTTCGTGTGGATGACTGGCTGAGTTTGACCAGCTCTAGCTGCTTCCACATGGAACTGGCATGCAATTTTACAGCCAGGGAACTGTTGACAAAACATTGTTGTTAATAAAATTAATCATTACAGTTTACTTTCATCACACTGATAGGTAGTAATATTTCAGATTATTTATAAATTCCAATTTAAAAATAAATTACAAAAATTACATTATAAACTTACGCAGATATCTTTTTCTTCACACACAGCACCCCAAACTTGATAATTTGACTGCAGAAGCTCACAATTCTCCCAACACTGGAACAAAAACAGGCGCTATAATAAACACGCATCAAATCACAACATCATCGCAATAAAACGGACTCTTTGAACTTGCTTAATTTACTATCATAGATCATTCTGATCATTACGACAAATGGGTAGCGGGAACTGACACTAACAAATTCAAAACTTTAATGCTCACAAGCAATGCATTGAAACAATTTTTTTTTGTCAAATTAGTCTATCGGACGGCTGTTGAAGCTGTGAAGACTTGTGTAGATACAATCGTTTGTCATTGCTTTGGGAATTGGGACGAGCTCGTTAATAGTGACACCATAGCAAAAGAGAAACTGGAAGATCATAAACAAAGTTTGGTTAAAATCAGACAAATTTTGTAATAACCAAGATTTTGGCTTTGCAAAGTGAGCGTAAACAAATTAATCAAAATTTGAAACTTACTAAATTTATCTATCTTTTCACCTACAATTGCTAGAGTTGAAAATGTTGAACAGCTCTTCAACGCAAATTTATAGCCAGTCATAATAACAAACATCGCTTGTAATCCAGTGCTTTTATTACAATATTGTCCAGCGCATCATCAAAGGGCCAAATAGGTCAACTAAAATCAATACAACGTCACATCTAGCCCAATTCTAGTTAGCCGTACCCAATGCTGCATTTGTCACTAGGACTCATTAGTTGGAGTTGACGTTAACTTGACGCTCCTCGGTTGGGTAAGCTTTAATAATTATAAGAGCGAGCGAAGCGAAGTTATTAATTACTGGTATTGACAAAACGCTCTCGCTCGGATTCCCGTGTTACGTTTGAAGTGGGGATTTTATTGATTTATCTACTGTAATAACGCTGATACTTCTCCGGTTTCGCTTTTCCATTGACACCGTTTCAGCACTCGCGGCGGGTTTTAATTTTCTTTTAATCAGAATCGACAGTATACATCTTCATAGTAAATATAAATTACGTGTCAAGTTGTTTGTCCGCTATAGACTCCTAAACTACTTAACCGATTTCAATCAAATTTGCAGTCCGTGTGCAGTTCGATCTAACTTAGGAGATAGGATAGCTCACATCTCAATTTATAGTAAAAAAACAAGAAAAATTAGAAAATTTAAAAATACTTAAACCATAATTTAACTTTAGCGCTTTGGACAATGTAAACTTTTTGAATGTAACTTTTGACATTTGACATAGAATTGACGCAATGGATTTTTTTACCAATTCGAATTAAATAGTCATCGTTAAGACAGGACAACGTCTGTCGAGTCAGCTAGTATAAATATAAGTATCTAAGTAGCTCAAGCTCACTGATTGCAGTCTATGTAATCCAGCCTACTGAACTAAGATATAAAAATATATAAACAGGGTTCTAAGGAAAGCTAAGCTAATGTATGCTAAGCCGGAAAGGGCTTATAGTACTCATCATTATCAACAACTTTTACTATAGGACCAATCCGAAATTCGCAAACAAAAATCAACTGTTCCATACAACAAGAACATTATTTTTACAAAACAAAAAACAAAAACCCGACTTCAAAAGACCGACTATTGAGTTATTCATCTATTTGTCGCGCACGTACTTAATGCAAATTTAAGACTTATATGGTTTTCTCATGGATACCATTATCAGAACTGGACTAAATTGAAATGGGACCAAATGGGAAGCGACAGCTTTCTAATAAAAAAAGAATCATCAAAATCGATTCACCCAGTCAAAAGTTATGAGGTAAACAAACATAAAAAAAAAAAAAAAAAAAAAACATACAGACGAATTGATAACCTCCTCCTTTTTTGAAGTCGGTTAAAAATGTCAATGACACTCGACAAAATATATGGAATAGCTGATTTTTTTTCGCGAATTCTAGGTTGGTCTCATAGCAAAAGTTGTTCATAATGATGAGTACTATGAACTCTTTTCGGCTTTGCATACCATTCCCTTATAACTCTGTATTTCATTTAGCTTCCTAAGCTTTCAAGAGGATTAAGGATCTAACACATCCATAAAAGTATGTGATGTATTTTATTGCGATGTTAAAATCTTAACTAGCGCTCTTTTAAGGACAAGATTGGTGAAGCTATTAAAAACTAAGCTCGACGGACTAAAATTAAAGTTTAGTTGAATGATGGCTCTAACCGACAGTTAACGGTCGCAGCTTTCAATCCTTTTAGTCATAAACAAGAATGGTTAAAGTTAAACTAATCTTTATGATTAGTGAAGTAACTGCAGTCGTCAAGACTAGAATGGTTATTTTTGATTGTCTATGAATGTTCAAAAATGGTGGGAGAGAATTTGTGTTATTTTAACTTCTTCTGTGATGTCAAATATAAATTATAGATGTTAAAAGGCCTTGAAACGTATTAACCCTTGTTGCCCATTCACTTAGACTTAGAAATTTAATTATAGTATGGATGGCTGTATTAATAAATTTAGATGTTTTATATAATACAGACGAATAAGACGAATCTAGCAATTTTTCCCATTTTTATACTCATACTGATAAATATGATAAAAATTTCCAAATTTACCCGGTGTTTCTTTACCTAGAGGTGAAAAAGGGTGTGTTCCTTCCAAGTCGAATTCAGTACAGAATAGTCATTTCCAGTTCTCACCCTATCTAAGACACTCTAAGTTTAGAAAGTTCTAAACTAAAAACCATTTCTATTGCCAGTCCCCCAATTTGCCTTAATATTTAGGTATTCTAACACTTACCATAAAACAGTCAGGGCCTTGCAAACACGACGACTCCCCGCTGGGCCGAGGCGCCGTGAACTGCAAACAAATAATACAAAACGTCACTCAAAATATACTTTATTGCTATTTAAAAGTTTAATTTTAATAACAATTTAAGTTGAACAACAAATACTTTGAAATATACATACAGGGTTATTTCACCATCCCATCAAACGGCTGTCTATTATCTGTTTGATATACAGGGTAGTATATTAAAAAATTACCTTGTATGTAAAAATCCATAACATTATAAAAACCAATTAGGTAGCTTCAGACTGTTGGCTAAGACATTATCCGTTATTTCAAAGCATTCATTGTAAAGCTGTTAACAGTAAACTAAACTTCATAGTGAGACCAACAACGCATAGAAAACAGTCCGATAGTTAACCTTTATGTTTCTTCAGTAACATTAGTAATACCATTTCACACTGTAATAACTTGCGAAGACTGTAAATTTCACACCTAGAACTCTATTGTCATGAGCTCCATCTATAAAAGGCGACCAATTCTCAATAAATCACAAGTAACTATACATGGCAATATGTTTTGTTCAACAAGCTCAAAGGTTAATGCATGTAGTTGCATAATTAACATACCTACCTACCTGTTAGTTATGGTCTATAACTTTTCTTAGTCTGTTGTTGAAAATCTCTCTGTAAAGTTTAGTTATTTTTGTTTATTTAGGACTTGTTAATTCTTGTGTTGAATAACGAATCGCTTTAGAATATCAGCATAATGTTCTGAAACTGCGTTTATTGTTTTTCTATTACGAAAAAAAAATACATGTTTCAGTAATCAATTTAGCACGTTATTGATTATATTTTAGTATTCTGGTTTTAATTTTTTTTTTTTAATCATTCGCGATTTCATTAATGTCTACAAAAAAAGGCGTAAGAAATAATGACATCAGGAAAAAAACGTACTCGTATGTACTTAACTAAAATCGAAAAGATGTACTGTCATATTTTAAATTATAAATTATTATGAGAAACTCGAAAATGCTGTAACTTAGGGGTAATGACACTCAAAGACAATTCCGAAAAGTTAACCGTCACAATAAAACCGCGTCATCAAATCCCTCGAAATACTTAATTAACTCCGCACTCTCATTCCAGTAAGTCTATATAAAAAACTTAATTATTCGACGGAACACCAATACATTATTCGTTATCTGCGCCCAGAGAGGGTTTTATACCCGAAAGAAAAAGAATAAGCGTTCAATTCGAGCAGGCCAGTTTAATGTATTTGATAAAAGTGACAGCCATCTGCTTACCGTCGGTCGCTGGGTGCCTTTAATTGCCTGATATACCATTGGGAACGAGGATCGGACAACGGTGGCTCAAATGTCAAACGCTTTAAAATGTCGTGAGCTTGGGTCATTGGCTCTGCTTTCGAATTTTCACCATTGATTTTGCAGAAGAAGTTAGTAAGTTTCACGTTAAAATATCGAAAACTTGGATATAAGCTTAAGTCAAGTCAAGTAGCTAAAGTTAAAGTTTAAAAAAACTGTCGATTAGAAATAAGCTGATAATCTTCAAGCGGTAGAACCGGTTTTCTTGAGTTATTAACCGACTTCCAAAAAGGAGGAGGTTCTCAATTCGGATGTTTGTATATTTTTTTTTTTAATGTATGTTCGGGCATAACTCCGTCAAATATAGACTAACGACTCCAAAAATTGTTAAATTTTGTTATAGGTTAGGAAGGTTAGGTTATATAGGTTAGATTGATTTAGTATTATGTTATACTTTTTAGGGCTAATAGGGAGTTTTTGGAAGTTGGTTTCTTTTTTGTTAAAAAGTTTTTAGCTAAAATCAAGTCGCCTTTTGAACAAATAACATAAAAAAACAGTTCTGCTATTTTGGAGCTACGATGCCACAGACTGACACACACGTTAATAGCACCAATCTTTTTTACGTCGGGAGTTAATAATAGTCGAAATAGACAAAAACGCATTTTATACTTTGATAATGTGGTTCGACATCATGAAACAAAGAGAGATAGAATAAATAATAAAATTTGAACGTAACCCGAAGAAGGCTCTATAAAAACAAATTTGCGGGTAATATAACAGCAATGAACATCAACATTACTTTTAGAAAGCAGGTAACATTAACAAGGTAGCAAAGGAAAACAAAACTACTCTTACAGTTCACTATCATTGCGGCTAATGATGCCAATCTGTGGCAAAGGCCATCAAACGTCTCTGCTCGTAAGCTATTATTACACGTAATCATCGTAATTTTTCACACAATTTATTTTTTTGACCCACGATACGACTCACAAGTGTTATTTCACGTCAAATAATGACAACAAAAAACACACTCGAGATTGCTTACGCTGCTCACCGCGCTACAGTAAAAATAACCCGCATTTTTATTATAATCTCATTTGAGCGCGTCTAAAAAATAGGCCCCATAACTCAGACAAAATTAAAAATATATTTCACACGTCTTTTGCTGATCTAGGCTAATAGATCACTCTTTATTAGCTTGCATAATTGGCTTTAACTTTCACCTTTCATAATAAAATCAACAATGAACTCCTAACCAATTCAATTATTAGGAGTATTGCAAAACTTGAGTCGAAGAGGTTGAAATATGAAAGTTAAACAAAACAAAAAGAAATGAACTGAATATACTTCGGTAACTGCAAAGGGAAGTGAGTGAATAATGAATGACGGTGATTGAAAACAGCTCCGTCGAGTGGCCTCGTATTTATGTTAGATGCCGCCGCAGATTACCCCTTTGTTAATCAAACAACGCTTATTGAATATTATTTAATTAATCTTTCGTATTTGACTTCCATATTGACGAATGGAAATTCAAAACTCAAAGCGGAAGATTAAACTTGGAATAAGTTACGATTGAATTCTCAAAAGATAATAAATGTTATAACACACATTCTAATAGCTGTTTAAGCCGACCGTTAACCCAAATGGAAAATTAGGGTTCGGAGATAGATTACGTTTTTAAAACGATCCAGGATCCTGCGCCGACACTTAAAAGTTTACTTAAATCCATTAAAGATAATCGTCTATAAGTCGGGCCCGGGGCTGCGCCTGGGCAGGAACTAATCGATCGAAGGCACACACGAGGCCATTTACAATCAATCCATCAGCGTTTATGTAACCGCGTAACTACAGATGATCTACAATTTATCATTTTGTTTTGTGAGTAGCGGCTGCAGTGAACGCTCGCTCTTGGGGGTCAAACGGAGCTTTTCAAATGCCAGCCCTACGAAATACGTAAACAGTTTGTTTCCTTTCAATTAATCAATCAGACTTACATAAAGTAATTGCAAGAAATACAGAAAACGAGTTTGAAATTGAAATTAGCTACGCCGCAAATCCTCCCACTCAAATCTCGTTTCCAGTTTCGAGGTGGCATCAATTAAAGTCTATCAGAAATTGCGATCTTATCGCCAACAATAAACAATGGCTAGTGCGACATTTGCATGTAACGCAGATAGAAGGAAAACATTGAACACTTAGCAGCCTCCCAGAGAATGAAGCAAAAAGGGAATGAATTATGATTTCGCATAAAGATAAAATACAATCTAAGTCAGCGCGCCAAATGGTGAAGAAAAAATGAAATTTTCTCGCCAGAACAGATACTGCGACTCAAGTAGCGGAACGTGAAATACAGGGAAACATAGTGTATTTTATCTTGGTAAGAACGACCATAAATCGGAGATAAAGAGTTCGTATCCATAAAATATATGTGACGCGTAGATTGATCGACTTTTTCCCGTAATTCCGCACTTCCTGAGTCCTTAGTCGAAAGTTCTCAATCGCAATAAAAGTGGAATTTGAGTCACAAAGTTTTCTAACAGAATAAAACTGACCCAATATAAAATCCCGAAGCTCAAAGTAGAAATTGGTAAATGTGTGCGCTGTCTCTACCGTCCGCTAGTTGTTATTTTATTTGATCTGCAGTAGGTAAACTCTATTACTGGTCCGTTTTTACTAGTATAGAATTCAATTTCAGTTCCATTCCTGGGTCTTAGTGAAAACTAGGTTATTTCTGTTCCAAAAGGCACATAAATGAAGCAATACTGGGAAATTTGGTGCGGGATTCCAATATCGGAACTCTACTTAAACTTTAAAATAGAACGGAAAACAATTTAATAAAACATGTTTTTACTCTACCTGTTAAAAACTTTATTTGCGTTTGCTTTCATTCGAAGCTTTTAATAGCTGGTATAATGATGGTACAATATCATAAACGATTAATGAAAAATATGTCCCCGTTGGCAATAAAAGATGGCATCGACATCATTAGGTCTCGGCCATGATATGAATTTTTCATGAAATATGGTCTCGTACTGCGCTCGTATATTGTTGAGTAGAACCTCTACAGCTATAAATGTTATTATTTTTATCAGTTCCATTCCATGTTTTACTTTTTGCGCTCGTTCAACGGACCACAACAATTTTATCTTGACTTTACAACGAGTCTATAAAAGTTTCAAAGTCAGTCGACGAAACGTGAGAGAGAATAGCTTTGTTAACCTTTACAAGAGGTTGTTGTATAACATTTATAGTAACAACACGATACATATAACATTTCGTAACATTGGATTTTTCTTCTGTCTCGTCGATAACATGAAATTTAACATAGACTACGAAAAGTGTTGACCCATTTACGAAATATGGACGCATCCTGCCAATTTACTTTATTGATGTTATATTATAGCATCATTAAGTTTTTATATCCATTACCTTTCAGACGGACCGCCTATAATTATGATGATACCATTCCCGTAGTCCTTAAACTATTTATAAAATTATACCGGTATAAAATCTGCTCCGATAACATAAGAATGATGATGTGTATGAACTCAATAGCTTGATTGGTATCTACGATGTCGTAAATAATGTCGGAGTCTTTATAAACAATTTGTCTGCTTAATTTATGAAAATTGACACAATCAAGGAACATGACTTGTACGTGGTTATTACAGATGATAATGGGACAGTATCCATTATGGAACATGTATTATTAACTTAGAAAACGTCAAGACTGTGTTTAAATAAAGCTGCGACTTCTAATTGCGACCATTGTGAAGCAAGAAGAATTATGTACAGAGCTTCATGCTAAGTTTATGTAGAAAGTTGAATTAATGCCACACCTTGGTACTAACAATGATATAAATGGTCACAAACACGTCCCAAATTTGATCATACGGCGAATAAATTAAATGGGAACACAATCAAGGATTAAATTACCGCGTTTATTCTGCCTCCCACACGAGCGTCGCTACACATGTGCGACACATCGCTCGCAGCCGGCCGCCGTCGCCCCGCGTTATGTATGTAGGTGCCTTAACATATAATATTGTGGCACATTGTGCGGCTCCGAGACCGCATATAAATGCGCTGAGAGCAAATAAAACGGTGCTATAATTTCAAATCATACGGACAGAGAATGGGTGTGGACGGCGCTCTCATTGTGTGGAAATGATGTAACCGCTATTAAAAGTGTGGGCCGTATCCCTTGAATATTTCTTGCGACGAAGACGTCGTAGGGTCATATCGGTATTTTATATCTCACCGGAGACAATAGCATACGTTTCCAGCTACATTACTTGCTCTGCACGTTAAGTGGCGGCGAGCCCGCATTTCAATATTTCCTCGGTCTACTGGTATTGCTCTCTCCGATCACCTCCTTAAATATTTATTATATTCTAAACTACGCAACGATACATTTTGATTTATGTTGAATACTATAAGTAAGTGTAATGAACCGGGAGAATAATTTCCATTAAGATTTGTTACCTGTTCAAAGACCAAATATAAAATCGAAGACTGATTTTTATGGCGACGTCGTACACTGTTACAAATGAAACAACGACGATAAATTCAAATTCTTTATGTAAAATAAAACGACCAGTTTTATAGCACAGTAAAACGTTTTAGAATTAGTGGTGTCCAAAAACAATATTTCGTTACCGTAGTAAAGATTCGATTTATTTGGTTAACCACTAGAAACGTAAACGCAGCAGAGCAAACATAACTCGATGCGGACTTTGTAATAAATTAAAGATAACAGTGTACGTTTAGATTTTGTTCCAAGCGTTGAATCCTAATCTCTTGCGTATCAACCACGTGCCATGTCTACTCCGCATACTTAAGCTTTCGTCACAAATATTTCTCCTCTACGATACAGACATGACATGTAAAGGATTACGAGAAACTATTATATTCTGTTTAGTTTCGGAGGAACGCCGACCAAGTTTAATGCCGGATTTGAAACTAATTTTGGAACGCTATTTCAGATCTGGCGACATAAGCCTGGCAGGTAAACTCTATGAAATCAACAGCAGCTATCAATTTCGAATCTCATAATTAATTCATTCTAGACGCTGCGTGATGAATCAACGTTTCTGCACTAAAATAGTATAACAAGTTTGTGATTTTTCATAAACCGATTAAGACCAATTCTCTGAAATTTATTGAGTCAGGACATTTTTGTATCCGATGTGGAAAACATAATTCGATTTTGTCCTCTTCTGACAAATGACGCATTGTATACTTTGTCCTTTTCTCCCCTGCCTTGTCAGTTTTTGTGAGTCTCCCAAGTTCTCTGGACCATGTGACAGATGTGCGCATGGCTGAGGTTGCTAACGAACCATGTTTCGATTGGAATAATCAATCATATCTTTGATTGTTTGACCGCCAGTTGCTCGTAGTTTCAAAATATAATTTGAGAAGTCATTACGTTGCCATCTGAAATCACTGCTGTAGATTGATCTAAGTGTTTGAAGTAAAGCATTTTTTCTAAATACTTGCTACTATTACAAATTTTCCAATCGACTTTAAAGAAGCCAAATTGATAGATTGATATCATTTGTGTATTTTGTACAAAAATACGTCAGATTAAAATAATTTAAAATAGCAACGTAACGAATTCAAAGGTCCCTTATTCGAGATAAAGCTAACACAATCAAGATGCAAGTCGAACGGAAATCGCGTAGAATGCAACCTCGATGCTAGGACCGTTACGAACCGATATCTACACCGAATCCGATTGCTGCAATGCGAAAATTATCCGCAACCGTTCCTGCGACCGACAGTACTCGTGGCAACCCCGCTAAGGTACAGCGGAGGCGTAAAGGGGTCTTAGAAATGGTTATGTCTCGCAATGTATCTGATTTAAGTTGTGACGCGTCGTTTATATAGCTTACGGTGGGTAAGATGCGATCAGTTTATTTCTGTTTATGGTTATTCGATGTCTAGTATTACTTGAGTTCTCTGGTACGCCTCACTATTTTACAGCGGCTATTTGTAAAGACGCTTGCCGAGCAAAACTTCGAAGGCGGGAGCACGTGCTCGATTTATTCGAAAATAAAAACAAAGTCACGTAAGTTCTGGAACACGATCAGACGTCGATATCAGATACTGAGAGAATTTTGTTCACGAGCGTACCTATCGATCAGAATCGTGAACAATAGAGATATCATTAGGCCGAATGTACAGTTGCACGAAACACTTACTCGGATCTCACAATCCGAGGCCCCATTGATCGGAATCGCTGATGAGAACAGGAATCCGACCCATATCAAACGTAATAATCATCTAATGAGATTAACGCTACGCTTTTATTTTTGTACCTAATCTGGAGCGCACGAGTTTTTTACGATTGCGTTTACGACCGGCGCGGCGAAGCTTAAACTTATCAAAGGCCATATTTCAAAAGCATAAAATAAGAAGAGCAATTAAAGGGTTCGTAACCGGGTAAGTAAAATGGCCGCATTCTCTTACAAATATTTATGTAGGCGGCCGTGTAAACAGTAGCGCTAAAAGCAAAGACATGCGTTTAATCCAAGACAAACACGCTGAAAGAATTACAAGAGTGGGACACAAACACCATAAAGTTCTTTCTCCCTAAGGGTAAACAGGAGGTAAGTAATCCTTCGTAGGTGCAGGGACTAGGCCTATTAAGGCGGAGTGCTACTGGAAATGTAAATGACTTACTTAGAAATTCTACTGTGGATTAACTTTGGATTTGCATATGTATACGACTATACCTGATAAGCCAATTGTTATTAAGTGTCCGCGTTGAAGTGGGTTCTTTATGGATAGTACAGAGCTTTCAACACCTCACACTAGATATAACTAATATCCTTTGCTTCGTAGAGCTAAAAAACCATGATCTTATTTTTATAATTAGCGTTAATTACTCGTAAACACAATGTCACATATGGTTTTTACCCATTCAACATTTTATAAATTATAATATATTTTACACATAAATCTAGCAAATGTAAGAAAATACATTATTTGCAAGTTTTAGAGCCACGCATGCATGCATCCTTTAAGTACGCAAGTAGGCGTTCATCGTACAGACAAAGTGCTCTAGTCTAGTAATTGTGACTCCACCTGCTTTAGCACACCAGTGGGTAGGGGAAATGCGTGTGAAGCAAGTGGGATCGCAACGCATGGGGAGGGTAATGTGTAAATGTATGTAAACACGCACACCATAAAAAGAGTACTATTAGAAACACTCACTAGCAAACTTAGTACTTGAGCTCAGGCGGATGATGATTGTATCTACGCACACGCACACAGGCGTGACTTATCTTTACCTTTCTTTTTGCACAGGAAGTATTAAACTAATATTAATACAACCCTAGAGTATTCTATTTTGTTACTTGTCTGTGTATTTCCAGAAATGAATTACTTGCAAACTAGTAAACGTAACCAGTAGTAAGTCCTTGTCTTAGTAGGTAAGCCGTTCCCCACGATATCCAATTTTGTCGTCACAATTTTGATAGGTATTGCCACTTCATGATTCCGAGATTTGTGGTCCGTTGTAAAACTGTCAGTCCGTGAGTTAGGTCCACTAGAATTTGAAACGGATACATAATTCAACGCAATCAAAACCAGTGAGCAAACAACCGTTGGTCGTATTTATTATGTACGCAACCCTACAATACATACATAAATTATACCCGTTTACCTGGTTACGATACGCAAATTTAACAAGACGAGAAAGCTGGGGCAGACTCGGTAACTAGCTAACTTCCAGCCGTTTAATTTATAGCCAATTAAGTTAGTGTTAAGCTAAATAAACTGACATGAAGATAGCACAAGTAACCGTATTACTAAGTATCCGCCCCCGATAGCCGAGCGGAGCCGACGACGTCGTGTGGGCGCATGTCCTCTATAAAAGCGCCGTCGACGGAACTACCTCTTAAATTACCCGGATTATCTTCCAATGAGCTTTGATATTGCTGCAACGATGACAAGTACACGAGTACTTGATTTATAATATTAACTACTATAAAAGCGCCCTTCAGAGTTATAGCTTGAGGTCTTGTTATTCATTATGGAATCGAATCCCAAATGAGGATTAATAAGGATTTATGTTCGCGATGGCAGACTGAGAATTTTCCATTCGTTGATTAAATAAAGTACGCCGAACGTTTCCTATTCATCTGTCCGTGTCCGCGTTTGTACTTCAATCTTGGGAAGGTTAATTTATTTAAGCTTCAGCATTGTCGAGACGTAAGGAATTTAACATCGAAGTGCAGTCTTAAAATCATTTTAGAGGCAAAGTTTAAAATGACAAAGTTCGAGACGGCGCGCGGCGAGTAAAAACCAAAGTTAAGAAGGCCAGATGCTGCGGACAGTTGGAAACAACTGGCCGGAGTTGCTTTGTAAAAAGTAAGCTTTTAAAACCCTCGACCGTAAATCAATAGAGTTCAGAGGAAGAGGAAGCGTAAGGCGGATATTTACGGTGGTGTTGCCACTATGCTCTCTGCGATAAATCTCAACAGCACGCTTTGTAGCTCAGCTTTATGGAAGCGCTAATCACTAGGAGGTGGAACTAGCTGATACACTAAGCTGCGGACTCGAAACTATCTCTAAGCCTATTCATCTTCTAACCACGATATGAACAATGCCATAACTTTATAGGACAAAGTTTACGTAAGTCATCTTAAGATTCTCTGTACCACAATATTATTTTAAAGGTTGGAAACCTGTCTATTGTGTGCTCGGTATTACGTAAAGATACAGAAGAAAGGGTAAAGCATTTTTTGTTGGATAAAATCGTCATGGTTCGATTGGTATCCAATTTACTTAGTGTAAAGCGGCATCAATGTAGCTACCTGATGCTTTGTCGCATGGTCACGGCAACGTCTCTCGAACCATTTGTGAAGATATTAGCTTCTTATTTATGTAGCCTGTAATTAAAATATTCGACGTTATCGAATTCGATAAAAAGTCTATTCAGAGACTGATGAACCTAAATTGGATGGAGGAAGTTAATGCAAGTAACTGTTGTACGATACCTACGATAGCTTAATGCCAAGAGGGTTACATCATAGGTTGTCTAGCTTCCAACCTCGGTGTTATCTTGCACGAAATGTTTCTCAAGAGAACTGTTTCGCGGAATTTCCTTTAGGAAACTAAACTAATGTTTAAAGTAATTATAGCAAACTAATTGCTTTGCCTTTATCCGAGAAATAAGATTAACCTACCCCATTGTTGATCATCGTAGTTTTTAGAGGATTTGTTGTAAAGGAAAAACAAAAGATTGTAATCCGTAAGACAATTGAAATTACTAAGTGAATTTTTCGCAATTATCTTTGAACAAAGACTTTTGAAGAAACTGTTTTAGTAAAAGAAAAAAGATTTATCTGCTTCCCGAGTCGGACTAGCCACTTAAAGCATAAACGCTACTTAATTCAGCTAAAACAAAGGCGGCTAAGTAAACTCCTTGCTACCAGCATTTTGTGCGAATAAATACAAGCTTATCTCCAAAGCGAACGCTATCTGCCTAATTCTAAGAAGCTAGATTGTAGACTTGAAGACTAGATAACATAAAGTAAGCTTTCTAGAGTTTCTCCTGTACCTACGTGATCACGAAGTCCGCGTCATACCGCAGATAGCAGACCCAAGTTTCTGTATTAACCGCATTTTGAGTTAAAATTTTGTTACGGTTAGCTGTTTCGTATAATCTGTATTCGTAGTTTCCAACAGAGATGTCATCAAAGGCTTGTGAAACTAGATTATCACAAAGGATGGAACCATTCTTGTGGTGGATTTAACGAGAAGTCTAAGCAAAGCTTTGTCCTCCTTTCAAAAACGGGCGTCGCGTCGCTTCTGAATAGGATTAAAATCAGTCTTTTAATTCTATAAACCAAAAAACTATTAGAATGTTCAGCATGAAAACAAAAACATTCTAAGTTCTAAGAGACATTTTGTTCTTAATTAATGATTATTACGAATTATAGCCTTTCAGAGCCTTTATTTAAGTCTATTGATACAGTTTCAAGGTCAAAGCTGAAGATTATGTAAAGTAGTAGTAAGTAAGTAAGTAACTGAAGATTAAGTACCAGGGATTAAGAAATAAACAACATTACTAATTGATCCGTTGACCTACCAATTAAGGCTTGTTAAACGGATCTTAGTTAATGTACTGCAGTTAACCGCCAGAATAATCTAGTTAATCATGATTTGGCTTAAGGCATAAGTCATTAGAATCCTATCCAATATTACAAATGCGAGAGTGAGTTTGTTTGATTTGTTTCACGTTGCCAGGAGTATACAGAAAAAATATCATCATCATTGCCGATTTTTGTTACGACGCGGGTGAAACCGCGGGGCATAGCTAAGTTAGTATCGAATGTAAAAGGATGTAAGTTTTGATGTCCATTATGTGATTAAATTCATCGGTTCACTTTGATATTCGATACATAGGTAACCAGGTACTCATTTCATTTTAAAATAGTGACGTGAGGTCTGTTTTTTACATGTAATATTCTGTAGTTATGTTTTTGGTGTTGATATTAATAAAATGTTTGTCTTAAAATAACCTTTAACTTACTCAAGCCTCCAAATCGTTATCAAACGGTCATGTCATTTCTTGTAATCAACTTGACCTTTGAATCGGCACGAATAGCATTTCCTTTTAGGACATTTTGGTTGATGACTCAACTTATTTATTTTTGTGTTGTAAGTCTGTTATCAAGGGAAATGTATTATTAGAAATAGATATATAAGTAAGCCATAGGTGTGAATTAGTGTGTGCCTAGTGTGTGATTTATTATTTAATATAGATACGAGTATAATAAGTATACCATACGCGCTTTGGCATAGGTATGCCAAAGGGTCCAAAAACTCTTCTACATAAAATATTATCATGTTTATGACTTAAAGATGATTAAAAACTGCTCATTTTGAACCCCTTGATCTCTTTACTTAAAGCGAGTTGTCAATGAAAACATCCTGGCTATACAAGAGATTGACTAGGAAACTCTTTGCCCTTAACGTAATGCCGTTTAACCAGTATGCCTGAAATGCAGCTACCAAGTTAAAGTAAGCAACTTAAGTAAATATTCTCAACTTTTATGCCTGATTTGTCATAATAATAAAATCATAAACCTTATCGAGATATACACTGATTCGATACGGCTAGAATGAGCTAGACATAGTAGTATGTATGTAGTAAGTCGATCTCAATGCGGCTGCGGCTCAGCCTGACAAATGGTAGGTCGTGACGTCACACCCAGTATATAAGATTTAACGAAATATGGCTGTTATCTGTAATATTGCTTTTGACATTGTATCCTACTCATATTGTGTTGGGAAAGGTTAGGTATTGGTTGGCTTTAAAATATAATCTTACTGGCTTCGCTAGTTCGTGATTTTGCCCTCTATCCTATAAAATTGTTATTTTTTTCGAGATTAAAAAGTAACCTATGTCCTAATCTAGGGTATAAGCTACTTATATACCAAATTTCATTCAAATCTGTTCCGCGGTTTTTCCGTGATTCAGTAACAAACATCAAAGCGATCCAAACCTACAAAGTTTGACTTTATTTGAGATTAAAACAAGTGACTAATATTATAATTAACTCTATTAGTGATTATTTACATGAGAGTGAAGAGTGTCAAAAATTTAAATAATATTGCTCAAGAATAAGTTAGCTACAAAATCTAAATGAGAAAAAAACTTGTCAGGAATCTTTTTAAGTTTAATGGTGAATGATGAATCATGCCAACGGAATTCGCATTTCCGGTCACGATAGTCAATTCAAAGTTTTTGTATAAATATGTTGTAATATTATTAACAATTTTGATCGCTTATTCATAAGTACAGAAACAAAAAAAAAAAAAAAACAGAAAAACCTTCTGGTATTCGGCAATTTATTCGGACATTTTGATTCGCTACCGTTGTGTTATTATGCGAAATGACAATCTTTATTACAAAGACCGTAATGACAAAACAAACAACTGTCATCGACATAAAAATTTAAAAAAATTTAAAAAGCTTTCACCATAAAATCCGATAAGTTTTGAGTGAGTCGAATAAAAGTCGTATGTAAACTCGGTATCCGAATTAAGTCAGGGAATCATAAGTGGTTCGTAAATGACATTTTAATGGTTACATTCTGCTGTCTTGCATTTCCCAATTACCTGAGGCTTGTGGGTAATTTCGAAAGAATTGAAACCCGAATTTGGGACGAGTTATGGGACCGGTTGATGGCCAGGTTTTGGGAAAAGAAAATGAAGTGAGTCTAATGAATGAGCTTTCGAAGATTGGAAGCTTTGTATGTTAAGCAAAGGAAAAGAGAAACTACATTGTAATATAATAAGTTTTTCAAAAGGGCATCTCAATAATTGAAATAATTTTATGATACCTATATTTGTTATGGTTGGTTACTATTAATTTTGAATATTACCATTAAATTTTTTTAAAATAAGTAATTTTAACTAAGTATTATACTAATCAAAAGTAACGTATAAAAACTTTAGTTAGTTAATAATTTATTTTATAAGAAAAACAAGACTTACCTCCCAGAGTTCAAAGATGGATAAAATAACAAGCAAGATAATTAATATTAAAATTAATACTTCACTGTTTAGTATAAATACAGAAAAACGGTACAATTCAATTACCAACTATTACTCTATAAACGAATAATAATAACGAACATTAAGACGTTAACAATAAAATTAATAGCTACAATTTAGCAACGGCCCGTGGAGATCGTAAACTTAAGACATGTTTTGAATTTTAATAGAACATTTTGATATAGTTCACAAAAGGTAATAAAAATCACATAAACAGTTAACGATTGACCCACTAGGAGGTCTAAAGTCGCATGCTGCTAGTAAAACAACACCAATTTACAATGATCTCTCCGTCCATATGACATTATCAAAGATTAGCCTATCGAAAGGGGTCTAAGAATAGTGGGTTCGGTACGGCACTCCGTCTTATATCAGATAGAGATGGGAAATTTCGATAAAGTCTAGCACATCGTATGAAATATCGGTGAATTAATTATTAACAGACGTAATGCGATTAGTTATCGCGCATTGTGGCGGTAGCTATTGTAATCTGACCGTAGAGATAACGAGAAAGTTCAAAGAATTTGTTTTACGTTTATTTTGCGCTTGTCTAACTCTATGACTATCAAATTTGAAGGGGAAAGGGTGCATAATTACTATTGATAGAAAAAAAGTACCGACCCCGCCACGCGAATACCAATGTAAATGATTTCAAAGCTCTTTGTGCTTGAATTCTCTGTGTTTGTTAGTTTACTTTTCACATGACTGATATAGATAAACTTGAATACTTTGTTTGTGTATGTGTTTCTGATAGACGAAATTTTGTTTGACAAGACGATTTGTTCAGGTATAATTAAGTTTAATAATTTATATCGCACAGTCAGCATCAAAGTTAAACCCAAAGGATTATAAAAAAGTCAATTTGGGATAGTACATTGGTCGCGCGCCTGCAACAATGGCGAGCGCGTTGGACGCGTTCCATTACACGTTCACAATGAACAAATTATAAACAGTCCACCAGCTCCAATAGCCAGCGCGCATCACTTCCTGTGCTATCCATTGTTAGCCTTCAATACAATAACTTTTATTGAATCGATCCTAGAAAATGCTTGCCAAACATTCAATGGGCACATTTATTTGTGGCCTGCGAGCTACGTTGTCACGGAGCGCAGCCAATTTCAATTCCGTCGATTTCCGCTCTACATCAAAAGAAAGGATCGGATGTACGTTGAATGTTTGCAAAATGCTTTCAAGTTACCGATATAAAGAACCTATTATGAAAGGAGTTTGATAGTAACACATTGGGACAAATTTATGTCACCCGAATAATGAGGCTCACGTCCATTCATTACTTACAATGCGGTTACAAAAAGTAACAATTGAAGGAAGTCAGTTTTTCTTGTTAAGAAATTACCTGCAACAAAGAATGCTTTATTTGTAAATTGTGCGGTAAATTGTACACATACAGGGGTGCTCTATATAGGGATAAGCAGAGTAGCTGAGGCGAATGGATTTAGAACAGATGTTTCTGATTTACATTGCACAGCGGCGGAACTTTGCAAAGACTTGGCTAAGATGAAGTAAATCATTGTTATACACTGTAGATGAGTTGTTTGTTACATTTTAGGATGTCAAATGGGATTAAAAAACCATTCAATAAATTTGTTGAAATTGTATCAGTGTTGTATGAAAAACATGTGTAAGCATTCCGAGTTAAAAGGTTAAATATTTTTTTTTGTTTTTAAATGGCTTGCGTTTGCCCATCACTTTGGCTGATGGTGAGCAATGATGCGGTCTACGATGTAGCGCGCTTGCCTAGAAGAAATCAATTCACTCGGGACTTTAACACCACATTATTAGCTATCGACGAACACGTACTCATACAGCTTGAAAATATCAGATATATTTTTAAAACACATTTAAAAAAAAATCTAATTCTGATCCAGAGTTGATTTACTCCCTTTATTCGTTTCCTCTGTCACCAACATTGTTCATATGAATGGGGTCACTCATTTTGAAGAAGTGCCAATTCTATGAACGTACTTTGGCAAGCCAAAGGATGCTTATCATAAGATAGAATTCATACATGACAATAAACATTTCAGTTATTTTAAAAGCGAACGAAATACTTGTCCGCTTTTGTAAAAGCCAAAGCTATAATAATACTATAGAGCTAGCACCTGCGTCTATACAAAAACTTAATTGGTATTCCACTGCTAGCAAAACTACGATATTATGCAGACCATCAATCGCAAACTGTTATTATAACTCTACAATCTAGCCCCATGTAATCAATATGTACGCCATATCGCTACTTAGGAAGTCGTTAGACTATTCACAGTGTAGATGATAGTGGCCATATAACTCGGAATAGCTTATTATACATAATGGAACAACTATTAGGACTCATTTACAGTGAATTGAGGTTGGGTCAACGAACTGCAACCGTTATCTGGTTGAGGAGACAGTTTATAGTGAAACCACATATGGAATTAGATCTGGTTACCCTTAAATAGTTATGGCTTTGTTTAAACCATCAATTCTTTGTAACGATCGCTTGTGCTCTCGTAATGTGTGTCTGTTAATGTCAGCCCCATCATTGGTCCCCACTGTTAAGACCGAATTAATTGAAATAGGTTTTTCATTGTTGCTCATTTTAGTGCAGTCAGAAATTGGAGACGTGACCAAAAGATTTGAAGTTATATTTTAAAGTAGATTGTTTTCAATTTGTCGATTTATATGTAAAATTAATTAATTAGTTGATTTTTAACATCTAGTTTAGCTGTTTTGAGACAAACATGCGACAGGCACTTAGAAAATCTACGGACATGAAGAAAAAAAGACGAAAAAAGAGAGGAAGAGAGTCACTTATGTAAATAAATTTTATTATGCGAACCTATTTATAGTGTACGTCATTAAGTTCCTCGTTTATTTCCATCGTATTATTTCAAAACCGAATGTTCCAATGTTACTACAAACGTACTCGTAAATCAATTGCAATTTATAATTTATATTTGCATAAGCAAAGTAAACATTAGTTCTAATTTATGTCTGATATCAATACTGTTTGTGAAATCCGTTACCTGATATTTTGGGAACAGTTAAATATTTAGTTTGAGATCATTACTTGCGGTATGCCAAAGTTGAAGTTGTATAGCAAATACCTCACAGATATAGTCTATATCTTACTAATACTATTAATGTCAAAGTTTGTCATTTAATCACGCGAAAACTATACCCATGAAATTTAGTATTAAGGTAGCTTACTCCTAGAACATATTTGCTACTTTATATCCCAGAAAATGTATCGGTTCTTGTATGATAGCAGGTGAAACCGCGGGCACAGCAAATAATCCATTCACTTATATATTTTAAAATCAGTGTCACTTACAGTTCAGCCAGTCGACAGTAGTTTTGCTCGTCTAGTAAATTGACAGTGATATATAAAGTAGATAACTAGAAACACACAAACGTCTTGGTACGGTTAGTTTGGTTTGGGTTATCTAGTAACAAGCAATGGCTTTTAACATTTATAATTTGTCGTTAGAATGTAGACGCGCTTACTGATCAAATATTGGTTTCCATAATATTAGTCTAAGTGGTCATCGAAGTAAGTGTACACACGACACTTTAAATAGTCAGCAGTAGATAAGTTGGTGAATGGCAGATGAAAGATTTATAATGTTAGTGAAGTTTGTAAGTAAGGTATGTATGTCTTGCTGAGTGTTTTGAACTAAGCCGACGTTGATTTTATTGCAAAATTTTAGTCATTTGTATCTTAGTAAAAAGGCTTTTATTCTACAACAAATATTTACTGTTTGAAGAGCAACCTTCTTTAAAATAGTGACATAAAGTGAGTTGGTTCGGTTAATTCTGTTGATTGTTTCTTTGACTATTTGCGTGGATTAGTTAATAGGTCGTTTTTTTTGAGGAAGAATTATTGAATTCATTCGTACCTGATTAGATGGTTAAATTATGAAGAGAGCTATGAGTGTGAAGTGTAATGTTGCAAAACGTTTGCTTCCCAAAAAGTTACTGCAATATGCTCCATAAGAAAAAATCCCAAAACCAATGAAGGCCATTATAGCAAAGTATAGATAGCTACTAAAGCTCAGTCAGTTGGAACACGTACTAAACCTTTTTCACGAAAGGTTTCTTGCTTATTTGCATATTAAGGGCAAAACAGAAACTCCCACTGAGAAAGGATCTAATTTTCATGAGACATCGAACCTTGATGTGACCGCTAAGTAGATTAGGCACTTGTTACTTCGGTCACGTTGGGTAGGTTCTGTTAATAATGTGTTGGGGAAGGGAACTTTGAATTTGGCATTAGTGGTCATTGGGGAAGGAGCTTTGCATGTAAAGTGATACTTGCTAAAGGGATTCCATGAAACTTGCTGAACCAAAACTATTACAAAATACATTT
Organism: Alcis repandata; assembly: GCA_949125135.1. Classification (NCBI taxonomy): domain Eukaryota; kingdom Metazoa; phylum Arthropoda; class Insecta; order Lepidoptera; family Geometridae; genus Alcis; species Alcis repandata. The sequence goes on along the minus strand of OX421235.1, from coordinate 5,768,930 downwards.
TAAAGTAGATTTAGAGAAAGGTGAATGAAAACGGCTATTAGATAACAAAGCACGTGTACAAAACGTGCTGTTTCAAACGTGACTATGAATATTAGCATCGAGTGTCGCATACAAACCGCTGTGCTACAATGGCAACTACTCGTTAAACATCGAGTCAATGACACTCCGATTACACTTATTACGAACCCAACAACTCCATAAAGAATGCATCATAATACAAACCTCAGGTAAAAGTTCTGCAAACAGGAATACCTTTATACATATAATTAAAGAAGGCATAATTTATGCAAGTCGACGTTGTGTAAAGACTGCATGCTGGAATACTTCATTCCAAACTTGACGTCACATAAAGTCGTGGGCGAGGAAGACAGCGTGAATAAAAACAAAGTCGTTTTTTAATTTAAAGCGAGGAGACAATGAGCAAACACAGATGGTGGAATGCAAAACGAAGCTTAACAAAGAAAAATCCACGAATGTGGTAACGCCAGCCGAAGCGATCCTCGGTAGCCGAAAGCTCGAGTAATTTATGTGGAAACAAAGTGTCGAGAATAAAAGAATTGTCACGTCACGTGCGATAAACGAGTCCCCGGCCAGGGCAAGAATGAGCTGGGTCTCAACCGGGTCTCAAACAAAAATGGCGTTTTATTTAGTCTGCTGATAAGTTCGTACGGGCAGCGGAAGTCTGACGCAGGTCGATAGCTCTACGAATTCTTACGTGATCAGCTAAAAGCTAAAACTAAAAGCTTTCTCGAGCAACTCCGAAAGGAAACTGTCAAGATGTATTATTGTTGTGACTATTGCTAACCATAAAGCTGCAAGCGATCCTTAATTAACGAGAAGCGGAACTGTATCAGCCACAACAAGTTTCCAAGTTCGATGCAATAAAGCTGAGTACAAATGGCTCACTTAAGGCTGCGCTTCTACGTTTTAAAATAAATATGTCCGATTAAGACGATTCATGGCCAAAAACAGCGATATTTAGGAGTCAATTAAGAATAAACATGTTGGAACGCCCGGTGCGCCTCGCGTAAAACGTGGTTAATAGCCGTTTAGATCGCAACACAGAACAGCAGGAAGCCAGGTAGAGAAAACCTGTGGCATTTACACCGCGGGCGCCACATACTCCGATTATGTTTAGGACACTCTACTGTTGTTATTGATTGAAGTTGTCACAAATAAGCCAGTTTATTACCTTATCTGGCAAACTTGAAGTTCGATTTTTGCTTTTCCTCAACTTTTATAGCACTTAAGTGTTAGATTATAATGCGAAGACTGTAAATTGTAAAAGGTTTTATTCCAACAATGCTGCGTAAGTTATAGATATTTCTGGGAATAAAATATACAGAAAGAAGTAACGTAACCTAAGTAAACAAAGATCTATTCACTGGAAAAATGAAAGGGGACAGTTATTCCTAAAAGACAATAGCAGCTATTGTGTAAGGTGATACCGTTTTACGACTTACGAAGCCATACGAATCAGACAGGAGCAGCATTGAGGTGTCATTCTTAAAGCCTATCCGATATCTTAAAGCCACCGGGATAAATATTCCGAACCGACGATAAAGAAATTTGTTAACTGATTGATGCTTGATAAGGCCCTACCAATCTCAAGTTAAAAATAAAACCAGAAATGGAAGCAATAAAATTCACAGAAGATCGTCATCTCGTAAACATTCAAAAAGACTCAAAAGACGCGTCAGGTCGTCAAGATGGAGTCCCCTTCAAAGAACGTCCCGAACACGTCAATTTGTTTACGAATTACGCATAAATTCGTCCCCGAAGACAAGACATCTCGTGCGGCGATCGCTGTTGCGACATTTCAATAAAATTTACGATTGTGACTTAAATGGCGTGTCCGATGAACAAAAAATGCTCCGACATGTTCCCCTTTTATTTTAGAAGCAAGTTCACTTCGTTAAAATATCTTGGCTGTGATAATAAAACTGTCCGTGCATTGTGCCACTAATAAATATACCAATGAAATCGATATTAAGCCGATAAAATATCTAGCTAATTCGATTTTCAATCGACGTCTATAAACAAACATTCGAGATTTTTATTGAATCGTTAAGTTGCTTTTTTTATCGAGCGTGTAGTTTTTAGCGGGTATTTATGCCATCGTTGAGAAAATAATTTAGTCGAGATAAAATACATTGAGCGTTTACAGTAATGGCTGCGTAGATTTGATACTTTCATCAGTTACTTTCATTGTGTCTTTTATAGCGTACGCACAGTATAATGACGCGGAGAATAAGAATCGTTGAGCTCAAAGTCGCTTGGCATATTTTTATTTGGAGTAAGGACGCTACTGTCGAAATGTGACAATATTATTTTAAGATTCCAGAATTAGCGCTCCATGTGTCTTGGCCAAACGCACGCAACATCTACGGCTGTTATTGGCCGTGACACGCCAGCGTCTGCTTGCGACAGTACACTGAACAGCCCTCTTGGTATTCTAATACCTGCTTATTTTATCCCCATCTTTCAAGTTTACTCAGATGAGTCGAAACTTTAAAATTAGGCATTGATTTATTTCCCCCTGTAAAATACGACTTAAAAAGCTGTGTAAGTAAGAGTTCGTTTCTTAGACATTTTTAACGCAATTAATCAGATTTAATGACATTTTTACTTCCTTTCTATAAGTATAAACAAGATAGATAATTAGGAACGCAATAGATTTGGCGTAAACTAATTTTCTCACGTTATCATAAAATCAATTTAAATAAGGAAGTCACGGTTAAAAATTAATTTGTGTATGTAGGTACATTTTACTAAATCAACAGTTACGAGTAGGTACATCAATAATATTTATGTTTAATTACAGACTACCGCTCAAATTACATTCCGTTTTTTTCTCTTCGCCGAATAAGTAAATTAATATCCACGTCTCTATTTACCATTAACCTGGCACTAATGGTCATTACCATTATTGAAATAAGTTATATAAATATTAGCATTATTAGATGACCATTATACCAAGAAAAACATTCAATAAAAAAACCAAATTCAAAAACGCTAAGTTTAAAATAATCTTTAGCTGCTTTAATCTCTGCGGGTCGTACATTTTCATAAAGACAAGGTTTAAAAGTCCCAATGTTTTATATACGAAAAGCTATAAAGAGATATTTCATTATTTTTTCCACTAAAACAACGGGGTGCCTTGAGTTTTTGTTAGGAATACCAAGTTCTTCGCCTACGCTTGCCCAATGATCGTTTCACACTTTAAGTGGCAGTACAGTAGTGATATTTATCTACGTGCTTATGCTATTTTTAAAAGTTTTGGAGTGATTCGAGGGGAAACAGTTTTTTACTTACTTGCTTGTTTTTGTGCTTTATTTTGTTATGGTCTCAATCAACGTTTCAATCGATATCGTAAACCTACATGTGAAGCATAAGCTTAAGGTAACAGATTTGTTTATTGCCCATGATGAAAGATTTAAAAAGTTATCTGCAGCAACAATCTCAATCACTAAGGTTCTTTTTAATATTTCCTATTTTCTTCATGAGTGTGTTCGATATTAAGCGATAGTATTTTACAATCTACACATATCAGGGCATACTCAAACACTGTATCGACACCTCTAGGAATTTTGATCGTCGCATTATAGATTCGACCGCGCGATAAGTAAAGGTGTCCCATCAATTTCGTACAAAATATTTGTTAGATCCAATGATTCGTTTTTATAGCTTTTGAAAGATTAACCCCGAGATAGAGAGATTTGGGACTCTACAGGGTGGAATTTGGAGACACTATAAATTTAACACCTTTTATAAAAACAAATGGTCGAAAACATTTTTTGTCTTTGTTTCCCTTCCAAGGAAGTTTTTTTATTTTACCGTTAGCCATTGTTTTATCTATGGGAGATATTTTATGATCATAATGATCATTATGCTAAAAAACTAACTGTCTGACATATACGTTTTAGGCTCCATTTGCTAGTATCATTCCTATAGATTATATGAGCACGAATACGTAATATTACAGGTATGTTTTAGGTAGTCTCGTAGATCATTTGAATGAACTCATTGTGTTCTAGTTATTTCTTCATTATTCCATTTTTAATTTTTGTGTTTAAAACGTTTATGGTCATCGTTAGAACCTATTATCTTACCTCATTTTGAGTAATTAAAATTTTATTACGACCAAAAGTTATTGTCTAAAATGATTTCCCCTATTTTAAACCCCCTCCACGACTGCGTATGCGCATAGGCTCCGCCTAGTACAGCCATCTACAATGCTTTATTTAAATAACATATTTCTTGATGCGTGAAGCTCGGAAGCTCACTGGAAGGAAGACAGCAGCTGCTGTCTAGATATATCGCGTACCTATTTTTTACGTGAATGTACTTACATGGCATTTACCTTATCATATATGTACATAGTTGAGGATAACTTGCTAGCTTCGCTTCTCGGTTTTGCGTACGTAGACGACACAAAATGATTTTTTTCCATAATACAAAATAGTCTTTCACGCAATGTTCCTTAAGCTATAGGTACCTATTACGTCTGGACATCTTTATCTTATCACTGCGTGAAAAAACTCTTACAACCAAATAAATTAATAAAACTTTCTAGTAGGAAGTAAGTAAGTAGATAGGTATAACAAAACCAGTAAAATTATGGATTCAGATCTAGACCTTTCTATAACAAACTATCATTAATTTCTTAAACCTATCACGAGCGTGCGAAAATGAAATATGTTTCTGCTAAAAGCTTCATATTTCCCATATTTTAGTTTTGAAACTTTAGCAAATAGCCGACGAAAGTGATTAGTCGATCGGACGGCCACGTCTCGGAATGAAATTTACGGGCATTAAAACTATCTCCATTTCATCGTGGCCTGTAGGGTTCCGCGCCTTTAGTGAAGCCAGCTGCATTTAATCGAATCCCAATCAACTTTGGTACGACGTAACAGTTTACTGTAACATTAAATAATGTAATCAAAACTGCCGCTTGGACTCACAGCACCATTTAAACTGATAAATCGTTTCATAATTTCCAATCTTTAAACCCGTGCTGTTTATTTTTCTTTATGATCACTCTTTTCTGAGACAATAACGAGTTTGAGAGCCTTCGTATTTTTTTAAAGATAAAAATGTTTTTGAAGGCCCTTTAGTCAAAAAGTATCTAAAGATAAGGAAATACGACAAAGCATTCGATAGCGTGCGCGGACGTTTGATTGATTGTAAACAGAGATAAAGGGGAAAGGCCCATTAATTTCTTATTTACCGAAACTCAAACAACGTAGGTGTCGTTTGCGGACGAAGAAAACGGTTAACGTCAAAAATCGGACGGCAACACAATGGTGGCTCGAGGATTAAAAGCGAAGCGGTGTAGCAGTAGCGGACACATCATTTATCAGAACAGTACAAGCCAAGCTTTCCGTGCGCTTTGACACCAATGGATTTCGAGAGCGAGAAAAAATGTAGATCTACCACTATTTATTTAGCTGACAAATGAAGCGAAACAACCAATATAAAGGTCGATAAATTCAACGCTTGTCAGTTCATTAAAAAAACAATCTCGGTTCAATCTGAGACTTTCAAATTTTAAACGTATTAGAGACATTAAATTGTTAATGTAATTTAAATGTTGTCATTTTTTCAAAGAAATTAATTACTAGATTTGCATACGAATGATTTTATAATTGCGTCGTAGCATGCTATTGGATGTTATGCTGCAAAACGAGGGCTCTGATAAATGTTGTTTGCGAGGTTGTAAAGTTCTTATCAGATGCTAGTATTAATCTGTTTGTCTCCAGTCCGGATTCCAGTCCAAGTCCACATTTTAGATAATTTTACTTACGAGTAGCTTTCCCAAAGCGTGCTTTATCGCTGGATCGCGTGACAAGACGCCCTACATCAAGTTTACGAATAACGGAACGTCGTGTAATTTCTACTAACGACGTGTTTCTTTTATTGTCATACGGTATCGAGATATTAATGATTACTTTACCTTCACTTATAAGTTCAACAACCAATACAAATCAGTTTTATGTTTGGAATGATCCAGTTAACATTCTAGACTTGGCGAGCTGACTACATTCAGAATATTGACCATTTGACTTAAAAAAAAAATGTTACTATTTTTTTTACGAATCATCGGTAAAGCAAAATAATATCTTAACGAAATTAAAGTCTAACTTCAGGCTGATAGGCAATTGAAATTTAACTTAAGCTTTTAGGTGTTTAATCTAATTTATTAGAATAACTAATAACAATGTGCATTCATAAATATATAAAATCTATAACTTATCTCTTTTATTTCAAACTCCTATCTCAAAGGCATTTTGTAATTGAATTCAACAACAGGTAGTTTACAGCTGAACCTTATTTGGAAAGACCGATACAGATCAGCTTGTTACTCGACACCAATAAAGTTTACGGGTCCAATTGTAGCATCAGCTTATAGCCGTCAAACAAATAAATAAATTCATGGCCTTATCTACGATCTTTAAGAAATCCGAAACCGATGAGCACATAGTGTTAACTATTGAATTTATAGTGAGCAAGGACATCGTAAAAGTACGTGTTTCCAAGTTCAGCGGCAGAGCGCAGCAACCGTATCGCCCAACCGCAGAGAAGCAACTGGTTTCTATATGTTTCTACGAAATTACTCGTGAAATGGCTATAGTGTGTTTGCTGCCGTCAAGAGACACGCCAGACCAACACTGGAGGACTATCATGAGGTTTTTTTTATATAAACTTAAAATACGAATTGACGGAATCGATGCGACCGTAGACTGTAACTCTGCCGCTTGCGGTTAACTTTGGTCCTTTGCAGTTGCGGTCTTTCTCCAAGCTTGGAATCCGACCTTTAAGCCCGCTCTTCTGTAATTGTCTGGATTATATTGAACAAAAGAGCTCAGCATCCGAGTTTACTATTTCTCACTACATCGGTGCGATGTAATCAGAGAAGACGACGTGTCGCGCTTATTTATGTATGAGCAGGGCGCGGACGAGGGTGGGCCAAACGCGTTGGATACAAACAGAATAATATTGATGACACTGCGCTACGAGGGGTCATGAATCATTAATCGTCTTCTCTCGTGTACGGCTCTATTACGACTGCCTTGCCGGATAAGCCACCCTTCATGAGGTGAGACGATCGCCTTTTCTATGGAGATGGTAGATATCTAAGGGTTTACTATTGAGATTTGACTAAAACATCTTTGCAGGAATGAGCTGGGTCTTGAGTTTTACTAGTATGAAAGAAACTGATTTTAAGTTTGTTTGTGTAATAAACTTTACAACATTGTTTTAGGGACGTGTGTATTTTTTACGATATCAAAATCATTCACACGCGGCAATTCTGTTTTGTTCTTGCGAAACATCCAAAACGCATTCGTAATTACAACCACAGAACGAACATAAAGCAATTTTCTCGAACACAAAAAAGCAAGAGCAATTTGAGTTAATTCAGTAAGCAACAGACACAGACATGGCTACTTCCAAATGAACTCAAACGTAACAAAAACGAAAACAAATCGTGGACAAAAACGCAGGTCATTTCGGCGTGGACTTTCTCGTTTATTTTTTCTAAGCGCCCGAGGACGTGCATCCGAAACCTTGGGACGGTTTTTTTATTTGTTCGAACGAAAATTTTATTCTACCTCTCGTGCATGGCTGAACAACGATAAAATAATAATGCTCAAAGGCAAAGTGGCCGCTTCAAAAAGGGACCGTAAGGGAAGGCGGAACGATCCCAAATTTCTAATCGTGATTTTTATTTCGAGATCACCCGGCTTGTTCTTTATGGGTTCTTTTTTGCAATGTTTTAGGTCTCAAGGTGAAACGGGTATTATTCATTTTTAAGAACGGTTACGCGGGGAAAACATTTGCGGAGTTTTAAATTTTTGCAATAAAAATTTGCAAACAGCGTAATAAAAGTTGAGTCAATTCCGTTGAAACTATGCCAACAATAAGGTAGCGGTTCCAGCAAAAAATTTACTAATATTGGATTTTTGCGCCAACACTAAAGTTTATTTTTACTGTCCTATATTTGTTTTGTGCCGGAATGACACATCATTTTTAAATTGCCATCTGGAATTGGGGCCTTAAGTTATTGAAGTCGAGAAATGAAATATTCAGAAGGAGAAGACAAGCGTTTACGGTAAAAACGTATAATGATGCTCATTCTAATTCTGAACATACACATCTCGTAACAATTTTCCCAACATGAGAGTTCAAACGAATTCGTATAAAGGCACATAAAATTTACATGACAAGTCAACTTACAAGCCTAATGCAGTCGTAACCATACCTATATCTTGCCACTTAGGGCACTTTTTAAAATTCATCACGTGTTTCTTCTTAGTCTTGAGTTGACATCGAGGGAGGCGCGCTTCCAACAAAAAGTTCTACTAAAAAGTTGGAAAGAACAAAAAATCCGAGGCAATGCATTTAAAAAGGCCATGTTTCAATGACGGGAATACAATGGAAAGAAAATAGTTTCTGGCGACAATGTGGCAGTTACTTAGAATGTGAGGCTTGGTCTTAGAATCTATTATCGGCCGTAGTTTTAAAGCCAGCAGTTTAAGCAAATGAGATTTTTTATGAACCCATTCCTAAGCTTGAAACAAATCCTTAGTTCGATCTTCTTCGAGGAAAAGGAGGATCTTCGATGAGTAGAAAAATCTACCTTCTAGTAATCTAAATATTTTTTTGGAAAAAAAAATCATATGCAACTCCCAAAATTTAATTTTGACAGAATAGAAATGTGTGATGAATAAAATATGCAACTTAATTTATCTCGTAAACACCATTCTCCTTTTTGGAGCAAAAAACCTTACTCCATTCCGTGCCCATCCATTTAGAGGCACATTTATAGTAATTTGCGCATTTCCTCGTGATACCCTAAAATTGTTCACAAAAGAATAACTACCTATCCTTCCGCCCTTAAAAACGTCACGCACATCCTTTCGTAGATACAAATAAAGAAAAAATCGAATAAGCTGCCCGCAGCTTATTGTGACTGCAGGTAGTTTCCTAAAAAGCCCACGAACGTTTAGGATCTACGCAAAAAAGACGAAGCGTGATCATAGTGAATAACAGATGGATTAACAGCAGATGTCGATTTTTGAAACGTTGATGACGAGCATGATACGGGCACTGCCATTTGATTTTTACCTGACGCCAAAAGACATAAAAAAAGTTTAGCAGAAGGTTCGTTGCGTGGGTTTACGTAAAATTTAGAGACTGACAAAACGTTGAATTGGACGACGCTAAATTTTAACAAAATGTTAAGATGATACAAATATTTCTCCACTTCTGCAGTGTGTTCATTTAATTTTGTTAGCATTAATAATGACTAAAGGTTCTGAAGAGTCAATTTGTTGTTGAGTTACATTACTTTAAATTATCTATAACGGTATTTTTCTTATTCTAAATTGCCAATACAAAGCGGCTACTGCTCAATTCACTTTGACAAAAGACTCTACTTTAGCTGTAAGCAATTTGAGTCCAATGAAGGTAGTTAATTCATCTGACATTCTAATTTATAGTTCCATTGAAATCAAACTCAAGTAGCCGATAATATTAATAAATCCAAAAAGAATAATGATGTTGGCTCAGCATCGGTATTCTAATTTATTACAAACGCTAAAGAAATATAATTAAAAATATCAAATCAATATAGCATGAGATCGGAAATTTATTAATACAAGAATTTGATTAACCAACAGAGTAATTTATAGTGCAATCTGTTACTGGATAGGAACAAATAAGTTTATTCCAATTTAAAGGGGATAAGTAGCCGATACAAATTACGTTTATGGAGGCATCTCGATAGCAAGCAACCTGTTTCTGATGCTTGGAAATAAATAACAAAAACTGGTTTAGATAAAACACTATCTTCTGTAAATACTGCATGAGATATCGACGTAATCTACCCTTCAGATAAAGTTTACTAAGTTACAGTAATTGCGTCTGTCTTTGATTGATAGGTTCAATTAGAGGTAGATCTTGGTGTAATTATTTGTAAATTAAGTGCCGTAGGTAATGAATCGAGCCTATACTCGATTCATTACCAAACAATTATTATTATGACATCATGTAACTACACTAAATTCTAAATGGCATGCAAGAATCTCACACTTAGTAATGATTTAGAAAGCATTATTTATAAAAACTCCAAAATACATTGAACAACCATCTACAGAACTTACGCTAAATTTCATACTTAGGTAGTACGTATTTTAATCAATAGTCTATACACATGTGGCAATAAAATGCTCGAAGAAAACGGAACGAGAAATGCCGTAGAGCAGAAGAAATAGGCCTAGCGTCAGCTTTTTTGCCTCGATTGAAAGCTCTAGCGGGTATAAGAAAAGTATATTTGCGACCTGATTGCTTTCCGAGTTTCTACAGAAAATGTTATTTTTCTTGGCCGGATTCGCAATAACCTTCAATATTGATTTTTATCCCAAATTAAATACTATTTCTGTAGTTTTCTAGAACATTGTCTGTGGTAATATTGTTTGTGAGCAATACTATTTCTTTACTAAGGAATTATATATAGCAATAAAGTTGTTTGCAAGCAACACTTAATCTTGTCTTGTCAAGCTAATATAGATTTAATTGTTCATTTCAATCAATCTATTGTGCCTATTAGGCTTGTAGGCCTAACATGACCGTCATTGAATATCGAACTCCTATTATTGAGATTGATTGGGAGACAGATATCATCATAATTCTCATCTAGGTATGTATGTAATTATGAATACCAATATTTATCATCTATTTTATCTACTATAGTGATTCCTTCAATTTTTACTAACCAATTTAGTGATTGCCAATATAAAATTACATATTAATTTCTACAATGTTTATCTCTTTAAATTGTGTTAAAATCTGAATCCGCATGCCATAGCTTTGACATTTCTAGCTGATTTGACTGACATTGATCTATCTACAACACTCGCTACACAAGCATTACAGTTGACACGATCTAAGGTACTGATTCTTTACAGCTTCCAAGAAAGGAAAATGTTAGGTAATTTAATTTGCGTATTCGGAGAATGGCTTTTCATTTGTTTTCTTTATTCGAAGCTAAGGTTTCATGGACTGTTGATTGTCAAAGCACTCTAAGCAAATGAAAAAAACTGTAATGTCTTACCTTTTGCAAACATGTAGCTCTGCATTGTGCTACCCTCAACGGAGATGACACTTCCTCTTCAGCCGATACTCCAATCCATACGGCGATGACAGATAATAAGAACTTATACAATAACATTTTGGCACACATTTTCTTTGGTTTCCTCGTCACAAAGTCCTTGTCAAAGCTCCAAGCTTATCATAACCGACACGTCAAAGTAAGCAAACAGATATCAGTCATAACGTCTTCTGTATTTTCCTCAGTTTTCTTATCCGTGCTTACAAGTTTTCGTCACGAGGACATCATTTGTCAGCTGCGAAATAAAGTTTTTTGTGGCGCTTGTAAAACCCGTAATCCAACGCACGAGGAGCGTAAATGCTTATCAATAAAAACTCAAAAGTAACACTAAACGTTAGTCGTCTAAAACGCACTTGAAAAATATGTTTCACAGTTCGAATGATCCTGGGTGTTCACTTCGAGGCACCGACGTTGCCGCCAGCGCGGTCGAATGCAGACTAACCTATCCACCCCGCTTGAAGCTCGGTTACTCTCCCCTCTGTTGGTTAATTTTTGTGCGCCTCTCACTCACTCACGAGAGCTTTTGACCCTCTCTTTCCTTCACAGTAGAAAGTACGCATCCATGGGTACTACTACGTGTGCCTCTCTCTATCCTCTCTACTACTGCATATACATTGTTCTATCTCGTTTCATCTCGGGCGGTTTCACGTTGTTTTTCCTTGATGCAGTTTAACGGATGGGAATGTAGTGGTTATTGTTAGACAAAGACGGTGGTAGTAAAAAATTTAGGGTTGTTCTAAAGGGGTGACAAAGAATCGAGCTAATTCAGGGCTTTCGTTTTTATGGGAGCACAAGCGGTAAAAAGTATCCCGCCTCTCTCGTTTGTTCAACTTTATGGTGCTTGCATCATGAAGCCATATTAATGATATTAATGGCTGCCACATCAACAATTATAATGCATTTTTTATGAATACATGTTTTAAAATCTTATTTATTAGTAACCCTTTTATGGTTACGTTAAGGGTGGTTGAAATAATAGATACTAAAGTTTTATTAATCATTAAAATTGATTCCTCACGGGTTGTGGAATAATCTCATTCTAAAGGGAGAGAAAAATAATTTGAAGGAAGTAGGGAGAAGGAGAAATATTTGCGCTGCAAGGCGACTTGTGCACAAAACCTGTGCAAAAGGATTAAATAAGAATACGTGTACGTGACAGCACACGAGCCTTTCTACGTAAAGGCGTTTTTTCGTTTTCTTTGCCCAGACTTTGCTGCCAGTTTATCAGCTGACTTGGGCTGTACAGTAGGTAAGTACTTTTTTCCACAAAAAAACAATCAAAAGTAAAGTAAAAGAAAGCATGCTTTCTTTGCTTGACTGTTGGGTATCGGGTCGTTTGAAAATAAAATATTAAACAATGATTACATTGTAATGATGTTTTTGTTTAATAATTCATGACAAGCTGCGTCCTGCGGTTTTAACGGTTTTTTTTTCTAAATCTCTCTTTATTAAGCTAAACAAAAAAAAAACAAACTGGTTGGGTTATTAACGATTTTGCGAAACGCACAGCTATTAATGTTTTTTATATATTATAGTATCTATATTGAAAAACTTAGCGTTCAATATAGATTTAGCATCAAACCAAAATGTATCAAAATAGTCCTAAGTAACGTTTTGAACATAAAAATAATATTACTGAAACGTCTTCAAACACACTTTATCATTTCTCATACCTGCTAACTTTATTTACAGTAGGTATCTATGACAGATATTCCTGTGTTATTATAGCAAAAGAACTAAAATTTAAGCACAATATTGTACCACTAAAACTAGGTACGTATAGTGGCTAGTACTGAAAATCTCAGACCTGGCTTACCGATTATTGTTATAGAGCAGCGGGGATGTACAATTTGGTTGACATTCACTGAAAGCGAAAAGAAGATAGGACAGTAGACGAGCTCTTAGATTAAACGGACTCGATGTAGCTGTACTTAGCAAACAAACACTAGGTACCAACCTCAAGCCACTACAAAACACCGAAAGCCATACACCTACACAGGCGGTGGTAAATTCGTTTCAAGAAACAAGGGGGCTAATTAGAACTTGTAAGAGATGGTCGGAGTAACTAACGTGAACAACTTGGCACGGTGTCTGCATACTAACTGCTACAAAATCTGTAGAAGTCAGTAGTAACTGCTACTGGCTCTACAGTGAGTCATTACGTACTGACTGCTGTAGTAATCTGTGAAGGGTGATAGTAACTGTTGGTTCTTCTGTGGCTGTTAGCGACAGAGTGTATACGACTGCAACAACTAGCTTACTGTGTGGGATTCGTAGGCAGCTGTTTATGCAATACAAGCTTGTGTTCTAAGTAAAGTACTAAGTAAATTGAAGAATGCAATCTGTGTTTTAGCGCCAGAGGTAGAGATAGCTAAGGTTCTTGTGGGTAGTGAGCTTAGAGGTAAGTTTCGTAGAATGTGTAGGTAAACATTTTAAGTGGATACGACAAAATGTGGGTAGGTACGATCAAATAGAGATAAACGAATAAAATTGCATCATCATCATTTGTGCTAATCAAAATTATTTTTTTGCATTTCGCCAAAATGCATATCGGACTAAATTAAATTCATTATTTTCGTAATAGGAACCGGGGAATTATCATATATTATTTGCACACACAACTTTGAACTAATTAGCGTTTTTAACTGTAGCGATTTACATATTTTAAAAATGCAATAGTGTTTGGAATCTTTCACTAAACCAAAGTTTTGCACAGCATTTCAAGTTTAACGGTGATTGATTTTTGATTTTGACACGTGCGTCGTATACTAGCCAAAGCAATAGTTAGGTAGGTATATTGAACCTATTAATTCACAAAATAACAAATATATTTGACGTCACGATGTTATTCCCAGGTTAGTTATTATTGAGGACATCTATAGAATCTAATTCGAGCCATATTAATAGCACTGTCGTGAGGCTAAATAAAGCTTTTATAATAATATATCTTGAACGAAACTCAAATGAGTATTTCTAGAGTGCTCTGACGTCAGTAAGCTTGGCCTGTTTTGGTTACCGATAGTGATTAAATTAATAATGATTAGTTATTCTTTTTATATTCTTTTTCAGAAGTTGAACTCTATGACTTCTGAAACGTAATTTGATTTTACAGTCAGCAGTTTTTGCTCGAACACGAATTTAATTTGGTTTGTGCAAAATTGTTGAGTAGGTAGGGAAGTTCATTACTGTTTGAATTAATATGTACTTACTTTTTATTCCAAGAAAATACAATATCTTATCCTACAATCTTAGGTGTGCTTATTAACGAACTAAAAAAATAGACATTTCCAAGAGATAGATAATACTCGTACTAATTAAGTACCAAACTACACGTTCCCAAGCAATCCAAGTTTATTCTGTTGACAAGTGTCGTCGTTTTATGGTCACACTCATTTATATTCTGTGGCAGGCCATTGTCGAATTCGCTGAAAGGTTTACACCCATCATAAAAACAAGTCTTCAGTATTGGAAGGTCAAAGTTTGTGCCGTTGCGGGCTCTAGGCGCTGGCAAAGTAGTAAAATTGGTTATTGGGGCGGTTTGATTTGATGTCTAGTGTCTATAATTTTGGCTAGGTTATCACGAAAGACATTTGGTTAAATTTTTTAGTGCTAGTAGTATAATAGCGCTGTTTTCTTCTTTGAAATGTTGGTTTACTACCTACTTGAGTTCAAAGGGTCACATTTACTTGCTTTGTGTTTGATTGGTCAGTTATTGTTATTTTAGACGATTTTTTAATCTCAATCAAAGTCTTGAGACTAAGGGAGTATATCAGCATATCACATGCTCGTACCGTGACTATGACTACCTTTCTCATTCATTGATTTTAGAACAGTAAAAAGATGGAACTGGAATTCAGTGGATACTAAAAGAACACCAGGAAGGTAGATTTTTAACATTTTGGAGCGGAATGTAAATAAATGCTTAATATACAAATAATACACGCTTAATTAGTACGTCTTATTAAGATCCCTCAACTAGTTACTTTAAAAAATGTACCGATTTTATTTATTTTTCCGTTTCTAATCTATATATATAAAAATGAAACCCGTTTTCCTTGGTCACGGCATCACGCGTGAATGGGTGGACCGATTTCACTAATTCTTTTTTTGTTGTATTTGTTATTATTAGGAGAAGGTTCTTACGGAAAAAAATATTAAGAAAATCTCTCAGAAATATTGAAAAACCCTAAAAACAGCCCTTTTCTTTTTCCCATACAAACGTATGGCAGTACGAAGTCTGCCGGGTCAGCTAGTTTTTATTAAAAAAAAACCCAACCGAAAAGTTCTGCTAAAAATACAGGTCTTAGATAAAGTAAAACAAGAAAATTATTTTACAAAACAAAAAACAAAAACCGACTTCAAGAGACCGACTATTGATAGTTATTCATCTATTTGTCGCGCACGTACTTAATGCAAATTTAAGACTTATATGGTTTTCTCATGGATACCATTATCAGAACTGGACTAAATTGAAATGGGACCAAATGGGAAGCGTCAGCTTTCTAATAAAAAAAGAATCATCAAAATCGATTCACCCAGTCAAAAGTTATGAGGTAACAAACATAAAAAAAAAAATGATAAAAAAAAAACATACAGTCGAATTGATAACCTCCTCCTTTTTTGAAGTCGGTTAATTAAGCAAATCCGTTTTTAAAATTAAAATTATTACAGAGACAGTCTCCATGGTTTCCATTTTAGAATTGTCATCATAATAATGCATACTTTCGTTTATTTCTCGTCTCAGCATTTTTATTTTACTCGTTCGTCCGCCATGCAACTAAAGAGGAATGGAGTTTCAGAAAAATTGTGTTTTAAGAAAATGTTTTGCAGTGACAAAAGAGGAGCATATTTTAACTATTGAACCAAAATATATATGCCACCAGTGCCGTCAGTTGTCGCACTACTTTTAAGTGTTATAATCCTTTTGTTCGTATTTCATGGTGTGAATAATAAAAAGATTATCTATCTATCTATATGTGAGTTATCTATAACATACAATTATTTATTACAGCAATTTTTTGAGTTTTTCTATAGAGATTCCGTGTATAGACTGAACTTACTAAGGATTTTGTATCTATAGTATAGCGTTGTATTCATTAATACTGTGAACCGTTTTCCTATTTTTTTTTTTTTTTGTGAAAATGTGCTCGTTTCATTACAGTAAACATGATATGCAATCTCTACACTTGCTCTACTCTGCAGATAGAAAAGTACAGTTGCGAAGATGGAAACTGTAACACCAAAGGAAGAACAGAGCCATCTTTCGTTATTTAACTATTTTTTTCTCGTATTTTAAACGAGTTTTGTCAAGTTTTCATATTCATGGCAGAGGCATAAGGTCTCTGCATTTTTTAAATCAGATTCTTGGCAACGGCTCAGTCTTGTAAAAGCAATGTTGTTTATTTTTGCGCAACCTCTTTCAGGTTTAAGTTAGGATGGTAACAAGGTTTTTTCTTGCGTTGAATGAAACGGGCAGAATCTAGTTAAAAAGGAAAAAAAAACTGACCATTTTTGAAGAAAAAGTACTTTTCATAATATCAAATTAGGCTGCAGAAATCTAGTTAAGATATTTTTACAATATGGTCTTAAAACAGTGAACCACGGCTGTCTATAATATCTGTTACAATGCCACTAAAAATTTAGAAGTTCATCCTTTGTGATATTGTATTGTGAATGTTATCTTGTAATTTCATTTCTTGAATGAAAATTTTCAATTAAACTTCAACACAGTTAAGTAGCTATGAGCGCCATCGTCATTGAGATGACACGTTAAATTGTTATTTGTTCTTCTACAACAACCGTCATGTCAAGGGGTCTTTAGGCGGCCTAAAACTCTGACACCTGGAGTAGCCGCTTAGTCTATACGAAATTAATTACAAATTGCACAATAAATTAAATTACACAAGTTACAAATTGGTACATTTATAATACACTAGCGGCCCGTCCCGGCTTCGCACGGGTAGACATTAATTTCTTAAACATTTTGGGATAAACGTAGAGTAAACGTGTCTTGACGATTCAATGTCAAATGTTACATTAAAAAAGTTTACATCGTCCAAAGCGCTAAATTCTTAAATTTTCTAATTTTGACATAATTTTCTTTTTAATTTTTTCTTTCATAAGAACCTTCTCCTGAGAATAACAAAAACAAAAAAAAATTAAATCGGTCCAGCCGTTCACGCGTGATGGCGTGACCAAGGGAAATAGGGATTAATTTTTATATATGTAAATAGATTAGTACCTACTTATCATTGGCATAACTACAGATAGAAAACGTTTGGTACTTCCTATGTTATGTAGTCCGCAGAGAAGTTTTACTAAAATCTGTTTACTTCTAGATGATACGTAAAAACAAAGAACACTAAAATCATAACCACATCCATGCCATAAACTAGACAGATAATAAGAACCAAATTCGAATTCAGGCATGTTTTGACATCACGTATTTTGACGAACAAATATATTTTACTACGCTTATTTTACACGGCAAAGTTTCGCCACAAACCTCCCACTACTCATCCGAATAGAAGATATAAAAGTTGCGGTCTCAAGACGATGAGCTCACGTCGTTACTTCGATTAGAACTTTCTGGACCATTGTCGAGTTTAACCGAACTCAAATCAACGGGGAATGGGCTGAGATGAGGTAACTAAGCATTGGTTAAAGAATCCTGACTCAACACACTTATATCGTTATCTGATCTTATAATTGCCATCGTTCTCAGTTTTAGAGTACCTAAATGGACCCAAAATAAATAACGTTTCACACTCATAGCTCCCTACTCCGTGTGTCGGGGATGCCAAGGAATGCACACAAACACAAGGACAACAAACACCCAGACCCAGAGGCGATATTTAAATTAATCATTCAAACATCTGCTCGGCCGGGAATCGAACCCAGGACCTCTAGCTTATAAGGCGGTTATACTACCGCTGAGCCAAACAGGTCGTCAAAGTAGTTAAATGTGTGATTGTTATTGAACAAAATTAGTACATGAGCGCAATGAGTAATGTACAAAAAGAGGCTTAAACACACCAGTAGTGTGAACTACTTAGGGCTAACTAAAACCATGTAAGCTTAGTTGAAAAATACTTTTTGATTTTTTTAATGAAAATGTTAAACTGGTCTGTTAAACAAATTAAACTGTGAAATTGTTAAACTGGTCATTGTAATAGGCTTCATTTTCACACATGAAGCTTACATTAATGTCAAAATTATCAAGTTTAAATAAAAAAAAAACTTCGACTAGAAAATAGCATATACCCAAACTGTTAAAATTTTGCGGCTACTAAATACCTACTATAAAAAGTAATCTTATAATTGTTATATAATGATGTGTTTTTTCCTTTTGAGGTAAGGAACCCTAAAAAGCTTAAAATTTTATAAAATGTTGACAACTCTAAGCAATCCAACTCTGCAACGTTTAGATCACCGTGATCAGAATTTTCTAGTGCTTGTGTCTTTACTTGCATCTTTGTTTACCAGAGGCAATGAAACTTTGTGGTCTCAAGCCGATGATCTCACGTCTGCTTTTCAAATGGAAGTTTGTGGTCATTGTGGCATTAGTTTCACAGTAACTGATGGCTACGCTGTGGTATCAGCAAGCTTCGCTCAACAGAAGATGCCTTTAGCATGTAGATAAGAGATATTTAGTCTTATAGAGACGGAAGTACATTTTTTAAACCTTCTTGATAACTAGTTTAAAAACGTCGTAGTGTTCGTTCTTGAAAAATAATTCTTAGAAAATTTAAGTTACCATATTATTATGTGTCAGGCACTTATTGTAACTTTTCCCTTTATATCCTTTATATCACGCTTCTTTGAAAAGCAGGCATCGTCGTACCTAATAACATTACGTTTATTTGACTTCAGTAACTCGCTTAAGCATTCTCGCTTTAAACAACTTTACATATTATTATTTACTTACAATTACATTTTGAAAGTCATCAAAATTCTAAGCCTACGTAGGTTCATAAACCGGAGATGTCCATCGAATGCTAAGGCAATTTTCATACATAATAAAACTTCAGTCCCATACTGGGCCTTCAGAATTTTATATCACTGCGTTACTCAGTTTGTTTGTTTTTGTTTTTAAAATATCTTTATTTAAACATAATAATTAAAACAATAATGCTGACCTTTAGTGTACGTTGGATCCTAGAGGTAGCGGGAAAAGGAGACAATTATTTTGTTTGCAAGCTTAAATAAACTTATATAAACTTAAAGCGGGTAGATTAACTTATTGATTATTAAATACATATTATTTATACATGAATTGACAACTTTTAATACTAATTGGAGTGAATATTTATGCAATCTTTAGAATAGAATTACATTTCAAAACTAAATTTTAATAATTAGAACAAAGATAGCCGAAAGAGGGTAGGCAAAATTGTAATTAACATAGCACGGTTGAGACGGTAAACAATACGCAGCAGCGAGCGAGTCATGCAGTGAGCGAGCGACGCGCAAGCGCACGCCGCCCGGGGCGGGGCGCGCGCGCCACTCCGGCCCTCATATCGCAGGATAATACGGGCGAGATCGGCGCGCGCGGCCGCCACCGCTGCAGGCGCGCGCTTGCGCGGGACCCTGTTCCTATTCATCGCAGTCGAGAAACCAGTGATGTGGTAATTTAAACCGATTGTATTTATCGATATAACTCAAGTCGGATTTGCGGGTTTTGCAAATATTTCGTATCAATTCGTTATTATTAGTGGGATTTTTGCACAAGTAAAAGCTTTTGGATAGTTTTAAGATGTATTCTAGGATACTGGGTAGACCAATGTTTATGTGAAATTGTTTAAGGTTAGTACACAGTGGGGTATTAAAAGAATATTTAACTGCTTTGTTTTGGACAACTTGGAGATTTTTAATGTTAGTGGGACAGGTACTGCTCCAAACAGGGCACGCATAAGTTATACAGGGTCGGACTAAGGTGCGATAAATATTTAGTTTCGTTTGGCTGCTGAGGCAAGATCTCCTGTTAAGGACTGGACTAAGTGCATTAAGAGCCTTTGTTCCTTTTAGTCGTAATTTTTCCGAGTTTTCGGACCAATTGAGCTTGTTGTCGAGGACGAGACCTAAATATTTAACTGAGCGACTCCAGGGACTGCGTTACTCAGTAATCTGCCTGTCGTCTGAGTTTACAGTAGAGTTTGTAGTCAGTACGAGAGTTTGTACAAGTTCAAAAATGTACGGCCTTACTTGTAAACGTTGCTTAGAATTAGAATATAGGGTTTTACTTATAAGCCCGGCTTAAAGTTCGGTGACGCCTGTGGTCCTCATTTCTCTCATTACTTAAGTATAACAGCATTTGAGAATCTAAACAACCGAACAACGTTTATATTCGTGAGGTTGTTAATACTCTTTAAATGATACTTGCCAAAATATAGTTACAACACTAACTCTAAGAGATCGCTCTTAGCGATAAGGCCGCAAGTTGTTACACTACTTTTAAGTTTCATTATCCTTTTTGTTTGTAATTTCTGGTGTGAACAATAAAGAGTTTTTCCATCTATCTAACTCAAATCAAAGAACTTAAAAAATACAGAAAGTAAGAGGTTGGTGGATTTGTAAGGACTTTTACTTACACTTCTTCCTTATACTTTTTTTAACTTAAATAATATTTTTGCTATTTCTAAGGTTGAAGCCTATTCGCTGTTTTCCGGTTCCGTCCGAATCTTGAAGCGAATTTCTTGGCCGGTATCTTTGGCCAACTTTAATGAAGTTTCCCTTTTATTACCACAGACTTAACCCCAAGGATCTTTGTGTTTATGATCCTGTTATAACTTTAAAGAGATCGCTGCAGTGTACTGAGGTTAATTTTTTATTTATGTAGTTAATGAGAACGGTTCGTTTTGCGTTTTTATTTACTATCTGGTTTAATTAACTTTTCAGCTCACCGTTCCTGGCATCATTAATCTTATAGTTTTTTAGCACAGGCAAGAAAATATTCTGGAATAAAAAACATTCAAGGTAATAAAATCTTAGAAACTGAAGTGGCAATTTCACTGTTATAATGTAACATTTCTTTTAGAGAACTGACACTGTAAAAAAGGCATTAGTAACTGTTTAAAGTTTTCCGGGTAATCAACACATTTCATTAAATTAACTGGACATGTAATATAACGAGAGTTGAATGTTGTTATTAAGATTAGGTTGGCTCAGGCTAAGGTAGAAAGACTAGCCTGATACTATCGAAAATAGTTAGCCGACAATAGCGGCCAATAGAGTTGCTAGGAAAGAAGGGACGCCTTTCCCAGCAATGGGACAAATCGGCTTGATAGTTACTCGTATTTCAAACTTAATTGTAATTATTTTATCTGTTTGGTAATATAATTACCCACCTATTCCAGAAGTCAAATGTAACGTAATAATTGGAACCTAAAAAATTTGAAAAGATTTCTAAAAACATCTTCCAATTCTCATTCCAAAACATAAATATTTTTAAAGAAAACTCCGTCATCATTATTTCACCCCGAGAAAATTTCCCGTTTTCCGTCTAAACTTAGCAGCATCGGTCCCCTCATATCGGACGTAGCGCGGAAATGCAATTTCCATAAATTTTACACAGTGTGAGCAGAGACCCCATCCGAAAAGATTGAACATGACCACATGGCAGGATGGAGATGTGGCTGCCCATTCATTGGATGGTTTATGAGGATGTTATTGCGGACGATTTTGGTTGAGAGCGTGAAAAAACTACGATTTATGTCGATTTATGGGACTTATGGAGGAAAATTCATGAAATCAGGCACGAAATTATGCGGAGAACGAGATTATGCTGAATGAGTTATGGATCATGATTAATGTGATGAGGAAACTGATATGGATGGGTCCAAACCATGGGAAAAGGGAGGAATTAGAGGTGAATAGAAATAACGGAAAAATATGAACTTGAACACAAAATCCTTTTCCTTCAATAGTTGCCCAAAAGGGATCGCTTCTGGTGACCATACCGCCACTTCTGGCACTGCTTTTCAAGTTTTTATATTTGTATCTTAATGTTTTTGGAGTGCACGATAAATATTTTTAATATCTTTCTATCTATTTTTTTAAATGACTTACTTACTCATTCTATGCATAGATTACATTAACTTTTAAATTCGTCTTCTAAAGAAACATTGCAATTAACTCTTTTTCCACAAGCCACGGAAACATTAAACAATTCAAAGCATTTTTCAAACGGAAAGTAAATTTTCAATGTGCAGCCGCATACATTTTCATGAGGGCAACAGGAGTGCGGTCGCGTCGTAACAAACCAAATAAATTAATAAGAGATCGCGTAGACTCTTTTCTCGGGACATGTCGTGAATTTAACGGTCGAAAGAACCCTTATTTCCCTTGACTATTCACGTGGTTGAGCCAGCAACTATGCTTTTTATGAGTAATAGAAAACGCCTGCCACTAAAATATTAAACGGAACCTTCGGTAAAATCAAATAATTCATTCTCCCACAAAATGCATTTCTAGCGTTTAACCTCGGGCAATTACTTTAATTTCCTTTCTTTACAACAGCTTAATCCACTGTTAAAACGTATCTCTATGTGTAACTGCCTTAATTAACGCCGTCGATCTCCCATTCGCCTCAGAAATTGCTCCATTGTACCTACAGAATTTGTAACGTAGTAAAATTCTTCGACCGCAACAGAATTACCACGGAATTATGAGAATAATTTAATTAAGACATAACAGCACCTTTAATGCCGATTAGTCACACGATCCGTGGTTTGGGCGTACTAGGTAATTTGAGATCTTAATGGTTTTACTGCGGCTTCGGTCATACCTCCTACTCAGGCTGACCAATCAGCGACGTCAGCTTTTGGTGCTTCTACGGCTTTTTGATTAACACTTGGCGAGATTCCTTTATAATTTACTTACAGCGATGCAATTTGCTGTTCAATTATGGTTTCATCATTGGATTCTAATAAGTGTTCATCATCGTCTATAAAACAGAAGCCCACGTAATTTGGGGTAACAGAGCAATCATTACTTCTTTTGATCTGAGTTGATTGAACCGAATGTCTTCTGTCCGTAAATTAGTTGTCTGATCCGAGTGTCAAGAAGTTGTAGCTGCAGTTCTTTAACGAAGTGAGTTTAAGAGGGTGTGTTAATAAGCTCTTCGTGTCAGCTGATTCAAAGCTAGCATTTTTTCTTAAAGATAGCATTGCGGGGGTTTTCAATGTAATTGCCCCCGTTTCTTCAAGAGTCTGACAGCTCAAAGGCCGGTCAGTGACGTGCTCATTGTCAGAACGCCCACGGTTTACCTTATTCAACTCGTGGGCTTTTTTGAATATTCTTTGGAGTCACTAAAGGCAACAAGTAAAGGCGGAATCTTTTTCGAAATGGTAAGTCAAACGTAAAATTTCAATTTTACGAAAAATGTTTTGTAAATAGAAGAATGTATTGATGCAGGACAGTCTCTTTTGAAACTAAAAAAATATCTAAACGGATTATTCTTTCACAGTACAAATCTATTGCTAAGCACCTAACAATGTGATTCTGAATCCTTAGCTGAGAGCCAGTTTAAATTCCTAACTAAGTGTGTGTAATTACATCCACTTTTATCAACAGGTAAACCGTGATTAATGTTGGTACATCTCAATACTCAATACTCAATACTCAATACTTTATTGCAAAACATTATGGTTTTGTATGTAGGTCTTAAATAACATATATGTTTAAAAGTCACACATAATGACCCTGATAGGGTATAAGCAATGTTGTGCGGAGCGGGTTCATTTCATAATAGCTTCGTCAGAAAGAAATTCCTCTAGTTCATAATAAGATTTGTTTAATAGTATTTCCTTTAGAGTTTTTACGAATTTAGAATTGTCTTCTATGTCTTTCAATTTTGTGGGAAGTTTATTATATATCTTAACGGCCATAGGGTTAGGGCCCGAGCTGTGCATAGCTAGCCTAGAGGTAGGTAGAATTAGTTTGTGTTTATAGTCAGGTCTTATTAAGTAGGTGCGCTTGTCAGTCAGTTTTTTGAAAAATTGTGGGTATTTTCTTACGAAATTACATGTTTCTAAAATGTACAGAGATATAATTGTCAGGATTTTAAATTGTATGAAGTAGGGTCTATGGAAGTTTAAAATGTCAATGTTTGGGAGTTTTATACCGGCGAGAATACGTACGCACTTTTTTTGGGCTACAAAAAGTGTTTTGGCGTCAACACTGTTTCCCCAAAGTATGATGCCATAGCTTAGCCACGAGAATGCATATGCATAGTAGGCAGCTAAAGCCGTATCCAAGTCCGTTGCTCGCCGGAGTTCCCTGAGTGCGTATGTGAAAACTAGACAGTTTACTTTTTATTTTATTAATATGGTTTTTCCAATTTACATGGGTATCGAGGTCTATGCCTAATAATGTAGCTACGTCAACACATTCTAATTTATTATTATTATAGGAAAAATTAATGTCAAGGGGGGCTTTTTGGTGGGGTCTAAATTGTATTATAGCAGTCTTTGAAAGATTTAGGTCAAGGTTGTGGTCGGTCATCCAATTTGTTATGTTGTCAAAAATGTCAGTCAGTTTTTCATTTAAATTTAAATTATTTTTACAAGAAGTCAAGACAGAGATATCGTCCGCGAAAAGTACACAGGATTCGTTAATTACTTTGGGGAGGTTATTAATATACATCAAAAATAGGATGCATCCAACGACACTTCCTTGAGGAATAGAGTGGTTCATTTGTATTGGAATGGATCTAGTTATATTTATCATACCAGTGGTAGGGTCAAAATTTTCAATTTCCACGAACTGTTCTCGATTATCTAGGTATGAGCAAAACCAATTGTGAGTTACGCCGCGTATGCCTAAACTATATAGTATGTGTAACAGTAAGTCATATTGAACTTTATCATACGCTTTTGTCATATCTAACAGGATACCAATTGCATATTCTTTATTATTTATTGTATTCAAAATTTCGTGGATTACTTTATACACAGCCAAAATTGTCGAGCGATTCTTACGAAAGCCGTTTTGTGAATCATCGAAAATTCCAAATTTTTCGCAAAAAGAATTGAGTCGTATTTGCATTACCTTCTCAAAGATTTTTGAGGAGGTAGGTAGGAGTGCTATTGGCCTGTAGTTACTAGGTTCTAATTTTGATGATTTCTTATGTATCGGCTTAACTAGGGCCTTTTTCAATAGATCTGGGAACTTGCCTTCGGTGAAAGATTGGTTAATAAGCAGATAGTATGGTAAAGTTAACTCTTCAGCGCAGTGTTTGATTACGATAGGAGGCAGTTCATCTATCCCATAGCTATACTTGCTTTTTAAATTTTTGATAACCAAGTATATTTCGCGTGGTTCGGCCGGGGTTAGGAACATCGAGTTATCCACGCTCTGGAGTACCGGCCGGCCGCGCGCCGCCGGCCCGCCGCCGGCGCCGGCGCCCGCGCTGCCTACCGATGCGAAATACTCGTTAAAGGTATTCGCAACTTGTTGGGGGTCTGTGATTGAATTATTATTTATTTTGAGTTTAATATTATTTTTACCCTTTTTTATGTTTTTATTAGTTCGCTCTTTTATTATTTTCCACATTGTTTTAGTTTTATTTTCAGAACTTTTCATTTCTCGAATGTATTCGTTTCTTTTTGATTTAATTACTGTTTTTTTTAATAATTTTACGTATGACTTATAATATCTAGTTAATATTAGATGTTTAGAGTATGTAACAAGGGATTTTAAGAGTCGCTTGTTTTTACAAGAAGTTTTTATGCCCCGCGATAACCAATTATATTTTTTGTTTACATTTAATTTTATTAATTTTTTAGGTATACAACGGTCTAAGATTTCAGTTAGTGTATTATTAAATATTTCATAGTTTTCGTTTATTGTTTTATTAATGTCTGTGGACAAGAGCTCCGTCCAGTTTAATTCTTTTAATTCATTTTTGAAGTTATTCATATTTTCTTTGTTAAAAATTCTTTTTTTGGTTTTCCACACAATGGGTTTATTTTCCGAATTTAGCACATCTTTTATTTTTATCTTTGTTCCAAAATGGTCTGAGAATCCGAAATCTTGGACTGAAACATTTATTTTGTTTTTATTACAGTTTGAGAAGACAAGGTCCAAGCAAGTGGCTGTGCTATTAGTTATACGAGTCGGTTGTTTAACATATTGATTAAAATTATATTCTCGCATTAGGTCAAGTAGTGAAATCGATTTTGGAGTTTCTTCCATTAAGTCAGTATTAAAATCTCCGCCAATTATTATATCTAATGAGTTATACTTTTTTAATAATAGTTCTAATAATTTATTCAGCTGATTATGAAATAAATCGCTCCGCTTGTCATTCCAATAAATTACTATTAACAACACATTGATTTTATTAAGTATTATTGCACTAATTTCTATACAATATTCAATTGAAAAGTCCGCTATCTCAGTTATCTCCGTATATTCGAAGTCGTCACGTAGTAGTATGATGGTCCCTCCTCCCTTGCGATTATGTCTACAGAATGCGGCAGCGATATTGTACCCGGTGCATTCCATCAGTTGCAGCTTGGCTTTTGATAGCCACGTTTCAGTCGCGCAAAAAACATGGATGTTGGTGTAGTTTTTTTGCAAAAAATCTCGTACTGTGTCTCGTTTTCCATAGATACTTTGCATGTTTTGGACTATAATATTAAATTCAGTATGTTTAGTGGCGAAATGTATGGTTCAGTGGTTGATCTTGAGCATGTGATTGTGAATTTGTTGTTGTTGTGATTGAAACCGGGTTACTGTATCTGGAGCCATGCGGCGCAGGCGACAAGCTATGTGATTGTCGCGTCCGCGTCGGTAGTGAAGCCTGGTTCTGCAGGTACGTGTTGGTTACGTTACCGTCGATAATTAGTTTGTTATGTCTAATGACGGCATGGCGGCCGTCAAGCCGAGCTGCGCGAACATGTACTTGTAAGCTTTTCCTGTGTTGTAGGGCAGTGTCGTCGAGGAATTCAGATATTGACAATCCTGTATTTTTAAAGAACCAACCATTTTGAAGAAGGTACCTTACCATTTTTTTACTGATTAGCTCGATTACTATAGGTCTGCGTTGTAGGGTATATTTTCCAATTCTAGTTTGGTCCTCAACATAGCCAGTGAGGTCTACATTTAATATGTCTTGGAAAATAGTAATAATCCTGTGGAGCAGCTGTGTTTCTGTTTCTTGGCCATGTTCAGTTAGGCCATATAAAACAATTTTTTTCGAATTGTCGGTGTAGTTTTGTTGTGTGTTGTTTGAGCATGAGATTATGTGTTTAATGTCTTGTTTTAGTTTCGTATTTTCAGTTTCTAATTTCTCAATGGTTTTAGTCAGTGTATTTATTTGGTTTTTCATAATCGATTGTTCATTTGTTATTGTGTCTGTCTTTTTATCTACCTCCTTTCTCAATATGTCAGTTTTTTGTTTTATTTGTAGGTCTATTGCGTTTTTCATCTCGTTTAGTATCGATATTTTGTTTTCTTCCAGTTTTTTATCTAGAAGCAGGCTGATTTGTTCTAGCATTGAGTTGTCTTCAAATGTAGTACGTGTTGTTTTTTTCGGTGTGCAGTCGTGTTTTGTTGTATAGCCATGTTTATTTTGGTCATCAATCAAGGACTCGTCAACCGACATTGTGGTGTCATTTAGGCCTAGAACTCGCGCTCTCACAGGTGTATCGTCGTTTCTGTTTCGCCTATTTGTAACATTTTGGCAGGATGGGCACTGCCACGACTTCTTTAGTTCGAACATATTGTCAAGATAATAGGCTGAAGTTATATTGAGACACGCGTAATGATACTTCATCAAACAGCTAGTGCATTTTAGTATTTCACTATCGTATATTATTGTTTTCTTACAAGCGTTGCAGTCCATTTTGCAGTTTGTGTTTGAAATGAATAATAATAAATCTGTACCTTCCCGTGTTCGGCCTGTGTTTCGTCGCTCCAACTAGATCACTCGTAACTCCAAGCAGTAAGGTCTAATATTGTTCGTTGCGGTCGATCAGCTGGCCGGCAATTTAAAAATGTCGTTGGTATGTTTTTAAGATTGATGAAAGGATTGCTCGTTTCCACCAATTATCTATGATTTTCAGTTCACTGAGCTCCGGATAGCCCTGGGCTTTAGTTCAATATCTCACTCGAGTTGAAAGAATACTTTTTTCCGAGTTTACAATTTTTAAGCACAGAGGTACGCGAACTATGACTGTCCTCGATCGCGGCGCACTCCGCACTCCGCATCTAATCTTATCTTACTAATATATTAAAGGTGAAACTATGTTTGTTTGTTACTAATGAACGTTGAAATGCCTAAACGGATTTACATGAAATTTGGAATGAAGGTCGTACATCGTCTGGATTAACACAAGCATTTTATCCTGGAAAACGCGGGTGAAACAGCGGGGCGCTGCTAGTAATTATTATACATATTTCATAAGTCTAGCCTATCCATCATAAAGAAAAGTAAGAAAGTACCTTACTTCCGTTCGTACCATTGTACCTTGCTATTACTTTCATAGTTACTTTTTCAAAAGCCAACCGAGAGGCTCCATTAGGTTTCTACTGTTTACTTTTACTTAATTACCGTTATTAGGGTCGTTTTTTCGAACCCGTTGAAAGCATTGGCAACTTCTAATTTTTGCCAACAGTTTATTACGTAAAATTATGGGATGCCGTAATAATTTCTTTATGGTCCGGCGGTGCCTTGTATTTTCAGCCTTCCAATAGAAAATGTTCCAATACTCATAAAACCAAATTGTGGTTGTAAAATCTTGTAATTAGTGAAACTAATGGTGGTAATCGACTTCCATACAAAAATTAAAATCATAAACATTATTTTTTCAAATCGGTTTTTAACTGCTACTATAAAATTAAATTGTTTATGGAACAAAAACTTGATTTATGATATGAAATAATAAACACATTAGCCGGATATTGATTTGGAGGTGAATAAATTGCTAATTTTGTTTATGGCTGCAATATGTGAAATTATGGCGCGACGAACTCGGGCGGTTTGAAAAAGACTGGACGGCACTGGCCCAAGACCGCCAGAACTGGAAAAAATTGGGGGAGACCTTTGCCCAGCAGTGGGACAGCATAGAAAAAAAAATGGACCGAATTTGTTGACCAAAAAAATGTTTCTACTTACCGCGAAATGATTGCATCGGATAAAACATTTCTTTAAAAAGGCTGCGCATTAATCAAAACAAAACATTTAAATTTTACAAGACGAGACGTAAATAAAAAAAAACGGATAAATTATTAACGAAAAATTTTGCTTTCATTGTCATCTAATTACACTATCACAGATAACCTACTCGAAGAAACAATTTTTTATTCGGAAATATTATACAATGTTCAAGTTATTTTATTTAATTACCTAATTGAACAATTGCTGCTCCACTCTATCAAACACAAGCACAAGTATCTTAGTCAGGGTTCCCAAACATAAATATTTAAGGCTACGTACAAGCTCGACTATATTAATATTTAAAGGCATCTGCTATAGGCTTTAATGATATAGGGTATTTCGTTTCCTGCTGCAAGACGTATGACAACAAATACAAAAAGAAGTAAACCCATTGCCATTCTTCCTTTGTGAGTAACCCGATATTGCTCATTCAGTTGTTTTCTGGCTGTTTGGATATAAGATTACAAGCAATTTATTTCAATATCGCAATCTAATTTATGAACTCATTCGGTGGACACCACTTTATGGTCGAGTGTTTTGTTTTATTTAAGTTTGGTACCTAACTCAATTGGAGTACAAAACAAAAAACGAAATCATAAGTTTTTGTTTCAATTATTTTTTTCGGAGTTTTTATGTGTGAAGCTAGAAATGATTTTAACTTAATTAATCGATCAATTTCAATATCTTTTATGTTTGGTCTTTCATATTTTGTTTTGGATTAGTTTCAAAATTTAAATTTTTAACGTCTGGTAGGCTATATAAATAAATATATTGAAAAATCGGCTGACAATAACTGTAGATTTAACCAAGATGTACCTAATGTTTCGATATTTGTAGACTAGTTATTTCTGAATATAATTATTAAAATTAAAATTCTTTCTAGTATCGTGGCTTTAGTGGTGAAATATCTAACTTGCTAGACAAATACCAAACTGCGAGCAGAAGAGGCAACGGTCAAACTCTTCACAACTCTATATCAGCAAAACCTATTTACTCTACAAAGGTTGCCCTATTTCCAACGAATGACTCCAGTCTCCAACAATAGTCTATCTAAACTTTCCTAGACCTTTTCCAGCGGACACTCGACAATATCGGTTATCGGTACAATTATCGCAGGCCACTTGAAGACGGTTAGATTGCAATCTCCAGATAGGTTCGCTTAATCCGCAAATTTATGGTCTCACTTTAATCGTGAAAAAGTACTTTAGTATGAGGTAAAGGTAACGGGAAAGTTGGGATGTAAGATGTAACGCTTTCGATGCGTGCTCATTTATTTGAAGTAATCCTAGAAACATGTATATTTGACCCAATTTTTAATTGCATTCGAAATAACAAACTTTACTAGTAAATTTCACCTACTTTAACGGACTAATCCCAGAACAGTTACACGTTTTTTCTCACCAAGACATCACTAATGAGAACAATAAACATAAGAAGGAAATGTTTACTTTTATAGTTACTATGATTAGTATCATTAGCCCTGTCCGGTTGTATGGATTTAGAGGCTTATTCTTATTAGACCATCCTGTTTGGAGTACCGATTGTAAACACAGCGGCGCACCTTCGTAGTTCCTGGTATAAAATGGTTATAAATTACCGCTAAGCACATACAAAGTGAAATTGGAACAAAAATGTTTGGCTTAGCGGTATAGGCATTAAGGGATTTTAGATAACGTCACAAAAGATTCAAATATATCATTAGTGCTTGAACACGTTGACTCGCGGGCGCGGGCGCGGGCGCGGTCACGAAATATCAAACATACAGCATACTATGCAAGTGTTCACGTACAAAACGCAGGTGCGGCGAAAGTAGCGGGCCAGCTAGCGATTCGCGCGCGCGGCGCGCGCGGCTATATCAAACGAGTGAGACGTTTGTGTGTGTTCACGTCGAACTAGCGGCGGAGCGCGCGATTCACTCGCGACGCCAAGTAAGTTCAACCAGTTTGAAACGTCAACTCGCGCAAACGCCTGGCGGCCAATGTGAACACGAGTTCGCCACTTCTCCGCGCCCGCGCCCGCGCCCGCGCCCGCGCCTTCCAACGTGGACAAGCACTTAGAATTATTTGAAAAATTGGAAAGTAATATAGTAATATGTAGATAGCAGAATAGTAGAGTATTTATTGAAATATACGTTATTTTTCGAAAGTTCATCATCAAAACCACAAGAATTTAAGAAAATATAATATGATTATTAGATCCCTAAATTACTTTTTATATGTAATTTTAAGGCGAAAATACACCAGAAATTCATTTGCAAAATGTTTTTTAAATAGTGAAGTGCCTTCAAAAAAATCTGTCTATGATGAGGCATAATTTAGCTAATTATGTCTATGATTGCTTAGTGCAAATGGCGTAAAATGTTTTCGGGTAAATAAATAATATGAGATGTAACATAAAAAAGAGATAGCAGAGCATGGTTTCGATCCACGGACCTCTGGGTTATGGGCCCAGCACGCTTCCACTGCGCCACTCTGCTTCTGTGAGAGATATACCTAACTAAGTTATAGGTCGGCCACAACAATCATATAAATATTTTCTAGAAAACAGTGCAACCTATAAAGCAAAAAGACATCTATTCTAGCAGAGCGTGGTTTCGATCCACGGACCTCTGGGTTATGGGCCCAGCACGCTTCCACTGCGCCACTCTGCTTCTGTAATGCTGGTGGCTAAGTTACGAATAGGCTTTAACTGATATACATCCCTAAAAAAAAGCAAAGGCAATATGATTGACCAGCCAAAGCATATTCTCGGGAAATACTGATTCCTAAAAAAATATCTAATAGAGCATGGTTTTGATTCACGAACCTCTGGGTTATGGATCCAGTACGCTTTCATTACCGCACTCTGCTTTTACGTTAGTTGTTAGCAAAAGATTAAATTAAATTCATAGATCTGCGAATGAAAAATACTTTATCGACACACTCTAACTCGGCAATTCCGACATGTCTTTGTCTAGTATATTGCATCAGCTGCTGTAATTAGAACCATTTACCTACTGAGGCTTTTTCTAGATAATGAATGTAGTCACCGACTAAACTGAAAAACGTTGCCTAAACAAAGGATGCGTCAGAACTAATTTAAAATTGAAATTGATTCAAGACCATCGTCAACCCAATTACGATCCGTCTCAAAGGCAGTCGACTGTAACCTTCTGTTATTATTTTGAACATCTGTCAATTTCACGGGACGACGCTTCGGATGGAGAAACACTAACCTTCTAGAAAGTCTTTGTTTGTCGCTAGTTAAGCGGAAGAAAATAATTATGACATTGAATCAAAGACAATTGAAATATTGGAATCAATTTAAAGCAAAAAAAAGTATTGATAGCTTTTGTTATTGTGTATTTGACTTTATACCGTAGTAGGCATAAACCAAACCTGGGTATACACTCACGTATTTTACTTTGATTAGTGAGACGATTGGGCTAAACTAAACGTAAATTATATTATTTTCAAGTTAGTTTTTTTCAAGTTTTTTCTTTGAATAGGAAAAAAAATTGCCAGCAAAAAAAATCTCATATAAACCTTAAATACTGACTCCAAACTTTAGAATACAAGTAATTATTTACTTGTCGAACTTTTTCAGACGCAATTTAGTACTAAAGGCGAGTGCTTGTCAGCGGTAACATAAAATTGCTCTACATAAAACAAAATAATCACTTACAAGATTTTGTTTGTTCAGTGCATCGAGACGTTGAAGAACGTTTTACTCGTGTAATTTTCTTGTTAAATTGGACGTTGAGTCTTATTAAGTCATCAAAAATGTACCACACAAGAACGAAGTGCGTGTTGTTTTTCAGAAATTGCTGGTTTTTTGCATTGCCGAGTTGAATGCTTCTTGGGGCGTATATTATTTTAATTGTTTCCTTAACTTATTCAAAATCGTTTAAGTCTTTACAAAATTTTAATAATCTGTCAAGGCAATACCAAAACGCGTCGTATGGAAAAGGTAGAAAAAAGCGCTTTGTTCCGTAGTTCGATAAAGTATAATTTATTTTACTTCTGCCGAATTTTATGTACTAAGCCACAATTCAATTTAAAATAGACCTGATTATAAACGTATCTATCTTTATAAAAGAAAAAAAATCAAATCCCTCTCTTTTCTTATCGTCTCTCATTGTATAATTATTAGAACAATAATTTTTAACCCTAATTTTGTCTGCTAACCCAAGAAGCAGAGTGGCGCAGTGGAAGCGTGCTGGGCCCATAACCCAGAGGTCCGTGGATCGAAACCATGCTCTGCTATATTTTTTTACTAATCTGCTCAGAAGATTTTTAAGATTATACAATCATGTACCTATGTACGAGTATGTGTTTGTATGTTTTTTTGAGACTTCCTAACGGTTAAACGATTTGACAGATTTCAGAGTACGAGGTATCTCTAAATTTGTGTTCTTATCCGGAGCAGCATAGGCTATATTTTGCAGTCAAGTCTAAACTATATCTGTAAAAGCTTAGAGCAGAATAGAAGCTTAAATTCGATTTGAGTTCTTAAATCCTATGCTTCTGTTAACATGAGGAGAGTATTTACAGACTTCTAACAAAGACTGCTGTAGCGATAGTTAAACTTCGCAACAATGAGGTAATTACTAACCCTTCTGTCTAATCAGATCTTGCTTTATCACTTGCCGACAGACTACCTGACTGGTTATACTGTAAACATCAGCAATTTTATGGCGCGGCCTCAATAACACTTTATGATCTTTGTCTGAACTAAACCTCACATCTTGGGTTGCGTTGTTACGTAACTATTACAGGGAACTGATAGGTGATAAAGGGAATTGGGTTGGTCTGTAAGGATATAGTCATCTGAAGGAGTTGGATATTGATTATTATTTTTGATGTTATTTTAACAGCATCACACATTTAGATAGTTTAATACAAACGCACTTGATTTGTCACGTGAAATTTTGATAAATTGATAAATTTACTGATCATTTCTCCAATAAAAAACGACAGCTGTTTCCTGCCAAAAAAACATTGATCGACTCGACGCTATGAACCGTTTTTAATTTGATGTTTTCCAGTTACTCCCATAGTATACGTTACTCAACGGTAACATTGACGCCTTTCTTCTGTTTAGTTGACCATTTATGACTAACCTAAACTTCTTCGGTATGAGAATCGCAGTTGCCTTTTATTGTGTTACCCCCGATTCCCGCAATTCAGTTTTTGCGTGCTTTGTCTGTGAACCGCCGGCATATTACGTAAGAATGCCGTCATTATTGAAACGTCTGCGTCTCGACCACCCTGGGTGGGACACACAGGCCTGCGTTTAGGGGAACTATGAATCGGTAATGCTTAGTTTTCAAGAATCGTGTGACAAGTTGGGCGATTGTGTGTGCCTTTGATTATTATCGAGAATTCACGAGTGAGTCATTTTATAAAAGGTTACCTGACTGACTGATCAACGCATGACCTAGACCGCTAGTTCTAGAAAAAATGAAATTTTGATTTTATATTATCTGTATTGTATCTGTATTGGAATATTCAACCCTTGAAGGGGTGATATAGGGTTTTAATGTTTTTAGGAAAAAGAAATAAAAAATAAAAAATATAAATTAATAATATACCTACTGCAAATACACTCAACCTCTTAAATATTCTACAGTGCAGTTCTTATTAATGTTACAGATCCCATAGAATATTATTAAGTATGTATCGAAGAAGAAGACATTGGCAGTACATTGCACTCTATAGCACATTGTAAAGTTACGACGGATTAGCAGACATAATTTTGTTATGTCGTAAAATGCTTTTACGATATTGTCATATTTTATAACAAAGTTGATTGGCTCACACATAAAATTACACTTTACAATAGAGCGGTAAATTACTTTAAGATCTAAATTAGTAGGGCGGCTATTTTCTATTGAAGATAAAGGGCCGTACAGCAAACTCTTAGTGCAAGCCTAAACTGAATCGCCTTAGCTTTTGTCGCGCTCTGTCAGCTACAGAAAAACAAGATAGTAAAGGAGCCGAGTATAGAAAGTTGAACTGACGCTAAAAGTTTGTGGTACGAGTACGGGCCCAAAGGTACATTTCGGATCGCTACGCTAATTTATTTAATTACAACATCTAGATATGTTTATTCTATGCATTTCTATTGTTTACTTCATTTTAACATCAAAGCGATTACTCCGTGAATGTACACGTAAAAATAGAGACAAATTCACTTTAACTTCAATCACAGTTCCCCTAAAGCCCCTAAACAATGAAAAAAATGTATCTCTTCATCATTGTGAAAGGCACGGTAGGTATTCTGTGCTCGCAGGCCGCCGCGACCGTGCCCCCTGCGTCTACTCGCTGGTGGCCCACGGGACAATTCAAAATATTTCACAAATTGCAAAATCGTCCACGACATCACGACGTCGCATCGATGTCAAAGATCCATTATTGAAATCGTGGTGTTTAAAAATCGGCTGATTAATTTCCCCGATTAGGTCGGCCGATTGATTCATCCCGATTCGATCCGATGAGTTTTTGTGTGATTGCTTAATTTTGTCAAGTGATTATTAGTTGGATGGTCGTTGTTGTGTTTGGTTTTCTTTTAGACCGTTGGTAATTAACGTCATACTTAAATTGGTTAACAAGTAATTTGATACCTTTGAAAGTTGATACATTTTAAAATCGAACCAGATTTTAATCACTTTGCTGTTACTGTTACCACTGATTTGCGTAGCTACATACTGAATATCTTTCTATATATACGTATTGTTTTTCGTTTTTTTTTTTAATAACTTTTGTTTGAATTGTATGCATTTAATTTAATACTCCTTCGTGATTTCATAAATAAATACCTAATAGACGAGTTATTTCAACCTCTCAAACTAAAGCAAAACTAAATTTTCAATCTAAATCTTAAAGTACATTTCAAAACGATAACAAACAAAATAACTGAAAGGTGATCGTTCTTGAAATATAAATACGAAGTAATAAATTGCAACAAGATACCGAGATACCCGTCGTCTTGTCTTCGGTTCAGGACCGCTTCATTACTGAGCTTCTAAATAAATGAGTCTTGATGGAAGTTTTCAATAGACTCGGCTTGGAATAAATCAAATAACTCCACTGGATTCGCTGTCGTTGGCAAATGTGTCTTCATTCATGGTAGCACGCTGTGGCTCAGGAAAACTGTGGAGACAGATTAGAAACTACTTTAACTTTTAGGTACTACTTTTACTGCACATTTTAAGTTATTTTCATTGTATTATTAAAGATTCTTGCACATTACAACGGGGCACAACGACGCGCAGCAGAATTTCAAAACCAATTTTTGATCTACGCCCCAATGTTCGTAATACCTATGCTTGGGTTTGTACAAAATGTACTACTGAATTTTGCGTTGCGATGCGGTCAGTCTTAATGTACATATTCGAATTTTCATACTGTAATGCCGAGTATACACTCTACTCGCCAAAACAGGTCAAGAGCGAAAATATGCAGACGCTACGGCACACGCTTGCTTTGTTTCATGCGATCTGTCATAATTATATCGGTAATTCTAATTTTTGCGTAAGAAAGTAACTTGTTTAAAATGTACGAAAGTTATATAAAGCTTTAAATCTATAAATCTATAGCTTTATGCAGTCGTACCTATAATAGTATTTTTTAGTTACACGAACTAGTAAGGGTGTGTATCAGGACAGGTCCCAGTGATTTTAGTGTTTCATAAACTTAATGCATTAATTTTGTGTAAATAAAAGAACACAATAAATTGGTATCGTAGTAAAACGTTGGTATAAACGATACGAGCTTGTAGAGCGTATAAACCGTAAATAAATAGAGCGCTTAGAGAAATAATAAAACTCTCCATTTATACGGGATAGTAACATTAGTCCAAGTAGGCACCAAATACAAATTGTTCAATCTTTCAAGAAAAATCTCTTAAGCTCTCTTAAGCGAACTAAATTGGCCAGACCTTGGCTACACAGACATTATTATAACATTGTCTCTGGAATATTCTGAGCCAAAGACACGATGAAGATGCTGTCAAAATGTTTATGCAATTAGTCTAGCAAGAAATATCGTACTTATGTATTTTATTGGTTTTACGGCGTCAGCGCCACTGTAAGTGGGAATGACACGTTAAGTTGAATGTCCAAAATGTTTATCCTATTTCAATAATCGCCAAGCCATGTCATAAGTCTTCATCTGATACCGGGCTAGACCTTCGGTCCATAGGAACTTACTTACTCTTTAACGATTCTGTACATTTTAACCTCATTTGATATTGCATTTTAGCTTAGTAAAAACATATTGTTTAAAAAAAAACTAGCTTTTATTGTTTTCTCATCAAAGTTACAGAGATATGCCAAATTTCAGCTCTATCAAACAGCTGTGGTTCAAAATTCAGTTGCAAGATTTGACCGGAAATACCGGTGCATGCAAACATTGCAAGTTAAACGTTTTTATTTAACTACTGCAGGTAGCATCGTTTCTTCTTGTTTTTAGCCAGTAAGTTTTTGCACGAATAAAGAATTTGAA
Source organism: Alcis repandata (assembly GCA_949125135.1). Taxonomy (NCBI): domain Eukaryota; kingdom Metazoa; phylum Arthropoda; class Insecta; order Lepidoptera; family Geometridae; genus Alcis; species Alcis repandata. Next base: position 5,731,108 of record OX421235.1, on the reverse strand, counting down.
TTTTTGAATTTGAAAACAAAAGCTTGTAAAAACATACAGGAAACCAACAAAATAAGATTACAACGAATTACCACCATGAGAACAAATTGACCGCAAAGGCAAACCGAAGACTTCGTAAGTCGAAATCACTCAGCAGTCGACGGCAAGGTTGAGAAATCCGTGAGAGTATTAATTCGTGCTACGCAAACAAAGCCAATTCGGTAAAAATGAAAGTTTTAAGATTGATTACGAGCATGGAAGAAGCACATTCGTCAATTAACATGCCGTCTGTTAATGATAAAACAAGTTCTAGAACTCGTTTCATCGATTTATTAAAGCTATTTCTGGGTGTGTAGTATGTAGGTTAGGCTAGTGTTAATTCCCAAAGTTTTTTACTTTTCCAAAAAACGCTGCGCTAAAGTTTATCGCGTTTTGTTTTTGTTGTAGTAATAATATTTTTACAGTATTTAGTGTTTTGAAACTAAAATGCATTTTAACCCATTTTAATAATATATCTTACCAAAAGGCAGCTTTTTGGTACAAATCTAATTTTATTTGTAAGTCCAAGTCTTACTTTAGAAAGTTTTAAATGCTAGGTAAGATACCTTTTAATTAACTTTGATATAATATGTGTAGTTATAAATCTATTTTTAATTAACAGTAACATAAACCGAATTAAGGAACAAATACCGTATGCACTATACCAAACTAAAATATACAATCGCAATTTTATCCCAAACTGGAATATCCGTTTTCAGTTCCAAAAATAATGTTTAATTTGTTCACAAAGTCACTCCACAGCATTTTGTTCCTTGACAGACACAGACAGGTTTGAGCAAAAATAGTGTGGACTGTGATCGGGTACGTACGGACAGACAATGCATTCATTATTGAGATGCAGCGCGGAGCGCCCAGTTGAGATGTATGGAGAGCTGGATTTTGTAAGGATTTGGGTGACATTTCGGAGTTGCAGTTACAATATTCACTAGGAGTAGTGCTTGAGCTTGATGTGTTTTAGAGCAATGCTAACGTTTTTGCATTAAATTTTTTATTTATTGTTTAGGTAATTGAAAATACATTTTGATATAATTAACACAGAAACATTGAGCCGTGTACTCAACGATAAACGCAACAAAAACATAATTCATTTTGGTTGGTTCGGTTAATTATAATAAAATGTATCAAAACTGCGTTTTAGTTAGTGTTGTAAATAATTTGGATGTAACACTTTCAACCAACTAAAGGAAATTGAATAAATGCCTGTTTGCATAAGTTTTTTTAGTTTTTTTTTCAAGGGTTTTATTTAATTTACTTTGGTAGGTACTTACTCTAGTGGTCTTTAGTGGTCTAGGTGTGGTAGTTGAAAGAATGCCTAAGTATTATGAAACAAGATCCTAAATTGATTTCGTTATATTCATTCAAGACAAAAAAGTAAATTCAAGATAAAAGTTATTAAGTGAAAGAAAACTATTTTAGAAACTTGATAGAAACAATAATCGCGAACATTATATTGCAAGATTATTGTTATTGGTCACAGCTTGTTATTAAATTTTATATCTCATGAATTTCTTCAAATTTTCTCTATTGGTGTTGTTTAAATTGATTACTTCAAGGTATTCACAATTTTTATTTAAAAACTCAACGGCATTCTATTTAAGGTTATCATTATTTCACCCAAGGGAGTCTTATGAAGCAATTTCTACGCATTACAAAAAATTCAATTTTACTTACGTTCAAACCATATCGTTTTCTCATAAGCGCGAATTGGCCCTAAAATAGATAAACGTCAAATTGTTTACCGACACTTTTTCTCGTTTATTTCGTTCAAAATCTTAACTGCGATCGCACAAAGACCGGCCGTTTCAACTCATCTAAGGCAAAACGAAATAAATGCTTAAAGATCAGCCATTCGACGACCGAAATAGTGTTGGATTCTATTCAAAACTCTTTGGAATTACTACACTATTTGTTGCCTTCGTCCATTCAGTAACTCAGCGCCTTGCAGTAATTTGTTACTACAGGAATTCGACAGTTATTAGACGAATATACATTTTTAACGTCTATCTCTGGGTAGGTGTCTGTTTACGTTGGATTCGGTGGAACGCGAATGAATATGGATGTTTATGACGATATTAATAACGAAGCGAATATTTTTATATGGCTTGTTAGGGAATATTTGGTTAGTGTCTGGTGTGAATTTGTTTACGTGTCGTGTCGTGATGTTTTATTATGTCTGTGGCTTTGGATTTTTATATGGTTGTAGAGGTTCAGTAGGAAATGTAGATTTTAGATAAGAGGAGAAATAAGGCATGTAAAATTAACTTTTATCAACAAATAAGTACATATTGCTAAGTAAGTAGGTACTGAAATAGGTAGGCTCGTAGTTAATCACCCTAAAAAGGACTATCAACTCTCTTAAAATACAATCGATAGGATTGAATCAAACTAAAACTCTTCAGATATCTAAATTGATGTAATTATAAAGCACATTTTTAACATAAAACGAATTCGGGAAATAAATGCTTAATTATTTTTGGAAACGCGTGAGGAAAGACACGCATTGTTACCTTGAAAGATGCCTACCTAGCAACTATCACATTTTACATTATTTCTAGATACTATTATATAGTTATAAGATGATTTCGACAATTATCTTTCTATAATGTAGAAATAAACCACGATGCGTTGCTCTGTAAACAAAGTTTTATTTTACTGTCTTTTAGGTACAAGTTAAAAGCAAATAATATTACACACATTATGAAAACATACCTGTAAACAAAGAAACGACATTTAAAGTTTATTCTTCCACAATATTTGCGTTTTCGAATTTATTTTAGACAGATCCTCACAAACTATTTTTAAACAAAAATCGTCCATCTTTGATTCACCCACCTTTACCGACGCTGTGCCGGGTCAATCTGCTTTACCGATGACGTACAGCGCGGTAAATTTCAAATCACAATATTAATTTTCATTACATAGTTTTAAAATGTCATTCATTTGCAATCTCCCCACATATTTCAACTAGCAATGCTCTATTCATCCAAATAGTTAATATACTAAACTCTAAAACGTAATGGTTCAACAATGGACATTAATTACGGGCTAAATCCAACGCAATGGAGTCGAGCGTTAACACACCTCACGTTTAATCTGATTCGTATTATTGCCTTCGAAACGCAGCATTCCCCTGGATTTATTACAAAAGAGCTGTTAAGAGTACTTTGTATGGCATCGCCGGTCAGCATCGGGCTAGTCGCGGGTTTGTTGTTGGAGAATGGTGGAAATAGCAGGTGTTGCTAGAATGGCTAGAAACTGCTGTGGCGGCGTTTTAACATCTATAACTACGCCGTTACTAAGTGAGCTGTGGTCAATCGCTGAGGCTGTGGCGGCGTTTTAACATCTATAACTACGCCTTATTTAATTGAACGTCATATTTTTGAAATAAGGAACTGAAAATTGAAACTGACTTTAAATTGAAGAATAGTTTTTTTTTTTAAATTGACACATTGCCAAGTCCGTTAAATTTAAGTTGATTTGGTGTAGTAAAATGTCGCATTGTATTTTTTAATTCAGACGGCATTACCACTTTTGCAAAATAAAAATAAATTTTGAGTTTTTAGGATAACTTACTTATACCTACAATAGGTACGAGTACCTACTTACTTAGATTACTTCGGTTTTACTAATGACTTTACTTTACTAGGATAAGGTTCTTATAATTTGTCATAAAGTACAGACATTTAAGAAACACCAAAAATGCACAGTTCGCTGAACGTTTTCCTCTGAAAATAGCTTTAACATTCTTTAATCACGAATAGTCTGACTTCACATTGCACTGCAACGTAAGTTTTAAACGAAACTATGATTTATATTGTCGGCGCCGAAGTTTAAGAGGCACGCGGTATTGATGCTTACTCGAAACTACTTCGTGCAAAATGGAATTCTAGTTTCACACGCAACAAATGTTTTCATTATCTGATGAACTTTGCAAAGCGAGTTGCAGTCATAGACTAGCGAGCAGATTAATAAGTAGGGACTGTACAACTGCTTTTATAACAGTAATAACGTGTGTGACAACGGTAACTGTGTAATATGGTTTTGTTAGTAACGAGTTATAAAATGGTAAAGGCAAGAAATAATAAAGACACTATTACTTACCTTGTTTAAAAAAGGCCAGGCCAATTTTTTTTTCCTGTTTAAAAATCTCGACATTTTGTGTACCTAATATTTCGTCTAAACATTCATTTAATTCTGTAAAAATCTTGTAGTACAGAATTGAACTTTTGTTTAATGATAATTATACACGACTTTATTATAGGTACCTACGTGTGATTAAATTTGAATTTAGAGTATAGTTTTATACCACGTTAATTAATAATTAATTATAATTTTACATGAATAAATATTTTGATAATATTAAAATGTTAGGCATTTCGCGTTTACAAATTAAATATTACTAACATAAAACATATATTTTAATTTTGAGCGAAATCAAGCACGTTGTGTTTCGGTGTGCTCTTAAATTCACATACCTTATAAATATATCAAATCAAACATATCAAACATTTAATCAAATATTTTTACGGCTAAATATCTGACAAATGTACAAATATACAGGGATTCCTGTAAGGTTTGAAAATTATTTGGGTATAAAAATCGCCCAACGTTCAAAAGTTAGAAATTGGTCTCCATCCTCCAACAAAACACAACCAATAAACACAACATTCTAACTTACCTGTCTATCTAAAGCAACACAATATACCCGCACTGCAGTACCGGATCGTTACATTTCTCCACCATAAAATACGACAGCCAATCGACTTCCACTGGAACAACAAAGCGTTGCAAAAATTCGCGGCGCAGCTCACATAAATTGTTCACCTCTGGGGCTGCAAGTCTGTGTCCCATGCGTGTCGTCGCGGTTCGATCTGGCCACAGTATTCTGGTACCAGTATATTAGGTTGCTTGTTTTTATTTGACTAGGGGTATTACTTATAAACATACCTTCAAGTAAATTGTCATTAATACAGCGCACTGCGCACTTTATTTTTAATTGTATTAATTGTCAATCTAAGCTCAGTATAGAAGCAACGTCCGTCGTCGTAGACTAAGTTTAACAGACAGATCAGGTTCTGCTCAACATTTATATCAACTTATCATACGCCTTGGCACTGCTGTTAGTGTGATAAGTAGTTGTAAATAAATAAATAAATCAAGACGCGTGCGCGTCTTTTGGTACGGCCAGTGTTAACCCGCGCCATTGCATCAGGCGATGCAGAGCGCGGCAAAAATAAAAAGCGCAGTTCACTACTCGTAATAACACGAGCGGTCCGCCGCACCACGCACCGCGTATACAAGTAAGCTTGCGTCTCTGTCTCTGGCGCAAGCCACGCCTAGGTACATCGATGTAAGCCGCCTGGTGCGACGCGTGCTGTCACGGGTTGTTTAAATGCATCCTAACACTGACAAGTGTCATTAATTATCAGATATTTAATAATAGTCCAAAATTGTGCCTATTCTGAAGAATTAGATGTGTCTTATTATATCTCTTTTTTATTTTACTTATATTATACTATAATACTTTATAATAGCAGATTGTTGTATTGTGCAACATAATTTTCAACTAAGATACAATCAAAGCTTGTGTACTGCTCCACAGCGTAACCCAGCGATCGGCATCGCAAAATGTATGGGAGCTCAATGCTCGCTTAAATTTCTCTCGCGTTGATATCATTAATGCACAACAGGAGATTGCGTTGTGCAATCGTCGTTAATTACTGCACTAACAAGCTGGATTTTTACTTCCGACGATTTAAGTGCAGTTGCACTATTGCTAGTAAATTGCCAGCGTGAGATCTACTCTTATGCTTATCGAAGCAAACCTCGAGAGACTATTTATAAACTACAATTTTGTATACATTTCATCTTTTCGAAGTTAATCCCACACGGCAAACCTAATTTTATGTAAGCACCGAAACAAAACAAACCAACCTCCAAAATTTTAGTTTTTTTGCCACCTCAACGACTTTAAGTGTGGGATAGGTCATTCTTAAAATATTTAAACCAATTCAAATAATAATGTACGCAACTTGTGTTCACTTTTGAAGCCTGGCACGCAATGAAGATGCAAATCTCCGCTCGCGGCCTTTCAAAATTAGACGAGAAGCCCAATTCTGAAAACTTCATAATGACCCAAAGTTGGGCACAACATGCACAACAGTTTGGAAATTATTCGGAATTGCGTAAATTATCCCAAATTATCGGCCGAGTTGCTTACTGAACGGTACCCATCGTCGGAGTAAGGCATTAAGGCATGCCTTCTGGGTGTAACCCTTGCGTGACAGTAAACTAAATATTAATAATTTAAATGCGTCATTACCCACGATCGGAAACTTACCCACAGGCGAAGATGCTATTTATGTAAAAAGCTACAATTTGCTAAAATTAAAACTGCGCTAGAACTACTACATCTCAAATTTTACTAAACATGGGCCAATTCTTAAAAGTTTTAGCGTGAAATAACTCACAAAGGTAGAGGCACTGAAACGGATGTGAAATTTTCGTAACATTAATTCTCAACTTTGTTTTACTTTCCGAAATTCAATAATGTAAAGTTATGCAACTGTTAGGAACTACGGGAGGTGTTTTCGGTTAACTCGCGCTTGCTCAGCAGTCTAGATTTTATTACATTCCTTGAACAGGCAGGCGTGTGATTGTGCATTGCAAAATGCCAAGAAAATAATCCGTATTCAATCATTATGTATAATGTAACCAGAGCCATGCAGTACGAATAAAGGCTATCATACTCATTCGATATCATGTCGGTTCTAGCTCGCTTGATGTTTACGATAAAGCTCAACTATTCCTACCCGATACAGAAATAAAAATATTTTATTTGTGTGGTCCGCATGTCATAAAGTGATGAAGATTTACTCACAGTGCCGGCCTCACGGGGATTATGGTCCCGTCTCAAATTTTTATAAGAGAAAAAGTTTAATGTAAAGATCGCTGACAAATTTGTAACAGAACAATGAATCGGATATTAAAGTATCCACTTTCATGACACGGGCGAGCGGATGAGCATGTAAGGTCGTGAGCTTGGTGAAATAAGTTTCAAATCTTCGATTTTGCTTTTACTTTAGTTCTTTCATAGATAAAACCGGTAAATTCAAAATTTAAATTTCTAACTTAATTTTCGAATAATAATCTGTAATTTGTAACTTTCAAAAATCAAGTTCTTAAACTTCGATAACTTATTTATTACAACGCCGTGACTAAAATACTTTTAGAAACGCAGGTTACGCAGGTACAATAAAGTATAGAACCAGCCTAAGATAGTTCACCGATACTTTGCAAAACTACAAAAACAAGTAATAACTTAATTTTCGAATAAGAATCTGTAATTTGTAACTTTCAAAAATCAAGTTCTTAAACTTCGATAACTTATTTATTACAACGCCGTGACTAAAATACTTTTAGAAACGCAGGTTACGCAGGTACAATAAAGTATAGAACCAGCCTAAGATAGTTCACCGATACTTTGCAAAACTACAAAAACAAGTAAGCCCCATAAAGTAGTATACGGCACGTACTCAGCGTGCGTGACATCTAGTAGTCACCGACTATGGTGCGACCAACTTTATTTGAACAGTTGTATGGGGGAGCCACTGTCGTTTTTCTGAAGAAACATGTAGTAAAATCTTAGTTCAAAGTTTTTGCCGTGTCAGCAGATGAGTATGTCGCCCTATAGATTACGGTTGCGACCGCAGCTATCAGCGTCCTTCGCCGCTCGTCGCATCGCTCATCGCTCCGCTAATGCCCCACACACACGCGATGCGACCGCTTGCGAACCTCTCGTGGTGTTAAATGTATCCGTCTGCTTGTATCAGGTTACTGTAAAGGCGTGGGCATTGACATGTCCAACTTGTTTTGTTTTGTTCACTGGACCGTCCAAAAGGTTGACTTTCTATGAGCATCGACGTGACGCTTGACTTCCCACAAACTTCGACTTGTCAATAGACTCGACATGCTGTGAACAGCGTTATTCTTGTTTCATCCGATAAATAGTTATTAAAATTTAATATCTCTCGGCAGTACACCAATCCGACCGTTAAAAATTGAATTTAAATTAAATGGTTCGTTTGGAAGCGAAATTAATTCCAGTTTTAATTTATTCACACATGGAAATTGATGTAGTCGTAATTTTTCAGAGTGTTGAGATATTTATGGTCGGGTAAGATGTCGTTGGTGGAAAAATAATTACAGTTTGTGTTGGGTGAGTGCGCGTCATGCTGGGCAGACATGCGCCTTCAGCGGGTTATTAAGATGTTACCGAAGGATGTTGCGAGGGAGAACCAGAGCTTGGACGTTTCTTATTAAAATAGTTACGGCCTGGAATGTTTTAAGCTTGGCCGTGAGTAGAGAGAATAGATCAAATATCTTATCTAGAAGAGCGCATGTAACAGGAATTTCTAGGCCTAATTTAGCTGAAAGGTTCGTAATTCGATTTTGTTCGATTCGTACTTATTGCTTTTCATCAGACAGACAGAGCTCATGGAGCATGGGCAATATGGGCATGTCAATATTTTGGATGACAAATATTTAGGGCAACTTTCTTTATTTCTAAAATAATCACGATCGCAATTATATTTATCCTGAAAATGTAATCTGATTTGTTTTACGATAAAAGAATGAAAAAGTTTCTATCTAGCTATGACGTAACAAGAAAGCGTCACGACAAATTAGAATTTGTCAGGAGTTCGTTTACTGTTTTCCACAGTAGATAATGTTAGCAAAGTGTGCATTCAAGGGTCCGTCACTCACTGTTGCTTGTGCAGATATGCCCTCGGATAAGGAAGACCGAAGACGAAGCGACGACTCATTTAATGCTTGTCGATTTGGATATCGTGCAATAAATCGTTGTCTTTAAAACTGCGCAATTCTGCCTTACATTGATGGAGATTTTAGAGTTCCGTCGAAAGATATACAGGATTATTCATAAAGGGTATGGCTACATCGAAAAGGGTTCATAGGACTTACTCATTATAATGAACAACTTTTACTATGGGACCAACCCGAAATTCTGATTTTGATGAGCTGATTTTTTTTAGCCAATTTCGGGTTGGTCCCATAGTAAAAGTTGTTCATAATAATGAGTATTATGAGCCCTTTTCAGCTTAGCATACCCTTTATGAATAACCCTGTATTGTAGGGACTTATTTGAACTATTTTGGTATGATGACCTAATAAAAAGCTAAAGCCAATAAAATGTTACATTGTGTTAGCAATGTTTTCGATTCAGAAAATATTGGCGCCATTATTTACATAAATGGTGACAAAAATAGTCCTTGTAATACGCCGACCATATTTAAATAGTTCCAATAAAAATATGAAAATATAAAGTCTGCAAAATGCAACACGACTGAAATTGTGCCATACGGTGCCATTCAACGTTTTTTGCCTGTACAAAAATAAAATACTGTTCTTTTACTACTCGATATTTTTATAGCCATCTGCACATGGACCAAGGTAATAAAGGTAGTTAAAATTAATTTTAACGATACTTCGCCAGCGTAACCTACTACCGTCACAAGTAAGTTATTTTGCCTACTTTATATTTTATAGGGTTATGAAAATATTTTAATGACGTCATAAATATATAATGCTTTCATGGCATGCATCATTTATGAGGACGGACGTTATGGTGTATCTAATAAGGGCAAGGAACTCTTTCAGCCGGGCGACGCCGCGTGGCGCCGCTAGTTCGTGAGACAATTTTATTGCTCGGCAAATTTAGTCATGCGTATGACATAGACCGTATTTCAAGGGGTTTCGCTTAAAATTAGAATAAATAATGTTCAGTCCAATACTCTACTTGAATACATATTCGGGTATTATGTTGATAAAAATTGTCGCGATGTGGTTAGAACTAAACCAGTGCACGACTTGAATAATAAATTACTGATGCTTTGGGTTGAATACGTTACGTTAACGCTGATGTAATGATAGCTAGTAAAGCTTATTCTATTGTTTTTATGTCTTCACGTAAAAGTTCGTTTATTTGTAGAGACGCGCCCTTCCTTCAGTTATCAGCACAAGTTGACGGCCTGTTTGGCTCAGTGGTAAAATATCCGCCTTATACTCGTAAGCCACAGGCCCCGGGTTCTATTCCCGGTCAGGCAGATGTTTGAATGATGAACTTAAATATCTGTTCTGGGTCTGGGTGTTAGTTGTCCTTGTCTTTGTGTATGTTCCATGGCATCCCCGACACAGGATTTATCCTAGTCGGGAGCTATGAGTGTGAAATTTAAAAAAAAGTTCGTAACGTTTTTCTTGGGAAATGCCAACGTGTGCTCGCTTTTTACACTACCAGATTTTTTTAGTTTGCGTTTAACTGCCATCTTGCTTGATGAGAAGCAATGATGTGGTCAACGATAGATGACGCGTGCCTCGAAGAAACCAATTTACTCTCGACTTCAAGACACCCATAATCATAACTATCACTTAGCTAGGCATAAGTGGCAAGGACTTAACAGGGTTATATGGAAAGTGTATGCTAAGCCAAAAACACAATCAACAAATTTTAATTTCCAGGTAACAACATAACCTCTACACAAACATACGTAACCTCCACACACATACAAGGCAAAATTATAGTCGTACATTGTGTATGACGGCCGTATGTATAAAAATGCCGCATCGCGAAGTACCATCGCTTTATAAAATCCACTACTTACTTATTCAATAAACGTTTACACTGTGGGAACGAAATATAACCCACTTTGTTCCGAGGAAACTACGGCTATTTGTCAAGGTGCATCCTTATTCTGGGGTATGTCTTTAGACAGTCGTATGGGGCTAGGAAAATTACAGAATGTTCAAACGTGAATATGTTTTATGAAAAAGTTCACGAAATATAATTATATGAAATGTATATGTTAGTATTTTCTGTTTTAAGCTTGAAATTATATCGAGTGCACTGCACTTGGGTTTTTATCTGTTTAGGTATATAATAATAATCGATTTAATATTACGAATATATTTTATTTATGATGATTTAATATTACGAATTAAATAGGGCTACCTTTATTAAACAAATTACAAAAGATAACGAAGACTCAGTAGAATTATATCAGAGAAATCAGATAAAAACAGTCCTGAGATTAGAACTAAGTGTAGGAGAAATTTAAAGAAACCTAACCCCACCACCATATTGTAGGATACATAAGAAAAAAGAACTAGAAGAAGAAATAGTTACAACGGGATCTATGTATGTTAATTGCAGGCAATATAATTATTATACAGGGTTAAAAGGAAAGGTTATGCTAAGCCAAAGCAGGCGTATAGTACTCATATTATGAATAACTTTTACTATAGGACCAACACCGAAATCGTGAAAAAAATAATCTGCTGTTCCATACAATTTGTCGAATGTCATTGACATTTTTCTAAAATAAATAAGTTTAAATAAATTTTGTCGCGATTTTAGTATTGGTCCTATAGTTAAAGGTGTTCATAATGATGAGTACCTACTATGAGTTCTATTCGGCTTAGCATCTTTCCTTTTAATCTTGTATAAGTATTTGCCAACTTACTATTTTCATTTATTGTTGAACCAACAGCACACTCCATCAACCTTATCTCTGATTTGTAAAAAAGTTTACTCCTATTTATTCAGCAATTAAAAACAACTGACAACTCAGCTCTTTAAATTAAACCAACAGTATAAATAAAACGTTACTCGCAGCTAGAATTCCCTACGCCACAAACGAAAGCACATTTATATATTTTCTTCTCAGCATGAGGTGACGCAACTGACCCGCAGATTTTAAAACTATATTTCTCTGAACCCACGTCTTGCACAGTGTCGTTTACGATGACAAATATAGCTCTATCACGACCCACTGCATTCAGGTAAAGGAACAGAATCGCCCCTAAATTTTACAGTACGTAAAACGCGCTCACATAAACAAATACTGCCATTTCCAGCGCAATTTCACGCCCTATTTTACTCCGTACGAATTTTCTAGTCCAATTGAAAATCCCAGTAAAAACACCGGCCTTTGTGTGGATTTTTTTATTACGGGCTATTTTAGTTCCTCTACGGATAAATGACGTCATCCTCTTTTAATTTGGCTTTGGTGCCGAAACATGCAAAAAATTAACAATACAGGTGAATTTGCAAAACGTATACGAAGTGCGGTCGTATTTTTACCGGACAGTTGCTAAAATGTTTTTTGTTTCAGGTTTTTGCGGAACGTCTGGTTTTTTGTTGTGAAACATAACCCTGTGTTAGACTACAAATAATTATAATCAAGCCAAAACATGTGGGGAATAAAAACGGTAGGTAAAAGCTCACAAATTTTTGTGTGTCCCATTTATTAAGCCAATACAAACGGAGTAATTGGCTTTTATGTTATGGACAAGTCGACTACGGTGGGGAAAAATATTTTCATTTTATAAAAAAAAAAAATTAATGATCCCGGGAAACACGTCCACTCGTCCACGTATTATTAAGTCGGCTACTCCGACTAGTTTAGTTTAGTTGCTTACTTAAGTTTAGTATTTCCGTGTTCATCATCATCATCCTGTTATCGCCCGCTGCTGAGCGTAGGCCTCTCTTCTTGTACGTCACTCATCCCAGTCCTGTGCCAATCTTGTCCAGGTTCGACCCGCGATTTTTATTATTTCGTCAACCCAATTTCCGCGTTGATTATAACAAAAAGAGCTTACCTATCTATGAAAAACTGAACCGATTGCCACAAATCCAAAGCAACAAGACATTTTAAACTTCACGCACTTTTTGTCTCCGCAACCAACATAAGCTCCATTCTCATTTCGCGTCAGTGTTCCCTTCCCAGTAAGAGGTAGATGTTCTCAGCAGGATGCCACTCGACCGCTAAGTGATTTTATTTGTGTCCACATACCGATGTGTATCAAATTACTAGCACCGGTCCCAGCTGCTTGATCGATCGTCCGTCGTGTCGCTAAAAGCTAAATATTGACTAGAATAATTGTCTCAGTGGTAGTTGTTGATGGTGTAATGGGAGGAAAGGAGTAGCTATTTGTTGGCGCGCCTTTTGAATTTTGTTTGGTGAGAAAACGTTGTGATAGGCTGTTTTCGAAGCAAGGGGTCTGATTATTACATTCTTTGTTTGAAGTTTAGATCTTTAATTTTGTTGTTTAAATAAATAGTGCTTTTGTCGCCATACGATTCTGTGTCAGCTCCGTAACTAAAAAAGCTCTAGTACAGAAATATTTAACCATTTAATCTAAGAAACACATTTTATCCCGAGTGATATAAAAGATAATATTATTATCTCGAGACATGGCTAGATTATTTAAATTATAATTAAAATTTAAAAATATCATCAAAGACTGTTTTGTTGTGCCATTGCGACATCGTACAATGAGAATCACAGAAAGTTAATAAGAAATTAATTAGACTTGAAATTAATATACCTATCCACGCCATGTAGAGTCCTTTACACAAGTAACAAAATTTCCTCCCTTCTCAGCAATAACCCTTAAAACTTCTATTCAGGATACGTACAAATGAACGCTAAAGTTGTTAAGCCCACAATAAGTTGATGCGTTAAATGACGCGCGCGGGTGCGTCATAAAGCTTCGCGGCTCGCATAATGTCGGCATTTCGACACTTTTATGCCCATTTTACGCGAATTCTGCTGTAACCTCTAATAATAAGTATGATGTATTCTGTTGTAACTGATGCAGTTGCGGCTAGATTGTTATAATGTTTAAATTTATAATGGTGCGTATAATTTTATGTTAAATGGTTAATAGTTTGCATTACCGTATCGTAAATGTTTACAATGCTGGCGAAATGAGGTAGTTTATCGAGAATTAAATAGCCTCAGGAAGAAATACTTTTATAAACAAAATAATAAGAATACTTATATAAAATTGGTAGACACTACGCACATTTTTTTTTTTTTTTTTTTGATGGACGTTGGGCATTGTGGAAGAGAAAAAACATTTAGCGATGGTGGTAAGAAATTTGGTTGAAATGCACAAGTTTACCTATTAATGTTTATTTTGAATTAATGACTAAATGAAATATGCTGATTAAGGCTATTTCTGCTTAACCATCTTTCTGTTGTCTAATTGCAATGGTTTTTTAACACCATGGTTTTTGTGGTGAAACCATTGTCCGCATATAGTTCTACAACTAAAAGCCTGTGCTTTCAAAATCAATAATATCTCACGCAGGTCACGTGTTTATCTCGCGTCAGAAACACATTCGCAACGAGCCAACAAAAAGAAGTACAATAAGCCGCGGCCTCGTCGTATCTCGTGCAAAGTTCGCAACCTTATTGCCAATTGACATCCAGACACGAACACGCTCGTGATCGAAAGAAAGAAAGCAGGGAGGGGAAATGGCCGATTGGTGGGAAAGCATCGATTGGTACTCGATTACTAATGTTGCTCCAACAACGATTAAAAGTTACTTATTTCGTTTGAATACTTAACTTTTACCGTTTATTGCGAACACTAATAACTTTTTACAATTATTTCCTAATAAATAATAAATAAAAATTGTGTAAGGTGTGTAGGTACCTTACACAATTTTTAGTTATATTGGGTTACTGATTAGTTTTATCGACGTTGAGCCAAGCCAAGCAAGCAAAATGTTAGATTAGGTATAAGATTTTAAATGAGTTCTGGGTTGTTTGAAAAAAAATACTATTGAGTGTTACACTTACACACTATTTGGCTGTTTCACGTGCTTATAGTTGGGACAAATACCTTACATGAAAAACATAGAAAGTTCTCATTTTCACTTCATGACAGTGTTTTCAATGGAACTCGGTATCTAAACGATAGTAAACAAAACAAATTCGGTGACAATTTGAAATTCACATTCACGTTTTCATTTTCAAAGTAATTATTCGATCTTCTTAATCGATACTGATACAAGACGAACATAGACGCACAACTCTACATTGTTCATCCCTAAAAGAGAGATACTCGTTATTTGCGAGCGGCGTCCGCCCATAAACGTTATCACTAACTAGCGATCGCATCGGGGCGGATCGATCCCTGATTCGACTCACGAAATTAAGGAAATCGCTCATGGGGATATTATTCTCTGTGATAACATCTGGATGTATGAGATTTCGTTCTTGCCGACTTTTTTGGCGCTGACGTGGGTTTTTTACGTGGGAATTAGAAGTGCAATTTGGACAATGTTTAGAACGTCTGCAGTTCCGGCACTACCGACTATAGAGGTAGAGCGGAATAGCCAGACTGAAGAGCTAATGTTTTTGAGATAACAGTTTTTACTTAGACCCAACAGTAAAATGTATTAGCTTGCGAAAACACAAACTGATTAAAAAGGCCCGTTTAATTGCCAGTGATCATTTTCATATCTACTCAAATGAATTTTCATTCTATTAATGTGCTTTTTTGTTAGTTAGTAGCTCATAGTACAAGGTACCACGTTTTGTATACGTTGGATACGATTTATTACAAGTATGTATTTTTTAAAGCTAGTACGTATAGATAAATGTCTTGGAGCCAGTTACATACAAAATATTTTCTCACAGAAAAATAAAATATGCAACTGAGAGGACGAGACGAACAAGTCGCTCACATAAAGGTAAGTGTCACGTTTACAACCAACAGCATAGAAACGCCTGCTACCACTTGCAGCACCACTGCATTCTCATGCTATTAATCCATTAACACAATAAAAAGTTCTCAATGTGCGTGCACCCATTTTCTCAAGAACGACTCACTTTCTCACTTTTTTGTTCTTGCGATTCTTTGAACTTGACTTACAAACATCAATGTGGGAATTTGGAAAAAAGACTATATATTTAGTAGGAACAGATGACACAGTGACATCGCCTCGTGGAGGGTAATTGACCATAATTCTGTCACCATTCTGCGTGCGGCCCACCCAGAGACCATGTGGGATCTTCAGATAAAAGACAAAGTAAAGTAAAGCTATGTTGAAATGTAAAAATAGAATTAGACTACCTGCACTCCGCGGTTTCACTCATGCTATGATGAAAAACGGTGATGATGGTCTACATTCTAAACAGTAGGTAATAAACAAATTTAGTTTTGTTGTTTTTTTATACTTAATCGTAAATGATTTAACATTTAAGCACAAATTCAACAAATAATAGTTACTAATTCAAGTACGAATAGCGTGATATTTCTAGTGATACAGAATGATATATAAAAGAAACAGCGCTAATTATTGTCATCTCACTCGCACAATTGCATAGTATTACTAGTGCGAGTGAGATTTTGTCGATAAGCACTGCTTCGTTTCGATTCGTTTCTTTATGCACGTTATACTTACTTTTACTTAGCACGGATGAGCATCAAACTCGTGATGAGTCACAAAAAGCAGCTCCTACAGGTCATTTCACCCTAGTATCTCTAGTACGAAAAAAACTTAAAACAAACTTTTACTAGCATCATATGCAAAGCATCTAAAAAGCAGACGATGCCATTATCACCGTACTTACCAGACACCAACATTGTAAAACAACGTCGTAAAACATCGCATGTGTGAATAAAAAGTTTCGTGTCAAACACGCTGCAAATATGTACCTACTTGGAGACTTGGACACGGTCTGTGGTAGCGCCCTGATAAGAACACTTAAAGAAACAATAAATTTTGGAACGCAAAGTCAGTAACAAAGTTGCGAACTTAAACAGCAACTTTAGTAATAAGCAATGTTAAAAAGAGAATCCGTTCATATCGAGGGCAATTAAAATGATTAATGGGATTAAAAACGTGAATGAAGAGCGTGAGCTTTTATTTTATTGTGTTATTAAGTGAATTTATTACACAAGTCAAATAATGATCATTCAGTTTTATTTAGGTAATTTATATACGGGGTTTTAATATAAATCGATTTTTCAAGTTGGTTGTTTGTACACTCGCGCAAGGTTGCGGCCATAATAAGACGAGGGAATTTTGCGCTCGGTCACAAATTAACACAGAACTCGGAGTATTCTTGATATGGATTTTATTTTAATGACATCTAGGTTGATTTTTGATTGCTGTACTACGAGTAGCTTGATCACGCGTCGCGGTTTTGCCGTGAAATTGTGTCGCATCCAACGCCAAGCGTTTTCCAATCCGAAAAATGTTACGGATTTTATAACATTGCACCATTTGAAGCACGTCACCTATACTCGTAGAGACATAGGATTTTCATGACGCGTATATTTTAGGAATATTCCCATTTCACACTGTCTTTATTTCCTTTATTCAACAGTTCTGGGGAGCGCAGAGCGGAGTCTGTCACATCCAATTGTCCGACCACCGTTTCACTCCCGCACATAAATTCCGATGTTATCTTCAAAGCAACTGAACTGAATGTGTCACAAAAGATACAAAGCGACCAATGTGATGCTAAGAAGATTGTGAAGGTTTGGATAATTCTAATGGACGATCAGCATCTCTTTTATGAAAGATTTCATGTTTTAATCATATTTTCAGACTATCTTTTTAAAACCGGATTGTTACAGGTTAAGTTAGTTTAGTAGTTCACTTCTAAGAAATCGGTAAATTGTAATTATTTAACAAAGAAGTTTCTCGTCAAGTGCATTTTACTATTTTTAAGAGTATCAAAAAAGTAATCATTGCCTTAATAAAATAAATAAATAAATAAACGTTTCACACTCATAGCTCCCCACTAGGATAAATCCTGTGTCAGGGATGCCATGGAACACACACAAAGACAAGGACAACTAACACCCAGACCCAGAACAGAACAGATATTTAAATTAATCTGCCCGGCCGAGAATCGAACCCGGGACCTCTGCCTTATAAGGCGGTTATGTTACCACTGAGCCAAACAGGCCGTAATAAGTAAGTAAGGAAGTAATTTTATAATATCGTTGTCACAAATTAGACTACGTTGTTTTAATGTTTTGATTGATATGAGTTTGAAAACACCTTTATATGTAGCAAAAGAGACTTCAAAAAGTAATACAATTCTAAATGACACAAGGTGTTTCGTTATCACAATATCAATATCGAATACGAATTCATTCATAATAACTATGTGCATAACCCGACAACTCAATTAAGATCGCGCCTTGTTAGGAACAACTTAAGCGATAGTAATGCTTTTCGATAGATCGAGTAGGTACGGATAGCGCGCTTGCTTTTCTAGTAATTCGAATCGGCAGCGATCGAACAATGCTGCTAGTAGAGTAGTCTAGTTCTACACCACAGATACCATTTAAAGTTTTATTGAAACAAAGATTTGAGTTAGAAAAAAAACATAAAAATGACTAAGAGACAAAACTAATAATTTTATCTATCACTTAGGAAAAGTTTATTTTTGTTAAGAAGTCATTTCGATAAGGTAATCCTAAGCTCAACAAAGAAAATAACAAACTCGATTCTCTTTTCCAATAGATAACTTTGCTCATTGATCAACCTTTATCTGTGAACGTGCGACAACGCTTTGTCAAAAACCTCGGACGATAGACGGCAATTAGCCGGACCACCCGTAATCGCACCCGTCAAAATGATGGCCACACTACGTCGCCGTGGAAAATCATACAGTGAAAAATTATAAAAAAAAATATTTTAGTAAACCTTTTTTTTTTAATTTTAATCCTTCCCCCTACTATTATTACAAATGCAAAAGTTGATGTGTATGTGTGTTACCTCATATCTCTGTAATTACTAAACTGATTCTTAGATAGAGTTTATGCCCCAGATTAAAACATAAGCACACCATATTGCATCACACCGAAAAAGCGATGCTCAAGTAGTATGTTTGAAAATTCATAAAATTCAGGCTACCTATTCATTATCACTGGAAAATAATTTAAAAAAGTTAAGCTTCAAAAATAAACCATTCTCGATGGATTTGCCACTTTTACGTAAGTAGGTAATGCTCGTTTAAAAACATTGAAGAAACTATTATAACATATTGAAATACTGGGTACAATTACAAATATCATAGTTTCTAGTCTCGTAATTAAAAACTTATTTTACAAAAAAAAAAAAAAAGACTTCAAGTAGCGTTTTGTAAAAGCTTGATCACTGTTTCATAGATGTCGTTCTTCCTAATACCAGCTATGACGACTCAAGAACAATTTGTTACCGCTCTCAAAATAAAAGTGAAAATATCTGAGACGTTGTTAGTTGGTTAACTTTTGACTGATTAGTTAGTTGAATTTTAAACACGCAGGTTATTTGTTGAAACTTCTGCGTAGTCTGAAACAAAACTGAAGTCGATTTCAAATACATACTGATTTTATTATGGTATTCATAGCGTGGTTCATCATCATCATGGTCCAGGTAAAACTGCGGGCGAAGCTAGTACAACAACATACTTACATGGCCAAGATTTTCTAGTTTGAATTAGATGAGATGCTAAAACTAAACCATCCCTGAAATCTAACAAAAAATTAAAAAATCCTCCAACGTTCAAACGGCTAAACCGATTTTAACAAAACAAGTCTAAACCGGTAAATCCGTTTAAGAGCTGGAGTGCCACAGACACATTCTCACATACACACATTCTTAGTGGCCAAATTTATATCTACCCATCGAAGTCGCCTACATACTAGATCGATGTATCTACCCCTCTTTGCGTTGGGTGTAAAAAGAAGTCATCGCAACTAACAGACACCCGAATATTTCAAACGCTACCCTCAAAAACCTGACAGCTCCAAATATCCTGCAGCGGACGATATCTATTCCGCATGCAAATCCAAGTCTTGCTCGGCAGCACATCGCCTGTCACTCTCAGCTGTTGGAATCGATTTGGAAGTGTATTCAGGCTGACAATGCGTGCAGCCTGCCTTCGGGATCTGTACGCTGAATCTGATAGTTGGAGTATTTTCTTTTCGGAACTGGAGTGCATGGTAAATACGGGTTTATTTTAGCAACGGATTTGTATGGATGGGTTTAGATTTTGACCTAATTTTTTGTGGATATTTGGGTAAAACCGATACCTACCTGTAATTTAACAAACACACGTTTATCTCACAGAAGTACATGAAATTTTGTGTTTGTGTAAAAAATTACCACTTATACTGGCTGTATTTGTGGATTGAGATGGTTTCGTAGGGAAGTGGTACAATATTTTTATCCCGAAAAATTCAAGGTTTTATAGGATGAAGTAAAATAGCGAGTAGCAGCTGGGGTACTAGCAATTTTAAACACAGAACACGATTTTTGTTATAATTAAACACGGGAAGTTTAGTTAGTTAGTTACTATACCACGTTAGTTTCCATAGTAATACAGAACACGATCTTGGTATCTTCTTCTATCACCAAGTCGAGTGCCGTTTTTATGCAAAAACCAGACATCCCCATCAAAAGCTTATTGCATTCATTAACAAAGGTGAATTTATGTACATTATTTGCAATAACTTTCCATAAATATGCAAAATAAAACAAAATTGACAAGAGTTGATCCTTAAACCACCTAATTGCCACCTCGAAAACCTTGCCGGTTTAATCATAATTATTCAAGAGGATTTATACATTTTCATTTACATCTAAATAATGCATCGCTGATTCAAGTGTAATTACTCTGGGGAGGCACAGAAGGATATTAACCTTTTGGCCGTCGCGGCATGAATATATCGCCTTGCCCTGTATGTATAAGCATAAAATAAAAAATAAAACTAAAAACTCTAAATGACAGTCAGCTGGAAAAAAAACAAAAGCCAGCATGATTCCGTTCAGGCTCGCGCTATGAATTCGCGGTACAGTCACGGTATTTATTTTTAAACATTATTATTCATCATTTTTTGGGCGTGAGTTATTTGTCAACATTAGACATCGCGCACAGGGCCTGCTACTAGAAGACTTTTGCGGTTATAGGGTTAAATGCATATTAATCAGTTTAGTCACGGATAACAATCGATTGTTTTGAATGTTTTTCACAGTTTAATTGCGAAGTGAAGAGAAGACGTGTTTATGTGAGAGAAGTTAATGGCATCGCAAAATCCATTCATCAACTAATTGGATTGGGGATTATGGTTTTATAGTTTTGTTCTATTTATTATGGAGATTAAATTTTAACCACTCACTCACCCGTCTTTTTAAATATGCGTGCATGTGTTATGAATAGCTTTAAAGCTTTACCGAATATTTCGGGACTATCTATACAATTTATAAGATCGTTATGGTTATTAACAATATTAAATATGCGTAGGTGCTTACTTTAAACCTTTTTAATTGCAAATATCTAAGTAAATTAGTCTTTATTAAATAATATCTATGTAAAACTATAAAGATTGACAAAGCATTTCAAGAATATTTCAACTAATTATAAGATTATCAGGGTAATTGAGAAATGTTTTGTAAGGTTCCAGAAACTAATATTGTTGATATTTCAATATACAGATGTTTATATTCTCATCAGGTAGCGAAGTTTTTCAACCGGGGCCTACAATTTAGCGAGTCATCCAACCCACGGTAGCGCTCAGTAGTAAATATCTTTCGCGGTCACCCATCCGAAGACTGACCGCGTCTGCCGTTGCTTAACATCGATGATCGTTTACGAACATCTAGTCGAGTTACACCTAGTCGAGCTACACCTAGTCGAGTTACACCTAGTCGAGTTACACCTAGTCGAGCTACACCTAGTCGAGTTACACCTAGTCGAGCTACACCTAGTCGAGTTACACCTAGTCGAGCTACACCTAGTCGAGCTACACCTAGTCGAGCTACACCTAGTCGAGTTACACCTAGTCGAGCTACACTAGTCGAGATACACCTAGTCGAGCTACACCTAGTCGAGCTACACTAGTCGAGCTACACTAGTCGAGCTACACCTAGTCGAGCTACACCTAGTCGAGCTACACCTAGTCGAGCTACGCCTAATCGAGCTACACCTAGTCGAGCTACGCCTAATCCAGCTACGCTACGAACGCTCAATCATAAAAAAGTCGTATAGGTACATGACTTCTTTGAAATATGCGCAAACATATACACGAGTAGGTGTATGACATAGAAAATAAGTACACAAAGCTTACGAAATGCCTTGTGCGGGATCAAACAAAATGTGACACAATATCCAAGCGCAAGTATTACTCAAACGACCTGCTACAATTGTGTTTTGTTAAAAGAAGGAAAAGGGTTCGACACGTGTTAACTTTTTCTTTTAACTTTATCTGTTCTTCTTTGGAAAATAAGGATAAGAATCTGCAAAATAAGAATCTGTTTATATGGCAACTATCAACGCAGCAAGATCATTACTCGTTAGCTGGGTTTAAAAATTGTTTCTAAAAACATAAAGCGTGAACAAAATCTGAATGTTATCTCAAAACTGTCGCAGTAAATGGCGAGAATAGGTGACTATCACACCCCGCTTATAGCGTATATCCTGTGTACTGAACTTTTGACTGGCCATCTGAACCCTAAAAGCTGGTAAAAGGTTTGCTTGCTTTGCAATTGCACCCAATTTGCACCCAAAAAAACTCAAGCAAAGTATTTACTTAAGCAGTGTTTAAAACACATTTGTGTTTTTTAAGCATTTATCAGTTAATTAACAGCGATGACATCCGATTGTCTATAAACTTCTGACATAATATTGGTGAAACTAAAAATGTTTTAAGCAGAATTTTCAGAAGCTTGGTTTTTGAACCCTTTTTTTTCATAATGAAAAACGCTTTACATTTATTTGCAAAACTTTTGAGATTCCTATACTTATATTACCTATACATATTTGAAATGTTACTTTACTAAGTATAATTAGGTATGGGTATAAAAAAAAGGTAAATATGGTTCATAATAAAATATGAGTATTGAGTAGTACGAGTCTTTTTCGGTCAACAAAAATCCTTAAAAAATGTAAACAGGGTTATTAGGAAAGGGTATGCTAAGCTGAAAAGAACGCAGCTGGTTTTTTTCGCGAATTCCGGGTTGGTCCCATAGTAAAAGTTGTTCATAATGATGTGTACCTACCTAGTTACAATGAGCGTTTTTCGGCTTAGCATACCCTTTCCTCATAACCCTGTATTACTCAAGCTACACATGCTCAGATCTTCTCACAGATTGAAGCGGACAATTATATTTTCGTCGGGTGACATCCAGCATTTCTTCTGAACAGATACTGATCGTGACTTTAATTGCACGTGGCGCTAACGTAACGTTTCAGCTACAAGTGCTGCCGCGATTCGTCTACATGGTGCTACTGGCTAAGCTTTTGTACAAATTACAAAAAAAAAAAAAATTATTAGCAAAACTAAAATGTAGCCAGAAAACATTCAATTATAATTCACAAAAAATATTTTGTAAGCACTAATGTGAGTTCAAAATAGATTTTGCATTCACAAACGTAAACGTAAAGTGCAAAACGATACTTTTTTTCGCCAGTAAGTCACCGTTTGACCACAATACACCTGTTGATAAGCTAAGATTTGGTCAAAGGTATCGTACTTCGGTACTTAAAAGATTATTCATTACAAAATTGAAAAGTTCAAGATTTCTCACACAGCAAAGAAGCTTGTACATTTAAGTGTATTTATTTCTCAATCGCATCGAGATATTTAAAACTTTTTAATAGAAAATTTCAACCATGAACTATTCCTACAATCTCATTCCTATGAGTCTTAAAGAAAAGATAACATGCCTAGTATAAAGTAGTTTAAAATACTTTAAAACTTTAGCCATGACTTAACATTGTTGGAACGGCTGCCATATTGGTGAACAATAAACCCTCATGCAGTAATTGTCTGCCATTACGTCTGACAGCGAATAACCCCAAATGTGAACAAAATATGAGCAACAACATTTTAACATGTTAAAGTTACGGATGATTTAACTGATTTGAAGGGTGTGCGTTGTTGGTTCTCAGGATGATCAATAGCTTTGTTTTTGTTGACTTTAGTTGTGTTTATTTAGATAGTACACTTGTTTTATTGTGAAAATAATGTAAGTTTTATGGTTTTTGAACATCTGTTCTACATTTAATTTAAAAAAGTAATCGCTGTGCGTTAAGCCGGCGACTGACCTATGGGGCTAGCACAACTTTGACGTAAAAATACGTAGCGAGTATTCGATAGAAAAGTGTACGCCATTTACACCCGTCAGAAGCACACTTGACAGGCGTAAATGGCGTACACTTTTCTATCGAAAACTCGCTACGTATTTTTACGTCAAAGTTGTGCTAGCCCCACTGAGCATTTTGCCGTAACGTAGCATTCGAAGCGAGCGTGGTGGAGCGTCGTGGCGAGCGAGCACGCGGCGCTATGAGCGAGCGGATCGGCTCGCTGTACTGACCTGCAACATTTCGTCGTAACGTAACGTTACGTTACGACGAAATGTTACAGGTCAGTCGCCGGCTTTTAGTCTCGCAAAACTCGAAATGGCTCGACTCATTTGTTTTTTTCTTTGTTTGGTTGCTTTTAATACAGAGATGGATTAGGAAAACACCAGCTTAAACCGCGGGGTGCAGATTTAATTTTTATAAATTTATTTTTTTGGTATCATGACAATCAATCAGTAATCATAATCATAAATAATAAAATACATAATCATACTAAAACCAAAGTACCTAATCATTATATTTCAGCCTTTATTAATCATGTTAGCAATCTTGAGCTTAGGTGTTTTCTTCAGCTAACCATTTCCATTTTGGCCCAACCCTCAAAACATCCACCAACCAAAAAACTTACCAAAATCGTATCTAAAATTCTAACGTACAATTTTCGAGATGCCGCTCAGCCATGTAAACCTTCCACATCGAGTCTAATTTAGGCCAAGTTGATTTGGTCGTTTTCTCATTATAGCGAATGCCCGGGTGGCCAGCGCTTGACAAGAGGAAATTGTCCTCAGGGATAAATTAAATTTGACTCGCCGAGAACTGCCTTGCATTAATATTGTTTACGACTGCAGTCCAACATTATGCAGAACAAAGTTGACTTTTCCTTTAATCTAATGATACATAAGAAATTAAGACCCTTTCAGACAATGCTATAGGTACCTAGTTTGTATCTCGTCATAATCTAACTTATTGCAACTTGCGCTGGTAACTAATATTTTTTTCTGGTGATTTAGAATAGCAATTCTATTGTATGACTCGTCGGGGTGTAAAAACTATCTGCTTCATTTTTCATTTCAATATGCGAAAAAACAATGGCACTCGAAAAATTGTATAGAACAATCGTTTGTTTTTTCGCGAAAAAAATCTGGCTGAATGCGGCTGATCGGCCCTGAAGGGCTAATTCCATAGTAAAAGTTGTTCATGATGATCGGGTAATATGATCCTCTTTCGATTTAGCATAGGTACCCTTTTCCTCATAACTCGGTAATTAACACTGCCTTACTAAAGCTATTATATTAAAGAATCAAAGATCTGTTAGAAGAAACGATCAAATAGCGCGATTTATTATAACGTAGTCTGAAATTGCCTTTGGGTAATATCATCCATATTTAAGATAAATTTCAGACCACCTAATACGTGGATGGACTAATAGAATCGGCGCTTTTGTAGCATCTGCATCTAATTGGAAGACTGATATTAATACTACCATTAAATGGCGCGACAGAGATACTTTGAAAGGAATGCGATCATTTTAATTTGTTTCACAAAATGTTCTCGAACTATAAATTTAACGGTATTTTCTCCATTTCATTTATATTTACAGACTAACTGCCAAATAAATATTGTAATATAGAACATGATTTAAACTGTATTTTACAAATTTTTAAATGTTAAACTCTCGTACGCGACTGATAAAATCAAAATCGATTTTAATTGTAACACATTACTCAAGAACAAAATTACACCACGTCCAAGATACGACATTCAGCCTAATTCGATGAATATCGATACAGCGGCGATGTAACCAAGAAAAATAAAATAAAGCATACACGAGTGGGAATTGATTTGCTTGCTGAGGGTTCCGTAGGTTCTTGTTCTCAATGTGCTACGAAATTACTGTCATTTGAATGTCAGTTAGTTTGATGATTCTTTTTTAAACCATTTTCTTACTTTTTAATGCAAACCAAACAGGTGAGTGTTGTGTTATGATCTCACATAAAGTTTTTTGCATAGCCTTCATATTGCCGGTTAATTGTTCTTTCGTTCACTTCAAAATAAAGGTGAGAGAGTTTAAATATTTTATAAACTTTTTTGTAATAAATATACAGGCTTACTTGCGTAAAATGGAGTCGGAATATAGTTTCCATCGCATTCAGTTTGTTATTATCAAGTAATGTGTGAGTCTGAATAAAAAAAAAGTCATATCATCAGCATAAGTTAGACCGCTACAGTATTATTTATCACCAACACAAGTTGGACGCTCTACAGTATTATTAAAAATATTTCGATTTGCACAGACAAAAAAGCACAATTACAAGACACTAAAACACGTACGAATTACGATACTTAAAATAAAGGTTCCATTAATATCTCGCAGCGCGAACCCTGAAATAAAACTTCGATAGCTGCGGTCTCCGAGGACACGGACGCAATTACCCGCACACCGACAAATTGCTCCACTTATTTACGGTTAATGAAATTCAGATTTTATAACAGCACCCAGCTTTACACTCTCGTTTGCGCGTCTGTTGTACACGACCGTCAATTTGAAAGGCGTAAGTTGAGATCTGTAAAAGTTTTATATCGCCTGCAAGGAACGAAAATGTAGGGTGGGTGTGTAGGTTGTTTCTTTGACGATCTTTTAAAAATATTCCCATATAATTTTAAATATTAACTTGTTGCAAAGAAATTGAGATCGCATGCATTCTATTTGTTCAAAAAAAATTAAAATAAGCGTACTCACACACTATGAATATTGCCTCCACTTTTCAGATGTGAACTCTTTTCCTGCCTATTCCATATTTTCTACGAGCTTCTTGATGTAAATAAATACTTCTCTCACTTGAGTTACTCTAATGTCCAACGCTGAAAAACAAAATATTATGTGAAACGAACGTATTGTAAATACCTAAGAAGTATTCAAGTCTAGACTGATATTACAAATCCAACTTCCCACTTTTTGCCTCCACACTCCAAATAAAATTATTTTACCCCTTGCAAACCTTAAAACCTTAGCTGTCTTTTAACGAATCCCAGTACCTTCAGCCTCGTAACTTTTTAAAATTCATCAGAATATAAAGTGGTTTCATCCCTTTGAATCCATGACGGAGGTTTCCAACCTTCGGAAAGTCCATCAAAAAGGTAATTAAGATGAATTAACGATCACAAAGCGGCTGCTGGCGGTGGCCCTAGCCTAACCTCTATTTCGTCTAATTGGCTTCCCACGCCACATAATTTTTACAGCAAATTGTCGGCCAACGATTAAGTTCACTCGATGTCTAATTCTCAGGGACAATAGTCCAGTCGAGAATTAGAAATATGTTAATTTTTATCTTTGTTTCGGCCCGACAGAGCGGAAGATTATAATTATTAGGAAATTGTTCCAAAGCGTTTTGCTTTGTTATTGGATCCATCGGCTTGGATAGGTACCTAATGGGACATTTTTAAGAATCTTCTTTGTTGTTTTTCTTAGAGCAGCTTCGAAACAGAACGACTAGAGGCATATTGTTTTTCGTAAACGTAGCTTTTTAAAATCTTTACTTGAAAAATAAACTGAAATTCGTTTGTATTCCAACATAGTTTAATGCTACCACGCACATAAATTACAGTATTTATCCTCTGAAATAAACCTCAAGACTAATGAATAGTTGAATCTAAAAACTCACTTTCACGAACTCTGAAAACATAACTCTCTTTTTTTCAAGGAGTCATGACAATTGGTGTTTTAATCATAGACGTACCATTAACTGTAATTTTGTAAGCAGACGCCATAGTTAACTAAAATATTTCCCATTGATAACAAAAACTCACCTAATAATAAGATAAAAGGACTCTCCTGTTTATCACAATTATTTTCAATTAAGTTGCTTCACTTTCTTACCCTCTTATCTTTATAGCTTCCCCTGTTTTATCACTAACAGTTACCGTCACATAGTTAAGGTCCTGTTTCCGTAATTACGGGTAAAGTAACAGGAACATCACACGTGTTGATCCTGAGGGTCAGGTGTGGAATCGCTGTTTCTGACGTCGACCAGCAATAGTTTGACCTCGACTATACTTCTGTATTTCACAATTCTTAGTGTTGAGTTTTTTTTTTTTTTTTTACTTTTTTCATATTAATATCTCTATAGTTTTTTTAATAGATAGAAAGAAGTGGAGGGAGGTGGAGTGGTTTGACCTCGACTTTAATACTATTTTTACTAGCAAAAAGATAGATAATATGGCAAATTTAAAAATAATTCTATCAAATTTGCTTTCAACAAAATAATAGTTTGAATAATTTTGGCATTTTATGCTAGATTTTTTTGCTAGCATTTCTGGTCTTCAGAAGTATCTACATAAGTTTCGATATTGGAAATAGTTATTTGTAAAAAGTCGTGTAAGATTTAAGAACCTTTGCAAGTTCAACTGTTTCAAAATATTTACTCGTACAAAGATCAACTGTTGAACCTATTATGTTCCAGAGGCTTGATTTATAAAAATGTATAGTTTTGATTCCATCGATAAGTTACCATCATACTTTACTGTTATCTATATTAATTACCTTCTGAGGAATTGTGTTCTTACATTTTCTTTATAGGAGTAAATTACATTTGGTCTATGTCATCCCTTAAAACATCGATGCAGAGGCTACTGGAGTCAAAGTAATTTTTTTTTTTGCACCATTACCAGGATCCACCAAGATGTATTGAACCAAGTAATTTACACAGGGTTAAAAGTGAAGGGTATGCTAAACCGAAATGGGTTTATAGTAAGTACTCTTCATTATGAACAACTTTTATTCTGGGACCAATCCTAAAATCATGAAAAAAAAATCAGCTGTTCCACACTTTTTGTCGAGTATCATTGACATTTTTTTAAGGAACAGCTGAAACTTGTTTCGTGATTTCAGGGTTGGTCTCATAGTATAAGTTGTTTATAATGATGAGTAGGTACTTTGCGCCCTTTTCGGCTAAGTAGATATACCCTTATAGCCCCGTATAGTGTCAGTTAAAGAAATGATTACTAAAAAACAATTGTCGATGTGTCTTGACAGTAACCGACAGTAATTTCACAGCTGGTTGGTTTCCGCGTCATCAAAGAGGGCAGAGCTCATCTTAGGCTGGGCATCCCTTATCTACCTCGGCACCTCGCGTCACCGGTCATTATTCAATAAGTCGTAGGGCTCGCCCTTGTCCAGTCGAGCAGTCGCAATATCTTTCACTGCTTCTTTCGCGTATCTGGTAAAGTAAACGAAAGTCGTTGAGCGGCATAATTTCTTTGATATTATTTTTTGGGAGATGAAGATAGGATAAGGAGAAAGCGTTTTGTTGGTTTTCCTTGTGTTTATTTGAGTGACCATAGAAAAGGTGAGCTAACTAAAACTTACATATTTAAATCGATCAAAACAAGACTCTTCACTTTATGTAAGAGAAATAGAAGTAATGGTAACATTAGATGAAGTCACAAGAAGCAAAAATTGCTCCATCAACAAGAGCCATGCTTTTGAAATACATACATATTATTATATTAAAACTTACTGCCCCATTAAAATACTTGATGACTAGACAAACGACTGCCGTCGTTTACCAGCAGGCGAGTTAGTGGTCAAACGCACTTCGCACAATTAATTATTCGCGATAAAAAAGTAAAACTACAACAATTTGCGAAAAAAATAAGATTTAACTTTCTGTTTCTTGACACGTTGTATTGTGTAGTCTACTTGCCTGTTATCACAGCTTTATCGCTGTATCGCTATATTTCCTTTAGAAAATAAATATTGAAAGCTTCCTAGAAAGACAAATTATTCTTCCGAAGCTTTCTCGTATAAAGACAAACCAGAGAAAACCTATTCCTCGAACTCGTACCTACCAGATATTCAATACAATCGCTAACAATTGCAACTACGTTACGTACTAACTAGCTAATAATCTATGGCAACACATTCCCAACTTCGACACCGTCCACGAAACAGTTTTTTAGAAATGAGATAAATGAAATTAATGCCACCGCTTAGAGGCAGTTAAAAAGTTTTTTAAGCAGGAAGCTTTTTATAATTGCCGTTCCATAAGCAGGGTCGAATACAGGGGGAAATGGGGGGGGGGGGGGGGGCAAAAATAAATGCTTCTTCCACCCCCTGAACCATGACTGAATTACTTCATTTTGATCACAAACTTTCACCCCTCTAACTAGATCCGCTGAAGAGATCGCGGCAACAATAAATTAGCTCTTAGTGTTATCAAACTATCAAGTTTACTCGTTTTCAAGTTTTGAAAAATGAGTTTCTGTTTCGAATTTGCTAGTTTTCTTTACTTAATTAGTTTTCCACTGTCATTTTCAAAAAGAACTGCGAGTTTGTGTTGACGCAAAAAACTGTACATTATGAACTTTAGAAAGGGCGGGGCATTGTTGTGCGCCATTATCTAAGGTCCTTGAAAAAGAAAATACATAGTTACATTGAAATAAATTGCAAAGCTAGCTGACTGACATACTATGAGCCCTAAAGCCTAATTCACATCAGACTGGCTGGCCAAGTAGGTACGGGAATAAATGAACTCTTATCATGTACCTACTTATGCTCAATTTCCTATAACAAACTTCACACTATCATCACGTTTGTCATTTGTTTTTTGTGAAAATAAATATGTTCAATATATGGTTCACATTTCAATGTCAGGACAACAGGGTCCGATGCAATATGAAACAAAACCATTGTTTTCAATAAAATTATTCGAATAAATCCAACCGATCAGTCTAAAAAGGAATACGAATCGAGACTAGGTACTCCAGTAGAATAGCTCGAGAGCTAGTAATGTCTAATGATAACAGATAATCCGTCCTCCATCGCCTCTCCGCTTACTGAGTCGGAATTTTCGATTAGTTCATGATTGATTGGAGAGACTTCTCCGCGAGACGTGCATTTTATGATCCGTTCTACTTCTTGGATCAGTTTTATAGAATATGCAAAAAATAAAAACATGTTTTGGAAAACAAAAACCGTGCTTCATTTTCGACCACATGGTCGCTTATCAACATGTGAGTTGGTAAACGTGAATTTCTTCGGTTTATGTCTTCATGAAATGTTTCATTTCAATATTTTTAATTGTCAACTGTCTTCGTAAAAATACTAGCAGAAGTTCGCCAAACCTGGAAATAACTTCACCGACAGCAGCGTCGTTCTTAAAATGGTCGTCATCAAATGGATTAAGTAATAATTGAAAATTTAGACTAAACAATTTAACTTACCCATAGGTTCAGTTTCTAGCATTAGGTATGTATGTAATAACAGATGTAATTAATCGGACGCTTCAGCATAATCAATCATCCCTTGTAGATAAAACATGGCCGATGATGACGTTGTATGTACCTATGTATGTAGGTATAGTATAACAAAAACTGTGACGAATCTACGACCACAGTTTTTGTTTTCAAAATTAAATGTCTCTGCTTGAAAGTATAGCAGTTTTTTGCGTATACTACACAATTTTCTTTGCAAACCTTAATGCAATTTGCGATAATGCAGCTACTTATTCTGTCTCGCTGCTACAAAGTAGGTACCTACAATTGAATTATTTGTCTTAAATTAAGTTAAAATAAAATTTAGAATATTTTGAAACTAGTAAAATAGACTACAAATACTACAATCAACATTAGAGCATACAAAGGAGTTTAATAAAACTAAAACCATTAAAACAAAGAAGATACAATTAACCTAGAAATACCTAATTCAAACTTAGGTACCTACCCCAATTTAAGTTCGAGCAAAACAATAATTACTAACATTTATTACATAGACCCGCACTTAAGAAATTAAACCGCGAATGGTTAATAATGTCGCTGGCGAAAACAAACCACTATTTCATTTTGTAAGCATAAAAGCCGTAAGCTGAAATTTTTATGAGTCCAAGCGTCTGGCAACGTGGAAATTTTTAAAAAGGTTTTTCAAATTTCGTGATTCATCTCCGGTTCCCTGGAGACTGGAGCCATCATACCTAAAGCTATATAGTAAAGCTATATAGGTATACTATCCTTACGTAGGTATCTTTGTTTAACCCGGGCACATTAAACATTTGTGTTCGGCAAACATAGGTCGGGATTTGCGTAACGTGAGCAGAAAATTGTGGAGTTACCTTTCTGCCTTCACGTTGTATTTTCGAAATATCAGTTTTTCATCTCAAGCCAAGCTTCGTAATAGAAGTTACAATCATCTATCATAGATGGAATATTTCTACAGGGAATACTCCCGACTAGTTGAATTTGCCTGGAGAATGCTTTTAGCTCAAGAAATTTATTAGTTTGACAAAGTACTTTCATTTGTAGTTTTTCTTTGGATATTTACGAGTAGGTACTATATTACTTACATTTTCAGAGTCGTAACTACCACTTTGGAAAATTGTGGTCTTCTTGTGGTAAATTGGATTAGGTGATTTAATGGTCAAGATTTAAAATATTTTTTACTATCATCTACTATTGAATATTATCACATAACACACGATAAATTAACATATTATCTATATTACTTATACTTAGACTCCTCTGATGCAACGAGTCAAAGTGAGTCCTTAGCTTCCGAGAATTATCTACAGAACGCCATTGATTCTGGTCTGGTGCTGGAAATATCATCTCATATTATTGTATGGTCTTGTTATAATTACATGGTAAGATGTAGTCAAAAACCTAGCTTAGGAAAAACTAAAAAAGCACAACCCACTTTACTTATGCCTTGATATCATCGATCAAGGACTTCGATCGGTGTTTGATACTAAGCGCACGTCACAAAAATTGTCGTAGAATAATTTAGAACAGATTATTTTGATAAATTACTAACTTCGACTAAAACACTACTTGCCGCCGTCTTAACTTTGATTTGGTCAGTCGTCGTCTACGATTTTATTACTGTCGTGGGCATTTTTCCACAAAAGCACGCGAGGTCAGCTCAAGAGGGAGAGGAAACGACTTTGGCCTAATCCGCTGACTTTTATTTATTCAGTGAATTAATCTCAGGGTGCCCTGGGGTGGGACACTAGCCCTTATTCTCTGGCGGCTGTGATACCATGGCTATTCTTTTACGTCAGTACTAAATCTTGCACTGTTTTGGTAGATGTAACTTTGAACTATAACATGAATTTTTTTCGCTGATTTTGACCTTGAAAGACCTGGCTGCCCACGGAATCCGTGCTACGTAACTATTGGCCAATTGAAGTTCGAGATTTAAACTTCCGGTTGCCTTTAAAATTAGCTGATACAAATTGTATGGCAAAATACACCATTATCCGGCTTCAAAATCATGAAATTCGAAAATCGAACGCCAGAATGAAGTAGGTAATGTGAAAGCAGATTGGCTCGTTTTGAATTTCATGAAGCCAAGATCGAACATCGCAGATGTTAGCCCATAGGGTCGCTTTGCCAGAATGGGTGTTTCCCGGTAGATGCAATCTGGGTGTCTTCAAGTGGCGAGTGAATCGGTTTCTAATAGGCAAGCGTGCTCCATCGTAGACCGCATTATTGCATACCATCAGGCAAGATGGCGGTCAAACGCAAGCGGAGATAAATAAAAAAAAGGAAAATAAATATTGTAGGTATAAATTGCGTGAGAAGATTATTCATTATACATTCTATCATACGATTATAAAGTTTCGAGTATCCAAAAGCCGTCTACTAATAGTGCATGGCAATCATATTCGATCGCAGTTGACGTCCATGGTAGTGCGAGTTAAATTAGCCTTCCTTTCTCATCCTTTTTACTCTTAAACCGTTTCGCCTTTTCCTCTGCTGGACAATGTGATAAAACTTAAGCCAGTGGAGTTCCTCGACAAGTATGAATTTATTTATGTGGCTTAAAAGGTTATTAGAGACATGGGTATTAGATGCTATTGTTTGTTAAATCATTTTTCTGTTACAATTACGAGTTTTGTCTACAGCAAGCTGTGCCTTGCGGTTAAACCTACGAGGTGATGAAAAACGGTGTTGATGATAAAATTAGCTTATGCATAATTTGTATAAATAATAAAGTATATGCAAAATCCTGATCGGTTAAGTAACTAAAAGCGTGAAAACGTAACAAACAAACAAAATAATTAACTTTCGCATTTTTAAAAATCAGTATAGCGTTAATTTCATAGATTATAATGAGTTAAGAACATGGGTACAAAATTATTAAGACGACTTCATTTTATGTGAGTATTATAATCAAAACAAATAACATTAATAATACCTACAATTTTTTTCTATTTAAAGGATCTAATGATAATGTAGTTCTTGCCAATTATGGTCACATCGAGTGCTATAAGTAGGTACTTCTGGAAGCAAATAGCTGCATGCACTTATGAGCTTGGCTATCGTGCTGGAACACGGCCTAATCACCCTTCGAGGGCTGACCTACTATTCAGGCAGTAGGATGATTAAAGGTTAAGTTGAGTTGAGACTAATGAGTTTGAATGATTCTGTTATAGAATAGAATATAGCTTTATTGCACGCTAAAAAAATTACAAGAAAAAACTGAAAACAAGTAGACTAACATTTGGTAGAACGAGGGCGATATTATCGCCTAAACCGATTTCGTCCGTTATATGGCTTACTAGCTGCGCCCCGCGTTTTCCGGGATAAAAAGTAGCCTATGTGTTACTGTTAATCCAGACTATGAATGATCTTCATTCCAAATTTCATGTAAATCCGTTCAGCCGTTTCAGCGTTCATTGGTAACAAACATATGTACATACTTTTATACTTAGGAATGAAACTTGCAAAACATTTCTAGAGTTCAGATTGCAGCCATACTTTCATTGTTCGACGGAAACAATCGTATTTAGCTGTAACCACAGCTAATAACAGTAAGGAGACTTCCTATATTAAGAATCTAACGGTTTTTTGTTTTTTCTTTTGATGACTTTGACTTTCTTTTATGATTTCTCATGAAACATCGTAAAGAATGATTCACTGGATCAAGAAACATTGAAATACGAGTATGAGCCTAATATTATGTTACTTATGTGACAAACTATGTAGGTACCTGGAATGTGAATCACCCTTAATTTCTCATGAATTACATTTTACGAAACAAAAACTTGATCAAAAACGAATTAGTCGAATGTTTTGGCCACTAATAAATATCACCTATGAAATTGTGCTACTGCAATATAACTGTAAGGTGGCTAACTCCCTACTGTTTATTCACACTGTAGCTAAAGTGAGTTAAAAAGCAAAATAAGAGCAACAAGATTGCGTGGGCTTAGCGGATTGGAATTCCATTCTTTTCACACCGCAGTTTTTACCAAGCGACGGTAGGACGAAGTTTTATTGAGACTTTTTACTATTATGATTAAAAGGTCATTTTATGGTCGCTCGCGTTTACTTTAAGAGGATTTGTAGGAAAGCTCGTGATTTGTAAAAACAGCACGCAGAAAGTTGTTTTTGATGTCCCATAAGGCGCAAATACATTTGCCCATTCATGTACCACGTTTTCTTTTTATTAGCATTTTTTATTGCCCTTTTTTAATGTTTGAAAAGACATTTATTTTTGTATTGAATGTGTAAGTATATGCTAAACACATACAATAATCCTTTCTATTAATATGAGTTCGAAAATGAGTTTCTTTATTTATTACTTTGTTACGTTTTTACTCCTTAATCATGATCGTTTTCACTCTTCGATCATCCACGTACAACTTTGCACACGTTGTTAGGTATACAGAATTGGTTTACCTATTTTTTATCACTATTCACCGCGCGCGGGTAATATTCCAGGTTGCAGCTAGTAAGGGGGCGTCCATAAAATACGTGAGATGTTTAAGGGGGGGAGGGGGTCGAGTCAAATCTCATCTAATCTTAAGGTACGATTCCACCAGTGTGCGGAACTGTGCGGCACAGTGCTGCTCAGCGTACGGCACAAATGTTTGTTTTGGTCGACTCACTCAAGCGAACAAGAACAAATTGTGCGCGAACATTTTAGCAATGTTTGCGCACATCTGTGCACTCGTGTGCGCGTACACTGTACAAGTAGTGGACT
Source organism: Alcis repandata (assembly GCA_949125135.1). Lineage (NCBI taxonomy): Eukaryota > Metazoa > Arthropoda > Insecta > Lepidoptera > Geometridae > Alcis > Alcis repandata. The sequence continues at coordinate 5,695,132 of OX421235.1, read as the reverse complement.
CGTGTCGACGCGTACGCACTCGTTGTTCGCAAACTCAGTCTTGCTTCCGCTACCAAAGCGAAAACATTTATTTGTGCGCGCACATGTTTTAACAGAGTTAAATATGGATTGGACGAATGATAAAATTATTAAATTTATTCAAGCGATTGAAACTTATCCTCTATTATGGGATTCCAGTCACAATGATTATAAAAATAGAAACAAAAAACACGACGCTACTCAAGAGTTAGCTCAATGTTTCAATTGTGACTCGACTGAGGTAATGAGAAAATGGAAAATTATTTTGGCTACATAATAAAACATAAGCTGCAGCACAAATCACTACGTTTTCTCGCCCGTCCAAATTAACAACTGAAGACAGAACTCTTCTCAGTGAACATGTTCTTGCACAAGTGTGCCACACTGTGCGTTTACAAAAGTTACGCACAGTCTTGCCGGTGGAGCCAGAAGCTAAACTCGATACAAGCTTAGTACGTGCAATGCTGGAGTTATGCACAAAATGTTTGTAAACTAATGTGCTAAACACTATTTTGGTGGAATCGTACCTTTACGTTGGAGAGAGGGGGGGTCTCGTCAAATATCACGCAATTTTTTTTCCGATTGAAACAATAAAATTATACTATTTTGCAATTTTTTTTTCTTTTTACAATAACAATCCAACACGTTTATGTAAGAAACCCACATTTTGAAAAATCTCACGTGAGATTGGGGGATGGGGGAGGGGGTTGAGTAAAATCTCACGACATCTCACCAGGGGGGGAGGGAGGGACAGAAAATAAAAAAAAAACACCTCACGTAATTTATGAACGCCCCCTAATATTACAACAGGAGAATTTACTATCAGAGCTCGTAGCGCCTTACGAGTCAAGTCATAGAAGTAAAATAACACATTCTGAACAACACATTCTGAATCTTTTGGGTAATAAATAAACATCTTTCATGTTTCAGTCATTATTCATGTTTTGAAATCGCTGAAAAATGACAGCACAAATCACGACGCACCAGATATACGACCACGATTTTCCCCAAAATTAAAGCGAGGCTAGCCAGAACTAGAAATAAAATTTAAAGTTTCCGTGAAACCGTTAATACTTGTAAAATGTAGACTGCTGATATGTTTATTATCATTACGGTGGAAAACACAGAACCACAGAATATAGAGGTGCAGACTGATAGCTTCAAAAATACTTATAAAAATAGCACTAGGTACATAATTATTATTACACAAAAACAACAAAAAAAGTTTCCCAAATACTTGTCTATCAACTATTTTCTCTATATCACGTCTAGTTTAAGTGATTAGTTAGCACTCATATTGAAATGCGTGCCTTACATCGTAGGTATAGCAGGATTTCTCGTGACATGCAGTTGTGACATGCACTTGTTTCTTATAAATGTGTAAGACAGGTGTGAACTGCATTTGAAGCTCTATGAGTAACGAAATAGAGCTAATATTTGAATATATGAATCTACGTGGGTTTGGACAAAGGCCAGTGTAATACGAACCAGCTCTTTACGTCTGACTCCTAACTTTTAGAGTTTTTATTCTGTACTTCCCTCTTCTCAGTACTGGATGTATCGAATGCTATTTCTGAAAAGAGACTTTTATAGTTGCCGCTTTTATTCTGGATTTCCTTTGATCGTGTGTGGTCTTCTAAAATAGGTTGATATTAACAAGGTGATATTTAATCGGAGACTGTTTGCTATTTCCTGGAAACTTCAGTTATGTATTTAGATTATATTTTAGTGTCGTATCTTTAAACGACACTCTCTTTTTTTCTGTTGCTCTTCTTTTATCTAAGAAAAGCAACACTTATACATTTTAGGTAAGTAGGTAGGTATATATGAGCTGAATAGTTGAGCTAACCCTAGAAACCATGTTTTAAAACCGGCCAGAAGTCTCTGACAAAGGGTTAAGATTTGTTATAGGACAAACAACTATTACAATTGATTCCTATAAAATAATAATCCATAAAAATTTAAATTGTTTAGTATCTAAATCATGTTCGAAATATTTCACGAATTATCTATATATATAAAAATGAAACCCGTTTTCCTTGGTCACGGCCTCACGCGTGAATGGCTGGACCGATTTCACTAATTCTTTTTTTGTTGTATTTGTTATTATTAGGAGAAGGTTCTTACGGAAAAAAATATTAAGAAAATCATTAATTTGCACTTTATTACCTCTGTACAAAGTTCAAATTCAATCATATCTATCAAAACAGTGTGCGTTTTATACTGATAATTTTTACTATAAATTGACAAGTTAGCATCAAAAAACTACGGTTGCTATAGTTACGCAATAGCATGAGAATAGAGGTTATAACAAAGAGTTCCTATAATTATTCTCAACACCTTTGGTCACGCCATCACGCGTGAACGACTGGACCGATTTCAATTTACTCTACGTTTATCCCAAAGTCTACCCGTGCGAAGCCGGGACGGGCCGCTAGTAATAAGATAAAATAGTTATGTCCGAAAAATATTCACGTTACATAGGTATTATTTTATCTTGTTTACTTATCTTACAATACAACCGCATGCCATGTCAGAGGCCTTTTTCAGACATTTTTTTAGCTAAAAACCAAAATACTTTATTCGACCTTCAATGTTGCTATCTTAGCCGTCATGTTATAGTTAAGTGAAAATATTTGTATTTTGAAACACCGGAAGCTGTTCAAATGTTTTTTGTTGTTCAAGTGTCACGCACCGTGTTATAACCAAGGAATATAAAAAACTTAGAATAGACACAGGTATCAAAAAGCGTCTTAAAAAGTTAGTTAACAAAAAAAAAACTAGGTACATGTACTTTTATAAAAATTACAATATCTACTTCTAATACTGTAACTAATGCAAACAAAAAGTAAAAAGTCTAATAAAATTATGGAACGGAACCTACACGTAAAGTCTGTTGGTAAGTAAATTTACTTTTAAAACTCTAACAAAAACATTAAGAATATTTGAACACTAAGACCAACCATAGTAAGAACTATCGGTTTTGATTTCTTAGGAAAGACCTTTTCTATATTTTCTAATATTCCATAGTAAGAAGGTAACGTCAAAAATATTATCGTCGAAAACAATGACTTACGGCGCCAAGTGTAACAAAGAACGGCTTTTAAAGTTAAGCGCAGTTAAGTAAGTAACACTTAACTACTTGACACTTTCGACCTGAATGCTAAGTGTTGTGAAATGGAATGGGATTTTAGTTTCTTGACCTGACAGATTTATTCGCACAATAAAGTTGCAAAGATGAAAAATGAAAAATGATTTTCAAGAAAAAAAATCGTTTTTGATGAAAAATTTTAATCAGGAATTCAGTCATAACAAAATGACAAATTGCCCATTTTATTTAAAAATTCTAATTTTTGATGCTAATTTCACTTGAAAGTAATAAAGAAGTTTACAGTTTGCGATCCTTCTCAAGAGCTTGACAAATCGTCTGTATTAAAAAGTGATATGTGGTTTAGTTTTATTACCTCAAATAATATCAATGTAGTTGTGTATATACCTACGTGGTAATAAACACTCACTCACACACAGCACCCACACAAACTTTCACATTCATAATATTAGTAGGACGGTGTTTTTGAACTTTAAATAATATTACCTAACAAGCCAATTTTATTTAGTTTTAGGTAGGAGGAATTATACTTAATAATACTATACTTGTAATTGTATAAATGTTATGAAAAAGAAAGGAGTAAATTCAGAATAGATATGACGAGTGATATTCACGTAAGTATGATAAGGGTAAGAAGATGATGATACTCGCAATTGTCCCATAAAGCAGAATTGATTCTTGATTGATGTTTTCTACTTCCTCTATAATAATTTTATTATATTCGTGACATTTTTTTTTTTACATCGGACTAGGCATGCGTTTGACCGCAATCTCACGATGGGAAGCGACGATGTGGTCGAAGATGTAGCACGCTTGCCTAGGAAAAACCTATTCACTCTATTTTTGAACATGTTGTTGTACTTGTACCCCGGGTTGTACTTTCTAGGTAAAGTATTTTTGAAGAAGTCTTTTCAAAACAACACTAGAAATTCAATGAAATACAAATAATTTAGCGCCTGCTTAAGTGACTAAAAGTAACGAGACAATAGGTGTAGTAAACTCCATTGTTTTAGTTAAGTCTTATTAAATTTGCATTTCAAAGCTTGCCATGTCTAATAGAAGTTTTTGCATCCCTAACGAACCACACCAATCAATAAGAATTAAGTGAAGCGCTTAAAGCTTACAAACTTACGTTGAAAGCTTCAATTTAGGTAACTAAATTATAAGGAGTTGGTATTACCTCACAGTGTATCAGATTACTTATGTATGTTACATTCTCATTATTCTTATGTTTGTTTCTTATTTGAGTTATTTATGCGTATGCCGAAAAGTCATGCTTATACTTATATGCAAGACCTGCAATTACCAAAGTTTCGAGACTATACAGGGTTTTAAGGAAAGGGAATGCTAAGCCGAAAAGGCTCATTAGTATTCATAATTTCAAAACTTTTAATTCGAGGAAAACAAGAACATTATTTTACAAAACAAAAACCGACTTCAAGAGACCGACTATTGAGTTATTCATCTATTTGTCGCGCACGTACTTATGCAAATTTAAGACTTATATGGTTTTATCATGGATACCATTATCAGAACTGGACGAAATTGAAATGGGACCAAATGGGAAGCGTCAGCTTTCTAATAAAACAAGAATTATCAAAATCGATTCACCCAGTCAAAAGTTATGAGGTAACAAACATAAAAAAAAAAATTAAAAAAAAAAAACATACAGACGAATTGATAACCTCCTCCTTTTTTGAAGTCGGTTAAAAAGCAGATGTTCCGGTGTCATTGATACTTTTCTACGGAACAGCTGTTTTTAATCGTGAATTGTTGGTTGGTTGTAAAAGTTGTTTAAAATGATGAGTATTATGAGACTTTTTCCGCTTAGCATACCCTTTCCTTATAGCCCTTTAGATTCGATTCTTGTTGCTATAGGTTCTAGGGGTCATTATAAACGAAACGCGTGCGCGTGATGTCATACATTCGTAAGAAAAACTGGATAATTTCGCTCGATCCATTTTTTTTTGTTAGCTATTATCTCTTTCCAGTATTCTACCGTCTACTCAAATCTCACAAAAAAGAATATTCTTCAAATCAAGTAAGTACTTAAGTATAACAACGGTATTGAACCTACCAACTTCCAAATATCAAATACAAATTGTATAGGTGCCAGCACTGCCAGCATTTGACGAAAAAATTCGTTACAAAACTTATAGGTATTCGCCAGGCGTCGCACAAATTGGATTTCTCAAACGAACTAATCTTGTTTAGGACGCTTGTATGTCTTCACAAAGGTGACCTCAACAAAAACACGCGTTCTGATAAAAACATTTTGGTTGAAACTGTTTCGAAGACTAAACTGTTATAAGAAGTTAGAACATCAATCATATATCAAAGTTTGCTCAGTCTTATTACAAGTTGAAAGTTTAAGCTTGTGATGCTTCAATTACAGTTCAACTTATTTGACACGAATAAAAGTTACGAAATAACTAATTATCAAACTAATATTGCGAAAGTTTGTCTGTGTGCTTGTACTTCTTCACGCTGAAATGTCTGGATTGTATTGGAAGAAATATGAGATAGAAAAAGCTTATGCCTTAGAATACTACATAGGTTTTTCATTGTCATAATAAAATTATAATCACCGTTTTTATCACAGCGTGTGTTAGCAGGTTTGTATGTTTGTTGTTAAAAAGGCTGAATGGATCTGAATAAAATTCGTTGTGAGGGTGTTACTCTGGATTAACATAAAGAACACTTTTATTCCAGAAAACGCGAGCAAAACCGCAAGGCTCAGCAAGTTAAACAATAAAAAACAGTAACTAGGCCGCCCGGTCATTTGGCGCAGATGAATTTCAATTGTGATTGCAACAGTTTTAAATTACGCACTCAAGAGCCAAGTAAAATTTAATAAACAGAGAATAATTTAATTCAGTGGTAGCGCTGCAGCATGGAGGATGGCCAATAAAGGCGATTTTATGGCCATTTTATTATGATGCATTATCGTGAATCACCTATACGGCCTGTGGTATACGAGAAAAATTATGCCTCGTACTCGAAAAATATTAAATTATCATTTTAAATGTATTACATTGTCGGAATAATTATTAAATTAATTCCTATTGGTGACAGGATGAACAAAAAGAACGTTATAAAGATAGAATATAGAAAATCTGAATGATTCTAACCCTGACCGCGTAGCACTCTGAAAAACTAGTAGGTATGCATAAAGTATTAGATACTAGATAGCATAACCATAAAAACAAGCAAGTACACTGTCTAAGCACAATTCGCATATTTTTTTATATGGATCATTTCTGAATTTGTTTTTAATTTAATTTGACACGTAGCTTTTTGGTACAAAAATAAAACTATGACTATTAACTAAAGTTGCAACATAAATATTAACAGATACAAAAGACGACGTGGCTGAAATGAGCTAGAAATTTGAGGCATAGTTCAGATAAATAATTATATGATAATATATTAACACAAAGTAGTTGTAGAGTTTACTATAAAATATTCCAACTCAAAACAAACAAATGTGAAATTCCATGAAGAGAATTTCCACGACTCGGTTATTTGATTTGATTTGACAAAGACGAATTCAAGGATGCCTCGCAAAATTAAATCAGTCAAACCGTTTAGGCGGTAGAGTAGGTACATATAAGAATAGAAAAACATACATACACAATGTTATCTATGCGTATCTTCTTAATCTTAATATATATAAATCTCGTGTCACAATGTTTGTCCTCAATGGACTCCTAAACCACTTAACCGATTATAATAAAATTCGCACACCATGTGCAGTTCGATCCAACTTGAGAGATAGGATAGTTTAAATCTCAAATTATAGTCGCAATTTTAATTTATTGCCAATTTATATATATACTGATAATTTTTACTATAAATTGACAAGTTAGCATCAACATACTACGGTTGCTATAGTTACGCAATATGAGATTTGACATAGAATTGACGCAATGGCTTTTGACAGGACAACGTCTGTCGAGTCAGCTAGTATATTATATAAATTACGTGTCACGTTGTTTGTCCGCTATAGACTCCTAAACTACTTAACCGATTTCGATAAAATTTGCACACCGGGTGCAGTTCGATCTAACTTAGGAGATAGGATAGCTCACATCTCAATTTATAGTAAAAAAACATGAAAAATTAGAAAATTTAAAAATACTTAAACCATAATTTAACTTTAGCGCTTTGGACAATGTAAACTTTTTTAATGTAACTTTTGACATTTGACATTAATTTGACATAGAATTGACGCAATGGCTTTTTTTACCAATTCGAATTAAATAATCATCGTTAAGACAGGACAACGTCTGTCGAGTCAGCTAGTACCTATACCTATAGATATAACACACACCCGAAAAACATTCCCTTTGGGCAGTCTGGTAAAAACAGTGAATGGTGATGGTCAAATTAGCTTAACTATGGTCATAAGCTTTGATGAGCATAGGCAGTCTTTCTTTGTCTTACATTCTTTAGTATCGTTTCCTGTATAAATACCTACCTACTCATAGAATTTACTGGTATACAGACAAGGAAAGGGTATGCTAAATCAAAAATAGTTTATAGTATGAACAATTGAACAACGTTTACTATGGGACTAATTCAGAAATTGCAAAAAAAAAATCAGCTTCCATAGAAAAAAGGTTAATGACACTAGACAAAATGTATGGAACAGTTGCTTTTACGCGCGAATCAGGGCGCCATGATGAAAGTTGACCATAATCATACTTCGGTGATCAAAATGGGTATTATGAGCTCTTTTCGGCTTTCTTTACCTTTAGCTTACAACTTTGTAAGTCTATATAGGTACAATGCCTTCGCAAACAACTCGCAGCGCATAATCTATAATCAATTTCAAACACAGCGCTTATCGGAAGTAGTGAATAGTACACAACGCTGAGTGGTTCACCTGTATTATTTATCGCGTTACATTATTAACTGCGTATCAGAGGAGATGGCTATCGGCGCTACACGCGAGAGTGTGCCTGACTTGGGCTGCACGCGCTTTCCACTAAGAGATATTAATCTTAAAATGAGCGTTTCCAATTTGAGATCTAGGACGATTTATATGAGGGCTAGATACGCCCCATGATAACCATACAAGAACCGCTTTTCAAGTTTCGACAGTAGGTCTTTGTCACTCGACATATGGCCCTTGCACCGTAACTATTCAAAATAATTATGACCTCGATCTGTAATCGTAGCAAAAGGCCCCTACCTCAGATGCCAATTGTAAAAGCGTTTTGCCTTTTCTGCACTCTACAAGTATTTTTGAATTTGACTATCACAATAAGTCTAACTTACTCAAGCAGTTAAATTAACCTTAATATCACGTTTTTTCAATTTTTTATGCCTATACAGGGTTATTGATAATGAGTTCAGCAAACTGCTACCAACTTCCCACTTAAGATTTTGTTATTATATGGTAGGTACTTTATAACGAATGAACTATGGATTGTTCCAGTACAAGACAAACACATTTCACGGCTCCGTAAAATTAAGAAGTGGACAGAAACGAAGACTGAACAGGCTCGCGCTAGTTAAAAAAATTTAGGAAGCTGACTGTCAACTTTAATAGAGAGACATATAGTGAGAAGCATATTATTTTGATAGAAAACGCTTGTATCGTAAACAATACAACAATGAGCCCACGCATGTATGAACATGGCGCGCACATAATTCTTTTATCTTAGCAATTATAGAACTTTTAAAATATTGATTTCATGTTTCCATTATTTTTAAACCTTTATAGAAGTCTGTTCTCGCACTTAGATCGCTTGTCATAACCCAAAAAAGATAAAAAAACTTCTCTCAGACATTATCTTCCAAGAAAAATTTATACCTAGGCATATTTTGCAAAGAAAGTTTGAGGTCAAATTATGCATAATTTGAATTTTCTAAGCTAAACACGGGCTTTGGTACATTTTACTCCTAAAATATTAAAATATTCGCAACTAGATAAGATTACGTTTATTGAAATTAGATCTACGAGTACGAATAGAGATCGAATTACAAAAAGAAGCTAAAATGTTATCTCGTAATATAGTCACGTAATCCTTCCACTCATCTTTTATTGAGATTGAATTTTCAATCGGACTTTGATTGATTGAAACGACTGCTCAGAGCTGGGATTGGTTCTTAAGTGGCAAGAAAAAGCTTTGATAAATCTGGTAAAATCTGGATAAATCCTGATACAAAACAAGAGGATCAAATCCTATTTACTATGGGGATTTCGGTGGAAATTCGTTTAGGGATTTAGATTTGCGGTAATGCTCACTTTGTGTTAAAATTAAATTTGGGCAAACTTTCGTCTGCTGTCGAGACTGATTTTGTTTTGTAGCGTTTTAAGGTACTTTTTATTAACCGACTTCAAAAAAGGAGGAGGTTATCAATTCGTCTGTATGATTTATTTATTATTATTTTTTTTTAATTTTTTCTTTTTTTTATGTTTGTTACCTTATAACTTTTGACTGGGTGAATCGATTTTGATGATTCTTTTTTTATTAGAAAGCTGACGCTTCCCATTTGGTCCCATTTCAATTTAGTCCAGTTCTGATAATGGTATCCACGACAAAACCATATAAGTCTTAAATTTGCATTATGTACGTGCGCGACAAATAGATGAATAACTTAATAGTCGGTCTTTTGAAGTCGGTTTTTGTTTTTTGTTTTGTAAAAATAATGTTCTTGTTGTCGTTATAATTACAATATATTAACCTAAACCAGTCCACTCGCTGCTATACCTATACCTAAAGCAACTCTCAAGCTACAATACAGTGATCGCACTTACTTGATTTTACCAAATAAAAAAAAACAAATACTTATAACCCTTGAACTTTTACTTGTTTCATGACTGTCCCGCATATATTATATTCACTACTCCGCTCGCACATATATAACGATTTCTATAAATAATAATCCACCATAACAGCTCATGAATCTCAATCTTTCTATAAATCAAAATACCCCAGAGCCTTTTCCTCACTTTATCACAATTTAAAAGTTTTCCATGACATTTTCGTAATACCACAGACTCATTAAGCTCATTGGTGGCCTGAGGGTTGCATGAGCCCCTATCTCTCCAAACCGAAGGTGGGCTTGCTCCTAAGCTACCGCAAATCTTATTAAAACCCGTATAATATTTATAAGCGGGCCTCCCTGTAGTGCCACATCGGCATTCAGGTAAGGCCCAAAATTACCATGGACATGGGAGCAGTTCACTTAAGTAAGACAGTGGTTAAACACAGTAGTTTAGGCGCTGGAAGTGAATTGTTACTGTAAAACAATTTGAAATGAGCGGCGAAAAGATTGGCATTGGAATGCTGCTTTCGCTGTGGCGGAAGGTTTTGTCCTAATAATCTTCTCTTTTTTCTCTTGAATGATGATAACTGCCTCGTCTCGCTTAGTTTCAAAGTAGATATAATACAACTTGCTCTGTTCTGATAGAACAAAGATAGGAAATATGACACTGATTTTTGTTAAGCTTTCACAAAATCCGTTTTTCTGTTTACGTAGACTATGTTTCACAGAACTGAAACATTATAACCTCAATCAAATTAAATGGGATTTCTTTGATGTACAGTGGAATAGGATGTTAGGTATCAGGGTTATCCAGAACGTGTATATCTTTGTGTGTGGTCTCCCAGCCTCGGGACATGTCCCAATGCCGTAATTACGAGTACCTCCACGCCCACCAGCGCAAATAGAAACAAAACCACACTCATCCGCATATGTAAATAGGGGATCTCTGGTCTCTAACGGAGTACTGTGGTGTGGTTCCTACTCTACTGGAAAAAGGGTGATGAAATTTTGTGTACCTAGTTTAGTCTTTTCTAAGTAAAACACGAAAGTTCTAATAAAAATCTAACCAAAAATCAGCAGCAAACAAGCCAGCCAATTTTTTATTAGGTTGTTTTAATTAATTACGAAAAGTTTTGCTCCTTGACAGATTGATTTCAACGCTAATAAAAAAATGTGTCAAATCATTCGGTTGTACCTAACTAACACAGGAATAATCACGTACCATTCTCAATCAGACTATAGTTTCGACTACATCCCCGTTTTATTTAAAAGAAAATGTATCAAAACCACGTTCGTTTTTCCTCAATCGTTTGACGTGAAATTGCGCAAATTGTGCACATTGTAGGTACCTACGTTCCAAGCATTTAAAATTAATCCGCTATATAGTAGAAAGTTAACTTGTTTAAATATCAAACTACGGTGCAGAACTGAACTCAATATAGCTTACGATTTTAGCAATAGAGTACCCTGCACTAAGTCTACTTAAACCAAATTTCAACACACCGGAGACTAAGCTTCATGCGACCTCATTCATGACGACTTAGCACTCCCATAACCTCCTAAGTGCATAACATGTAGCTATATAGGTATGTATATGAGTTTAATAACATCTACGTAAAGATTGCAATAAAGCTTTGAGTATCGAGTATTGAGTTTATGGAGTAGGTATTAACTGCGCCCCGCGGTGTCACACGCGTACTTAACCAAAATTTCATGATGATCGATTGAGTAGTTAAGACGTAAAAGCGTAACAAACAAACTCACTTTCGTGTATATATTTTTAGCCAGGTATTTATGAATTTACTTTTTTAGTAATGATATTATGATAAGAAGTGGCAAGTGATAATATTGACATGTTATGTTAGCATCGTCTCGTCGTTGTTTAGTCCTATCTATAGGTTTATAAGTATACGTATATCCATTTTGAAACGAGCTGGTTTAGCATCAAAGGATATTGCTAACCTACTCGTACTTCAATTTTGCCCGTAATCCTACAGAAACCATCATAAACTATATTAATTTTCGTCTGAATATAATAACAACTAAAACGTGTCAATTCTGGATTTAATGTAACCACATTTAATATTCACGCACAATTTCATTCTAATCAAAAATAGAGTTAATATGCTACACGTTTTGCAACTGCTATTTTTGTAACTAAAAATAACAGTTTGCTAATTAAAATAACACCTAAATGTTACAAAACTAAACACAAAATTGCTAAGCACAGATACAAAATGCCCCAAAAATAACAAATAAGAATCTATTACTTACTATTCACCAACAGTTTCGCATCAAATCGGCCGTGTACCTTCAACCCCCCGTTTAATATTTAACAAGGGACCAACAATTATTTATTCACACTGCGGCATTGCAAACAAGCTAGAGTTGTAAACTAACCGCTAGGGAGTTAAATAAACAAAATAACCAATAGGCCTGCGATAATTCTGGCTATATTATGGCAATAGGCGGTCATTGAGGGCTGCGTAATCGGGCGCTTTGGAAATTCTGATTTTGGTTTGACTTAATGATTGGCAAAAGGTCAGCTCAGGTCTTCACACATTCCAATTGGAATAATACCAATTAAATTCTGGTAAAACAGAGAAAAACAACTAAATACACAAGCTACCATACACAGCATACACTATATTGAAAATTAATGAGAAATCTACTTTAAGTGTGAACTATTAGAATACTACGAAAAGACAATAGTTTAAATATTGTTGGAGGATTCAAGTGGAACGAGAAAATTATGATCGATCGAAAAATAACATTTGGTGCAAAACAAAGAGTTTATCTATTAACTACTTCTAAATAAGTAGTTTAGTAAGGATCTCTATTAAAATAAATATACATGATAAATCCTTACTTTTCAACTGCAAGTACAAGAGCAGAGTGGCGCAGTGGAAGCGTGCTGGGCCCATAACCCAGAGGTCCGTGGATCGAAACCACGCTCTGCTAAAATTATTTTTGAAATCGTTTTTTTTTTGGGAAAGACTCAATTTTCACCCTTTGTACTACTTTAGAGCTGCATGTTTTCATTTAATTCTTACTTCATAATTTTACTATCACTAATAAAAAAAAAATAATAAATAAAAAAATAATAAAAATCCATTTCAGGGATTTTTATCTATATCTATACTAATACATATTATAAAGAGGAAAGATTTGTATTTTTGTATGTTTGTGTGGAATAAACTCAAAAACTACTGGACCGATTTCAAAAATTCTTTCACCATTCGAATGCTACATTATCCCAAAGTAACATAGGTTATTTTTTTTAATCCACAGCGAACAGGCGTGGCAGGGAACAGCTAGTCTCGAAATGAAGCACAATTTATTTTATAACTTCATTTTCACTTCAAAGAATAGAACGTATATTACAATTATTCAATTTAATATTAAGAGCAATACACGTTTTATACCTTAATGTAAATGTGGGCAAATCTAAAACATGAAACCATTTTAAACACCACATAAGTATCCATTTCAAATATTAACCCAAACCGGGAATACTCTAAGTGCAGGCAATAAATAACGCCGAGCGATATTATCTCGTTGAATGTTATAAATATTGATAAACGACAACAAAATGTTGTAAACAATAGGTATATTGCTTCCCGTTTCAGATCATTTAACTCGCACGTGACTGTATATCAATATATCGATAGGGTTGTCTGGATGTTTATTTTGGTTGTTAGCGTCATCGTTGGACTGAAGATCTCTTGAAAATGATAATATTAAGGTATAGAGTTGAGTCTGATGTTTCTTTTTAATATTGATTGTTTAATTAATTAGAGCGTTTATTTAATTGATCGTTAAAACTTAGGCTAAACAAACTTTAAAGTTATTCTGCTAACATGCGTTTATTAATAAAGTTTGAAAACTAGAGTTATTCTATTAACCTTCATATCTTCTATATCTATTTATATAAAAATGAAACCCGTTTTCCTTGGTCACGGCCTCACGCGTGAATGGCTGGACCGATTTCACTAATTCTTTTTTTGTTTTATTTGTTATTATTAGGAGAAGGTTCTTACAGAAAAAAATATTAAGAAAATCTCTCAGAAATATTGAAAAACCCTAAAAACAGCCCTTTTATTTTTCCCATACAAACGTTTTCTAACTAAAACGAGCTTTATTGCTATTGTATAAAGTTCATATTGAATTGCAAGCACTCACTGTTGTTTAAGCAATGTAGGTATGTTCCTAACGTCCAAGAGTCAATTAGCACTTTATTACCTCTGTACAAAGTTCAAATTCAATCATATCATCTCATATCATATCATATTCATTCAATAATTTTGGCGTTTTTATTAAATAAAAGTTACTGTTACTCGTATCTATTGAATTATTCGTTCAAAAATTCCTTTATATAAAGTTGAAAAAAAATTAACACAAAACTTGCCTTGAAATACAAAGTAAGTATATTGTATAAGCGGACGCCATCTTACCCAAATCCCGTCTAGAATTTCAAATCTAAAGGTCATCCCATGACGAAGCCATACTCCAACTCATGGCATGATTTTCTGTCGGCCATTTTGGTTTACTGATACCCTGTCTCCATGACCGTAACCAGACACCGTATGAGGGTTGAAATCCGCTATTCTCGAGTTACGAGCCAATCAAAGTATGCGGTTGCTGGTGTGCGTGCAATTGTTTTTTAGTCTTTTGTACTCTACGAGTGCATGTACTGGTGTTTACCTACTATTTAGAATGAAAGTAAATAAGGTTTGATAGTGTTGTGGTCAGTTGATAAGTATCGAACCTTAGCTAAATGCATTACAGTGTTTAATTTTATTTTTTTTTGTGAATAACGTCGAGATTTTTGTTACTTTGGTACAATACAACCAGTCAGCCAGTCATATCAAGTCAGTCAAATAGAAAGATGCACAACACAAAAGAGGCTTAGTAATTTACAAACATTACAATTAAAGCATCTAAGATAATCTTTTTAATCTTTTACTTATAACATTCAAGATATTTTTGGTTAAAATGCGTAAAATATAAACTAAAGAGTTTTTCATTAATTAAATTCATTAGACTTAAATAACAAAAAAGGTATATAATAAATATGGTAGAACATTTTTATACTGAGGAAAGGGAATACTAGGGAACTTAGACTTGTAAAACAATACGCATCTACAAAGGAAACGTCCACGACCAATCACCATCAGTCATTCTAGCCCAGCACTGAACTCTATCGTACCCTATCTAAGTACTAAAATTGAAATATGAACTACAACGGTACTAAAATTTATTGCGAAACGGTTGTTAACCATGAACTTTTTGTCATGGCTGAGTGTGCTTTGTTTTAATAGCACTAGGCTGGATTAGTTTTGAGTACCCTCTAAACAATAGTGCCTAGGGGAAGCCATGTTGGGACTGTATGACATTTATCTACATGGGGAGGAAAGCCATTGTTTTACTAGTCGTGTGTGACACATAGGACTTGGTACGAGTAAGAGTATATACTGAACGTAATAGAAAAGACCTAAGGGCGTGTCTTTGTGTTTTATAAATGTGTTTTATGTACTCAGTGATTTTGCCTTTATTTTCCTACTTCCTCGAAATTTCAGGATATTAAATCCTATTTCCCTTTTTAGTTAGGATTGATTATCATTGATCCTTAATGTATATGTTCACATTTTTACTTAGAAGTGTTGAACTGTTTATTAGTTCTGAATTGAACAAACAAATAAAAGAGACAAAAACACAATGGAGTCACTTTCGAATCAAGCAATTAAAATAAAACGCACAGCCACACGTACCAAAAATAGATACCTACCTACGACTTTGAAACCGTGACTGATCGTGAATAATAAATTATTACAATAGCACTCAAATCATAAAATCGGCTTCGAAACAATCCTCAAAAATGACAGAAAGATTAAAATGTTATCTTTGTCATATTTTATATAATGTTGTGTAATCCATAGGATTAAATCTACATGTTCGAGCAAAACTGGCGAGCTACAAGGCTACGAGTATGTTCGAAGCCGCATGAGGATTTTCAGGGATTTAGACCTTTATAAAACGTTGTCGGTTTCAGTTGAAATTAAAAGGGTATAGAGCGCATACCGCTTTCCGACGTGAAGTTTAAAAACTGCGGTCTTTTTGCAATAAAAAGACGAGATAGAACGTAGGCATGAAACTGTCCCAGAACAATGCCGTTCGAAAGTTTGCCAGGCAGTTGACGTCAAAGCTCCGTGGAAACTGGTGACTGTCGAGTCAGGTAGGTATAATAAATAATATCTATCTTTTAATAAACTTTTCTGCTTTGAAAACTTTGGCAAAAAATCTTCTCGTTAGCTATTGACTTTTTTTATCTTTTTGAAAGTAGATACGCAGGTCACGTTTGAAGAATATACGGGTTTTTTTATTTTGCTCGTCGGTAACTGATTGTACTTATTTGTAACCTTTCGTTAACTAGTACTTTGCTTTGAGCTGTGACTTCGCATTCTCTTATTCACTACTTTGAAATTCGTATAAATTACCTACTTGCCTATAACTTGTTTCAGATTCATTTCAGATTAACGGTACGCAACGTTTTGTCAACAAATACTCATACATAAAAATGTTACCTTTTTTGTATACTCTCAGATCATTAGAATAAGCTTGTTCAATCAGTTATGTCTACATTCCAAAAATTATTCTTACCTTAGAATGTTTTTAAAATGTCTGAAAATTATGGCTTTTACCGATAAGGCCTATTGTGCCTTTTTCTTGTGGTTGTACTCTCTTTTTGGGGTATCAAAATTAAATTGTTGCATTTTATTTAAATGTAAAGCTTTACAAGACCAATTACGACTAAAATACTCTTACAACAATTTACTCATCGCGTGCAAATTGCAACAAAGTAGCTTATAACGCCATGAAAACACCATACTTCACGTTTGTAGCCATCTGAAAATCGCATTATAATGCAAAGAAGCGATTTTAAATCGTTGTTTCGCTAATGGTACT
Organism: Alcis repandata; assembly: GCA_949125135.1. Taxonomy (NCBI): domain Eukaryota; kingdom Metazoa; phylum Arthropoda; class Insecta; order Lepidoptera; family Geometridae; genus Alcis; species Alcis repandata. The sequence goes on along the minus strand of OX421235.1, from coordinate 5,678,259 downwards.
GTTTTTGGAAAGGCAACTGTTGCCAAAACAGAACCCTCGGGCGAGATCTGGAGTCGAACAATGCTAATTTGGTCGAATTTGCTTAATGCACCATAATTTGCATTAGCCGGACCAGTTGGTATATAGCACTTGGCCGACCAAATTGTGCTCCTGCAGCTGAACAACTTAAAATTGGCTGAGCTAATATATATATCTTGTAGTATAACAAAGGTATGCAACAAATGGATGTAAGCAATAATACGTAAGCAATAATACCTAATTCTAATAATTACTAATATGATACCTATGAATGTTTGTATATTTCGATGTGTGTAAATAATCACGCAAAAAAGGCTAAATGGATTTGAATAGAATTAGTTAATGTGTTTTCCTAGATTTCCACATTGGCTATTTTTTAGATTTTAGAAATTAACGGTTCCTGCATGGTAGTGGCTTTTTTTATTCAATGATAGGCTTGCGTTTGACCGCTATCTTTCCTGGTGGTAAGTACTCACTCGCAACATGAAGACACTCTGGCAGAGCGGTAAATCAGGAGCCACAACTAGCTTACACTAATAATATAAACCGATTAAGTTTGAGCGCATATTTGTAATTGAAATATTTCAGTAATGGAAAGCTACACTATCCTTAAGTGCTGCAGTATGTTTTATAGCCCCAACCCTGTGAGTCCGAAGTCTGAGCAGTACAGGGAACAAAGTCACAGGCGTCAGCTAGTAACCAATAAAATAAGGTTACATGGTAGTTTAAGGCTTTTAAAGGTCAAAAATTAACTAACCGAGAAAAATTACAAAAAGCAGTTGCAAGGCGCAGTTTTTTGCACGCGATTTGAATTCAAATATGGCATGTTTGTTAATAAACAGACGCTGCGGTTTCTTTCAAAATACTCTGGCCGGATGCCAGAGAATAAAGGTGGTAACACACCTGACATATTGAGCTACAAAAAGACACGCAAACAAAATAACGTTGGACTATTCGTTTAAGAAATTATTTATTTTTGTTACTTTTTAACCGCAGTTCGTTTAGTGCGAATACTTTATCCAATTTTTTACTAGTAGTTAGTAAAAAAAAAATTATGACGAAAGCCTTCACTTTTTTTACATTGGAAATAAAATCAACCTTTTGCCACCTGCACACCTGATAGTAAACGACGGTATATCCGATCATAAAGCACTCATAATAATATGAAGTGACTATAATAGATTCTGCTCCACAATATTTTGCCAACTGGTGTTTAAAGAAACCTCTATAAAACACATCACAGTAGTATGTAGATGTAGTACATAGTATTTAGATGTATTGTAAACTTCGCAGTTGATATTATGGTTCCATTCTTTATCGCGGTCTCCACCAGATTTTAAAATCAGTTCCAAAGCAGCAGCCTGAAGGCAAAACCATCGCGATTAAAATCTTTGTGTACAAGAATAAATTTGTCGTCGGACGAAGACTGTTTGATCTGCAGATTACAAGTCGACGAGCAGCGAGCAAATGGTGCTTTTTAAATATAAAACTTTGTACAATTTTAAATTCTTATGTCATTTTATTTAAATGAAACTGACGTGAGTGAAATTTTTATTAACTTGTTTCATAAAACTTTGTTCAATATGCTCGTACAAAGAGGCTACAAAGAATATTGTTTTGAAAATACCAATTTTAAAACTGTTTAGTTTGCTATTTGAAGTTTTGTTTACTAAGATTTTAAATTAGAAATTATATTCTGCTTTGAATTCCAAATAAACTTTTATATAAAGTTTAGCACGTATTTTTATTAAAATAATAAAATAGACTGAAAAAAGTCTACGACTATGATAGTTATGGAACAAAAAAAAATAGGTAGGTAATCTCTGGCAATAGCTACACTATGAATAAATCCAATCACATTCTAAAATTTGGTAGGCTGTTACCAACATACAGAGATCATACTATTATACAATTCTACGACACCTTCTTCCTGTACCAATCGGTTAAAATAATACCTATGTTAATATAAAGTTAGTAAGTATCTACCTACATGTAAAAGCTTTTATGGTATCCGAAACTATAAGAAGCAGCATCAGCAGTAATAAACAAACAATTTCTAGTAGAAATTAGTGCCTCCATGTTATTCTAATTTATTCTAATTACACATAATGACCAGTCGATACTGTAAGCCACATCAAAGGTCCAGAATTAGCATCACTGAGCACGTTTGAGGGATAATAAAGCTATGTAGTTGTCGACTAGAGCACCTTAGGGGCTAATTTCGCTTGGCGTGTAATAGTTATGAGCTTGGCGATACGCCTGGTAGAGACCGCAATATGCAAATGAATTTAGCCTCTAGCGCATTGCGTTTTAGACGCTTCTGCACATTATGGCTAATTCTATGTGGTTTTTACAACAGCCTCTTTCGCTGTAATTTTGTAATTTTTGAACCGCGGACTCAATATTTTCTACCTACTTATAGGCATGTATTACAATATTTCAAACAACATTTTTAAAATACAAAACTTTCTTGAGATTTAATCAACAATTTTCAAATTGAAAGAACGATCACTGTTTTTAATTTAACAGTCGTTTGGATTAAATCCAAAATCTGATTACTAAACAACAAAAGACAGATTTATGTTCAACGTTAAATATACCTTTTACGAAGATTAACTACGAGAATGCTCCATTTAGGTGATTAAGATTTCGTTAATAAGCACCCCTCGGGGGCAACAAAGGGGTGACAAATAATTCGTTTATGCTAGCTGTGGAAGGATCATCGCTCGTTTTAAAGTCACAATACTTACTTGAAAATGCAATTACGTTACTATAAAAAATGTGCTTGAGTTGATTGCAAAACTGGGTTTTAAAAGTTGATGCTTGTATTCAGCGTATCGTTTGGAGAGGCCTGCGTCCAACAGTGAACAATCATAGGCTTATGATACTTGTATAACTGACGATGCATAATTGTGAAAACATATATTACCCATTCGAAACTATAGTTGGAGTATCCAACTGAATAATGCGTGAGTACCTACTCTCGTATTAATTATAACAAAACATACTTGATTATAATAATTATGTATTTTTGTATGTATATATATTGTATTTTTTTTTGTATGATGACTTTAGTATTTAACATGGACAGGTTAATGACCAAATTAGTCATTACTAGGAGTAAGTAGAATAATGGTTAAAATTGAGTTAAGTTTTCAGAGCTGACGCTCTGAATCATTTGACTTTCTACTACTGGAGGTTGGCCAACAGTTTAGCAAACTTTTCTTTTTCCTGCGCGAGACGAAAAAGGCGGAATTTCTGCACTACACCCATCGACGTGGTTTTTTAGATCCTATATCTATGGCAGCTACGCTGGCATATTCGACCAACTGTCGATTGCTCAGAACCAATAATATCTTCTTTTTAACACGCTTATACCTATTAGCTTTACCTGTATGTTTGTAACCGACTCCTTTGGGCGCGATTTTGACCCACTTTAAACGGCCGGATTTCGTTCAAACTTTGTAGATATATCGAGGATCGATGACAATAAATTATTATACAAAAAATAAAAAAAATACTTATAAATAAATTAAAATAATTATATGAAGCTAATAAATTGTGTTTTTGCTCCGAACGCGATTTCTACGATTACTGTTAGCTAAGCTGTGACTCGGTACGCGAATTCTTTGACTACTGCTGGCTAAGCTGTGGTTCCCCATGGCTACTGGTACATATTCTGCTACGTGCCGCGTTTGTCAAAGAGCGATGACAATGCGTGTTTTTTAGTTTTTTAAACTATTCTATATTATATTATTTTTTACAAAGCATTTCGTTTTCCTACTTAGGACTTTCAAACTAACTTGTAACGTAGGTACAACTATTCAACAAATTTCACGTGACAAAAATGTAACCAAAATAACTCCCAGCAAAACCCAAAGCGGGTTTAATTTATTTTAGTGACCTTCAGCAGTAAATCCTTATCTTAATTAGCAACTTTTATTTTATTTATACAATATAACACAATGTTAACGCATATTTTACATGGAAATACGTTTTCGGTGACCGAAGGCGTGGCAATCCCGTGATTTACTTGACCATTTCACATTTATAGCTTTTGTCACGCTTGGCTTACATAAATTGAGACATTTCGCCACGTAGTGCCGTATTTTAAATTAACTTCATGTTTAAAGGACGGTCTCTACAGCCTTTCACGTAATTGAAGTTTAAGTTATTACGTAATTGTAGGCTGTTGTTTTGTAATTTTGTAGTTAAGGGAAACAAGTCAATAAAGGAAGGAAATTTGAAGGAATAAGGTGAGTTTTACAGTCAAAGATTACAATCGTTGCTTAGACATTTTGGGTTTTATTTATAAACACCGCTCAAGGGGCAGTGCAATTAGTTAATACTGCGCACTTCATTTTAGTATTTTACAAAAACTTATGATTTTAAGTCCATTGGAGCAAAGTGTAGTTTATGTACAATAACTATAAAAATAAAATTATTATTTTTATGAAATCCCAGTGCTAACAACCGTTAAAGTTGTAATAATTTGAACACAATACCAATAATATGCAGATAATCTAGTATTAGATTTGACATTTTTTAAACGAATGTAGGTTGGTTAATCAGATGCGTACCTACCTACTCAGAATTACGCCGATGCCGATGACTGCATCTAGAGGTATACAAACATTGCTGTACCTGCATCAGAGATGCCTGGCTGAGTTTAGCAGCCATCGAACTAGTTCCCGGAGCTTATTTCCAATTTTGAATCCCCATGCCAATAACAACGCCCGGATGTATGTTGAATGTTGATACAAACAAATCCTCCGAGAGTCGCCGCTGCGATCCGTGAAATTGACAAAAAACTTGCGAAATCCATCACGATTCAAATGACACTTTCAAATTGTAAAGCCGGACTGAAGAGAATCGAACTGACTGGGGAAACAATTAACAGGATCTACTGAAGCGGAAAATTGGAATAATCAACGGATACCGTGTTGAATGAACTACGAAATTTTTAATAAATGTAATTTTTCGAAAGCCGTACTTTGTTTGAAAGCAGAGAGCAGAGAAGCCAGTTCAATGCGGATGCACGAACAATAAACGAGATAAAACTTTCAAATTGAATGTAATTTTAACGCCAAACGTGAGTTCCCAAAATGAGCCTAATTAACAAAACCTCCATCGTGTCATTTATCTATTCACCTCAAATGAAACGAATCAATGTTTAACCATTCAGGGCCAATGATGTCATGAATTCACACAGCATTCTGTTAACAACTAATTCAACGAGAACCGCCTTAAATTTTAAAGGACAAAGTTACCGATACGCTGAAAGCCAGGAAATTGAGCATAACGTACCCGTTAATATTTCAACAACTTCCTACCGATTAACAAAGGGTAACACAGCGCTGAATAATAGCCTTTATTTTCTGCGAAACAAGGTCTTCTTTGTAATTTATTAGGCCTAGAAATATAGGCATGTTTGGGTATGGGAATACCGAAACGCATCACAACGCGCACCCCAAAGTTAAACTCTGGAAATTTTAATACATCCTGTCTGGGGTGCTTTATAAGCTTGGATTACATGTGGTTAAAAGCCAAATTAAAATATATTTATTTAACATTTAGATCTTGCTTGATTAATATTTTGTCTTTCAATTAAAACAAAAAAGGTCCAATAAAAGGATAGGAGTAATAGTAAGTGCGGTTTTAATACAGGTTGTTAGTAGTAGTAATATACAACTAAGGTGGAACGTTTAGCTTTCAGGTTACTTTTTCCATCCTTAATTCAAAGTTTTCACTGTCTTACTCGTACATCTATTATATCGAACTATCGAGACTTCCATGGTTAAGACCCTTAGGGAAACTTCGAGAACAGTTCGACGACTTTGGTCGCTCTCTCAGACTTACCTCTCCTCAGATGAATATTGAAAACTTTGTTACTTCTTAGGTATCTACCTATCCTTTAAATTGGTTTTAAATTGCCATATTTCTTTATTAATTTACAGTCCAGCACACTTTTGTTGTAAATTTGTGCTTGTGTATTTTTAAAATATCAGAGGTACCTACTACTCTGTCAAGAAAGTACCGGGAAAATATCAATAATACACAAAATGTTTGTTATTCATCCAAATTTATTTTATCACCTTCAAAGTATGCTCCTTCAGAAACGATACACTTACGCCAACGAATAATCCAATCATCAAAACATTTTTTAAACGCTGTTTCCGGAATTGAGTTGAGTTCTCGCCTCGAATTCTCCTTTATGTCTCCTACCGATTGAAAACGGGTGCCACGAAGTGGTAATTTGAGTTTAGGAAAAAGAAAGAAGTCGACTGGAGCCATATCTGGTGAATATGGTGGTTGCTCGATGGTATTTGTTGAGTGTTTGGTCAAAAATTCGTTCACAATGATGGCCGTGTGCGAAGGCGCATTATCGTGGTGCAAAATCCAAGAATTTTCTTTCCACAAATCTGGCCTTTTTTGTCGAATTTGCTCTCTTAAATGCCGCATAACACTCAAATAATATTCTTTATTTACCGTTTGACCTTCCGGCAAGAATTCCGAGTGCACAACACCGCGATAGTCAAAGAAAACAGTCAACATGACTTTGACTTTTGATCGACTTTGGCGTGGTTTTTTCGGTTTCGGTTCAGTTGGAAGGCGCCACTCCGAAGCTTGTTGACTAGTTTGCATGTCAAACTCGTAAACCCACGTCTCGTCACCAGTAACAATGCGTTTCATAAATGTTGGGTCGGAATTGACTCGTTCTAGCATGTCCTCAGCGACTCTCATGCGATTGAGTTTTTGGAGAAAATTCAGGTCTTTTGGGACTAGCCGAGCGGTAACATGTTTCATACCCAAATGATTACTTAAAATGGTACGGATCGACTCGTGAGATACAGAAAGTTCGGCGGCTATCTCTCTCAAAGTTGAGTGAGGATTTTCAGTCACTATTTCCTTCACTTTTGCGATGTTAACTTCAGTTGCAGACGTTGATGGCCTACCAGAGCGAGGCAAATCTTCCATCACATCTCGACCGCTTTTGAACGCTTTGTACCACTCATAAGCACGTGTTTTTGATAAAGTCGATTCGCCGTAAGCCTTCTGTAACATTTTTAGTGACTCCGAACACGAAATTCCATTGGCGATGCAAAATTTAAGACAAACTCTTTGTTCGATGCTTTTGTCCATGATGAAATTCGTAATACACACTAGATATGACCTAACTAAAAACAGCACCATATTTAATCTAAATAACAGACGCAACTCAAACTCCGCGCCAAAATGGAAAACAGTTGTGCCAATCTAACAACAACAATAAAAACAAAAATTTGAATTTGGAACCCAAAACAAATCATCCATTCCCGATACTTTTTTGACTGAAATTTCGTGATTTTAATCACCATTTCCCAGTTTTTCCAAGTAAAAAAGTTACTAGTTATTTTTAAATTCTGTTTTTGTTGGTGTTACGTTCATATTGAATAGGTTCGTCCAGTTTCTCGTAAAAAAGTTATAAAAATACTGAAAACAGAAAGATTTACTTTCGCCTTCATTGCATTTCTCTGACTATTTGGTTAAAAACCTCAAAATCGCAACAGAATTTAACAAAAAGGAATTTGAGTTAAAAAACTTTCGCGTACTTAAAAATAAATTTTGGTTTTAGATTTGATCTATTAAAACATTTTATTGCATAGAGGGGTTTTATAAAAAGAGCCCATGTAAACCAAAATCTAAAATTGAAATCTATTCCCCTCTTTCCGAGGCACCCACTGAGCCCATTGGAAATTCTCATCGAGATGCGAACATGTCGAAATTTTAACCGAAATGTTGGAGTATTTTCTTTTATCGAGATCTTGTAATAACTATTTAGAATAATAAAAGATTATTTAAAAATTTACGTAACACTACTGCGCACTTTTACAATTTTTTTTCTGGTAGGATTTTTCTGAAATAAATATAGGTACACAATATAGGTATACACTAAGAGTATTTTCTTCCCAAATTGTAAAAAGATAATTATACTTACTAAGAATTTCGCTTCTAAATAAACATACCTACTAAAGAATAATGAGAAAGAATTTCCTTTGGATTTATAGAATTTAAAGAACAATCCAAATTAAGTAAGTATGATCTCAACTTAAGAAAAGTAATTTTGTTCAGTATTTTTAACAAATTTTGTTAAGACTACTTCTTTAGTAAATCCACAACCCAATTCCTCGAATTAAAACAACTTCAAAGATTCCACAAGATCATCTCGTCGTTCGCATAATAATTGAATATTTATCAATTCAAGCACTCCGGCATAATTAAAGCAGTAGTTTGTACAAACAAAGAAAGTTGGAGTCTTGGATCCTTGCAACTACACCAAGTCGCCCAGGACTTGACCCGAGTTTAATTATAAACTGAGTTAACAAGTTCCTGGAGCAGTATTGGGAACTTAGATCATGCCGGTATTGAGAAGAAGCTTTATAATAACTTGAACCGGACGATCTGTTTACGTTTTTTACAACGGTTTCACATTTTTGGTTTACTAGAATCTTTTTTTTTGTTTTTTAAGAAACGAAAGGAGTTCACAACAGTTTAACAACTTTGGTTCGCTGGAATATGTTTTTTCTATTTTTTTTAAAGAAACGGCAAAATTACAATGTAGCCTCAGGATAATAAGTATAATTTATATGTAACTTCAATTTCTAGGTAACTAATTACTCGTACATACTAAGAATGTGGAATATGGATAGGTATATTGTGGTATATTTTATAAGTATGAGACTTGGGATTTTCTCGGTATTAATAAGGAAGGCTTTATAATAATTTGAACCTAGAGATCTGTTTATGTTTGTTCATAACGGTTTTAACAACTTTGGTTTACTGGAATCATTGAGGTACGTTATATTAATAGAGTCGTTGGAATTATTAAACCTACTCTTATCTCAACGATTAAAAATGAGAAATAAGGGTAAGGGAAGTACTCATAAACAAAGCTTAAAGTTAATCACTGTTTAAAATTCTCTCGTTTTCGCACGTGACATCACGTCAGCGAAAAGCTAAGTTTAAGATAGATAGATAGTTAAACTCTTCATTGTTCACACCAGAAATTACAAACAAATGGATAAAAACACTTAAAACTAGTGCAACAGCTAGCGGCCTTTCCAGGCCTTAGGGCGATCTCTTCGAGGCAACTTTAAGCAGTGTTTATGAGTAAGGTTCTCTATCTCGACTACTGTACAAAATTCAGAGAGCCCAGTTTTTGGATGAAACATCCGTCAAAATAATTTTGGTAGCCTATACCTGGATCATAATGTTAGCATGGCAACCCCCACGTCTTGATGGTGGCACCACTGTCGGCTGGCTGGCGGATGGTGCGTCACTCTCACGACTGGGGAGTCGTGAGAGCACCGACAAGATGGCGGTGCCGGTGATACCTAATACGGAGGCGATATAAAAGATGGAAGATTGGGAAGGCTAAGCCGCCTGTCCTCTGATTGTGATTGTGAATAGTGAAGTGCTGTGATATTATTAAAATTGTGAGTAGCTTCCATAGAACCGATTGAGTATGTGATTCTAGTGTATAATTCCCCGAAACTCCATAGTAGTATACCCATAGGTAACGTAAGTCTGAGGTAATGCTCTGACAATAATAACGAATGAATTCACACCTCACTGATCACAGATGAGAAGTTTAGCGCTACGTTGGAACATAATTTGCGTAGACTACAAAAACATAACCCTTCCTTTTGGCTTTGCCGTATTCGGGTAAAAATAAACGAAACTAATTACTGGAAAAACTAAAACTGAACGGAGTTATTTAAACTGGTCGGATTAGCCAACGCAATATATCGTGAATCTTCCCGTTTAAATTACATCTATCAAAACGAATTATGCTGTTAAAAATTATCTTATGACGAAAAATATAATGTTTAGACTTTTTAATATCTTGAATTACTTACTCGTTTAACTGACTCACATATAAGAGTTAAAAAAGACACCATCTCTTCTAATTCTATGCTTTGCATTAGCGAACACTGCTGCTCTGTTATCCAACTAGGGAAAACGTAAAGAATCGTTGAACCTAGACTAGATAATCCAATTATCTTGTACCAGTTGTACTGTACGCCAATTAGGCACCAAGCTCAGCTGTTACGTACAGCTGTAAGAGGATAGCCAGCGAAGTAGAATCTCCTCACTTTCTTTTGTTAACATGAAATTCGCTGGATCAGTAATAAAACAAGAACAGCTAGCTAGTTACTCGTAGCTATTTAGCAACATTCATTTTATTTTGGGACTAGCAGGAACTTTAATTTCAGCAAACAGCTGACTGGTTTACCTGATAATTTATGAGATTAGATACTTAAATATCTAAAAGAAATGCCTAGCAGTAACTTATACACAGTATTAAAATAAAAAATACTTATTGACCTGTGCCCGATGGGGTCCACAATTGTAATCAAAATATAATCATGTAATTAAAAAATATGAATAAAAAAATATTGATAAAATGAATGTTAAAATATTCACAGATGGTGTCACGTCTACAATAATCATAGTTTTTTTTTGGAAATATTAAAAAAGGTTTTCCGAGAAAATTATTCGCAAAATTTTATTGCAGGTTTTTTAGGCCACTTTAAGAGATTTTCAAGTTAGTATACACAATCACTTAATTAGAAATAACCAATTTAAACGTTCTACTTGCCTGCTTTAATTAGAAATAAATTAAAATTGCAGTTCACCAAATTAATTTGCCCAAAATGCAGAGAGCTTTATTTTTAAACCTCACAACACAATTTCGCTAAACAAAGCGCTGGATCCAGGCGAGCTAATTACAAGATCAGAAACATAGATGAGACCACCCCCGGGATTAGCTTTGAAATACTAAGTAGAAGTGAACTAAGTTTGCCTTTTTGCGCTCAGTACACAAAGATGTGTTTGAATTTTTAATTTTACCTTGTACATGTAATTATGAAGTTAAATTAAAGTTGCTGGTCGGGTAACGTTGTAAAGGCGGCGAATATGTCTGTAACTTTGTCAATGGTACCCTAACATGGAGAATTTGTTTACGCACTTTCAAAGCTAAAATGGGATACTTACAGCCATATGAAGGTGCACAAACGGAGCCTGATGGAGCTTGATGTGTCTTAAATTAACAGAAACGGTAGTCACCATGGCTGAAATCATCTAGAAATATTATGTAAAGGCGGCAGGATGACAGTGGATAAGACTTACACTGGACCGAAAAAGATAGTGCACTGAAGAGGAGACCTACGAAAATACTCAGCAGTGGGTGGGAAACGGTTGGAGGTGATAATGAGGAGAAGTGGCATGAAAGAGCCAGTTTTCTAAACCGAGCGAAAGAATGAACTTTTAATGAAAGAAATGATGATTTTTTTTTCTCTAATTATTATTTATTTATTAAAGTAGGTAATTTCATATGAAAAAACCTTAAACGCAACACAGAAATCAGTGAAATATTCATTTTAAAAAAATGTGTCTTTCGGCTCTTTCATAACATTTAGGTATTGAAAGAGCCACTAAATGTTATGAAAGAGCCAGTCTGTATTGTAATATGTTAATTGCAATAACTATGCAAAAAAATAATTATTGCCTTATTGGAAAATTATAAAAAGACAATTCTAGCAAATAATTTTTAAAACTAATGACTTTTTTAAGAATTTTTTGATACTATCAATTATTTTGAGTCATTCTAACAAACGCTTTCATCTTAACATATATTATTCAGTCATACCTATTTATTAGTGAAAAATTATTGTTTATTAATAAAAATCTTGAAATATAAACAAAGTAACAAATATCACCTATCAAAAACAACATTGTTAAATCTTTAGGAACTAAAAAAAAATGTTGCTTACTTTAAACTTCAAAATCACTATCTGTTTGCTTAAGTTTAAGATTCAGATTTAATGTAATAAAGGTAGGTGTAATTTTCTTAAAATTAGAAACATGTCTTGCAAAAGGGGAAATATAACTTATATTTCCCCTTAATGCCACAGGATTCATGAGCCCACCCAGAACAAATTTTGCAATCTTGATCACTGTTTTCATATGTTTTACTACAAACTACGCAATACTTCATTGACTGCTTCTTCAATTACCGATTTTTCAGGTCTTTTTCGTTTTTTTTTGGACAAGGCTTCTCCTTAATACAATATCTGAAACAAATAATTTTATAATATACACGAAAAAATATATATTTATTATTATTATATATTATTTACAAAATTAAAATGCATGGCTATGAAAGAGCCGGTTATGAAAGAGCCAGCTCTTTTAAGACAAATTCACCGGCTCTTTCATAGCTTATTCTTAAAAAAAATATAACCTTCACAATAACAACATTAATAAAGCTTTTTTGGTAGATTGATTACGCAGCTGTAAGGCCAAATACATGCACTACCTCAATCTACAATCCATGTACCTATATTTGTTTACAATAAAATACCAAAAAACAACTTAAATGAAGCAAAATACTTACTTTTTAGTGCCAAAAACTTTGAGTCGATGTACCGGCGGTCGTTGGTGTCGGCGAACTGTCAAATGTTTATGGGTGACGAGAAATCAGTGTTACCACTTAAAAATAAAATCACCCACCAAATTCGTTCGTAAACTATCGAAATAACGCAAGTGGCTCTTTCAAAACCTGGCTCCTTCATGCCACTTCTCCCCTACAGCTAAACACCCTTCGAAAATAGACCATTATCTCACCAGCAAAATGTATAAATTTGATGATGATTAATTATGTAACAGACTTAGAAATCTGCTATATCAGAGGTTTGGGCGTTCTAAAAACCATGATGAAAGGGTTCTAAAAATGTCTAGTGATAATGGTTTTGGCTAGCTTTAGGAATGTTATCCTTAGCTTCCATAAATGTAGGTATCTACTTAACTCAATTTGAATTGTTTTATTAGGGTCTCCTAAGGCTGGTGTCTCACAAGGACTTTATTGGAGAATATCAAGCGGGGTGAGGCAGAGGACATCTTTGGAACGAAACTTTGGTCTCGTTCCTCTCTATTGTGTCATTATTTGGGATTAATTCTCTTAATTTGCTGGCTGTTCAATTTCGGCTCAGACCAAATATTTAATTATTTACTAAATCTTGACAAAACCAAATCCTACACTGAGAAAAAAATCCGCTAAAAGAATGATGAATTCACTTATAGTACGGAGCATACTGATACCACCAAAAAGTACAATGATTAGCTCATGAGTACATAATAGTTGTCACCGTAAAAACTGGTGCTAATTATCGTCCTTTTTCATTAATATCAGCATGACCTAGGTGAATTCATCATTCTTTTAGCGAAATTTAGATACGCATTTTTCTAAGTGTAACAAACAGTCTTATAACACAAAACTAGAACCACTAGCAATATTCATAATTCAAGTCTTCGTTTTATGCACCCCGTATACGTAACTGAAAGCCCATTTTCAATAATTAAATTTCGAACAAAGGTATAGAGTTGCAAAGGTAGTTTTATAGGTAAAGTCGCCCTACATCTGACACAATGGTGCAGCTTTCGGGAACACAATGCCGTACCATTCTTCACTCCGCCTGCACTTCAGGTACAGGGCATTTACAGCAGTTTTGAACTAAATTTATAGGTGAAAAGGCGAAATAAAAATTCGTGGTAGTTTTAAATTTTCAGAAATGGTGTTGATCTAGAAACGAATACTTGGGTATAATTATGTCGATAGATTATGCAGTGTGTACTTTTATTGTTTTTTGGCCCCTGACGAAAACAAAGAGGTGCTTTTACTTTGTGTCTTTCTGTCTCATATCTTGTAGCTTCTAAAAGGCTGATCCAATTTAGACATGTTTTTCTGTGATCAAAACAAATGTAGTCAGCCGTTTGAAGATTATCAGCTTGTTTTTTTTATTTGAATTTAATCATTTGAGGTTGAATTATTGTCGGTTGGTTTATAGCATAGCCAGATATAATTTCATCATAAGACGTTCATAGTTTATCAATAACATAACAATTTCAACTTTGTCTCACAGCAAGTTTATCAGGCACGTACAGCCTCTGAGGTTTACTCACAGCGCTCGATCCGATTTCCAATTTTATACTCTAGTTTCTATCTAAATAGAGTTCAGATTTTTCAACAGAACAAACTGTCAAATTCAGTTTGAAAAATGTGAATAAGGGCGCAGAAACATGAAACTTTCATTTTTGCTATGTTTTAGAGATGTTTTAGAGATATTTATTATTAAATTCTTGACATCCTAGTTTTTTTGTCTTTTATCGTATTTTTAACGTAATTTTAAAATCATAAATAGAAAGAAAATCATTCACCATTTCTTTACGTAATTGGGCTCTATCATATTAAAAAAGATTACCAACATTTCTAGTTATTTAGACCTGTCAATGAAAGCCTATAAAGATGGCCACATTATCCTTCTAAAATCGCGTCCTTGCATGGGTTAACTTGTCGTAGTCATGTCGATCGCAGTGGGTGTAGGCCTTGTTACAGGAACTTCATTATCACGCAGTATTCGCTCGGGAATTTATGCTTAGCGACAGATAATCGCGTTAGCTAGTGAATTACTACGTGACTCTATTATTATCGCGATTATGTTACTATCATGACTATCGATCGATCAAGACATGTACGAGTAGCATAAGAATGATGATGAGTCTACTGAATACGTCTACTTGGTTTATCATCGTCAGCGTGCAAGGCTCATAACTCATCACTATTAACAACTTTTACAATGGAACTAAGCTAAGACCAAAGATCTCGCGAGAAAAGGTCAGGTACCATACATTTCATCTAGTGTCATTGACATTTTTTATGAATCAGCTCGGTTTTTTTTTATTTGAAAGTCGGTCGCTTAGTAAATGTTGTTCAAATGATGAATAATAAAGCCCTTTTGGGCTTAGCATTCTAACCCTTTTGGTAATAAAAAAATTAGGTGCCCATGTAACATGTCTCTGTAACGTAAACATAGACTAATGTCCTCCTTTTCTATAACTTTCTCAACGATACCAATGCTTCTTCAAACTTTTAGATACCTATGAAACGGCTCACATATCATCCGAATCTAAGATTCCTTAAGAACAGTTACGAACAACAGGCGAAGACAGAAAGGATTCCTCCTGTTCTGAATTCAGGACATCTAAATGTAGAACACGACGACGGTTTGCACTTAAGATCGGTCGAATACAAGATGCAGTGTTCTCGTTGAATTCTCGATAGGAATTTTGAATAGTGAAAGGTTGTTTACTGAGATAGTTTCGCTGTTCCAACTCGGTTTACTCTCGATATCTGAGAAAAATATACTTTAATACTACTACTTTCTTTACTTTAATAGGAAAAACTCTTTATTGTTCAAACAAGAAATTATTAAGCAATGAACAATGCGGTTAAAAACTAGTGCAATGACTGGTGACTTTATTGCTAAGAGCGATCTTTTCATGGGGCACCTTTTGATGTCGGACATAATATACATAGAGAAGAATTTTTGTACTTGCTTGAATGTTTCATCTATTTTATTTTGCTTGTTGTTTGTTGCGTATCATCGTTATAAAAAGTTATCAATATATTGCTGACTAAAACACGTCTTTCTTTGAATGCAATTTGCCTGGTCCAGATTTATTTTAGCCTACAATTTTACACAACTTTTTTCCACCTCCAAACTGGACGATTACCGCTCAATGGGTATATATTAAGTATAAGACTATACTCTACCTTTAGGTCGGTTATATTATATATTCTACTTTACACATGTAAGTAATGAACGCAGGGATCGGGCGGAGTACTCTCGACTTAAGGGTCATTTTGATCGTCAAAAGCAATGTCCATCGTTATGACCATTGGCTTACGAGTGGTTCTTTGTAGATATTTCTACTGAACCCCGTTGTGGCTTCGAGGATGACTCTTTAGTCTTTTGTTCTTAAGAGGGTCCTAGCTTGAGTTCTGCTTATTGTTTCAGGTAGGATAGAGAAGGCTGAGTCTAAAAGACAAGGGTTGTTTTGGTGTCCTAAATGTAACAATGTACTATTTATAGTAGTTCAGCGAACCCAGCCAGATTTTTTTGCGACAATCGTAGTCTTTTATCTCGACAACCTCTTGACCGATTTACTCGCGTATTCGAAATTCTGGTTTTTATTTGTACCAAACATTTCTGCCAAATTTTATCAAAATCGGCCTTTAAATGGTACTGTAGTAAATTTGAAGAGTCGGAGAGGAGTCTAGGCAGTCGGGTGATATTATATTCACTGTATATAATCACTCTTAAGAATGAATGCCTAAAGGTTTTATCGTGATAAGGGTATTATAATCATTATTTAATTTAACATCGGCATGGCTTTGACAAAAATTAATCAAATATTTTAACATCGTAATCCTTGACATGATGACAATTGATGACAGCTGTTGTAATTATGTCGGTGCTTTTAATGAAATTAAGAATATAAAGGAGGCTAACCGCTGTCGATATTGTTGTTAATGCCAATAATAATCCGACAGAATTTGCGATAGCTGTAGAGTGGCAGATAAAACGAATGAAATGCTATATAAAATGGATATAACCTTTCGTTCGTTTTGCATTTCATGCCTACTTTCAAATAAATGTAAATTGTCGTCGGAAAAAAAACGACTAATTGATGGAGTTAATTTAAACGTTTACTTTTATCACTTGCCTGTTATTCATTTCTGAACTTCCTTGTTTTTACGTACAATATTTTATTTAATATTACCTACTAAAAAAATCAGTAATGAACTTTGTTTGTGATTCAATTGCAAATTTTAAATGATTTATTTGGATGGATACTGAATACTGGATGATGTATAAATATGTACTTGGTTTTTCCAATTAGATTTCGTGTTTGTACATTTCTAAAATTACAAATCCAATAATTACGTGTAAAAATTTAACCATCCTATTTTTAGAATATTCAAAATTAGCTTGCTCTCGCTCCCTAAATAAGGCAATAAATCACCCCCACTGCCCGAGCTCGAGCTCCGTAAACTAATCGGCAAATTAACTAATTACTGGGCACGGTGAAAATCAATGTGTAGGAAATTTAATTTGTACGCTAGACAGAGATGATTTTCACTGTAATTCTCCAGGGTGCGCGGACGCAGAATAACGCAGAAGGGCGTCTTTAATTAAAAGCAAAAGTGAAAAGCGAGGTCTGTGAGCACGCTTTTTGTTTGAAATTCAACGTTGACTATGACTTGTAAGTTCTCTACCAACCAAAAGCTGCAAAAATTGTTCACTGTAATTTAAAATTTCATTACCTGAGCTGACAGTCCTTTATTGTAAAATTCCCAAAGCAAACCTCTCTGTATTTTGTCCGTTCCTAAAACTGCCAAAATGTGGTTTAAAAAAATAAGAATAAACAACGCAGACGAAGTCGAGTCGACTTTGAAAATATGATTAAAAATATAGAAGCACTGGTTTCGCTATTTCCATGACAAAATATAATAGATTTCAATGTTATCGCGCTACCCCGAAGCTTACCTCCTAGGGCTACGCTATAGTCAAAGTTATACATCTGACTTTCCATGTAATCTTTGTTACTTTGAAGTTCACTCGTTTTTCTTTATTAGGCGAGTGGAAGTGAACCAGGGGTGATGGTTTATGTCAGTTGTAGTTGAAATTGGCTGGGCCGTTAATAACCGACCTAGGGAAATCTTGGTACATAAATTCTCAGGTTAGAGAAAGACTTCCGTAAATTGGAATAACAGCTTCCTTTCTGTGGTATAAAAATGTAGGTATATTGGGCCTCGGCTGATTATATATAACTAGCTGACTCGACAGACGTTGTCCTGTCAAAAGCCATTGCGTCAATTCTATGTCAAATGTCAAATGTCAAAAGTTACATTAAAAAAGTTTACATTGTCCAAAGCGCTATATGGTTTAAGTATTTTCAAATTTTCTAATTTTTCATGTTTTTTTACTATAAATTGAGATGTCCTATAATAGATCCAACCGTTTATTTTCTTTTTGACAGCACCAATAGAACGTAACTGCGTCATGTTACGCAAAAGTTCACTTTTAAATGCGAGGTTTTAAAAATAAGACAACTGCCTAAGTTTGCTCCTTGATCCCGTATAATAATCATCTTTGACAAATTGAGTCCATAAGTGCAGTAGTTTTTTTATAAATTACATAAAATAACAAACGTTTTTAAAAATTTACGTTCTATGGCTATCAACATAGTGATGTTGCGATTGAGATATCGATATTGTTTATTAACTATTTTTATACGGGTATAATGTAGCATTCTAATGTAGTATAAATATAGATTGGTAGAAAAATTGATTTTAGGAAGATTATTATCACGTGTCAATGTAACAAAAGTGATAATAGAATGACGTTCTACTACTTACTAGCGCCATTCCTACGACTGTTCTCTTTCCGCACAGACTCGATAGAAAAATGAATCGATATCGTGTCCACTATAATCACTTGGTCACAACACTATAACTGTCAAATTAGATCTGTCAAATAGAAAATAAACGGTTGGATCTTTTATAAGTTAGATCGAACTGCACCCGGTGTGCAAATTTGATTGAAATCGGATATGTAGTTTAGGAGTCTATAGCGGACAAACAACGTGACACGTAATTTATATATATTAAGATTATTACCAACCGCGTGATTGCAAAGTGATTGCTGATTTGCCTGAGGATATAAGAGTTTCAACTTATACCGTTAGGTTTAACGTCACCGCGCTTTACCCATTCCGACAAAAATAAGAGAGCAAAGCATAATGTAGTCAATTTTATACAGAGCCAAATGAAAACCTCTCTCTTGGGCCAAAGCAAATTTTACACATCGTACTCGAGCTAACAAAGGCAACAAATCAAAATGAAAATTTTTCATCCATACGATACAAAGGTCACAGAATCTACCCATACGGGGTGAGCAACCTTTAGTACGGAGCTGCTTTTTTAAAAACAGAAAATTTTCATTAGCTGTGTTGTGTCTATCGAAACAGAAACGACGGTCCTTTGTCCCGTATATTGACTGAGATTGATTGTCACTCGGCATGTGCTAAACGAGTTGCGACGAAATAAGAGCAAATGTTTGTGACCCCTGTCGACATCCGTCACAGGCGTAGATCGTTTTATTGAACGCCACTGCGCCCATATTAACTTTCGGTGACGCAGTGAAACGTCGTTGTTTGTTTTGCTCGTGTGTTTCTCGTAGATAGAAAGGTTCTAGGCACTTAGAAAACTATATGCGAGTTATCAGTATAAAAGGTTCGACTATTACGGATACCTGATCAGGATTACATTGACAGATACATCTAACGTATCCTCAGTGGTGTTGAACTCAATGTGATGAATACTTTTTTACATTAAATCTGAAGCTCTATTCCAATTTCTCGTAACAAATATTTTAGTCACGAATTTTGACAAAAATGTAATATGTAATTGTGAATCTAAATACAAAACACTTTCTTGTTGCTAGTCTCTTAACATTACTAACATGCTGTAAGTGAAAAATATTTGTTAGCTCATAATGAAGACCAACCCGGCAATAGTCTCTTTTTATCGTCTTAAGAAGTGTATGAGAGTCTTGAGAAGTCTACGAGTATGAGAGTGTGTTTTTGCTAGGTGTGACAAATTTTATTTTAATCGTAATTGTATCTTGTTTGAGTACTGTAGTACAGTGTTAGGAATGTAGGCCTGACAGACTACCACTCTTCAATGACACTGAGTTTATTGTAACGCGTAGAGTTTGTAAGGACTCTGCTATTGTGTCAATATTAGCACCTCAGTCAATATTAATCCAGCTAGTGACTAAATCTTTTCATAGGATTTATTTATTTTGTTACTGGATTATTGAGTAGTTGGATTGAGAATCGCATGTGGCAGTCAAAGTTTTATGCTTTCTGTTTCTATTTTTGATTTGCTATAGTATAAAATATGTGTGCGTAATAGACTTTTACTCAAATTGACTTTACGTCAGGTGAAGCGACGTTATTTGTTTCCTAAGCGCAAACAATTAATTAAGAATATAGAAGGTAATCTATATTTTACAAAGAAAATGCATTATTTCTTGGTCCATCATCATCAACAGCCTTATCTCTCCTATTGTCGGGTCGGGTGTTGGCTCTTGTTATGCCTTCTGCTTCATTTAAATGTCATTATTTTACAGGGCATTATTAAGAAGCGTAGTGGTAATGGCAATCGTGTGTCATGCCGCTTGCTCATATGGCACTCGTAAATTGGCGTGAGCAGGATGGCAAGCAACAATCATTGACACCACGCTTACACAATAAGGCCCCAGGTTTGACCCGTGGTTTAATAATATTGTCGACCAATTCATCACCTGTAATTAGGTACACCTTAAAGTCATTAGGTAAGTACTGCGAGTACTTATTCTTGAAATTTTGATGTCGATACTTTAGAAACGAACAAACCCCGACGTCCGTCCCGCGAGATCAATGTCCTCAAACCTTATATTTATTTAAAATGATATCATTAGGTTCTCGTCTTACTTCTAAGATAACAAGCATTGTTGAAAATCTCGAGCGCCGACCCTTTTCTCACTTTGACAAGTCACCCGTGAAGATTGCTTTTAGATCCCGAGTGACTGGCCCTTAACTTGAAACTGCCTTATCTGGGAGATAGGATTAATTGCGGAAATACCATGACGATAACGAGAGAGATATTACCGAGGCTGTGTTCGAGTGTTCGGTTGTGCACGAACTAGGTGATTATTAACTTTTCATGGGGCTAGCGTAGGTATGTGAAACTTAAGAATTGTGAGGCAGTGTTCAGAAGTCAATTTTTTTTATCAATGTTTAAATTGAGTTTGACTGCCATCTCGTTTAAGGGCGGGGGGGGGGAGTCTTTGTCCAGAAGTTTATAGTAGGTTTTTTATTAATGATTAGCTTGCGTATGACCACCATCTTACCTGATGGTAAGTAAGAAATGATGTGGTCTACAACGGAGCACGCTTGCCTTAAACCCGTGATAGTTAATTGGTTTCTTACTAGAAACCTACTATTTTGTTAATAGATAAGATAACCTTTGTTTTAATCCTATTTATTGGGAAACACTTACAAATACTAGTCGTTTGTAGTTCCTGCACATTAGGCGTGATATACAAACAGACAAACAGAGGCACCTGCGTCTCACAATAGACTGAGCTGAATTTTGATTTACCGTTGTGATACAAAACCCTTTAATGGGAAATTTAATTGTAATTAATGATTCTATGTGATATCACGGAACCATTACGTAACAAGCTGAAATTACAGTTTACACTCGAATCTTCTGAGCTCTACAAACTCCATTTCACCAACATAACCGGAATTTGTGTAATATTACTAGACCTAATATGGAATAATTACTTGAAAATTTGATTCTGTGAACTGGAGTATCTAGCTCAATAATACGTAAGTACTCCTGTATTCATTATAAAATCTTTGTATAATAATTTATTGAATCAGACGTTACTTCGCGAGAGTTCATCTTCAAATAACTGTTTTCAATTGTATTTCTAGTGTGTAAACAGAAAAATTTTGAGTTCTGTTCTGAAGTTCTAAAACAAATTTAAATCCAAGAATCTTTCAGAACATTATTAGTAAGTAATTATGCAGAACAAAAACAAAACCGACGAGCTGTTTTGTCGATTTTCATAAAACTGTCAAAGTTAATATTTCTTTTTCTGGTTAATTTTCAGCCTTTTCAGCCCATCAAAAGTCATACACACTGTATTTTTCATGATGCCGCTGAACAAATCTTGCTCTCTATCCTTTACTACCGCCGTTTATAAAAGTATCTGTAACAACAATAAAAAATCTTTTTATCTACATTTTATACCTCACATAACATATTTTATTTATTCTAAACAGTGCAGAAGCCAAACGCTGCGAATATTCAGCAAATGAAACGTCAGCAGATTCATTAAATGGCTAGTATATGTTGCCGCCTCCCTCATATTCGCAGTCCACGACCGCATGTAAACATCCACTGTACGGGCACAGGGTGTGCCAAAACTTGCTGGTATTGTAGTTGCTACTGTGAGATTGTAACACTAAGAGAACCCATTTAAAAAAAGTTGTACAGGGTTATAAGGAAAGGGTATACTAACACGAAAGGGCTCATGGTATTTATCATTATGAACAACTTTTACATTGCGACCAACCCTGTAATCACGAACAAATATCAGCTGTTTCATAGAAAATGTTAATGCTTATTGACAGAATGTATGGATCAGCATACCCTTTCTTTATAGATCTGGATATTAATTAGTTAGCCGTCATTTATAAATAAAACCAAAAAGCTGAAAATTCTACCTTCTTCAATTATACCTTTTACCATTTTCTCTGGTTAATGTGTGGAGAATTCAGTGATTTCAGTTAATAAATTCAAATTACAATGCAAGTGTTAAAAACCTGTCACTAGGTATATTAGTTAATTGATTACTTACCTAATTATTTGTATAGGCACGAACACAGTGGAGGCCGGGGTTCGAAGTTCCGATTTTAGAGTAGAAAGCAATATGAACTTAATAAATAGATTTATACTCTATGATTCCTATATGAATAGATGCAGAATGTATCCTAGTTTCAAATTATATAGTCAAATTCATTGAAATAATAATATATTTTAGCTCAGGATCATTTTTCTGTATCAAGTCGACAAAGAACAACTTGCCCCACGAAGGGGCTGGTTGTTCCTCAGCTGAGGTAAGTTGTTCCGCTTGTCGACTCCAATCATTAATAGTATAAGATTAATTGGAAAGGTATGTATAAAATAAATAAGGCACATGTAACTGAATATTTATGAACGTTTCATTTATAAAAGTACAAAATTTAAAAGTTTTTGACAAATTAACAAACTTAAAGGACTTAATGAAAACAAAACTATAAAAAATAGTAACAAATATTAATAATAATGTAATACAACCTAATTAATAGGACCTTAAGACTAATAATCATCTTTAACATTAATCAACTTTGACAAACATAGTTATTTGAAGAAATACAAAATTGTTTATTTTAATTAAAACACAAAGATCACCAAATCAACTAATTTTAACATTTCGAGCTATAGCTTATTTATTCGGTCTCATAGCATTTACTTTACTGAGATCAATAATCTAATTAATAATGGCAAACTTTGATAACAGTTTTAATTCAGTCTTAAATAAATTAAAAAATAATTATTCAGAGTCAGAATTACAATTCGGACAAACATAGGAATGAAAATCTTTAGATTTCAGGCATTCTGAATGAGCCCAATTCTTACACATGACGCATTCAATCCATTGTTCACCTGGTTGTGAATTGGAATATAAGTCGCAACATATTAAACAATACCATTCCATGCTGTCTACTTCGCTATAACTTCCATCAGTATCTTCTTGCAGGACTTTCCGTTTCACATTTTCTTTACTTGCCTCTTTATAATTTCGCTTCTTTGTACCAGCTGTATTTTTCTTTCCGACTCTTTTTTCAACTTTGTTCTTCTTTAATTTACTATTGCTCTTTCCTCTTCTTTCTTTTTCTTCAGCCAATGCGTTCTTTTCAGGCGTATCTGTCAGTATTGCGGATTTTCTTATTCGTCGTTTGGTTGTTATAGACGACCTTGGTGGTGCTTTTGGTAAAGGTTTGATGGCTTCAGGAGAAAATGTGCTAGATGTGGCTTGAATGATATTTACATTTGGCAAATTAGCGTTCGGTTTTCCGTTTATAGTTTCTCATCCTACAACAAAGTTTTAATTTTATTATTTACGTATTTCATTACGGGGCATGTTGTTCCGCGGAACAACTAGCCCCTCGCCAGAGGAACTTTGAACCCCAAATCCCATTTTCAAGGTAACCTCCGATTATAATGAAATAGGTTATAAAAAGCTAACAATTATGTTAAAAAGATAATCACCATAGTTTGCCCAACTGATATTAGCAAGTCACAAACAAATAGCTAGAAAATTGATTTAAATAGACCAAAAAGTTTAAGGACGAAAAAATTTACTTACGTAATGTTTATGGTCACTAATCGGCTACCACTCTCACACGCCGACACACCGTTACTAAAATGGCGGACGCAATAGCGCGATCATATGACGTTTCGCGACGCACTTCACACTTATTGCTATCTCTTTTCGTCGCAGAGTTATTTGGATCGGAACAACCTACCCCCGGCACTTTGAACCCCGGGCTCCCCTAAAATTAATTAGTAAATAACAATACACAGTCGTCTTTCATAATATATTTAGGTACTTTAGTGCACTGAAGTAGTGGTAGGGCTCTTTTGCAGGTCGCCTGGGGAAGTACCACACCTTTGCCAGTTATTCTACCGCCAAGCAGTAATGTGCAAACATTACTGTGTTTCGTTTGGAAGGGCATTGTTTCCAGTGAATTTACAGGGCAATTGGGAGATTAAACAACTTATAATATGTCAGGGTGACGAGCGCAGTGCTGTGCCGCGCAGGGTTTTGAATTCTGCGAGTTCAAAATTCTGGGTGGCGCGGACCTGTTATGGGCAAACGTGACGTTTAACATCAGGCGAGCGATTTGCTCGTCTCGTCACTCAATTACATAAAAAAAATATATATGAAAGACGCCTGCGTGGGCTCAACTATGTACATTACATATACCCATAGATAGAAATAACAAATGAAATACTTTCTTCTGGTTCTCTACCATTTGCCTAATTCGTTTTTAAATATTCGTACAGTCGTCCAAAAACAACGTCCTGTACATAACCGCAGTAGAAGCAAGCGCAGAACATTCTCAGTAAAATAAGCATCCGACCGCGCCGCAGAGACCATTACCATACGCCGAGCCAGGTTCTGTGCCAGGAACAGGAAACAGTGCCACTTGCACCTCTGTTGATTACATTTTCTGCTGGTCATTTAAAACAAATATGTTTTAGCATGGTTAAAACTCTATATTTTTTTCTTAATAATATTTAACATAATCATAATCATAATCAGTTTATTGGTAATACATATTACAAGTCGAACAGAAATTAAATAAAAATAATAAATTATCATTCATAGACAAAATACCAAATAAAGAGAGAAAGAGAGAGAGAGAGTATGGATAATATACTATAGACGTCAAAGGCTGCATGTTTGTTAGTGAATTATGCAAAACATTTGATCGGCTGGAACTTGGTATAGAGTTAAAATATACCTACCGTAGATTAATATACGGGCTGACTGGTTAGACACTTGACATATTCTAGGTTATCATAGTACTCATTATTATGAACAACTTTTACTATGGGACCAATCCGAAATTCGCGAAAAAAAAATCAGCTGTTCCATAGAAAAATGTCAATGACACTTGACAAAATGTATGGAACAGCTGATTTTTTTTTCGCGAATTTCGAGTTGGTCCCATAGTAAAAGTTGTTCATAATAATGAGTACTATGATAACCTAGAATATGTCAAGTGTCTAACCAGTCAGCCGGTATAACTATACTATACTTTTAATCCCTAAAAAATTTACGGTTCCTGCAGGACAACCCCGATGTTTTACCCGCGCAATTCCTTTAATTTTACAGAACTTTCATTTATTTATTTATTTATCAACTTTTCAAACACTTACAGTTGTTCTTCACCAAAAGTTAAGCGAAGTTTTGTCAGTTCGATTAAAATAAAACTTATTTGCAAGACCATAACTTTTAAGTCCTTCAAAACCGTATATTTTCAGAATACGAAACAATCGCGAGATACAGCTATGAACTAAATCTGAAACAACAAAAGCGACTAAACAGGCGCCATTTAGCGAAATCCTATTTCGTCGAGTCCCGGAAATGACGGTAGGAATTTGCATGGCTGATTGCCGGCCGCTGCTCAATCAAGGATATTTAACGAAATTAGTTAATTGAGTGAACGCTCCACCACAGATTATGGAAGCAACAGATTTGACACTTCTAGAAGAGAGGAAAGAAGACGAGTCTTGAAAGCTTCGAATAAATGGTACAAATGCTTTAAAATCAAATAAAATATGAGTTAACTGGTTGCTTGGTTTAAAATATTTCTAAGCAACCCACCGCATCTTTTTTGGTATTTTTACGTTTATCTTGCGTTAAATGATAATTATAAGATATAAACCTTTTTCTGTTATTGTATTTTACAGAGCAAGATAAATTTTCCCAAAATGTTGAAGTTATTGATCCCTAGTTCAAATTTGAGGAACTACAACTAAATATCGATATATAGGTTATGTTTTTTTTCCTATTTTTACTTGTACAATGTACACAGCGGTGTTTTTTGTGAAACATAGTATAAGATAGTCAGTTCTGTAGGAAAGCTTAACTATAATATTTCTTGTGAACCGTTCCAAGTATCAGTCCCTATGATCTAGGCCATGCTATGACTAAGAACGAACAATCCATCTATCCTAATCCAACAAATAGGCTTGTTTACCTATTTGTCCGGAACAAAAGCCACCATATCTTCCGTTATGTCTCTGTAATATTCTGTGGCTCCGACGTATCCCTCGAATATTCCTCAACCTCTCACAAATTGTATCAACTCTGAAAATATTGGTCTTGTGTCGGGAAACTTGGCGAATGAGATGATTTTCCGATGCCACCTAATTTTGGGTAATTGAATCGGCGAAACAATGGTATTTTGTTAATTGAGTAGGCTTGGACTTTTCAACTCAATTATTTTATTATATATAATTTATGTGCATTTATAAATCAACATGATCGTTCAAACCCTTATTTCACTCTGGTACTATCCTTTCCTACTAATATTACAAATGCGAAAGTTTGTATATGCGTGTGTGAATGTTTGTTTGTAACGTAGGTATCTCTGAAACTACAAAACCAATTTTGAAAAACTTTTAAAATAGAAGAGGCTTATGTTCTGGATTAACACATCTATTTAGGCTACTTTTCATCATGACCGTTTTTCACCACATACATCTAGTTGTATAATATATATTTACATTTATAAATTACATGATCGTCAACAGCTTTCATCTCACTCTAGTATATGTCCCTCTCATTCTATGTCAGTTATGTCGGTTTCATGCTAATTGGATCTACCGCGGCGGTGACACACACATTTCACGCTATTAAACGATTTGTCTGATCATCACTTTATCACTACTCGATTAACCGACCTCGATTTCAGTGAAATAGCGTGTAGGTACTAGAGGATGAACTTGTAACACTTTTTATGTGGGAAAATGTTGAATTGAAATTTAAAAAGTAGTGCTGATTGTACTTTGTAACCAAAATACAGTAGTATTTTTTTATATGCTGTCCCGCTAGACAAAAGTGCCCCTCTATTTCATCCAGTTTTTGCGGTCTTAGGCCAGTAGCATCCACTAAAATTTTAATTTTTCAAATCAGTTTGACCGTTTTTATGTCGTTCTTGCATAGCCGTTAACGTATAATAGCGGTTTTATAGCCGTTCTTGTAATTTTTAGCTATGCTTAGTAAAAATATGTCCAATTGATAAAATATTATGCTCTTACGGGTTGATTACACGTAACGAGTACAGTGAGTATATGGGCATACTCGGCCGAGCAAACAAATCACGGTTCTCGTGACTGTCTCGCCAGTCTCGCCACTGTATTCGTTACGCACGTTCAACCCATTGTTCGAATCAATCGAATTTTTAAGTTCAATATTTGTACCTAGTAAGTATTGATAAACCTAATAGAGTTTCTCTGGTTGTTAATTCGAAGAACAAGTCTAATTTCGTGTTTCCACTTTCAAGTTGTTGTAAACAAACTGTAATTAGGTGATTGAGTTACGAGTTTCCTTCGCGCAAACTTTGCCTATATTTTGGAAGTTTTTAATGACAATTCAGACTTGTGGAAACAAACGTCCAATCAAGTTGAGACTAGGACTAAGCTTAAGCCTACAAATGACCACAAATAATAATTCTGAGAAGTGGAAATTACTATTAACCGTAAGCATTTATGCCATTTTATGCTAATGATACGAGTAGCAGTGCGTGTTTTATACGTATTATGAACTGGTTCACTGTATTTTGGAGACTGGCAGATGTTTTATATTATGAATATTTTCACCAATAAACGGCTAAATTGATCATGATTAAAAAATAATATACCTATTTTATATAAACACAGGTTTAAATAATTTGCATCCTAATATATGCGAAAACTGGAGAATCGACGATTAAAACAACAGGCTTGGTTAGCCGAAAAAACTACCATACATTGATTTAGAAATTTTGGAACATTTAAAAAATGCGACCGAACGAAAAAATAAATTATCTGAATCTTTCATCAGTTTTTATTTGTTTTTTTTTTTTTTATAATGGAATAATATACCAATTCTTAAATAGTTCTAAGACAATCTCAAATCCACGTCACATCAGATTGTCAAGCCCTTATTGATTGGTTCCTGATGAGAGTGGCCTAATCCTTTTTTTGCCGCTTGACCCCGAAGCAAAAACAGAAGTCGGACCTTTTGTCGGCTCTCCGAAGATTTATATCCTCGATGAATGATTGGTATGTTAGGACCGAGAGGACAAAGGATAGATTAAATCTATCCAGGAGTAGGCATCCGAAGCCTTTTCGGATAGCCATCTGTTTCGAGAATTCGGGATTGTATTAATGATCGTTTGCAATAAATTAATTTGGGAACTTTAGGCTTATTTTTATCGATTTATCGTTTGAGATTCTGATTTTATCAAACCTATAGTGGAATATCGTAAGACCTATAATGATGCAGAATGTCTTTGTATTGTAGAAAAACGTGAGACTGAAAAAATAAGTAAGTAAAGTAGCTCGTATGTATAGGTCGAGAGGCTAGGACCTGTTTTCAAAGTTTTTAGGCCACCTGAAGGCCTCTAAAATGACTTTGCAGTTAAGAAATGTGAACAAGAAGCAAGAATGCTGTTTTTCTTCCTATTCACTTATTTCCTATCCTCCCTTTCTTGTGACTCGTGAAAACGTATGAATTTTGAAAAGCGCCTGCGAAGTCATAAAAACTAAAGCTCTAGAAGTGGTTTCAGAATAAAGGTAGTAAACAAGTAATGGGTAAGACTGGGACAATGAAACCCAGATCTGCGATTGACGACTGTAATCAATTGACAGCCTGAATACAGGAATCACTGGAAACAATTAAATATATTGACGAGAATAGCATCAAAGCAATTCCAATTCTCGATAGTAGGTATGGCAGAAATGGTGATATTAATTTAAAATGATTACGTTAATTTTTAGAAGAAAAATAGTTTTAATATTAACCGCTGAATCTTTATGAATCGATCCAAGTTCAATACAATACAATAACTCTTTGTTAACACCACAAAAAAATCACAAACAGTAAAACAGACAAGAGAAAATCACAAAAGGTCGTCCTATCGCTAAGACTCCCAGACAACCTTTGGATGAAACACATTTCCGAAGTATGAACGGCGATGTAATAAATACATGTTGGACTTATCAATAAATCATTATAATTTTATCAGTCATCATTTTCAGATTCACAGAAAACAGTTTCATTCACGAAGGTACAATTTTGCGTTAGACACCCGTTATAACAACAGCCAGTTAGGTGCTTCTCTACCCACAAGGTATCATGTTTTGTCAACTAACCATTGTTTGCAAGAAACGTTTGATCCCGCTAAAGTTGGAGCTGTAATTATGAGGCACTAAACTAAACCATAAAGTAACAGAGAGACAATTTCAAAAATAATTTTATAGCTGTAGAAGATTTTAGTACGAGTAGGTATATGACTTTAAACGTTGTACGTTGCAGTGTAAGCTGCGTCCTGCTATTTTGCGTGCTAACTAAAAGTTTCATTTTTTTCGGGGTAGAAAGTAGCATGTTATGTTTTATTCCAAAGTATAAGCTACCTTTATACCATACTAGCTGCGCTACGTGGTTTCACCCACGCGGTAAAGAAAAACGATGATGCTTAAGTAAACTAGTCTATGTGTTAATCTCTGGTTAACATTAAAACCGTTCTTCTCTTTCAAACCCGTCCCGCCGTTTTACCCTGAAGGAAAGTCAAACTTGACGATATAATTTTACATTTATAGTATGTAGTGAGGTTTCAATAAAATTTATAGTCTTTTCAGTGTTAAGAAGTAACTTCTTGACGACTTGTTTGACTCAGTGGTAGTATATTCGCCTTATAAGCCAGAGGTCCCAGGTTCGTGTCCCGGCCGGGATGATGTTTGAATGATGAATTTAAATATCTGTTTCGGGGATAGTTGTTTGTTGTCCTTGTCTTTGTGTATCTTCCATGGCATCCCCGATATAGGGTATCCTAGTGGGGAGCAATGAGTGTAAGCCTTTTTTTTAACAAACGCGGAATATACACATTCACCCACTCCTTAGGTACAAACCTTCGCACTTAAAATATTAGCGTGGTGTCATAGTATAGATACGAAATAGGTAGGTTCATACTCAGATCAAATAATAAGTTTGTTTCTTAAGTCTCTCTACTTGATCTGAGGGTTCATATTACAAACTGCTTGTTGCAGGCGTCGTGTTTCTGGCCTTCTCTTAGTTTGTAAATAAAGCCTATGTAAAGGGATCATGATAGTCTGTGTAACCAAGATTAATTTCTGTGTTAATTTGAAGACGTCTGTCTGTCTTGAGTCTGTTTGAATATTACAAAGCTGTTTTGGTTGATATTACCTATAGTTGGTGGAGATTCTTGATGATATTCCAAGAACTACGAGTAATTTACTGCCTAAACTGTCTTAATTAGAATACGGTGAATCTGTTTCAGCTAAAACGTGTTTTGTAACAGTTTCATTTCTAATGAGCAAAAGTATAAACAAAATAAATTTTAGCACAATTTTATTATGAATCTTACCAATCAGAGTGGGACATGATGAAAAAAATCTTTATCTTTTAAAAAATGAATAGAATGACATTAAGCTGCATCTTAAAAAAAAAAAAAACGGGATCAAAGCTGTTTGATCCCGTTTTTTATTTTTTTATTTTTATATTTTTTGCTAATAAGTTCATCTATATTTTCTTTTCAAAAGAGAAAAAGGATATCCTTTTATTATTGACTCTATTTCCTATGCCACCATTATGTTTGTCGTGAAAAAGCAATGCCAGCAATTTCAGAAAACTTATGTATAACTACAATTAAAACCGTAGTAGGTATGAAAATGAACATGGTTGTGTTACATTACGTTTTAATAACAACGAAACTTCCGTATTTTTGAGTCGGATACTCCGCGTGTTGCAGTCTAATAACCCAAATAATTCGTAGCTTCAGTAACTGATTTTGAAAACTTGCATGAAAATTGATCCTGATCTTGATTAAATTCTGGTTTGAACCAGATACGTGGCCATCTCCACGGATGGAATCTCTATAAAACCAGAGACAGACGCCAGTTTTGTCTTTATTGCAACGCGACGTTTAATGTGCGCTAACAATCAGTTGTAGTTAGATCGCTCAGTGATTTGTTGCTTCCACAGTGGGCGCATTTTCTTTCTTGCGTTGGTAATTACTTAACTAAAAAAATCTAATGCTTCAAAATTCAGAGTGGCACAGTTCTTTATCGGCAAACGTGACGCTTAACATCAGGCAAGCGATTTGCTCGTCTCGTCACTCAATAGCATAAAAAACTGACACTTTCACACTAACAACAGTTAATTCTTTTCAGAATTGCACTACAATTTTAATTTAAAACAATTTTGACAACAGTGTAAAACAAAAACGTCTATTCTTTTAACATACATACAACAAATCAAACATAAAGTTGTTAAGCGTCATTCTTTAAAATATACAGCTGTGCTAAATTCAGTTAAAATTGAAGTTACTTAAATAAATTAAAAGCCAGTGTTTTGCCACCACTGTAGCTATCCCTTTGACAGGAAACAATTTTATTTGCTCCAGCTAGCAATCTGGTGACACTTTTCTTTCGTTTTTGTGCGTTCGTTGCGTTCTTCGCAGCGACAATGAATGAACGAGTCGTTGGCTTCATTTTTGAACGGTTTGAATGATTTGCGCGGCTCTCTAACGTTCTGATCTATCCCGTTAAATAGATTGCAAACATGTTTTACGAACTTTAGTCAAAGAAAGTCGGAATAAAAAAGTTTTGGATTTGTTTGGAAAAAAAAACAGCTATCAGTGAAGCAAACAGCAGACAAGTATTTTGGAAAATTTGTGACAAATTATCACAATATTTTTTTTTAAATTGAAATATGGTAAATTACCATACATCAATTTCTAATATAAACAAACGAACTTGTCAGCTTCTAAAGTGATATTAATTCAATTTTTCTTCAGAAGTACCTGTACCTCACACTATTTTACAAAACTCAAAGACCACAAGCGTCGCCAGTAGGTACCAAAATTTCTTCACCGGCGTCAAGCATTTCTGTTACCAAAAATCCAAACTGAATTAAACGTTGAGTAAAGGACACTCGTCAAAGCAAATCTGTTCAATGGGAATAATAGAGAATACTCGACGGCCCAAAGCCGGGGAAAGGAGTGCTTATTTCTGTTTTTATATTTCATTATTGGCCCTCTCATCTCATATTGCACTCATAGAGGCCGCCATAAAAGATTGAAACGCGAGAGGGGCATTTTCAATGGCGTAATTGCAAGTGCTTTTTTTAATTCAATTCCTGGCTGTCGGCTCCCGTAAAGCCGGAATGCACTCATTGATATCGCCCTAAAGTAATGAGTTCTTTTTTTAATTTTATATCGTTTACGTTTGATTTTGGAATTACGTTTAACATTCATTTGTTTGCGTTTTGTTATACCTACCTACAATGTAAATTATGCATAGAGTAATTTGTATAATTTTGAACGAATAGTTGATTGTCTAGTAATCTAGTTCATAATATATTTCTAGTTCATAAATTTTAATTATACTGATATACGAGTTGAAAATGTAAAAGAAAGGAGTTAAATATTTATGAGGAGAATTTTGACACGATGAAAAATTACTCAGTAGGTAGAGGTAATATATTTGTCTCGGAAAGGGTGGTGAGCTTCTTTCTTCTTATAAAATTCTGGTTTCTTTATCAAAATAAGTTAAAATTGCAGAAAAATATACCTACAAGAGAAACATGTCGTAAAAATATAAATATTAAGGGTTTAATTTACCTTTGCGTTAAATTAAACGCATTGAAGTTACACGTTTAAAGTTACTTAAAAGTCCAAAGAAATGTTCTGTAATGTTTTTCAAATAACATAGAAAAGTAATCACCGGCAATAAATTTAGGTAGTTTGAAATTTTAGCATTCTGATTTCAACAGTAACTAGCCGATTCACCAACAACTAAGTAACGACTAATTAGATCAATTCGTCAAAGTTATGAAGCTTAAAAAACAAAAACCTTAACGTTGGAACTGCTGAACTGATTTTGATAAGATATCTCTAAGAGCCACTGCTAGAAAATTCATACTTCCTCTTAAATAAAAAAACACCTCCAAATCCGTTCACCCGTTTAAGAACTACGGTGCCAAAGACAGGTACACATAGCAGTCAAACTGATAACACCCTTCTTTTTGCGTCGGAGGTTAAAAAGAAAATATAGAAATAAGTCAGCTTGAGTGCTACGGTTAACCACTGTAATATGGTTAGTCTGCGAAGTATTTTTTCCAGGAGGTGGCGAAGAAAATGAGCAATTACGGCGACGACGGTGGCTCGACTTAAACGCCTAATGAAATTTAGAGTATGCCGAATGGAAACAGACGTCCTTGGAGACGAAAGTGCAAGAAAATTTTATTTTCAAGAATTATTAAAAAATTGTATTGTTAAAGATATGAATCTAAAGTTGAGCTAGATAATTAGAGCAGAAGTGATAGATGGATGAAGCACTGTGAGAGTTAGAGTAATTGTTCTTGATGTACCGTGACAAGATAATGATCACGAAAAAATCTGAACTGGAACTATTGGTTTACTTTTCAACAAAATTTATGTTTGAGTGCATTAGAAGTAACATAGGTGTCTCGTTTCATGTCATCGAGTATTTTTTACCCCAAAAAACTGAAGAAAATACTTGATAAGTACATGCCATGAGAAACAACCGAGCGCCGCTAGTTGAGAAATAGCTCAAAACCAGATACTTCAATTACTGTAGGGTTCTACTATAAATGAGTAACTGCGCTAATTTAGGTTTTTAATTACACCCTCTCCACGCCTCGCAATTCCATCGCATCTCCATACCATCAGCTAGCAACTCTAGAATTCAGGAGCATGGAAAATTATTCCGAAATACAATTAAAGTGTAAAGCAATTTATTTTAATTTTAATCCTCACCACCCAGCGTATCTTCGAGACTCGCACCCTAATAACTGCCTTAATATTCATAACTTGAGCTTATACATTATTATTATGAGCGTAAAAGCTGCTTATTAAAGTATAATTGTAGCTCGTATACACAATGTTTTAATATATGTAACGTAATAAAATTTATCCTTTATGTTCTTTGGAACAGCGGAAATAGTCTGTCATTAAAAAATTGTACCTTCCTTGCGTTTAAATTAGTTATAAAATATTACCTTTATAGGTTTTAGACGTGTATTAACAGTCAGTATTACCTACCTTGTGTCAACGGACGCAGTAAACCACTGAGCAATGGTCCCAAAAATACAAAAAAAAATATAACAGCGAATTTTTTTTCATATACGAGTAGCCCTTCACTTCCAATAGCATCCAATAAAAAAATAATTGAAGAGAATTTATTAAACACAAGAGTTTTTCTTTTGTGGACGAGTAATGAGAATCCCGGGCATGTTCACGGGCTGCGGGTCAAAGTGTCCGCAATACTGTGCCGTTAGTTAGTAATCACACTGTCGAATCGCGATTTGCGAACTTGTTTTAGTGAGGCGATCGGTCTCTGTAATCGCCGGAAGTGCATTGGGAGCTACACTTTATTGGCACGCATTTCTGTGTTACATTTTGTTACATTTCTATCTAGTCAAAGTTTGCTCAGTTTTCGTTAAAACAGCCTTTCCACTAAGCCTGATCCATTTTAACTCTAAACTCATGTTAAACTATTCTTAACTTTTTTCCCGTTTCGATACTTTTTTTAGATTGACTTTGGTTCGTTCACAAATTTCCTCGTCGAAAGCTCGCGCGAAATGCCAGTGTGCATAAGGGCGTTATTTCTCAAGAAAATTCTATAAAATTGAACACAGCTCTGTCATCTTAATGAAATTCCTGTTGAATCATCGGTTGCATGTTTGCATTAGTGTTGCGGGCAGGAAATTGGATTTCTCTTTGTTCCGTTATTTTTATTTTCCAATAAGAAAATGTTGGTAGAAAACCAGAAGCTTTTTATAGGCGATATTGTTCCGATGAGGTGATTCAACTAATCTAAGATATGCATATTGCACAGAGCTATTTTAACTATTGTATTATCAGTTGTCAAGCATTTAGTATTAAAATCACACAAGTCATTATCGACCCACTGTTGGGTATAGGCCTCCTCTCCCTATCACACAAGTAGATTGGTAAAATATTCGGTCAAAGAAAGAAAAGTAAAGAGTGACGAGTCAAGTGATAAGTAGTTAAACTTACTTGGTCATAGTTAGATTACAATAACGTTTCACACTCATAGCTAGGATTCCCTGCGTCGGAAATGCCATGGAACACACACAAAGAGAAGCAAAACTAACTCCCTGACCCAGTGCAGATATTTAATTCTGCCCGGGCGGGAATTGAACCGGACCTCTGACTTATAAGGTGAATATACTACCACAGAGCCAAAAAAATCGTCAAATCGCCTCTTTCTTTCTTTTTTTCTAAATGTAGTCGAAAAAGCATTCATCATCAAAATATTATTTCATTAGTTACATTCCATCAAATTATAATAATGTCACTCACATACTACTTATGTAACTGAGTTCATTAATAGCATTGTTCATTCGATGGTAAACCCACCATTTCAATGTTTATAAGCTCAGTGTCATTTCCACAAGCGCGTTGCAGGATTTCCATTGAACGGAACGGAATGCACATCCACGACGCGTCATCTGAATTGATGAAACAATACAGGGAGTTCGGAACGTGTAGTTTGGTCTAGATGTGGCAAATACATAATACCTCAATAGAAATCCAAAGCAAAAAGTTTAAGCGGGGTTTAAGAAACTTGAACTTTTCTTAATTTCGTAGCAGAAATAACTGAAAAAAAAAACATGATTAAAGGTAACAATGATATTGGTAACGTTCTGGGGTAAATTTAGCAATATCTGTGGGTATAAATTTTTTGTGTTATGTATTTTTACTTGCGAGTCTTACTCTTATTCAATCATCTGCTAAAAATAAAATACCTTTGGTTTTGATAGACGCTTCTACCTTTTACTTCTTGTGACCTTTTGTCTGGAAACGGTAAGAAGTTTATTTCATTTGGTCGACAGCGCTATCCGATCTGGCATTTCAATATTATTATGATGATAAGTGACACTGTTTTTGTTAGTAAAACTTAGTTATTAAACCTAACTTACATTTGCAGGTAACCCAATGCCTAAGAATGTGTTCAAAAAAACTTTCCTATAAAATAATATGTAATAACAGTATCTGATCGTTACTCCCTTCTAACATCCTTGGCCATGTCCATTATACAAAATGGGAGCACTGGATTTCAAGTTCATTAGACTCCCATCTCGTTAGCGCATAGGCGAGTGCTTTACCAATATTGGTCCTATACTATGGACAGTGGAAGTGCCATTATGATTTACGTCTGTTTATCCGATCAGTATTTACAGCTAGCTTTGCTCATTGGACTATAGACTGCGCCGCGCAGAGCTGTAGGCGATAATTTATTTCTTTTGTTTTTCATGAATTATAAAAGTTTTCAAGCTACTGCATAGCTTCTATCGCGGGCCTTGAGCGTGGAGGCCGAATCCAGAAATTCCGTAACGAAAATAACCTAAGGCACAGCGGTGATACTTTTTAGTTTTGCCATCTATCGATGAATAGCAGAACTTTTAATGACTTTTTGAAATATCACGCTTGTCTCTTTAGTTCAGCAACTCGCCTCTAGGTGGCATTGGTTAATGAAATAATTATAATTGCTTAAGTTGATAAAAAATGCTATGCAATAGCTTTACCGCGGCAGTCCCCGAGTGCCACACGTCTTTTTTTTTTAAGTTTGGCTCTTCTATTTGTACGATACAGTAAAAATTCAGACAGTTCAACTGTTCCTAAGACTATAATAGATAAATCGCCTTGATCAATTTAGGTGTTGCTTTAATCATTAAAAATAGACATTACAAGAGGCCACAAAAAAGAAACGCTTTTATAGATAATATACTTATACAATTTGATTAAATTTAAAAAAATGAAAATTAAAATGTCCATTATACGAAACCCAACTTTTTGCCTAAAGTTGTTCCTCTGACCTTTTAGCAATTAAATGCGCGCTCATTATCCTATTTCATCAATCAAGGTAATTTTAACAGCACAGTTATAAATTATAACTGACTATCCGGACAGTTTACAAATGAGTGACCACGAGTACCTAACATTTAAAACAGCAGTACTACGAAAACAATAACTCCATAATTCCGAATCGTTTAGACCTTCGTACACAAATCTTCATCTTCGACACTAATGTTGTTAACTTACGAGTATGTCGCAAATATCTGGCTAGTATCTGGAATATGGGCGACGTGTGCTTGTGTACGAACCTATATGATTTTGTATTGCGTTAGTCGCTTAGAGGCCAAAATCGTTAGGCATCGAAGATTTGCGTAACGTTGTACGAAGGGTCCGCGGACCCTATTCTTGGGCGCTCGAGATTATCTCCAACAGTCTCTTATGACTATCATGACATCTATATATATAACAGAAAGTCGTGTTAGTTACACTACTTATAACTCAAGAACGGCTTTACCGATATGGCTGAAAATTGGTGAGGAGGTAGCTTAGAGCCAGGAAACGCACATAGGATACTATTTATTCCTATTATACTATTTATTTCTATTAAATAAATTCGATAGCATTCAAGTGTGAATTGACATAAAACATCAGTCACTATAAAACGAGGTATAACAAAAAAGAATCAGACTTGGAATAACAAAACGACTTATTATACTCTTTGCGCAAATGACAGCTATGTAATGGACGTATGGATGACAATTTGATTTAACAATTTAACAGCTAAACAGATTTTGACGAAATTTGGTATGAAGGTAGCTTAAGCCCTAGGTAATATGTAGATTACTTTTTACCCCAGAAAATTGAACGGCTTTCCGCTATTCTTGCAGGACAGCGGGTGAAACCGCGGGGCGCAGCTAGTTTCTAATGAGAGCGAAAGTGAATATCTGACTCGCCAGAATATTGCCCCATATCATTGCTCACACTCAGACAAGATTTTAGTCCAAAGAACAGAAGAAAATGAATAAAAGAAAACGATAGCAATCTATTTAAAGTTCTGGTGGTGGTGGTATTAAATTACCTACCAGGTGTCAGGACGGCGGCCTGAGGACCCTGAGTCCCTTACAGACGTAACAGATCCCGTTACAACCTTTACTTTACTTAAGTTCATATAGCTCTTTAAACCTTAGACCTTTAACGCCTTACTCGCAGCCCTATCGGCTAGCTTCTCAGATGTTCGAATTTGGCTTAATGTAAAGGGCCAATTATTTTTCAAGCCCGAGGTGACTTCACTCCAGCCCTCAATTTTCAAACTTCACGATTTTGAAGCCGTATTCACCACAATCAACCTTTAATCCTCTCACTGCTGTGAAGCTTCTGTTCAACCCTGGAAGGGTGATTTGGTCGTATTTATCACGCTGGCTAAGTACGGTATTGAATTTCTTCTCCGCACGTATGCGGATTGCGTTTGCGTATAATTGATTTCAGTATTGGCTGAGCTAAATTGAATGTTTTAACATAACGATTTGGTATCGACTAATTTTGGCGGCAACCTGAAATTCCATACTCATCGATAACCAGCCAATAAAGCCGCCGGTACTGTTCTCCTACTGAATTAAACACTATGCACTGTATAACATTCGGTGTCATCTAAATTGCTAACCAGCTAGCCTTTAGCTGCAGTAGCCACCGCAGCTGCAGCTTTTAGCTTGATTATGCATTATTTAACATCGTGCCCGTAAATTCGGTGTAAATGTAAACAGCAGTTATGTCGTGTAGTAATGGAAAGTAGTGCCAGCTGGAAAACATTGTAGCTTTTGTTTCGTGCATTACTAGATTAATTTATGAATGTCGTGCACAGTTTATTCGAGTAGCTGCATTATTTAACTCTAAGGTTACTTAGACTTTTGGTTAACTTATAAAAATAAAAATGGCAGTTTCAGACCATAATTTTATACTCTCTTCCTCACTATTATCGTGTCAAATGAATGTTTATTTGATCTCTCATTCATTTTACTTTTTTACAATTTTTGGTTTGGAATGTTTAAAACCTTTT
Organism: Alcis repandata; assembly: GCA_949125135.1. NCBI lineage: Eukaryota > Metazoa > Arthropoda > Insecta > Lepidoptera > Geometridae > Alcis > Alcis repandata. Next base: position 5,638,997 of record OX421235.1, on the reverse strand, counting down.
TTTGTACAATATAAACTGCTGCTGCGCAAATAATAAATTTTACATAAAGCTTGCGCCGCCTCACACCGGGTAGAGACTTTGTGATAAGAAGACTTTGCTATAATATCGCAGACAGGAGTAGGTACGACTTGACGAGAGAAACTATACTACAAAATTATAATGAGATGCGATAATAATATTATATCTATACTAGTATTAATGAAGCATGGCTTTAATATATTGGTAGGGTGTAAATCTATCAGTGTGGGATAAATCTTGTAACTTAATTTTGAACCACTTCCCGATGTTCCATTGAGTTGAAATTTGGTTGCATTATTTGGTTATATCTTTGTCCAAATACAACGCAATAAAGCTAGTTTTTATACAATTTTACTAACTTATTGACAACCATAAACGTTAGCGGACAAAACCCGTTAGCGCTTACCAAATTACCTTGGCGGTGAAAAGGTAAAAGCATACTATATTTAATTTTCTCCATCTAGAGTCAACGTTCACCGCGCATCAAATATCCAGTGAACTCATTCACCGCTCTACCAAGCAGCTTCCAAGATCTTGTGGTATTTAATAGGTCAGAATTATCATATGAAAGCGCGGGTCACATGAGGAATTACTTGATAATAGCGCTCAGACGTTAATAACTTATGAAGGGTTAGCTTATAGGTCCGTAATGAATATTATTCAAGACTGGGTCTAGAGGAATCAGTGAGCAATCTTTGTAGAAGCGTGAAGTTGTCTCATAGGTGAATTAATTTGGGATTTTGATGGAAAATGAAACTTGATTTAATCTGCAAAGTCAACAATAAAATTATGGTTACAAGATAAAAAAGACTTACAAACTAGTGTCACAGTCAAATAAAGGCCTTGAAGGTTATATTATTTTTCCAATATATTGATTAATAGGCATGACGACAGTATCAAAAAATCGCCGATTCAATGCTTTCAGGGGACTAGCCAGATTAAAAAAATTTAAAACACATGTTTAGTTTTATTTTTAAAAAACAGATTATTAAGATTTTCAATAAATTAAAACATTAAAATACAGCAATCGGCCATCTTGTCAGAAACAACAATCACAGCGTATGACGTCACGCCTCAGTGAACTCAGGTCATCCGCCGCTCATCACGCATAGACACAATGACATGACATAATGCCGTGACGTCAAATCGACGCCATGACACAAGCAAGCTGTTTTCGGGCACTGTTGAAAAAATATGTGTAAAATGGCTTCAAAGTTTATTAGGTACCGAAATAAAGGCTTTTTTGTAAATAGTAAATGTGTACTCACATTATGGAAGAGGATTTTAAAATCTTTCGTCACGCCTATTATATTACTCAGTGATAATAAATGTTTACCGTTTATTTACGTGTTAATTTTAAATAATTATAAATTAATGAGAAAATGAGTTCGTTTGTATGTAACGTTTTTGTATCTTAATTATTAAATTGTATATACTTACTCGTTTTCATAGTGTACAAAAAAATCTTTAACAACTAGGAAACTCCTTTTTATTATTATTCATTATTTACCAACGTTCTTCATCATCGTGCAGAAGATACGGGGCTCAGAAGAGGTTTTAAAATAAAGAATCCAATTTACATAAACCCAAGCACATGATATTGTAGGAATATGTATGAAACTATTTAAAAATAAGTAAATAAATAAATAAATAAACTAAGTTCTATAAGAAGAAGAACAAGGCTCCACGCATTTTTTGCTTAATAAGAGTTCCTGGACGCAACATTTAAACAGTAGGTATATTAAGTAACCGAACAAAAATATTATTATTATAATACATATTACTAGTTGCGCCTCGCCATTTTACCCGCGTTTTCGAGTAGCCTATTGGTAAATCCAGATAATAAGCTACTTTCTTCCTAAATTTCATCTAAATACGTTCAGCCGTTTTAGCGTGAAAGAGTAACATTCATAAGTCGATACATACAAAATGGTAAGGATTATTATTTTAGTGTTAGATAAATAGTATACGTTACATATACCTATAAATATTTTACATTTCATAGCTAACCTTTCTTACCTGTCTTCTTACCCTGTGACAAGGTCCAGACAAAGCGGTCTGGGCGGACACAGTCTAATTGCACTTTGATGGCGGATTCAAAAGTTACGACTTGTTGCTTGTGCTCTCAAGACAACTCAATAGATAGCGAAGGAAATGAAACGTTTGGATGATGATGTAGAGTTGTAAGGAACTTATTTAATTATTCGCTTAAAGCCTGGTATTATTTAGCCTTGTAAGTGCCTATAAAAGGAGTGACACGACTGGTTTCAGCAGTAAATTATAAGTATAGTCTTTTTACTCTGTCCGTCTTGGCATGCGTTTGCAACCAAATAAAAGTTCTTTTTTGTATTTCCTGTGTGAGTTTTTTTTTTATTTTCGAAGGTATTCTCCTCTGACACAAGCAAAAGACGTTAAGCAACAAACATTATTACATCATAATAATATTCATGCATAATTGATGCAATTTTTTTTATTTGCTTTTTGCTTTAATATGCTTTTTGTATGTTAAATCAATCTAACACAGGAAAAACAAAAACAATCTACGAGTTAAATTAGTTACTACTCGTTACTCAAATAATAACAATTATCCTAACTAACTACGAGTAATTTAACTCGTTATGTACCTAATTTTTTTTTTGAAGATAAGAAATTGATTAAATTTATCTTATAAAAATTGTCTAATGTCTAAATGCTGTTGGCCTCTGAGGCCTCTACAGCGTACCGGGTGTTTAGCGAGCGCACATGTCGCTGGGAATTTCTAGTCATTCCTGTCACCCGTCTTTCAACCAAATCAGGTAACAAATTCGTGTTAATAAATACCTGCATTGAGAAAAAAACCTTTTCATTAGCTTAATATTGATTTTCACATCACATTCATTAAGACTGATTTTATCTAACTTAACTTACCTCTATATCTGGTCAATGCCTATCTATAAACTAACCTATGCCTGATCATTGAACCTAAAAACTTATCGAACTCAAATCTATAATTTTATGAACATTTTTTATTAAAACGTGCCTTTATGATTGCAAATAAGAATTAGATCTCACCTCGCTAGCTCCATGAATAAAGCATAATGAAGTCCACGTATCTTCATAATAAAATGAAGTAGATCATTGCCCTGTAGAAAATCCTAGATATTTCGTTTCATTTCAACTCATTTATTCGTAGGAGACGTAGAAAGAATTCTAATTCCCTACTCGTAGTAAAGGCAGTGAACCTTGTCTGTGCTAGCTCTCAGTGGATCTAGAGACAGATTGTGCCTTTGAACAGATAGAACTTGGGTAGCGTGTGTGAATTAATTTCATTAAACACAATGAATGAAGAACATAGGTACTCGTAACAAATACATGGGCTTGCTTATTTGCTATGAATCGAGATTTTTCAGTTTTGAACATTTGAAGTTTTTCTGTTAATAGTTTTTAAGTTAGGTCCACAATATTAGGGACGTTATAGATTTGTGAAAAGTATGCAAGTGGGAGGATAAAGAGTTTCATGTGTACGTTGTATGTTATGTCGTTGATTAACTAACTTTTTATAAATTTACGGATACCTACTGGTGTAAAGTGACGATGAGTCAAACCAAAAACATAGTTTAAAGACACAGGGTTTTAAGAAAATGGTATACTAATCCGAAAAACGCTCATAATAGGTACTTTTCATTATGAACCACTTTTACTACGGGACCAACCCAAAATTCGCAAAAAAAATCAGCTGTTCCATAGAAAAATATCAATGACAGTCAAAGAAACTGTTTAGGACAACTGATTTTTTTTCGCAAATTCTGGGTTGGTCCCACGGTTATCAGTGTTTTTATTTTAGATATACTCGTAAATGCTGACGATTCCTGTGCTTGCCTGTATAAATACGAGCACATAACTGTCTCACTTGTTCCTTCATTTTCCCCAATATCGAATCAGCTGTGACTCGACAAAGTTATGATTCGGTTTACATATAACAGCGTCGTATATTTTTACGATGCAGAGGCGTGAAGATATAGATATTGACAATGAGTTTTACACGAGATAAAAACATATAACTTTTCTCATACGGGCTTTGAAATCTGTGTGCTGTAAAGTACCAGATGGTTGAAAAGTTTGGATCGAAAGTAGTCTGTGATCTAGGTCTTGTATAGTGTTGCCAACCCTGTCTTAGAGAAAAACTGTAGACTAGCTCTAAAAAAAAAAGTAACTCAGTTTTATTTATTTGACGCAAATTATACTTTTACACACTTTTACACTCATACTAGTATCGTAGCTGTAATATTTATTTTCATGCATGATGTGGTATGGTAGATTAAAATCAGACTTTTTTTTCACATATGCCTCTTAAACAACATTCAAAAAGTAATAGATCTAATCATAAGTAATAAAACGCCATAAATATGGAAGAACGTAAGAGTTAGAATCATTAGAAATGTAGAGACCCGCTCAGCTGGAGGCCAAATGAACGTAGTCGAGTGCGTACTCGTAGGCTTTTTAAAAGGCTATTTGAGGCTTAAAGTTGATGTTTCATTCAGTGACCAGTTGTAAGAGGTTGAATGAGTATAACCTGTTGTATGGCACAAGTAATAAGAATTAAAGAAAATACAGCACGCGTGGTAAGTGTAGAAAGCCCTGCGGTTAGTCGGAGTGACGACTAGCATAAAGACTGGCATAATCTGGGTGTTTAACTAAAGACTGAGTTTAGTGGCATACATTAGAATATACTAACTTGGCGTAATGGATACAGTCTAAGCAGTTGATGATTATGTCAGCAGGTATGTTGAAAAAATAAGTTTTTGGCCCTATATCAGCTTTAGACTTTCTACCGTAAAGAACCTCAATTTGTTTTTAAACAAGATTTAAAAAATAATCATGACAACAACTCTACTACACTATTTATTAAATTACTTAATTTAAATGACTTAATTTTAATGCCTTAAAATTGTTGCCAGCCTTTTTATACAGCAAATTTAAAGGAACGCAAAAATGCGACTTTAGATTAGTTGAAAGAGTCGTACAACCTCACAGTCTAGTTTCTATTACACAGTCGAGTTTGCTCAACAAATCATGGTAATTTTAATAGTGACTATCTCACCTCGTCAAAATGTTTATACGAACTGAGTACTCAGCCGAGGGCACTGTCTCGCCACTGTACTCGTAACTTGTAACCAACCCATAAGGACAGTGGTTGAAACCTCTAGACTTGCACCAAACGTAAAATGCTAAGCTGCCGAAGTAGCCGCGGTCAGCCTCTCATGGCGAGTGGCAGCATTATGGGCCCTCTCGGCCCTTGTTCAGGATACAAATTGAAAATTTAAGAAGTCATTGTGACGTTGGATGTAGTTTTTCAGCCTTTTTAATGAGTTTGAAGGTTGAACGTCGTTTGAAGTAAGTCTCTGTACAAATGAGGTATAGGGTAGAAAATGCCAATCAATTTATGTATAAAGTAATTTATTTAAGTCTGTCTAGATTTATGACAAATATACTATCTATCTTAATACCTATCTTAATATATATAAATCTCGTGTCACAATGTTTGTCCTCAATGGACTCCTAAACCACTTAACCGATTATAATAAAATTCGCACACCATGTGCAGTTCGATCTAACTTAGGAGATAGGATAGCTCACATCTCAATTTATAGTAAAAAACATTTAAAAATACTTTAGCACTTTGGACAATGTAAACTTTTTTAATGTAACTTTTGACATTTGACATAGAATTGACGCAATGGCTTTTTTACCAATTCGAATTAAATAGTCATCGTTAAGACAGGACAACGTCTGTCGAGTCAGCTAGTTATAATATATATTTAAAACTCTTGACAAAGGATGACAAAGAATATTTCGCCAAATTTCAATTTCGGAATAAGTAACAAAATGTAACAATAATTTATGTTCCTAAAAAGAATCAAGCACAAAAAATATACATTCCACGAATTATAATAAATGGTATTTCAACGAATTTGACGATTGGTTTTGTTTTCATATATTTAGTTTATTATTTTAGAACTTCTATGTTTAAAAAATGAAAACTGCCCGCGGCTCAATATGCTAACGTACAGTAACAGTGCTTTATACACTTTATAACACTAACGTACTAACAGCTTGCAAAATCCATATACCTTACCTACCTAGTTATTTTTAGGAGAATGAAAAAATTACAAACTATGTACACAATACAAAAGGTAACTTCGAGAATAATGGTCCATGTGTATGAAACTCATTTCAAATAGCTTTTTTTGTTATTATTAAATACTAATGCAATTAATTGACTAAATACATCTTATTAACATTGGGCATTACCAATCAGTATTGTCGTCAACTTATGGTCTTTTACATAAAACAATAATATTACTACGTCATTTTTTTTTTATATTGCATCGTTTGTTAGTACCACTCGAATTTCAAAAAGTTCAGGTTGGTTATGAGACGGATTTTGACCTCACCAGTCTTCTTCTCACTCGGAGACAAAACATATCAACAATCTGCAAACAACTGGCTACAGAAACTGTAAGTCGTGTTAGTCCTCATCTTAAGGAACATACAGTATTATAAGGAAAGGATATGCAACGCCGAAAATCGCTCAGTCCTCATCATTATGTATGTACAGCTTTACTATGGAGAAACAACCCCGAATTCGTGAAAAAAATTCAGCTGATTTTTTTGCGATTTTAGAGTTCGTACCATAGTAAAAGTTATTATAATGAGTACTATGATACTTTTTCGGCTTAGCATACCCTGTCCTAATAGCCCTGTATTCAGTAGCGTAACTTCAGTCACTGTTTTAAAATTACCTCAAGGGACGTCGTCGGGGAGCGAATGTACGAGAAATAAAACATAAATTATTCAGCAAAGGCAATGAGGCCACGTTTCATCTTTTCCATTATGTATAAATATTTGGGTAGAAGTACACGTTTAACCTTATTTTACGCAAATTAATAACGCGCTTAGATTGGAAACGAGAATGTGATGTGTAAAGTAAATTTATAATTTTATGCTCGTATTTGTTCGTTGGTTCTTTAGTTTATCATTGATTAAATTTTTAGACGTGTTTATACTTTATAGTACTTACGCGTAGCTTCTAGTGCCTGTTGAGGTAGCAACCAAAAAGAGTTAATTTTGGTTTTTATGTAGCGGATTGAAAATGAAATTACCTAAGTACTTTGCACTTATTTCCCAGAAATAGACTCAACTAACGCTACTTCACCTACATTTTCATTATTTTATCGAATCTGCTTTGTATAAAAACGAAAACCATCTCATAATTTTATCTTCAAACCCAAAGTCAATCTACGAAAATCAAATCGAGAAATCGTCGCACTCCATTCAAATATTTGCATAAATTTTGGTTCTCATCATCCGTCGGGAAATTTCTACTTGTATCCAATATTTATACCGAGAATCCTTACTATTTAAGGATCCCAGTTCCAACGGAATTATTTAACAAATTCATGAACAAGTTGTTTCAGAGGCCTCGGAATTGTTCATCAAGAATGTCAAATGTTTAGTGAGACCGTCGCGGGTCGCTGGCGAAATGTGACGAGTGAAGTAGTGAAACACAGCCAAGTCGAATACGGCAATAGAAAAATAAACTTACATACATAATAATAGTATTTTTGAACGAATCTGAGAAAATATATTTTTTTTTAAAGATTACTATTGACTTTAGTGCGCTAGTTAGTTTATATAGCTCGAGTCTTATGGTTCTTATCAAAGCAAAACATCCGCTTTTTTTCCTACTGGAAGCTGATTCTCGTGGATATTATTTTATGCCTGTTTACCTATTTACTTCTTTTGTTATTTTCATCAAGATGCCATTTCGTAAGAGAAGGGAGGGGGGAGGGTAATGGGAACAATTAAATTGCTTTATTGCCATGGCGTAGAACAAACGGCCTAATAAAAATTACACACTGGCGAACACATATTTGTGAATCTTTGTAAACACTTCTACACGTTGTGATGTATTTTATGTTGTGTTCTACACTATTTATCCGTATAGTAACTAGATATATATATATATGTATAGTCGTGCCCTTAGCTGAGTTTGTATGCCAACATATATTCCGGTCCAGCCCCAGTCTCGTTCACTGCTTCACTTTTCACTATACCCCAATGAAACATAACAACTATTGGGTTTCTCAAAGTCTAAATAAACTCCAACCAAATTCACCGAATTATTAATCTGTACTAACCTAATCAGTATGCAATATTATGCGTATCTTCGAGTATTCATTTTACCGAAACACTCTCACTTCTCAATTATTCCAAAAGTATCCGAGAACCGAATTTAACATCGACCCTATCATGAATAAGGCAACAACAATGTTTAGTTTAATCAAGAGCCCGATTGCCTCTAGTAACCTCGTCTGTATAAACTTTAGAGCAAATTCAATTACTGGTGGGATCACAACAATAACAGTTTTCGGTAATTATGTTTGTATTACAAACTGCGGCTTGCAAGCCGGCCTTTACATAATATGCCTACTAATGTAATAAGTATGTATGTATGACGTATGTAGTAATAATAGTGTATGTACGTACAGCGAGAGTATTTAGCCCTAGCGACAGAGTATTTGGGAAAGTAATTGTTTAGTGTAAGTAATAGCAGACAATTTCTCGACATTACAAATTCCATTGAATATTATTGTTCATTAAAATGATACATATGAGATATTAGCAAAACTTCTATAGGTACTAGCAAAATATTTGGTACTTAATATTAATGTGAGATAGTACAATACTAAGGCCAAAGTTCACCGAATCCTGACATGGCCATTCAATTTTAGCCAGCTCTTTTTGACAACTGTTCAAATAAGAAAAAAAAATACTTACAATGAAAAAAATATATAATCACCATGTAAAATGTGGATGAATAAACATACACAACAATTAGACATAATCATAAGTTAATGTTCACCTGAAAAAGCAACCACGCTCAATACAAGAGAAATGCACCAGACTAGTAAGATTATACTTTGATGTCTTCGATGAATTAATTTTATTATTGTACCAACATGATTATGACATAGGTACTAAAATTACTAACGTCCCCTCAGTTTCAGATCTATTATATGCATTTATAGAGTTATCTATAAATGCGAAAATGTGTTTGTTTGTTACGCTTTCATGCCTTAACTACTCAACCGATCATCATGCAACTTTGCACACCTACATGTTGTCAGGGGTACAGAAAACGTCATATGCTACGTTTCATCATCACCAAGTTTCATCACAGCGTAAGTGAAACCGCGGAGCATAGCTAGTATTGTATAACGACTAAAATTACATGTCATAGGACGATTAATGTATGGTTTAATTCAATGATGATATAGTAATAATAGTTTATTACTGCTTCTGTTAGATAGTTTGTACGCTCAACCTCAAAGGAGGAGGAACAAATTATGCTATTGATATATTATCTTTACTGTCCTTAACAGTTGTACTTTTTTCAAGCACATAAAATGTTATAAAACAAAAAAAATAACGTTAAACAATTATTCATATCTAATATAGCAGAGCCACCATACCATTATAGTTAGCAGCTTTGTGTATAAAATTGTCTCACCATTTCAACCACACAAAAATTCAAATACAACATCCTCTTCAGGTACTATCTTACTTTGTGACATTAAAAATGTGCAAAAGCGGCACTCATTAACTCTTCGCTAATTACGCGAACATCTGTACTTACAGCATACATATATAGGTACATACATGATACGTGTAAAACGTGCTATTTTCAACCTTTTGTGTGTAGGAATATGGGCATACGGGCATTAAGTACTGCCATTGTCTGGAGGGCCGTCTGTCTCGTGCATCAAGTGTCTTGTTTTTAACACGCTTTTATTAGCTTCACCTGTATGTTTGTATGTTTGTATGTTTGTATGTTTGTATGTTTGTATGTAACCGACTCCTTTGAGCGCGTTTTTGACCCACTTTAAACGGTCAGATTTCTTTCAAACTTTGTAGATATATCGAGGACCGATGACAATACACTAAACAAATCGTGTTTTTTAGTTTTTTTAACTATTAATTTGTTTAACATAGACCGGGCGCTAGAGGTAGTTGAGTATGCAAAATGTGAGTACCGAATTTCGCCAACGGATTTAAGTGAAGAAAAGGTCAAAGAATAATAATGTGGATCTTGCCGGTCAATTTTTTGGTCCATTTTTTTTACCCCCTCTTCTCTTATTCGTAAAGGGAATGTATTGAGTACATGATATAAAATCATTTTAATGATTATTTTCGTAATGATTTATAGTTTTTTCTAATGGTAAAAGTCAGGATGGATTCTTAAATAATAAGAAAAAAACAAAAATGAAAGTAATAATTTTTTTTTATTAATAAAAAAAATTGTGGAGTGGGAGTGGGCGGGCCACACAAGCCGAATGCACCCGGAGAGATGGGCAAAGGTCTCCACAGAGTGGGTGCCCCCGGACAGTCGACCCCCAGGCCGCCCTCCGACGCGATGGCGCGACGAACTGGGGAAGTTTGAAAAGGACTGGACGGTGCTGGCCCAAGACCGGCAGTTATGGAAGAACTTGGGGGAGACCTTTGCCCAGCAGTGGGACATTACAGGTTAACTAAAAAAAAAAAAAAAAAAAAAATTAAAGTTACATATGAAAAACTAGCGAATTCAAGCATAAATGTATTTAAAGTAGGTAAAAAATTACTCATTTTTATTTTGACATTTGTTATTGATGCATTTACATAATGAAATACAAAACAATTCTGATTTTTTGCAATTACAAGACATTGTGCGACAATTTGCAGTATATTTACATGGTGGAATTAATGACTCTGGTAAAGACGGCTTCGTCATTTGTCGTGGATGGACGTAAGTCACCGTTTATTTTTTTATTAATAAAAAAATTATTACTTTCATTTTTGTTTTTTTCTTATTATTTAAGAATCCATCCTGACTTTTACCATTAGAAAAAACTATAAATCATTACGAAAATAATCATTAAAATGATTTTATATCATGTACTCAATACATTCCCTTTACGAATAAGAGAAGAGGGGGTAAAAAAAAATGGACCAAAAAATTGACCGGCAAGATCCACATTATTATTCTTTGACCTTTTCTTCACTTAAATCCGTTGGCGAAATTCGGTACTCACATTATGCATACTCAACTACCTCTAGCGCCTGGACTAACACGCTTTTTCTATAAAGTTTCTTTAACTTTTAATACCGTTTAACTTACAAATGGTAATTTCGTCATTCGTGTCAGAGAACAGAGTGGCGCAGTGGAAGCGTGCTGGGCTCATAACCCAGAGGTCCCTGGATCGAAACCACGCGCTAGAAATCTTTTTGCTCCATATTTTTTTGTTACGCATCAATTTTATTTTATGAGGTCTGAGGATCGAAACCACGCGGCTACAAATCTTTTTGCTCAATATTTTTTGTTACGCATCAATTTTATTTTTAATTTGCTTGAGCAGACGGCCAAAATCGGATAACACCAACACATTTGTACATATTAATAATGGTTAATAGTTAGCAAATCGAACTAAAAAGCGAAAAATAAAAAATAGTTAAAAAAAAACTAAAAAAACACGCTTTTTATAAAAAACCGAACTAAAAAAATAGAAAATAAAATTTTATAAATTTAAATTAAGAATAGGGTTGAAAATTTCAATAAATATAAATTAATAATAGTGTAAATAAATAAATATATGTATTTTATTTTTAAAAAAGCGTGGGGTGCTTTCTAAGATATTATCAAAATGCTAATCACTCTACTCATGTCTGTCAATACAAAATGTATCTACAAAATATATAATATCTATTGACCCATGCACCCCACGCTTTTTAAAAATAAAATACATATATTTATTTATTTACACTATTATTAATTTATATTTATTGAAATTTTCAACCCTATTCTTAATTTAAATTTATAAAATTTTATTTTCTATTTTTTTAGTTCGGTTTTTTATAAAAAGCGTGTTTTTTTAGTTTTTTTTTAACTATTTTTATCGCTTATTCTTTGAAACTCCTGCGCTGAGTACCTGTGTAGTTTGAAAGTAGATCTGCCTACTTGGCATCAAGTTTTTACTTGGATAATGAAGAAATAAAGTCTGGAAAGTTCTGTCTGATTTCGTTGAAGAGCTTTGGCGCTCGAAAAGACTTGGTTTCTTTTCTTTTGGCAGTATCCAGACAGTATTTTTGTACGAAATTCGTACGAAAATACATAAATTCTGCTTTCAAATGTAATAACAGTTTACTTCTTTATGAAATAAGTATAAGAACTTTTACATAAAAGAACAGACACCAACAAAAAGTTATTAGCTAAGTCTCGGTAATAAACATGAAGAAAAATTGGTAAGTTTGTTCCATAACATGCTATGATTACAATACCTGTATTCAGTTAGCTACTATACCTCTATAAAAAGTATTATGGACAGTTATATTCTATTGTCGGTGGAAGGTCGGAACTTCTGCACATAACATTATCTATACAATGAATACCTACATTGGTTTAGATGTGTAGTCTGGTGAAATCTAATGTTGCTAACCGCAGTATCTAGATATTACGTCTTGAATAAGTAGGTTGCTTATCGGCAACCTGATCGTAATATAGGTGTTAAGATAAAATACAGTTTTGGTGACAAATTTTAGTTAAGTAGGTATTATTTTGAACTGTGTAGGAGTGGAGGCATTGTCGGAAACTTCTTGGTAATCTAAACTTGTGTAACGTCTCATGATTTTACCCGGCATTACTAAGTACTAGGTTATTTTCCTACAATATAATTATAAAACCTTTATAGGCATTCAGGGCATGCTATCTTTACTTCGTATTGTATTTAAATACATTCAGAATTATCTGAATTGTGAAGTAGCGTAGAAATCAATATACCTAGTAATAATCCAACAATTTTAAATTTGTGCATTTATGAAAATTAAGATGAGAACTTTACTCTTCTTCTGTTTTATTATCCTCAAAACTAATGAACTGTGATAAGTTTTATACTATTATACTTTTACCTGGTAGATATTAGTATGGTATACCTCAACTTACCAACTTCCGATAACTAATCTTAAACCACTGGTTATCAAGTTTTTAAACTAGATTCCAGGTTGAGGATTCACGATTTATCTAAGAACTTCAATAGCATACTAAAATGTTTGGAAAGTTTGCTTTATTTCGAGACTAGAGGTCCAGGTAAAAGTTTTTATTAGATAAATAACTTCTACTATCGGTTTTACCCGAGTAGCCTTCAGTAAATAATATACCTAATATTTCCCTAATATTTCTAATATTACCCGCGGCTATTTTTTTCACACATTATTACCCCACTTCACCCAATTGCTGGCAAAACCTAAATAAATGATAACTGGGTGGCAAATGACTTGATTGTTTAGTGACTAGATTAACAGTGGTAAAAAAAATACTAGCTTCTCTAAAAATTATTCCTTCATAAATACCTATGTTGTATTAATTTTATAATATTTTCGTCACTCTTTTCCAAGCTACTTTTCTTTTCGAAAAAATCATATATACGTAGGTACAGCACAGTGACTGTTAATTGGAAATTTTTCATCGGAAATTTTATCCGAAGAATGAGAGTTTCCGGAGCTTTTAATCCGTATACAATACGAAAATCCTCACGTCAATGCACAAAAGCAATAAACCCAATGAAACTAGTATTCGTTAAGCATCCTTTGTAAGAGTATCGAGAATATTCGACAATATTTCACGAGCTTTTGTACGTGGCGGCTATAAAACATTTTAAGCCATTCCGTGGTCGGTTCATGAATTACATTGACGTTATTGTTCTAGATAAAAAAAAGTTAATTTTCAGTAGGGTTTCGAGCACAATGCTTGGGACAACAATGCCGGGTAATATTTTTGATACTTACGTGGAAATATATCGGGGCTTAAATTCATGAGTTTTATAGCAAAAATCTAGATAAACAACGTAAAGCGATTTGAATAGAATAACGGAAAAATTACTTGATCTCAGATATTAACTACACTCACACTCACACACTCCCTCTCACACACACTCTTTTTGTAGTGGTAGGGCTATTTGCACCGCCTGGGGAAGTACCACACCTTTGCCAGTTAATCCACCGCCAAGCAGTAATGTGCAAACATTACTGTCCCTAGATTCTTAACCAAAAGTCGCTAGAAAGTCGCTAAAACTAACTCGACCAGGAGCGGATCCACGATTTTGTCTGGGAGAATACCTATAATTTTGTCGGGGACAGAAAAGGCGGTGTCATAATGTTAGGATAGGTAAAAAAATAAGGTAATTATTGGAGAACTGGCCGTATTCAATACCAAAACATAGATTTGAAAGAAAATTTGATGTGTTGCTTTGAATATTTTTTGAAATATCTAAAGCTAGGGCTGTTTTAATTTGTACTCCAAAAGTCGCCAGATTTGTCGCTAAACAATTTTTGTCGTCAAAACTTTATTTTAGTCGCTAAGACTTGAGCAAAAGTCGCCAGTTCTAGCGACTAAGTCGCTAAATTGGCAACACTGGTTGGAAGGGCATTGTTTCCAGTGAAATTACAGGGCAAATGGGAGATTAAACAACTTATATCTCAGGGTGACGAGCGCAGTGCTGAGCCGTGCAGCTCTCACACGCACACCTTTATTGCCGATTGAACGATGAGCGCAAACTACCTTGTTTGCCAAAAATATAAAGTTGGTTTTATACACTGTCAATTCGTTTTATTAGTAACGTAATTACATTGCTAATGGTTTTATAGTTGATCACTTCAAATCGAAATCGCTATGTTTTTATTTATTTAAAAAAAAACATGCCATTTGCATACTAGGGATAGTAAAGTATCCATTAACGTACGCTGAAGTAGCTAAATATAGTAGAACAAAAACAAATTAAATATTCACAATCAGAATTCTCTTATAGATAAAAAAGCAAACCTTAACATTCAACCCACATAATCCTTTTTAATAACGAAAAAGATATTCATTTTCATTCCAGAAAAGATATTGTAAGAACAGTTTAAAAGAATTAACCCTATACGTGGTATTGTCTGGCGCAGACGAGGTACGCTCCTTGATCCGCTGAAATTGAAATTTAAGACTTTATATGAAAGCCTGAAAAGTTCCACCTCGATTTTGCTTGAAGGTATACCTAACTAAGCTAGTGCTGAGATGTAAGAGATGTTGTAAGCACCTACTGCGCTCAGAATTGTGCTTTATGTATGAGAAGATATTATACTTAAGTTAGAGCTGCAGTAGAACGCTTTGAACGTCTCAAAGAGGACTATTTTATAAGTATCTTTCAGAAATAAATAATAATTAATAGTTAAAAAAACTAAAAAAACACGCTTTGTTTAGTGTATTGGCATCGGTCCTCGATATATCTACAAAGTTTGAAAGAAATCTGACCGTTTAAAGTGGGTCAAAAACGCGCTCAAATGAGTCAGTTACAAACATACATACAAACATACAGGTGAAGCTAATAAAAGCGTGTTAAAAATTAATAACGCTTCACACTCTTAGCACCAACATACAGGGTTATCTGGGTTATTCATAAAGGGTATGCTAAGCCGAAAGGGGCTCATGGTACTAATCATTTTAAACAACTTTTACTATGTGACCAACCCAGAATTCGTGAAAGAAAATCTGCTGTTCGCTACAATTTGTTGAGTGTCATTGACATTTTTCTATGGAACAGCTGATTTTTTTTCGCAAATTTCGGGTTGGTCCCATAGTAAAAGTTGTTTATAATGATGAGTACTATGAGCCCTTTTCGGCCTGGCATACCCTTTATGAATAACCCTGTATAGCTCATATTCCTTGTGTCGAGATTAGTATTTAATGTTATATGATTTAACTATACATACAATCAGTTTTGATACGATATAGAATCGCTATAACAGCGGACGAGTCAATAATTAAAAGTGTTAGCAAAAAACTGCCAGCCTTGGAAACATCTTTTACCAACACGAACCATATTTTCGAAAACTGATTAGTTTTTTTTTCTTTTATTCAACTATAGGCTTGCGTTTGACCGCCATCTCGCCTAATGTTAAGCAACGATGCGGTCTACGATGGAGCACGCTTGCCTAGAAGGAACCGATTCACTCGCGACTTGAAGACACCCAGATTATATCTATCGGGAAACACCCACTCGGGCAAAGTATTCCACACTCTGGCAGTGCGCACAATAAAAGTGGAATCAAAGCGTTTCGTACGAGTTTTTGGTATATCTACCATATAACGATGTCGCTTTTTTGTGCCCTTTGTGGTCCGATAATAGAATGGGCTAGAGGGAATAAGGGCATGCAGGTCAGATGCACACTCCCCGAAATGTATCCGATAGAAAACTGACAGACTACCAACCTTGCGGCGATGCTCGAGACTCTGGAGCTTAGTTAGTAAGTAAATAAGTAAGTAGTAGTAGCTTAGTTAATTGATTAAGACCTTTATAAACCTTTATATAATGCAATAATATCAAAATAAAACTAATTTGTATAATAATTGTTGACAATCTTTTCGGCTTTATCTTTATCGAGACCACTTTCCTATTCATTACTCCAACACAAACAAAATAAATTTATTTAAGTTTAATAAATACTGTAATTAATCCAAACAAATTACACAGTGAGCTAATAAAATTTACAATACAAACCGGCAAAATACACACAATGAGATAAAAACCATTCCAGGACTTTCATCTCTTAAGAGGACGTGACACAAAGTTACAAACTACTTGTGATATTTTGTTACTGTATTTTCGTTCTTGTGTAGTATATATAACTACGTACATAATTTACATGCTTCAGTGAATCGGTCTTAAAAAAATAATAACAAAATTAATATTTTTAATCTTATGGAAAACACAATCAAAATATTTAATACCTACACTGTTTGTCATCCAATCATTTTCAGGTCCACCCTAACTCTTTTTAAAATTACATAAAAAGTACTAATAACCTATGAACCGCTTTGGATGATCACTTACACTCATTGTTCTTAAGAACCATTCGAACCACCCTTACGAACTATTCCAAAAAAACTGATACTAACCGGCATTATTTGTCGGTTAGCCTACTCTTAACACGGTTTTATGCTGACTGAGCGATATTAGCAGCAATTCGCATTCAAGCCCACGCTCGCCATGTTTAAAAAGCTTACGAACTAAGCTTACATACGTGGGGTGTGGAGTGACGTCATTGGTCCAACGCGCACCCCTCTACGTGGAGTGGAGTGGAGTATCTAAACTAGTCGCTAGTCTGAAGGAGCTTTCAGACCGAGCTATTATTGTTGCAACATGGATTTCCCTCAACGGGATGTTGAAGGAAATCAACATACTCAACATCCCACCTTCAATATGTTTTGTTTTTTATGTAACTGAGTGACAAGACAAGCAAATCGCTCACCTGATGTTAAACGTCACGTTTGCCCATATCAGGTCTACACCACCCAGAATTTTGAACTCGCAGAATTCAAGACCCTGCGTGGCACAACACTGCGCTCGTCACCCTGAGATATAAAGATGTTTAATCTCCCGCTTGCCCAGAAATTTCACTGGAAACAATGCCCTTCCAACCGGAACACAGTAATGTTTGCACATTACTGCTTGGCGGTGGAATAACTGGCAAAGGTGTGGTACTTCCCCAGGCGGGCTCTACAAAAGAGCCCTACCACTACAAAAAACCACCTTCAATAACTTCATAAGAATCATAATATTAGAAATGCGAAAGTTTTTATATTTGGATATTTGTAAAGGCACGTCTCCTTCGCGTGTACAGTATTGGTCTACACACTTCTACGAGTGCATTACTTCAATTTTGGGCAAAACACGCGCCTTTACTAAACGACGCAAAAACAGCTGAAATGATTTGTGTGTAATTTAGTGTCTAAGTAGCTCATACCCTGGATTAACATATAGGTGCCTCACTTTTCATCCCAAAAAGACCGAGTGAAACCGCAGGGCGCAACTAGTATGAAATATAACGAACAAACCGCATCAAAACATGTTTTACAAAAAGTCAAAAAGCTGATAGGATATCGTAAAGACAGAACGATGCTCAGTTGACAAAAAGACAAAAAAAAAAGTCGAATCAAAAACTGTCTCTTTTTTGAAGTCGGTTAAAAATGCTGTTAAATAAAAAATACTGGACGAAAATGACACTTTCATACTTAGCGATCAATTGTGAATTTGTGATAGATCGCAGGGCAGATGAAAGACTGTACAGGAGAGTTAGTTTGAGACTTCTATTGCCAACGTTCATACCACGTTGAAAACACCGGTTCTCGTCCGATCACCGAAGTTAAGCAACGTCGGGCGCGGTCAGTACTTGGATGGGTGACCGCCTGGGAACACCGCGTAATGTTGGCTTTTTTGCTTTGGATTTTGTATGGAGCGATTTATCATAGCGAAGTCTGAAAGCTCTCTCAGTCTAGGTCCTCGTAGGTTTGCGGTAGTCGTAAAGGGGACCTGCGTATGTAAGCTTGAGTTCACAATGATCTTGTTGCGGAAAGTTTTTTAAGTGTAATAGTTACATATTCGTAGTTTTTCAGCTTTTTTATCATTTCTATACCTACAATAATAAGGTCTGTTTCAGCCCAAAAGTGAGAGCATTCAAAGCAAATATATAATTTAATAAAAATCTAATTGTAGATTATAATTACATACAATATAACCATGATCTTCTAGAAATATTTACAAAAGGCATCATCTTACTGGCATATCAATGAACAGCATAAACCGCTTGTAAGTTAGAATCATGAATTTTCTGTACAATTCAAGCACTTACTTGGAAAGGTACTGAGGTGCCCTTTGGCACCGAAAGTTTTGAACATCAATATTTAGAAACCAAAGACCAAAGAGAAGAAAAAGAGAGAAATTTTATATCTGATAATTATATCAGATACTAGATACTAGCGACCTGCCCCGGCTTTGCACGGGTATTAAATATAGCCTATGTTACTCAGGGATAATGTAGCAATCTAATGGTAAAAGAATTTTTGAAATCGGTCTAGTAGTTTTTGTGTTTATTCAACACAAACATACAAAAATACAAATCTTTCCTCTTTATAATATTAGTATAGATTAAATTTCTCTCTTTCGCAATTTAACTGAAAATTATTTAGATTTTATCAGATTTACCTACGCCTAACAGTTACTACACTATGAACTTATATATATTAAAAAAAATTAGTTAATTGATTAATTAACAATTCAAAAATAACTTTATACAAATTGCAAATCATTGGGCGTTCACTCAACCCATTTCATATTCAGCCAATTCCACAAAATTATATTACCTACTCCAAAACAATCACAAACGTTGGAATAACAAGTATAAGAAAAACAATGACCGTCCTAGCAAAATGGTCACTGAAAATACAAATTCAATTTACGCCCTAGAAAGCTAATTTCGCACAAATTCTTGGATTAAACTGGTGTAATTTTTATTAAAATGAAATTCTGCGAGACCGCGTACCCGCATCGGCCTTTTGCAACAGAAACTAGTCTAAGCAGTAGGTCATAATAATATCTTGGATCTTGTTTTGTTAAAATTAACGGTCGCTCGTTTTGTGCTGTTATTCATTGATTCAGTATCGGTAGTCCCACCACATTTTGTAAAACTAATACATTGAACTAATGAGTTATTAGATATGAGTAACCCTCGTTCTTCTCTGATTATTTATTTGGATTGGAATACGATTTCTCAGAAAACGGTACGCTTTCCAAAGCTTGCTAAGCAAAAATCTATAATTGTACGAAACCTGCACGGAATTTTTAGACCGTTATTTACTAACTGTGGCATTGCATCCCCGGTATTTGATAGAACGAAAATGTTGTACGAGTACGGGTCGGTCGGGGCTCGCGGTCAGTCAAAAGAGTTGAATCTAGTGATGTAACCCAAGAGTGATATAGTCCAAGTCATTTTGATCCTAAAATGTTTACTTGCCTTAATTTTAGGACTTCAGTAGAAACCTAGCAATTTTATTTTTTTTAATTATTGTGCTTTCAGCGAAACCAACGCGCACAGCAAGTTACAATTACAAATACAAAATTTAAAGCTAGTTTCTAAAATTCAAAATACTTATAAAACTAATCTATTAACAATTAAAAACGGCTTTTGTCTAATTTTTTAACCGACTTCAAAAAAAGAGGAGGTTATCAATTCGACTATGTTTTTTTTTTATGTTTGTTACCTCATAACTTTTGACTGGGTGAATCGATTTTGATGATTCTTTTTTTATTAGAAAGCTAACGCTTCCCATTTGGTCCCATTTCATTTCCCATTTAGTCCAGTTTTGATAATGGTATCCATGAGAAAACCATATAAGTCTTATTGCATTAAGTACGAGCGCGACAAAATAGATGAATAACTCAATAGTCGGTCTTTTGAAGTCGGTTTTTGTTTTTTGTTTTGTAAAAATAATGTTCTTGTTCTATAGCTGACAGAGCGAAAAACAAAACAGACAAAAATCAGAGCGATTCTGTTTGTATTGAGAGTTGTTCATTTGGTCACTGATATCGCTTACTTATTAATTGGTGTGCATTTTCCGTCAGGATTTTACTCATATTTCTAGTAATGTCACTAACCTCAAGCACGTTCTAGCCCAGCCCTATATTTGCATTATCTAGATTCGTCCAGCTCACTTTCATCTCACCGTTTGGATATATCAAATACAATTTGCAATAGGGATTTTGTGGGATTTTTCCGGAATGGTTACGTGGTTTGTATGCAACTGTAACTGAATGCAAATGGGATTTCTTCAAACCATTTTATGATTTGTAATAGATATTTCAATATTTTTAAAAGGAAAATGAAACTGTATGCTTCACGTAAGCTTTTACGATTTAATAGAAAAGTATAATATAAAGTAGGTAGGTACTTAGTAGGTAGTAGGTAGTTAGCGCTTAGTATTACTATTATATTGTACATAGATTATAATTCACATGAATATGTACGTTTTTTTGCGCATTTTTTGGCGACCCAAATTCGCAAAATCTTGAAATATCATTGCGAGATTTTCCTGAAACACGAGTGGTTAAAAACATGAGCTCTACTTCTTTTTGAAGCTACTTACTTACTTTAACGAGCTATTTAGAATTTTATCTACAATAGAATAGAGAATAAACACAAATGCTTAATTACTAGGTAAATCACAGTAAAACACTTTCTAACCGTAATTTCCCTAACACCGTCCAGAGCAAACCAAAACAAGAATACAGGCAACGAAACACCGACTTTTTCACATAATAAATCAACCCTCGCAATTGTAGCATCTAATACGTAGAGTAGCCTCCCCTCGTTCCCTCTACCAACAATACATTAATCAAGCTTGCTGTAATTTCCTATCCTAATTTCAAACACCACGAAAAACGCCTTCCTTAAGAGCCTTTATATTCCTACTTAGGAATATTTAGAGCGGCAGTAAATTTCTCTTTTATCGCGATTTCAAATGCTATCCGTGGAGTATTTACGTGACAACGCCTCACTTCATTACGATGGGGCGTGACTGGATTGACAAAAGTTCGACTATCTTGGGGTCATTTTAATAGAATTGTCTCTTTCGTTGTTCTAGTTGTCTTTGTAATTGTCTTTGTCGCTTTATACTAATTGTAAGGGACTCGATAATTAATTAGTGACGTTTTTTATCAGATTGCTTCTGATATAGACTTAAATGTGACTTGTGTTCAATTATTGTAATTAAAATTGTGATAACCGTAATAATTCTAAGCACTTTTGTTGGAGGCATTTCAAGAATATTAAAAATACAGTTTCTAAGAAGGCGCGTACGCCTCGCTCACAGTTTCAGCAAAAGCTAGGTTTTATGATTTTTTCATAGTAAAAGTAATTTTCTTCTATTCTGTGTAACATATTAGAAAAAAATATGAAACTTGAATTCCTAGCATCCAATTAAAAATTTTTTACATTGTACATGTCATATTTTTTCTTATTGCAGTCCTGTCTATATTCAGGTTGTCTGGAACTGAGGAACGTTCTGAGGAACGTTTATAAGGCTCGATTGAATTATGGTTTACTACTTCAATGGTAAGGCTGTACTTATACCTATTGTATTGTATTTGGCTCTCCGATTAACTTTCCTTTCACCTCGCTTACTATTCCAGCATTTCCAAACCATCACCCTCGAACCAGCTCGTTTCTTCACGCATACTTACTCGAAGGCCTCGATATAGCTAAGAGTACATCGCAGTCAATTTAAACTAAATCCAGGGTAACGACCGAAGCTCCGATATCAATGGATCGGAGGCTCCAATTTCGATCCCGGATATCGGGATTCGCTCTGCAGGTATGTGATTGCTGTCTCAAGGAAAAAAACGAACATGTACTGAATGCTAAGCAAACCATTAAGTAAAGTAATTGTTTCATTTTTATTACCAAATCAAAATCAAATATATTTATTATACCTATAATATTTCAGGGGAAAAAGTTGCTACAGTTATTTTTCTTAATAAACAATGAAATAGAATAAGTATACAATGAAAAGGATAAACGGAATAATAGGATATGCGAATGTTCGTATGTTTGTTACTAAATCATGCAAAAACGGATTTGAATAAAATTTGGTGTCGAGGCAGCTAATTTATGCCCTGGATTAACAGATTTTTTATCGGCCACTTTTTATACTGAAATAATTAACAGTTCTTCCGGGATATTAGTCGATACCGCAGAGCAAAGCTAGTATTTAATTATAAAAAGTCAAACGGCCAGTCCTACTCGTAGTAGGCTTAAGTCCGTATCTTAGTCTATACTAATCTATACTAATATTATAAAGAAGTAAAGTTTGTGTGTTTGTATATTTGTTAAATTGTAAGGGGTAATCTCGGGATCTACTGAACCGATTTTAAAAATTCTTTCACCAATAGAAAGCCACATTATTGCTGAGTGTCATAGGTTATATAAAAAACCGAAAAATAAAAAGGCTTTTACGTGGTAGTCCGTTTTGCAAAGTGAATCGGAGAAAAAACGGTCCGGACGGCGCGCGATGGCTTCGGGTTTAATTAACATTATGCCCAACGAAGTGGGCAAGGGTCAGCTAGTATCTTATAACGGAAAATTTCTTGCAATGAGAGCTTAATCTGTTATACGTCAAAGATTTTAGCTTCCCAAAGCTTCATCGACCGGTCTTAGCAAAAACATGTAATTAATAAAATATGTGTATATAAACTGAACAAGCATTTCATGCATGATTCTGGTTTACGCGTAACGAACGGTATGAGACGGTATAACATATTTTCATGGCAATTTCATGTGACTGTGACTTCAGCGTAGAAATTTTATGTTCTTCGTTATAAGACTTCCTTCCGGTTTTTAATTTTCATGTTTTATTACCCCCATAAAGACGACTTAGAAATATGCCCTACTCGTAATCATTATGCAAAATACGGTTTGACCTACTTAGCGGTTTACCTGACTCAGTAGTTTTTGTTTGAAGATATTTGCTGTTATTTTGTATTTTTTTAATAATTTTCTATTTATTAGAGCTGGCTAAACTTGATGCGCCTAATAGATTATGTTAGAATACTATTTTAAGTTAACATTTCATAAAACTCAATCATATATTTGACGTAAGCTAGAGTACCAGTCTCTAAAATAATATGATAGGATTAAAGTAAGTCCTGTACTGTCTTTTTTAGTGCTTTCCACTTCATTTTGGGAAATAACATCACCAGCTATAGAGCTTTAAAATTTAATAAAATTTGGAAAATATTAGAACAAAATTGACGTACCGTACGTTGTATTCATTTTTGATACAGTTAAATTTTTTACGGCCTTTGACGATCTTTGATTGAAGATTGGATTTTATTGGCTGGGCCATTGGGTAATTATATCTATGTTTCCTTTAGATTTGATTTTTATTTTGGATTTGGGTGTCTTGAAGTTTGGAGAGACTGAGTTTTTTATAGACAAGCGTACTCCATCGTAGAATTTATCGATGCTTACTATCTGGCGGCTCGGCGGTCAAACGCAAACCTGTTAAATTAAAACATATGCCGCTTTAAATTCTGCTTTACTAAGAAGCAGCCTGCGCCAAACCTTCCCATTAAATAATTGAAAATTGCTAATACCGTGGCTCTGTAAATAACACTGCAGCAGTGTCACGACGTTTTAATGTATTATGCAGAACGGTACTACGTGTTAATGGTGGCATGAGTCCCTGACATAAATTTTGGGAGTTTTATCCCATTTTGTTGCGTTGAGCAATTTCCCCGTACGCCTTCAGTTAACGACTTTCGGGATGAGTGTTTAGATTTTATGTGAGAATCATTATTCTGTAGGTTAGATGATTTGTTTTTTAATCAAGCGTTTATGCGTCGCATTGTTTTTTATGAATAAGTTGTGGAAGAATTTTGTCAGTTAATAGCATAGTTGCTTTGAAAAATAGCCTATTTTACGCGAACTCATAAAACATTGATTTGGTCAGTTATTTGTTTGTAATAGCGCTAAGGCTACGTATTTGGCAATATTTAAGCAAAAAAAACTTATTTTGTTGGCGCAGCGATCCAAATTGTGTCCCATGCCCGATACAAAAAATATACTATTATTTCGGTATAATTTGATTTATCATAACTAAGTTTACTTTATACGAAATTCTCAAAATTAATTAAGTAAACTACTACTTACACCTAGTTTTGAAGGAAGGATGTTGGGGTGGCCTTGTAGGGCCTTTGACAATATGTACGAGTATATAATACATATAGATAGATAGATAGAAAACTCTTTATTATTTACACCATAAATTACAAACAAAAGGATTATTAACACCTAAACTACAGCTTCAGCTTACAGCTTCAGATATATTATACCTACTTAGATACATACAAGTAATCGTAAGAAAATACAATCCTTAACTCACCTTTTTACCTGTACTTAAGGTGTGCAATTTCCCGCGAATCTCCTGATCTCAGAAGAAACTCCCTTTTTACGACCAACAAAGTCACAAAGTAAATAAAGGCAAAAGTGATTTCCTTTCAGATGCACGTATTTTATTACCAATCAAACCAAGTGTTGGTGCTAAAACCTGGATTATCGCCTTCAATTACAGCCGGGAATTCATATGTTACATTGATATGTACTTACCTGTATACTTTTAGGGTTATTATGTACTTCGGTTACATACATAATTAACACCCCGAAAAGGTTGCAGGTAAAGAAAATTAAATTACATGAAATTATTTTAGCAGATGTTTCATTTAAACGCATTATTATCACTTATATTTTGTCAACTAAAATATTAATAACTAATCTTGTTAAAATCTGACAAGAAAGTAGAGTCAATAATGATAAAGGTATAAAATCACATTTCTAGAATTAGGCGGGACGATTGAGAAATCGTGGAAACCACTGAAAAGCGCAGTTGTCAAAAAATACTTATGCCTAAAAGTTGTGAGAAACAACTACTCGTCATCAGATGAATACCTACTTAATCGCATTAAAAAATTTAACCAAAGAGAGCTGCCTCAAGAAGAGTTTTACGTACAAACTGGGGAAAGTAAAAGAGATAAAAAGAGACTGGCAATGACTCGAGAAGCAAGATACATGCTTTTAGATGTACCACCACAGATTACTTCCTCATAGATATCGCATTACGAGATCTTTGCACACTAAAACTGGAGACGCGGGATTCACGGGACTGCGTTAAAACATTTCCATTTTCTAAACCAAAGTCATGCTCGTCGCTTAGTAATGAACCAGTGAGAGCGAACGCTTAGCGTATTAACCAATGTACGGTAGTCTGCATACGGAATCTACAGAAGGTTATCTGTGCGTTTTACCCGCACATTAATGAGCATTTATACTTGCTCGCCTATTTTATACTTTACGAGCTGCTTAACCTCCGCAAAGTTGGCTCACTCGACCTATTTACCTCCGAAGTTACCAATTTATCCCCCACCTTGTCAAGTTTTGTTGCTGCACCATAAACACGCCCTACTTTCCATGATCTTACCCCAAAACAGGAAGCAGTGCGTATGTAGACTCGAAGAGGTTTAGTTTACTGAATTATGAACTTTTGACAGATAAATAAGCTGTGGTTTATTATAATGGAGTCTACAGAATGTATCTGAATAAGAAAAATACTTTTATCTCTTGCAAACATTTTTGTAAATTCGGTGATAATACTATTTAAATACTCAGCCCAAAACTTGCTTTTATGTCGGATATTAAATTAACAGATTTATACCTCAGAAATATTTTGTAAATGAAATCCCTAAAAACATCTCTAACAACATTCGCAATGTTTATTATCTCTCCTGGCGATTTGTTTCTCTATTATTGAAGGTAGGTACTCGTAGGTACTTATTTCAGTCGCTCTGTACAAAGTGCACTTGTATAACCGACACGATACAAACTATTATTCTTCAAGGTGTTTGTTATGTAAGTATTATGAGACATTTTATTCGATGCTGTAAACAAACAACTAATCTCTACAAACTTGGCTCCGAAACTCTTGACCCATTTTACCTGCCGAAAGTTGCATATTCTACCGCGAGCCGTGCCAACTTTCGTCACTCCGCAACCGCCCTACTTATTCGCGCCCTAAACCCGATACAACGTAAAATTTACTGCATGTTTTCCCGAAACGATGTGTTACTGTGTTTTTAGTGTCGATTTTACGATAAATAGCACCGTTTGTCCGCACCCATTAAGGCTTGACGACATACGGAATGGCCACTTGAGATTGTGCGCGACGCCTGCTATAGGATAAGGCTAATAAACTGCAGTTCTAGCGGTCTCGATTGTTGTTACAGTGATACATTGAGTTTGTGCAAGCGGCTATGCTGTTTTGGGGTCAATGTGTAACTGAAGTGGTGTGAAGCTCTTCGTATACGAGGTGACGCAAGTCGATGACTCGAGTAGCTTCGCGACCTGGACAGTACGCTTGATAGAGTTTCGTCCATGAATCGAAATAATATATTATATTCGGACTATTGTCAGCAATAGAAAAAAGTTCTTAATAATTTTATAAATAAATATTTGCAATGCCGTAGTAAATATCAGACTTTATGCAAGTGTTAATGTACGAACAGTCTATGACACAAATTATTCGCCGAGTACTATGAAATGAAATCTTTTAATACATTCTTTGCCCAACGTTCCTACCTACCTAAATCTTGATACCCTGCGATTAATATTAAAGTTACCTACATATCCTTTAAAAGCCAGTAAAGTTCCTAATCTCTGGATATGCCATGTTTGGTTAGCAAACAAACCCTTCTTTAGTTTAGTTACAACGCGTTTAAACTTTTATCCATGTTTCGAGAATGTCCCTTCAACGCAATCCCTTCGTCCAAGGAAGGGATTATTAGACTTGAAAGATAAAGAAAAGAAGAAAAGTCACAGGTTGTCCTTTTGACGTAAGAAAATACACGGGTTGTTACGCTTATTTTCAGATAGATGATATAAGGTTAGATATTTGATATAACGAGCACTGTGTTTGAGACCTTGACAAAGTTGCTAATACGGTCATATATACTCAATACGAGCGTATTAGTTTTTTGTTGAAAGAGCGAAATACTTAGGTTTTTACAGCAATATTTTAAGTTCACCAAAAACTTCTTACAGGCATCTTTCCCCACATTATACTTAACAAATTTTGTTCAATGATTTAGAACGACAAAATTGGAAATGTATTATTAAGTTCTGGGATTGTATTTTAGGCACAATTGTCAGTGAGCTTCTGCGTAATCTTGTTTAAAATTTCTTGGATTTGAAGTAAGGTGGGGTTCCCTATCAAAATTATTATTTGGGGGGGTTATTGTCGGGTTGCTATTGAGATATTATCTCGGTCACTGTCGCTCTTATTAGAAACATCATGAGAAAAAGAGTGACTGATATAATCTCGAGCACCCAAGAGTAGGGTCCCAGTGACACCAAACGAGTTGAATTAGATTAGTTGCCATATTCCAGCTTCATTTAGTCTCTATTCTTCCCATCGTCAGTTCGCCGAACGTTAAATACAGGTAATTATTGGACACCGATTATTCTGTTAATAGACTTTAATAATGGACTAGGGTGATTTGAACCCGGCTACTGAATTATCGTTACGTACAAAATTGGAAGCAATTTATTCTCTGTCGCCTTTATCACGATTTTCGCTGTTAATTGAGACATTTGCACAGAAATTGCCCACTGAGCTGTTCCTGTTCGTAATGCCATCGATTTGATGACGTACTTTCTGAAAATTTACTGACATACAAGTAGGTATTAAAATTTTAAATTATTGGGCGTTCTCTCTGAAATGAAGTAAATACTTACAGAAAAACTCTCTTTTTAGCAAACAATCTAATAGCGCTTTTTTCTTTTTTAACCGACTTCAAAAAAGGAGGAGGTTATCAATTCGTCTGTATGTTTTTTTAATTTTATTTTTTTATTTTTTTTTTTATTTTTTTTTTATGTTTGTTACCTCATAACTTTTGACTGGGTGAATCGATTTTGATGATTCTTTTTTTATTAGAAAGCTGACGCTTCCCATTTGGTCCCATTTCAATTTAGTCCAGTTCTGATAATGGTATCCATGAGAAAACCATATAAGTCTTAAATTTACATTAAGTACGTGCGCGACAAATAGATGAATAACTCAATAGTCGGTCTTTTGAAGTCGGTTTTTGTTTTTTGTTTTGTAAAAATAATGTTCTTGTTTATGTGTTGTGTACGAAAAACTATTTTGTTATTTTATTTTTTGACTATGTACAGCTAGGTACCAATTAATATTTTTTTAAATTTTTAAGAATTAATCGAATTTGTAATCCTATGCTGACATAAATCCGATCATCATTTGGTAGAAAAGTGTAAAGTAAGGCTAACGTTCGACTAAAAATTGACGTCATGTTCAGAACAACGAAAACGAGCTATTGGAGTAATTATTACTTAAAGCTCTATTGCAGATATTTTGTTGAGACTCCGTAAAATTATTTTCACGAATTGCTTCTCAGTATAAGTTTAATAAAGTTTAAAAAACAAAGAAACACGCATTGTCATCGGTCTTTGACAGGTGTGCAAAGTTTGAATTAAATCTGATCGTTCAAAGTAGGGCAAAATTGAGCTTAAAGGAGTCGGTTACATACAAACATACAGGTGAAACTAATAAAAGCGTGTTAAAAAGTTGCAAAGAGTCTAGGGCACAAAAGAAAAAAAAAATGTTTTGTTATTAAATACCCATCGTACGATAATAGTATTAAAACTAGTTTTTAATGTTAGTTACTTTACATTAGGACACAATACAATATACATACAAGAATGTTACACATTTATAAGCAAATAATTTTGAGTTCAAATGTCAGTTACCAAAGCCACCGTTTATTTTCAATTTCGAGTCAGCCCTTTTACACCCTTGTCTTCGCTTGATACACGGTTGAAGCGTAAATAAAGTATATTCCACTTTTGCTTTTCATTAAAACTAAAGCCTCGTGAAAAATCTGGTGATTCGTAGAAAAAATTAGGATCACGGATCTCCTTTGGCAATAGAAACTCTTTTGTCTTGTTTTACGAATTAAATCGTAAAGATGTTTCTCCGAGACCTTGTTTAAGATAACATTTAAAACATTATTAAGCTATTGCATAGCTTCTATCACGGGCCTTGAGCGTGGAGACCGAATCCAGAAATTCCGTAACGAAAATAATCTCACACTTTTTAGTGATACTTTTTAGTTTTGTTGCCATCTATCGATGAATAGCAGTACTTTTAATGACTTTGAAATATCACGCTTGTCTCTTTAGTTCAGCAACTCGCCTCTAGGTGGCGAGTGTAAGGTTTCGATAAATAATTATAATTGCATAAGTTGATAAAAAATGCTATGCAATAGCTTTACCGCGGCAGTCCCCGAGTGCCACACGTCTTTTTATTTTTGTAATATTCCAAAATTATTTTAGGTCTATACAAATGTGGAAATGAGGACGAATTCGCAAAATACCTTATTGTTGCAAAATCATATTATACTTCGGCATCCCAACGAACAGTGAAAACCCTTGGATTTCCGATGTACAAATTAAGCTAGCTTTACTAAAAAATTAAAACAGAATTATACCTATTTTAAATATATTTCCAAATCGAGTTCCACCAAATCAAAATAATCCTGACCGCAAACGCTGACACGACAGAGAAACAAACGAAAACGAAAAACAGAGAGCCTATTCTTGGACACTCGAGATTATATCCGTCACTCTCGCTGTCATGACATTTCCAATAAGAGCGACAGTGACCAAGATAATATCCAACTCTCCAGAATTATTCCCCAGAACTGAATTGCAGAGAAAATGTTTTCCATCACAATTTTCGGGAAACGCAGACTTAAGTACATTTGAGTCTGCAACCGGGATTCAATTTGAATCCTCGTAGAGATCCTATTATAACGGTAAGGTGTCGGGAGTTAAGTAACCGTGATACTGCCGCTACAATGGAAGTAGAGAGAGGTAGGAAATGCTTTATTGTTTTGTTTACTTTGCACTGCAAAACTGAAACTAGGCGAAATTGTCTATGCGATGCTAAAGGCTGCTTTGGTGTGAAATTGGACTAGACAAGTAAGTTATTATGGCTGTTTTATACCTATGTTAATGATCACTAGCTGTACTCCGTGGTTTTACCCGCGCGCTGATGATGATGATAATAAAGCCTATACCAAAGTTAATTACTAAAAAAACACATTTAAAATTTTATCGAAATCGAAAATCGATCGTTTACTAGTTGCGAAGATGCGTGATAATAAACGTTTATGCACAAAAACTTTCATACTTAAAATGTGAGTAGAATTGGGCAAAGATGATCGAGTGGAAACCAGATAACAAAAGACTTTGTAGCAAACCAAACGATCTCGACTAGTGCAATAACAACAAGAAGCAAAAAGACATAGCTCTAAGAAAAATAAGATAACAGTACGAAGACGTGCTTGTCTTAGCAGTGAAACTAACATTATAATACTCGTAGCAAAATTATTCTTCACTAGTCACTGGGTACATAAATTCTGAAAATACCAACAAACAGGAGTTGGCTCTCGCAATATACGGACCAGACACTGTTAAGACCATCTGCCACAAGCGTACTTTATCAGTCTAGTCTGTTTAAGATACAAAATAAAATGACGTCTGGGTTAGCTACGGGATGAAATCAACTATAAAGACAGCAAAATTATTTTCATGCAGCAAGAACACACACACTCCTTACTGTGTTCCGGTTGGAAGGGCATTGTTTCCAGTGAAATTACAAGGCAAATAGGAGATTAAACAACTTATATCTCAGGGTGACGAGCGCTGTGCTGTGCCACGCAGGGTCTTGAATTCTGCGAGATCAAAATTCTGGATGGCGCAGACCTGTTATGGGCAAACGTGACGTTTAATATCAGGCGAGCGATTTGCTCGTCTCTTCAATCAATCACATAAAAAAAAAACCTCTTAAACTAAGTATAAAAATCAAATATTATATCTATAATAAATACCTGTTTTTAGCACAGTTGCAATGCTTTGATAGACAGTTAATTCAAACAAAAGGTAATATAGTGCGCTACTATGAAATCTACATATTATTATATACGAGTAGCTCAGATTGGAAATTTAATTTTCGTGTCAAGATGCCAGAATAAAATCGTTCGGAAATTCATGGCTGGTTTTTCTCGAATCAATCTCATACCGAGGCTTACTCGTATTAATAGCTAAAAGCACTGTACCACGATAACATACAATAACTACTTCGTAATATGTATAATCATCATCAGTGTTTTTCATCGCCGTGAAAAACACACTGCAGCTAACTAACATAATAGAGCCAGATCTTACGTTAAACATCCTATAATTATATTTTGTTATAACTAAAACGGGAATATTCACGTAAAAATTAACTCGTTCAGATGTGCCAAAACCACGATAGTTTCCATAGTAAGTCCCAATTAATTTACACGTAAAGTACAACCCAGAGAGTTCTACTTCGATATCCTTCTACCATCACAAGGCAGAGCAATAAATTACACAAATCCGATTTGCACGTGCGACGGGCGAAACTCGTTCACTCCGTTTTGGTGATCACATTGTTTATTTGGTGCGGTGATGAATCAGGGATAGATCCTCCTCTCAAGAGCTTTCAGGTTAAAAGAGTTATGTTCGTGATGACTAGGCCAATAATAATTTTGTATTAAAAAAAGAAAAAGAAAACCCGAACTAATTTTACTGCATTTTTCACTTTACGATGCAGCTTAAAAGTCAAAGATAATTTCAGTTAAAAAAAAATTACTAGTTTGAACAAAAAGAATCATCAAAATCGATTCATCCAGTCAAAAGTTATGAGGGATGATGATTATGAGGGACAAACATGAAAAAACATACATTCGAATTGAGAACCTCTTCCTTTTTTTGAAGTCGGTTAAAAATTACATCACTGACATAATGTTAACACTTGACGATGTTTCAGCCAAACGTTAACATTAGCTTTTGGTTAGCTTTTTAACCAACTTCAAAAAAGGAGGAGGTTATCAATTCGTCTGTATGTTTTTTTTATTTTTTTATTTTTTTTTATTTTTTTTTTATGTTTGTTACCTCATGTAGGAACGACTGCAAAAACGTTGACAGTTGAAGTGCTACCGTGTTTCGGATAGTAGGTAGATGATTAATGATATTTAAATTAATGTAATCCCATGTCATGACGACAAATCTTGTATTGTGTCAAGCTGCAACAAGCTGAAACGCCGTTAATTAAAAACGCCCATAAGTCTACGAGTATTTCGATATTATGCTGCGTAATGCTACCATAGAGTATCTTGCAAATTTTAATCATCAAAGATTTATTTTGATGACAAAGACAGTATAAGCACAACTCACAGTTGGCGGAATTACGGAACAAATATTTGCGAAGACGAATTTGTTTGAACAAAAATGCAAATTTGTTGGGAGACAACGTAGCTTTGGTGGCTGGTTTTGTTTGTGAGTTGCCTATTTTTATCATTGCTCAATAAGTGAAAAGTACCTATTACTCTAGTATTATTCGGTGTTGCCCTATTACTTTTACATTATGATAATACTGACACCAGGCCTATACGAACAAACGAACCTACATTGTACGGTTTTATCTTTACTCGTAATATGTACATAAATGCTAGAGTAACTTTATGTATAAAATAAATAAATAAAAATAAAAAAGCCTTTTATTCCTTGCAAAAAAGAGAACATCATTTAGAAAAAAAAGAAAAATGAAAAATACTCAATTAATCTTCTTTTGCAAGGACCCCTCCGCAGGTGAAGGCCTCCTCCAAAGAAAACCACTCTTTATGTACGAACTTACATTTATGTACAAACTTTATGTAGGTACGTTTAAAATAATATGGGAGCTATTTTTACTAGAAACTGTTTCATCTAATTATGACAATAAATTCTGTGCGTCATGAGATCGAAGCTTTATTTTGAATTTTTCGCGAATATTTCCGACTTTTACGAAACTCAGTCATTACGCACGAAAATACTCTTACGAGCGATTAAAAATCGAGCCGCTCTTTTATACAACTATTAAATCTGGAAAATTCAAGCAAAACCATTACTATCACTAATGACCTGATTAAAAATAAGTACCTCTTAAAAACAATTAATACAACATCTGGAATTCCAATAACTTCCTAACGAAAAAATCATCAGTTCCAACAAAACGCTAACTCCCGATCGGATCACACCTTAATGAAGGGTAAGTTACGTAAAAAACAGAGAGGAAAATAAGAAGGAAAACCAGTAAGCTATGCGGAACACGTTCATAAGAGTCGGCTGATTTTTACGTCACGTACAGAGAACGGGAACTTTTATTACTTCCTAGTACCGTAATTGTTATGGAGAAACGGTAGGTATCCCTTATTACTCAACTTTGTCCCTTGTAACGAGATTTGTTGCGTCTAGTTGACGACTTCATTTCCTTTGGTCAGTGCGTCGTCGTTTTGTCACGTTTTGTTGCTTTTTAACTCGCTTTGTTGTGTCTGATTATTTTTCAGTTTTGTAAAAAAAGCAATTAATTTTGTTACATAGGGTTATTCATTAAGGGTGTTCTAAGCCGAAAAGGGTTCTTAGTACTCATCATTATGAACAACTTTTACTATGGGACCAACCCGAAATTCGCGAAAAAAATATCAACTGTTCCATAGAAAAATGTCAATGACATTGACAATGACCCTTTGTGAATAACCCTATAGTTAAGGTAAAATTATAATAACGATTTCAATGTATTTAAGTACTAGTAGAACCTAAAAACCTTTTTTGTTTGTCGTTAAAGAACAATCATTGAACCGTGACATGTCTTCAAGTAGCTTAATAGTTGATACAATTTGAATTGATGTAAATTTTGAATAGATTACAAACACAATTCAGTAACAACAATTACTTCGATATTTTTTAAAACAACAACTACATCTACATATGTAGTGTAAAATATGCTTTCACTTATTCACGTTTTTTTGGTTTTTACACGTAATGAAATAGCATGAAATAATGGAACCGTAATGAAAGAGCAACCTCGCCGGTGCTTTAGGGCAAATGAGACTAAATAAACTTTGCAGCTCATTATATTACTGAAGAAACCCAGCTGGAACAACCCACTGTACCAAAACGTCCCTCACTCTTTTATATTAACTATTTTTATACTCAGATACTTTGTAAAGTAGTGAAACTCTTGCATTTTGCTTGATTGAAATTATAAAATCGAATAATAATAACTAAGAACAATTTTTTGGGGCATATTTCATCTATATTTTAAGCTCTAACTTCTGAAACCCACTATATCTATCTGTATCTCAATCTCTTCATTTAAAGGTAATTCTGCCACTCTATTAGATTCCTTGGTATTAAAGTAAGTAAGGTATAAAGGTATAGACCAGTCAGTTAACATGAGTCGAAATGTGGTCAAACTAAGTCTGGTGCCTTGTTTAACATATTATTTATAGGAAGTATTATTACTAGGATAAAAAATATATGTGCCTATACTATTATGTATTCATATGGTCTGTAAGATGCATCTTACAGACCACAAATTCATGTACAATGCATTTGGGAACAGATATCTTAACTTTCACTTACAGTTTGGATTTACAATTATTTGTAGGATATTATTGCATCTTCATAAAAGCAGTTCAAAAACCTTTGCTTCGCTGCTTCAGCCTTCTTTTCTGCGCTCACATTGCAATTACTCAGCAACCCAAAAAAACTCAAGTGGGTCAGCCATATTCACCGCACAAACCCAACATTTTCGCAACCCCAATAAACTCAACGGGGTTCCAGGCCACCAATTATTCAGTCTTATCAACGCTATAAATATTCAAGTAGTGAAAAGCTAATAGGTCAATATAGGCGACCGGTTATTACGTTGTTATGACTCCAGTCACGCTTGACCTCAACAGTGTTTGATTGAGCAATTTTCTTCGACAGCCCCTTACGATAAGTTAGTTTGATTAACACGTTAGTCTGGGTAACTAACACGCTATTTTGATCAGAGTTCGTTAGCTGAGTAATTTTCGCTTGCAAAGGAAGGGTTGGAAGTTTACCAGAACTTTGTCTATCAGTGGGAAACTGAAACTTACTCCACTTACTGCCAGAAAACTAAACGGATGAGGAAAAATGTTAAAATACAGTTTATTTGTTTATTTCGTATTGACTTTTAGTGATACGAGTATATTGACTGCCTCTAATAGCAATATAAACTACATTACTCTCAAGGATACTTCACTACTAGGTTATTACCTTCAAGTTGTACCCTCGCCCAACAAGAATTTCTTCCCGACATGCCTGGCAAACTTGAAAATAATTATTTTCCGAGTTTCCCATCTACCCACATACCGTGCGATAGTTTGGCCAATCTGTTGGAGGGTCGCAAACTTCGACTTCCAAATATTTCGGCTCATATGAAAATCTTTTGGCGAGTCCGACGGTCGAGAGAACGTAAACTATGCACTCTACGTAAAGTTTTATACGTTACGAATCCAATCACATGCAGAGTTTGGATGCGTTTTGGTGCAATAGGGTTGCTGGAATGTAGTTTGACGATAAAAATCTGTTTATTTAAAATCTTTAGCTAAGAATATCATCATTTTGGTTGGTTTTTACCATGTTTTAAGCTACGTTAAACACTTCTTAGCTTGGATTTTTTAGGTTATTATTTTATTCAATGATAAGCTTGTCCGTCTGCTCGCTTGATAGTAAGATTAGTAAGTAATGATACGGAAGATAGTCAGATTAATAAAATCTAAAAAAGTCAAACTATTAGTTTAGTGTTTTATATTTTCTTTTCTAAAATAATTTAAAACCGATTTACTTTTTTTATTGACGCTCTAAATAAAGCAAATGTCACTAGAAGACTTGCTTCTGTAAAGCTCGACAGTGAGTCGGGATTGGCACTCCTAAAGAGAAACAAGCAATAAAAACAGACAAAGAACGATGCTTTCGCTAAAAATCATGCAATTTTACACGGCTTTCCAAAAAAGAAGTTGAAAACACACAAGAGTTGTGTTTTTCTTTTCCTATTTCCCTTTCAGAAGTTTTTATTTTAATTTTAATGTTATTTACTTTAATTTCACCTACTGATGTATTGTATTTTTACAAATACTCCAAGCAGCAAGCAGCCCTAGGTTTCGCAAACTCTTCGCGGAGCTGAAACGTCGAACACGATG
Organism: Alcis repandata; assembly: GCA_949125135.1. Taxonomy (NCBI): domain Eukaryota; kingdom Metazoa; phylum Arthropoda; class Insecta; order Lepidoptera; family Geometridae; genus Alcis; species Alcis repandata. Next base: position 5,602,395 of record OX421235.1, on the reverse strand, counting down.
GCACTACCCGATTCCCTGTGCGGATAACGGAATTCCCGATCAGACGTACGCTTCTTCTGCTCGTCAGTGTTTGTTGATCTCAACTATTCTGGGGTACAGAGAAGTTTTATCAAGTGTTAGTCGTACAAATGCACTTTCAATTGCTTCTAGACGCTGCAATTCTTTCTGTTTTTCTTTACACCATTCTCAACAGCATATATGAGGGTAGATGATAACACACATTTAATAAGATTGTTGGGGAATCATTGGAGTTAACAAGTTGGAAAACACAATTTACAAGTGCTTTATCAATGTTTCCGAAGCTAGATGATCTAACGCTAGGCTTCCCTACCGGAAATTCGATGGGGTATACTAGTTTAGGTCCAGCTTTTTTTCTAAGCTAGGCTTGCGTTTGACCGCCATCTCACCTGACGGTAAGCAATGATGCGATCTACGATGGAATACGCTTGTCTTGAAGAAACCGATAGAAGTAGAGCTATTATTTTTAAAACGCGCTTCAACCAGGATAGTAATGACCTACGTAAAGAGATACAGAAACGTGATACAGAAAACTGATTACAGTACCCGCTGGCGTACGTTACAGAGGCCTACGTTCTCCAAGAAAGTAATAATATACTTATGATGCTTTACAAAATTGGTTGGTTGTGTCATTACTGTGAACGTCGTTTAATGTGAACGTTTAACGTGTCGCCTGTGTTAAATAACGTTTAATCTTTTAGTGAAATAAGTTAGTGAATTTAAACTCTTGCTTTCAATAAACCGTACAAACTCTTACCCTGTTATTAAAATAAAGTTTTACTAAGAAATTCAATCCCTTTAATTTCATTACGAAGCTACTTTCAAATTTAGGGGTTTGATAAGAAAATTTCATTACGCTCGCCAACTTCGCAGCGCCTTCTGATTCTGTAATTCAAGCGGGCATAGTTTACTTGTTTAAGTTTTCAAACTTTTTAAGTAATTACAAAATTAACGACTTTGATCTGAATAGATAATCTTATGGAATTAAAATCGTTTCGAGATAGTCTGTTTCGACAGAAACATTCTTGAAAGTGATGATTAATTTAAAATTATGTATTATGCGAGTCCGGTCATTTAAGCTCCAGATTGCAAACCATTTTAGGTGTGCGTCAGGTCTGTTGAAACTTACTTTAATTTATCGTTCAAAAATCGATCAATTTGCAGGAATATAGTCGTGATTGATGCAAAAATGACACCCTAATATGCTAGCCTGCGTTTATGCACGTGGGTGTCGTGAAGTCTTTGTTTTAGACCTAGTCCGCAACGAGTAGAGCGTGGTACATTTTTTTCATCGTCCAAATTAAGCAATTAAGTCCGTGTTTTACCAATTTGCCTGTTGGAAACTACGATGTGCTACTTAGGTTTTGGTTGATGTGGTTAAAGGTGAGTGGTCAAAGACAAGGTCAAAATCAAAAGTATTGTGTTTGTTTTTTCTCATATTAAAATACCTACTGTAACCCAGGTAGTTTTAATTAGCAAGCACGTTTTTAGCAGAATGAAAAAAAAAAACTAAACAGGCAAAAAGTAGCCTACTAAAAAATGTATTAGACGCAAATATTTTCACCACGTTCTGCCAAAAAATAATGCACCAGCGGGCGATGACATCCGCGGAGGTGTGTTCACGTTAAGCAACAAAAAATAAAAATGCCAGTCTATTACATAGCTCCGGCATCATTAAAATGATGGCGCTTAACCGTCGTTTTATGCATTTTTTGGCTGTTGGCGCGGCTCCGCACTTCAGACGTCTTTTGGAGACTTTTTTTAGCAAAAAGTAAGTCGTCATATCCTCGGTGCGCGCTTTCTGATACGATCTGGAGTCCCGTCTCAAGTGTCTGCAGCCTGACTTGCATACGTATCAGTTTCATTAAAAAAGAAATTGATCGATATTTGGCATACGAGTACATGTTTTGTGACTCGGTATGATTTAAAAAGAGGTTTTGTATTTCTTCTTTTTACTCTCATATTCGTGTTTTTTCTTTATGAATAAGCAAAGACTTTCTTACAAAATAATTAGATTTATCAAGAATATTAGTTTTTTTTCTCTACTCCTCTACTCATAAAAACTATTTTTTATAAGACACTAAACTAATATTAAACTAAAAGTAGGTACCTGATTCACTGCTTTACATAACTGTACGAGTAAGTGCCTACACACTCATTCTGGTAAAACATTCGAAATTATGCTAAATACCTAGATTTAAATCAAAGCTTTTATTTAACAACCCACTTCTTTGCTACATTTCTTGAAAAGAACCTGTGCAAAATTTTATTTTTTCATCGCTTATTTATTTCAATTTGTAAAGGAAATTAAACGTCTGTTTGTTTCTCAACGTGACACTTAAGGTATTTATTCTGAGCCTCATTGAGCCCCGCCTTATCTGAGGATGCTTATGAGCAACCTTCCTTTTGAAGATGTTTAAATATTCTTTGTTTTTTCACGGCGACGTAATGAGAATTCTGTTTACTGACCTTATTTCCTTTGAAAAAAGTCATTTCAGTTTTATTTTCCTCTGTAGTTTGAAAGTCTATGAATAAAACAACTAGTTTTACAGTTAAATTAAGTACCAGAAATTTTTATGAAAATACATTGTTGTCAATTAAAAGTCGAGACGAGCATGTCCGCCAACTGATGGTGAATGGCTCGCTTACCAAGACAGATCCATTCTAAATGAAACCTAAACAGTTCAAAGTCCCACGTAGCATCGCACTATGCCTGTCTCCCTGAGGTATTTATTAGCTGTGGCCAAAACGTCACAGAAGACATTGCCCTCCCAGCCTTCAAAGTAAATTCTACACAGAATATACAGGTTGTTGCATCATAAAACTTGGTGCAAACGAACTCATTTGTGAGCTGAGTAGCCAACTTTAAAAACTATGTTCGAACATTGTCGTAAAATATTTACACCAGCTTTTCAAATAAATAGTGACACTAAAATGGAGACTAACCTAAACTCAACCCTGAAATTTTCAGACCAATTCTTCGAAACGGAAAGGTAATCCGTAGCATATTTCTTGAGGTCAGCACTCGGCATCAAAAACTCGATGTTCAACATGGCGGGATCAGCAGCGAATCGACCTTTTGTATCATAAAAGAATCCGTTTAAGATTCTCTCTTTCGATATTTGGCGGCCTCACTGATCCGCCGATTTTGTCCATTTAATAATCGATTATTGCCCAGGGTAAGAGCGGGATTACCATATCAAAAGAGAGATCTCGTGTCGTCGGCAATTTTGTGAAACATTCATCCTTCTGAAGACGGCGCGAGCACTTTTATTACGTGAGGAATTTCTTTGAAATATTTCGCCTTTGTCTTTTGATAATACGCTGTGACAAAGATAAGTTATGGGATGTTGCGTTGATTTATTTATTGGTTCTGTTTGAGATTCCGTATTATTTATCTTACTTACCTTTTTGATCTTTACATTGGATAAAAGATGAGTAAAAGAAAACCAACACACTTTGTTCATTTTATGTTTTAGAAACAGGCTGTTTTTTTTCCAATTTTTTGGCGGTAGGTGAAGAGACTTTCAAAATCCATCAATGGCGTCTTAATAGTGGCGGTTGTTTAGAGAGTTTCTACTTCTAGAGATATGACATCATCAAAATAAGGATAAACAAAATAATAGCTGATCACTATTATAAATGCTTATCTATTCTATTCCAAATTTTATCAAGCACCTACAAAAGCGAGCTCTATGATACCATAATGCGGGTATGTCTTCCGGCTCTGCCCCACAACCCACATCCTTTGTGAGACACATTTTGGTTAAGGGTAACACTGCACTAGGATGATCTATATTTTGCGACACGATAAAATAAAAACACGAGCTATAAAGTACGTGCCAAACCTTCACACAGTACACTCAGTAAATATTACTAAAAGGTATGTGTTGGATGGATAAAGATCACGCATATTGTTCTAAATTTTGTGGCAGAATCACATAGCATGTAAATTTAAATTTAAATAAAAAACACACCTTAGTAATGAATGTTGATGCTAAGGCTCTGCTCTGGTACATCACACGTTAGACTCCTCCACGAACATTTTGCCGCAACACGACGTAATAAGATCATTTCCTTTCTATCGGTACAACCTAGTGTGCTCTTACCTCAAAGCCCCAAAGAGGCTGCCAGTGGCCGGATGCGTCAACCGCGAACTATGGCGACGTGCGTTCGTCTAATCCTTAGAGATAATGTACTAGCACACGGGTTAAGGAGTTTTAGACAAGTTAAAGCCTTTGAGAATCACTGATACATGAGCTCGCAATTTGTAGTGGCGGAGCGAAACCATGCTGAAACCTGTCAGAACTAAGAACTTACACATGGATACCGTCCTAAGTGAAGATGTCTTACTCGCTGACAGAATAATATGATGATCATTTGTAAGTAACTAAATAACTAAATTCTGGGTGGGACCTGTTCAGACCTGTTATGAACAAACGTGACGTTTAACATCAGGCGAGCGATTTGCTTATCTTGCCACTCAATAGCATAAAAAAGAATAGCCCACACAACACACATAATAGAGGTACACTAGGTATACACACCTGATGTAGTCGTTAATTTGTCTAAGTATTTTTGCAGTAGTCGCTTTAGCTGTAGAAAATTATTAATACCTGCGATAGCAATACAGAAAATTAAGTGATCCACAACCACCTATAACCTCCTATTTATTTTCTTCTTGCATTTAATTACAACTTTCTTCTTTGAAAACCAGCAAACAATCCCAACTAGACTTCAAAAATGTTAAGACAAAGAAACATCTCGTTTCAAAGCAGAAACGTAAAAGAAAATAACAGCAAAGAAATGTACCGGCACCTCGTTTATAAGAGGAGTATCCCGTTAGAGAGTAAGAATGTACTACGTTGAGGTTGTACAGAAAAAAAAGAAAATAATCTCCGTTATTTAAATAGCAAAGGGAACCAGCTGAACATGAAATCCTGGGCGTACCCAATGGAGGAAGTTAAAGACAAGCGCTTATGCTATAACGAGTATTGTTAGCAGGGCCGCGTCCGGAACGCTTTGACCCGGCATCGCCCCTTAACAATTCCTTTCCTATTAAAATTCTTTCCTCAACTCGAAAAAACTTTATCGCGAAATATAACGGATCCTGTACTGGAATAGAAAGCCTTTGTACACCGGAAATTCTTAAAAATGTTAGTCTTCATACACTTCAACGGGCACCTTAGAGGGTTACGTAGAATATTAGTACCACCAGGGTTGTAACATTTTTGAGAATAAATTTACGAATTGTTAAAAAAGTGTGAAATTATTTGAAAGAATTTGTATTGTAGTGCTGAAATACGAAAATAAATTATCGAAATATTAAAATCAAATCTGAGCACTTGAGCAGTGTATCTTGCGAGACGCTTATGTCCCAGAAGTGGATTAATTTAAGTCTAAAATAACGATGACAATTCTTTGGATAGTTTAGATAGTGTTCTTGTAGTTAGTATATACTTGTGTCACAATGAAATCTTAGAGATGTTTAAGCTAATTTCAGTTCTTTAACAGCCTAAAACCCTAAACCTTTTATCTTTAAAGCTAACAGCTCTTGTTACAATTAAGTATGGTTTTGTTTTTCATTGATCTATTCACTTCCCCAATAAACCATGGATTTTTCTCATTTTTGTTATATCACGGGAATACTCACGTAAAAATTAAGTCCTCTACTACGTTGACACATTTGGTGACCAAAACTAGTTGTAATAGACGACTTAATTTTTACGTGAGTATTCCCGTGTTAATTATAACAAAAATGTGAGAAAACCACGTTAGTTTCCATAGTAATATAGATTTTTCCCTTCTCAAAAAATCTTGATGGAGCATAGTATGGCCTCTTTTCATCTTCACTTCACCTGATTGATGAATAAGATAACAGTAAACAAGTTATTCTTCCTTCCTTCGTATAGGCATGAGACTATTTCCCATTTTTTACATTTTCATTTTCGGAACCCCTCGCTTGCATTTATCTATTTTCATCCCAGTAAATAAGATGAGATAGGTAAGTGAATTTATATTCATAAGTATAGTAAGACGTTTCGGGGTTGGTGAAATTCGAAATATTAGAGGGCGGTTCCCCCTCAGCACTATTCTGGCGAGTAAGATATTATTTCGGTCACTGTCGCTCTTATTAGAAATATCATAAGAGTGAGAGTGACCGAGATAATCTCCAACGGCCCAGAATACCCCCCTCAGGTAATCGACTGACAAATGTCTTAGATATATCACGAACTTCATTTTGCGGGTACTTTCTCTAAAAATGCACCTTTGTTGATAAAGAATTTTCTGCCTTGTTGACCATGGAGTGGAATTTTCGAAGACTTTTTACGGTGTTGTTTTTGTTTGTTTTTGTTATGATATTGACAAAATCGCGTTGGGTACCTACCAAGTAGGTATTTAAGTTGGAATTTTAATTTTGATACTCTTATATTAAAAAGAAAAAATATATAACCGGAAAACCACTCCAATAAATTTACTTTCTTTATATTCTAAAAATTTCAAGCAAAATAATTCAGGAAACATTTGCATTTTATTATCTAACTTAAAGTTAACATCCCAAAACAACTCTTAATTTAAATCTACCCCAAAGGAAACTGAAAAATAATTACCAAAATATTTTTACGCGGGGTAAAAGTCCATAAAACTCACAACCCTTACCCCTGGTGTAAGCGTTGTCTTGAATTTTATATCAAAAATATACCATTTTCTTACACCCCCTTCAATAAGGTGCGAAATTAGGAGAAGAATTAGGCTCCCCCTAGCGGAGCGTGCTCGGAATACTGGATGCAGCGGGGGTGCAGACATAAAACCACCCTTTCTTTGCAATATATCAGCATTGTATTGATTTATGAACACCGAACTAGGTATTTCTTAATTTTGTCCTGAAAATGGGCCTTTAGCGACAATGTGGCAAGGCTATTTAACTCTATTAGGGTTTATCGGTAATACGTTTTGGGAATAATAGTGGGTGTATTGAAACCCTTTTTGTTGTGTACGTAAAGGTTGCTTCAGTATTTTGTTCGCTACTCATTTTCTTTTACGGTATGGCTTACAAACTAAACTCTGTTGATAACGGAGGTCGTTCTACAGGGTTATAATGAAAAGATATGCTAAACTGAAAGGCTCATAGTACTGATCATTATGAATTCGCGAAGAAAAATCTGCTGTTTCATAGAAAAATTTCAATGACACTTGACAAAATGTATGGAACAGCTGATTTTTTTGGCTACATGCGGGTTAGTTCCATAGTAAAAGCTGTTCAAAATGATGAATACCATGAACCCTTCTCAGCTTAGCATACCTTTCCTTATGACCCTATATAAGACCGAACTAATTCAATAGAGTTAAGTTTTAGGCCGCCAGAAAAAATTAGAAATCAAAAATGTGTCTCGAACTTAAATATCATTCAGAACACAGCATAGCACAGAACAGTATTGATTACAGTTCTATTTTTACATATTATTTGGAACCTAAATGAAAACTTTGTAACTGCTTTTTTAGAGATATTTTATATAGCAACCTCCCTAAATGTGTTGCGTAGACGACTTATCCTGTTGTAAGTTACGTAAATTGTGATATCTTATGGATTTTCGACGATCCTAAGAAAACAAAAACAGCATGCAGTAACATTCTCATAACAATTTTCTGTTCGTCAAAACAAAAGAGCCCTCTGGGCATATTTTTGGGTCGGGTTATAACCTCAGTGGAACTGTTTCGTATAAAATACATGAAAACATATTACATAAATATCTCGTGTGTAAAGTCATGTCGTGTGTTACGTAAAATGAAATTATATTTTTATGAAAATGTTTGTTTGACTACTTTTAGGAAAATATTACATTTCACGTCTATAATGCGTATTCAACTGTATTTTTATTGCTCCCCTGTAAGGTACAATGAAAACGGTCGATGAAACGAGCTTCGTGAAGTACATACATTTATAAGGAAAAGACCCAAACTTACCAGTAGACAAATAGTCTGATGATGATGATGTTAACTTTAATTCTAAAACAAATGACGTCGTATTTTTTAAGGAAATAGTTCCATTCCACAAACGCAGTGCTAAAAATAACCACACAAAAACAGATAAAGCACAAAGGATGGATGGACACTTATGACGAAATATGCGGGTATCTTGGAAAACAAAAACATTTTTCTTACTGGCAACCTCGTGTTTACCGGGAAGTGTTTGCAGTCCGGGACCCAGATGTTATTCGGTATAAGCTCCCTTATTAAGGATTCCGTATGTTTAGCCGCAGGAACAAGCTGAGTATACCGTTTTTATTTTAGCGACATTATTAATATTTTCCCTGTATGTAAGGGTCCGAGGTCGTGTAACCGGCGGGTCAGCATAAATATCGATATGATTTGCCCGATCTTGATTTGATTGAGGGTGTTTATAGAACCTCGAGTCTGATTGCCTGTAAGAAAGGGTGAAGAGTTTTGGTTGGTTATATGAAAGAGGTCGGCGGGAAAGGATTTCAGCGCCAGAAAAATGTATGTAACTTGATGAATTTCGGCGATGTTGATAATTGAGAATATTTTTATGATATTTTTCTTGTAATTTATGAAACTAGCTGTCATGCTACGTAAATAAATGTATGTTTTTTTTACGTTTTGCTATAAAGACCAAATTATTTGTAACGGTGTAACTTTTTTGCTTTGTATTTTAAATGTGACGGATGTTAGATCTTGATGCATACATTAAATAGTTGGAGCTTTATCGGGCGCGGTCGAGTTTTTGTCACTATCTTTTTCATTCGAAATCTCACGAGAGTAAGCGAGACCCATAAAATCGCCAGCACCTAAAGTCCTTGGAAATTATTAAGATCACATGCCATCATGTATTACTTAGATGTGCTACAGCTTTCAAAAATACAAGTAATTCAAAACAAATAAAAGCAAAGGATGAGCTGGTTCTTGAATTTGATTTCTACAATTCTACTTAAAATTTATTTTATTACAAAGAGACTTTTTGATTCTCAAAACGCCAAGAAAACAATTTGTTTGCACAAAAGAATCTTCATTAAATTCTTTCGTTTTCCATGACAGGATTTTGTACAAAGAACATCAAATACTTTTGAAGCAAATTATTTACAAATCTTTGAAATCGTTTTCATAAATAAATTAGGAAATGTCTAAGAAGTTGCTTCAAAGAAATACTTTCCTTCTATTTGAGGTAGGAAAAGCTTTTTGAAATTGTAAGATAAAATAATGGTTAATAAATTAGTTATGCTTAAAATCATATAAAGTAAGTACCTACATAGTTTACACAAGTGAGATGCCGAGGCCAAAATCTTCTCTACCATGAATAGGCGTGACGAAAGATTTTAAAATCCTCTTCCATAATGTGAGTACACATTTACTATTTACAAAAAAGCCTTTATTTCGGTAATAAACTTAAGTTTAACGAAGTTTAAAGCCATTTTTCACATATTTTTTCAACAGTGCCCGAAAACAGCTTGCTTGTGTCATGGCGTCGATTTGACGTCACGGCTAGTAAACATGTCATTGTGTCTAAGCGTGATGAGCGGCGGATGACCTGAGTTCACTGAGGCGTGACGTCATACGCTGTGATTGTTGTTTCTGACAAGATGGCCGATTGCTGTATTTTAATGTTTTAATTTATTGAAAATCTTAATAATCTGTTTTTTTTTAAATAAAACTAAACATGTGTTTTAATTTTTTTTAATCTGAAAGCATTGTATCGGCGATTTTTTGATACTGTCGTCATGCCTATTGACCATATTGACTAACTTCCTAATAAATGTTGTTTAGCTATTACTTCTTTTTTTTAGCGTGGAGGCCGAATCTAAAAATTCCGTAACCAAAATAACCTAAGCCTAAGACCACCCACTCCGACCGGCACAGCGGTGATACTTTTTAGTTTTGCCATCTATCGATGAATAGCAGAACTTTTAATGACTTTTCGAAATATGACGCTTGTCTCTTTAGTTTAGCAACTCGCCTCTAGGTGGCATTGGTTAATGAAATAATTATAATTACTTAGATATAATTGCATAAGTTGATAAAAAAATGCTATGCAATAGCTTTACCGCGGTAGTCCCCGAATGCCACACGTCTTTTTTTTTTTTCTATAGCTATTAAAAACATTCAAAGAAGAGATTTGGATCCATACTACTTGAGATCTACGAGTATATGTTTACATCGTGTGTTTAAGCTTTAGTTTCTTAAAATATCTTTTCACTTTTTACTATGAAAGCTAAAGTGGTTTTGAAACATTTTGAAAATATTTTTTTGCTCTACGAAGCAAGCTCCATTTTTCTTCCCAGTAGAAACGGAACTAACAATCGGACAATTTCAAATTCACCAGTTCAACAATTGAAAACTGCGCTCGGATATTTCTATCATATTCGGCAATGGGAGAAAAAAACGCGAATATATTTTACATCCGGTCAGGTGTCGCGGAGTCCTGGGGGAAATCTAACTTTCCCGGGGCGCAGACAGCAATCGATTCTATTCAAATTTATGACGGGGAGAAACGGTGAGACGGATGTCTATAGAGAGGGTAATATTACGTTTACTAAGCTAATATTTCACCATATTTTTCAATCTATTGGTGTAGTATAAATTAAAACCTTAGGATTAGGAGTCGAATTCAAAATCTTTAAAAAACGGAATCCGCAGAGAAATAAAAATTAAATGAAATTTAAATACCTAGCTGTAATACAAATTATCTATATAATATTAATATACCTACTTAAGTCAAAAAAATACTTTTGATTGAGACAGCAAAAATTTTAAATTCGTCATTGCTCTCTGTAAATACATAAAATTTTGCGCAATTCGCAAAATATGGTGCAAAACCATTGATATTGGATGCAAAAACATTTTTTGGGCGTTATCTAATATAGGTACATGACGCATGTTATATAATATATAGTAAATTCGGTCAGTCATCGTAAAGAAAGAGCCAGTATTTTAGAAAAATGTTACATAATATATTTTGCAAAAGTAACCCAGAGACGGTTTCAACAGCTCTAGCCGAGAGAGGTAACATCCAGAACCCTATCAATAGCTGTCTGCAACTGGCAGGTTGGCGCCTTCTCACAAAATTCGCGCCCTTATTTTATTGCCTTCTGCCCAAGATTAAACTTTCCTTCAGCTTTTTTAACAATCCATTCGTTCAAATACACGCCGTAATAAAATATTTTACATGTATATTGAATAACGTTTGAGAAATGAGTAAGTAAATGTTTGATATCTGAAACGTATTCTCGGGGGATTTTGTTCGATACGAGAATGATGTTGAATTATTACCAGGAATTTGAAGGTAGGGTGTAATTATTGAGGCTTGTTTTCTGTTCATTAACAGCATTTTACTCGACTGTAATAATGTTTTAGCAATAATGTGTGTAATTTAGTGTAGGCGCTATTACAAGCACGTTGCTAATTAATTAGTTATGTTGTCGCCTATTTGTGACATAAATATTTACTGGTAGTTTTAAGTGTTAATTTATATAAATAGACTAGGTTTGATTATTAATGTAAATTATATAAAGTTTTAATATAGAGGGCGCCAGAGTAGTGGCATCTTCCGGTCGATACCCATTTAGCCACTCCCTAAAAAGGAAGTCATGGAGGGGGAATGGTCGTCGTGGAGATGGCACTAAGCTAGCAACTCGGCCATATTGAAAATCGTACTTTTAAAAAAAAGGAATAAGCCAATGGGCATTTCATAATAATTTAATATTTTAACGGTATTTGAACATACAAAGGTATAAGGTATCAAAGTAAATTAAGGTAAATTTGTATAATAAATGGTGTTAAATGTCAACAATGAATATATAGTGCTGTTTGTATTTATGAGTTTATATTTTATGTTTAAGAACCTTACATCAGAAGTGTGCCAGAAACGCCATGCCGCGAAGCCGCAAACGTAGGAAACATGACAAGAAGCAGCGAAAAAGGCAACGTCAGCGCTCCGCAAGCTCGTCAAGCTCGGAGAGATCTCGCAGTACTGAGAGCTCTACGAGCAGTAGCAGCAGCAGCACGGATGAAGAGCATCGCAGGAGAGGTAAACGTAAAAGATGTGCGTCTCCCGCGGTGAGTCAAAATGTAATACTTTCATCAGTAATTCCCGAATTTGACCCCTTAGTGGACGACATACGCATGTGGGTGAATGTTGTGGAAGCCAATGCTCGCGCTTTCGGGTGGTCCGATCGGGTAGTCAAATATCAGGCTTTACAAAAATTGAGGAACTCCGCTAAAATGTGGTATGATTCATTACAAAAAAACGAAACACGATGGACCACGTGGAAGTGGAAACATTGGCGAAATACGTTATTGGATACGTTCCAGGCAAATCGTAATATGTACAGTATGCTTAAAGAACTAATGCAGGTTAAACCTAAAGAAAACCAATCTTTATATGAGTTTTACTTTCAACAAAAAGGTCGTATTGATAGATTGCGGCTGTCTTTTTCCGAACAAGATATTATATCTATAGTTGTTGGGTCTATTGGGGACAAAAACATTTGCACGGCTGCTGAAGCTGGAAATTTTAGACATTGCGATGACTTAGCATCGTTTTTACATGGCAAGATATTCTCTCCCTCTGAACAAAAGCCGCCACCTAAACAAAACAATAATTACCCTAGAAATGCAAATTTTCGGCAACTACCATTTAATAATGTTGAAAAAAAAGTATACACGTCAGAAAACAGCGAACCATCAACCAGTAATTTGCAATTAGGCCAAAATATTGTCTGCTTTCGGTGTGGTGAAACCGGGCATAAAAAGACCCATTGCACCACTAGCGATAAAATAAAATGTTATAATTGTAACAAGTTTGGTCATGTAGAATCCATATGTAGAAAACCAAAATCGAAAACGGAAAAAGACGCCGAAGTAAAACTTGTCGCGACTCCTAGTTCGAAGGATAAATTCACTAAAGAGGCTCAGTTAAATGGATGTAAACATCATGTTTTCGTTGATATGGGAAGTAGCTGCTCTCTTATCACACCAGCCTTGGTACAAGAGTTAAATCTAACACCACGTCTATTAAAAGAGCCCATTGTATTAACTGGTTTCAAAACTGACGCCATATCTACAGTCACTCATTGTGTCGATGTGCAATTGGTCATTGATGAGACCAAAGTGAATATAGTAATGTATATCTTTAGTGAGTTGTCGGGATGTCCAATACTAGTGGGTAGGAACTTTACTGAAGATAAAAATATAATGTACACGCGGGTAGGTAATAGTTTAATATTCCGCCCAATCACCTATGAGCAGGTAGCATTAATTGAACCGTCCATGATTAACTGTAACTCTACAGAACATGTGGCACTACTTAGTAAAGTTTTTAGTAAATACCCTCGAGTCGTAGCAAAAGATTTAACCACTTTAGGGCAAACGTCGTCTGTTGAGTTAGATATCGAAGTCGTTACAAACAAACCCGTGTGTCATCGCCCTTATCGTATGTCGGAGTCCGAGAAAATAATCACTCGCAATTTAGTCGATGATCTCCTTAAAAATCGTATTATTAGAGAAAGTAGTTCCGCATATGCCAGTCCAGTAATACTCGTAGACAAACCTAATGGCGAGAAACGATTGTGTATCGACTATCGGTCACTTAATAAAATCACAGTTAAAGAAAAATATCCAATGCCAATTGCAGATGACTTAATTAACAAATTTCATGGCTGTAAATTTTTTACGTCACTAGATTTAAAAAGTGGGTACTACCACGTGAGCGTGAATGAGTCATCAATTTCTAAAACTGCATTTATAACACCGGATGGCCATTACGAGTTTCTCAGAATGCCATTTGGTCTATGTAATGCACCATCAGTATTTCAACGGTTGATGGATACAGTTTTAGGAAAATTACGTTTTGGCAAGATAGCTTGTTTTATGGACGATTTATTAATAGGGGCTGAAACGATAGAAGAAAATACTAAACAGCTAGAAATTGTTTTAGATATTTTTCAAAAAAACGGCCTGACCATAAATCTAGATAAGTGTCACTTCTTTCAAAGGTCGGTCAACTTTCTAGGACATGAAATATCTTACGAGGGTGTTCGCCCTGGTAATAAAAAGTTGAAAGCGGTTGAACACTATCCGGAACCGAAAAATATTCATCAAGTTAGACAATTTTTGGGGTTAATTAACTATTTTCGAAAATTTATGAAAAATTGCGCAATATTGTCCAGTCCGTTGACCAACCTTTTAAAAAAGGATGCTAAGTGGGAGTGGGGAGTAGATCAATTACAAGCGTTTAAAGTTCTGAAAAGAGGATTGCTAGAAAACGCTGTGCTACATATTTTTGACCCAAAACTCCCAGTCATACTTTACAGTGATGCAAGTCGAGAAGGCGTTGCATGTATATTAACACAAACTACTGACCAAGGGGAAAGACCAGTACATTTCTATAGTCGACAAACTACAAATGAGGAGAAAAAGTACCATTCGTTTGAATTAGAATTTTTGGCTATTGTTGTAGGGCTTCAAAAATTTAGACATTACGTTTTAGGTACCACATTTAAAATCATAACTGATTGCAATGCCGTTAAGTATACTATTAACAAAAAAGAAATAAATTCTCGAATAGGTAGGTGGGTTTTATTGACACAAGAATTCACTTTCGAAATACTACATAGGCCCGGTAGTCAAATGCAGCATGTTGATGCGTTGAGTAGAAATCTTCCTATTGAAAAGGCTCCGCTTCCCGTATCCAACGAAAGCGTGATGGCGATTACTGAAGGCGATTGGTTATTGTCCGTGCAGTTGCAAGATCCAAGTATCTGTAAAATAAGAGAAATATTAGAGTCAGGAGATGCCGAGCCCCATAAAAAAATATTTAATGTATACGAATTGCTAGGTAATAAAGTATATCGTAGAACTGAGTATGGCAGGCGATGGGTAGTCCCAAAACAATGTATTTGGCAAATTATTCGAGCAAACCACGATGATTTAGGTCATTTTGCCGTAGATAAAACTGTTGAGAGAATTAAATCGATATATTGGTTTTCCAAAATGAAAAAAATTGTATCTAAATACATTAAAAATTGTCTAAACTGTATCTATTCCAAAAATATCTACGGCAAAAAGGAGGGGAAATTGTATCCTATACCGAAACATGCTACACCTTTTCATACTTTACACATAGATCATTTAGGACCGTTTGTAAAAACCACACGTAAAAATACTTACTTGTTAGTCACTGTTGATTCATTTACGAAGTTTGTGTTTATCTCGCCTGTTCGCAACACAAAAAGTGAGGTAGTTTTAAATGAACTTAACAAAGTTTTCACAATCTTTGGTAACCCAAAAAGACTTATTTGTGATGCGGGTAGTGCATTTACATCGCATTTGTTTGTCAAGTATTGTAATGATAAAAATATTCGGCACCACGTCATAGCAACAGCGATGCCTCGTTCGAATGGTCAAGTGGAGCGTTACAATCGAACGATTCTCGACGCTTTACGCAGTATGGGTGCAAATACAGACAATAATAAATGGGATGTTCACATACCGAACATTCAACAAGGTATTAATAGCACGGTAAATAAAACCACGTCCGCTGTACCCAGTGAAGTTTTTTTCGGATATAGACTTCAAACAGACTCGGATAAATTGGTGTATGAAAATGAAGATAATGTTATAGACGTTACTGCATTACGGAATCAAGTCAGTGACAATATCGTGACAAGTGCCAACCAACAAAAACAGGCGTTTGATTCAAAGCGTAAAGAAGCTCGCATATATAACGTGGGTGACTTAGTAGTTATAAAAATACCCAGCCAGTCAAATGATGGTCAAAGTACCAAGCTCATGCCGGTGTTTAAAGGTCCATTCCAGATCACAGAAGTATTGGGACACGACCGTTATAAAGTTACAGACATGAGAGGTGCTGAGAGGTGTTCTAATTTTAGACGCTACAATGGAACTACATGTGTAGAAAACATGAAACCGTGGATACGAATAGCAGACTTCAATGATGACTAATAAATAATAACCTGTCAGGGAAGCCGGTTACCACAAAGAAACGGATGTTGTCATGTTCCAATGAAATTATAATGTTAAGAGTTCTGAATAAACTTACTTTTGCTTACATTTTAATTTAATTTTTACTTAATCTGTCTAATGCATTGCTTCGAACATCAAAGTAAGTATTTGAAATAATGAACATTATGATAATTTGTCATGAAAATTTTACAGTATCTTAAGCCCCGGACTTAAAGTAACGTACCTAGGGTGGATCTAATTTTGTAACGGCTTGAGAAAGTTTCGTGTTAGTGTAAACACGAAACCGCGTACCAAGAGTTATCGGAAGGCCATCCGCTAGGGAAAACTTTAAGTCAAGGCACCGTTTCGAGTCTGGACTAAGACATTTAGTCGCGTACCTTGGGTTGTGACAGTGTGGCAGCACAACGGCTTGGAAAAACTACTTGTCTTAGTTTAACGATTGTTCTAGAAACGGGTTTGGAGAAAATATGATAGGATGACCTAAGGTTACTACACGATAAATATCTCATTGTTGTATTTTGTTCTCAGCTACTGCACCAGACTGTGACACGGCCGAGGACGACCCCGTGCGCAGGAGGGCCGGATGTTGTCGCCTATTTGTGACATAAATATTTACTGGTAGTTTTAAGTGTTAATTTATATAAATAGACTAGGTTTGATTATTAATGTAAATTATATAAAGTTTTAATATAGAGGGCGCCAGAGTAGTGGCATCTTCCGGTCGATACCCATTTAGCCACTCCCTAAAAAGGAAGTCATGGAGGGGGAATGGTCGTCGTGGAGATGGCACTAAGCTAGCAACTCGGCCATATTGAAAATCGTACTTTTAAAAAAAAGGAATAAGCCAATGGGCATTTCATAATAATTTAATATTTTAACGGTATTTGAACATACAAAGGTATAAGGTATCAAAGTAAATTAAGGTAAATTTGTATAATAAATGGTGTTAAATGTCAACAATGAATATATAGTGCTGTTTGTATTTATGAGTTTATATTTTATGTTTAGAACCTTACAGTTAACATTGAATAGTATAACACACTGTTTAAAACATGAATGTTTCAACACATTAATTGAAATTCTCACTTGCCTTTTATATTTACCTAGAAACTTTTCTACGAATATTAAAATAAAAAAAAACATTTAAAATAATGTAAAACCAATTTTTTGACATCCCGATAAAACTCCAAACAGAAAAACAAAGCAGACAAAGCTAAACGAAACAATCGTAAAGTACCAGTTTCTAAAATTGCTTATTTCGTATTAACTTTTTTGTTTTGGCATTGAAGCTCTAAACTCCAGACTTTTCAAGGTTGTTCACTTTTTAACTTTAGCACTTACTGTAAAAGCACTCGGCATAATAATGCGTCGTCTATACAGTCCGAGAATAAATAAGACTGCTCCTTCAGCCACATTTTTCTAAGAAAAGCCACGGTAATATTATGAAGGGAACTGAATAAATTTTCTAAAGGTAACTAACATAAAGAAAGTAGTAACCGTCGAGTGCCTGAGGCAACAAATCTTCATGTTTATAGAATACGATACAGTGATTAGTCTTTGAACAAATTATGTAAAGTTTCAGCTGAGTTTTTACAAATAAATATTCTTAACAATTAAATTCTTAATAAATAATTTAACTAATTAAGTCTTTAACACCATTAAGTTTGTTCAAGCCACTCCAAGCCATTGAGCAACAAAGTACGGTTGTCTGGGAAAAACTAATTTCGTGACATTGACATGACGTTGTAAACGTCATGACGCGGTATCGGTCAGTCGGTCACCCATCCAAATACTGATCGGATCGTCCGCTGCTTTACTTTAGTAAACAGTTGAACTATGCCACGAGTGGTCCATGGAACGATGAGATGATAGAGTTAAAAAAGTTATAATCATAAATAAACTTGGAAAACAGCCTACAGACTTATAGATCTTCGTTGTTTTGATTGCTCTCAAATTTTTGGGACCATCGCGTAGATAAGATTTCAAAAACAGACCACAGCGGCCACCAAATACTCTTAAAGACTCCAGCTAATTTTGTAAAGCAGATTTTTGTACCAAAATCAGTCACTGCAGCCTACTTGCTTTGTGTCTCCATTCTGTCGGATTAAAGCACCTCTCTGTTTGATAATAATGGAGTCGGTGTGAACCAGCCTGAATATTTTACTAAAGTCACCCTGGAAGTTTAAGATTGTGCTCTGTCACTCTCACTCAGTGCCCGTGATTGAAGGTGAGAAAGTAACAGAGAGCTTAGATTTTGGGAATTTTCTGGTAAAATTGATGCTGCAAATAATTACAATTCTCCGGTGCGATTTTTCGGATGAATGAATCATATTGAATTTGGTAGTAGGTACAGCTATGGCACAGTTTTTGAATCGTCATTTTAATGATAAATACATAGCTGCATCAACATAATATGAACATATGTATGAACATAAAGGTAAAAAAATCGGCCAAAAGCGAGTCGGACTCGCGCACGAAGGGTTCCGTACCATTATCTTTGAAAACGGCAAAAAAAAATCACGTTTGTCGTAGGGAGCCCTCTTAAATATTTATTTTATTCTGTTCTTTAGTACTTGTTGTTATAGCGATAACAAAAATACATCATCTGTGAAACTGTCAACTGTCTAACTATCACGGTTCATGGATACAGCCTGGTGACAGACGGACGGACGACGGACGGACAGCGGAGTCTCAGTAATAGGGTCCCGTTTTACCCTGTGGGTCCGAAACCCTAAAAATGTGTACTATTCTGCCTGCCTAGCACGGGTCGTGGTCAAATTATCTATATAATCGTCCTACAGTTTTTATCCCGCAAGAAAGTGACAACAATATACATATTCTAGCTTTGTTACATCTACGAGTGGATATAACCGGTGGTAAGACAAATTGTCCACGGCCCGTGTTAGACGGGCAGGGGTACAGAAAAAGAGAGAGGCAGTGAAATATAGAAAGCTGTTGATGATAACGATGATACTGGGTTACACGGAACGTTGATACTAACCTAGAAGGAGCTCATTGTACTTATCATAATGAGCAACTTTTACTACGGGATTTCATGGTAGGTCCCGTAGTAAAAATTGTATTATATAACCTCTTCCTTTGTTTCGTCCTTTTGGTGCGCACTTCCATAAACTAATCTTAGCCACTTTTTTTTCTGCCTCCATTAAATACTTGCGAGTCAATGTACTTAGTAATACCTTGTAACGTTACACCCCTTTACTTATTACGGCAAAAGGGTGTAATGCACAAGTTATTAAAGGCTACCTCCCTATTCCTATGAGAAGATTCAAAAGGAAAGATAGGAGACAGCTTAAAAGTACATATATTAGTTTAAAGTCTCTAGGTTGTAAAAAATGTTGAAGGAGTCACACTCGGGGATGCACTGATCAAGGAAAGTTATACGGTAGAGAAGGAGGTCTGGAGAAAGGCTTAAGATACAGCCCGCAGGATGAAGGTCCGCCAAGCCCACGTGTAGCGCTAGGCCTGCTACTGAGGCCTGGAGACAGTGGTGAAGCTCGCCGAGGATCACGAGCTCGTCAATTTGGGTAAAAGGGGACTCTGGTTATTGCACTGCAAACCTGTTCACCACTGTAACTTAAGTAGAAAAGATTTAAGGCTTGAGGACTTTTTCTTGTTTCAGATTTCAAGGTTCAAGCGTGTTCAGACTATGGCCCTCCAAGCCAATTTACGTCCTCCTCGATCCAAGACCAAATCCGAACTCCCCGCTGTCAGAGCGGTTCTCAGGCATCCCTTCCAAATTGATCTAAAGAATTCTGAAATTTAAATTTGAATATTAAGAAAGATAGGCAGCCAGATATAAATCATAAAATTGAAAATAGGTTCTATACAAAGAAAATAGAAACTGTATGAGAATGAATTGACAGATAGAATTTAAAAAGTTACATGACATTAAAAACATCTAGACAGCTTTCAGATCAATGTTTACAAACAAATATTAGAAAAGATACAGAAATATGAATAATTTAGAAAGGATATTATAAAAGAACACGAAATAAATAGTGGCACGCAAGGACAGGAATAAAACTGATTAAGGAAAGTAATAAAAGTTACAAGGATATGAAAAGAAAAGAGTGAAAGTGTTAAGAAATAGAAAACCCTACATTTCCCCAAAAACCCCGGAAAATTTTCGACTGGAGAAAATTTTGCTGTTAGGAATAAAACCTTGCACTTTCACACACTTCTTTCACTTCTACAGACACTCACATACTATCATACGTAGGGGATATGGTTCACATTCGATGACGCATACTCCTCAAGGAAATATTCAGTTAAATAATGAAGGCTTATTTATTTGAATTAGGTGTCATTACCCGCACCTGTTCGAAAACCCAATAATAAAAAAAAATATATATATATATAGCTCATATGGCTTTATTTAAGGAGTTTGAGTACCGCTCCGAAGAAAAGAAGTCAAGGGAATATATATAGCTCATATGGCTTATTTAAAGAGTTTGAGTACCGCTCCAAGAAAAGAATTATAGGCAGGGCATAGGGTTCAAGTTGAACCTAAGAAAGGCAAGAGTACCTGCCCTGTCTACAAACTGTAAAATTACAGTTTAAAAGTATATAGATATAGATTAAAGATTAAAAGAATTGCCAAAGAATTAAAGTCAAGTTGCGTTGTGTACTTCTTAGATTTCCTTGGGAAGTATTTACAGAAAACTATTATAGAAAAAAAAAATGGAATTATAAAAATAAAGTTATAATTAAGATTTCAAGTCCTTGACATGCCACTTCCCAATTAAGCCATTAGAATCTCTCAGAATAAGAACAAGAGGAGATAACCTCTCAATAACTGTGGATTTTACATATTTGGGAGCCAACTTAGAACTGAAATAAGCGCCAGCATTATTCTGAACGTAGTTTTTACGCCAGACTGTATCACCGACATTAAATTCTTTAAAATTGCGTCTAATGTCATGATGTGCAGCGTTTTTAGAGTGTGCAGTGTATAAAATATAAAAATAGAATATTTAAGAAGGTAGAGATGCGGGAGAAAAATGACACTATCAAGATTAGAACAATCAGAGTAAATTGAACCGCATGGAATAGTCTCACGGCCAAAAACTAGGAAAGACGGGGAAAAATATAAGAAATAAAAAAAATAAATAAAATTTAGGATATAACATTAAAATATACAAGACGTCAATAGGAGCCAAGCTAAGAGTGTAAACAGTAAATGAGTGTAATGAATGTCAGGTCTTCAGTTCTTAAGGTTTACTCGAGAACCTGCATGAACGTCTACTACAGGATACTCTCCTGTAGCACGCCGTATAGTATGCCAAACCCCACTTGAGAGTAACCACTAGTCGACCACTGTGTTAGATTGACCACTAGGGTTTAAAACATCCCAAGCGAAGAATGGATGTGGTTTGCGTTAGCAAAACCGTAAGTGATGTTTGTGTGTAGGATGCGGTATAATGTTGTAGGAGTACTGTAAAGTGTTCTACGTAAAGAGTAATGCTGAAAAGTATATGAAAGTCACCAAATAAAATAATTTTCACAAACCAGGATGTAGATAGTAGTTAAAGTCTGAAAGGAAACGAAAGAAAATTAATATACTTGAGCAAGTAGGTTTTAGAATTTAGAAAAAGGGGAATTTAAAAGGAATTTAGAAATTAAAGGGGGGGGTTCTTTAAGTCGGGCGCCAAACTGTAACGTTACACCCCTTTACTTATTACGGCAAAAGGGTGTAATGCACAAGTTATTAAAGGCTACCTCCCTATTCCTATGAGAAGATTCAAAAGGAAAGATAGGAGACAGCTTAAAAGTACATATATTAGTTTAAAGTCTCTAGGTTGTAAAAAATGTTGAAGGAGTCACACTCGGGGATGCACTGATCAAGGAAAGTTATACGGTAGAGAAGGAGGTCTGGAGAAAGGCTTAAGATACAGCCCGCAGGATGAAGGTCCGCCAAGCCTACGTGTAGCGCTAGGCCTGCTACTGAGGCCTGGAGACAGTGGTGAAGCTCGCCGAGGATCACGAGCTCGTCAATTTGGGTAAAAGGGGACTCTGGTTATTGCACTGCAAACCTGTTCACCACTGTAACTTAAGTAGAAAAGATTTAAGGCTTGAGGACTTTTTCTTGTTTCAGATTTCAAGGTTCAAGCGTGTTCAGACTATGGCCCTCCAAGCCAATTTACGTCCTCCTCGATCCAAGACCAAATCCGAACTCCCCGCTGTCAGAGCGGTTCTCAGGCATCCCTTCCAAATTGATCTAAAGAATTCTGAAATTTAAATTTGAATATTAAGAAAGATAGGCAGCCAGATATAAATCATAAAATTGAAAATAGGTTCTATACAAAGAAAATAGAAACTGTATGAGAATGAATTGACAGATAGAATTTAAAAAGTTACATGACATTAAAAACATCTAGACAGCTTTCAGATCAATGTTTACAAACAAATATTAGAAAAGATACAGAAATATGAATAATTTAGAAAGGATATTATAAAAGAACACGAAATAAATAGTGGCACGCAAGGACAGGAATAAAACTGATTAAGGAAAGTAATAAAAGTTACAAGGATATGAAAAGAAAAGAGTGAAAGTGTTAAGAAATAGAAAACCCTACAACCTCTAAAATGTGTCTGTACCAAAAATACTCATCTCAAAGTTATAACAGAAACAATAAAACCAAAACCCTACGGCACTTTGAATTACGAAACAGTAATACAAACATGCCCAGAATTCTTTGTCGTGTATGATATTGTAATTTCGTTTTCGCTTTGCCCTATTACAGCCACCCTCAGGCTTGATTTAGGAAAAACATTGTTGCATGTAGAGTTTGTAGAGTCCGACAAACTTATCCGTATACTTGGGAAAATGAGGGAACGAAAAGTTTCCATGCGAAACTTACAGTTTTACTCAAAAAACACGATAGTGACTCCCTCATTCAACTCTGCCCATAAGTTGGTTGCTCGT
The DNA here is from genome assembly GCA_949125135.1 of Alcis repandata. Lineage (NCBI taxonomy): Eukaryota > Metazoa > Arthropoda > Insecta > Lepidoptera > Geometridae > Alcis > Alcis repandata. The sequence continues at coordinate 5,579,435 of OX421235.1, read as the reverse complement.
AGAGAATATGGCTCGCTACTTTGTCTAGATGTTGAAACTGACGTGTGTAATTTATTTTCAAAAGGTGACACATTAAACTTTAAACATTTTAACAGCGCGGTTATTCTGATGTTACTGCAGTAAAATGGTAAAAATATTTTTTTATACCTGGTACATTGTTTTTTTTACAGATAAGAATATCACATTGCCATTATAAAGTTCACGTTTGAAGGAGCCAATAAACAAAGTTTATTGCAGTCGTACACTATTCCACATGCTTCATTTCCTTAGATGCGATAGCCTAAAATCTCGAAAGTAAGTTTATGTGTGCATCTTAGAATTTTTTTTTTTTTTTTTTATGTAATTGAGTGACGAGACGAGCAAATCGCTCGCCTGATGTTAAACGTCACGTTTGCCCATAACAGGTCTGCGTCACCCAGAATTTTGAACTCGCAGAATTCAAAATCCTGCGCGGCACAGCACTGCTCTCGTCACCCTGAGATATAAGTTGTTTCATCTCCCAATTGCCCTGTAATTTCGACGACGGACTCGTGGTCATACCGTTTTGCTACACCAGTGTGACTACGAGTAATTTATATTCCTCGTGGTTACACTACTTAGCTTTCTAGCACTTCGCCGGCCGCTGCCGCGGCACGCTCGCTACGCTCGCTCGGCTCGTGCGTTGTTTTTCATGTTCTAACATAACCTAACCTATTAATTTATTCGTCCAGTATCTTGCAATCTCGATCCTTTTCAGAGTAGTGTAACCACGAGGAATTTATATTACTCGTAGTCACACTGGTGTAGCAAAACGGTGTGACCACGAGTCCGTCGCTCAATTTCACTGGAAACAATGCCCTTCCAACCGGAACACAATAATGTTTGCACATTACTGCTTGGCGGTGGAATAACTGGCAAAGGTGTGAAAGGTGTGTGTGGTGAAGGTGTGAAGAATATCTACTGCTTGAAAAGTTTGCGTCATCTATTAATTTTCTGCCAACCACTTCTCATTGCTCTCAAACACGACGATAACCTACCAACGAAGACGACGCACGACGTGCGATTGACTTTCTGACTAAGCTACCTGAATTTCTTCGTTGAAAAAGTTTTGTAAGGCCCAGTCGCTTTGAAGTTAATAAGTTTATGCTGATAGCTCTACCCGGTTGACTTTTTAATGTCATATTTATTTACATTTCTAACGTCCAAAGTTTATTTTTAACTAGAATTTCGATCTTCAAGATCAACCGTAAAAATAAATCCATATCTGTTTAAAATGTTTCAATATTTAGATATTGAGAAGTTTGAGTTTCATTAGTTTACAATACAAAATACCTATGTAAGCTATAACATGACGCCCAACAACGTGCTCAATTTAACCAAACTAAAATTTTCGACCCAAAATACAAAAAGTTGGTAAGTCAATTTAATAAAAAAACATTTGATCTGATTTGCGTAGATGCCTTTTTCTATAAGCTGGAAGATTTCCAAGAGCTAAGATAAGATGAGAGTCGAAGCAATTTCTTGTATAAATTTTTAATATAAGTTACGGTACCGCTGAACTTCGCCGAGACCCGAGACATAATTTCTTTTACTTACCGGATAAAAACTTGGATATTCAAGACAAAGTACTGTGATAGCTGCTTATAGCTGAGTCCGTAAAGCAATAGCAGTTTATGTCAGAGGCTGTAAAGCAATTCTGACTTTTTCTTGAGTAGAACTTGGGTAGCAATGGATACCTATTTATTTTGATAGAAAGTAAAGTATCTTCTAAGTATGCCTATATTCTGTTTTATACCTATAGTCCTACTTTATATGCTACTAGCTGACCCGTGCCCACTTCGTTGGGCATAATGTTAATTAAACCCGAAGCCATCGCGCGCCGTCCGGACCGTTTTTTCTCCGATTCACTTTGCAAAACGGACTACCACGTAAAAGCCTTTTTATTTTTCGGTTTTTTATATAACCTATGACACTCAGCAATTATGTGGCTTTCTATTGGTGAAAGAATTTTTAAAATCGGTTCAGTTCAGTAGATCCCGAGATTACCCCTTACAATTTAACAAATATACAAACACACAAACTTTACTTCTTTATAATATTATTATTAGTATATTAGTATTAGTATAGATAGTATCTATCAATATTTTCTGTCTGTAACTAACTACGTTTTCCATTATTTTGTATTAGCTAGTTTGTATTCTGAGCCGTCGATATTAAAATTAACAACACAATTTATCAGCACTAAAGCAAATTTCGAACAAGGTTTAACATTAATTCTCTTCTCAAACTGAGAAAGACAGAGTATTTTCAAGTAATTAAACAAAACTGAATTAAAATCCGCCTAAACTGTAGGTACGAGTAAGTTTGGAGAACAACGGACGTAAGTATCCAACAAGTTAAACAACAAACTGATGAAGTTAAAGTTTGCAACTTTTACCATAATTTCTTTTGAAGTGGCATCCTCTTTGGTCTTTGTGAGTTTTGAAACCGAACGAGTGGAGTACGATCTTAAAGAGTTTTGGTAATTAACTTAATATCATCTTCATCTCATTGGTAGGCACAAGCCTCTTTTAATTTAACCTCTTTATATTTTACATTCGAACGATTCTCCCTAATCCTTGACGCTTTCTTGAAATCTTTATCATAATCAACAGCATTCTAACTCCTACGGCTGGATATAAGCTTTTCTCTTCCTGATGTTTTAAAATCAATTAACTCGTATTTAATGTATGCAACAAAAAATCAATATTTAGTTAAAATGTTTTCTTATTTAATCTACTATGGCTGGTCGATGTATAATAATGTACATACAAAGACAATTTTATTTTCTTACTTACAAAATCAGTAACAGATAGATCATATAGATCATATAGATATAGATCATATATATAGATCATATAGGTGACGGCGATCGCACACCATCAGGCAGCATGCTTTTTTGCCACATATGGCAAAAATACCTACTTTGATATAATAGGCAGGATAAAGCGTTGTTATAATGATGATGACTAAGAAGTTTCCTTATTGATTGGGAAGGAAGAAAAGCCAATAAAAGAGTCGCGAGTGTCTGTTAAATCCGAGACGCGCCTATCCGACTGCCGCGGACAATAAGGTGGGTGGTATCATTGCTGGAATGGTAGGTGCCACAAGTTACAAGGAACTGGCGATCTGAAATTTGCAGGAGATCGAGTTTGTAATATTAGTCAGAACTTAAAAAACCAGCATGAGTGTTTTGACCTAACATGGAAACTGCAGTCGTTTTGGAAAAATGTTTGCATAGATACCACGTGATAAACCCAGGTTCAGTGGCTGATTATAACGCCAGGAATGGGAAAGGAAAACCTCTCTGAAAATGTATAATTATCGTACCACAACCAGAGCATAAAAAATATGGGCCCAATGATAGCGGACTACCCGTAAAGCAGAACTTCGACAAGAAGACGTAATAGCATTATCTGCAAAGCATGTTCAGGAATAGGTAAGAAGTTATGTGGATAGACAATATAAAACAATAATGTTTATTTAGTTATTAGTTGCATTAAAATAAACGTAAACCAGAGCCAAAAAGGACAAACAACAAAAACAATAAAACATTCCAGATCGCGTACAACTTGCTCCACCATCGATTGCGGACGTCTGGCAAACACTGATATTAGTTTTCTGTGTAAGCAATTTCGGTAAGTGTCCCGGCTATTCTACGTAATACGGGCCGTGTTGACCCCGTCCTTCACCACGTGCCATCGTTTGCTTATTGAAAACCGATGACAACGATCGGGGATTAATTTTAGGTGTCCTTTTATGGAGGGCTGAATGGCGGCTGAAATTAATTTGGAAGGAGAGTGATACGTTTGTATAGTATAATACTATATAATATACTCAATATTATTATACTCAATAATACTCAATAATTGAGTGGCCTAGGTTACTGCTAGAGTTTTAGGTTAGGTTAGGTTTTAGGTCTCAGGAGTTAGGCTTTAGCGTTGGTCGTCCAATGGGGAGATAAGACGACAATATTTTGAAGGCTTGGGACGAATCTGGCCCCGATTAGCATAAGACCGAAAAAAATGGCTCAGCAAGTGAGAGGTATACATCCAGAAGTGGGACAAAGAAGGTTTAGACAAACTCGTTATAAGACTTTGACTTGCAAGAAAAACTAAACGGTTTGAATTATTTTCAGTCGACTAAAATTAAACTATACTCTATGACGTCAATGCAGCACTGAGCATCATCATTATATGGTCCATCTACATCTCAAACATTTTCCAAAAGATATGGGTGGCCCAGTCACCCTGAAGATCTCTTAGAAAATTATAAAAAGAAAACTCGTAAATAAAAAGCTAGCACCTTCATTACAGCTAAAGAACGCTGCTACTTCATCATAGACGATTTAATAAAGAAATAACAATTCCAATATTTCCAAACTTCGTTCCCAAACCACACAAACCCGTGTATTTAAGATGAAATATTATTTTAATACAAAACAAAGAGCATAATCATAAAGTACTTCAACCATATCGTACATTAAGCGTCATTTACAGCTGTTTTTCAATTTAAAATAAAAACTAACTATGACTAAGAATTAAAGACCGACAGACCGGTATTCTTTAAAACTTTGCGGTAGGTTGCGGTAGGTAAATCAATTTTGCTCTTTAACTCATTATGGATTAATGACAATCGACTAGTAAATTTGAGTTTTAGTTCACTTATCTACAATTACTTGGGAAACATCTGTACTAAGTTAGTAAAATCTGCTGCTGACAGTACCTTGTATGAGTTTTCCCGAAATTTTATGAACTAATTTTCCTGCGACAACATTCCTTATGTGAGGGAGATGCTCCGGGCGTTGTAGGCATTTTTCAGGGTTCCATGGCCTAAAATTGAAACAAAAACCCCCTTTGAGTTACATTTATTCAAGAAGGATTATTCGGTAGATGTATCGTATGAATAAGAAAAGCTTAAAGGAGTCAGTCTCAGGCAATTGATATTCCAATTGATAGTCCTCTTTCACGCATGTCCCTCAAAAGAAAACCAGTAAGTATAATATGTAACAAAAACAAATTCAAAATTATTCGTCGTACTAGGATTACGAGTACCTTTATTAACGTGGCGTTTATTTAAACAAATTATAATCATTGTTTTGTAGCTTTCAAAATTTCAGAAGGGTATAAAAAATGTAATGTTCTGCTAAGCGTATAATGTAGCATGTTAGTATAAGCGGAACCCGTCATACTCGATAGCAATGCACTCTTTCCTATTTTTTTGGGCAGGCTCCGGCCTGTGTTTAATGAAAACTCCGTACCGCAATATGCCTGAGGGGACCGCTTTCACTGATTGTAGATTTTTTTCCATACTTTGTTCATATGAATATTTTACAGTACTTATGTAGTCGGTATAAAATATAATAATTCTACAAGGCCGCGGTTTTTTGCTATCAAAACTGTTAAAAACAGTCTGCCTATTTTGTCAGCGGTTTTTTAGGTTTTTATGTTTCTGCTTGAGTAAAAATTACAACAAAAGGTAGATATTTTCATCCCAGAGGAGAAATTAACCGTATGTATAAGTAAAATGGTTTACTATGTTTGTGATTTCCTTTTTGTGGTGTCACAAAAAGAGTTATTGTATTTTAACCAACTATTAGAACTCCAACAACATCTTTATAGTTGCGACAATGAGCTGATGTACCTATACATTATTATTATTTAAAAAAAAGACGTGTGGCACTCGGGGACTGCCGCGGTAAAGCTATTGCATAGAATTTTTTATCAACTTATGCAATTATAATTATTTATTTATTTTATTTATGCAGTATGGTGTTAGGTGATTTTCGTTACGGAATTTCTGGATTCGGTCTCCACGCTCAAGGCCCGCGATAGAAGCTATGCAATAGCTTAAAAAAAAATCAATACTCGTCTGAGCAAGTTCTTGTGATATTGCCAAGTGCTGGACGATGTATATTATATTTCAGCTTCTATTATATTTTATCTTAATTTGAAAGCAATTCTCATTTTAGGTTATTGGCCTAGTATCATCACGAATAAAACACGTACTAGAACAATCAATCTTAAATAAACTTTTTCTAGCTCTTTCTACTGTAGAGGAAAGTGGTGAAAACGAAACATGAAAAAGAAAGAAGTGAAAGAAAAGTAAATGTAGAAAGATACTGTAAAAAGATACTGATAAGGAGGGTTTTCATCAAGTCACACCCAAACATGCAACAGTTTCGTTATATTTTTTCCCTCAACGGGTAAAACCAAACAAGTTACACTGACAAGCAAGTAATTGCCACATCGTGCCAATTCAAAACATATAATCCCTGTTAGGTAAATAAGAGCTCAGATGTTTCTTTCAGGTCTCAATTTAAACGTAACATCTTATTCATTCAAAAATTAAGAGCGTTGCTCTTGTCAGTGGAGTAATTTCCAGGTTTAGCGGTCCTCTGCTAGTGTTTCTACCTCCCTGTACGAGATATCGGCCTTCTCTTTAATCTGATCTAAGAATGTTTTCCTTAGTCATCCTGGTCCTCTCTATCCTTCAAACTTTCCTTCTATGATAAGTTTTCATTAGATTCTCATATCGTACAAGGTGGCCAAACATCTTGATTCTTCTATTTTCGATGAGCCTGAGAAGACTTCTCTTTTCCTTCTCCATATCCAAAACTTCCTGATTAGTATTTTTCTGTCCAGTTTATTCTCTCCATGCGTCTGTAACACCACATTTCAAATGTTTCCAGTCTCTCACATAACATTTAGGCTAGGAAAAATTCTGGCTTATGCTATTACGAGATAAAAGAATTAACTTCTTTAAACCGTTATAAGACATTCTCAACTGAACGACAAGAGATTTACAAACATTATACAGCGTGTATCGCAAAGGTTTAATAGCGAAGCAAGGTGAGCGCTGGAATTTGCAATAAGCTCCACCTTTGTCTCGCATCCCCTTATTTCCCAAGTTCCTTGAATTTCATCCTGTATACTGGTTGCAGGATGTTAACATTTTAGTCCCGTATCGTAATAAGCATTCTTGAGCTGGCTTTAGTTAGAAAGGGTTGTTAGAGATATTTATTGCGATAAAGTACTTCCGTGGCTGCACATTTTTACGTTAGTAGAGTAGCAACAGTGGATGCTTGTTCAAACACATACGTCTTTTAGCTGCGACGTTTATAGGTCTTGTGACCGAAATGCTACTTTGGTGCTTTGAGACTCCATTCTTTAGTTCCATTCTTTACTGAAAACTTTGGTTGTTACATACTACCTACCTTCCTAGCAAAATAAAATAAATTCATAAATCATCGTTAAAACTGGAAATATTCACATCCTTCTTTATCCCATTGCAGTAAGACATCCCTTTGCTTGTCCAGTTGATGATGATTTTTTTAATCAAAACTGTAATTAACGGGGAAATTAGTATTAGGACTCCGACCATTTTCTCGTGAACTAATCTACATTTGAACTAATATTTAGTATGTAATCTCATAAAGCGAATAACTGTATTATTCTTTCTGAATTATTAATAAATAATTCTTAAACCGAAAAAAATAATTGTAGAATTCTACTTAATTACATAACATTAACATACCTACTAAATAGTTTATATTAGGTTTTTTTTTTCAAGAATGGTTAACCTAAATTTTAGTTCAAAAACAGATTAGTTCACGAGAAAAAATGTCGGAGCTCCAGAGATGTAATTGGATAGGCTAAATATCAAAACAAGAGCCATGAACTTTTAGGTACCAACACAGAATTATTAACATTCTGATCCTTAACGCAGACTAAATAACTTCAGCTCAACAATTCTCATTCATCCAAAACTTTTTTCATTAAAAAACTTTGTGTTACTTTCTTATTAAGTTAATCAAATTGCATTACAATCCTTGGATGGTTTTCAGGGGCGTCATTCTTGTGTTTAGGGCCTCGGTCCCCTATATTTAATTAAGTATCTAGAACTCTCATTTATTCTGTGCCCTCGCTTCATCGCGGGATCAGCTTATAGAGTGTTATCAGTAAGTTAGTAGATTAACAAAGCTAACTCTGTTCAGAGAGGCATCTTTATATTTTTTAACCAACAATTAATAACAACAACAACAACAATTCACAGCATTAACAATAACTGTAATAATTCACGGATGAGTCGAACTAGCAACAAAGTTAATAATGGCTTAACAAACCAACTAAAAATAGATTTAATTTTTAGTTTGTTTATTATGGGTATAAGTTAATATGATTAAAAAACTAAATATGTAGTTAAAACAAGATTATTCAACAAGTTCAAAGTTACAAGATTATTATTAAATAGTTTATGTGTTATCCTGATTCTGATTCCGATATCACTTCACAATCATTATTGATATAGGTAAGCTTTAGAATCCTCCTATATAAAACACTCCAGTGACCAGTAACGTGAATACGTACAATTAGTTAATTTGCACGTACCTACGCCACTGGCGACTGCAACACCAAAGGTTCATTACCTCCCCTCGCCACGGTTCGTTAGAAATGTAAAAACTTCCCAAATCAATATTGAAATTCAAATTAAACTTTAGCGCGTCTTATTCAAATTAGCCATGGCAAGTTTACCGAATTTCGGAAACAAATGTATAACGTACCTACCGAGTCCCGAATCCAAGTTTGCGGTCAAAGTTCTAGTTTCTTGTCTCCAGTTTGAATACTGATCGCTTTATTGGGAAGTTTCTAGAAATGGGTCCGTTCTGTGACTTTCACCTGGAACTAAGTAGGACATGGTTCGAAAAAGAAATGACTCTTAAGAGACGCTAAATAAACTTATTCAGGACCATTTTCGCGGACGATGCTCTCATTCAAGAAAAAGAAAGATTGGTATCTAGCAAATTGTGCTTCTACGTGTGCGACAGTTCAACGACAGGGTGCGGCCGACAAAATTCATGATAGTAAGTTACGATACACACTTATCGATCAAGTATGTAAGCGCATACTTGATATAGGTACTGTTGCAGTGACAAAAAGCTCAGTTTGCGGTAGCACTCATTTTAACACGACGATAGTAACAATCAGTAAAAGGAAAAAATGGAAACAAACAATACAAAATCATAAATATATCTCCATTTTAGCAGAAACATCACTCAGTCAGTTTTAAAAGTATATTTACTTAAATCATTAAGCCGTTTTTGTCGTTATTTTAAAGCATTTTCACCTCATTCGGTTCTGTAAAGCGTTTCATGTCACTTACCATAGGAGACAATGGTGGAAGATTCTCAAAGAGAGTCTGACGAAAAGTGGAGGTCACAAACCTCAATGCTGAGGGGTACGACTCAAGAATGACATAAGTTTTTTTCAGGTGCTTCAAAAACTTACTTAGAGACACAATCTCGTTAGGTTGATACCGTTATTGTTTAGTGCTACAAAAGCTCAAAAGAGCCGTTCCATAAAATCTAGAGTAGATAGCGCTTTAAAAATAAATGCACTGCTGGTATGATAACGTTGCGTCATAACAAAGTAATCTACATTGTGCTGCAATAAAGGTTCTCAAACGTGTGAGCAAGCTCCTACGTAAATAAAAACTTGACGCTTGATTGCCTAAAACTTAATTGAAACTTGCATTCGATTTTCTTATTAGATTTTAAACAGATGTTTGTACTTCCTTGACAGCGCTTTACGCTTTATGGTTTACGGAATTCTTAAAATGGGCAAGCAATATAAAACTTTATTAAAAGCAATTCTTATTTTAAAACAAACTTCAAAAAAAATATTACGTTTGTCTATTAACGTAGTATATGTACCTATAGCTTAAAGTTATAAAGCAACGCAGAAACACATTGTAGGAATAGTTTCGCAATTGTTGTCAAAATACGACCGATGCATTGCTCTCTGAGGGGCAATATCTCTTTGAGAACCGCTGTCTGAGCAATAAACTTTTAACTTACTATGTGCTTCAGAATAGAACGAGCGTTTCATGATCATACTGCAGCAAGCCATGATTGGCAAGCGTCATGCGATATCGTTTTCCAATATTTACTGTAGACAATTTTGTGACAGAGCTTAGTCTGAACTCCATACTAAAATGGATAAACTTTAGGAAGATAGACCTGTTATATCAGAAATGAGATTAAAAATCTATATAGGTACCTGACATGTATAGTGTTACTGAAGATTTTGGGCCGCCAAGATACAGGCTCAGCCTAGTTTTGGGTCCATCGGCACTCAGATAGACTATGATGGTATTGCCGTGTAACTCATCACTAACATGTCTCGGCTATCTATTTTATTATAAATGTTTTTTACACCTTTACCTTTACGTATTTACCTGTTGTTAAGTTCTAATAAAATATATTTTTTGTTGGCAGATAAGGGAGGATATCTGGCTGCTTTGGGGTGAAGCCGAGTTATGTGGGATTGCACCCACTAAAACACCTCCGGCCTCTATTTGCTTGCCTGCAGGATCTGAAGCTTGAAACACGATTTCCGATACGTTAACGCTTCATCATCATCATCATCAGCCTATCTAATGTTTGTCCACTGCTGGACATAGGCCTCTCCTAACGAACGCCACAAGGCACGATCTTCTGCCTCACGCATCCACTTGCTACCAGCCGCCTTACGCAGGTCGTTAACGCTTGTAGTTGTATTATTTATTATCTAGGTACTTACCTACTTGTGTAGCATCGAAGCTCCCGATCACATGAACAAAAAGTCTTCTTTTTATGGTTAATCAAATTCGAAGTTATTTACTTAGCCAAATAGAGTTTCATTCAATTAGGTTCGCCATCCAAAGACATGAAAAGATCTGAAATCATTTCATCAGGCTAATAAAACATTTTTGAACATACCTAAATAAATATATTTAGAAAGTATGTCACTAAGTCAGATATAGAAGTAAATCTTCGATCAAGTACGTAGTCGTAATCAGAGGAAGCCACCGTTCCAATGAACTGTTAAATTCAATACTGAGGTAAATCTTTCCACGATTTAAAAAATAATTGGATATCTACGTTGAACGGAATTACATTCGGCAAGAAAGCAATCTCGATTTAGATAGATTTAGCTAAAAACCCTTAATTCTAACCAATGGTTGTGCAAATAGACACCAATTTTTTGTGAACTTTTTTTAAACGACCATAGTATTAGTGTTTAATAGAATTATTCAAAAAATAAGAGTTAAAAATTTTCTTTAAAAGCAATTTGTAAAATATTTCAAATTCAATTATTTTTCAATCATCATCATCTTCTCTTACCTATTTCTTCCTAGTAGCTCTTTAGCTATTGCTTACCTAAAACAGTTTTAGATAAAATTATGGTATTCAAAATTGCAAAAAAATAAACATGTCCGATGTGTGTCCCCATGTGTTTGTAAAATAATGTGTGTATGTATCAGCACCTACCATGCATTTGCTTTATAAACAAAGCACTAATACTAGTCAAAAAGTTTAATCGAATCCATGTATATATTATAGGGTAATTCATAAAGGGTATGCTAAGCCGAAAAGGGCTCATAGTAGGTACTCATCATTATGAACAACTTTTGTTATGGGACCAACCCGAAATTCGCGAAAAAAAATCAGCTGTTCCATGGAAAAATGTCAATGACACTCGACAAAATGTATGGAACAGCTGATTTTTTTTTCGCGAATTTCGAGTTGGTCCCATAGTAAAAGTTGTTCATAATGATGAGTACTATGAGCCCTTTTCGGCTTAGCATACCCTTTATGAATAACCCTGTATTTACCTACTTATGTGTCTTAAATGTCTCGTCTTATGTAGCTACTTCTAAACCAGGACCACTTGGCCGATACCAACAAACTTTTTTATCCACTTCTTTGGTCGTCTTCTACCACAGACCATCAACCCAGTTTTCTACTTGAAGTAAGTAAGGAAAAGTCTCCATTCATCTCGACCCATTTTATATATTTGCTTCATAAATCCCGTTAAGGGTTCGATTGTGATTCTCCTTATCCTTATTTAAATGTTGTAAGTAATGGGTACCTATATTATCCGCTCCAATGCAATTTAACCTGTCTTAAGCTGGCTTGATATTGCTGAGGTCGCATTCCATTTTGCAGTTCAGCAAAAATCTGAAATGAAATTGATTCGGGAACTTGTGATAAAAACGTGAAAATATACACGAAAAATGTGAGTGTACGCCCTCAATCCACAATAGTGGATTGAGGGCGTTTTCTGATGTTGGAGGCCAAGACCCAGATTGGATCGAAGTGAAAGCGGGAACAAAAATAACTCTGTATGTTCGTATGTTACTATTTTTCGACAAAAATCGTAATAAAAATTTAATCAGGAATCAGTGTAGATACGTATATCTTCATATTATTATATATTATAGTGTCAGAGGTATTTTTACTCCGTAAAATACAAAACCTGAATTAAAGTAAAGTAAAGTAAAGTAAAAATTTATTGCATATATGAAAAAAATACGAAAATCTGAAGAATAGTTTTAAATAATTTGCTTTTTTCATACAAAACAAAAATGTCCTGTAACATTAAGAGAAATCTTTCTACGGAAAGATACGGCCTCGCATTACGGCTTTGAAAATTGTATTGGAAGCCTTTCATGAAACTTGGTCAATTATACCAATCGACTACGACACGACTAAATTGTATAGGTACGTATTATTCCCATCATATTTTACTGACCCTATTTAAATTTAAATAGAATAAGCCCTGGAGTAACTAAAAACTAAGTGTAAGAAGAGTAAGTCTGGAGTAAGAACTATAAAGACTGTACTCCAGTAAAGTAAACACAACCGTTTCATCTTAGTTGAAAATACTTTACTTCAAAATATAATGAAATGTAAAAACTAAAATGAGGTAGGTATATTGAGGATAAAAAATTGTCAAGTTCATGTCGTGTTATGCTAATTGTAGAGTTCCGTAGAAAGATCAAATACCTATTTTTACATATTAACGTGATATACATTTGGAAAAAACGGAATGATGCACACGATGAAAATATAAGGGTTCTGTTTTGCTACGGAATAACGTTAAAACCTTTAAACCTATGTAGCATCAAGAATACTCTACTTCCACTAGACAAACTACAAACTTCTGCAAACTTAATTTCGCAACTTCTATATTTTTTCAACTCTTTTACCTTTTTTTTAACTCAGTTTTTTATTGCCATGAACTACGCTTGTAAAAAACCATCAAGAACAGATTAACCGTAATCAAGTTATCGTTAGACAAATACACAACCATAAATACGAGTACAAGCGCCAAATTGCTCCTTTAGGCTCAGAGATCTCATTTCGTTCAATCAACAAGAGTGACGTAAAAATAAGTAGGTAACAGATTGTCATATCGTGTCGTGATCGGTTAATGTGAAAGCACCCATTAGCCGACAAGTTTCCGTAACGCATGCTCGGGTGGCCACTAATGGAATACAGTCTTAGCAACTTTCCGAGACGAAACAAAACTAATAAAGAGCCAGTTTTATCCGAAAAATCAGGGTTCCATTTCTACTTAGAAATTTATCAATAAAATGTAGCGACCGTGTAAAACCTTTTTGCTTTAATTTCACGAAATGTATCTGTATAAAGTTGCGCTTTAGATTTAATTTTGAATATAAAACAATATAGTAATGCGCTTAGTTTTCAGTAGGTATGTTTTTTTGGTTTTTGGTTAGTTTTTAAGAAAATTGAGTATCACCTGGTGTAGATAAAACAGTATTGTTATTTCTTGCAACGTGTCTCTGATAGGTACTTATAAATAAGATTTAGAGCCTACAACCTACAATTGTGAGCTACAAAATACTTCAGTGGGTATTATCGAGAGTCCGATTTTTTTGTCGTACGGAACCCTAAAATAACTTCCCTCTGTAAATTGCTAAAGACCTCTCTTATCCCAGCTCTAAACTTACTTTTTGTTTTCTAACAAAATAATCCCTAAACTTATGAGGGAGGTATATTTAGGTACATTTTCTTAAAGAAAAGAGTGGAAAAGCTAAGCCAAGTCTGTGAAACAGTTGGTTGGTCGTTTTTCTTGTGAACCTTTCTCTATACATCTAAGTCTCAAGTTTGTTGTTATTCTTCCTAAGATTTCGCTTTCGGAGTTTTATTTTTAGTAAAAACAATCCTACCGCTTTTTGAAGAAAGTTATGTTCACTAAGACGTCTTAAAATAAATATGAAAGTTGTGCTAAATGCTTGTTTATTATCGTTTTATAAGTAAGCGGCTGAAGCAGTGCAAAAAAATTAGTTTGGCACTACTGTTTCCGAAAAGTTCGACTAATATTAAGTATAATATAAATATGGAAAATTGTGTGTATGGAGGTTGATAAATTGATGTTCGGATGTTTGATACTCAGTCGCACACACGGTACAAAGGATTTGCATGAAATCTGGTGTGGAGATAGTTTATACCCTGGATTAACATTTAACACATAGTCTATTTTTCATCACTAAATATTTTACAGGTGAAATTGCAGAGTACAGTAAGTAATAGCGACTTTGTTAAAACATCACTCAAAATTTACTCATTACTCATTTCATGTGTAAAAAAAAGTTTCATGAAAAATCCCAACCATGCCGTAAGTCACATCATTCTAAATATCTGCAAAAAAATTATACAGCTTTTACACCACATTATTTTACAAAAGCTTTCATAACTTCACATGGCACCTGAGATGACAAAGCCCTTTTCGTCCCAGTTTACACAGTTCACAACCTTTATGAACCTGCTAGTTCGGTACGACGACGGAATAAGAATGTTCCTGGGTAAATACCGTTTGGATCGAAAAGCACGTATGAGGAAGTATAAGGGGGTATCGTTACTGGTGCCTATAGTTGCAAAATTGCAACGCTTGCTGTTAGAATAGTGTGCTGATTTGATCTTAATTGGGCAACGATAGAGTCCACAATACTATAAGGACTGACGACTTTACTTCGTTCACGGACTTATATTCTAGCTATAGTCTATACCTTTACAGAATATGTATATTTAGGAGATTAATCAATACAATCTCAAGCTGTATCACAGCAATGGTCACATGTACAAAATTTACAAAAAGTATTCGGACCACAATGCTTGCCATTTATATGTGGGCATTGTCATCGGTGAAAATCAAAAATTATTCTGTTTTGCTGAATAACGTCTTCGATCATCATCGGAGCAAACCCACTTCCCTACCTGAGCTGCATCTGGGAAACGCATCTAAGCAAGATGATACCCGAAATTGGTACAGACCTACGAGTATCTACTTTGATGGTATTGATACCTGAGTTTTTGGTTTTAGTACTCATTTCACGTTGGGAATCGGTAGAACCGCTTGTGGTTTCCTAATCGTACCTTCAATAAGTACCTAAACTACCGCATCCCACACCTCCACCTAATCAAAGACGCCAGGTTAACACAATTATCGGTTTGTGTACCTTGAACATTTAGTTAGCGAGCTGGTGACTGGTAACGAGATAAACAAGTAATGTCGCGGGTTTGCTAATAGGATTGTGGCTAATGAACAGTTGAGAGCCAGGTCTCATTCTAGGCTAGGTATACTGGACTTGCTTGTCATGGTCCACTACGAGCACCAGAAAAATATTTAAATGAGATATACTTTTTTATGTATATTATGTCTTTTTATTATTAAAAATAGCTACGACCTGCGGTATCAACCCCAATTTTTTTCTGATAACAAAAACAAAACAACTTTCGTAACAAAAACAAAAAAATTAAACAAATCGGACGAACCAGTTTCTGTACAACAATTGATTTTAACAACTCAATATTTCCAGCATTGATCTGATTTTCAAGAACTCTCAAGAAAGTTTAAAAACGCAAATTGGCGTCATTTTACTCGGAAGCAAAAATACAATTCTCTCCCTATACTCGTATTTACCACAATACTGAAACTCCGAAGGCGTAGATGCATTAAGACAGGACACTGCCTAATGGAAATGTTTAACTTGTTACAATAGTTGAGTGCCTGATAAAAGGAGTGGGTGGTGGTGTTAGCGACCAGAGAATAGACACAACAATGGATCAGACACCTGACGCTTCTGAGATATCAGCTAGGTAGTAAATTAGCTGGGACTGTTCCTGGTCTGGTTGTTTTATCTTGCATTCCTACAGTACCTGCCTACTTGTATATCTGTGCCGGCAAATTATGTATGCAGCGGGTACTATGACAAAGAAAAATCTTTAAAAAGAGACAATTTAGGAAAGGAATTTGACAGACATATGCATACTTATGTGTGTCTGAAAAATTAAAAAAATATAATTTTGC
Organism: Alcis repandata; assembly: GCA_949125135.1. NCBI lineage: Eukaryota > Metazoa > Arthropoda > Insecta > Lepidoptera > Geometridae > Alcis > Alcis repandata. The sequence continues at coordinate 5,563,260 of OX421235.1, read as the reverse complement.
GTTATATACTGAGAAAAATGGCCATATTAATCATCATACTTTTTGGTAATATCAGTATTAGTAGGTATGCTCCGTACTTTAAGTGAATTCATCGTTCTTTTAGCGGGATTTCGATAGCCATTTTTCTCAGTGTAAAAATTAATGTCAAACTAGGTATGAATCATTTAAATTTTAGCGCATGAGTCAATGCTAATAAATTTACCACTACAACCTACAGTTAGGTACATCTGTGACTTTCGAATACGATATTGATCAAGATGAGTACAGTGAGTACACTGCTCTAAATATCTACAAACTTAATTAATATCTCGCAAAATTTACAGATCGGTCAACCTATGAAAAACTTCACATATTTTTCCTTTGTCATTCTTTCTTTCTAGTCAAGCATATTTCACGACTAAATAAAGCAATAAATCCGTTGACAAAAAAGCAAACGCCTGAATAGACACCTAGCAAACCCCTGCAATCTTTACTGAATTTTTAAACGTACTTCCGCATTTCCCGTCCGTGTCTTCCTAAAAAATGTCCTGGGACGTACATTAAGTAATTTGGGAGGATGAACTTCACCTCAAGGCCCCGGGGCTCCATCGATCATGACACTCGATTGACATCGGAGTCAACGCTTAACCCGCGGGCAAACTTTGTGTTACATGGTATCTTTTCAGTACCTATAAGGTTTTCATTAACTATCACTTTTTTTCTATTTTTAAGCAAAAAATAAAGAGTTTTTGGTTTTAAGAGCACTTTTAGATGTTTGCTGATCGTTATTCTATTAGTGGTTTTACAATATAAAAAAATATTTTTAGTTTAATACTTTTTGCAATGTATGTAATGTATGTAAGGTATTTAGTTCTAACTCATGCCTTTTTTGAAACATGTTAAATTACTTAACAAAAATTAGTAAGTGGTCATAAACTGGCAGTAAACTTTTTGCCTACTATGCTGTTTTCTGGAAAACTATGCATTTTTTTTTAAACTTATTAGGCGACATTTTCATGGTAAAAAGTGATTCAGATTATGTACTACCTTCATACCATATCCAAATCCGCTCAGCAGCATGCTCGTGATTGAGAAGCAAACATACAAACTGTGACATTTATAACATCGACTGTTACTACGTATAGTATCGAAACTGCTAAATCAGGTTTTTTTTTTCGTTGTACTAGGTAATTATGCAAAAATTCGTAACCTATTAGGTTAGAATTTCGGATTAGGTTCGTAATAAACCAATATTTAATATGCTTTTAGGAAAACAAATAATTAAAAAAAAATTATCGTCATGTTTTAAATCGAATTAAGATACTACTCCACATTTTAACTTATTAATTTAGGTCTTAAGACTTTAAAATGCTCTCCTTTAAAAATGAAATTTACATTTTCGATCTGCAAGTAGGGGCAGTCGATATTACAGTAGGATTAGTGGGATAACATTTTATAAGGTCGTTCTAAAACCTCATCCCGTCATGTGAACGCGTGTCTGGAAGATTTACGAGCATATTTTGGTCCAACACACTGTCACGCCAGCCCTGATGACTCCTGCCTATCAATGTCGAAATTGTTGTTCACACCGACTGCTTCCATGGCAATTTTAAAACAACGGCACTTGCAAATAGCTTTTTGAGCAGATACTAAAAATAAGCTTGATTAAAGTTGCTGAACATAAAAATGGCTACATGTTTTGTTTATTATTATTAATCCACTTGCTATTTAAGTGATTACGTTTTTTTACTGTATTTAAACAAAAAAAGATTGGTAAAAGTTCAAGACATTACATAATTCAAAAAATTATGATTATTTTAGTGTTACCAACACAGGCATATGCCAAACTTTGTCAACTAGAAATAGATAGATATCTCCTTTCAAGAATACTAGATGTACAAAAAAAAAACAATAAATGTAACAAAAATGTGGGAAGACCATTTTTGTTACATTTATAGTTTCTATAGTAAAAATGTACAAAAAAGGTCTAAAAGCTTCATCTTTATTAGCCCGTAATCACCCCACTGGGCACAGGCTTCTTCTTGTACGTCACTCATCCTGGAGCCTCATTATGCAATTGCAATTGCCTGGTGCAATTGGTCATTACGTGTCATCCTGCTCACGCCGTCTTACTCGCGACATACAAGCAAGTGGGATGTCATATGATTACCATCGCCACTGCACATACGTAATAAAGCCCACGGTCCTGCATCATGTAATAAAAAAGCTAAAAATAATACAAAGCGTGATACTATTCGGTCTGCCTTCATTCAGAAAGCAGCATCGGACGCGCAACCGCGGTTCAATAGTGGCAAATGAGGCACGTTCACCGGCGCCAGTTTTAAGAAAATTTCTTTAAGGAAGCCTCAATTCAACGTCTTCAGAAAATGCACCGGATTTACTTTTAATGAGTTCGCGAGTGCAGCTTGAGGTTTACTTTGTAATGAATAGAGTTGCTCTATCGGAAATCTTTATTTATTAATTTAATCGCTTCGCTTTGCAACCGCTTTCTGAAAGGGATCTGGTTTTTGTTGGAAATTGATTGATTTCTTTGCTGGTTAGTGATAGCTACGCTGAACATGGTTTATTTAAAAAATATTTATGGCAAGATTATGAAATTTATTCCGGTTAGGTATAGATTATGTAATATATGCAAGTAACTGGCTTATCAACTCCAAAAGACAGTTATCTATATATTTTCATCTGAAAGGAAAATAGTCTTCGAGTATGTATCTATTGTGGTTAACTGCCGAACCAGTAACAGCTGCAGGGCCGATAAATATTTCAATATTGATGTTTATGCAAAATATCCAGACTATGACAAACTCTCAAATGCATTTTCCTTACAATGCAGACTTTTACTACGATCCATCCCAAACATATTGGCACTAAAAATCCGAGCACTACAAAATCCACACACTGAAAATGAAACATCTGCAGTCGCCATCGACAAATACGGATTTCAATAATTTAGCCGAGTAGTCTGCAGTCATACACCGATAGGAACACAAGAGGGGTGCGTACACCCTGCAACTCACCAGGCAGCTCGAAAACATTCTGCACTCTATCGCTTTGCAAATAGAGATTACAATTTGAGTTTTCGACACAACTTGTGGTGGATCTTGTACCGCTGACTGTTTATTTAATAACGTTGTGCCGCCCCGATAAGCGAAGCTATTGTGCGAATCTCAAAGACGTAAGTATTCGTGTAGATAGGTACGGGGTAAGGCCAATTTAGCTCTACAATATTCATAATATTGTAGAGAAGACAGTCTTTGTTTAGGTTAAGTGAATTAATGAAGCTTGCTAAAGAAGCCTTCGAAAAATCTAGAGGCAAAACGGGAATTCTACAGATTAAGAATTTAGGCTTATTAAAACGGCCAATATAGATTTTCAGACAAAAGTATGAAATAAAATATCAAGAAGCTGCCTATGCGCGGTCAATTCAAGTCAACCTATAGGAACATGTTTAATAAAGTTAGAGTTAGAAATGAAATGAGTGAATCAATGAATCACACCACAAATAATTTTTACCTTTTTATTCTTCCTTATCCTTATCCATAACAACTGCCAGCTCTAAGCATATTTCTCAGTTTAATAAGTCAACAGCCGGATTCCGCACCTCACTCACTTGCCACATACATTCATAAACCATGACTATGTTGCGACTGCATTAAGATAAAAGTGAAAGAATCGCGAAAACGAATGAAGTTTCCTCTAAAATGACATCATCATTGAGAATATTCGAGAATATATGTTTTATTTAACACCCGTCTGGTCGCTGCGTTGTCTATAGTGTCACCCCAATTCTACAAATGCGAACTGTTTGGCAAACACTGATATTAGTTCCTACAAAAGTACTCTACTTGAGTGTTTCCTCCTATATTTCATTGCTAAGATTGTCACTAAAACTGGCTCTAAGAGTATTATTTATTTTATAGTCTATATAGCTTGTATTCTACGCAGAGCCAAAGAATTCTGGTTTGAAAAACTACTATGAACTTTTATTTTAATAACGGTAATAGTCAAGTATTTTGCCGCCATTTAATTTTTGAGCTTGTCTATGTGCTGCTGTAAAATTATTACTGCTAATAAAATGCTGTAACATCAATCTGATGAATAGTTTTCGAACGAGAAGTCATTTAAGCGTTTGTTCGAACAGCCCGATGTAAAAGCTTTTTCACTTTTTTGTTTTTTTAATTTTCAATTTATCTAACAATTTGAAATAACCGATCTTATAGACCTCTACTTACTTACTAACTGACTACTAGTGCTTTGCACGGAGTTAGTTAGGTAATTAAAAGTAACTGGAAATCTAAACGTAACTCCAAATTACTTACCAATCTACCTGTTCTGTTGCCTTTTAAAAGAAAACCTCACAAAATAAAGTATGAATCAGTCAATCAATATGCCATAAACTGTCACTAATGACTGAAATAATTTTGTTACAAAAAGTAAAGCCCAGTAATATTGTGATTAAACAAATTCCAACTAAATTTTAAAAAAACGACTTGTTTTCGTATAGTCGTTAAGTTACAAAATTATACCAAACTTCAAGCGAACCCCGCGACTTAATATCACAGCAAAATGCCACAAAATTATTTTATACCCAATTTATATGATCCAAAAGTCTCCGGTGACTAAACGTGGGATCTTAAAAATACAAAAATGTTATCTTTCCAAGTGAAAAGAAAGTTGTACCCAAACCTAACGTCTTGATGTTCAAAATAGCGGATAAAAGCCATCTGCAAAATTAATGGGTATTTTATTGCATTTCGAAGTAAATAGCGCGTGAATACGAAAATATTCGGAAAATCTTTCTACATTTGACGTGGTCACGTCAAATGTAGAGCCACGTACCACGTACCACGTACGTGTGTGTACCACGTTAGAGAAATTATTCGTTCAAGATCGCAAGTTGTGAATTCAATAACCCATAGCAATTCGAAAAGAATTTACTGTCGTCGTTGTTATCTATTGTATGAAAAATGCCAATGAAATACTTTTCAGAATATTATTGTATCTTTGTAAAATGTTCAAGCTTTTGGTTTCCGTGAAATAAAAATATTGTACTATCACGTTAGTAAAATATAAAGATAGTATTTTGCTCTAGATTCTTAGAAATAAAATATCAGTATCTTCCTAGCTTACGTTTAAGTATATAATTTGAGTTTTAATAGAAAACTATAAATTGTAGTAGCACTATTTACAACAATATCTACCTATTATAATACCTAATTATAATAGTTACGTTTTTCTGGATTTTCTTTCATTTGATTGTAAGCAGCAGTTATATAATAATTAAACTAAAAGTTGCAATTCAAAATGTTTGAAACTATTTTTTAAACTCTACCATTGTGCAGCATCACAAAGAAGGGCAATGAAAAGAAAAGTTCGGATTTCATGACACATAGATTATTCTTAATGCCCACTTTTGTCCACAATGTATGAGAAGTTTTCATATAAAATTTTATGGGGGCACCATTTCAAGTAGAGTCCGTTTCAATTTGATGTTCACGTTTTGTACTTATGAAAATTTTCATGATACGAGTAGATACTTGTTACGTATTATTTAATAGCTGTTAAAATATACATAAATCAATATATGCGATATCATTTGAATTTAGAGTCTTTTTTAGCACCGAAATTAATAATTAAGTCGGTAGGTAATAAGTTAATTTACTTATTTTAGAAACAAGCTTTTATTAAATTTTTGTCGGAGTTACACACGTACCTATACCAAATTTCAGCTCAGTTGGACCTCGGGAAGTGGTTCAAAATTGAGTTACAAGATTCCACCCAAACAAACACAGTTACATGCATAGGTACATTGCATATAAATAAAAGCTTTTAAAAAGTACGCGGCTGTACAGTTGGCGCTTTCGGAGCAAGGGAGATAAATATACTCGGTTAGTATAAATATACTATAGAAAGCCATACAAAACTGAAACTAAATATGTACTGAAACCTTTTCTTCGGACGCCGTATCGGGTATTGTTTTCAAATCAAATCACTAATAATTCTAAAAGCAAGTAACTCAAACAAACTCAATTTTAGGAAACAAACAAAACTTTCCGAATTTCATTATCAACGGGACAAAGGTCAACCCTACTTATCCTATTTCGTCAACGCAAAAACCCGACCAGAACCATTCTGGGCCCTGAAGGAACTCCAGTCCAATGAACCTAAAACCTCGATGACGGCGAGCGATTCCACTTTTCTGTTTAGTCTGTTTAGTCAAGCATACCCGGATTCCATTATCCTCAACACCATTTACGATTTCATAGCACTTTTCCGGCTGAACGGGACGAAATAGCCCGCGAGACTCTGTAATGGTTCTGCCTCAAATTTGTGCAAGTAAGTGCACTTTACATAGTACGGATGAATAGAACAGAATATTTCATAGTCGGTGGAACTTGGCTCGTTCTCAACTAAGTTAGGGCATTCAGGATTCAAGCTACACCTGATTGGTAATTTATTGGTGCACTTCCAATGCAGTCGCAAATCGACGCATTTTAAGGGTTTGCTTGCATAAAATATACCAACACTTGCTGTATAAGTAATGGAGAAAGTTTGCGTGTAAGGTGTTCTTATAGAACTCCGTGGCGGCTGAATGGTGTTGGATGAAATTTTGTTGGAAAATATCTCATACTCTGCATTGACACGTAATTTTATCTCGCAAAAATAACAGATTCGGAAGGATAGCTAGTGAAATCACAGGGCTACTAGTCTAGGCGTACCGCATTTATGTATGTGATCACACATCTGAAATATAACATATCTGTATTTTTTATGAAGCTTAGTATAATTTTCCTACTAAAATTGTTTAATTACTTTACCAACTTTTTTCCTTTACTTACTTTTTATTTACCTACCTATAACAGTTAATTGGTAGATGTATAGCTCCAAGTTGTTATTTTGTAAGACCCATTTCCTGGAATAAATAACCTCGAATCTTAGCATCATCAACCAGTACCAATCAGATTTTCTCAAAGTCACCGCAAATCGAACTGTCGCAAACACTCAATTTCACAGCAGTGTTTTGTAACATTCACAAATATCTCGGATCAGGTCTGATGTCATCGGCGATGTAACCCTGGCATCCCAGGGGAGATCTAAATTGTTTCGGAGCCTGCGATTCCGAGCGGAAGAAACATAGTTTCCAACTTACTTCCCGTTCCGAAGTGGCTTTTTATTTGTTACGTGGTTCTTCCATCTAATAACATAGATACGTATAAGATAGGACTATAAAGGTGTAGGCGAGGGGTTTTATTGTATATCTTAACTATGTAGTTAGTTACGTAGATAGGTAGGTATGTACCTACACTAAACTTGTATAGGTAGATTAATATACGAGTAGGTAGGTATAGTATGTATACTGTATAGTGTACGTAAGTATTTTTACTATGGCATTGACTATGGTTGGTTTGGCTGTAGCCAAAAAAGCATTTAGATGCTTTGGCAAAGAAGCCAAACCTTTGACAATGGAATGTTTTGGGCGAATGACGCAAGATGTGTACAAAAACGAAGCCTTGTCCGGTAGGATTTTGTAATTACAGTGTTTTTTCTTTGAATGCATTTCATTATTTCAAGATAATTAGATTACAGACGTGAACCTAGCTGGAGTTAGTAGATTAGGGTAATTAATAAACTTCAACCTACCTTTTACCTAAGGTAGATTAATAAAATAAATTTAACCGTAACAAGTGAAATATGTTAAAAAATTACAGGACCGGAAAAAATTACTTGCTGAAGAAGAGACCTCTCAGTAGTGGGTAGAAAATCGTAGGCGATGATGTCTAAATTCAACTTTACAAATCTGAACTGTTTAATTTTCCTTTCCATCTATCTTTATAAACAATCTTACTTAGAACTGAACTGAGTAAGAAAATGTCTGTCTTTAAATTAAGACTTTTGCTCTCAAACTTCGTCCAGCTTTTCCATTTGACATTCAAGCGGTTTAATTGTTCCTCGAGCTTTGAATTTGTTTCAAAATTATTCCACTTCTTTGTCTGAGACTTTCCAACTCGAAGGTACGGAATTTACTTGAAATATGAAGAAGGCGCGATACCTTCGCTTTAATGCAAGTGGGATTTATATTTTTGAGAAGTTAACCTCTTTTTCTCTTCATTTACTCTTTTTGTTTTAATTTTTGTTTAAGGGAAGAGAAGACGGAAATCCGGCGTAGAAATGTAAAGCTTGGCTGGGCTAAAAACTACAGAGAATAAAAGTAATTAAAAGGTTCATAATGTGTACATAATTACTGAATTTGAATGTTCAAATTTTTAAATGTTTCAATGTATTTATTTGGTTTATTTTGAATGAATTTTTTTAGGAAAAAACCATTATAAACCAAGCTAGCATCACACTGTTCCGATAGGTATCAGAATTTGACATGCAAACTTGATTAGGTACTAAAAAAATATATCAGCGGTCACATTGTAAAATAATGCTCAGGAGTGTGTGTGTGTGTGTGTGTTTAAATATAGGATAGATTTTTATCCTATTTTTTTTGTTTTTTACCCGTTTTAAAGCAGATTTAAAAGATCTTATGCCTAACCGAAAAGCCTTCCCTTTCAGAAGGCTAGGAATCAACTGAATAAAAAAAGCTGTGAAGCTAAGATATTACGATGAGATAACGTGGTATTTTTCTCAATTCATTGCTTAAAATGAAATCTCAACGTAATTCCGGCCTTTTCGCAGGCATCTCATTGTCTACCATGGAAAAATATAAAAGAATAGGTAGGTTTACTAGAACAGGAAAACACAGTCACGCTAATTAGGATGTCAGCTCCGCAAATAATAATCCTGAGCTCATTTCGTATGCGGTCCGTTCCCGCAGCCGAAAAAAATATCTTCGCATTTTTTAGACAACGCAATTACAGGAGTGTTTACTTAATGCCGGGTCGAGTTGAGGGAAAACATATACGACAGCGTTTTTAATTTCGTAACGGGGAGCTAGGGCCGCGTTCAGGTCGGGTCAACATTATTAAAGCAATTAACATGTACGGTAATGCGTGACGGGGTGAGTTGCCATTTACGGTGACAAAGTGTAGGTGTCTCTCGCGACGTGACCTTTGGAAGGTGATTCCAATACAATAGACAAGGACTGTTTTCAGGTCAAGGTTCGTATCGATGTGGCAGGTTTGTGAACTTGAATTTTTCTAGCGTTCATGCGGGGTTTGAAAACTGTCTTATACAAGGTGTAACGTAAAAGTTTAGTAATACCTACTTAAAGGTGTTCTTTGACATGTCAAAGTAAACCACTTCTAGAACACAAGTTTGCTAAATTCGAGAAAGAAAATATCGAATCTCCATAGAAAATTGATCACGTGACTAATTATTTTGTATAGTTTAGTTTAGTTTTTGGATTTTTTTTTTCTCGAATTTTGCAAACTGTCACAAAAGTTATTCACTTTGACGTGTAGAAAGAAGGACACCCTTAAGTATTAGATACTACCTTTCTGTTACACCTTGTATAAGTAGCTCAAAAGTTATTCTGGTGAAGTAAAATCTTTTTTTTAAGTGTTGTAAGTTAGAAAGATAGATGCTCTACTACGGCTTCTCAGTTCCTCATTCTTTATGAACGATTATATTTTATCTCTATATAAAAGCAAGGATTCCTGCGATCTCTCTTAACTATAAAGTCTAGAGCTACTATAACTAGATACTATAACTCTAAGACAAAGATCAGGCTGTCTAGTTACTTAATGGCAGTAGGCTTCAAAAGACGGCTGTAGATTTGTGATCGACGAACAATTTGGCCGCGTCCATCTTAATATAGGTAGGTACTTATATTAAGATGGTGTATCTTGAGGATTACTTACACAAAACTGGTAGTTTAAGCGTAGATTAGCTTGCATATAAATGGAGGGCATTCACCAAAAGCATTTTAAAAAATATTATAAAATTCGTCCGTAATTCTTCACGTGTAATGTAACAGTTCAAATTCAAGCAATACACGCGTTCAGCTCATATTACATGTACCGGACTCATGACGATTTCAAATTATCCCCGTATCCCTAAAATTCCAGTCACGTCGGTAAAATTCCTGTCATCTGGTAACCCTATTTGTGAGTGACTTGAAAAGTACTGGTACCTATCTGAAGAAGTACAATTCAGAGATGTTAGTAACTCTTCCATTTGAAGAGGCCGGCTAAGCATTAAATGCACGATCGTGGTGGATCAATAGAAACGCTCATTTTGTTTTATTTCACCTCTTGAAGGCTTCCGAACCCTTTCGAGAGTATTTGCCTACATTTCTATACGAGTATACGCTAGTGGGAGAATTAGGTACCTACTCGTATGTTGGAGGCAAACAGAACGAGCTGTGAGAAGAATAGATTTAGTAATTAGTTGCTATGCCAATATGTGCTTGCCAATCTTTGGTTTCACGCACTTAGGTATTGAGTTAGTAAATACGAGCAGGTACAGGTTCAGTCTTTGTTTCATACTACAAATCTATTGGGTCCTATACCTATAGGTCTATAAACTGTACTTGTTTAACTTGCTCCATTTACTTTGGTGAATTAAATTGAGAAGGTAGGTAAGGTAGAGGCATTTATTTGTAATACTACTAAGTAGTACCTAATACTGGGTGGGAATAAAATTAAATGCCTAGGTGAAGCTAGTTACTTAGGGCTAAGGGTTAGTTTACCTTAGAAGTTAGATATTAGATAGAAAAGTCCTAGAGTGGAAACCGTTATAGGTTGACCATGACCAGTCCACTTCTTCCGCCTAAATTCTGGATCGATAACATAATAATATACGATAAAAGCACACAATATCAGATTGATCATGACTTAGATGGCAAAGTAAAGTAAAATTTAATCCAAGTACTTCATTCCAAGTAAGTACCACGTACTTCACAGGCTCGGTGATTTTAAATGGCGACGATGATGAAAAGTAGTAACCCCTGACAAAGTGTATGCAAAAGTTCATAATCATCTGTTGAGTAGGTAAGGCCAGCAAACGTAGCAAACAAACACACTTTCACATTCATAATATTAGTAAGGATTGGACGACTCTAGGGCTCCAGAGAGCCCATTGCCTGGTAGGCTGTATACAGGCAGAGTAATAATTCACAACGTATCGCACGTAGGGCCCACATCTACAAGTCTACCATAGATAGCCCACATAGATAACTACCGCATTACGAGATCCTTGTCCCGAAAAAGGCACCAAAGTTGCGTGGACAGAGCAAAACATTCCCAATTAGCTATAATAAAGGTTAAGCCTCGACGCGCCTAGCAAATGACCCAATGAAAGCGAATTTTTGCATGTACAAATTTACCTACATAATTTCGATCCTTTTCGTGGTGTGCCTCGAAAATCCTGGGTCCGTACAATGACTTCTTAAGTATAGCGTGCCTAAATTGGATCGCATTTTTGTCTCGCTCTGTCGGTCGGTAGAGTAAAAACCGAGACAAAAGCTAACATGATCCTATTCAGATTCGCCTAAGAGCTCGTAGACTTGATTGTGAAATCTGTAGGAGATAACCGTTGTTACCTACACTCGCGAAAACACCGTCTACGCTTATTCGCAAGTAGCAGATTACCATGTCAAAAGAATTTACGACCTTTACCCCTGTTTACACATTTTCGCCAGCGCTTTATAACGCCGAAAAACCTAGCGGGAGCTTGGAAGTTTATTACGAAATTCATACATAATACCAACCTGTTCGTAGGCGTGGCCAAATGAGGAAACTAAAAAATTTTTGATTAAGACTGTCAGTGTTATTCGGGAAATTCGATGGTGGCTCCTCTAGTCAACTTTGGATAGATAAGTTGGGCGCACAGTACGAATTGAAGAGGTGCGCTTGAAACTTGCCATGTCTAGCTAACGCGGGAATTTCCTAAGTGTCTATTAGTTTTGCAAAACTAGATCGGGCAATGTGCGCTTTTGCAAAACTGAGTGCAGTTGTGCATGTGCATAGTGGATCTCTCTGCCTGAAATTAAAAGAAAAGTGGACCTACTAAGTATACCTACTCGTACCTAAGTATTGTATGGGATGGTTGTAGGCTCCTTGTCAATCACGTATAAAATTTAGTTTTATTTTGTTTGTTTTTTTAGATTACTTTACTTTAACAAAACTTAAATCCGGGTTCGTAGGCCACCCAATTCGTAGTACCTACCTTCAGAGCCCAGAAAATAATTTTAGCAATGACGGCTTCTTCATCATTGAATAAATATTAAATACTCTGTATTGTTAAGTTAAAAACTAATAATGTTCTTTCAAATATTCACAAGATTTTTCGTACTACCTACGTAAGTGTTTAATTAGTTTCGATAAGATCTGTGGTGCTTCCATCTATGCTTTTATTTCAGAACTACAATAGCACAACAATTTATTCATTTCAAAGAAGCGCCATCTATCAGAAAACCAAACACACCTCAAACTTCGAATAGATGGCGCTGAAACTGTTAATTTTTAGGAACGCAGCCATAATGAAAACAATGATTGGTCAAAATTTTCAGACTGTTCTCTCTACGCAAATATCAACTGATTCTCAGCTCTGATTGGCCTTATCGTTATATTGGCCTTTAAGATTTAGAATGATTCGTTCAACGCAGAAACTTATCGTACTAGTTGTTACTTCTATCTGAAATGTTTTTTTTTACCATCAATAAAATCCTAAAGTTAGTTATTTTTGAAACACTTTTACGTCCATTCATAAAATTTGTAAACGAATGGTTTTATAATATCATATTTTTTTATATTTCAAAATATTAAAATGAATGAAATGAAAATAAATCAAACTTTGCTATGAAACGTTACGAATATATTGTCAAAATCAAAAAATAGCTGACACAAAGAACAAACCAACCAATTACTGAGTTGCTTGTCATCATTGCCGAAAATTGAAAATAATATTTCGTTTTATTAGTGTTTTTATGTAACAATACCGTATTTATCTGCTTTTGTTCACTAAGAAATCAATTAGCTGTTATAGCAATGAGTTCTATCGGAACAGGTGTAAGTATTTACCAGACATAACCATGCATCGTTTTTTAGGGTTCCTTTCTGGCTTTACACTTCCGTGTATTGGTCAAAAGTAGCTTTTTTAACAACATTAACTTACTGGCCGACTAAAACAACTATTAAACCCACGAAATTGTCATATCTATTGATTCATCTTTTCGCTTCACATTTACAGTATGATCTCTCGGCTTCACAATTCTCTCCCGATGGCCGGGTATTTCAAGTGGAATATGCAGCGAAAGCCGTAGAAAACTCCGGCACAGTCATCGCTCTTAGAGGAAAGGATGGAGTGGTGTTTGCTGTAGAAAAGCTCGTTACATCAAAACTGTACGAACCTGGCGCTAACAAGAGAATATTCCATGTTGATTCCCATGTTGGCATGGTAAGTAATCTTATGTGTTAGTTTACAAACATATCACCATCTGGCAGTGGTCTCTCCTAAGAAATACCACAGCACAATCTTCTGAGTACGACTAGAAATGCACCAATCGATTTAAGGGGGATGGAGGAAGCGGTAGACCCTTCCCCTAAAAGGGGTAAGTTCCGGAAACCCCTCCCTTCCAGAGATATGATTGAAATGCATTTCTAAAGTTGAGCCACCACAAAAACCTTGAATTAAAACTTGCCTATTATTAATTGAAACATTTGATCAATTCTAGGCTGTAGCTGGTCTCATCTCAGACGCAAGACAGATTCTGGAAACAGCTCGTACCGAAGCCTCAAACTACAGATCCCAGTATGGAACCCCAGTCCCTTTGAAGTATTTAACTGAGCGAGTTTCCATGTACATGCACGCATACACACTGTACAGTGCTGTCCGTCCCTATGGCTGCTCGGTGGTTATGGGAACATGGACAGATTTTGAAGGACCTCAAATGTACATGCTCGATCCCAGTGGTGTTTCCTTTGTAAGTATACTTTTTTAATGCCCTAAATATTATCCAATCTGCAACTACACAAGCATGCTCCATCCAAGCAATCTTTTTTTATTCAATGATAGGCTTGCATTTTACTGTCATCTTGCCTGATTAAGCAATAATGCAGTCTATGAATCTAAATATTGCTTACCATCAGGCCAAATGGCAGTCAAACGCAAGCCTATTGCAGAATAAAAAAAAATAGATCTTTGTAATTTGGGTGCATCTTAGCTACTAAATATTATGTATGAAAATTGGTTTATTGCTTGATCTGATCATTCCACATTGGACTCCATTGTCCAATGTAAAATGATCAGATCATAATTTTACAACACAATTGCTAATTTTACTGTACTTCCCAAAAATTGAAATCAAAACTCCTTTGACACTGCTAAACCAATTTACAAAGCATAAACTTTTCTCCAATTGCCCAGGAGAGTAATATATTTTCCTACATGACAGATTCATAACATAGTTCTTATGCCATAATGTTTTATGTATGTTTTCAATATAAGTATATTGATATTGTTTGTTTTCATTTTTCCAGTCGTACTTTGGATGTGCAGTGGGTAAAGCAAAGCAGGCCGCCAAGACTGAAATTGAAAAGCTAAAACTGGCTGATCTGACTGTCAGAGAACTAGTGAAGGAAGCCGCAAGAATGTAAGATTTTTTTGAGCAATCTCTGTTATAAGCTATTTTTAAAACCTGGCAGAGAATTTGCATGCAAGTTTTGATCTGGAAATGTATGCAAATTTTGATCATAACATTTGACAATATTGTTTAGCCAATCTCATTTTGTTTTTATGATGTAAAATGTTGTGTTATCACATTCAAGACAAACATGATATTTATGTTGCATGTGACTTGCAATTTTCAGTCCAAGAGTATTGAGATAGTATTGTTGGCTCTCTGCAAGAAGTCATTAACTGCCAGGCGTCATGCAACGCACATCAATCACACTTGTAACAACTTCTCGAAAAATAATGTGATCGAAACTAGTTGGAGTATCAGACTTAATAGGATGTGAGCGTTCTCGTTTTAATTTTGAACAAAAAAGTGCCATAAGTACGTTAGTTTTCAAAGCGAAACAGGGACTTTTTGTAGTTAACAACTACTTGCACCAAGCTGACGGTATAGATAGGTTGACTTGAAGCTCATGCCATTGCTTCTGAACCTATATTCTTGCTGCGGCTATAATCTTCCTAATAACATATCACTTATTTTCAAAATCTTATTCTTTCCAGCGTGTACATAGTACACGACGAGCTGAAAGACAAGCAATTCGAGCTGGAGCTGTCCTGGGTGTCGAAGGGCACTGGGGGTAAGCACGAACTGGTCCCACCGAATATCGCCTTGGAAGCAGAAACGCAAGCGAAGCAGGCGTTGGCAGATATTGAAGACAGCGATGAGGCAGATATGTAGGGATAAGTTGTTTACAATAAATTTTAATTTGTATTATTGGATGTTTTATTTGCCTGCCTCATGCACTCAAAACTGTAAATCAACTGAGCTACTTGGTACTGCAGATAAACCTAAAGAGAAAGATGGAGAACGACAAGAACGCCACTTTACTGGCGGCGCTGCGTTAGGCGGGAGTCCGTCGCGGGCGTCCGCGACGGGTTAAATTTGTCCGCGACGGGAGCACGGCGCGGGTCCCCGCGACGGAGACCCGTGTCGTGCTCCCGCTTAACGCAGCGGACGCCCTTACTACGTAAAGATTCCATTTACATTCGATAGGTGGCGCTGTTCCATTTCTCATACATTTTGTTTACTATTATAGTTGTCACAATATAAGATGCCCGCTAAGACACTTGAGAAAGACCGTAGAATGTAACTTGGAACGCTTTTCGCGCATACTTTATGGTAGCATGTTATGTCAAACTCTCAAAAACAGTTATGTTCTCAGTCTTCTTTTTTCAAATATTAGTGTTGTAACTTGTAACCAATTAATTATTATTGAAATGACAATAGCTCAACTGACGATTTTGGCTCATCATCCGAAGAAAATTATTGAATGAAGATTCAATCACTTTCGTTTTTTCTTGTTTATTTGTGATTGAATGAATGTTATTGTAACTAAAAATATTAAATAAAAGACAAATTTCGTATCATTTTAATATATGTACCTATAATATTCAAGTTTAAGTTAAATTTTCGAATCGTAACCTTAATCCAATGTAGGTACTTTACAATACAAAATCAAATGGATCAAATAATACAAACTTGAATTGATTTATCGTGAGTATCGAGTACCGAGTCGTATGGTGACATCACTAGTTACGTCGCAATGACAAACGTCATAACGGGCATCTTATTTTGTGATGATTTTACTATATATTATTTTACACACACATAGTGATGACACCGATGATACTTAATGAGGCGTAAAGATTTAGTTCCAAAAAGTACAATAGAAGGCGTGGATTCGTTTGAACTAGCTGTCATATCACTTTTGGGCCAATTGGCGACGCCTTTCTGCCTAATACTAAAATATCTAAATTTCAATGATCATCATCATGGTCCTTCCACCACTTTTTCGGGCGTGGCGAGGGTTGATATCTATGGGGTTGGCTCCCCTTTGCCAAGGCTGGGCGCCACAGGTCTAAACGTCAATGACATTGACACAAAAATAGGTCATTCAAGTACAAAACATGTTGCAGCCTTTCCAATAAAATGTTTGGCAGTTTCCTGTCTGATTTCCAGATAGTAGATCAGTGGACATTAAATACAAATCATGTCAACGTATTTTTTTATGAAAACAAACATTGACATAATTATGGTAATTTTACCAAAGTTGATACTTACTACGCCACTTAGCAAACCAAACCAAACCAAACCAAACTATTTTTTTTTAAAACGCCTCATTCATAAATTATGGTCCTTTTTGTTTGTAATTTCTGGTGTGAACAATATAAAGAGTTTATCTATCTATACCTTCTTTATCCCACTGTCGAATATAAGCCTTTCTTGCTGTGCTATCTGCCTACTACACTAGTAGTGTCCAGATTCAACCCTTTACTTATTTTAAAGGAAGGAAAATAAACCAGTTGCGTGGATTCATCATTATTTGTATTGTCAGTTTATGTGTTTTATATCTCACAACATTTGCAGACATCCTAAGTACAAATTATACAAATTTTTTAACCAATTATGACTCAAAATATTTATAAAATGTACAATAATTCAATATAATCTCATTCGTTTTGAACTTATACATTTAAATATTTACAAAATATTACTTAGATCTGTTAAATTGTATACAATATGGATATTTAAGATTACAGTGATATAAATACATAAAAAATAAGGAGAACTAATTGTATTTACAAGATTTAGATCATAGCTGAGGCCACTGAATAAGCTTCTCTTCAATCCGTCTGCGGGGTTACTCTGGGGTACAACTGAAACAATGCAATAACATCAAATTAGGGTCATGTTAATAATGTTAAAAAAAATTTACACAGGTAATAAATCAGCTGCCCATACATTTTGTAAAGTGTCAATGACCTTTTTCTAAAGAGCAGTTAATTATAAGTTTCTGAGACTTCAGGGTCGGTTCCATTGAAGAAGTTATTTATGATTTTAACATGTAATTCGCTTTTTTCGGCTGCGAGTGTTAGCTTGCGACTGAATGGTGACACCACACCACCAGCGACAGAGAACTCGTTATTAGAGATTAGGACAATGTCAGTAGAGACTAATTCGTTGAAGACTATCATAAGTAGAGGCTAACAAATTGTCAGTTGGAACTAAGAAGAGTAATGCAAAGACTGCTGGTCACAGCGTACTCACCCCGAGCAGGTTCCGCGGCACGTATCCCTCCTGCTGCGCCCGGTCGCGGCTCCACCACCACTCGCGCTCGTGGTCGTCTCCCTTGCGCGCCACCTGCAGCCGGTCGCCGCTCGCGAACGACAGCTCGTCGCTCCGCGCGGCTGTGTACGCGAATACTGCGTACACTATGCCGTTGTTCATTATACCCAGCTTCTCTTGAACGCCTGGGAGGTAGAAAACGTAAGAACATAAAAACGTGTGGTTAATTGGTTATGAGCGCTTCTTTTCTCGGTAGGCAAGGTCGCATTCGCTATTTTTATCTTTTATTTATTCAACCTAAAAAACTAGACAGTTCTCAATCCGACTGATTTTTTCGTATACTTTTTAATATAGTACAAAAATCACTAATAAGCATCTTTCTTTTTTTATTCTGTGTTATTAGCGTCATTTTGAGGGCCAATTTTTTAAGACTCCGAGACCCAAGACTTGTGGATTAGTTCGGGCACAGATTAGACCATAGTTACTACGTTAGTAAAGTACTACTCACTGTAAAGATACTCGGAGCAGCCGTCGAACCCTTCCTCGTCCTCTTCGCACTTCTCGGCCGCTGTCTCGTGGTCGGACAGCGTCGTTGCGAATATACACGCCCCTGGAAATAACAACATACATATTGGGTATTATTTTAATGCCTATGAATGTGAGCGTGTTTGAGTGTGTCCACGTAATCTCTAAGCACGTTAACCCAGTTGCTCCTACTTTGTCATAAAGTGGGGTACTACTGCCAGATTTCTGTAGGACTTATGTATAATCTTTATTTATAAAAATGAATCTCTATTTCCCTTGGTCATCGCATCACGTTCAAACGGATGGAACAAATTCGCTAACTATTTTTTTGATGTGTTAATTATTGTCAGGAGAAGGTTCTTATGAAAGAAAAAATTGAGAAAGTTCAGTGGAACATTAGAAAATTAAGATTTAGTTAAGACAGGACTATGTCTGTCGGGACAGCTAGTATCTAATAAAACCTCTCGGTGTCAGGACGCCTTTTTGCAGTGCTCCATATCAGTGTTGGTAAACAGGTCATATGATTATTTTTTTTATTTAATACGAATTTTAGATTTATGTGTTTGTTCAGGTTGTTTTATTATGTAAAGTTCAATGATTTTTTCGCCAGCTGTATTTCACTAGTTAGCACTAATTGCAACTTTTCGCCACCAGTCTTCATATCTTCGGTAGTATAGTGGTAAGTATCCCCGCCTGTCACGCGGGAGACCGGGGTTCGATTCCCCGCCGGAGAGAATCTTTTTGCACTTTTGTATTTTTTCAGTTGAACTCACTAGACTCAATATTCAATTTAGGTTCATTTTCATTTAGTTCTACGATTTTATAGATTTTTGCCGACGGGATTTTTTGATTGGGGGTTTTTCTCAAAAAAAAGGGGAAATTTGCTGAAGCCATTTACCTGATTTTGTAATTTTTCAGAAATGTTTGGAACCCAATTCTAAAACAAGAATTTCGAATATGAAATCAGTCTAGAGGCTGTCAAGATAAAAGACTGATTGTCGCAAAAAAGTTCTCGCTAGATCTACTGTCTACTGGCATAAATTGCAACTTTTCGACGCAAGTATTCATATCTTCGGTAGTATAGTGGTAAGTATCCCCGCCTGTCACGCGGGAGACCGGGGTTCGATTCCCCGCCGGAGAGAATCTTTTTGCATTGTTTTTGAATTTTTCATATTCAATTTAGCAGATTTTATTTATTACGCTTAGTCCTACAACCCAATTGAGTTTTGACTACATCTACAACAAAATTTGCTGTAAGTCAAAACTCAACTTAGTATTTTTGTATATGTAACTTTCTTGTTTTGAAAGTTTTGCCATATTGCGTTTTTATTATTTTTTTTTTGTTTTTTATTATTATGTATTAGTTCATATCCTATTTTCTCAGTTCATACCATTATCGACGAGGAATTTGACCATAGCCAAGTTGTTGCAAGAAGCGGCGCAGTGCAGCGGCGTCCAGCCGTCCGAGTCCTGCGCGTTCACATCGCAACCCAGCTCCACCAAGAACCTGGAAATAGATTTTTTACATTTTTATTCACAGCATCACGAAAATAGTACTAATACTAAGCCCGACCACGATATTTATGTTCATCAAGTCAAATAGTAGACAAACATACAGCTTCTAACTTCTTTTATCGCACCCATCTTTGGATAGGTCTTCTTTTTAACAAAGTAAAAACTAGTCTCCTGTTAGTTTAGTAAAGTAGGAGCTAGTTGGAATGGGAATGTATGTATTGTATTTGCTTATGGGAACGCCTAAATGGCTTGACGGGTTTTAGGATACAAGGTTTCATTAAATTCAGAGTGCCATAAACAGCCGAGTGCATTCTGCAGTTGGGATTTTATTTTTAACACACTTTTATTAGTTTCACCTGTATGTTTGTAACAAACCCTTTTGGACTCGATTTTGCCCTACTTTGAACAATCAGATTTAATTCAAACTTTGCGAACCTGTCAAAGACCGATGACAATGCGTGTTTTATAGTTTTTTTTCTTGATACAATTTTACTTGTGTTGTTGCTAATAATTCTATGTCGTCCTTTTTATTGGTATTTCAGTTTTTGTATTATAAACTTACTTGACGATTTCAAAATGTCCCGCGCAGATAGCGTTGTGTAAAGCTGTGATCCCCTCGTCATTTGCAGCGCTTGCATTCTGCACCTGAAAATATTAAGAAAAAAAAATATATAACTTTTAGACATTAATCATTTTGTGAAACCCTTTTAAATAAAAAAAAAACTATAGGAGTAAATCCCTGATTGCATGCTGTCTAGTTTTCGTGAATTGCACTCCTTGTTGGCAACACCACTACGGCATTTTAGCTTACCAAATATTTTAAATAGGTAAGGTTGCTATTTACCTGTGTTGCCGTTTTCTTAACAAGCTCTAACTCTCCTTCCAAACTGGCATCCAACAGTAGCGCGAGGGGATCAAAGCTCACGCGCCTCGTCAGCGGCGCTTTCCGCCCTTGCTTCAGGTTACCCTTCTTCCGCCTCTCCGGAGGATCCTCTTGGGAATCCTGACTCAACGCCACAGAACTAATCTGCTCTGTTATATCTGACACTACATTATCTCTACTCTCTTCACTTGAAACACTTTGAGCTCTATCCACTTCGTCTTTCCTCTTTAGGCCATTCTCGTTAGGCATTTCGTTGTTCATATCCATTTCGGGGAATAGAAAAGCTGGTGGCATTTCGATTCTTCGGTTAATGCTTACGCTTACACCGTTCTTAGAGCTAAGGTTTCTTAGTTTAGGTTGTTGTTCGCTCATCGGTGGTTTTCTTATGGTGAGTGGGCGAGCTTTAATGATCATGTCGTTGTTATCTTTTTGTGGTTGAGATTCGTCGCTGGAGTCGGGGATGGGTATGGCGGGTAGGTTTTCAGTGGATTGATTGAAGACTGTGTCGGTGTTTGCCGATTGTCGAGGTGGCGTCTGAAATTTGAGAATGTTAGGTTTAGTCAATTTGGAAATCAGGATAATTGATTTTGAAATTTGGTAATATGTATTTTGAAAGAGTTAGTTTCTAGAGTATTTTTCCAATTATGTACATAATTTGAAAGTGTACATACTATTAATTTTTTTATTACCCTACTTTTACGAATACTTTTCTGATCAGACACAAATATGCATGATTTTTTGATGATTTTTTACTGGTGCTATGGTTCAGAAGTGGGATAATTTTTATTAGTAGTCTGTATACAAACCTTGATTGTTGGTTTCGGTGGTAACGCTGGCTTTGGCGACTTATCGGTACTAACATCGGGCGTCGACAGAGGAGTACTAGCGCTCTGCGGTGGTGACAACAGAATGCTCTGCGATGATGCATTCTGGCCATTGAACGTACTTCCACTGGACGAGAGCCCGGACGCAGTGTTTCTAATCTGCTGTTGAGTATTTGCATTACTAGCTACATGATTTTGATTGATGGTTTGAGTCTGAACGGTCTGAGGTTGAACGGGTTGGATCTTTGTGGATGAAGTCTGGTAAATGGGTGATGGTTTCCCGCTTGATACCTGAACCGATGTGGGTGCTACACTCGATACGGGCTTCTGGAATGAATGATGATGATATTTACATGTGTGCTGTGATGGATGAATGACAAAACAAAACGTAAAATCTATGATGGGTTTCAAAAGTCGAAAGTCTACGTAAGTCACTTGTGGTTTATGTCTTACAACAATGTTACCCATCTTTTACAAAAAACAATGATTAAAATGATGACAAATACTAATAAGACACATTCACCAACTTGAAATACATCCTCAAGTTAAAGTTCACGCTAATTAATCTATAATTATGAATGGAGTTTAAAAATGGATGGAGGTTAAAAATTTATTCAATCAACTCTCCATCAATGAAGTTTCCAAATATATCATGGCTACTTTACAGTGATATGCATGAAGTTTTGAGCTACCAGATGTGAAAGGATTTTGATTGATAAAAGAATCAGATGTTAGTAGTAAAATGTTATTGAATAGAATTTAACAGCAACTCACCCCAAATCCCAATGAAGTACTGCTGGTAGTGTTTGTAGAACTTGTCTTGACAGATGGCTGAGATATACCGCTTCCTTTTGAAGCTTCATTGCTCTGACTATTTGTACTTATTCTAGAATTTTGCTGATATGCATGGTTTTCTTTCCCGTCCTGATTACACCGACTGGAAGAGTCGGACTTCTGTAACTGATATGCATCTTGCTGATATGTGGCTTCCGTTTGACTAAGTGGTGTCGCTAGACTTTTGTTCACAACCGAAAGTGGGGTTGAATGCACGGTCATATGGTTTACATTGATAGCATTCTTCTCATCGTTGTTTTTACCGTTTACTTCAGGCTTATTTTTACCGTTTGTACTCTGAGGAAACTTTGTATTGTATGGCAATGTTTGGTACTTAGGATCTGACTTGCTGGCGGCAAATTCAGGCAAGAACTCTTGCTCGTTTATCTTTAGTTCTTTACCAGTTTGGTTGCTATTAGAACTGCTAGTGCTGTTAGGACTGTATTGAGGCTGTTTCAAGTAATCCTGGTACTTTTGGTCCAACATTTTTTGGTCGTACGCATTGCTAATTCCCTGTTGTACGTGACTAAATCCGTCGTGTTTGTTTTGATATTGCTGAAACTGGTTTTCTTGTAGGCCTTGTGAGTGAGGATACCCGTTGTACAGTGGATTTATCATGGGCTTTTGCTGCAGATAATGAGCTTCTTGCTGGGTCAAATGCGTTTGTATGTTGTCACTTTGTGTGAACTGTTTTAATGGCACGTTGTTTTGTATTACGTTCTGCTTATTAGCCTGAAAAATCAGAAGAAAATTTTTATTTATACCGGCATTACCGGCTTGATTTTGCTTGGCAAGTTTTAAAAGTTTTTTCTCATTTACTTTTCGACTTTTCGTCTCTTCCCGCCCGCTAATTTTGAATACTGACATTGACATTTGATAGACAAGAGACAAGACACTCAAATCAACCAAAACCGGAAGTCATTTTCTCTATATGGTCTACTGTAGTTTTAAAAATCAATAACAGATTCAAAATAAAATTGATAAATAGTCAAAACGATTATTAATCAAAAGTGCTAATGAAAATGACTAGGTAAATAATCGTAAGTAGTGACACTAGTACTTAATGGCCTTAATCATATTCACCTGAAAATTTGCATTATGGTTAACGCTCTGCGCATGTGGGACATGATTGTAAGGCTCCACGGCGACAACATTGCCCCTGGACTGCTGGTTCTTTGGTTGGTTCCCGCCGGCGCCAGCTGGGTAGTTGGGCAACTGTTGCATAGGCGTGGGATTGTTTGTTCTGGAACATTAAAACAACAGACTTATGATTAACTCACAGACAGGTGGGACAGTATAATTTTTCCAATTTATTCAGCCACGAAACAACATTGCTGTTTTAGATTGAGAGGCGTTTTTTAATATATGTGATGAGCGCAGTGCAGTCTTACGCAAAGTTTGAATAGGATGACAGTTACACTGTCGTCTCGATACGTAAATGTGTTCAATTGTGTACATTATAATGTATCGAGTTGTATAAAAAAAAATTAAATCAGAAGGTGCTTTTAAGCTATTAATGTCGCGCGCAAGCTGAAATCAGAAGATTCATGCCGCGCGCCGAATGCCGCTTTTTTATTTAAATTGTGAGATACTTGCGTTTGACCACCATCTCACCTGATAGTAGTACCTACATAGTATCTAAGCAATGATGCGGACTACGACTCGAAGACATTTTTGTGAGACTGCTACCCGTCCTGTGGTTGCTTACCTCTGTTGCTGCGGTTGTCTATGCGCCACAGCCAGTTGCCGGTTCAAAGCTCGTTTCCTAAGGAGCCTCGCTTGCAGCTCCGAAACTCGACGGTCGATGCTCCTCATCTCTTCTTGCCTCGCGCCCAGCGCCGCTCTTTGGGCAGACAACCGCCCGTTCTGTTGCTCGTTCAGTTTGTTGCGGTACTGAAATAGACATTGTATACAATGTTAATAAAAATGATTCCTATTTAGAAGTCAATAAACAAAATTTGATCGATAAATAGGTAGATCCTATTCCTATTGATTTGACCTATCTTTTACAAAATGTAGGTACCTAACATTTTGTAAAAGATTTGCGAAAATAAGTTCTAATGACATACCTACCTACCTAAATATTATCTTTAAAATGTAGGTCAACTAAATCTTCATTTGAATTTAGAGGTATATTTCGGTAAAATACAGGGCCCATATTACATAACGCGGTAAAATAAAAGAAAGTGTTAGACAATAATGGCACGATAACGTCTACATTTATACAATTACGGGTTGATTTTGTAAGCTCCAAAAAGAGAACAAATCTTCAGAAACAAAAGTTGCAGACCTTTCAAGTAAAGCGTAGGCAGATCATACCCACTGTCGGCTCAAGTCGCATCTACTGTCGGCTACAAGGGCCGTCAGGGATAACAGTTACCAGAAAACTATTCCCACCATTCACCACCATTTATTTTTGACCTACATCTTATTCTACAAATATAAAGCCACATTTTATAACCGTTAAGATTCGTCATAAAATTGCGAACACAATAGCTGCCGTCACATTACTCTTTCTGTTTGCTTGACTAGGAAATATACCGGAAAATCCTTTAGCGTCCCACAATTGTATAAACTGTAAACAGTAGGTAGATACGAGTAGATACATAATGGCAACCCTACCCAGTCATTAGATCCCCGATTTATCTGACCACTACCACTCTTGAGCCGATTCCATTCCAATGACTTTTTCCATGTCAGCGATTTTCCGGTGAACATTAAGAATGATTTGTTTTATTTTTTTCCATTTCGTGTGTGGTTTTGTTGGAGGATAAATAAAAGAAATATCGTTATGTATCGAATAGTTGCTAGCCTAGTTTTTGTGTAGCCACGAAAAGGTAAGCCTACTGTAATAAAATATCGGTACCAAGTTGATTGATAGTCCTAATATTTTTGTACTAGCCATAGAAATATTTACAGTTAGGTGCTATTAACATAAAGACGTCCAAAAAAATTTGAAAAAATACCAACGCTTTGGTTTCCCCTCAGGAAAAATAAAACATGACGACGCTTTCCTTAAATAAATATGATATTCCCATCAGCAAACTCACTAATTATAGGCACAGCAAGGCTTTTGTAAGTACCGGGAAAATGTTTTCGAGTTTTCTTACGCATTTTCCCGACAAATAAATAGCTTCGTTTTATCTTTGTAGGTACTAGTTGCACCCCGTGGTTACGTCTGCGGGATGGTGATGTGATTCCAATACCTAAACTTTTACATTCCAAATTTCATCATAATCGGTTTAGTAGTCACTGGACACGTGGTTAAAAACATTGACACGTACTTATTAATTTTTGCATTTATAATATTAGTAGCAAGTAGGATGTAACCTGCTTATAAAGTAAGTCGTTTTCTAG
Organism: Alcis repandata; assembly: GCA_949125135.1. Lineage (NCBI taxonomy): Eukaryota > Metazoa > Arthropoda > Insecta > Lepidoptera > Geometridae > Alcis > Alcis repandata. The sequence goes on along the minus strand of OX421235.1, from coordinate 5,537,633 downwards.
TCAATTGTGCTTAGATAGAGTACCTCAATAAGGTACGTGAATCCCTAGGTACGCATGAAGTGAGGTAGGTTGATGCGTAGCGTGCTGCCTCACCTAGGTGAGGTGAGTCCCACCCAAGTACCTTCATCAAGTAAAGTCAGCAACCTCGAAAGGAGCTCGCAACGTAACTTTCATCTCCGAGGTAATTCCGTAGATTGGCGCCGTAAATTAGGAGAACGAGGGAATTAAGCAGCTAAAATCCAAAGTGAGGTTATTAATCTTCGGGAGATATGCCGTCCCGGCATTGGGATAATGACAGGACAGGCAACAACAGTATTGGGACCGTTTTGTTATACAGTAAGACCAACTTTTCAGTGGAGTTGGATGCGGAGCCACCATCGTACTTCCTGACAGGTGTCCGTAAAAATTTAGTTCCGTGATTTGGTCAACTTTATAAATAAGTTGGTATGTTGCACTTATCTCCATAGTAAGTAATAAGTTTACTGGATGTTTTATGGGGTAAGCATAAAATTATGCTGAACGCCACAAAACAATGTCAACTCTCATGAGCGAATATAATGGCCTTTAATTTATAATTCTGAATGCTTTACATTTGTTTTAAGTATCTGGTTTATGTGCCAGTTAATCAAAACAAGGCAAAGTCATTATATGTCCCTATTATTTACATGTGAAAAAACATAAATAGCTTTATGTACCAAAAATACGATTACAATAATACAATTCTGACAATCTCAATCTTCAGAAGTTACCTAACTACAGTAAGGAGCACCTACAGGGTCTTACTACTTCTGTCTATTCTGTGACAATCCCGTCGGATTTCTGCTAAAGTTCAAAGTTCGAACACCAAACCAGTGAGCACAAAAATATCAAACTACCCGTCTCCTACAAAAGTTCGGAGGTTGACGTTTCACCACTTATAAAAAGGTAATCGAGTTGCGTAAACACCAAACAGTTTCTGCAAGTTTCAAAGTCGGCAAAAAGGTTAGAAAAGGGCCAGTTTACTAAACATTTTATATATAAGTATATAGTTACGTGTACAGGTACCTACATAGCGATACTTGGAAACGGGATAGTATTTGGTACAAGTAAATAGTATAATGCGATTTAGAGCTGTCATCTCATACCGACCTTTTACCCTCGTCCCAAATAGATATCAGAAGCGGAATATTTCGACCACTTTTCACCACACTCTACATTAAAGTCCATTCACATTTTATTTTAACACCTCTGCAAAATCGTACTTCAATTTGAGTGAGACCATTAATAATCACGATTCTACTCGTTTCTTCACTTCTATCAAAGGAGGATCCAAAATTCCAAATAGAATAAATAGAATTTGAAAATAGAATCACTTTTACCGCGAAAACACAGATTAAAAATGAGGTTTGTTAGCGAACCTTGACATGAATAAGTACTCGTAATACACCTACTGAACAAAATCACGCATGACTTTGAGACCGAACTAAACTCCGCTTTTAAATTGTTTGAACGTGGAATTTAAAAGTTTTAAGAGTTTCACGCGTTTTTGTTAAGGCACGTTTTCACTGTATTTGTTTGTTATTTTGTTTTGTTTGTCAAGGGACGGATATGCCGGGTGAATGTCGCGGCAGTAACTAAATTGTCGGGTTGCAATCTGAATCAAATGTTGGCATCGCAGCGCGCTTGCGAATTAGTACCATGACGCGATTCGGTTGTTACCTGCAGGGCTGATCGGATTCCTCAGTGCTTAGTTTGTTCTTTGTTGTTGTTTGTTGTGTAACAATAAACAGCAAATATTACAGAACAGGCCAGTATCACTCTGCAATAGGCCCAAGTTTGAAGGCTTTTTAAGACAGATCTAAATTTTCTAAAACTACTGGCATCCTTGTCTAATGGCTTGCAATGATAAAGACAGATAATTTTTAGTTAGTTTAGATCTGTCTTAAAAAGCCTTCAAACTTGGGCCCAATATGATTGTAAATGGTTACCTACCTATGATTTTGTATTTGTTTGGTCTTGAATATGATTTGTTTTTTTTTTTTATATCCTGTGATTTTTATTATAAAAGCTCTCGACACTTCAGTAGCTTAACTACTTAAGTTAAATTAATCCAAAACAACGGTTCCACAGACTCTGTCATTGATTCGAACTTGTAGAATCTATACGCCCACCGCCGCCGATGTGCTCCTGCCTTTAATCATAGTAGTCTATCTAAATGCCTACTTATCATAAAATAGGCTACCTTTTCAAATGATCGGCTAACCATAAAGGCTACCATTACTCACAGTAACAGACACTAAGACGACCTTTACGATCGTAACGCGCGAGGCAGCCCTACTACAAACATTGGTCACCTAATTACCTAACGTTTATCGCCTAGTCCACTATTTAGCCGGATTAGCTCTTGCCAGGGCCGTAACTAACGCACTAATGGTGATTTGACGTCTTTATTTAATGTTCACATCTATCCAGATGAATTACAGTTAATGTCATTGTGAATGGGAGGGCAGTGCATAATTTCAGAAGTGGGATAAGATACGCCAATAAATTTATCAGTGACACGATTTATCGATAGCTATTTGTAGAATGGGTTTATGCAGAAGTAAAACAAAAACTTCAAAAAATTAATCTAATTTATAATTACAGTTAAATATTGTTTAACTTCAAAATTATTCTCAAAATACTAATCTCTAGAAACTAACCTAGAAAACTATGTTACTCGATATCTGCTATAATAGAAAGCTTTTTTATTTATTATTTTAAAGACTTATTTGTCTACTACAAAATATTCAAAAAGAAACTAAGAGATAGAAATGTTTGAAAATCTTAAACTCAACAATAACATTTATCTTCATGATAGGTACTCGCATACAAACTTAACATGAATCCTTTAGATAATAGCAGACTGAATTGAATTTCTTTGTCTACATTTCTAGACTAAATCATAACTTACCTAGACTGGCTCGACTAGACAACGAAGCTTTAGATATGATATCTATATTTCTCACAAAAGATCCAAACAAAATGCCGAAAAACGAGTCTCGTTACGCCTCGCCTCATTATTTCAGTTCACCGGATCAGGTATTGTTTCTCCAATATATCCGAATAGAAGATACGAGGTTCCTGTCTACTATTCCTCAAGTAGGAAGCTAAAAATATTTCTACAAATAAGGGTGTATTTTGAGAGTGAGTTAAAACAGTCTTCTATGAGCTATTCTTTTACGTCGTGCTGAGCCGAGCGAAAATTACCTTTTTTTACCAAAAACAATAAAATAGTTTTACAAATAACGCTATTTACAAAATAGGCTTTATTGGTAGTGTTGTTTTTGCTAACACTCTGAAATACGATCAGGTCAAAGCAAAATCGCTATTTGCCAATAAATAGAAAAAAAATATGACCAAGTCGCTTGTATACTAAGGGTTAGTTTAGTACCCTTAGTACGCAAATTATGTACGGTACGTAAATTTCGTCTTACATCCGTGGGTAAGACGAAATTTTTTGATATTTCGTCCATGGGCGTTGGACGCGCAAGTGGTTTGAACTATTCGGTTACTAATAAAGCTGTAATCGTTCTCAATAACAAGCCCGACGAACAAGTCCAAGATTCTCGACCGATTGCCCGCAACCTACTTGGCTTGCCGAAGCGAGTCACAAATACTGTCACCACGTGGTTACCTTGTAATAGGAGCATTGGCATTCTGCGTTGTTATATATCCGTGGTAGGTATTTATCGGACTTAGGGTCGATACACATCTGACGGAAAATGCGTCGCGTACTATCGCATACTATACTCGACGCACTAGCGCATCATCGGTTGAGTGAACTTGAGTGTGACAGGTTGGATGTTTTATTATACATTTCTCTGTTCTGGCGTTACGCGACCGATTATACGCGACGCATTTTCCGTCAGATGTGTATCGACCCTTAACGTTGAATAAAAATGGGATTTATTGTAAAGTTTGTTATAACTACAGATATTATAACCAGTTTTAGGTAAATTAAACTTGCTGTTATGTTAAAAAATTGGCTAGGTATTAACACAAATTAGTAAAAAAAAATTGGTGGAATCAATTTGCCAGCGTGATGGGATATAGCCTTATCACCCTTCGAGGGTAGACCTGTATCCCAGCAGTGCGAGAATTAAAAGGTTGAGAATGAAATAATAAGTAAAAATTTTCAAAATATGCATAAGGGCGCGCGCGTCTACATATTATTTTACTGTGAATTATTTTGAAAAAAAAAAAGTTTAATTAAGTACTACATAAATAGAAACGGAGATATACTATTAAATTATCATTTAAGTTTTTAAAAATATATGATATTACATTAATAATAAACGTTTCACACTCATACCCTTCTTCGGGACAGTCGAGAATAAAATATGGAGCGTTCCACGCCAAGCCGCTTGCGCTCCACAGAAAGCCCTTGAAGGTGCCTTGAAACGATCGAAACAATCGAAGTGCCAATGCCAACTAAACGAGCATCTCTCCGAAGAACATTCCTACCTACTGAGAACCTAAGAACATTTACACGAAGTGGCGCTCTGCAAATACTGATCGCGAATCGCGGTTACCAACTTAATTAAGATAAAATAAAACCACTTAAGGCTCCCTTCGCGGCTGAAGCAATTTACTTTATGTTAAAGCTGTCTATAGACTGACATATAATATTGTCGACGGATTTTAATTGTTTTTCGTCAAACTGCGATAAAGGTTGTCAGTTTTCGATGAATTTTAATCGAAATTTTCCGTACCGTGACATTTTGTTACAAGCATGATAATCTCCATGACGAAAATATGTATCGCACTGAAAAATATACAAAAATAAGTCCATTGGTAATAAAGGGGGGTTATTACCAACTAATTGGACCACATAAACTCTTAAGCAAAAGTTAACCATTCATTATTTAATAACCCCCCCCCCCCTCTCCTCCCATAACCTACTATGTACAAGGATAGGTTCAATAATCAATAACCCTGTATATACTTTTCAACTTATTCAACTAGGTCTCTCCGTCTGCAGAGAAAGTACAATTTTCTTGATTACGAACTTGTTCCTACGTGCAGCTATCCAGAGACACTTGGCAGTTAGAAACTTTAAATTACACTTTACTAAGGTACTTGCTATTATGAGTTCTCGAAGAAAGAAGTAATTGAATTATTCGTTGCATTCAATTTAATTTTTATTTTTATTTCTAGTCGGGCAATTAATAGATACTATCTACCAAAAACAAAACGTTATTACAAAAAAAAAATATTATAGAGTTTATTATCTTCTCATCCTACCACCACCTGTCCACACTTAAGGCGACAGCGGAAGTAGATATAAAAAAAAAAGAAATTAAGCTAAGATTCCAAGGACAAACCTACTCACTAACAGTCTTCAAATGTTACCTTAGTGACAATACCGACTTAGGACTTAGTAAATAAGTAAGTTCACATAATGCCGATTGGCTAGCCTTGGTCTCAGTATTTTTAGACCGCCTATCGGTCACCAACAATATCGACATTCAACCTTTTTGCTTCGATGATTAAAATCACTTAGGTACGAGTACTATTAGTTAACCTTAAACCGACACTAAATAGCTTGTTGACATTTTTGTTTCTTAAAATCACTTACCATTAGTTCTCTCCTAAGCTTGTCCAGCTCATGTGCCGAGGGCGGCGCGGGCTGCACTCTCCCCCGCCTCAGCTCCTCGAGCTGCCGCGTCAGCTCTTCCACCTTGGCCACCGCCACGGATAGCTCCTTTTCTTTCTCATTGAAAAGCGCTCTTATCGACTCTAAGTCACTGGCTGGAAAGAAAAAAAAACAAAATTGTATAGCTTTATTTCTGGCATTTTTTTTTTCGTGTATCTAGCCAGTGTCATTTATATAACAGAACATTTTGAAATCAAGTAAAGCTGAAGACAAGTCTTAGATTGAAACCTATCTATTTAAGACATGAGAAGGATTTTTCTTTCTTCAATTAATTTAGTTAAATTCAAATTTACTTCCCTAAATTCATTAGTGCTATATCTACAAGTAGGTATATTAGTTTTAAAATAATTTAAAATCAGATTTTCAACGCAATCATTGCCATTAAATTATTTTACCCTTTGTTGGGGAAATGAATTAAAGACTATGAATAAATGAATAAGTCAACTTTAATCTGTTAAATTAAAATTTAGGAAAGACCGTAAAGTAAATCAAAACCTAGTTAATGAAGAGGAGTCTCGTTGTTACCGGCTACCCTATTACTCATTTCTATTTGCGTTTTGACTAATTAAGTGTTTTATTCAAATGGGTATTTAGTGCTATTAATTATCATTAGGGTAATAAACTGCTGTGCTTGAAAGAGTTTCTTATTTAAACATTTTAATAGAGTACTATTATTTTTAGATTAGTGATTATCATAACACTAAAGGTCGATTCACACATATCAGTGAAGCCACAGTTCTGACACAGTACCGGCATAGTGCGAAATATTCTTTCATACATTCTCTATGAACGCATCCCTACTTGTCAGTGTCAGTGACGACACAGTGCTCTCAATGCGTTCATAGATATATGAAAGAATATTTCGCATTGTGCCGGTACAGTGTCGGAACTGTGGCTTCACTGATATGTGTGAATCGACCTTAAAATTGCCAAACTGAGCACAAAAATTGTCAGCTGGATGGACAAGGTAAACTCATGGTAAATTCTTTATTTCGAAAAACTGAAAACCAGGATGATTTTAGACAAAACCAGTACATAACTCAGCTAGTTACAAAACAGACAGTAGTTACTTGTACCTACAAACATTTGCTAAATACGAGACGTTAAAGTTAGTAGGTATGTGTGCTAAGAACCGTCATTTTGACAAACGGTCTTTAGTATCATTTGCGAGCTCAAGTTTTGAGCGAATAACTTTGCAAGTTGCATTAGAGGAAGGTATTCACAAACTTCGAGACGTCATTTGGCGCAAGTTTCGATATTAAAAGTTTTTGCTGCAGTGTGGCGTATACTTCTGGAACTTTTTGGGAATCGTAAAAAACTATTCAATTAACAGTAGAAGTTATTGGTAGGAGTTGTTTTGTATAAATAAACCAAGCGCTTGAGCTACTAGTGTATCTGGCCAATTTATCCCTCCAATGCTAATATTTAAAAGGATGAGACAAAACCCGGAACTTGCAAATGGTGCTCCTTTAGGCAGTGTTGTTACTGTTTCTGAAAGCGGTTACATTAACTCTGCGCTCTTCGTTGAATGGTTAAAGCACTTCATTAAAATAGTGAGGCCCACACTTGAAAAGAAAGTTCTGCTGCTTATGGATGGACATACGACACACTCAAAAAATTTGGAAGCTCTGTGTTTAGCAAAAGGTTATGGAATAATACTGTTACAACTACCAGGTCATACGACAAATCGAATTCAGCCTATTGACGTTTCGTTTTTCAAACCACTGAGCACATATTATATCCAAAGCACAGAAAAATGGTTGAGAACCAATGCTGGGCGACAAGTAACACAATACCAAGTTGCTCAATTATTTGGAGAAGCCTACGAAAGAGCAGCAGTGATTGGCAATATTGTGAATGGCTTCAGAGCTAGTGGAATTTGGCCCATAAACAGACATATTTTTCCGGAGCATATGTTTGAGGCCAACAAATAAAAAGAAACCAAAAGATGAAAAGATTTTTCCTCCATTTAAAAAATGTGAATAAAGAAAAATATTAAAAATTTTCGACCTTTTTTGTACCAAAATACCTAAGCTTGAAAGACACTTTTCATCGCGTTGTTCACTACCTGTTATCTGAAGTGGTTAAAAGTATAATTATGTAGGAAGAAGTTTAGTATATTTTTATAGGAAAAACATGTCTACAAAATTACATTTTAAAAACAAATTCTAACAATAAAATCTCAGATTTGATTTTTGATTTTTAAAATTCTTTATTAACTTATGAAATAAAATTACACATGAACAACTCAGCGTTGATTATACTAAGTTATGTTAGCATAAAACATTTGTTTTGTAGGCTGAGAGCGCCTTTTAAAACTTAAAAGCTAATTAAAATTAGAAATTATTAGGAAAACATTTAAAACATAATTTGAGGGTAGTTATAAACAAGACATGTCGAAGTGTTACACGCTACTGGGCTATTTCGCGTGTTTATAGGTAATGGTAATACAAGTATGATGTTAATAATTAAAATTACTACAGAAAAATTTAGATATACCTACATACATATGTACATTTGTACCTATAAGGTTCACCATATTAGTTTAGTAAATCAGTTCCAGCATAAGACAATAATGTGGTTACTCGACTGACTAACAACTAAATAACCAATAAATAAGTTTCACGTACAAATCGCAGGGTCATAATTTTTGTATCTAAGACATTATTAAGTACATCAGTTTTATCAACGCCCACAGGTAGGTTTCAATAGAAAAATAAATGCTCGATGCTACATGCGAAATGTTCCAATTAATAGTTTGTATTTAGGGTATTAAAATACCAAAATACACAATGTGAATTAATAATTTATTTTCAATTTTTTAAAGCTAAATTGAGGGTAGATAGTGGTTAAAAATATAATAACAAAGTAAGGAGTCAAGTTGCACCGAAACAAGAATACACCCGTTAGCCGTTTAACCGGTTGATATTGACATTGACGCGTAGTGGTTCTAGTGCCTAGTGAAGTGAGTAAACCAACTGATTAGAAGAAACCGCTGATTAGGAACTTGGGTGAATGAGACTCAGTTGACTCAGTCAAACAAAAGGTAGTGATGGGGTAATTTGTAAGTTTTATACTTATCGATGTACGAAAGATTGTTACTTCTAGATCGGCCAAGAGAGTAAACTAATTTGTTAATGTGATTTAAATGTATTTTAAAGTAAAAATTTTTGGTAAGTTTTAAAACAAATTCTTTAAGGGTTGGGAATTCTAGGGATCTGTGAAGTGTTTGAAGGTTTGTTCGAAACGGGGTATTGAAGCAGATTTTGAATGCCTTGTTCTGAATTGTTTGTAGCTTAATGTAGTTAGACTCGCATGTTGTGTTCCATACAGGAGCAGCATAGGTGAGACAGGGTCTGATTAGAGCGGTGTAAATACGCAACTTGGACGTTGGACTAAGTTTAGCTTTTCGGTTGAATATAGGACTAAGAGCTCCCATTGCTTTTAAAGCTTTTTTCCTAGTATGATCAATATGATGTGACCAATTTATTTTATTGTCTAACATAACACCTAGGTATTTTGCAGTTGAACTCCAATTAATATCGTAGTTATTGATTATGAAAATCTCAGAGAACATGACTCCACATTTGTAAATTACGTTTTCCGTAACAAAAAGAAACATAAATTCCGTTGCGACATCTTGCATGATTTATTTAACACATGCTTGCTTGCCGAGAAAAATGTTTGCAAGAAAACACATTATAACGTAAAAATGTAGCAATTTAGATACATTTCATTCCATTCCACGTGACGAAATGTTTCGCGAATTACATTCTTCGCGCTCTCATAATAATTATTTACTTTTCACGGGCTCCTTACGAGGTTTAACGTTAAATTACTGTGCTGTAGGTAATAATTTTCGTTTATTACCATTTTAATTTAATTTACCTAATTTACGAAAAGTAGATATATAAAAGTAGAGCCGGGCAGGGAGTGAAACTTTTCGATCAACGTTTAATGCAATTAAATTTAATTTTCGGACCACAAAACATGGCGTCTGTAAAATTATTTTTCAGTTTAGTAGCTGTAAAAATGCTTTATCAAAGTGGTGGGTGCATACTTAAATAAGTTTTTTCGAAGCTAAGCGATCGGTTTTATCACATTTTGAGGGTCACACAGACTTCAGACGAAGCCTGGATATTACGAAGGTCATAGCCCATTAGACCTACTCCACAGTAACCCGGCTAAAAGCAAAGCATTAAAATGTAAGCACTATACTGTGTGATAAACGTTAAAATAAGTGTTTAGTGCTTAACGCGTGTCTCACGTGTCATACACTACGCTTGTCACTAGGTACTAAGCAGTAGGTAACAAAAGTAATGGTTTCGTCACATAGAAGATGCTTCTTCAGACAATACAGCCAATTCTTAAGCCTTCACAAACTAAAGACTTATTGAAAGTATCGTTGAATGCGTCTATTAAAAATCTGCAATGAAAAAGACAGCCATTATATACTTTAGTACAAATTTGTCGCAAAAAATCTGAAATGATTGGCCATTGCAGCAATTTAAATAAAGACTTTTCAATCCAATAACTCAAAGTCAAACGAAGCAAAGTTAACAGTTGCGAAATTGTGAAGCATTAACTAGCAAAAATGCCATTTCCTCAGCGAGGACACAGATGGGCCCCATTTCAAGACTCCGGGAGGGAAATACCTCCGACCTTTCAATTACAGAAGACAATAAAGTCGGCTTTATCTGAGCGAGGCCCTTCAGTAGGTATTTCGAGTCTCCATGGGATGACGTCATTATCGTTATAAAATTGTAAAAGGTTGCAAAGTGATACTTGATGACGAGATGCGGTTATGAGGGAAAGAAATGGAAAGGAAAATGCCTTTATCAGATACCAGCATTTTGGACCGGTTTTTGAATTCAACAGAAGCTTTTGTGAGTAATCATGACTTGCTTTATTGTAACATGATTGTTATGACGGTTGAGCCACCCAAAAAGTAAAATTGTATTATTTTAGTTTTCGGGTGATATTTTTGTTCACTGTCTATTCACAATAGACTTTGTTGGGTATTTCGATTACAACGTCCCCACAACAAAATAAACATTTCCATACACGTGTACGATTGTATTGCAAAACGGAATATACGAAATAGTTCTCGGTAAAACAATTTTTTCTCATCCCTATATTATTGTTATTTTGTTCTGGGAAATACCTAATAGATTTCTGCTGATTGTGGATAACTTGATTTTGTTCAGCCTATTCATGTGTTTTCGGTAACTCTATTTGGAAGGAACTGATCAGGATTTATAGACTGAAAGAACAACAATTACATTTATTTCTTGTTATTTATATTTTTTTTTCTTCTTCTGTATTTCATTCTATGGAATAGATTTCTTTGAAAAATAAAAAGATTTATTGCATAAAGGTAGTTATAGTAAAACCTATTTGATTTAGCTTGTAATCGTTACTTTTTTTTCGTTATGATTTTCTTTCTTCAAACAGTAATAAAATAATGAGCAATTAAATAGTAACAATCGGAATTATGAAAATTATGGATATCTAATTTTTTATTATTTTTTAGCCAGCGTCGTGGAAAACAGCCTAATTATTCTTCTAGGGTAATAAGAACATGCAAATAAGAATTCGTACTTAACTGAGGCATAATAAAACTATTTTCTTATCAAAAAGGTTTTTTTTCTTCAGCCAGACGTCATCCTCGAGGTGTACCCACAGGCGCACACCTAATAGGTAATTTCATTTTATTAGCCCTCTAGTCACGTAATAGACTCTCAAAGCTAAATTCAGGAGGCTCTGCCCGATCGAAAACAAAAGAGGACGGGTCCCGAGGCGAAATAATAGAATACCTCTGTAAGTATGACCACTTTATCTATGCAGTAGAAAGATGGAGCCAGCATCGTAATTTCAGAACAAATTTGAAAGGAATTTGTAGAAAGTTTTGAGTTCGTGCTTTTGACCAACGGGATAGTCTGTTTGGTTGGTTAGATGTATCGCATTCTGACCCTATCTTATTTAATTAACTGCGAACATGTAGCTCTCGTACTTGGTTTGATTTCAGCGAAGGATTTTACGTGAAATAGAAAGAAAATATAGTGAATGAAAACAGAATGTTACTGGAACTCTCTATACATTTCCTAAACGCATTTGAGCACTCGAAATGCAATGAGTTAGAGTTCTATTCAAGTAAGGTTCTCAAAAAAGTCAGGCACAGTTCTTTTACAATAATCTTCGAATAGTGATGGAGAGAACCATCTTTACTTATGCTGCGCTTTACGGTTTTGCCACCTGTTTTTCGTATTTCAGAGTTATGAAAACTTATAATTCTGTAACTCTGCATACTATGAATTTTTCAAGTTGTATCATGATTGGTTCAATTGTTTAGTTATGGAAAGGGTTAATTTGACAAAGAGGAGAATTTTCTTTTACATTATTAAAATTAGTTTGTACAATATTATATTATATTTTACATAGGCACGAATGCAACGTTAACGCGATGTGTGTAATAAAATAAAAAATACACCTCAAAAGTTACGCAAAACCAATAAAATCAAAAACAATTACGCACCAAATACACAAACATTAAATGCTTAAAAGAAAACACTCAAGGCTCTTAGAGTAAAAAAATAACGAAAAACAAAAAAAAAAACGGCTATCTTACATGTTGCCATTTATCTATCAGCAGTTACTTATAAATCGTTATCCTTTTCCTTATTCGATTGAATTTGTTTGAAGGCCGGGTCGTTATCTCCCTTCGAATAAATATGCAAGTAGGTACTGGAGCCTTATTTTGGCGAGTGACATTATCTCGGTCACTGTCGCTCTCATTAGAAATGTCATGACAGTAAGAGTGACAGAGATAATCTCGAGTACCCAAAAATAGGGTCCTTGTTAGCGGGGAGTGGACAGGTTGTATAAATGTGTTTCTGTTTATTCTTTCTAACAGTCCATCAGTAAAGTTGCGCGTATGATCTTTTTAACGTATTTCCTTTGTAATCGTATTTTACTTTGTAATTTATACATCACAAAATTTCCTTCTTGGGAAATGAGTATTTATGGAATATTACCATGATTTATTACAAGTATTGGAGACTGATTTGAATAACAAATTATAATATTACTTGATATAGTGCCCAAAGCTGGAAGTGAATCCTCAATACTGTGTAGATTTCCTTTTTTAAGTTATTCAAAACAAAATGTTTTTCTTATAATCATAAAAAATGAAAAATTTGAAAATAGATTTTAATTTATTTTTTTGTAACACCAATTTTATTTTTTCAATATTTAAGAAAAAACACTTATGCTTGCTACGCTAATACTGATGTTTGTGTAGAATCAACATCATAAACTATTATTACGAAAATTACGCAATCACAAAACACTACATAAAACCAAACAAACACTTTAGAGTACCAAAAGGGTTAAATAAGCTTAATGAGGCCAAACCTTGTAAACTTGTAAAGCAATTAGCCACTCAACTAACACTAACTTGACCTAATAGGTATACTGAAACCGCAAAAACATGACGAGGACGGCAAACGGACGGAAACTAATGGTACATGTACATGTATTACCTACTTTCCGTTACGTTTAGAGAAAAAAGTCGATGCCTACTCATTTTGATATTACCTCAAACCTTTTAATTTACGAATATTATAACGTTGGTATTATGTACACTGAATAGTGAATAACCGTAAAGGTTGTAGCAAACTTCTTATACCTTCTAGGTGTACCTTATTATTCATGTTGCTTCAACGAAATTTTGTTGAATGAAACTTAATATTATTCTTATGATAACATAGCGTGAAGGTTGATTCAATAAAATTAAGTTGATGATAAATTAAAGTGATTCGTTTAAAGTTATTTATCTATATGTTTTAATATTTTTATCAAAGTTACAAACATACAGAAATATGTAAAACGATCCTTACTATAGATGGTTGGAGATTGTATGTCATATTTTGTAGAAGCTCTACGGCGTAGCACGACGCTACGTTTTCTCAACCACGTAGCCTCAATAATGCTATTTAGAAGATGCATTTTTGCTACAATATGCCAACACTGTGAACAGTATCTTAGTTTCCGTTGTCATCTTATGAATTTCGTTGAAAATTGAAATATTTTAACTAAAAGCTTGCTAGTAAAGCTATATCTTAATATATATAAATCTCGTGTCACAATGTTTGTCCTCAATGGACTCCTAAACCACTTAACCGATTATAATAAAATTCGCACACCATGTGCAGTTCGATCCAACTTGAGAGATAGGATAGTTTAAATCTCAAATTATAGTCGCAGTTTTAATTTATTGCAAATTATATATATATACTGATAATTTTTACTATAAATTGACAAGTTAGCATCAACATACTACGGTTGCTATGGTTACGCAATGGCTTTTGACAGGACAACGTCTGTCGAGTCAGCTAGTAACAATATATAATACTAATTATGACCAACGAGAAACTCTCTTTTTCTTTCATCTTTTTGTTTCCTATCTATTTTATATGCTTGGGTGCTACGCCGTAGAACCGCTACAAAGTTGAATACGATAAACATCTTCGAGTAAAGTAGCTAAGATTTCCAATGAATCGAAATCCAACTTTGAAACCTTCTATATTAACCCTCTACTAACTCCATGTCAGAGTTATCCAGAAGAATATTAACAACAGAGTCGCAAGTTAGTATTTATCTATGGACCTTGCAAACTGACAGAAGGAAATACTTAGCCTTCATTCTCCACTAAGATTTCCCCGAGCATCTTACCAGCTGCCGACATATCTTGATAAAGCTCTGTCACGTGCCACATTGCGAGATTACATGGTCTCTTTCCACTGCAACGTGGATGGAAACGCTGATATGATTGCTAGGAGCCATCCGAGCTAGGAGCAGTAGCATCGCTCTCGTCTTGATTATTTATCTATTACTTGTAGCTGCGCCTTAAAATTTAAGAGAGGTTTTTACGAGACTTTTACGTTATAGTTTGGCCTCTCTCTAGACTTAACTTCACTCCAATTTTGATACTACGTAAACTGACAAGTAATAAAGCTATATGAAATCAAACTAAGAATACATTATTTCTGCTGACAAACATTACTGTTAAAATACAGAATTAATTTTATTGTTTCTCAAACAATATCAAAATACGCCCAACCATAGCTAGAAGCAGAATATGACGTGTATAAAAGTCGTGTCAAGTTTTGTTCAGACTTTCCACATTTTATTCGTAAATTCATTTACCCTCAAAACTAAATAGAATTTACATAGGTAGGCGACTTAGCCTGGAAGCTAGTATCGATCGACCAAGTTTAGCCGATGCGTCACCCTCCGTGCCATTCGAAGACTGGCACGGAAAACTGCGGCTTTATTGGAAAAACTTATGCTATGCAAGCTGTAATCATTCATTTTTATAGAGACAGGTACGGGAAATGATCGTTTCTTTCGATGCGGATAAGCAGTCTTTGACATACCAACTTGTACCCTGATTTACGGTAATACGCCGACTTAGTGTCTTTTTTTATGGATGGTAATGGAGAGACGTTCTTTGCGCAGTAAAACGCAATAGGCTGATAAAAAGTCTTGTTTTTTTATCCAATTATCAAGTCTAGTTAGTCCACTGTGTAAATGTTGTAAATCTCTGCTAGTACATAAAATGATTCAATATGGGGAGGCGCTATACCCTGAACACTGGCATTAAGCCTAGTTCGGCAGCAATAGTGATTTGGTAGCAGTAGTTTATTGTGTATATTTTTAGGCATAAAATAAAAGTTAAGCTACTCGTTTATACATGAAAGTGATAGTGATATTATACATTACGTCCTCTCACAACTGTTACATACAGAACTACTCAGAATTTTGTTTTGCAATACATAGCTCAGCAATATCTATCTAGTTTTGCTTGATGTTTAAATATATGTATATACATGTATATATATGTACCTATAGTTAACAGTGTGGACTGTCCACTCCACTATCCACTTTGTAAAGTCTAGAGACTTTACGACTTAACTGTGTAAGGATGTTTGGACCCAGCGCGGACAGAGACCAACAGTTTTCAATTATTATTACTAAGCTTCTTGTTCATTGCCCTGTAATAGACACTGCCTCTAGGGCCTTTTCTTTTCTTTTTTCCTATTTAATTTTGGTAGAAGCTGTTTGGTATAAAAGCCACGTAAGTTTCCATAATAAAACTTTGTTACATCCAGTTGAAAGCCAATGTAAAAGTAAAACCTTGATAGAATACGAAATGATACACTGACATGTATAATTTAGATTTGACGTAGGTAGAATTATAGCCTTGCGGGGCCATTCTGGGGCAGCACATTTATTTCGGTCACCTTTCACTCTGGTTGACATGAAACTGCCGGAACAGAAACAATGTCTGGTGCGCCAGAATAGCCTGTTTCTAAAAGCATAGGTGAGTTTGGCCTCGTAAGGTTGTGTAAGCCACCGACTAATGCCATAACATCTTTACGACAAGACATGAAAGCCAGGAAGTCAGGAAGCATGACACATATTGTGGATAGAGCCTTACCTAGTGCAGTTTTATCACAAAATTGTTATGCAGAATTTTCCAGAAATTCTGGGTAGCAAAGATAAAATACTTTGTGGTTGAGTACGTGAAAGCTCCACACCGACTGATCTAAATCCTTTCTGCCATTACCGAACTGAGTGGTAATACTGAGTAGAAAATACACAGACTGCTGAGAGCTCGAAATGGTGGTTATACATCTAGTTTACTACATATGCAATGAGTATCTAGGTCGTACACGGAGGCAACAAACACAGAGTAGTGTCGAGATTTACCTGACGACTTAATTACTTGGCACAATCTTATACTACGTTTACCTAACCTGACCGACTAAAATTCAAGCACAGAACTTTAAATGAAGCTATTCTAACCAGCAATACCCAAGTTCATCCAACTTTTCATATAGTTCGCCAAATTTTATGGCACGGCATTGTTACCAACCAATTTCGCTGTCAAAAAACATGTCAATTAGGGTGAGGCTTTACGAGTGCGCTTAAATTGGTGTTGTACATTGTGGCGAATGTTGGCAGCTCGTGTGGCTCACAATCATTTTTCGACGGTGGTTACGCGAATTCATACACTGGCATGTGTCGCTTCGTGAACGAACAGCTCAGATAAGTACGATCTCGCATTTAGTAGAGTAGGTACTTCCAGTTTTGCGCTTGTTTCTGTAAGGATCTTTAACTCATATAATTTACTTAACTAACTTTTGTTTTTACCAAATCTAAATGAATATTATTTACAATTTAATGTACAATAATTAAAAATAAAAAAGAACTAAAACTAATTTAAACCAAACTAAAAATCAATATTGAGTTGTTGCCCGTGGCAAGGTAAAACAGTTATTATTATTAGTGAGACACCTAACAAAGAATATCCAAAAGGAGTAGGTTTTTTGTGCAAACAAAACTTCGTAAAAGGAAATTGCGGCATTGATAAAGCTAGACGCAAATATACTTACCTTTATTATGCCTATTTGTTAGGCTAATGTAGTTTTGTAATGTGATACAAGAAATTAGGCCGAGGTCGTGTAAGTAATAAATAGAGGCGTTTCAACTTGGCCTAGCCTATTTTGTATACAGGTTTTTTATTTACTTTTCAAGTTTATTTTTGATTTTCTAAGTTTACTTACGTTTATGAATAAGTGTGAGAGTATATTTTTTTAAACGCTAAAATGACTAAACAAAATAAAGTGAGATTTAGAAAAGACAAAGATATAGGCCTGTAATTAACACGTATTGCGCTACTTTTACTCCGAAGAAATTAAAGTCGTATAGTGGTTACCGCTATATTTGTTTTATATGAGTTAGTAATTTTCAATGTTAGCAAAGTTTGTGAATTATACTGTCTATTATATGTGGTCAGAAAAGAGATAGCCGTTAGCCCAGGAGTAGGACACCATAGGTTGACGAAAAAATACTGTAATATTAATATACTTTATAATAATACTTTATAATAAAGAAACAAATTAATAACCAACAAGATGCCTACGAGCCTCCACCGAGTGAATTTTTTACTTATTTCATGACAATCTTTGAATTTACTCTCAAAAATACTGAAAAGAAATTAAAGCACTTCCAAGACGTGGCTAGCTGACGGTGCTATTGAAAAAAGTAGACGGCGATAAGCGTAGATTAGATATGAATGGGAACTTAAAGGCCTGCAATTTGTTAAAGCTGAAAGCTCTTATTATACTATTCTTGACACCTCAGCTTTTGCCGTGGCTTCGTTAGGGCTGGAAAGAAGTTTACTGCTACATTTTCGACAAGAATTTAAATGCTCTCTTTTACGTTCAGTTTTTTTATTACCAAATGATATGGAACGAAAGTTTGATTTTGAGCCATTGAAATTTGCAACGGCTCAGTAAATTAAAGTTTAATTGCTTGCAGTGCTTACACCAAAGAATGTAGCTTACACTTTGAAAAAAAAAAAACACTTAAATTTCTTACGGTCCAAACTTTTTCTATTGATTAGATTAGCAAAACCGCACAGCTCAGCTATTCGAATAAAACTAGTACAAAACAAAAAAACAAAAAATATAAAGTTAGTACCTTTTGTATGCCACCACAAAATCCATCATCATTTGGTTCTGATTCAGTATTTCACTGTCATCACCATAACGACACTCAAAGTTTTCACTCGAGCACTAAAGCTCTCCTAAGTAATTGGATATTTGTTTCAATGTGGGATAAAATCGGATTCCCACTCGAAATAAACCTTCTGAATCGAAACAATCTGAACCGATCATATACTTAGAATTCTAAATATATTGGTACCGATATAGGCTTTCGAGTAAAGCGGTCGTTTGAAAACAGCGAGACTCGGGCTTTCTTTTTACGGTAATTGGAAGAAAATGAAATAATTATCGAAAATATATAACGCTAAGTCTGTTGTTCCGATATAGGAAAAACCATGCCCCTTATTAAATTATAGTACTACCAAAAGCCATTAAGGTTTGTATGCCGTGGCCGTTACTTTTTTCTTTCCTGACGTTTTTAATGAATCTAATTTTCTTTAAAAGCTTTTGCGTAATTATGTCATTTTGAGACCAGTAAGAATAATTTAGGACTGAATTACAAGCAAGTGGTCTCGCACCTTACATCATAAGTGCCTTACGGAAATAAAAGCGTCAGTACTTTTAATTAATTATTTTTAACGTGCTCAAGAGAAGCATCCTTCCCACTAATATTATTAACGCGAAAGTTTGTGAGTGTGGATATATGTTTGTTACTCTTTCACGCAAACATGGCTGAACGGAATTACATGAAATTTGGAATGAAGGTTTCTCATGGGCTGGATTAACATTGGCTTCTTTTTTACGCTACGCGGGCTACGCGGGGCGCAGCTAGTTTAGTATATAATATACTTATGGATGACCTTTTAAACTCTATATACAACACTCAAAATATCTAGTGCCTTCTCCTACTTTTTCAATCAAGTCATAGTGTCAATTTCTGCAAAATGCAAGGTCGGCGTGCCTCATAACGCCTTATCACTCGATTTACGCAAAAATCTCATCTATCTCTATCACATCTAAGCGGAGGTGGGAAGAGAAATGGTTCACACAATGCGTAACAAAATTCGCGCTTCATCTCTACTTATCTGAGGCAAAAATCTTAATATGACTCTGTGAAAGGACAAGGGGACTGTGGACACAACACGGATTTCACGACTCACTGAACCAGGAAATGTTCCATAAAATATAGCCAATATTTATTTAACGGTTGATTCTTTGAGATACATGAGGAGAGAATCTCGAGGGGTCAACATATATTTTATCTTGGTCTCTTTTACAATGTATAAATATGAAATTTGTTTACAGTGCACTGTGCAATTATTTGGTATGGAGCAGAGCAGTTTCCAATATCATACATATCCTTTATCAAACATGTTTCGTATCGCAGTTTCGTTCTCGGTTTAAACACGCGACGTACCTACAGTCGCTGATTCCTTGTGGAAATTCCGTTGAATATGTAGCCTACTAACCAACAGCTGGTATTTTACTAGGCCTAACATATTCAGACTCAATCAACAAATTCACGTCATAATTGACACCTGCATAACTCACAAGAGCCTTTATTGGAAACGTCATCAAGCACAACTTTTAATTAAGGTTTCGCCGGTCCCGTCACATAAATAAGACGACGTATTGTTAATTAGGATTCCGTCACAAGGCCTACTGTTCCCAGGTGTGCTTTATCGCCATGAGCCTAAATTACCCTTTGAATTTTTCAAACTTGTTACGCAATACCCAGAATATTTAAAAATTCTGCTCACCGTTTCAATTTCCGAACGCGCCGTTTAACATCCCAAAAAGACCAACAAATGGTCAGATATAATCATAAAAAGTTAATTTTCTTTTTTTACTGACAATAAATCTTTTATTATGCTTAAATTCGGTAATATCTAGCGAATATGACAGGTGTGGCGGCTTTTAATATAACTTCGCTTTACTACTGTTTGGAGCAAGTAGGTAAGAACTACTATCTGAGAAAAGGTAACGTGTAATGTAGAAATTCTAGATATTATAATATCTATTCGTAGTTTACGTACATTATAGAAATTCCAATCTTCAAGATCCTTTGCAAGTGTTAATCCTAAATAATTATTGTTGACCACTTGATATGAAAGTGGAAACCATTTAAGCTTTATGGCTTTTTAAACAGCAAGTCAAAGAAATAACATATATAAGTAATGGTGTCTTAGAACACTGTATATTTAGATAATTCCAAAAAATTATGGTACCAGGACCAAGGCTTATTTAAAATTCGGCTCAAGCATTTCCACCTCAAACGTAAAGAAAGGTTCACACACGAGCCTCGTCCTGTGAACCCCCATTTAATGCTAGACACGTCCTAATTTAATTCGTGTGGACGAGACTTAAGAATTCGGGGACTACGGAAATTAAATATTTGCGTCGAATTTTATGAAGCATATTTTTACGAGTAGCTAAGACTTAGGTACAGATATCGTTTTAAGTATTATGAACTCAATTGTAAAGGTGATACGTTCTTGATTTCCAAAATGGGTAAGTAACCTCATTTTCAGAACAGTGCGCTGCGGTGAGAAATCATACCACCTCACTGCAATGCGGTCAGTATTGAAACGTTAATTGGAATCACCGGGTTATGCATACCTATCAACATGATAACAGGCTTCGACGTCTTAACCTAACAATCGAATGTTCCAGATATGTCTAGAACCTATCGAATAATTGAGTTTACTCTCTATTCAAGTCCATCTGGTGGGGAGGTAATCATATTGCGACTGCACTGCGGTGAGTGCCTACTCAATGGATGGAATTGTCAATCCTATTATGGTATCCAATAATTTACAAAATACGGACTTTATTAAATTCATTAGCTAGATTATCACAGGCATCAAGTAGAATCAATTTTCAAATGCAAATTACTTAATTGAACTAATAGTACAATTTATGAATAGATTCGACTTCCATAGATATGATACGGTATATAGCGATCGTCATTTAGGCCGGGCCAACATCACGATTAGCGACTTTTGCATTTTATTATAATACCAAGGTACAGGGCTCAAACTAAATGTGAATGTAGGTCGAGCAAAAAGGGGCTTGATGGGGATGGATTTTTTATATGATTTTGAATTCGTGGTCTTTTTACTTTATTTTAGTGCTGACATAAGTAGTTATTAAAGAATTAAAAGTTTCAAAAACTTCCTGAAAATGTTTGTTAGCTACAAACTTTGAATGCGTTTATCTCAGAATCTATTTTTTCGTCAGGGCTCTTTTAGTTCGACCGCTTACAGGTACACGGCGACGACAAAAAGCCGTCAAAGTGCCCCCCACATGACGAGCGTCGACGACTCGTGTTTTAGTGTACCTCTACGACCAGCCAAGAAAAGCATTGTCACTGAATATTGAACGCCAAAGAGCGAACAAACGATACCAATTTCCAGTCATCCCGTTTATTTCCACACAAACAACAATAAAGTCTTTAATTTAAAAACTGCTGATTCATCAAAAGCATATCACAATAAAAAGGGGTTTTGCTGAGTAACAAGGATTATGGAAGCGCCTGTTGATTCAGGCGATCGGTCCGCCAGCCCTCGATAAGCTCGTTTTAGTTCAGGAGCCTCAACTAGTTTTACTACCGAGACGATGACAAACATTTTTACTCTTAGATTTATTTATTGAACGGTTTTATCTCTTATTAGTCAGATTATTTTGTCATGTGACACAGATGGTGTGTACGGGGCACGTGCTAACTTATAAGGGTTGTGTATGCGTGAACGAAAAGTTATTTGTGGGGTAAACAAAAAGGACGCCCCTAACTTTTGATACCTACTGTTCATAAATATATTTTGGCAACAGGTCAGAGGGTCACGGAATCACGGTTCAACAATAATATTCGCAGCTAGCTTTTTAAGAGCACCATTATTACAAAACAAACATATAACACACCCCGTTTATCTATTTTTTATCTACCCTCTCCATCCAAAGGTTGCCAGGAAGAGATCGCTCTTAGAGATAAGGCCGACAGTTGTCGCACTAGTTTTAGATGTTATAATCCCTTTGTTTGTAATTTATGGTTTTATCTATCTATAAAGAGATTGTAAAGCGATAAATAAAATTTTGTTTTATTTTATACTGAGATCGATGGAAATTGTTGTTGTAAAGACAAAGAAAACGTCATGTAACTTCTTCGTCCATCAGCTCCCAAACTAGTACGTTAGTTCTGACTACCCAAGCACCCGGATGTCATTTCATCTGTCCGTTCGATGTATCGCGATACGGGAATTGACATATCCATTACGGGCAAAATGGTAAAGGTGCCATTACGAGTAGCTGCGCCCAGTTCAGTGACACCACATACGAGTCGACATTATGATTTGGGTCGACAGATTTCGATCAATTTTGTTCAAAAAGTTTACAATGTAACATCAAAATATTGGTTGTTTGATTGTTTCTGTTTATTTCTCATTAAAGGTAATGGATAATACAATAACACTTTATTGAGACTGCAAAAAAGGTTTATGATGTTTCTATGGAGTGTAAACGAATATATTAAAAATATATGAGTGCAAACAAATAAATATACTGTTTTCGAATGTTCAAATCCGTTATTTGTACTAACAATTATTATTATAGCTGTTTTTCAAAGGCCTTTGGCGGACTAAATTCACTGACGTTATGTTTAGCTGTTGCCAACACGACAAACAAGAAAACGGTAATAAATTAACATCCCGACATTTTCAGCGGCTTTGTAAATAATTGTTAGTCTCTTCCTATCTAACATAGTTTAGGTTAGTTTAGGTATATTTCTTACTAGATTCGCTAAGCGGTTTCACCCGCTATCCAATAGGAACTAATTTTTCGGGATATGAAATAGCAGATTATGTACCTATCTATGTTAAACCAGAGTATAAGCTATCACCATACCAAATGTCTATACCAAATCAGATAAGCTGGTTTTTCGTGATTGAGTTAAAACTTCCAAACATCCAAATATCCGCAGATACAAACACCCAAACATACAAACTTTGACATTTATAATATTAGTAGAATTGTGATGCTAGTTTTCTGGCATCTCAATGAAGTCCTATCTCTAGAGAAAGGTCATTTAGATTTAATTCGAACAATTTGGCCAGAAATCGCCAATCAAAATGCCCCAACGATTACTAAACCATTCATCCGTTCGCAAGTCCAATGTCAGACGGTCTGGGACGAGAATAGATCGCCAAACGGTCTTGAGCCATTTTGTACCGAGGGCTGAATAACTGCAGCCGTAATCGGTAGTTTCCATTTGTTTACTTATTCTATGATGATAGCACGTACTCTAAAGAACTAAGATCAATGAGCACGTATGTATTTATAAATGGGAAAGTTTAGGAGAGTTTATTTTGTAAGCATGTCAATATGTTGACCACTGAACCCTGTTTCGGCTTAGTGGGGATGTGAATGAAATTGTTCATTGAGGTCGCTGGACCCTTATTACCTCACAAGCTTTTATCACAGAAAGTATACAAAAGTTCCTCTTGAATAGCGGGAACTGTGAAAATCATGCTAGATTTGATATTATTCGAATATTTTATTGTAGTACTTTGTTTTTCTCTCTATTGTTCATTTTCTATTCTCCACTCTCATCTTAAATATCGTAGGCAAATTTTATTTACGACAATTTATCAAAAGAAATCAGTGTTGTCATAGCAATACGGATTTGTACTAGAATTTCTGATTTGTTGTAGCGTTTTGTTAACAATAGCTCGAGTATCCGACTCAATCATACTTGAGTAGTCCCGAGTAATTATATCAAAAATCGGTGTTGATTGAGGGTAAGTTGAACCTAAACCATTCGAAAGTGCTTTCGGAACTGACAATTCGACTTCTCGTTTCAAAGTGAAATTAAATGATACTCCACGTTAATTATTCTACAGTTCCCGTAATTGCTTTTGAGGGCATCTTGTCTTTTGACGAAAATTTGCATTTTTTTCTGTAAACATTTTTATTCGCGGAAAAGCGAGAAAGACGTGAAAACGAGACGACCATTTCAATTAATTTAGCGAAGCTGGAAACCGGAGACCTTTTAAAATGATCCAATGTAAAACGAATCAGAAGATCTACAGTAAGTAGGTACGAGTACATTATGCCCCATCTACGCTGCCAAAAACAGGGTTATGTGGTGTTATAATACATGTCTTTGATCTATTGCCAAAAGTGATACCGGTAAATGACCTGGCGAGGACTAGTTATAAGTACCTGCTACGACAATATTATGAATTATTCTGAACTAACTGATGTCCGCCGACTTCGTATACAATGCTGCTCGGCTTTCGGCCTATCATTATCTACTTTTTTATGCAATTGAGTGACGAGACGAGCAAAGCGCTCGCCCGATTTTAAACGTCACGTTTGCCCACTGAAAAAATTAAAGATACAAACCAGAAGAAACTATATACCCATCCTATTTAATCCTTCTAAAAGAAATATATTTTCATTGAAAATCGAGCTCCAGTTAAACAAACCTACGATCACGGTAGACACGCTCTAATATATTATTATACTGAGCAAAGAATCATTTTTTATTCTGCCCATTATGAAAATATCCCACAGAGCAAAGAGCAAAGCATCGATCCTTGTGCTGTCCTCATAATGAATGGATGATTATTGATTACACTCCGCGAGCGTACATATGACGGTAATTTTTTACACCCTTTTGACCTTTGTTAGGGAAGCCCGTTTTTTCGGGTTTCCTTTCGTTGCTGATAACAGAGTGGGTGTTGTGGGAAGTTTTGTTGTTAAATAAGTGGCTCGCATGGGCTGAGTTATTGAATAACTTTGGGCGTTGAGATCAACTTGGAATTGTTAGTAATTGGTCAGTTTTGGGAAAAAATATCTTTGCAAAAGTTACTAAGCAAAAATACTATACAATCATGGCGGAAGTTTGTGATATCTCTGTACATTTTTCTACGACGTAATAAGCCTTTAAGGCTAGAACATAAGTCAAAGCGAAGCTGAGGCACATATAATGTGAGCTTATAAATGCTTGATTACCTCCAAGGCTATTTTAAACGTAACAAGGATATTCACAAAAATATCACGACAAAAATGTTCAAGGATCTTTGTACGTTTCGGAAAATAAAATTAAAATGATTATGAGAATAGGTAAGTAAACTCAAATAAAGTCGCATCTGACCGCATTACCCCGGTAATTAATACCGTAGTACCTAATTATCGTCTTACACTGATAACCCCGGATCCCACGGGCCCCGATTGCCGGGAACAAGGTAATCCGGGTTAGCGCTGGCTATTGGATCTTGTAGGTGTCGTGTAAAATTGCGTTATTGTTGTTTGCATTTGAGATCGGATTGAGATTGTTTGTTCAGATGACTGTTGAGATTGTTGGGAATTAGATTGAATAATTTATTTGATTATTGTTTTGGCTAAGACGGCTGGTCAAGTTTATTTTGATTATCTCGTGGTATGAAGTCGAAATGAAATCTGTCTGCATGATTAGCATGGTTTTCTCCACCCACACGCATCGTGCGTAGCGGAAAATAAAAAGTATTTTTCACATAATTGCCTTCACTCGGAGGTGGACTCCACGAGGAGTATGAGAAAAAAACAGTCACGAAGTCGAAATACCTTGCAAAAATAATTTTATTGCTATAAAAACCAATATCAACTTTGTCGATAACGCTACGATTATCCATTAAGTTAATTATTCAAACTCATTAACTAACAAAGACTAGGAGTAGTAAAAAAGTAGTGATTACGTTTTTAGAGTATCAAATGACCTGTAGCTCTCTTGCAGTAAAAACGTTTTTTTAATTGTTAAAACTAAGTGAAGTACTTACTAAGTGCGATGTTAGCTTGCTTGTTTCGGTCGAGTTGGCCGCGTAGCGCTTTTAGTCGCCGGAGCTTCAACTCCTGCGCCTCTACGCGCTCGCGTAGCCTTCGTAGCCGCTCGCCTTCTACGGCAACCTGTTGAAGAAAATATTGTTATTAAGTTGTTTAAGTCATACCTATATTTTAAGTGTATATCTATAATTATTATAACAATTTAAGACAGTTGTTTTTTCAAAGATCCATTTTCAACAAAAACTTGGATCCAAGAAACTTGTAACAAGAAATCGTACAACTTGTATTTACGTTCTAAGGAAATTTACAATACTAAGTCAATTATATTGTTATCTCAATTACAACGCAAAAAATCCCGTGAACCGTAAAAAGAGTTAGCTCAACCCTAAAAATCCCTCCGAATAAAAATTATACTTCAAAATTAAATCCCGGCAACAGCTCGGTTTAGGCCTCTTTTATTTATTTTATAGGCTTATTTATTGTGTGAAAAGAGTTTATTCCTTTTACCCGGGCGATAAATATCGCATTAGAGCAACTCTCGTCCCGGCCAACCCCCGAGATTTATTAAGACCGGGCAAAAATTTAATTTTTCCTCCCTTATCTGCTTCACAATTTTCCCGAAGGATTCCGAGACATTTTTTTTGTATTAGGACGCAATCTCGTTAGTAACTTTTTTAATAACAATAAATACGGAGAAATGCAAAATTGTTTGATAACATCGCGGGAGATAATCGAGTCTTATATTGCTATTCCAAGTTTTGCTATTGCCGTTTCGTTTGAAAACGATTTTGGTCCTTTCAAATCTTGATCATAATTTATTTCATCGTTTTATTGTACAAAAACGTACCAGATATATTTAGGAGAGACGAAAAAGTTCGAATGAAATTGAATTAATAATAAATATAAACCAGAATCTGAAGTAGGTTTGTGCAAAGTTCTCTTAAAACAACTGTCGTAGCATACTTTCAGTAGGTATTGCCAAGCATTCCATTTTGGGTTTAGAACATTTGGGATCGAAAAAACATAGTAAAATCTTTTTTGAATTTTAAAACAAATTAAAAAAAAAGATCAATAAAATCTGTCTACATTCTTAATACACACACACCCTGCTTAAGTAAGTAAGAAAAGTATACTACTTCCAAACCCTGTTTAAACTTGATCAGCCTTTAAAACTCCGTCTTTATTTTGCACGTGACATTTCTCATCAGCACGAAATTGTCAGAGCATTAAACAGTGATAAATTTAAAACAGTATTTCTAAGTAATACTCTAAAGATTTCTAAAAATAGAATTACTCAGAGATCCCGTAATCAACGAAGAAACGCAAACCTCGAGTAAAGCGATTACTCACGCCACCTCAACTCGAAAGTCAATTACTAAGTGAAAACAATCCGGTAAATTTAATTACGAAGGTACTCGCGACGTCGTCCACTTGCACTTTACACTCATCATCAATCATACTAATAATTCAAATTCAAATCCAACTAATTGAAAAGGCTTACTACAAAATTGAAGACTTCATCTGTGATAAAGTCTCTTTACGTAAATTGTATTTAGACTGTAATAATAATACTTGACTGATTATACCTACTATAGTAGTTATTTCATACATTGATATTTTGACATTGCAATTATTTTATATAATTTTTGACATTCTAATAATATTATTTTCTTTGACATTTAATTTATTGTGTATTAATTTATTCGTAAAAATTGTATTTGACATTCATAAGTGTACATTGATGTACCCATATTTGAATAAATTATTTTGAATTTGAATTTGAACTAGTTTATTTCAATAAAAACAATTGAAAATAGTAGCATCTTTAAAATCTTTACGCTAACATTAATAACAATAGATTAATGAATAACAAATTCAAACACTACGCTACGGAGAATGAGCAACTAATAATAATAAATAATAACATCCACTTATAATTATAGATGGAAAAGTTTGTCAGTATGTTTATTAAACCTTCTCGCTGAAACGGGCGGAATTCGATGAAATTCAGAATAGACAAATTGACAATTGCTCACCCCGGAAACGAATACGCTACTTTTTCAACATAATCACGGTGTTATCAACGCGTATGTGAAACCGCGAGACGAAATTAGTATTTTAAATAATTATGAATGTTTTTTGAGTGTATATTATTTTTTTTTCCACTCAACTTTGTAACCGCTGCAACAGTGTTAGGGAAGGTTAATCAATCCAGCCCGCTAGATGGGTTTGGATTAAATTTGGCATAAAGGTAGCTTATACCCCGCATTAACATATAAGCTTTTTTATCCAGGATAAACGGTTTCTGTAGGAAAGCGGGTAAAAATATGAATGGCTGCTAGAATTTTAAAACGTGAACATGCTTTTAAACTTTACTATGAAAACTAACGTAGTTTTGATACATTTGGTTGTAATAGCACTTACTCCGTCACATAGAGTAGTCACATAATTGAGTCAGATACTTTAGTTTCGATCGATCCGGTTATCTTTTTCAAGGAGTGATTACAAGCGTGCTGCTCACCAGACTATGTCTAGAATTACAGTTTAATACTTGTAGATTTATCATCAAAACAGTTTGAAGATCGAAGTAGCGTTGTTCTAAAGCACAATATTAATTAAGTTATCCCCCAGGGAAATTCGCTTCCACTTTGGGTCTTAACTTTAGTCTTAAATTTCTTGCGCTAATATTATCTTTTTCCACTCTCGCTAAAATAATTCGCGGTTCTTACAAAAGAATAATGGACAAACAGACCAAATTCTATATCGTAAAAGCTATTTGTTAAGTGAAACAAACGGGTGACAAGTTCTTTGAATTGTTTTTTAATTTATCTTTGGCCTTTGCCGTTTCATTAAGGTAATTCCGACACTCTTTATTTAGGTAGCTTTCCCTATTGTATGCTGCTTCTTGGAGCGCCTAGTAAATAAAAAATATTCTGATTTCATTTACTGAGTAAAAGACGAAACTGGATTGAACCGGATTATCTAACGAGTCGAACCAAAGTATGGGTGAAATTGGGTGGACAAAATTCAGACTTTTCTAATAAAAGTGATATTTAATCTTTTTGAGTGAATTGCGCTTGTCTTTTGAATTTTTGTAGGCCTTTGACGGTTTATGTTTAAACTACTTACCAGGAAATAACCTTATTGGTAAAAACTTTTAATAAATTTGTCGAAGAAAATCGAAGAAAAGAATAGGTATATTTCCTAGGACCTATTTTAATTATGAAAAAGAAGTTTACCTTACAGGAATTGTCGACAGTTACTCCTAATGTAAGTAAGTCCTTCATCAGATAGATAAACATTTTCATTCACAAAACAAATATCTATCACAAGGTAGAGCGTAATTTCATAATAGACAGCAAGCAATGATAACTCGATTTCTAGCAGTATACAGTAAGGATTCACACAGGTATTATTTGGGGACCTGTCATTGGCCACCTGCGCTTGTTTATAGAGAGCTCTCAAAGCTTAGCCACTACCGGTGCTATAGGTGCCCATTTCGATAGTTACTGCAAATATAGTGGTATTAGTAACCAGTGAAGGGAAATCGTAAACTTAGTTAATGTATTTTTAGGCCACCAGCAGGCTGATTCAGCTATACGAACATCGAATGTACAATGTACAATGTGTAATGTCGAATACATTCGATGTTCGGATATCTTAATCAGCCTGCTGAATGTCTTTATCATTTTGCTTTTAATTTTTGTGTTATAAAAATTTGTCTATCTATCTATTGATTGACAGAAAAAGTCAATAGGAGCTTTTTAATTATTAATTTAATTTCGCACCTTTTTAGTGATCAAATTATTTCGAGTCCGCTGGAGAAAATGTCTCACTTGCTTATTTTCCAACCGTCAAACAGAACAGTATGTATCGTCGTGGAAGTAATTTTGCTTCGCTGATATAAATTCCATTAGGTGAATCCAACAATCCGCACTTGGCCAGCGTGGTGGAATACGGCCTAATTACCTTTCAAGGGTAGACCTGTATTGCAGCAGCGCGAGGATTAAAGGTTAATAATGAATGAATGAATGAATTATATAAATTTTACAATATATCTAGAAAAATTGCGAAACAAGTCTAATTATCTTATTTAAATCAAAATTGACGTCGCTGAATTAAAATCATTTTCATTTTGACCCCTACTGATCTACGTCCTAAAGTCGGGAATAGAACAGCAAATTTCTTCAAAAATCATTCTTAGAAAGGTCACAAAGTTCTTAAACGTAATGAAATAAAAACAACAATAGCTTTAAATTAATTAAAAAAGTCCTTTGATCCGCGGAAATACGGGAGTATTTTCGTATTTCAGGGTGACAATCATACTTTTTTCAGAACAAGTGTTTATCTCGGTTTCGTTTTGAACTTTTATATCGGTTAAATTGAACGCCTAAAGCAGATAGTTATGTATGTGGTATTTTGCTTTAGAAGGAACATACTGTTAGTACGCACATTTTTAGTAGGACGCCGATAGTTATCTTAATATATATAAATCTCGTGTCACAATGTTTGTCCTCAATGGACTCCTAAACCACTTAACCGATTATAATAAAATTCGCACACCATGTGCAGTTCGATCCAACTTGAGAGATAGGATAGTTTAAATCTCAAATTATAGTCGCAATTTTAATTTATTGCAAATTATATATACTATACTGATAATTTTTACTATAAATTGACAAGTTAGCATCAACATACTACGGTTGCTATAGTTACGCAATGGCTTTTGACAGGACAACGTCTGTCGAGTCAGCTAGTTAGTTTATATTTTTGAAGCTTATGCAACTATTTGGTTCTCTCGCCACGAGTATTTCGTCTGTTTATTAAGTACATAGTCCTTAACTGAAGTCTTATCGGCAAACTTCACTGATGTTGAATTCAGGCTTCATGAAATTAGAAATGGACCAGTCTGGCTTTCTTCAAGCCCGAGGTGACGTAACACTGGCTTTAAATTTTTCAACACATTCTTATAATTTTCGTGTTTTATCATTCAAAGCCGGATGAATGAACTAATAAAAATCATTAACTAATTTAAACGACAACATGACAAAATTTAGTCGGTAGGGCCGCAGTTTAGTTACAGTACCTACTGACTCTTAACCTTAAAACTTATTAATTACCCGAAGCTTATCAAAATGAATATCCTCTCGTGCTCTCTGAATCAACTCATAATATCAGTAATGCGCCAGGAGAGCTCGCCTTGCTGTTTATGAGTACTTGGATTAATGAATTAAAACTACGTTGTAGGTAGCATTCATTAGCATCTGGTCCAGAAGTTCCCAACCAGCGGACCATGCCTTCCTTGAAGCGTAGAGAAACGTCAAGGGAGGTAAAACACGATAAAAATTGAGCTCGTAAAATAAACCACACTTGAAATATACTATGGAATCAAAAGCTCTACAATCAAAAATGTTCTGAAAATGCCATATATTTTGTCCGGCTATTCGAAGCAATTAAAAATAACACCGGACGATGATTTGAGAGCTGACATGAAAACTCATGAAAAAAAAGGGGAGACTTACTCGTAACACGAAAATGTTGGGAAGCCCTGCTTTAGTTGGTACGCCGGCCATAGACTAAGCTCTTCAAAATGCCGAGTACGCTTCGCAACGTCCCTACGTTTTGCATAGAGCAAAGTTAAAGGAAGCTACTTAAAATACATTGTAAGTTGATGAGTTTCCGAGTCCGTTTAGGTTAATTTTTAAAGCCATGAAGGCAAGACGTAATACTTAATTTATAACTTCAATCATGTCATATCACACTAATATTATAAATGCGAAAGTTTATATGTATGTTTGTTACTGCTTCACGTTAAACGGATGTACAACATTCAAAGAAAAAGAAGAAGAAGAATAAAATAGAGAATTAAAAAAAAAATAACACCCTGAATAAACGCATAACTAACTTTTCACCAACATCATTTTCGTCACTGCGTGACTAAAACCTCGGGGCGAAGCTTGTATATAAAACCCGTTGCACAATTAGCGGAGAAGCGTACAATTAACACTAGCCTTAAGTACATGCGCTAATGATCATTAGTGCAAGTACCTTGAGACTAGTATTCGATCATGATCAAATATATCTAGCTGATCACACTGTTACCAGGTCGAATCAGAAATGTCAAGTCGAAACTTCACGCACAACGGCTTGCTACCTACAGTTACTGCTCATCGTTTCCTTTGGGATTTACAGTAACGTAATTTAGCTGTCCGTCCTTTTGTGAATCGTTTACGAATAGTCTTTTATACGCCTTTTTACTCGAACTACTAACATGGATTACAATCAAGGGGACGACAAACATAATCTAAGTCAATCTACTCCGTAAGGGATCATCCATTAATCGCGTGAGGCTTAAGAGGGGGGGAGGGGGGGGGGGGGGGTTCGGAAAACATCACGAAATATCACAAGGGGGAATGTAATGAATGTATCACGTTTTTTTTATAAAAAAAAAATTAAAGACAATTTGTACTAAAAAAACCACAATATGTGATATTGTCGGGAGGCCCCTGTCCCCCCCGCCAATATCCTCACAATGTATCACCAAGGGGAAGCGGGGGATGAAGTTGCAAAAAGCATCACCTAATAATGGACGGCCCGTAAGAAGAATTTATCAGCTCTTTTCGTCAACAGTACATGAATACTGGAACGACGTACTAAAGTATACGTTACCGCGGGGAATTACCTCGTAAAAGCTTTATTAGTAACTTCTAAGCGTGCCCCGTGAGAGGATGAGTTATTAGGTTTAGTGCACGCAAGTGGCGACCTTGGTGTTCATGGGCTTTTACTCTTTAGCATATTTTTATGTTCGCGTGTCGTAAAAATTAATCTAGCTAATTTAACCTGCCAGCCTTACATTTGTGACCTTCGGTAAATTGAATTGGAATATGGTAACAATAGCAAAATTGGGAATTTGCTTATAAAAACACAGGCATGATGTCACAATTTGGACTTGACTAGATATCTGTATCAAACGGTTTCAATTTTCTCCTATTTCTCCTTAATAAAAATAACTAACGTAAGCCTCAAGATAAGAATTATTTATGATTTATAACAAGAACATTACTTTTACAAAACAAAAAACAAAAACCGACTTCAAAAGACCGACTATTGAGTTATTCATCTATTTGTCGCGCACGTACTTAATGGAAATTTAAGACTTATATGGTTTTCTCATGGATACCATTATCATGCAGAACTGGACTAAATTGAAATGGGATCAAATGGGAAGCGTCAGCTTTCTAATAAAAAAAGAATCATCAAAATCGATTCACCCAGTCAAAAGTTATGAGGTAACAAACATAAAAAAAAAAAACAAAAAAAAAAACATACAGACGAATTGATAACCTCCTCCTTTTTTGAAGTCGGTTAAAAACACAGGCATGATGTCACAATTTGAACTTGACTAGATATCTGTATCAAACGGTTTCAATTTTCTTCTATTACCTAACGTAAGCCTCAAGATAATAACTATTTCTATTTTTTAAAAACAGACTTTGTCACCTAGTTGGAATTAGGCAAAGCTACAAACAAAGAAAGACAAAGCTACTTTCTTTATGAGGCTTAATAGGTGAGGTCGTATAGCCCGGCAGGGCTAGACCAAATGTCAGAGTTTTCAGGCCGCCTCAAGGCCGCTGACAAAGTTATACAGGGTTATAAGGAAAGGGTATGCTAAGCCAAAATAAGCTCATAGTACACACTCTATTTCTATGAACAACTTTTACAATGCGAACAACCCGGAAATCTAAAAAAAAACCAGCTGTTCCATAGAAGAGTGAGGTCTCAGAGTCTATGGGAACAAAACGGCGCTAGTATGCAAGTGTTTTTGTCCAACAATAACTTGAGTATCACTAATCCGATCTTCTTGAAAATTTACAGGTGAATAATTTATTTCAACACAATTTCTAAATTGGAACATGTGCGAGATCGATTGAAGGGTTGTGGCGATATACAGGCGCGAGGTTCAGTTCGCCGCGAACTACTAGTTATATTGTATTCGTAGTTATAGTGTGGTTATAGTTAAGTATTTTATTTATAGAGACTTAAATTATATGAGTACATACGAAAATTATAATATACTTAAAAAAAACATACAGTCGAATTGAGAACCGTCTCCTTTTTGGAAGACGGTTAATAACTAAACCAACAAAACTAAACTAAAGTTTAGTTAGTTTAGTTATAGTGTAGTTACCTGGTGCTGCCTCGCCTCCTGCTGCTTGAGGTACCTGAGCCGCTGCTCCTTAGCGCAGAGCAGCTGGTGCTGGTTGTCGATCTGCTGCTGCTGCCGCAGCGCCATCGCGCGAAGCTCACCCAATGTGAGCTCCACGCCTTCCCCCAACTGGAGACAAGAAAACAATTGGTCAGACCACGCTCCGGGAATGTCTTGACTTACCACTCATACAAAGAATTTCTGGATGAGAACATTTTTAACGATAAGGCCACGTTTAGTGCCTTTCTCTTATGTAACACTAGCTGTTCCCTGCCACGCTTCGCTGTGGATAAGAAAAAAAAAAACAACCCTTGATGCGGATTATATATTATTATCATGCTAAAATTTCAGATCGATCGGTGCAGAACTTATTGAGTTTTTGAAGCGTACACAAACCAACAACATTTTAATATACATAGATATAATATTTTACTTTGTTTCTGTTTTCCTTTTTGTAATAAATTTGATCTAATTTGCTTCTAAATTCATGATCGTGTAACAATTTTAAATTGGTAGTAAGAACAAAAGCAAAACCTCTTGTGTAATTATCGCATTAACGTCTGGTTATCGCAGTAAAGATGAAATTTGTTCAGAAATGGTTAATATAATAACGGTCCACGAAGCAAATAATAATATTAATAGACTATATACAATACTCGTGCCAATTTCAGAAAAAATAAACAGTGAAGAGTTTAAATTATAAATTGGGATAAGACTTTACTTTCATACAAGCTGCGTACTGAGGCTTCACTCGGGCTATGGTTAAAAACGGTGATAATGATGATGAAATCTGTAATGAATTTGGTACCTCTGATAAAGTGTACATGCAACATTTTTTGATGACCGTTTGAACGAGGCATGAAAGCATAACAAACCAACAAACCAATTTTCGTATAAATACCTAATATTTGCGTGGGTTGTTAATAAAATAAGCAGAGTTATTCATAGCTCCGAGCGCACTTAGTCTAAACTCAACATTTATATATTGGTTCTTGCAAAATTAAACTTCCAAAATCGCGATCGCAAATCTCGTAAAACAGTAACTGGAGCTAATCTCCATAATGCTAATGACACGAAATCTTTCCAACGAAAGCTTATTAAATTATCATAAAGATATTGTTCGTTCTCCAATACTGTTATAGGAAGTTTAACAATTTTTCTTTTGCTATACTCAATTGAAACTTTCCCGGGACCAGGGTAAGTTGAAATATATGGCCCGGGATAAAATGTTACTGGAATTGTCACGGCCTGGCTTGATTCACGACGTCTGGAGCTTTGTTTTCAATGCGTTTGTTAAAGACTGCACTTTGTTATTGACTGTTATCAAGGAAACTGTTTCTTGCAAATGAAATTATACTATGAAAACTGAGGTGGTTTTAACATTTCGTTTTTCTTTTTGTGGAGTTTTGCGCGATGATAGCGAGGCTGGTTGGTGGCTGACGGCTTTGTGTGCTTGAATATTTACGACATTACCTTACATACTCATATGTAGGAGAACTCACTCTAGTGTGCGCCGGCGCCGCTTTGTTTCCTATTTTGTCCTCCACTGAGGGTGTGCCAACATGACCCACAGACCAAAACTAGACATTGAGCACGCGTGCCATACTTGTGATCACTCCTTGATAAAGATCCCGCATGTAGTCGTAGTACATGACTAATTTCGAGTGGTTTCGCGTTATCAAAACAAAATAAATTAAATTCTTTCAAAAAACAATTTTCAATGCACGTCGTAATGAAAATTATGAACGGAAAATGGATTTGACAGCTTTATTGGATTGCTTTTTAAGTTTATTTACCGCATAAAAACGACAGAAGCCGACTTTACAATGTTAATTGCTATGATTGATGTGGAAAATACAATTATGTAGAGAGTCAATTATGTAACTTATCAGATTGTAGTTGTTTGAAGTGGCAAAACTAATTTTATTACCTTCATTAATGTCACTTTACTTCATTTTAGTGATTAAATTTCAAAGCTTTATAACTTCAATGAAATCTCAAATACATATGTGATCGTAATTGTAATCTACAACAAGAATGGAGTTATTGGAATTATAGCAAACAATTCTAAGCAGTAACATTTCTAAACAGATTTATAGGAAAGTAGAGGTATATTTAATTAATTATACTAAACATGTTATGTTATGTTTATGACAGTTAATCAATTTAAAATAGGTACGTGCTTGTCTAACGATATTTAGTAGTATAACGGTTCTAGTAAAATATTGGTAAGTATGTCTACTATACAGGCCTTACCTTATCAAAGCAAAACATAAGGAATCATCCTCCAATCACACGTACGAGTATACTCGTATTTACAGCCTAGCTCCACTAAATCTACCCCATCCGGACATTGACATGAACCCTGTTTATAGACTGCTATCTACTACAGAACACAGGCGTGCCTAGTGACGTCAACGATAAGCCTTCAGGGTAAGGCAAATGCTCCAACAATTCCAGTAGCTTTATGTCGGTGCCGAAATTTGCCACTCGTCGGACTGGATTAGCGAGCACGAGTGAAAATATGAGTGTCTTTACGTGATAGCGGCAGGTCAGAGGCAGCCAGAGCTTATCCACCGACCATGGCCTTTAACGTGGCATTAGTGGGCTGACTTGTGTGAAATTGTCTTCATATATCTCGGGTTACAGAGTACCTCACATAACTCAGCAGAATTGTATTTTTTCGACCGCAGATCTGGTATTTATTATATTTATTTATGGGAGTGGGCTACGTTATTTATGTTGGTTTCTAGGTCTGTGTTGTTTTTGAGATGATGGCTGTGATGTAGGTGTAGATAGGTCGTTTGATAACCACTTTACTTGCAAAACTTTGGCTTTAGATTTCGTATGAATTTTGTTTCAAAATTGGTATTTCATAACATTTAAATTTTATTTTACTGAGTAGTATTAAGAGGATGTTGTATTGCAAGTATTTCAAAAGTTGTGAATTGAACTTTAGTATATGACAAATATACGTGACGTTTACAAGAGAAGACCATGCTCCGCTGTAGATGATTAGGTACGTGGTCAAAATGAAGATGGCTATGATTAAAAGTAGATAACTAAATTCAATAACTGAATTATCAAGGTATTAAATTATATCCATAAAAATAATTCTCACAAAATCTTGATCGCTTTTTCGATCAGATTGTCTTGGAGTATTATCGTTAAGCTTTATTTCAGGGAAGCCAAAACATAAGGGTTCGCCGTATCAATTTCGTTCCGGTTTACTTTATGCCAAAGCTCACGGTGAATCATTAATCTTTCCTTGTAAGAACATTTTCTACAACAAACACAATCCTAAAGAAAATTAAGGAGAAAGTTGAAGCGTTTTGTGATTATGAAAAATATTCAATGTTATACTAAATAAGTAACTGTATTTTAATACAGTATTATCATAAGAATTGTAGGTACATAAGCAATAGCTTAGACAGCCATATCGTAATAAATAAGCAGTAAAATAACGAACAAGCATCTAAATAAAATACCGAATCTTGAGTATTAAAGAGCAACTAGCAACAGGACTGGGATGAGTGGCGTACAAGAAAAGAGGCCTATGCTCAGCAGTGGGCGATAACGGGCTGATGATGATGATGATGATGAAATAGCAACTACCTACTTACTTTGCAACTTTAACTATATTTTTATCGCACTGTTACAAAGCTGATGTACCCAGAATCAGCTTTTTAACGATGCCGATGTGATAAAAAATACCATATAGTT
This sequence comes from Alcis repandata, assembly GCA_949125135.1. NCBI lineage: Eukaryota > Metazoa > Arthropoda > Insecta > Lepidoptera > Geometridae > Alcis > Alcis repandata. The sequence goes on along the minus strand of OX421235.1, from coordinate 5,499,694 downwards.
TGCTTTCATTTACGCTTTTTATCCTTAAGTTTCAAAAACACACAAATCTGCAAATCGCACAGTAAAATTAGCAACAAGTATCCAACCCCAAAGTCGGCATCATTTTAAGTTAACTTTATCTCTATCATCCCGAAAATTCTTCGTATTCGTATTCCTGTAACGCAAGAATTAAGGTTGCTCCGTGGGAATATGTATCACGAATCCCGACACTTGTTGATAGCCCTCTGATGTATTGGGCCGAAGATAAATCGCCTCAGTGTCTGACAGTGAAAGAACGTAATGACCCTGACCTCGCTTATTGAAATTGTAAATGGATGAAAGGGTCTGTGTGGTAAACATTTAAGGCAGTCATTAATCAGGCGTGAAATTGTTTTGGAGATGCTGCTAAAAAGTAATTGGACCTGTTGGTTGCCGGCATCTGTTGCTGTTGAATGGATTGGTTTTTGGTGAGGTTCAATGACGTCACGAAGCGTCGTGACGTTATATAATATGTTAGATCATGAAAAGAAAAGACATGAGTATAAAATTTCTCATCATAATCATCAAGTTTTTCCGCCTACCGCTGAGTCTACTACGTCTACTAGGTCTACTAGGTTGAGTCTACTAGGTCTCCTCTTCAGTACGCCACCCTTTTTAACCGACTTCAAAAAAGGAGGAGGTTATCAATTCGACTGTATGTTTTTTTTTATCATTTTTTTTTTTATGTTTGTTACCTCATAACTTTTGACTGGGTGAATCGATTTTGATGATTCTTTTTTTATTAGAAAGCTGACGCTTCCCATTTGGTCCCATTTCAATTTAGTCCAGTTCTGATAATGGTATCCATGAGAAAACCATATAAGTCTTAAATTTGCATAGGGTACGTGCGCGACAAATAGATGAATAACTATCAATAGTCGGTCTCTTGAAGTCGGTTTTTGTTTTTTGTTTTGTAAAATAATGTTCTTGTTACACTTAAACTTCATATATATTTTTTGACATTTTTTCTTTGACGTTATGACATTTTATTGTAATTTCATCGCGACATTTTTAGACCATATTTAGTGAAACAGGTCATTAAGTTGACATGCTTATTAATTTATTATTTGTCCTGTGATAGTCTAATCCACTGCCTTTATAAAATGTCTAATTAGAGTCAAATGTCTATAAACCTACTCTAGGGATAATCCAACTATTGTAACAATATCACTAACACCAAAATCAGTTTATGCCTTCAGAAGTTTCCTCATAAATACGTACATTAATCCTGAAACGTACTTCATTTCTTACTATACTTCTTTTCTTTTGAATAATGAAAATAGAATAAGTACCTACTTGTATTATTTTATTATAGCGGTAAACGAACGTGTTTATTTTAACCGACTTCAAAAAAGGAGGAGGTTATCAATTCGTCTGTATGGTTTTTTTTTATTTTTTTTTTTTTATGTTTGTTACCTCATAACTTTTAACTGGGTGAATCGATTTTGATGATTCTTTTTTTATTAGAAAGCTGACGCTTCCCATTTGGTCCCATTTCAATTTAGTCCAGTTCTGATAATGGTATCCATGAGAAAACCATATAAGTCTTAAATTTGCATTTAGTACGTGCGCGACAAATAGATGAATAACTCAATAGTCGGTCTTTTGAAGTCGGTTTTTGTTTTTTGTTTTGTAAAAAAAAAAAAACATACATACGAATTGATAACCTCCTCCTTTTTTGAAGTCGGTTAATAATGTTCTTGTTATATTTTTGGAATACAAATCAAAAGCACAATCGACTTTTATAAATACCATTTCTAAACCCACATACTCAAGCCTACATTACTGTGTGGGATGTGTGGTTCGTTCTATTCTCATAGTTTGAATCCTGCTAACTATATATATTCTGAACAATAGTTTCTACTATAAAGCTTTTATATTTATTGGCACTAAAAGAAAAGTACAACATTTAACCTGGTGCATTCGGAATTAGGTCAATATGAAAATTATACAGGGTTATTTAGAAAGGGTACGCCAAGCTGAAAAAAACTTATAGTGCTAATAATTTTGAACAATTTTTACTGTGTGCACCAATCCAAATCGGGAAAAAATAAGCTTTTTCATTTTGTCGAGTGTCATTGACATTTTTCTTTGAAACAGCTGTATTTTTTGCGATTTCAGGGTTGGTCCCATAGTAAAAGTTGTTCTTAATGATTGCTACTATGAAGCCTTGTCGGCTTAGCATACCCTTTCCATATAGCCCTGTATATAATACCTATTACACATTTAGTACTATGGAAATAAATACGAGTAATGTTTTTTTTTTGTATACGCAAAGCTTGCAGTAATAAAACTGCTGCCTTTCAATTCTTCACATTGAAATAAAACGACGAAACTGCTTCAATTTATTCGGTACTAGCTGTACGGTTTTAACCATCTCACTTGTTTTAACCGGTTAACCGTGATATCCGTGTTTTCCGGGAAAAAGTATCGCATATCCCTTGTGATGGAAACTATTATGTTACTTAATAAGGGTTAGTCAAGAAATTAAGGGGTTTACTTATAAACGATGTTTAGCAGTTGCTAAGATTGACAACTGTCGTTTTACTTGTAGGTATGTATTATAATAAAAAATACAGGGTTATACGGAAAGGGTATGCAACTTTTACTATAGGACTAACTCAGAATTCGTGAAAAAAAATCAGTTATTCCATACTTTTTGTCGTGTGTAGTTGTCATTTTTCTATAGAACAGGTAATCACCAGTTCTATAGAAAAATTACAACTTTTTTTCGCGAAAAGTTGTTCTTAATTGTGCTATGAGTCCTCTTCGGCTTACCTTTTCTGTATAACCCTGTATAGCGCGTATCATGGTCTGATGGTGTGCATTACTAAGAAATGTCACTTAACTTTACGAAAACTATATAGGGTTATTCATAAAGGGTATGCTAAGCCGAAAAGGGCTCATAGTACTCATCATTATGAACAACTTTTACTATGGGACGAACCCAAAATTCGCAAAAAAAAAATCAGCTGTTCCATACATTTTGTCGAGTGTCATTGACATTTTTCTATATTACTATCGCATTTACGATATTAGTGTGGGTTTTGAAAAGGTCCTTCACGTAAATATATTTATTTTCAAACAAAACTTGCATGTTGAATTTTCAGCTACTGTGAACTACTCTTAATTAGCGAAACATGGCGGTCTTGTTATTTTTGCCTGTGAATTAAAAACGAAATTTAATTCCTGGAAAGACAGACATGTTTTTGAACAACCAAGTCGAAAAATCTTTTAGGCTTTTAAATGTTTGTATGACGTATCAACGTTGGTAAACTAATTATTTGAAATTATTTATAACGCAAACTAGGTTTTTTTTTTCAAAACGACATTAATTTACGCTTTAGGTTACATTAGGCTAAATAAACTAATAAAATTGAAAGTACAAAACATATCAGCACAATATCAAAGTATTTAGAAGAATTCGAGACAATTAACGTTAAAAAAAGCATTTTATGTATATTCTTACCTGGCCCAAGACCGCAAGAACTGAAAAAAATTGGGGGAGACCTTTGCCCAGCAGTGGGACAGCATACACTGAGAAAACCGATGAATTCACCTAAAGTACGGAGCATAGTGATAATCACCAAAATACGATGATAAGCACCAATTTTTACATCGAAATTTTTCTAGTTGTAGGTTAATTACGGGTAAAATCTTATCTAAAGTAAAAAAAAACGTATGGTAAAGGCCACAATCGAAATTCCAAAGATTGCAGTAACATGTTGGCTTTTCCAATCCAATCCAAATAGTTAAGGCCCATATACACATAAAAGTAAGTGAATTTCTGTGTCGCTCCGACCCAATTGTAGAAAATGTGAATAAACCTACAAAGTAGATACGTTTTTCCATACATCATGAATAATTCATAACAGTTCAACTTCACTAATGGAGCTTATGGTTTTGCTTTTATTATTACTTAGGAAACAGAAAAGCCTTTCTTTATCAAACATATTTTATGCTAGGTACTGCAAAATGAATCTATAACTTAGGTACACTTATCTGAGTTTATTATTGTCCTTATATTATCGGTAATAAATAACTATTCATCCTTCACATGTTTATATCAGTCAATGGTAATATCTTGAATGGGGAAAATCATGGCAACATTTTTTCATATCCTTGTCATTATTTTCCTCCCACAAATCTATTCTTATGAAGCGAACGTGTCATTCAAAGATATTGATAAGACATAGGCTGTGTTTCTTTCGCGATACGTATTATCCTCTTTCATCCCAAAATGACACGTGATTGGCTCTATCTAAAATAAAAGTACCTCTCTAACTTGGTATATTGCTTCGACAGCATTTTTCATTATTTTATGAGGTGTATCTGATTGAACACAGCCATTGACTGTAACCCTTCAGCCATATATCATAGTTCCTAAGCGCTTCTGAACGCTCTAAAGCTTCGAGAATTCATACGATTTTTCTTCCTAACAGAATAATCTTTGACAAGGATTGAGATGGAAATAAATCTTTTGAACTCGGCGTGTTCATAAGATTTTTCACTCAACGTGAAGAGTAAAAAATTGGTGGTGATATTTCAATTTGGTTTCGCGCGGGCTTCTTTGAAGTCGCGGTCAATTTCCAGTTTGGTAGTCTCTGGCGAGCTGCCAAAATAGTGGAATATACGGCCTTTTGAGGGTTAACTAAACTGGGCATCGCCATCGTGCCGTGTTTGTCGGTTGTTCGGCTTTACTGAAACGTAAAATTAAAGTTCGAGCGCGTTCGAGTTCTACATTTGAATTCAGGAATATAGTTTGTTAAACATTTAAGCCTAAAATAACACACATTTACTAATATAGGCACATAGTTACTTTGTTAGGTACTATTAACAATTTAACATATGCCACACATTACTCGAGTACTTTTTAATATAATTAGCTTTTATTTCCAAGGCTCCGACGGCCTCTATAGATACAAAGCTAGGCTTCACCTCTAGAGGTATAAAAACCAGCGTAGTTCCGTTAAGGCCCAGACTTTGGCGCCCCACTTTCTCGCTGGCACATTTCAACATTTTTGAGATATAAAATTACTGAAAATAGTTATGAGAAATCTCAATCGGACAAGTTTCTGAAAATAATATTCTTTGCAAACAAGTTTTCGTGCTAAGAATAGGATTTCATGTTTTGTCCATTTTTATGTTTGAAAACTTGTTTGGATCAAAATTGTATTTTTGTTGAAGCTTTGTAATATTATTCTTAACAAAAATACAGATCTCGATTTTTCATGACTAAATTCAGTGATATGATAATTTATTAAACGTTGAAATATTCAAGCACGTTAACGGCGCGGCAAGGTCTGCGCCTTAAAGGGAAAATTATAATGAAAGCTAGTTTATCGCGAGCTACGAGCTATAACTTGGCCTCCACGTTACGACTCCCATAACTGCTGCCTTGACCGACTTTTATTGGTGTTATTAGTCATTGTGCTGCATGGTTTGGTTTAGTTCCCGTAATTGATTCAGTTTAGTTTTATTTGAGGACTTTACTAAGAATTACTTGAAACTTCTTTTGTCAATTTCTCGTGACCCTAAACGAGCAATTTCTTTTCATGGTTCGTAATTATTTTCTCAAATAAATAATTTCATTGTCCTTAGTTTTGTGACACTCTCAATGCAAATTTAAATAATTTTCGTTTCTTAATGAATGTCCATTGCTTGAAACTTATTCGTCAATAGTTATATAGTCAGCATAATATAATGATTGATAGTTAAGCATACATTGTTAAGACGGATAATATTCCAGCCAGGTACTCTCCATGAAATTACTATCCATTTGGAGGTACCGCTACACAAGCCAGAGCATAGTAAAACACCCTAATATGTGTAGGTAAGGCCACTAAAATGAAAGGTTAATTTACAAGCGTGTCATAAACACAAATATCAAAGGCTAGCATTTACAAACTAACACGTGCCCTACTGACAATGTGACCCACTATTTTACCCCTAGGTCAAGGCATAAATCAAATTTGCTAGGTGTCACGGGAAGATTGATCTATGTAATGCTGATTTGACGTGACACCACATCAGATGGTGTCATAATTAAGGTCACCGACGACTCTAGTTTAACTGACAATCAATTTTCGACTAACTTGCTGGGTGCTGCGGTTTTACTTGAAATTTTCAGTTTTACAGTTTTCAGTATTCTGGAATAATAGTTTTAATATAATAAATAATAGTATATCTATCATAGTGAAACACACATCTTTACCAAATGTTATCGAGAAGGAATCAAATAAATTCAAAATTAGCTAATGGGTAAGGTAATTGTTGTGACTCTGTAAAAAAATATCTTAAAATTAGGAAGACTTCCAACAATAAACCCATCGGGCTCGCAACATTTGATATTGTTAATAGGATTTCATCGTTTAGTCATAAAAAAGTAACAGACAGACAGACAGACACTCAGACAAACGGAGAGTTTCGTAAAATCACACATAGTTACGTCTTAATTGTCACATGTGAATGGTAGTAATTTGCTGACACGTGTCCGGGCAAATCTCTCAGGTCACGCTGTAAATCAAGTTAACACGTCACGCGAATGATTGATGATTTGCAATTTAGTGTGACGTCACCTGAAACTTATAATTAAGGGTACTAAACGCTGTTATCATTTTATAGCTATATGAAGTAGTGTAGGTCATATTCAACCTCTAATCCTCCCACTGCTGGGATACAAGGTCTACCCTCGAAGTGTAGTTACACGTACCTATTTAGTTTGTAAAAATGTCCTCGTAAAAATAAATGTACGTTGTTAAGTCATTTTTTTATACTTTAACTAGCTTCCGCCCACGGCTTCGCCCGCGTGGACTATACCTCGGGAACCGATTTTTTTTCCGGGATGAAATTAATTTATCCCTCTTTTTTGAGAGTATGTAAAAAGCGTCTTACAATGGAAGCAGGGACCCCAAAAACGCCCGGATGCAATAAGTCAGCCCCCTCGAATAATTTTGAAAAATGGCAGCCATTTGGAATCATTTGAATTTTCGCCACCACCATCAAGTAGCCCTTGCTAACTCCTATGACATGTCATTGTAGTAAAACACCCATCCATCTTCAACCGTTTCGGAGATATAGACCCTCAAAGTTTGTATGGCGGCCATGTTTTTGAGGCGACTATGTTATTTTTATTGGCTCCGAAAAGATCCGAGGTTTTAGTGACTTTTTAGTCTCAGCGCTTTGGTAAAAATGTTTTTAGTTTTCGAGATAATTAGCAGTTCCACCTCGAGGATGTGACTTTTCGAAGGTTTTGGATTTTTTCCGGATGTTGTTTACACGCCTTATGTTTAGTACATCTGTAAAGTTTCATTGAGTTAGCATCAAAACAAATTCTTTCTCCGTACTACATTACCACGCCATTTCACCCCCACAGGGGTTGATTTTCCAAAAGTGGTGAAATTGGTGAAAAATGATGTTCGTCATTTTTTTAAGCTTAGTATATTTGTAAAGTTTCAATACCGTGGCGTCAAAAACAATGCTTCCCCATACAAACTTTAACACCCTATTTCACCCCTTTAGAGGTTGAATTTCAAAAAAATCTTTCTTGGTACACGTTTACTCGTCAAGACAAACACACCTTCCATATTTTAAATTTCTACGACCAGCGGCGTAGGATGTTCCTTGTCTGTCAGTGAGTCATTACAATTCTCTCTCCGTACTATATTTATCACGCCATTTCACCCCCACAGGGGTTGATTTTCCAAAAATAATGAAACAGATATCTATTATTTTTTTAGCTTAGTACATTTGCAAAGTTAAATAATCGTAGCATTGGGAAAAGAATATTTTTATCCAAACTTCAATACTGCATTTCAGCCCTTTAGGGGTTGATTTTCAAAAACGAAAATATAGGTGTCTATTATTTTCTGTAGCTTAGTAAATTTGCAAAGTTAAATAACCGTACCATTAAGAAAAAAATATTTTACAAACTTTAATACCCCGTTGCACCCCTTTGGGGGTTGATTTTCAAAAACCAAAATAATTATTGTCTATTATTTCTTTACGTTAAGTATACCTATTGGCAAAGTTTCGTAACTAAAGCATCAAAAAAAAATCTTCATGCAAACTTCAATACTCCGTTTCACCCCTTTAGGGGTTGATTTTTCAAAAACGATGAAATAGGTGTCAATTATTTTTTTTATTTTAGTATATTCACAAAGTTTGATAATCGTAGCATTAAGAAAAATATTTTTTTCATACAAACTTAAACACCCCTTTTCACCCCTATAGGGGTTGAATTGGGCAAATTTCTTTCTAAGTGTGCGTCTGCTTTTTAGTATAAAACTTTTGTCCAAATTTGACGTTCGTAGCTTAAGCGGTTTAAGCTGTGCGTTGATCTGTCAGTCAGTCTTGACATTCACTTTTATCTGTTTAACCCTTTTAGGGGTTGATTTTCAAAAAATAATGAAACAGGTATCTAATATTTTTTTTAGCTTAGTACAATTGCAATGTTAAAAAATCGTAGTATTAGGAAAAAACATTTTTCATGAAAACTTCAACACTCCGTTTAACCCCTTTAGGGGTTGATTTTCAAAAAACAAAAAAATAAGTGTCTATTATTTGTTTAGGCTTAGTATATTTGCAAAGATTCGTAACCACAGCATCAAAAAAAAATTCTTCATACAAACTTCAATACTCCGTTTCACCCCTTTAGGGGTTGATTTTACAAAAAATAAAAAAATAAGTTTCTAATATTTTCTTTAGCTTAGTATATTTGCAAAGTTTCATAACCACAGCATTAAAAAAAAAATCTTCATACAAACTTCATTGCTCCGTTTCACCCTCTTAAGGGTTGATTTTTGAAAAATGATGAAATAGGTGTCGATTATTTTTTTAACATTAGTATATTCGCAAAGTTTGATAATCGTAGCATTAAGAAAAATATTTTTTTCATACAAACTTAAACACCCCTTTTCACCCTCTTAGGGGTTGAATTGGGCAAATTCCTTTCTTAGTGTGCGTCCGCTTTTTGATATAAAACTTTTGTCCAAATTTGACGTTTGTAGCTTAAGCGGTTTAGGCTGTGCGTTGATCTGTCAGTCAGTCACGACCTTCACTTTTATATATATAGATAGATAGATATGCTTACAAGTTACAAGCTAGACTAGTCAATGAAAATACATTCTTTGAAGTATGCAAAATTGTAAGTTATTACTGTTTTAGCGTGACATCTCGCCTGAAACTCGTAGAACTAATTAAGGTCATGGCTATACCTAATATTTATGCTAAAGCTATTTTTTCATGAAATTGTTTTTTTTTCATACGATACTGACCCAAATTGTTTATTATTTACCTCTTTTATAAAAATAAATAAGTATTGTAATAAACAACCCGATTTTAAAAAACTCAACTCAAAAACTCAAAAACTTTTCAAATTTTTCGTAAAAATTTCACCTAATCTGAGACTCCAGCAAAATACCTAAAACTAGAGCATCTTCGTAACAAAACACCCATTGTTACGCTAGTTCAGTCAGATTTATAGTTTTACCGCAACGAGGTTGCGACTTGCGAATAAATTCATGAGTTGAATGAGCTTCGCCGCGCCTACGGTGCGATTCGTTCGACGCGGGATCAGGCGATAGCCGGAGACGGAATCGTGCGGCTTCGGGGATGTTCCAGCTCAATTATTCACGGTAAGTCGTGGAGATTTGATTTCTGACTTGTGTTTTTATTTGGGACGATGTGTTTTTGTGACATATTGGTTGGAGAAACTATATGTGTGCTTGGTGTGCTTGGAAGGGTGCCTAGTTACGCGACGGGATCCAAAAGCTTAATAGATGTTTGAGTAACATATTTTGAGAGTCTATTATGATTAAAACTGCTCCAACATATAAAATGGTCTATTTCTAATTATGACCCACATTCCTACTTCAACATGTCTGCCCAAAAAACTAACTGTTTTATACATATGTGTGTAAGTTTATTTATAACATCAAAATGTTTAAACCAATACTAGTACAGTTTTGAAAAAAATGTGTTTACACTATGTTGACCGGTATCACGGAGGAGATAATCACTTAGGCAGTCGTGTTTTCTATTTTTTATTGTTTACCAAATTAAACCAGCTTCTCGCTTTCTTTTCTACTTTACGTCAAACTTTTTTTCCAGTTAGTAAGGGCACGCTCACACGTTCGCATGTTTTATTCATGGACCAATAGACGCCGCCTTACCTCCTTACCCTCGTTCACTGAATAGGTTTAATTACTCTTGAAACAAGCTTTTTGTTAACACTTGTGTTCGTTTTAGCTGCCCTTAAACTTACTGGATACATCTGCATAATGAATAATGTCTATCGGATAATAGTCGTGGATTAGTAGGATTTTGGCGGACAATATCATGAGTTTTTTAGTAGTGCCAATAAAGCATTATTGTGTTGTATTACATATACAAAAACTAAATATAAACTACGAGAGACTCTTCTGAGGGACCTTTGAGATGCATAAAACAAGTTGAAGAATAACACAGCATTAATTTAGACAGCATATTTGTGGAATGTCACGAATAGATAAAATATGAGAAGAAGACTGTTTTTATTACTAGACAATACACAATAGATCAATTTACCGTTGTTTTTCTGAAACTTACCTAATATTCTATTCATAATATTTTACTATTCTATGTATTTAAACTTTACAAACTTACTCATGCAGAAGACTGTCAAAAAACCGACTACATAAAATATAGTTGGGTACATCATTTATCAAAATGTAAGTACAAATTAAAAGCATGTAGACCGCTTCAAAGCTACCGCAAGGGTAAGTCCCAACTGAATCAGACTGTAAAGCAGCAGTTTTGCTCCGTAATTAATTTGAAAGAGCTCCTTTGAAGCAAGTGCCGTTAACAATCTCTAAAAGCCTAAACTATCGCGAGACGAGGATGCAGTAAAAATAATAAGGGTCCTTTACTCTGTATGAATACATATTTTAGAGCTGTGATAATAGCACTTTGCTTCATACTTTGGTTTTGGAATTTTGACTTTTGCAATGGAAAAAGCATTTTGTATTCGCCTTTGATGAATGTGCCTCTAAGGAAAGGTAAAGCACGTGTTTAGCCCGCTTAACGACTTTTCTTTTTCAGCAATTTTAATTGCGAGTCGTGAACTGCACTCTAGCTATACTTATTTACTGTAATTTCTCTTACAGAAAATCGAGATTATTGGTTGCAAACACTGAAGTCGGATTATTGATCGATGGTTGCAAATAAGTACGAGCAAAGTCTGTAGGGCTTTTATGAAATTTACTTTTATGGAGGGTAATAATGAGCATAAATTAGTACCATATTAAAATTAATTTGTCCCTGGATTTTCCGCGACCAAAAAGATCGAAATAAAATATTGAATGAAATAGCCGGTTTCTGAGCGGAGTTCTGTTAAGTCTCAAAGGCCTTTGAAATGCTTAAACGACTAATGTCCTGGAAGAAATAAGGGGATAACATTTATCACAAACCCTGGACATCTGTCATTTTCATACAAACTTACTGGATACATAGTAGGTAAATATACGGAAACTATTCTGAAAATTATTAAGTAAGTGTAATTAAGTAAATAAGTATTTTGTAAGGAAGAGTGTCATCCCAAACACAATTGAGCATGTCATATAATATAATTCAATTATAAATGTCATTTGCGGTTTTTCGTCCAAATCGAACCGAACGTATTGTTTTTGGTCTTGGAAATAGGACCGACATTGATTTACAGTTACCACCGCACCTGTACCGCTGTCCTTTATGGTAATTTATTTTTATACGGTTTAATGAATATTTCATTTATGGCGCTGTGCAAACATTTTCAAAAATTGATTGATGTTGTTTTGATTGCGCTTTTGAAAATTCAATAACGGTTGTTATTTATGTATGCATAAACACTCGTATCTACGAAGTATTTTAAGTATCTCGAAAGATATTCGAATAAGGAATTCAAATTCCTTTTTTTACAGTCCAGCAATAGTTTTGCGTAAAAGCATTTATGGAAATCATTCATTCATTCAATCAGTTTTACTCGATAAAGGTTAGATAAGTGTTTCGCAACAGTTTATCGTTAAGTCGTAAAATAGCATATTCAAAAAGATTTATATTACCTACTCTAAACGGTTTATATATTTCATATAACCCTTTGATCATAGCTATATGATTAGAACCCAAAGAATAAAGCTGGTGAATCATAATAAAAAACCGTTCCGTTGTACGTAAACCTTCATTCAAGAGCGATATCAATTTGAACACCATTCCGAAATCCATACACATAAAATCTACCTTCAAATCAAGATTTATCATCGCTGATATGACGCAATAAAAATAACATGAAAGGTTCCTCAGAGGCGGAGACAAAAATGGTATAACATCGTACATAAGCAGAGGAAATTGAATGATCAAAAGGAATAAGGTCATGATAAACAGACGGCCGACCCTTATCCCTCGAAGTGGCTATGCTAAGCCGCAAGACGGCTGGAGCCTGGCTTTTAGACGATAGAATTGTGTTTTGTACCTACAATAAAAGACCTTGACAAAAATAAGTTTATGAGAGACTCGGAACACCCAAACCACTATACTTTATACCAAACTGCCCAAAAGAAGGGGAAGGGCAATGCTTTTAGGGTGTGCGTTTATCTATTTCTAAGTGAAGCTCAGCCTAAAAGGATTGACTGATTTTTTACATAGGAAGGCGTCGTTAAATTTATCTTTGTATCCCAACGGTATGGGCTACATTTTGCATTCGGGTTTGAACTTTAGGTTCTTCTTTAATTACTTAACTTTAAATCGATTTACTCGCATTAAAAAGAGTAAAAAGCTTAAGTAATATTACTGTTGCAACAAAAGCCATTTAGTAACAGAAATCCTGCTAGCTAGCGGCAGCTTGTGCCCTCGCATATTGTTGAGTTTACTACGTGATAAAGTCTTTACTAATTCCTGCTCTATCGATCCAAGTTTGCATTGTGCAAGCGTAGTTGCGCGTTCTGCATCTACTCTTACCATTATCGTATCATCATTATCAAACACATCCTTTTTTATACTAGGTAAATGCTTCTCTCTTGATATGCCAATTGCTTTGGTCAATGCTAATCGACCTTTTACCCTATACTTATAATCCTCTGACTCGCGATAATACTGTTCTCTACTCTACTTTAATTTTATGTAGTAAACCGTTTGTATTCCGAAAACTGAAAACGTTTAGCTCTTTGACGAGTGGCTGAAATTGGAGCTGGCAACTGTTAGGGCCTTAAATAATTAGCATAGCATCTTGTGTTGAATACAGGTTTCCTAGAGATAGTTAAGTAGCTATAAAATATGTGCGCTGTTAAAGTCACGGGTGCTATAAGATGGAAATCACAAAGTAAATCGACAACGAATGGCAGTATACCGTTACGCCCCATCAAAGTGCCGTCTGGACCCCGTATCACGGTCCATTTGTACCGGCCATAACTCGAATCGCACTGGTGCCTCCATTCCCAGAACACATAGACGTAACAAGACATTATTACGCTATACATTTGTGTTTGAATTTGCAAGGCTTGCTGGAATCTCGCGTATGATGAAACGTTAAAGATCTCTGTTCTTTCCTTTATAATTATGATGATGTGTGTGATGAATCCGATTTTGAATCTAGCGTGTGTGAAAGTGGCAGAACGATTCACTCATACCTGCTCCCAGTGAGTAATTTATAGTGTGGTTCAAAGTTATTTTTTTTGGCAAACAAGCAATCGGGTGGCGCAGACCTGTTATGGGCAAACGTGACGTTTAACATCAGGCGTGCGATTTGCTCGTCTCGTCACTCAATTACAATAAAAAAAAAAAAAAATCGGGACGCCTGTAGGAAAGCGATCACCATCGCCTAAAGTTAAGTAAAAGCTAAGTAGTTAAGTATTCTTACTACACCATTGCTTTGTTAATTTAGACATGAATCAAACCAGTTTGTTCGAAAGCAAAGGTTAACATTCTACTTATTCTCCCTTACCTATGCCGAAAATAGAGACTAAAGAGACTAAAGAGACAAAACTACTGTTCGCAAAAAAACTATAAAATATTGTCAATTGAATTAATTATTTTGTTATAATTAACACGGAAATACTCACGTAAAAAATAAAAACAAAAAAAAATGTGTTTAACAAAATGTGTCAAAACCACGTTAGTTTCCATAGTGGTTTGACTATGATTGGCCAGCTTTCTTCGATTACATGTAGTCGATTAGATAAACAGAATATCAAAGCCAATTAAACGTTTCTCCGCTTTCTCCGAATCTACTCCTATTTTAATAGAGCATCTGATTCTGTAGTCCCATCGTGCATACCACAGTCCATTTGCTCCAGCAATAAACTCTCCTCGCACTGTTGCCTTCACAAAGATGAATAAACTAATGTACCGTCCTAAGTTAGACGCATGGCTTGAATCTGAGGAATAACCACACCAACTTTACCCGGGACAGAATGAATTTATCTAAGAAACAATGTTCTTAGGCAAATAAATGAAGAGAGGTGCTGTCTAATGAAAGCTTTTATCGTTAATTTTATGATATTGTATTTGAGTAAGGAGAAACTTACTCGAACTGAAACTGGCTGCGGTAATATTCCGTAATTGGTATGCCAAGGATGCTAGCGTTGTTGTTTACTTCAATTGCTGTCTTTAATAAAGCTAGAAAAGTATTTCTAGAGTGAGGTTTCTCTAATAAGTCATATTTATATCATTAAGTAATTTCAAAGTGCTCTCTCAGGCGATGCGCAAAACTACAATTTGTTCCGAACCACTTCCAACTAAACTCGAACAAAACGCAAACTTAACTCTTTCCGTAAAATAATTACAAGCATTCAAGAGTTTAGAGCTCGTGTGTGGCTGGTACTGCTACCTCAACAATGGCACGACCCAGGGTTGCCACTTCACTCGGTTTTGTTCTGGCTGCCCTATTCTTCTGGCTCACGTTATTACTGGCCCTTTTGTCTTGCGCGCCTTGGTTACATGTGAAAAATACGTCAAGTGCCGTGAAAAGAATCGCGTTGCTGTTGCCAAGATAAAAAAGGTTGTATAAATAGAAAATGCTTGAAGAATAGGGCTTTATAGAAAATGCTTTTTCTTTTATCCAACACCATGGACTTTAGGAGAAAGGTATTTTAGGGTTGTAAGTATTTGATTACTTGTATTTCGTTGCTTTAATCGTCTGTTACAGACGTGTACCTGTGCTTATTTCGTAGGTAGATTTGTTTATGTTCACATTAGGAAGTTTAGCCTTGCAACTGCGAATATGTATGCTTCCTCACAAACGTAACTTACAGAGAACTACAAGCTAAACATTTCACTCTATAAATATTCATTACCATCCCATGCACTTCCACTGATTGCTCTAGCATCTTGTCTACTGAAACTATTAATTAGGCTACTCCAAATAAAAACCCTCTACAGCAAAAAGGCCAAATCTTAATGAAGTTGGCGAAAAACCTTGCAAAGAAAGGAAATAAACGTAATAAAGCGCATTAAAAGCGGGCCGCAACACCGCTCTCTCAACTTTTCAGTTAAAATACATTTCAGTAAACGCGGAAGGCAAGTGACGTTCAATAAAAAGCGACATCTAAAAGCTCTATTGCGGGAATTCTTATAACGCGAGTGAGGACGAGGCATCTCGACACTTTTCTGCACTTAGTACTCCACCCTTCTTAGAAAGGCAGACCACTATGTGACCGCAATTCTGTTCAACCGCCAGCGCTTTTATTGCAAAGAAAATATATTGCTGCACTAGAAGCTAAATTCTAAACAATGTCTTCGAGACACAAAGCCTTTGGTGGCAATTAATATCGCTTACAAGACCACGATCGTGATAATATTTTTTCAGTTCCACGGACGATCGTAAAGTAAAATTTTCTGTGACAATAATTATGAATAAATTACTATTCCCGAAAGAGACTTTAATGAAATTATCGAGCAGTGTTGTTACTTTTCTAGAATACTTAAACCCTTATTGTCTGTCTAGATATTATCTAAAGGAAAAGGTGTAAGAGGTAACAATAAATATCACCCTTCATCTAACGAGATTCGTGTAACGGACCGATTTCAGTGTCTGGTACACTTATCCCGTATTGATCCTTTTCGGAACGTACGGCAATTCATTTTCATTTTCTAGTATTATGACCGCGCTGTATCAGGCTATCAATACTAAGGCGTAATGCCGACCTAAAGCCTAAAACCCGTCTTAGTGACGTGGCACGTGACCTGATGAGAATTAGTTGCTCGTAACCTAGTAAACCGCACGTCGCCGCGTCGCAACAATCAAGACGTTTTTATTAAGACTTGTCAGATCGGCGGCTCAGTTTTCGAAGTTTGAGGACCGAACTTTAGGTCGTCGTCAAAATGACCCGATCCGAACTTTTGTGTAAAAACACACAATTTAGTTCACTCTTTCGGCTTCAAAATAATTCGAAAAATTGGAAGCCAGATTGACGTCATTTAGGCTTCAAAAACGTTGGCCTATTTCGAACTTTATGAGCCAGAATCGAACATCGGAGAAGTAAGCCAATAGGGCCGCGGATTCAACAATGCACAATTTAGATGCAGTAATTCACGCCAATAAATCATAGTGAACTGTGTGGGTGAACTGTTCGCATAAAACGTACAGGTGAGGCGAATTTATTGACTAAGTATCCAGTCGAGCTTTGTTTGCTGCGAATAGCTAATAAAGGCGAGCCTCTCACCGGTAAACAAGAACTGAGCAATAAGTTGTCCAGCGAGATCAATGAACGGTTATATCGGTTTAATGTAAACATCAGGCGGAGTACGAAGGTACAATATTTGAAAATAAAATCCAAGACTTTGCTGGCAAGCAAAGTAGTCTTACAGGCATTTGATTGAGAAAATGAGCATTTATTATCTCTAATGCCTACTAGTATTAAAAATGGGAATGTAAGTTGGTTTGTTACGCTTTCACGCGAAAACTACTTAACCGATCATCATGAAACTTTTTACACATATTTTTGGAAGTATTGGAAGTAACATAAGATACTTTTTATAAAAAAAAATTGACCGCGGGGTGCAGCTACTTTAAAATTAAATGGAGCAAAAAGAGTATGTTTTTAGAACCAGACTTACGAGTAAAAATATCTATACGTTTTTGAAAACATTTTCATTGGCACTCGCAAAAATATCACCTTTAAATATTTAAAGACATTAAACTTTAAATAACTGACTCCGTACTGAGGAGCGCAGAAGTATCGGAGTATCTAATGAAAATTTAGTAGCAGCTTGGACACTCACGTCCTTAGTCTTTAGGGATGAAACTAAATACAACTTCTCTTCTTCGAGTGGGAAATTCCGAAAACTATAACAGTAACTTCAGAAGAACAACAACAACTGAAACAACTTAGCGCAAATTGCGGATTCTTGCAGTACGGTGATGTTTACAAAGACCGTGCATAGTCCGTGCGGCTTTATAAATGCTGAGCAAACTTTTTGCGAAAAGTCATCGAAAAAATGTATTTACACTTACAAACATAAATGAGTAGAATGCCGCAATTGTTTTACTGAATACAATACTATGAAGTATTTCAGTTTTTGTGATATTTTTCATGAATCAGCGAAAAAAACTGGAAAAGCTTTTAGAGAAATGTAGGTTTCATTGAACCAGATTTTGTTACAAATTGATACGTTTTGAAACTTTAACGTTTATTTTTTACATACGGTTGTGTCCGCGAGCAAGTACATTTTATGTGTTTTATTTTACGCTCTTGATAAAGTTTCGTAGCTACTTTAGACATACTCGTAAATAAGTAAATATCATCAGTCTGCGTTCTTAGCGTGCAAAGTTGTTTATGCGCGTCTTTTGTTTGACCTGTCTTAAAGGTTATCTTGGTCGGTTGTACCTCGTAAGCTAATTCTTAATAGCTTTAAAAAGTAATTACAAATTGTTCGCAAAACTCTAATTTAACATTTTTTAAAGGAAACCAAAATGTCAACTTTGTTGACAAACACTTCATAAACGAGTTTAAACACGATTAGGTATACCTACATATATAAAACTAAGCACACAAAGACTACCACATATTGTACAAACAGAACTTTACCACAAACACCCACAGTCATAACAATACCATGCAAATGGTTTTCAATACAGAGTGAGCTCATTCCATTACCAAATGATAATACGTTTTCGATGTTACCTCTACATTAATCTTTGGCATCATCCATCCGCTTTGGGTTACGTGACATCCACTGAATTTATATTTACAGTGGCAATTAATTAAAGGGGAGATTAATAAACGGCGGATACGAAGGACGTAATCAGGACTTTGAAAGAACCCTTGGGGTCCGTCGCGTCAGCAGAAAAATAGATAATGCCTGGGCTGAGGGTGTTACGTAGCAAAGTATTTATTAATAGAAATGCCTGTAGTAGACTTTCAGTCAGTATTATTATCTTCTCAAATAAAGCTCCGTTTTTTATAACACGGCGTTTTTTCCTGACTAGCTAATATTCGGCTTTGCGTACTCGTAGTCTATAAAAATACCAGCGGCAATTGTTTTTACAAATACACCCCCTCATTTCTCCTCTCAAGGATTGATGCTAATTCTTTTCTTAATGGTTTCCTGCCAAAAACATATCCTCTAAATTTCATTAAACTAAATATAAACTAAAAAACTAAATAAAAGCTTGCGCCTGTATGCGCTTTGTATGCGATGACGCCGTCTACGAAGTAGCACGCTTGGCTAGAAGAAACCGAGTCGCTCTTGACTTGAAGACTCTCGACGTAAACGTATATTTCATATAGATCCGGTTACCACAACAAGTAGTAAACTGGTCGATCCTCACAAGACGTCATCTACTTGATGAGGATCATATTGAACTTTAACCTCTATCCTGAATACGACCCTGGAGGCTACAGTAGATTAATAATCTCGTGTTCGTTATTTTCAGGAACGCTAAGAATTTAAGCTCCGTCTTCGAGACATTTTGAAACGAAAATTAGGTAATTTACAGTAGTACGGGAGAATCAAAAGATGTTGCGATGATTGAAATTGTTTTCTTCTTGAAATGTAATATGATGTCTCGTGATTCAAACAGGTTTTTAGAGCGTATAAAATCCAAAAATGTGATTTAAACATAACTAAAATCTGTCGACTTTTTAAGATTCTCATTATATGCTTTTAAAATTTCACAAATGACATGAATTTCAATCTCATTGGCAAAGAACTTTTTATTATCTGCTATCCAGAACCTCAAATTAGTACAACTTTCATCAAACCATTTTCCGATAAAATCTACAATTTAAAGATAACAGAGAGCTATTTATAAGTGTCTATCAAAACATTCCAAGCCGATATCGGTCTATTAATTAAAAATTTTGTCACAATCCCAATTTAAAAGTGTCGTCCGACGAGTTCATAAAAAATGGATAAGGTGAATGTGATAACAGTGGGTGTTATGCAAACGGGCATAAAACGAGCTTTGATTAAAATTTTAATGGATCCACTATCGCGCTCAGTGCACATCTGCGCGACCGGCGTGACCAAAAAACGGAATAGTGTACAAAGCGGAATAGTGTACCTATCCTCTGTGAGGTATTCTCCCGCTGTCTCTATTTCCCTATCCCTATTAATAGGGATAATTAACGAGATGATTGTTTTTATCAGTTGCTTTGCTTTATTGATAAATATCTGTATTTTTATTCGCGATGTAGACCGAAGATTTTTTTAGTTAAACACCGGGAAAAATAAGTATTTACTATTTATGATACTTTGTGTGTGAGTCTCAGTCTATTACGCTTTTTAGTTTGGTGTATGGATAGAAAATATTTTATACTAATCTGAAATGCCACAGTAACATGTTTGTCACGAGTTTAATATTACTTTTCTCAGTGTTGCTATTTAAATAAGAAGCAAAATAAATTAGAAATGACGATCACAACATGGTTGAAATGGAGTAATGAATATTTTTCAAAAGTTAACCATATCCTAGAAACGTTTAAATCACATCCTTCTTTACAGACTCAATGAACGTTCATATGTGTCCGGGGTTTAACAGACCGGCCCGAACAGGTAAGCAGAAACTATAATGAGTCGGATGGCGATCGTCGATGAATATTAAAGTAACATTACAATTTTATCGACCGCTTAAAATGTAGAACAAGTTTTAATGGGCTTATTCTGCCCGTTTTTACTGAGAGCTGTATGAAAACATGTTTGAATATGACTAAGGTAAACCAATACATGAAAATGCGGAAAATCGGCTTAAAACTCGCCTACATATTTAATCCGTATTTGTGTTCGAGTTTTTACGTTTGAAGTACAAAGAGCGACCTTGCACGCAATAACAATTCACACTAATTTATCCATCTAATTGACCACAACAAGACACAATTATTCTCGAATTATTGTTATCTCTAAATCCAACGCAGTAAAGACGAAAATCCGGTATCGTCACCAGTATAAATGTTGGGACTTAAAAGATGGTTAGTGTAAAATGTGATACCAAGTGAACTGCACGCGTCAAGGATGTCTGTGATAAAATTGTTAACACTTGCGACGTTACTACTATGTATAGACGCAAAGATACAAATTTTCGTGACGGACGCGCCTATAGAAAGAATCGGAGGAAGAATGTACAAGAAACTGCTTCTCACAGATCGATTTCATGGGCCAAAAGAACTGACGTACGACTCATCGAGCAGGAATCTCTTTTTCATGTACATGGATGACGAATTGCAGAACTCAGGACGAGCGTACGTAAACGTAGGAACTAAAGAAGTTAAAAAAATAAAAGGAATAAAGAAAAACAAAGCTGTAGCAGTTGACTCAGATTCCGGTGATGTTTATTTTGGATCGGAAGATGGACTGTACAAATTCGATCCGATAAATATTGAAGCAAACAACATTGGACTGTACAACATGAACATAATGAAACTAGTGGTGAGAAACAACGAAATGTACCTACTAGATGGTAACATCCACATGATATACAAGGTGTTCAATCTAGGGAAGACTGCAGTCAAAGCTGGGAATTTAAAAACTGTAATGACGTTTGAAGTTGACAACAATAAGCATGTTCATGTAGTGACTTTGTGTGGAGTTTATTGTGCTTACCATGGCTACGAAGTTATCAAGAACAAGGACCTAAGTGTTGTGTACTCCTTCTTAGTAGACGGATTGAAGACTTACGGTCTTTCAAATAACGGTCTTTACGATATAGACTGTGCCAATGGTACAGCTAAAAAAGTCTCTGACATAGACTTTTTCCCTACCAGCTTAACATTTGGAGACTATGGCGATATATTTTATTCTGTAGATGACAAGATATACAGGTTAAGGCCAATAAGTTCATATGTTATCTATAACATTCATAGACATAAGAAAACGTGATTACAATGCTGTGTTATGCACTTGATGTAAAATAATGTTGGATAAGTCGTTTTTAATGGAATAAATATAATACGAGTATTTAGCATAAAAAGTAAAACAAAAGTATAAAATTTTCAATAACCAACAATTTAATTCAATCAAGCAAATATTGTTTTTACCCCGAAAACTTTACAGCAAAATTGTCCGTGCCACGGGGCCCAATATACTGTATCAGTTAATGAAAATGAACACACGGACTCAAGCCTTTCAAATTTTCAATTAAAAGTTTGTGTTTGTTTTAACTTTTCCTCCCTCTGATTCTTTGTAAAAATAAATTTTATACGAGTTACCACCTTCCTTCCGATGACTTCCGATGTTTTAGGGTCTTCGTTCTAAGTTTACATTTACGTCTAATTTTGCCTTTGAAATTGAGTTTATTTCAGGGGATTTCGTAAACTTTTCTAACCAGTTCGTAAAATAATTTCGCCTTATTTTGGGAGTATTTAAAATTAAATTATCCTTTTATTACGCCGCTTTATTTATGCTTAACGAGATCAAAGGTTCAAGTCGGCGATCAGTCCCGAATTTTTAGAAATGTACCAAATTATTTTTCGGAGTTACATTGCTGAATGACTATAGAATGTATATTATTATTATCAGTGACGAAGCTCAAAAACATCGTATATCGGGGAAAAGGATAGTGACAAAATCAAGGAAAAGCTGCTGGAAATACCCAGTACGAGTTTACTAAAAGCTAAAGAAATTAATCTAGATTCTAGATAAAACTATCGACAGTTGACGCTTGTTTTTCTCGAGAACAATTGTGACCAAATAAAACCAATTAACATTTAATTCGAACTCTGACGTTTATCTATTTTCAGAAGCGAGTCAATCATGCAATTTTGTTTACAAAACAGATAGGTACTTCTTGATGAGACTGGCCAGTACCTCTACCATGAGTTTTACTCGATTTCGGCTGCGTAAACATTTTGAATGGCAAATTATACAGCGTCACTAGCGGTCACTTGACGAACTAAAATCGGCACCATGAGTTGCTGTGTAAAAACTGTATCGAAAGCTAAACGTCAGCGAGTAACATTTTTAAGCCGTTGCCATACAAATTCAGCCCCATGAGTTACAAATTTGACAGACATCGAGAAATACCGTCTCGAGAGTAGTTAAGTTACTCACTTGGAAATTACAGCGTGAAATCGTTTCGATCCTACAGTTTCAGATCTGCTGACTTTATACTGCAGTCGAAACAAACTGAATGAATATTACTTAATACCCATCACGACGAGGCTTACTTTAAGCTTACATAGAGTTAGCTCGTTCGTAGCTCCGTTGTTCTAGTAATTCCATCACAGCGCTAATCCACTGAAATGTTGGTAAATTGCAATAACTTTATAGACTAGCGTCGAGTGCAGAACGGGGCAAAAACTGTCAGAAGAGATAAAATTTTAAAATTGCAATTTTATCTGTTTTGAAATTATTAACTTTTGAAAGATAGGAAAGGGTTTCGTGTATTTTGGCTTGTAGGTACTTTTTTTGCACGTAAAGTGTACAGAGTCATATGGAAAAGGTATGCTAAGCCGAAAAGGGGTCATAGTACTCAACATTATGAACCACTTTTACAATGGGTCCATCCCTAAAATCGTGAATAAAATTGCTGTTCCATAGAAAAATTACAATGACATTCGACAAAATGTATGGAACAGCTGATTTTATTTTCGCGATTTCTATATTTATGAGTACTATGACCCCCTTTTGGCTTAGCTAACCCTTTCCTTACAACCCTGTAGATACCGTGAAGCTTAGCCGATACTCAATTTTTCTCATTCGTATTCAACCCACGTGCACTTTGAACCCGTTTGTTGAAACCAAACCAGACACTGAGCGAGGAAAGTACGAGTATCTTTGAAAAGTCGAAACCTTTGACCGACTGGCAAGGCTACGACCTACAAACACAGAACATTTCCCCACTGTAAGAGCTTTCTTTTCAAATCTCTCAAAAGCGGTGACTACGCGTTTCACTCGGAAAGAAGCTCAAATGGGCAGACGCGTTATAAAAATAAACATTTACAAACATTTTCTGAATTCTTTGGCCACCCCGGACGAGGTTTCGAGCCTCATTCGTTTCTATGTCTCATTTTATAGTCAGTATAGAGTACTGTCAAAGGCTGTAAATGTAAAATTAAATGGTCAGTGACGTCATCTAAGCCATCAGGAAAATTGGCTGAAGATGTTGGCCCTAAACTTTTTCTGAACAAAATGTATAAAACCAATTAGCCAAAATAGCTTTTGAGAAATATCTATCTACTCGTGCATAATTAAAGTACATACACCCAATGTAATTTCATGCTTCCTACGCTCTGCGGTTTTACCCGACACAAATACTTACTCATTTATTAACAAACTTTGATATTTAACACCAGCTACGCTTCGCTGTTTCCCCCGCGCCGTGATGAAAATCGGTTATAATGATGAAAAGTATGTGTTAATCCAGAGTATAATCTCTCTATTCCAACTTTCATCTAAATTGGTTCTGCCCATTCATTGCGATGGATTGGCAAACATAAATACAGACAAACTAGGCCCAAGTTTGAAGGCTTTTTAAGACGGATCTAAATTTTCTAAAACTATTGGCATCCTTGTCTAATGGCTTGCAATGATAAAGACAGATATATTTTTAGTTAGTTTAGATCTGTCTTAAAATGCCTTCAAACTTGGGCCTATTGTCGCATTTATATTTTAATTAGTAAGGTACATTTTTAACAAAACAAGACCGGAAGTAAACATATGTTAAAAATCTTTTCAAAAACAGCTACTGGAGCGCTGTATGCAACTTTCCTCACAGTTAAGGCGGCAAACCGCCAGCAAACAGTTTTAGTGGTTATGTTCGGTCACGTTAACTTGGAGCTTAAACCTTGTTATCTCACCTGCGCTGCACGCTAACGAATTTTTCTTTGTCACCTGAACTTCAATTTGAACCGTGTAAAAAGTTGTTTATATTAATAAAGCCACTAATGTTATATATTCGTATTATATTGTGAGCTTGGATGTTTGTTACTTTTTGATACGATTTAATTGATTTGGATAAAATTTTGATGTACAGCTTATATCCGCGATTTATACATAAACGACTTATTTCGGAGAATTCTACGGTTCCAGTATAAAAGCAGACGAAATCGCGCCTCTGGTAATTTAATATTTTATCAAAAAAGGAAATTGATAAAAATAAATTAAAAAGTTTGCTTGTTTTTCTTAAAATAGACGTACCAGTTTTGTAATATGTTTTCTTTGGAGTAATTGGGCACAGAGTGGAAAATGAACGAATTATCTTATGATCATAGGTAACCAAAAATCATTGTGCTGTAAATTATCCGGAGTTTTCAAGTATCTGCTGATGAAAGGAGTAGCTTCAAAGCCGTTTCAATCACGCATTTGACTACCAGGAACCAGGTTTTTAGAACAAAGTAACCTTTCAAAGTTTATGCCAATGTAGTAAAGTTAAAAAGGTTTAAGGCTTGGAGGCCGAATCACTTATTTCCCGACTGTACAGCTTGATTCTATTACGAAGTTAGTTATTTAACTTTGTCTCGGAGAAGAGATGAAATGAGGGACAGGGATTCTTAACTCGAAACCTTGAAATCCAGAGGGAATGGATTCATTTGCAGAAATAGTTAAATTTTATGTGTATGCAAAACCTGTGTCATAAAATCAAATCATTCAAAATTAATCAAAAATAGTTTTTTTTATTCTTACACCAACTCGCCTGTTGGTAAGTGACGATGTGGTCGAAGATGAAGCACGCAGGCTAAGAATATACATAACCTTATCATTAACCTTATCATAACCTTATTATTTATTTAAGTTTGTACTTGAATATCTTAAACCAATTACCTACTTACCTTGTTAATTTTCTATTTCTGTAAACATTATTTTGACGCTTACCTGAAACAAATAAATTAATTATTACTTATCGGCTGTTTTAATGAATCAATTACTATATTATATTTAACCTTTTCCCGTATTCAGACCTCTAATTATTATTATATCATGACCTTTTCATTATTTTGTTCTATCTCAATACCTTTCCCCGAAAAGGTAAAATTTATGAAGTCTTTAAATGTAAACAATATAATTTCATAGCCTACAATATACACCTAATCCTCATTACGAAAGGAATAGAATACCAATGAAGCGCCGGGAGAAGTGTTTCGAGCATTCTGAATTTCGATACGCCGATTCACATGGGGATTTCGGAAAGCCACAATAAAATTACCTCGGTTCGAAGAGCCCAATATATTAGGCATGGAACTTACCAAGATGGCAAGTCCAACTATATTTAGGTCTTGTCACATCAGTACTTGTACCATTTATTTATTTTATTCAGTGATCAAGAGTGCTTTGAAGTTATCAAGCTTTTAAATATCAATTGATTTCGCACTTAGTGTGTCACAAAGAAGCTATAAGTGATTACTGCAGTAACTTTGATTGCACAATTTCTCTTAATTATGTCAATTAATTTATTGAAGTCGTTTCTAAATATCAAGTAGAAAACTTTTTATACCGTGGCATAGTTGTGAAATGTTAAAAACTTTTTACTTGTATTTTAATTTTGTAATAATTAACACATGGGTACTCACGTTTAATTGAGTCTGATTCTCGTACTAATTTGATCACACTCGGTGATTTTGTTCAGTCGGAGTATCTGACTCAATTATATGTACACGAGTACTCCCGTATTATAACAAAATGTGTCAAAACCACATTAGTTTTCTAGTAAAATTGGTATTTCCAGTTATCGATATATTTATTCTTGTGAGTTTAAACCTTATCCGGTCCCGAAAAGCCGGATATTAGAAGCAGAATGAGAGATGACAACGCAAATACCTCGATAACACGCCGCTCAATAACTATGCCGGTTATTTGTCGTGTCATACTCATGGCTTAACTTATTTGGGAGTTAATTACCAAATAATGTTAAGTTGGTAATGAGAAATATTATGTGTTCAATTTCATTAATGTAATGAAATTTATGACGATTACACGATTTAGGCACGAACGCTTTTTCTTTAGAGTCTAAAAGGAAATGCAGAAGTAACGATATCTGTTTCTAAACTTTTCAGGACAAAACGGTTTGCCAAAGTTTCTGGAGAATCCTGATAAAGTTTTACTAAGCAGGGCGCATCATTAGGACACTCTTTTATCAAGTAAAATGCGAAAAACTGGAAAATTGCTGGGAAAAGTCAATTTACTTTTTACACCAATAACTTATTTTATATAAATTTCCAAAATAAGTTTATCAATTTGTGCTACTTTTAGTTAACTATGTCTAAATACCTACACTTATGTTTTTTCAATTTAAGTAGTTTTTTTAATACAGAGTAGAGAGATACCAAAAAGTTAACCTAAGACATCTAGAGTGTCAGCTTCAAACAGCCAAGTTCCAGAGGGTGCTCCAACAATAGTCGTCTCAGAAGTTGTCCACAATATGGGTCTGTTTCCGTGAATGGCGACCAAATGCTGACTTACACTAAGTTTCTAATGATTGGCCCTAAGCCAGATTCGAACGTAAACTTTAGCCGGTCAAGTTTGACTTACTAGTAGTTCTGTTTGCGCTGGACATTCAGTGTTTGATGTGAGACTTAATTGGGCACGCCTTGACTGAAAGGTACTAGAAACTAGGCTGGTTAGTAAATATTTCAGTCAGAAAATCTAGTTTTAAGAGCCTTTGGGATAAAAGTAAAGACAAGTAGGCAGGTCTTTAAATTGCGTTACGATTACGACTGTTCCTAAAAATTTAGTCACGTAGGTAAATGTTACCTTTTTTATTTCTACATACCACTTAATATCTTTAGACATTTGAACAAATCTCATTTCAGCAAATTTGTTTCATATATTTTATAAATGTTAAGGATTTTTAGATTTCAGAATAAACGAGATTAGAAACTGATTGAAATTAAAAGTGCCTACATCGCATAAGCCTTCTGTTTATGCATGTATTGCCAAACACGAGCAGTCCATTGATTCTGTAACGAGAGGCTAGGACGAGTGTCTCATTAGCATACAGATTGAACCCTCCGTGACGATTGGATCGCGGTAATGAATCCAGTTCCGGTCTGATTGTGTTTCGGTTGTTGTCCTTTTATCCCCTTAAGAGCTATCCACCCATTTTCTTCAAGAACCATTTATTTGATTGAACCAGGTCCACGAATGCTGTAATCATGCGGCATGCCAAATTCAGTAAAATTTCACTTACCTCACAATCCTTATTTGCTATAGCACTATCAGTCTTTCCCGTATCCAATTGGTCAGTGTTAAAAGATGTCTCATCCGTCATAGTACCCTCATCAACTAATATATCCCTGCTATTCTTTCTGGAATGATTAATTACGTCCGGCTTTTCTCCAGTACGCAAGTTACTTGCATTCTCGTTCGTACAGTTTTCTTTGCCTGACTTACGATCCTCGGCTGAACGTGATTTATCTTCGGAACTTTTCATTTTAAAACAAGAAATCGACTTCTTATCTTCCTTAGCCTCGTTTCTTCTAATTGGATCATTTTTATCAATTCTATCGTCTTTTTTGTGGCTCTTGCCATTTTCCGTCTTGAGTCGTTTTTTCTTGCCGTTCCATTTAGAGTTGGCTGTATTGGATCGATTGCTATCATCGCTGGTGCAGACGTTATCGGTGCAAACTGGGTTAACTAGTATTTTCGTTGACTTTGCTCTTCGTTCGATTTTCCTTAGGTTCAGTAGGCTACCTGAGCACTCTATTACCGAGGGCGAGGATGTGAGCGAGGCGGAACTATCTTTTCCTTCGTCGCTGAGCCGGCGAACGGGTTTCTGTATTAACTTGACGGCCTTCATATTATCGGTTGGATTGTGACGTATTCTGTTTGCGCCAAGTGGTCCCATGGCAACGGGCGGTCCTCCTTTAAATAGTAATGCGGTCTCCGTAGGTTGACACACACAAGCTAACATTTTCAACGGGTCATTTATAATACTATCACTAATTTATCACTGACATGTTTGGTGTATCGTAATTTTAAATCTAGAATGGAAAACACAATAAGTAAACGTACTGGCTGGTAATCGTAACTAAAAGGACAAACTTCAAAAAATAATTCTATTTTAAATGAGTATGACCGTTAGAGAGTCAACGCTTAAATATTTTCAGATTTCAACACACTCAAGTTCCTTGAATATTGCAATATAGAATAACAGCCCTAAGTGCCATTATAACTTCTCACAGCCAACTCGTAATCTGTATTAACTGTGACTGATTATGAGACTAATGGCATATTGTCTAGTTAAGATGCTGAGCAAAGCATAGTTCATCTAATAAACGGAGTATTGCGTTCAGCAAGCCCCTTGAGTGTAGTTAAATGCAGTCATAATGCGGCCCCGCATTGAAAGCTAAATATTAAGCCACGTCTAATAATGTCGAGACTTATAACTGTTCTAGCTGCAAATGTTGAATCGTATTTACATTAACTACGTAAATGGCACGAATTTCTCATATTATAAACCTGGATAATATTTCATATTAGAACCCTAGAGTATGTAAATAGCTCGTATTATTGTACTCTTCGCGCGTGAATGTAGCACGAATGTAATTATAATATTATGGGTTGTTGATCTAAACTCGTATCTCTTTGATTCTAGTTAAGATATTAAAGATCTTTCTAAGATTTTGGATGTTTAACTTTGGGTTAAGTAAATAATTTTGTTGGAACGCATATCTATGCCTGAAAATCAAACCCGTACCATAGCTGTTTCACCTTTTGTATGATGTCAAAAACAATGCATAAACAATAAGCAACTTTGTATTCCGAAAGTTGGGTAGTTACGGTTATGTTAAGTTCGCAAAAGGGCCTTAGCCGAGAGCACCCAAAGCACCCGCAAACATTTTGTCCCAGAATCCTTTTCCACGAAGAAAGAGCAAAAAAATGGAAACAAACAGTAAGGAATACATACCTAACTTAGAACTACATACTTTGACGAGTCAGTTTCATGTACAACTTCATTTTTTGCGACAAAAATTTAGCATTTATCGCAAAACTTTCAGCCTAATTATGTTAATCAAGATTTTAGATGTGTAAAAAATAATGTCATGAATTAACTGAAATTCCCATACTGCTCACATAATACACACTTGCTGAAGTAGAAAGCGTAGTAAAATTACAATATGGAAACCAAGCACATTGTTCCATTTTAAGCGGAGGCACATTAAAAGAATGAATATTTTTATGGAAACACCAAAATATTATTCAGGTGGATTTCAGAGAGTCATTGTAAATTTTCATTGTAAAGTTATTCTTTACTTAAGCAGAAAACCAATTAAAAATTATCAACCAAAAACTGGTGCAGCAAGATAAATAATCTTTATTAAACCACCGTACAAATATCGTCAAAAAGGATCAGTTTCCAATTTATGATTATAATTGATTTTAAATTGAATTCAAAATAAAGTAAGCTTCCTTAGACATTTAACGCAAAGCTTCCCGTAATTAGACAAGATCATTGGACAAAATAATAAGGAAGATTCGTCATTTCTCCGCATCTTGACATTAGAACAATGAACAAATAACAAGGCAAGAGATAAGCGCTTCGGAACAGTAATCATCCCAGTTGACATTTCGTAATTATTATTCATCATTTCGTGGGCTTGAGTCAGCGCCTAAGCAGTGACATAAGGATTTATTTCCCTTATAATAAGCATTTTACAATGTTCGTGGTTCTCCAGAGATTTATTGTAGCATGGAATTTTGGATTAATATTTGTGTTCAAGAATATTATTTTCACTATACGCAGAATATATACTGAATAAACAGCGAGCTATGTGTCTACGAAATTCAGTAGAAGTGCTGAAAATTTTGCCGTAATTACTGCTGTAGTAGATTTTTGAAATCATGTTTTAGGTTTCTTTTAATTTTCTACTGATAATATTCGAGTATAGCTTTACAGTAATTTATATAGACATAAAATCTACAGAGGGAAATCAAAAAGTAGAAAATAAATGCAAATAAAGGCAAGTAAGTACGAAGTTTACTTTTTAGTTTGCAGATTGGAACTCAAACATAAAGTCAAATTAAAAAACTTGTGAGAAATGAAACTAGAACTGAGAAGTAAGTAGATATACTAGGTAAGTATGAACTTGAACGTTTTCTCATGTAATTCTTCGCGTTACGGCTGTGAGTGCTCTTATCTCTAATTTTCTATTCATATATTCCTTGTCACGGCGACAGATGTTACCCCAATTTCGTTTAATTTCAATACGTGATCAATACCATTTTCTAGTAATATCGAATGGATTACAGTGTTGTCTCTTGATAAAGAAACTATGGAAATTTTAATTTAAAATACCTCTCATAAAAGATCAAAATTTCAGGCAATGTTAATTTTATTTTAATACTCAAAACTAAGCCATGTTTCTGAAAACACAGATACCGTTTTACCCAGTAACAAGGGCTTTCAAAAAAAAGAAAAAAATATATCCGCGCTTTCAAGAGAATAAATGCAGAGGCCCTATCTCCTCTCAGCGTAAGAAGGAAACATCTACAGAACAGTCTTTATCAACCTCACGTAACGGTATACAAAGCACTTGCGATACATTGACGCGATACGCATCAGGGCTTTCACACAGAGAGTCTTCGCCATCGGAAGTACGAACGGAAGTAACGACGGGAAACCTGTACGTGCCATCCCTACCGGGGGTCTACCACATTTTTTTAATCAGCCTTGTTTCATTCTTTTTTTTTTCTCGCTCTTTCTAAAGTAGATAACAGAAGGGGCCGCTAAGTAAACCTGGCAAAAGAACGTTTTAAGTATGTTTTAAGAAATTGTGGTAGCTCCCCTGATCCTCGTCTCCTACCTCTCCAATCTAACGTTCAGAGATTTGTTTCTGATGTTATGAATCGCAGCAATTTTTAGAGACAAATATTTTTATTATTTCTGTTGGCATTCTGTAAAGGAAGGTTTGTTTTGGAAGTAACTTTTTGCTTTGGGGTTTGGTTGATGGAAACGTTAAATATTTAGGAGTGTTGAAACTTACTTTTTATCTTCACTATGTTGAATTACTTTTTTTACGCTTCTTTTTACTTTTTTGTTGCATTAATTTGTTTGTAGGCTTAAAAAATGTTAATGTTTGTCTACTAGTCTAGTCTATTAAACATTTGATTTACAATTCTTGTTAAGGCTAGGTAGGCTTACCGGTGTTCCATTGAAAAATGATGTAGGTAGTAAAACACCTACTTTAGAGACTTTAATTTACAGATAGAATTTTTTTTTTTGTAAATCCAGTATTTTTAAAATAAAAATTTGTGACACAAATAAATAAAATCAAGTACCCTTAAAACCCTAACTAAAACCGCTATTCAAAAAGCTTTTGTTAGTTCAAAAGGCTTTTCAACAAAAATATATGTGAAAAATTCAACAAAACTTATAAACCATTTCAATCGCAGCTCTTGATTCTTGAAACTCTTCACATTCAAAATAAAAGACCGGGAAAAGCCCATTAAAACGGCGTTATTATTCAAGCCAACGCTCTAGCGGAAAATTAAGAAGAATTCCGCACACAATGGTTAGTGAAATTGCTTGTAACTCAGCAGACTGGTTTTCTACTGTGACATCAATCACGAAAAAGTTAGGTCCGCTCGCGACGGTGCTTAATTGAAAGTTATTGCGGAAAAATAGCAGCTTTTCGCACCGAAGTTTTAAATTTATTCCCAGTTTATAGAGTGAGAACTCTCTTTGTGAATATCAAAACCGTTTTTCATTCAGAAACAGAGACGTTATTACTGTAATATAAATCGGGGAAAT
The DNA here is from genome assembly GCA_949125135.1 of Alcis repandata. Taxonomy (NCBI): domain Eukaryota; kingdom Metazoa; phylum Arthropoda; class Insecta; order Lepidoptera; family Geometridae; genus Alcis; species Alcis repandata. The sequence continues at coordinate 5,467,545 of OX421235.1, read as the reverse complement.
TACCACTGTTATAAAGATAGGCTCTGTCTTTGTTTTTCCTTGTGTGTGGCAGGGACTGTATTTTAAAAACCTAAATATTAATTACTAAATAGGTGAACCACGGAAAGAAATAAAACCCCCTGGTTATACCCCGTTAATCAAAGGTAAACCACGGGAAGAAAAGTATGCCCCGGTATACCCAGGTGAACAGTGTAGGTGGATTACGGGCAGAGAGCTCGGAAGAAGAGAGAAACAATTTAAAAAAATAAAGCTGCGAACGTGCTGGATTATTGTCTAGGGGAAAGAAATCAGAGCTCGCACCGCATTTGATAAAGCAAAGAGGCGGCGACGAAGCGGTACAAAGTTTAATCTTGCCTTCGCACTCCATGCATTGTAAAATGGCTCTTTGACTTCGGTAATATGGGCCTACTTAAGCTTAAAAAGAGTCTCTTACGAAATAGCAAAGTTAATATGGTCTGCGAGGATTCAGACGACTGGCTTGATTTAAATTTACTTTCGAATTAACCTTTGTATTTTTATTTTAAAAAATTTATAAGACCAGTTGATTTCTTTTAAAAATTTATAAAAGTCTTCAGTCTTTCAATTGGATTGAATGAAATGTTATCACGAAAATACAAACCTATTTTTAGGTAAAAGTAAAAATGGCACAAGAGCATTTACGGATTGTGATGTCTACAATTTAGCCTTAGGTAAAGGTTTAGTGAAACAACCAATTGTTATCAGTAAGCAGGAACACAACGCACCGGAGACGTCCGCTCCGCTCCGATGACAGATCGGAAGTGTCACGCCACCCGGTGAATTGTGTATGCATTTATTTAGATATGTCACATCTCTTCCTTTTTATAGTTTTTGATCTGTTTAACCAAAACAATATTTTAAATAAAATTAACATACCTAATTAAACTTCTAAGTTATTATTAAAACAATTTTTTAACTGAAATCAAGTTTCAACTCAATCATCACAATTATCAAAATAACTAGGTAATTAGACGAATCTTCCTGATCCATAATTTTCCATTGATCTTCTTCTTTCTTTAAATGTACGATGTCACTCGTGTACTCATGTCCAGTTTCCTCATTTATTTTATTAGATTTTTTCGTACTCTTTCTCACCAACTTCTAATTTTCTATTTACAGCTTTTCTTTTTCTTTCTTCGTGTAATTTATTCTTCTCCGGCTCGATCTCGGACTTCAGAATCAATTATTTTCAACGGCTGTTAAAAAAGGTAATTCGTTTCTAAATGGTCTTCTGTAGAACAACTCGGACGGGGATTTTCCTGTGGAGGGATAAGGTGTGATGCTGTGAAAAGAAGTTCACGCCTTTCGTAGGTACTGACTGGTGGTTTTGGACCTGAGACCAAAGTACACCCTCTGCTGTTTTTACAGAGTTTCGGCGTCTTTGTCCATTTCTTTGCCACCAGACTTCCGTGCGTAGCCTCCTAGCTTTTAATATGTTATCAATCCCCGAAAGGCCTTCATGGGCTTCAAAACTTGCTAACAGCTTAGCTTGTAACCTTGTAAGACCATTTTGTTTCTTCTCATTATGACATAGTAAGATATGCAACCAGAACGCTTGTCAAGTCGTTCTGTTTATTAAATAAATAAATATATGTTATGTGTGTCTTTGAAATGGTCACTATAAAATGTTAGTTGACTAATTCGATAACAGTTTATGACAAAGTTGATACGAGTAGTACCTACCAAGATAGGCACTAAATAAATTAATCGACTTTGTTTTACATTACATCACATATTTTTTCCGTCAGACATCTATTCTATTCTATCGTTGCAATTGTGACACTAGTTTTTTTTTTTTTTTTTTTTTTTTTACTTTACGAGTATTTTACTTATTTATTACAGTATATTTAAATAATAATCGCCTTAAAAGCCAGTCGGCTAATAACATGTTATGTTTTGTTTTGGTGGGATCTTCTTCTACATATTTAGGTTTTTGTACCCCAAAAGAAAAGTAAAGTGTAAATATATTTATTTTTTCAAAACAAGCTTTTATATAAATACTCTATTATCCAAAGGTTGTCTGTAAAATACCGATGTGACTTTATCGAAGAGTTTTATGATGTTTGTGTTTATTATTGTAATTATTGAAACTTTTAAGGCTGTATGCTGTAGGTACTTACTTCTCGTTGACCAGCAACGTCTAATGATCATTACAATGTTCAATTTCTAGCATAAACAACCAGGAATCTTGAGATTTGACAAGAAATAAATGAACTTCAGTAAATGTTACCTAGTCACGTAACCCTCAGTGTACTAGTCGGACTCACTCTTGAATGGTTTTTCGGGTACTATTTCATACACGTCAGATTTATGTGAGTTACAAAATTAACTTTGCAATCACCTATCTTTACAAATCGTACATAAGCTAACAAAATTTCAAGCTTGTGTGTCTGCTAGAAGTCTTAGAAATATGATGATCAGTCAGAGTCAAATGAAGAAACTTTGACTTGTAAATGGTTCATAAACTATTTTCTCAAATTGAAAAATATTTAAAAATCTTTTTATCGATAACAAAATTACAGAGGGTTGAAAATGCTGTTTGTTGCTTGACTTGGAGCACTGCTGTGCCCCTAAATTTACGCCAAAGCCTAGTTTTAAGACATTGAAGGAAATCGCGGTTTGCTATTCCTAAAAGGCCCCTAAAATTGTAGTATTTTGTCATCAATGACTGTATTGATTTAAATATATATCTATATTTTTTTTAATGGCTGATTAGCACCATAAGACAAGAACGTTTTGTCCGGAGACTTTTGCTGGTTAGAAACCAACACTTTTGGTTTATTTTTTAGATATTCCCAGGTTTTATCATTTATGCTATAGGATCTACTGCCAGAATCAATGTAACGTTTTAATGTAAAGTTCACGTACCTGGCAATCTATTGTTGCATCGTCATCGATGTGAAAAATATAGTCTACAGCTGTAGATTCATTATTCCTGGGCGCTTCTTCCGGTCTAGGTCTTTTAGACTTATTATTATTTTCATTTGATGAGAGGTTGGCACGTTTTCTTTTATTGGCCCTTGTTCTGCAGTGTTTCTGGAAATGACCTTTGAAACCACATTTAATGCAATTAGCATTCATTGCAGGGCAGGAATCACTGTCACTTTTGTGACTTTTACTACCACATCGGCAGCAGAAATCGACCTCTTTTTTAGGATATTGTTTTTTTGTTTTTGTGTCAATTTTGTTAAGGCTGGTACTTGTTGTATTTTTATTCTGTCTATCGTGGAACTCGGTTAGCTGCCGTTCTACAGTTTCTAGAGAGTTTGCTTCGGCTATAATTTTTTCGATTGTTGCTGTGTCACCGAACGTCAATATGTTCTTTCTTAACTTAGTGGAGCTACATTTTTCCGTTATTTGGTCGATTAAATTTTCATCTTCCCTGGCAAAATTACATTTTGAGCTTTGTTGTCTCAGACGAATTAAGAATTTTTCAAATTTCTCGTCTGGTTCTTGTTTCATCAAGCGAAAGAGGTGCCGTTCAAATAAGTAGCTTTGCTTAGGAGAGAAATATTCATCTAATTTCTTAATTGCGATCTCGAATACGTCTGTCGTGTCAGAATCAGTCGCATGAGCTCCGGGTATATTAAAGTGTATGTCTTGTAAAGCCATGCCACCCGAATGTAGCAACATCGCACGTTTTTTTTTATGGTCGGTGGTGTTTGTCGCTATGAAATATATGTCTAGCGCACGCTTCCATCTTTCCCAGCGGGATCCTATAGAAGTTGGATCACCTTCACAATCGAGTGGCTCTAATATTGGGATTTGTAATTGAGACATGTGGGACAATCTGCAAATAAAGCAAAATAGACCTCCTAAGAAAATTAATGTAAATGTACATAGAAAATATAAAAAGAGGTGTGATTTTGTTCCAACAAATAATATTTTAATGACTAATCTACAAAGTTCTTAACGGACTTTAATAATTTGTAAACAATTATTAATTGCATTGACCGCGCTGGGCCTGAAAACTGCATGGCATAAAACCCTAGATGAGGCTCACATACCCGTTAACAGGTATCTAACTGGCTGCATTTATAAGACGGGTGATTGATGCGTAGAAATTGTTGTCAGCGCGACATGACTCAGCTTTGTAAGATAACGATAGACAGTATTTGAAATGTATTCGGTTTTCTGATCCGATACTTGGCCTTATTTTATGACACCTTTTACGATACCCAGTTTTAATTGTGATATAATTAAGTAGGTAATCACATAACTTCGAACTATCGAAGTAGTACTTGTAGGGTAGGCAGTTAACGATATATTTCGTTGGAACATTTTGGTTGATTGATCGAACCGGATATATTTTATAACACTTTTTTACCATACCCAGTTTTAATTGTGATATACTCGTAAGTAGATGATCAATCACATAACTTCAAACTATCGAAGTGAAACTTGTAGGGTGGGTAGTTAACGATATTATTTCGTTGGAACATTTTGGTTGTTTGATCGAACTTTAAAATTCGATAGGTACTCGCTCGTATATGCAAACAGATTTGGTCTACAACATTATACTATATACTTAACTAGTATGAAAAATTATTTAGTAATATCAAATTGTTTCACTAGGATAACTACAGTACTAATTTTGTAATTGTATTAAGTAGGTTGTTATTTTTAAAGTTCAGGTAGGTAGATCTGAAAAACAATCAACTTAATGTCGAGACTAATCGCTTATCTGGTTTTTAGAATCACAATGGTTTGGTTCAAACCCTGCGCCATCCATTTTAGAAGGAATACATAAATACGCATGCATTTACGTGATTTAGATGTTAATTGCGCGATTTCGAGTCATTTGTTTCATTGCCTTACATAATGCTACTTATTTTTTCTTTTGTTTACATTTTGCAAAAGAAGATTTGTTGTTGACCAATTCCTGTAAGCAGGTACAAAATTTGAGCGTAATTTTACTTACTGCGCTTTTACTCGTCGCCAATGTGATGTCTACAATTTAGCCTTAGGTAAAGGTTTAGTGAAACAACCAATTGTTATCAGTAAGCAGGAACACAACGCACCGGAGACGTCCGCTCCGCTCCGATGACAGATCGGAAGTGTCACGCCACCCGGTGAATTGTGTATGCATTTATTTAGATATGTCACACGGATAACAGAGGTGCATCGCGGGATCTAAGAAAAAAGTTTGTGTAGTCTTTACTATGTAGCTCTTACGAGTGAATACTAGATTCATTTTTCTTGTAGCTTAATCAAAGTATATCTAATGGTACGTCTCTGTGTTTTTTATTTAATGAAGTAGCAGTTCCATTAGCTCCGAAAGCACATCACATTACTTACTCACTATTTTTTTATGTTCCTTCTTTACCCTAAAATAACTCAATAGATTTATGAAATTTTCAATGTGTAAAACTTTTATCGTGAATTACATAGGCTATTTTTGCTATTGATTTCGGAAAATTAACAGTTATATCGTCGTATCCGTGGAAGACAGCCACAGTTGCAAAACCCTAGGTTTCCAGGAGGCGGTTTTTTCTGATTATCTCGGAAATTTCTTAGACAACGTATGTTTTTTAGTATTCTAAACAATTCCTTGACACAACAGGCAGTGAATCATATTTTTTTTTAATTTTTGACGATAGTATTTGTACGTGTTTTGTCCCTTAATACCTTACTCCACGGAATTTTCTCAAGATCACGTCGGCTTAACCGCCATGAGGGCTTTTTTCCGAGTGAGAAATGAGAAACGCGGTGAATTTAAGAGACATTGCGCCCTTATTCCACGTAAAAAGCTGGGTGGTGGCCTTCTTGCGACAAAAATATTAGAATTTGCGGTTTAATTTTTAGTGTTCGTGTACAAGAGATGAAAAACAATGTTGTTTTAACCGACTTCCAAAAAAAGGAGGAGGTTCTAAAATTCGGATGTTTGTATTTTTTTTTTGTTAATGGTTGGATGTTAGATATTATAATTGTGCGCGACTTTTTTTTATTTTGACCTGACCGCGAGCACGTCACGCTTGTAATCTCCTGATGAAGATCACCGAATATGATCAAAACTAGTCGTTATAAACGACTTAATTTGACGTTAGTAATCCCGTGTTAATTATATCAGAATATATTTTAATCTTTAAATATAAATAACAAGTCCTGACTGACAGACTAACAGACGACTTAAAGCCAAACCACAGGTCGTAGAAATTTTTTGGAGGGTGTATTTGTTTTGATGAGCAAAGGTGTGTACTAAGAAAGGATTTTTTGAAATTCAACCCCCGAAGGTGTGGAATAGGGTGTAAAAGTGTATATGGAGAAGCTTGTTTTGTTTTTTTGATGCCACGAATTTAAAAATTTTACAATATGACTTAAGAAAATATTGATCACGTATTTCACCATTTTCTGGAAATCAACCCCTATGAGGGTGAAATGGCGTGGTAAATATGGCACGAAGAGAAAATTTGTTTTGATGCTACGTCAATGAAACTTTACACAGATGTACTAAATTTATAATAGAATCCCAAAATTTTCGAAAAGTCACACTCTCGAGCTGGAATTGTTAATTATCTGGAAAATTCAAAACGCTTTTACCAAAGCGCCAAGACTAAAAATACTCCAAAACCTTAAATTTTTTCGGGAAAATTGAAACAACAAACAACACAAAATAAAACAAACAAACTTTGAGGGTCTATATTCCCGAAACTATTGAAGGTAGTGTATTTGACCAAATGTTATAGGGGTTTGCGAGAGCTACTAAATGGTGGCGACGAAAATCCAAGATGACAAATTCAGAATGGTCCGAGGGGGCTGATTTATTGTATCTGGGGGTTTTAAAGGTCCCTAATTCCATTATGACGCTTTTGACATACTCTCAAAAAAGGAGGGTTAAGTAAATTTAACCCCAAAAAATAAACGGTTTTTAAAGAGTAGTGTCCACGTGGTCGAAGCTAGTTTTCAATAAAGTAGCGTCGACTGACCGCGAGATGATTTATTTTTTACCCAACTGCAACGAAGCTAAAAAAGAGGCATATGTATGTATTTATGTGTGTATGTACGCATGTATATTGATTGTGGATGTATAAAGTAGCTCTTTGTTATGACCGAATAGTGGTACTAGACTCACACAAACAAATAAGACGCGCGACGGGATCTAAATACTTCAATAAGAGATTTATGTCAGAATCTCCTGAAGAAGCAGGGGCTAGAAGTGCAACAATCGAAAGAAACACAAAAGTACTACCAAAAAGAATAAATAAGACGCAAGACATACAGGTTCCTTAAAACCTTGACTGCTTAGCCCCCAAGCAACTGCTAGCCAAGAAAAAACCAAAAGGCTCTTCCAAAAGACTCTTTCAAATCGCTTAGTCACCGTAGAGGAGTAAGCCAGCACCCGCTAAACCAGACCGGAAGACTCAGGCTTTTCTTAATGAAAACACTCTAATCGTAGACAGTAAGATCACCAAACTAAGTTTTTCTATAAAATCTATAAATTGGGACATCCTAGGGATATGCGAAACTAGAAGACCACAGACATAAAAAAAAACCATAGAAGAATACTTGGACTTTATTCTATTCCGCACACCTGGAACAAAGTGAACAAACGGAAGAAACGAGGTTGGGTTCTTAATGACAAAACCTCTGAAACACAATATTTTAAAATTTAAAACCGTGTTGGATAAAACTACAACTCTGGAAATAAAGACATCCAACGAAAATACTAGATAATTTGTACTGGGATATTAAAGCCTCCGAAGACAAAATAGTTAACGAAATTTTAAAATCATTATGAATGCTGTTGATAAAGCCACTACGGCAACTATTTAACATTGTTATTGAAATAAAAACAACGTCAGCACAGTGGTCGAAGTCTATTATTATACTTGTACATACAAAGGAGACCAATGTGACATTAGAAACTATAAACCAATCAGCCTAATGACAAACTTGTATAAAATATTCTCAATTTTTTTACTCAACCGGTTGACAATAACTCTAGACGAAAACAAACCGAGAGAGCAGGCAGGTTTTCGAAATGTTTTCAACAATGAACCACATACAGGTAGTCTTTCAATTGATAAAAAATCCAATGAAAACGGGAAACCGCTATTTATGTGCTTTTTATAGACTACACAAAAGCATTCGATTCTGTAGACCACAACATGATCTGGACTGCACTAAAATAACAAAGCACTGACCAGCCAAGAGCCCTAACATTAACGTGATCTGCAACATAATTATACTCTAAAGGCATAGCCAGAATGTGATTAGAGCGGGAAAGCATGGAGTTCCCAATGGAAAAATGAGATAGGCAAGGCGACCCTATTTCATCAAAAACCTTCTCGGCTGTGATAGAGCGTGTTTCCAGAAGTCTGAAATGGGAAAACAAAAAAGTGAAGATAGATGAATATTTCCTGAGCCACTTACGATTTGCTGAATGTGGTATTTGCTGAAAATGCATTAGACTTGGAATCCATGGTTAGCAAACTAGTAATAGAGAGCAAGAAGGTTGGTCTAGAAATAAATGCAACAAAAATAAAGGTTACCTTACTAATCGTGAGTCTCATGTCATTGAAGGTGTAAAAATTGAGTATGAGAACATCTATGTTATCTCGGACATTTGGTTTCTTTTAATGATTGTACAGAAAAAGAGGTACACATAAGAATTTCATCAGACTGGAAAAATCATGAAATAAAGACATAAAGAAATGCTTAACATATGGGTGTCAAACATGGTATTTGAGTTAAATGGATGAAGAAAAAGTTCTACAAGAGAAATATGCAGAAAAGTTTATCAGATATAAAAAAAAACAGACAGATTAAATATAACTTGTAAAAACAAAATCAAAGTACCTGATGTATGTTAAGATGTAAGACAACAACGATAACACTACTTAAATATGTGGTCTGTGATAATGGGCAGGCTACATACCTAATTATGTAGGATGGAAAGCAACAGATGGACAAAAATAGTTACGGAATGTATTTCAAGAGATAAAAAAAGAAACCAGGGAAAGCAAAAGAACAGACGGAGAGACATAATATTATTTACGGAACAATACTGACCAGACGAGGAAGACGAGAGAGAGAGAGAAGAGTGGAGAGTTTTAGGGGAGGCCTACACCGCAGAGGCCACTTCTATGATACAAACTAATTAAAATTATATGTTATGTAGTATTTATAAGGTAGAAGAAATATAGACTTATTTATTTAATTTATTGTCTTTTTTTATATATATAAATGTAGGTATACAAAGATGTTTATTTTTGTTTAGTCCTTTAGCGTTGATTCTGACTGGCGCGTGACTTGTAATGTAACATATTTTAAAAATTGTAGTTCATGTACACCCAGTTCCCAATAGCATTAGAAAACAAGTTTTTCTTCGATTTAATCTACTGTGAGTAGCATTGTTTTTAGCCATTAAGTTATTGCACAAATAAAGAATGAAGATCAAAATATAGAATATTTGAATTTTATTCACCCTCGCGTGACATATTAACCAATTTCCTGGAACGTTTAATTACTCAAACGCGCCCGCACGCCCGGTAAATCCGTCAAGTAATGGCACAGATGCGCTTACGACCCTGTCGGCCGACTCCCCAAGCAACTTTTACCGTCGAACACGGCCGCGCAGGCGAGTGTGGCCGTAATCACCGGATAAATTTGGACGCAGTGGCGTTAGTGGCTGTATTCTACGGAGTATTTTGGAGCGTGGCTTTTTGTCAAAATTTTAAATCGTGTTTTTTTATATCAAATACAGGATTTTCCGATTTTCTGAAAATGTGAGTAGATGCGTATGTATTTAAGGATTCCAAAAATGCAATAAAAGAAAAAAGCCACAACCGCCAGTGTGGCAGTCTTCCACGGATAGGGCGATATTAGGATAGCGAGTATAATCTCTAGGTACAGCTTGTCATCTAGTAATTACCGAATTATTAATTACTGAAGGTACTTGTGTCTGGTTCATTACCGCCATTTTCGATGGTTATATCTATAGAGACAATCCACGTACGAGTGTCGCTGAAGTGTGTTCGCTAAGAGCGGTCTGCTAGTGAAATATGCCGCACCCTATACAAGTATTGAAATCGAGTTGTAAAGGGAAACAAAATGCTATTAACTGAACAGATGCGGAAGACATTTCAGCCGAAATTGGCGTAAGACGCTGATGATTGGTAAGATGAAAGAAGTCCAAAAAAGGTCGAAGCGATTTAGAATTGGCTAATGTCGTAAAGTGAAGTGCCTTGTATTTTTTGTATTAATGCAAGGTTTAAAAAATCAAAGATAACATGGTTTAGTCTGCTGAAAAACCAAATCACACACTACATTTTTATTTCAATAGACTTTTTTATTTTGTGCCAATAATAAAAACCCATTTAATTATAATATATTTCTAGGTTGACTGGCAATGGTGGTTCCTAGCTATAATCCTGCCAGTTGTTGAACTAGGTTTTAATGGATTTATATTTTAAAGTCCATTCTTTTGTATGTCATTCATAGTATGAACAATCAATTCAGAGTTTATACAATACAATAACTCTTTATTGACACCACTAAAAGGAAATCACAAACATAGTAAAACACCTAACAGAAAGACACTATGACGATCTTTTAAAGACAACCATCATTTATCTATCAAAATTTAAGTTTATTCAGTTTTAAACTTTGTTTGATAATACTTGCATTTGCAGAGTAAAGTCCTAATCAAGCGATCCAGTCTAGTTCGCTACGTACAAAACAGGCGGGTGTAGGTAGCATCGATCCATTCCAATTAGGGAGAGATTTAATTATCGGGTCGCATTGAGTGTGGATCCACCTTTACAAGGGCTGCGTAATTTATTAATTTTCGACACGCTCTCGAGTGACGAGTGATATACATATTATGCTGAATAATATGCGTGATACGTTCAGGCAGGTTACGTACGGTTCGCATATTACTTATCTTACGGAAGAACGATAATTTTGTTCGGGAAAAATTAAACATTAAGACGTTAATTTTAATTTGCGATATAGGGAAAGTGTGAGCTTAGATAGAAATAGATCAGGGCTGGCATAAGAAGTGACAAAGGAGAATATCAGAAGAAAGAATCATTGAAGATGATTTATTTATCTATTATTTAGTACACCAACTTGTTAAAATATTACTTATGATTGGAGTCTGTTCTCAGAATGGAGAAAGAGAATATCTGTCCAGAAAGTTCAGAGAGAAAATCACGCTGTGCTAATTTTACTTCAAAGAATATTGCAGATAATAATGATAATGGGTAAATTTCAATTTCAGTTAATTTTGTTTCACGGATGATTTAGCTTTATTGTTATTTTAACAATTTCCAAACACAATATCAGTGTTTCCTCAGTTCTCCAATCAGGCATATTAAAAAAGTTTGCTGGCTTATAAATTTTAGTGACGAAATCGTGAAGTTCGGTTCTGTAGTAATTTGAATTTCTATCGACTTGGAGACACGCGCTTCGTCGGCCAAATTAATGCGCGAGGTCGCCGCCATCCTTTAATTATTACTTTACTAATCAGATTAATTACTTTAGTAGGTACCTACTTCGAAGAAAATATTTACGGAACAAATCTAAAATTTACATTCTAAATATTTCGTTCGGAAGAATTAAGCCTTTTCAGACGCAACTTTGTACTGATGTAAAGAGACTAAATTTAGGTAAATAAGATTTTAGGAAATCTTATTTAGACCGCGGTGAGATTTCAACTATGGAACAAAAGGTTTCCAGTTATCAAGCAAATTACAGATTATGTTTTTGAAGTGAGCCAATAAAATAATGTTATGAGTCTATTTGAAATGGTTCGAAGTTCCACCGAAATTATATCATATTATATCATATAATTATGTCCTAAAATCTATCATTATATCATATAATCACAACTTCTGATAAAATTTCAATTCTCAGAAACCTCTAGAGAACCAAAACAATCTTACATTGGAACCTACACGAGCACACAAACTGGTATTTCTTACTTCAACACTTTAACTGCTGCTAATAATCACATGCGTTTGCTTAAACTGCGGCTAATATCACACGCGTTGTATTTTACGCACCTGACGTGTGTAGCCGCATTTGCGTTGCACAAAGGAAAACACAAGGTACCTATGTGTTTTCAGTAAAGTATTAATTCACGTTAATAGAGATATTTTAACAATTTTGTAAGAAGAAAGGACGATGGCTGTCAACAATTATCAACACTTCAAAACTCCCTCAACTCCAGTCAATTAAAGCTAATTAATGAAATTTAATTCAATTTATTAACAGACACCGTCACTGTAATGACATAAATCAAGTCGTTATTCATCTCGTTAATTGCTTAATTCGCACAAACAATGTTGTTAATGGGTTGTGAAATATTTACGAGAATGTTACGAACCGGTGCGTTGTAATCTAGCCCTAAAACGCTTCAAAGTAATATTAGATAACTAGATGTGCTCTATAGTTTTACCTGTATGTAATTTTTTTCCAACATAATCGTATTTTAAAAAAATCTAAAATTCTATGTCACCATACTATTTCTCTTTAAACATCACGTCAATCTGTTGTTGTCAAATGCGTGAATAAATACAACACGCAACGACACATTTTTTTGCATTATACGTAATATTCGTGTTTTTTTAAGTGTTACTTAAAGTTGTAGCTGTTTAAATATTCTTTAAACGAGCTGTGCCTAAATTAAATTATCCTTCGGCTTTTGAGCAAGCCTCTGTTGAGCCTTCCTACATGCTTAATCCGCACAAAACACGTTTAATCGTAACCCCATTAATCCGTAACAATTTAATAGAAAACGGGCTCAGTTTTAAACTGCCGTAAATCAGTTTCGGCAAGCTTAAACCTCTAATCGAGTTGCTAGAACAATTGAGACGGAAGATATTCGATAATTTTCCCAAAATCGAAATTTACTCCGTACAAGTTCAGCCACCGTGGTAATGTAATAACTTTGCTTTTAAAATATGGATGCCGGGTCATCCCGCGTAATGGATATTTTGGCAGTAAACAATGTCCGCTAAAATATTATAATGGCTAGATAACCTTTTACGCAGCTGTGCACAAAATGCTTTCACGGGGTTTTGGTGTAACTTCCACAAGTAACTGTAATATACAGACTTCAGACTTCTTTAGCAGAATTATTAGGTTCCTATACTGAGGGGGCACCAGTGTGAGTTTGTCAGAGACCCTGGTGCCCCCTGTCAAGCACAGAGGCTGCCCACCGACTGGGTTTTAGTGAGTGTAACCTAACATAACCCGGTTGCTCCCCAAAGCAGCCGGGTATCTTTCTCAGATTTCCCCCCCGTCAACAAAAAAAAAAAATAAAAAGGTTCCTATACTTACCTAAACTATAAGTAAGTTTAAGAGCAGTTCGTAAATAGATCCACTAATAGAAGTGTTTTCAACGAACGTGCACTTTTACAGATCCTCTCTCAGGTATCACAAGCACGTGTCTCATTTGAACAGCTTAGATACACGATTGGAAATAAAAACAAGTAGTTCCGTACTTTTTGCTTAACCAACAATACTTGAAACAAACGGATCAGTGTATCAGTACAGATTGGACAAAAGTGTAATACCTAGTGTGTTACAGTTAAGTATCAATATATCAGTCCGAGGACCAAAAAAGATGGAGGAAGAAATGTACATCTTTACAGAAAGAAATGGACTGATTAAGAAAGGCGAGAGAGAGTGGAGAGTTTGGAGTAGACCTACGCCGCAGAGGCGACCTCTACAGATAATGAATATTATTAGAAATTAAGTAATTCTTCTCTCATTAACTAGTTATTTAGACATGGCTAGTTTTAGTACAGTCCTTAAGGCGAAATACTATAATTTCTTTACGGAAAACAATACTATTTCTATTTCTTTCTATTTCAACTAAATAGTTTTTAAAGCATAAATATAAAGTTAAAGAAAAGGCAATGTTAGAGGCAATAAAAGTTTTTATTTCATTTATAACAGTATAGATAACAAAACGTACCTATATCTAATACCTATTCTATGGGAGTAAAAGCTCATTTAAGTCCCCAACTATCATAAGCTTATCTTTATAGCTTCTTACCTCAACTTTTCCGTAACTTCGAACTACATTTAACTTCTTTCCATAAAAACATCTCGACCTCATGGTCCTGACCCACATATCAATAAAACTGACGTGAACGTGCCAGGAGAACACAAAGGATACCTACCTGTTGGGGAGTCGTTAACTTAACGCCCCTTACGGTTTAGTTGCGACCCCGAACGTGTTACCGTTGTTCTTTTTGTTGGCTAGTGTGACGTTTTGAAGAAAAGAGTTTACCTGATTGGGCTAAAGACATCTCCTTTTCTTATAAAATCAATTGCCGTGCGTTTGTCTCGCAAAGATTTGAAAATAGTTCAACTGATTTGAATATTTTTTTGTCTGCATTTCAATACCGGATAGTGTAAGAAAATGAATAGGCCAAACCGCCAAATAAAAATTACATGTCGTGATGCGCATTGTACACTATTCATGTAATTGCTGACTCTATTTTGAAGTCATTTAATTAAATGTAGTACTTATACCAAACGACGAAATATATGTATAGGACAGTACTTCTGATTCCTATCGTATAGTCGGTTAGTAGATTTGTAAATACCGTCAAATTGAATTCCATGCGAGAGTGTTGATTCGTGTTCGTGGAACTCGAAGCCCAACTACGTTTCCGAATTTACGTTCTTTGACACACTACGACTTAAATACGTAACTATTTTTCCTTTAACGTTATGAACTGAATTCTAAAACTTTTTGCGCTGTTTCTTGTGTATTTGAGGATTCTCAAAGACTGTTTACGTTCTTCCGTGTTACTTCCGTTTGCTACGCTTCTTCTTTGAGTCAAGTTTGAATCAAATTATCCAAACAGAAGACCTTGGCGAGCTTGTCTTGAATTTGTGCAAAAACTCTAAACAATGGAGAAGAAGTCTCGAAGAAAAATAAGAAAAATGAGGGAAATAAAGCATGCAGTTTCCATTTCAACCTTTTTTAGTCCGATATGTTAAGTCTCTTCGATTATATCTGTATTAAAAGTTAACTATATATCGACGTGAATTGAAAAGGAGTTATGTTAGAGAAAAGAGTTTCTTCCTTTTTCTGTATTTCATACGACATGATAGAGAAGTATTGTATTGCCGATATAAAAACGGTTCACTTCACTACACAAGTGTTTGGTCTACTCGAAACTATAAACCAAAAATGTTACTAGCCTAGAGCACTCTTTTCAGACTCAATTGCAGGTTTTGTTCAAACTTTTGGAACATGCAATAATCGTCAAAAAAGGCACGTTGCGATACGTTTTAAAAGGTTACGTTTAGCTCTAAATTTCATATTTCTTTTGAATGAATTCACAAACGTGCGGTCTGCATATGTGCCAACCGCACGACCGCCTGGAGCCAAGGGTATTTCAGTCAATCTAAAATTGACCGCACTCACTTTGCGCGCCAAATGAAAAACAAACATGAGCTGGAAAGTTAGGAATAATATCTTTTTATCAAAAATAATGTGATAGAGGACGTGGTGATGAATATCAGTTTATATAGAAATGTAAATATTCAATGAGAGTAAAAATAGTAAAGCGAATCTTAGTATAAGACAATCTTTATACCTACCTACATCGCTTTGTCATAAATGTTGATATTTTTATTTATTTATGCTGTTGATTTACTACTATGTACTACGATTTATACTACTGTTTGACTTTTTTTTCTAAAGTTTGTTTTTAAAAATATTGAAAATGCGCGGAAGAGATAACTCTAGCCAGGACCACAGATTTAACCTGCAATAGAACACAAAGTGTCTTTAGTAAATAAATTAGTTGCTGTAAGTGCCAAACTACCTGATAATCCTACCGGAAAGCTGTCACCAGTGTCACCACTAAGCCCGGACTCTACAAAGGGCATCGGTCCGAACACAGAGAATAGTTGATGATCACTGTCCGATGATGATTGTGGGTTAATTCTAACGTTATCAAGCCACGGTAGGTCACCGCTATGACTTCTTGCGGCTGAAAAATCAGACTAGTTTAATCATACAAAAAATGTTGATCCTAGGATAGTGAAAATTACATTTTTTAACCTAATAGGTATAGGTAATAAAAGAGATTTGGCTGGTCAACAGACTGATTTTTTGGAGAGTAATAAAATAAAAATTTTAAGCTACCGAACCGTACAGACCAAAAAAAAAATAACACAAAAAAAACTGAGAACGAACTGAGAAGTGTTTGAAAAACAGTATAAGATGTGCTGTGTTTCTCTAGTGCAATACTTTTCAGCTGAGAGATGTAAAATACTTATGTGTCTGATTTCTTATGCGGTACTTATTAGCCAAGAAATATACATGTATAATTTGTTGTCTCCTAATAGCTGCTATAAATTACAGATAGCTAAGAAATACGAGTTATTATAAACGACGAAGGATTATATTGTCAGGCTCTGTTTCCAAAAGCCACAAGAATGTGTCTGTAACCGACGCCTTGACCCGGCATGTCGCGGTCTCAGGTGTAAAATTCTGCGGTTCGACTCAAGAAGCTTTGGTTTCAAATTACGTCACTGTTATAACAACTAATTTAGACTAGGTCTTTGTTGTTACATAATTGAGAAATTTGTCTAATTATGAGCCTTCAAATGTTGCCTCAGATGTCCCGGGTTCGATTCCCGGCCGGGCGATGTTTGAATGATGAATTTAAATATCTGGTTTGGGTCTGGGTGTTAGTTGTCCTTGTCTTTGTGTGTGTTCCATAGCATCCCCAACACAGGGCACCTTAGTGGGAAGCTATGAGTTTAAAACGTTTATTTATTAAACTTTATTTATTATATTTATTAATTTACATACCACTGGCTTTTCGGTGAAGGAAAACCTCGTGAGGAAACCATACGCAACGGAAACCATATGCATACGTCCGGAGAAGAAATTCAAATGCGTATGTGAATCCACCACCGAAGTCGGATTATAGAATCCACCAACCCGCACTTGGCCAGCGTGGTGGAATACGGCCTAATCACCCTTCGAGGGTAGACCTGTATCCCAGCAGTGGGAGGATTAAAGGTTGCATATGATATGATTTATTTTTTATTCTAAGACGTGATCAACATTAAAAAGCAAAAGTCATCCGAAATTCTTTTTCCTTATCCGAGCTGCTACATCACAGGATTAAGAAAGAAAAATGCGAGATGTTTGTGTTAAATATTTGAATTAATGAATGAATTTGATGGTGGGCATAATGACAACTTTTTCAGGGATCTACGTTGCTAGAAAATAAATGGGTAGGAATGATTTTTATCCCGGAAATTATGGCTTTTTTTCTTTTTTGCAGAATAATAAAAATGCGGAAGATGGCAGTCAATGATTTATTTACCAAGATTATACGAAGGTTCATTTTTAATAAGGAACCCTATTTCTGCCTAGCCGGGGTCTGTTGGTTTCGTACAAAAATATAAGGTGGTAATTATTGTAATTAAGGGAATGTTTTATTTAAAGCCTCATTATCATTATTATCTACACTTTTATAGAATTCTTCATACCACCGCTGGGTATACCTTTCTTTTACTGTGCCATCTGCCTCATTCTTGCAAAAATCAGATTCAGGTTGAACCCGCGGCTATATAGTTTTTTAATCCATAAATATTTTCTAACAAATAATTCATGGAAAAACCTAAAAAATCAAGCATAAACGTTTCAACCTATAAAGAGATTGGAACCTAATAAATTATGCGAAGAAAAGTGGGAAGGCCTCGGGACCCGAGCGGCAACCACAACATGTCGAAATTGGCTGCGGTCAAAATTATTACTATATATTTCGTTAACCACAACTCCAATACGATCACTTGTGGTTTTAGATAAAATCTGAATAAAAAATATCTCTTATTATCTTAACTCAAGAATATTGTTACTATGCATTTGTATGATTTAAAAAATTTAAGTCAAAACTTTTAAAAATTCGGTTAGATTAAAATTTTAGAGTGTGGAACCTGTTGAAATGGGAAGAACTGACAATACAACTTTGAATTTATATCAATTTGCTATATAAATATTAATTAGGATGGTAGATGTAAATGTCTTAAATGTAAGAAAGTATGCGACATAAATGTCGTGTATACGAGTATGTCGTCAAACTATTGACATAAATTGGATAGAATAGAATATATGTAGTTATTTAAAATAAACTTTACTTACAGAAAGTAGATACGGAGAACTTTACCGTCAAATTAAGTAATAAAATAAAAACAGGAATGTAATTAAAGCATTAACGCACAAGACGAATAAACATTAAAACAAACCTAACATTTCAAACTGTAACCGGCATTCATGGGCCTGACCACCTACACATTCTCAAGTGGGAACATGTGGACTCAAGATGATCGCCGAGCCCTAAAACTTATCCGAAAAAACCTTTTACTTCTTCCAACACGATAAAGTATCTGAACGGAATTTCACGATCTCAAGATATTTTAATTAAAACTACGTGCTCATAAAATTCCATCTTTACGTCACTCCGTGAGATACCGAAATGTTTGTCGCTTGTAATAAGTTTCGGAAGAATCTCAAAAATTCTAAGGGCTTAAAAGGTTATTCTTGTCGAAGTGAAAACTTCCTTCGCTTCGTGCAAAAATTGGACGTAAGGCAAAAGTATAATCTAAAGAATAAAGATTCCAGCCAGTACGTGACTCACGCATTCTCCAGTAAATTTTGTCCTAGTAAAGTAAAACTTCACTTGTGTTCACGGAAATCGGAACGGCCGTATAGAGGCATCGCGGGGGCGCACGACCACCCCTCTCCGAGGGCTGCGAGCTACTGATTGAACTGCCGCAGACGGACTCGCCGGCAGACGACAGAATGAAAGCTACCGTACTTACACCCCCCAACCCTCGACGCCCAACACCTCATTCGAAAAAATGCACATATTAAAAGCGAACAAAAAATGCCCCGGAGAAAGAATGCGAGAAGTGTTGCACGCTCCATAATTACTTGCGCCTTAGTTTTAAGCTTTTGTTTACGTTTTATAACGAGCCCTCGAAGTGCTACCTGTAAGCGGCCTAGACTAATTTATCTATAGCTCCGCTATACCTTCTTTGAAACTTGAGATAACTTCCACTTAATTAAAGGTTTACAGCCCCTATCTATCAAATGAATAGGTATAACGAGTACCAACAAGATACATTTTCTTTCGCAAGAAGAAAGTAATATAAAAGGAATCTTAGTGGCGTTTGCGGCTGACAGAATGCGGGTCGGAACTCGAGACGCTTCAGTCGAATATTTCGTGAATCAAATATTTACGGAGCAGGGTTAACTTCGGTATTCACTGCACCTAAAACTCAGTTGGTCGGAGACTCGAATTGAATAAGGCTTATTATGATTTTTACTGCTGATATTTTAAACAATAATTTGAAGAATCAAGGTCGGATATAAAATATATATATAAACTGGTATGCTAGTTCGAAAATGCTTACCTTGAACGGGTAGCGCGATATCGTTGGGTGTCAATTTTCAATAAAAATTTCGTCGCAAGTTCACGGTAAACACGTAGACGAATAGCTCAACTTCTTACTGAATACTGAAATCGTATAAGGCTGAATTGCACTGCGTCGAAAGGAAGTTTTGATTTTTGTTTGAATAATACCGAACGTTGAATGATGGAATTTGTTTGAAATTGCGGAGTTTAAGTTAAGAAACTATACTTGATTACTTTTTGTCAATATTGCTATGCGTAAAACGACACATTTACTATTTATAGTAAAATGACAACTTTTACACGAGTTGAAAATGGATACTACTCATATTTTATGTGAGACATGTTATATTGTATTGTATTGCGAGTCGGTCAAATGACGTTAAAATGGGACGGAATTCCCTAGAGACCGCCAATTCAAAGATCCTACTTTATGCAAGCTTTTGAATGGAACAAGTGGACGAGAGCCACACCTGCTCATAAATCATACACAACAACAATGATCGATTCAAATAACAACCGTAACCAACTCGTAAAAAGGTCTAATTTATGAAATCAGTTCTGTAGCCGATACAAGAATGCTATTGAAAGAAGGGCGCTCACAGCTTTGGCTCACAGATAAATATTTATCGATGCATAAAGTGTGTTATTATCAAGTTGGTCGGCCTCTAAGGTGAGATAAGCAAAAAGAAGGACAGGTCTTCATTGAGGTATCCGTGGCATCTCTTTATTAGCACCTGTCGTAAATTTGCGACCTTCGTGAGGACCGACTTATTTATGCGACTTTTCGCGTGACTCGATTACATAAGCTTGAGCACTGACTTACGATTTTTACTGTTATCGTTTACTGCATATCATAAATATGGTCGCTTGGAACAGAGCATTACCTGGAACAAGCAAAAGGTATTTAATATGAATATTTGATCGGTTCACAAAGTCGTTTAAATGGGAAAATTAAAAGCACAGCGGTACTCTTTTATTTTTCGAGCGAACAATTCCGGTGTTTTTGGCGAGTTCAGTGTTAATTTAATTTTGTTAAAAAATTTATAGAGAGGTGAGGCCTTGACCTGACGGAAATTGGTGTAGTTTAATTGGTCCATTCGATCCGGGTACCGACGGGAACGACTCTTTAAGGTTATGAGATTAGGGAAAGAGCAGGGTGTGTCGGTGGCTCGATGCAGGGTCCTCGTTAAAGCACATTGTCTCACATTACGTCTGGATGAGAGGACGTCGGAGGATACCCTCGCTTTTATAAACCTACCTTGACCCTAATGAACTGGCAGGTAAAGTTTTTCTACTTCAACTATTAACTTTGACGCTAGGTTCAAATTGAAGGGTAATTTAACGCCCCTCAGAAATTCTACGCCGCTTTTGCTACTAGTTATGAGTGCTTGTTCTGATTCTTATGTCGTTTTACTTGTACAAAAAAAGAAACAACAGTCTAAAAACTCTGACACCAGGACTAGGTACGAATTTACTTCCTTTTATCCCAGCCCTAAGCGGTCTCTACAAAATGTTCAATTTAAAATGGCTCTCCTAAAGCGCCATAAAATCATAGTCTATACATCAAAAGTTTCTCAATACCGAATACCTAAAATTTCACCCAGAGGATGGAACCCTGAACTATGACACGGAATTTGGCCGAAGCTCGCCGGCATTGTACCTACTACTGTACTGTACCACGTACGACAAGCCACGAGTACCTTTATCTTATGGCATGTAGCCAGAAATGTCGGCAATACAGCACTGATATAGTGCAAATTTGGCCTCATCTAAGTTAGGTACGCACAGCAAGACATTTATGGAAAACTTTGTTTAGTCTAATGTTTAGCTATCTAATTCACTCAAAATTATTTGGTTTGTAGAATATTTTATCTTGTTTATTGGGAAATATGAAAATTAAGCCGAAGAGTACATACTTCTTCAAGATCATTCACATAAAAAGCTATTTTACATCATGTATTTACGTCGATATTACGAGTATGCATTGTTTATCTGAGCATTCACTGTTGGTTTGCGGTTAAGAAATTTGATAAAACACTTTACTATGAGAACTGATGATAGTCGATATAACTCAATAATACATTACATCCTGTGTAATTATAATAACATTTAATCATTTAAATTTCACTCGAATATTTCACATTGGAAAGTCGTGTAGTTCATACGATAATTATAAATAAACTAATTTGATGGTGAAACTGGGAGCCGAGTAATGGAGCATTTAATTGCATACTATAGTCACCGCGTTACCAACTGAGTCGTAGGGCCATTACAAACGGCCCTTTTCAGGGCCACAATACTATCTACTATGTTTCTATCTGATTTTATTCTTAGCGATATGCGCCTATAACCATCTTACGCACATCACTATGTGGCTCCATAAGACCCACAAGTGCGAGCGAGATAGACATAGAGAAATGATTTACGGCCGCACGACTCAGTTGGTAACGCGGTGACATATAAATAGTAGTACGAATTTGGGCGTATAAAATTTGTCGTAGTGTCATTTAAATTGAAAAAAAAAATTGCCAAAAATTTTGAAAACATGCATTATTGATAGATAGCTCTTAACCATAAACAAAAAGATTTATCGTCCATTCCAAACTGAAGCCGAAGACGTGTTAAAAACCAACCGACTTGTAAAAGTATCCAAGAATGCCACTTTATAATGCAACAGAGTTACTTCTCGAAACTTTACCGAAACGAGCTTTGTTTACAGAAACTCGGTGAGAACTCCAACACTCGATGAATGTTTATTTGCTACGCCTCTCTCTATTATAATATTTCTCACAATTCATCATTTTGTACACTTAACTTTCATGGTCTGAAAATGTTGATCTGTATGCGAGTATTCGATAGACAAAATGTATGAAAAATGGAGCAGCGTCTCTGCTGGGCGTAAATGGAAACTACATTTGTTTGTTGTACCACATACATTTTTTTATCGAGTAATTGCTTCGTATTTTAGTTCAAAATTTATGCTAGGCCTACTGGAACAAATAACGAGCTTAGACGCTACCTATAGGCTTACTACTTTAAAGCCTATAGCGTTGACATGATTCAGCACTCCATCGTGAGTGGCAGGTTTTGGTCGCGTACGAACAAAACGAACTGCGGGTGCGGGATGGTTCTTTTCTGATCCTGCAACAGATTTTATTTCCGTCACTGTCCCTGTCCGTCACGTTCTTCGACATGTAAATGAGAGTGACAAAAATTTACAAAAAAGTTAATTGCAAAAAAAAACAATCAGCCAATGTACCTACTTTTTTTTTATGTACAAAAAATCAATAAGTCATTTGTTTGTACTGTTAACAATTTGAAAAGCAATTAAAGATGGAATTTTAAAAATATCCTTCATTATGTTTTGAAGGCAAATAATTTACGTAAAAATAACAATGAAATGGCTTGAAATGGAAGAGGCCTTTACCCGAAAAGGGGTCCTTGTTACAAAATAATTAAATATTTATTAAGTGAAATGACTCATTCTATCTTAAAAACAGGACAATATAGGCTTTTCTATTTTTATTTTATTTAATTTACGTAAAACGTCTTTGAAAACCTCAAGTCAGTCAACTTAAGGCTAATTCCCATCAATATACTTACCTACTAGAGAATTACATCAGTAAGTATCCTGTAACACGATAACATTTGAAAGTAACACTCATCAAGGGAACTCAGCTGAAGTTTCAGCAAAAAGCTTGACGTCTACAGGAGGGTGTTTACACGCTCAAGGGATAATTCGTAGGCGTCAAAAGGGCGGAGGGAACCGAGGTCACGATTCTTTTAGACAGTTGCTAAACTTACAAGCTTCAAATTAAAGGTCACATACAGCGCAATTAACTAAACATTGCGATTTTGTGTCGATTAAACTAAACTGCCAAAAACGAAACAATAGAAGGACGTATTATTGACACATGTACCTAGTTGCGACAGCTTGCTCAATCGTAAATGTCACTTTAGGTTAGGTTAGCATCCGAAAGCTGGTTGTCAAATTGCTTGACATCGTTGTGGTCTGACGAACATAGTCTTGCTTCGCCACGAACGCTACCGTATTACTGAACTACATGTTCATTGTTCAGCAAACATATATTATCGAGTCTGCGATTCAAACCATGGACTCGTCTGATTTTACGAATACTTATATTTGACTTTACTCGAGAAAAATAGTTCGAAACTCGATCACTGAGCCGCGCAGCTTCGTTGGAAAGCGTCGACGTCGTGTGAGCGCAAAGATCGGCCCGCGTTCTAATGACCTGCAAACATCGGGATATCGCAGACGATTTGCGAAGCGGGGCTCGAACGCGTACGTAATTGATGACAAACATACGTACTCACAGGAGCTAACATTATATTATCTACTCTGTTACTCAACTGTTTACTTTTCGAGAGATTTGCTCCGTTTGTTTTAACCCTGTTTTTGTCTCGAGAGCATTTTTGTTGATGTGTATTCTGTATATGGCTCAAATGTAAATTACACGAATATTTAAAAGTGAAAGTTAGTACGTGTAGATCAGATGTTTGATTTTTAATCACGAGAAAATGGCTCATCGGATTTTAATTAAATTTGGTATCAAAGTAGCTTATGCTTTTATTTAACAAATGTGCTAATGCTTGTGCTGTTTTCATCTCGGAAAATTTAATGGTATCTGTAGGATAGAGAGCCAAACTGCCGTAATAAATACGAGTATATTATTTTCATCGATAGCTAGCTAATCATACAACTACTATACACACATTACAATACATTTCGAATCGATTAAAATGTAAATTTATTCTTTAAGGAATTTGTGGAATGCATAGAACCGTCGCCATAGATCCTTGACATATATCCCTTATCATGGGAATTTATGGAAAGCAGACGTTCGCTCGACCACTTAAAAAGGACTTTCGGTTAATGCACACTCCATGATCGGGCCTAGTGTTGGATGCGTTGTAATCGACATTTCAGAAAAGGGAGTAATCGATTTCTTTGTAAGTGTGCTATATCTCCTTTTTAGATGAATTGCTTCAGGGTGAGAATTTAGTTTTAAAAATATGATAAAAATAGTTAAGATGGATGGATTATATGGGATCTAGTCTTTCATAATCTAGGGTTTTTGGTCGATGATGGGCTTGTTTGACCACTATCTCACCTAATCTAAAGCGATGATGGAACACGCTCATGTTAAAAACCACAAAAATGCTTACAAATCAAGTCAAATTTCACATTTTAAACAGCGCTGCAAAAAAACGGTAGCGTAGTACCTTGAAAAGCCCACTTACTTACCTTGGAACAAGATTAAATAAAATAATTCCAATCGAAATCAATCCTCAACTCATCTACTTAATCGTTAACCCCATCACTACGGTTCGGTTTAAAAGGATTCAAATGTAGTAATTGCCGAACCCTTACCACAACATTTAGTCCGGAGTATTTTCATAGATATTCAAGAGCGGAAGTTGGCCGAGCCTTCGGTGGATACGCATTAACATAATTTTCGAACCAACGGATAATACTCTCGCTTTGCGCTGTAAAAACCTAAAAACAACTTACAATAATTGAGCTAGTAATAATGGAGATATTGTTTCCTTTGATCGCTCTAATTAATAGAGTATGAATTAGTTTGTTTAATAATGTTTTATTTAAAGAATCAACCAATCAAATCAATCAACTTACCCCTTGAGCATCTGTGGCCAAGTTCACATTGGCAGATTTACATACAAGTACGCCATTGGATTTCTTCTCCGGACGTATACTATATGCAAGTTTCCTTACGATGTTTTCCTCCACCGAAAAGCCAGCGGTTTAAAAGAATAATATTTCTCACCAATGTTTAGTCACTCCATTCGGAAGTCAGAACTTCGCAAACTTAATAAACATAATTTGATAAAAACATTTGACGCAATTTTTACGGCAGCCATAAAACAACTAAACTTTTAAAGCTTGCATAATGGACTTACAAAATTTTCGACGGGTTTCGAAATTCTACACCATTAGATAAAACGGAAGATAGTAAAAAATACAAAGAAGAATACACGGCCTCAACTATGCGTGACTATTTGAGGTTGACGCCCATACATCAGCCAAAAAACTATAATGTTTTTTTACAAGCTTTATTTAACTTGCAACATGTACTTGTACCTATGTATAATGTACCTATATTCGGATCAAATCTTGCTATTTAATTTTGAACCACTTTCTGATGTCCAATTGAGCTGAAATATACCTATACCTTTGTGGCTTCGATAATATTGCAATTAAACTTGTTTTAAAAATATTCTTAAAATTTAATTTTTAAATTTAAAGAAACGCTTAAACTCTAACAGTTAAAACAAGTTAGTATAAAAATGAAGCAACAACACAGCCCCATTATCGCTAGGTAAAATCTTTTATATTGTAACGTACTCAAAAACTCAAGGCTAGTGCAGTTCAGCGGCAACCTTTAGTAGTCGTCCTAATGCCGTCACGCCAGGCTTTGTATGTATAGAAATCGAACCGAGGAATTTGACGCCCTTTAATTTATACTTCCTCGTTTTGTGAGTCGCTGCTGTTTACCGATGTAAGCCGTTGGAAATGTGCTTGCTGCTTAATTGGTTAATGGTTTGTCTTAATTAATGGCCGTGCTTTACGTAAGTTTGCTCAATTTGCTCATTTTTGTATTTAGGTAGGTACTTTTTATTCTGAGAACTGAAGTTTATTCTTTAGTATTTTTTCTGTTTGTGTTTATTTATTCTGTAGTATAACTAAGATTGTATAATATAAGGCTGCGTGCACAAAGCTTCTAGGCCCCCTGTCTGTTAGTTCTTAGGAGCGCTACACATATACACGAGTCGGCACATAGAAGCGGTTCGGCGGCATTTGTTGAACGACAATGCCGGCCCGAAGCAATTACTACACATGATGGACTTCATCAGCTAGTGTCGATCGGGTAGCACGACTGAACTAATATTGATCGGCTAAACCGGACCGGCACAAGCGGCCTTTTTCATCTACATACTCCTATATTCGATTTTGCCACTAGGCTGTGGCTATTATTGCTGCTGTGTCTTGCACTCCTTAGACAAAAATCGAATGGAACTAATACCCTACTAATGTTATAAATATCAAGGTCCTATCACGCAAAAACGACTGAACAGACTGGAACGAAATTTAGTATACATTAGTAAAGTTTAAGCTACATTTAAACCCGGAAAGTATAACGGTTGTTGTAGGATAGCGGGTGATACCGGGGGGCGCAGCTAATCTATACTAATATTATAAAGAAGTAAAGTTTGTGTGTTTGTATATTTGTTAAATTGTAAGGGGTAATCTCGGGATCTACTGAACCGATTTTAAAAATTCTTTCACCAATAGAAAGCCACATTATTGCTGAGTGTCATAGGTTATATAAAAAACCGAAAAATAAAAAGGCTTTTACGTGGTAGTCCGTTTTGCAAAGTGAATCGGAGAAAAAACGGTCCGGACGGCGCGCGATGGCTTCGGGTTTAATTAACATTATGCCCAACGAAGTGGGCACGGGTCAGCTAGTCTTCTTAATATAATTATATAAATTACGTGTCACGTTGTTTGTCCACTATAGACTCCTAAACTACTTAACCGATTTCAATCAAATTTGCACACCGTGTGCAGTTCGATCTAACTTAGGAGATAGGATAGCTCACATCTCAATCTATAGTAAAAAAAACATGAAAAATTAGAAAATTTAAAAATACTTAAACCACATAGCGCTTTGGACAATGTAAACTTTTTTAATGTAACTTTTGACATTTGACATTTGACATAGAATTGACGCAATGGCTTTTGACAGGACGACGTCTGTCGAGTCAGCTAGTAACTTAATAAAAAGTAGCTACCTAATAAATTTTACTACATCCAAGCTTTTGTTTAATTCATACAATATCCAGCAAATATACCAATGATTTAATTTCCAGAAAATATAATACATCAGTAGAAAATCTAAACGTAACAATGCCCCTGGGCCATTAATTTAACACAATTACGTTTTTTGATATCCGTTGACGCTTGTTTGTTTTACAGCTCATTGTTATTTGTTATGTAAATAAAATATTTGTGATTTATAGTAATTGGTAAACGTGAAATGAATCGTAACAAAATTTGATTTTGTAATCGAGAAAGACTAATTTATACCGACAATTTTTGTCCTAGCTATAATTTAATGTTTTATTATAATATGAGAAGCAGATTAAATATATTTTTAAGCTAAATTGTAGAGCTGTAAAGTAAATTACAGAAAAAACATCGACATTGGCTAACATTAGTTTAGGTACATAATATATATTGATTATTTTGCTTTTTACTTATTTATACACAATTTTCACTTTACTTGTTTTTTAAATTACATCTTTTTCTATTAAAAGTAGGAACATGTTTCGGAATTATAAACAGATAAACATCATTGCCCCAACAAGGGTACACTCAAAGACAGTAGCTAAACGGTTTTTTCAAGACTGTCTAGTCTAGACGTTAGTCTTGATTGATGAAACAAGACTCACAAACGAAGAAAAGGACCTAAAAGAGTTTTTAAGAATACGAATATGGCTATCTCACAGAAAAGCACAATGTTGGATATAGCGGAAAAATGGCTGCGTCTGCGAAAAAAATTGCCGAACTCTGAGAATAAGCAATAAAATATGGATATGCATACATAGTGCTAACGCTCTGCGGCCAGGTAGATACGACAAGCTACGGAAATCAACTGTCATCAATCCTATTGAGAAGTAAAAAATATGGCAAGTATCTAATACTTGCTATATTTGACGAATACGAACCTTTGGCTTAATCCTTTCACCTAACATACTTTTAAAAAACCGATAATATAAAATTTTATTTTTACAAAATTGGAGGGGAAGTCATAAGATGCTATACCTACAAATATGTATTGTATCTTTGTCGGGGAAGTAAAAGCCGAACATAAAAAAGACCCTGTTTAAATATATCATGTGGCAAAAGCATACCAATAAATATCTCAATTTAATAAGGTTTACAATGTTGCAGTCAAGTTTCTTAACGAATACCAAGATCCAACATATAAGTAAGGACATGGACAACTGTCCAACTCTACATTGCGTGAGTACGCGGCTTTACGATGGTTTATGGGCAAAAAGTTGAACATAATAAAGAAGCCTCTAAAGAAGGAAGCCGAAGCGACGGACGTTTCGGATGTTATTAAAATACCGTCTTTTATACCCTCGCGTTTTAATCTGTTGCTATTGTCATTTGATTTAGACTTTACGTCAAATCTGGCTCGTAATTTTTGACGGAGATTAAAATAGGGGGAGAGCTCCTACTGAACCTATTGAAACCGTGGAGCACCCGAGCTGAGAATTCAAAGGAATGAGAAGGGGAAACCTCATTGTATCCCAATCAGAATTTTGTATTGACTTAAATTATTTGCGTACAAAAATTGTTGCTAAAGGAAAAATAATACAAAGTTAAGGTATTCAAATAGCTCAATTATGCACCAGAGGGTTAATATTTTTGGCCATCAAAAAAGCATTATCGCCCTTCAGCTGCCTCAACAACATTTTGGGCAAAAAGAGTAACTCGCTAATGCGTTTACGACAGCCCGTCTAATTGCAGTTTACATGTTATAACTTATAGCGGTAATCTACCTGGCCCAAATAAATGTTTAAACAAGAGACTATCAGGTTTGTGAGTAACTAAATTGGCTATAGTATTGCCATTTATTGCTCCTCACTCATGAATTGACATTCTCAGAGCGTACCCTGAGTAGACAGCGGGACCCTTTGTCACATTTAAATATTGAACCTGTGTTTATGGCTGTATTAGTGCTTCCTTCAGCACTATTAAAATGTCATTAGGAGCCAGTTTCGGACGATATCGCCCTGTTTAATGTTACCACAGAAGCACACTAAAACACGCCACTGCGGTTATTGATTATGGTATATTAGTGAAACAATTTGTTCAATTTTGTAGTCGCTACTCACTCTATCCGGTAGCTTTGAAATAATTTGTCTCTTTCATTAGTTTAAATATTGAATTTGATTGAAAAGGTTTAACAAAAAAATCAACTTAACTAATTGTGGGACTAAGTTTCTAATAAAATATTATTTTTAGCAATCTTTGACATTGAGTACGTAATGTGAGATACACTACACGTTCTTAGTTATATTAATTGTAACGCATCCAACCGAAGATTCAATTGCAAACATTCGATACTGATTAGATACAATCACATTTAATTAGAAACAAGACAGTCTAAACTAAATACAAGCTGACAGTAGTAATTCGAAACCGTTAAATAAACGTTTGTATATATATTATGTATAATGTATATGTGCTTTACTCGCAAGTTAGCGTCAGGTGTTCGCAACTTGAATTTGTGTAGAAATCGTAAACAGGAATTACTTTAGCGAAACTTAACTGTACCATTTAAAGCCTGACTTATCGCGTTATATTTTGATACATTTTATTACTTGATTCCGAATCTAGTACTTTTTAACGAATTTAGGAAAACGTACATCAGTCTATCTAAAGCATTAGCATTTTAATTACAGCGTAACAAAGAAGGTTTTGCTTTTATGCTAACCTTGACTTTAATATCAATCTTTATTTTTTAGACGGCATAACTGACCCAGTTAGCTCACGTTATTTTACATTGTCCTAGTGTATTTGATTCAAACTTCTACCAACCGTCCCAAAATCGATAGCACTAAATCTAATCTTTTCGCGACTCCAATAAGAAATAAATACCAGCGAATTCTTGAATTAAGCCTTCAATATATCTTCTTATACGGAGCTTAAAGTAATCTTAAGCTAAGTGTGATATATTATTTCGAAAACAAACTCTTACGCATCCAGTGAGGGCTTCTGCGTAAATCCCTATAAAGAAAAGACAAGACTTTACCATTGCTGAGATAAGGAGCGTTTTTTAAGGTCTATATGTATATTTTTAGTCAGAGTGGTAGAGCTCAGAATTACCATTTTGATAAGAGATATATATTATAAAAGCTACTACGGAAACAGCCTGAAGTGAGGTTTAAATCATAAGCATTTTTTGTACTAACTTACATGCTGTATATGACCGTTTCATTCATGTAGTGTTAAAGAGGTTTTAAATTGAAAGTCAAACATTTGGAACCATTTTAGGGTTTTTTTAGGGCTTTAATATTAAGTTGCTCAAAATGAGTCAAAATTATTGTTTGATGTGGTTAAGTCGATGTTATCAATAGTTATATTTTAAGATACGAACATTTTGTATATTATAAAATAAATGCGAAACCTTAGAGTAAATCTGTAGGAAAAAAGAAACAAATATTTCTATATTCGAACGAAACTAGAATCCTAGAACGAAATTCCTTTCAATAACTATCACAGTATAAGAAAGTCTAGGGACAAAGTGAGAGTAAATAACGTACAGAAGATTGAAACGTGGCTCTTGTACGATATTTGTACCTACTGCTCGTAGGAATTAGAAAGCCCTAGATAGGTACAAAAATTAATTAATCTGCACAGAAACAAACGTATCTGGGTCTAGCCTTCTACCTGCAATAAACCGTTTTATGGCCACACTAACGAGTTTTCCAAGCACCCTTTACTGGTATTTGTATTA
The DNA here is from genome assembly GCA_949125135.1 of Alcis repandata. NCBI lineage: Eukaryota > Metazoa > Arthropoda > Insecta > Lepidoptera > Geometridae > Alcis > Alcis repandata. The sequence goes on along the minus strand of OX421235.1, from coordinate 5,436,545 downwards.
CTTACTGTGCACAATGAATTGTTGTACGAGCAAACAATGTTGTAAAATGAAATAATTATGATTCATTTTCAAAAATTGCGTAGAAAGAAGCCAGTAAAGAGTCCGCGGCAATTGAAACTTTTTACGAAGTCACTTAGAGCTGTTTTATCTAACTTCACGATACACCTCTGTAAGTCAAGGGCGGGTAATGTGAAAATTACTTATGTACTTGTAACTATTACCTATTTTTTTAGTAGAAACCCCAAATTATATCTTTCAAAGTCTACATCTAAAATCGTAATCCGACAGAAAATATTTAATTAACTCAAGATTAGTACAGCAAAGGTCTAAGTAAAATGTTGCTTTGAACAGCTTAGCAGAGTTTAGCTTTTAAGAACGACATTAAAACACGAGGGGACTAAACTTGACAGAATTCGCGCTGTAAATAAAAAAAAATAATAGTTAAAAAAACTAAAAAACACGATTTGTTTAGTGTATTGTCATCGGTCCTCGATATATCTACAAAGTTTGAAAGAAATCTGACCGTTAAAAGTGGGTCAAAAACGCGCTCAAAGGAGTCGGTTACATACAAACATACAAACATACAGGTGAAGCTAATAAAAGCGTGTTAAAAACTTCACGAGCGAGGCTTTACAAAATGTGCGAATTCTCCGCGTGAATATAATATAATATTATGTATTTCATGTTCTACTTGACTTATTTATAACATTCATCATTGCATACGAATGCTGCTGTAACAAATGGAAACAAACAACATCACGATGAATACAGCTAATTTAAATTAAATTACTTTAGTTACATTATTCGTTTAAACAAAGATATTATAAAGCAGTAAATAGTGTCAAGGTTATACGAGTATCTATATTTGCGTGTCTACAAAACGCGCTGAATTTTATTTGTGTTAATTAATTGATGTCATTTAAAAGCAAACAACAATTTGTATGAGACGTTTACTCTGTACACAATATTGTTTGCAGATTAATAACTGCTGAAAACGGCCTTTCAAATGAGGTCAAGTTTCAGTGGATTTTCATACATACATTTTAAAGTAACCAGGTCAGTTTGAACGTTTGGGTTTTGAAAAGTTGCTGACTACAGCCACAAAGCTACGTGTAATAGAAGAGTTATGGAGCGGTATAGGAAGGGAACAAACAAATATTAGCATAAACATGATTATGATTAGAATGAAGAATATGTATGAGGTTATGAAAGCGAGGATGCGATGTGGCAGAACCGCGCCGTGATTTCGGCGATGTGCGGCGAAATGTTTTCATAAACAACAAAGGCGGCCATGGAAACACATAATTTGAAATATTACTCTGCTACAAAATCTAATGAGACAACACAGGTGAAAAACAAGCTATAACTAAAAAGTCGTATCTACGAGTACAGTACATTTTCGTTGTTTTTTTTTGCTAATGCTTAAAAAATAAACAGCATCAGTAAATAGTCGCCGTAGCCAAAATCGACATCATCGATTCAATTATATTTAAGTAATTAGGTACTTACATTTACTTTCCCTATAATACGACGTTATGGCAAACAGTAAAGTCCGCTATATTTCCCCTGGTTACACCCAAGACATTTGTCTACAAAAATGAGAAGGGCTTCTCACTAATTTGGCGCTCTATATCATTTCCCCAGTGGAAATAACGTAAGTGCAGAAATCGTGGAAGCTTTAGCAATGAGCTCTCTACCGGAGCGGTCGTTTCAACCCGTAAAAGATGCAGTACGAGTTTAAAATGTTGCTGAGAACTGGACTCCACATGGATGATGAGTTTTTAAAAGCTAATTAGTTTTGGAGCTTAACTGGTTAATAAGTGGCAGATTTAGTTATTCTTTATTTGCTGTTTGGTCACGTTTAATAATACAAAGCTATTGTTTGCTAAGATACAATATGAACAATTCTATGAACAAATAACTAAAGTACTTTACTGTGATAATTATTACTTTTTGTAGATGCTATAAGTACGTTACTTTTTGTTTAGAATAGATCGCTGTTAGCTATAATACTGCCAGTTTCTGCTCTTTCAATTATATTTTTTATATTTTCTGTTGTGGCTGGTGAGTACTTTATGTGGAAAGTTGTTAATATGAAATTATATTTCCTTGCTTTAACATATTTTTGACATAAACTGAAAACTAAATTATTTAGGCTGAACCTTTTGATTTATTTAAGGCGCAGTTTGCTTGCCCTGTATTCTAAGGATATTGAACAATGTACCAACATACTCGCAGTTCATTGTGTGATGTAGACTTCGTCGACTAGGTATGTTAGTTTCATACATTTAAGATACCGAAGCTGGTACGATTTTGTTTGAAAGCCACCTGGGGCACAGATTAGATAATAGTTACTACTGAGGTTGACATATTTTTGCGAGGAGATTGTAAGGAAACTTGGAAGAAATATGTACTAAAGCTATCTAAAATATATTCAGTTAAATGTGGTAAAATTACCTGAAAAATAGGTTGTGCGTTTTCGTTTTGAGTCAATAAATTTCTGAAGGGCAGAAAGTGATAAATACTCGTTCGCATTCTAGTTATAAATGTATTTTTTTATGATTATTGTTTCTCGTGCCAATTTTATCCGAGAACTGCAACACAAATTCAGCACAAAGCTACGGAAAATTCAAAAGCACTTTTCCAAATACGCCCCGTTTAATTTCGCAAATAATCAAGCCGAATTCGTTTCTGTGAAATCGTCCGTTGAACATTGTCGCATCAATTTGCCAATTAGGTCGCGCCCGGTGCCTTAATGCCGTAATGAACGGTGAAATTTGCGAAATCCTTAGTAATCCTGCGCGAAGCTGTTACGTTATGCTTAAGCGAGTTTGATCAGTCTGTTTGCTTTAACATTAAAATCTAAATCCCTTATGCACAAATGTTTCATAAGACAACCTAAAAAATTATAGATTAACTTACAAAGCACTGTTGATCTTAAAGGGAATTCAGAATTCTAGGAACGAAGAGCCCAAGGCACTAAAGACGAAAATGACTGGATGACATTAAGGAGTAGACCAAACTGAGTTATCAGCATTTAAGAGTCAAAAAGATGCATGAAATCATAAAATGTTTAGCCTACTTACCTCCAAACTTCAATACGAAAATGGCGCCGGACGGCGATGATCAATCTATTCAATTTATTCATACAGTCAGTATCTAAGAGCGTCGCTCTTGTCAGTGGAGTAATTTCCAGCTGGCAGTATTTCTGCTCGTACGCGTATAAAGTGGTATAGTTATTTTCTCCCTAATAACAAGCCTTTGAAGTAAATGTAACATTGCGGTTATCTTCAATGCTAACTGAAGGTGTTTTGCGGTACTAGACTTGTAACTTTGGCTAAGTACTAAGCAACCGGCCAAAATGCTCTCAATACTGATCAAGTTTTCTTGTTTGAAGTCTCTGGAACTAACTGGTATTCAAATAATTTGTAATTCGATAAAATATTTTTTTTCTGTTCCAGAATTTATTCCTTACTCACTGTTTGTACGCCATGACATAGATTCTTATACATATAGATGGCTTTTATTTACCTACATTATGGCCGAGGCAGGGAAAGCGGTACTAATCGTCCATGCAAGTTAGGTCGACGATATAGCACCTTTGGGAGTTCAAACTGAACCTAATTACCAACAGGGGAACTAGTGGACAAAGACAGACTTTTCTGCATGACATATTAAGATGAAACACAACCATAGTCAAGGTATTGTTTAAATATATTCAAGGATATGTTCTGCTACACTACAACTATTACTTAACCTTTAATCCTCCCACTGCTGGGTTGCACGTCTACCCTCTAAGGATGAGTAGGCCATTCTTCCCTACGTTGGCCAAGTATTTGGTGCATGCGAAGTTATTTGCTACTTACCTGAAACAAAAGAAAATCCCAGTCAGTACATTCATTAATATTATATTCTAGAAAATATTTTTCAAAAGACGTTACTGAAAATTTATTACGTTCATATTGTTATTAGAAAGCTGAAGGTACAGAATTCATCTTTGTATATGTCTTCGGTAGCCTGCGTGATGAATTATGGCGGAAACCCTTTCGTTGTTAACGTCAAAGCCAGTGTATTAATAACGGCTATAGCACTCGAAATATTTATGCTCCTAATTGGATTGAATTTTAAATGGTTTACTTCTTAGAGTATTATATACTTCACTCGTAGATACTCTAATAATATTTATGCAGAAATTTAAGTATGACTTTATGTACGTTATCTGTTCTCAATTTATTCAGTTGGAGTTCGAGTTTTTATTCCGAATAAATAATGGCTTCTTTTAGAACACAGGTGTAACCACGGCTACTGATTATAGATATTCTCTACCTTACAGTCATACTCATATTTTTTTATATCTATGACGTAGAATTCAAACAAATAACATAGAAATAGTAATCACACTAAAATTATCACATCACTCACACACATATTATACTCGTACACACGAAAGTTTGTTTTATTTACTTTTTAAGCTTTTTAAGCGAATTTGGGTAAAATTTGGAATAGATATGGTGCACACGTTTTCTTTTTATCTCGGTAAAACTAACAGTCCCGTAGGGTAGCGGGTAAAACAGCGGAGCAAAGCTAAACTAATAATTATTTTATTTTTATAAAAAAAAATAACACTTTACAATTTAGGATACTGTTTGCTTAATACTACTTAAAAGATACTAGCTGCTCCCCGCGGTTTCACCCGCGGTCAAAAGGTTAACATGAGTTTTCCGGGATAAAACTTCATTACTAGAATGGTAGTTGACGTTGAAGTGATTTTTGACAAACAAACAATTTTATCTTTCGTATTTTTTTCAATAAAAAGTATCCTATGATACTTCTAATACCTCCAAGAATATGTGTACAAAGTTTCTTGATGATCGGTTAAGTAATTTTCGCGTGAAATCGTAACAAACAAACTTACATTCACATTTATAACATTAGTAGGGATAGGGAGGCACACATACATCCACATCGTGTAAGTTAACATCTTTCCCTATGGTTCTTAGCCAAAAAGCACACCCATAATTACCAGCTCTACGAAAAGAAAAGGGAAAGATAATTGAGCAAGAAAGAGTGGGGTACATTAGATTGATGTAGTCAACCATTAGCGCCCTAATCGTTCAGGCGCTACTGCGGAAATCTGCTCGTAACATGTGTGTGCACTCGGCTTTAGTTGTGAAGAGGTGGATAGGTGATCGACTTTTGACTATTGATCCAAATTTTGGGTGTCTGTTGTGTTGTTCAGAAGACCGCGCAGAATTGTAGAATGAAAGGGAAGGTATGTCTCTAGCAGAAGACAATCTAGAAAATATTTTAGACGTTTTTTTTTACACTAAACTATGTATTTATAAAATTCAGTCTTGCACTAGTAAGTGTGTAGTTAAATTGTACTTATTACTTTATCATGACACTAAAGCAATAGGATTTGTACCCATTCCGTTTTAATAAATAACTTAGCTTTACTTTCTTTGCTAAAAATAAGTATACTCATTTATCAACGCGTTTTGTGTTATAAAAGCACTTAGCAACACTTAATAATAAGTACATTAATTTATTATTAAGCACCGTTAAGTGTTATCATATTTTTTTGACTTACTAGCATAAAATCTCATCCGAAGCAACCTCCAAGCCGGTAATACGTAACATTGTTTTAAAATAGAAACAAGGAAAATGCTTAGGAGGGTGTGAAAAACGTTTTGTATCTTATTTCATGCTTCAAAGCACTTAACACTTAGCCCGAGGGATTGGAGGCGATATATCTGTTCAAAATCTCGCTTTATTAGATCTTTTCAATGCATATCAATAAGAGTGTTAGCTTCTTTATGACGAATTGAAAGCGTTTTTACGGATAATACCCGTTTTATGGAAAGAGAAGAGAGTCGGTAATGAGAAACAGTTGACTGCCAAGGGCTTTAATGTGGCTTTGAGTTAGACGACATTAGTAGGTACGGTGCAATTTATTCTTTATTTGGCGCTAAAATTTAAAAAAAAACTTTACACACTCCTAGCTCCTCACTAGGATACTTGTGTCAGGAATGCCATGGAACACACTCAAAGACAAAGACAACTAACATCTAGACCCAGAACCGATATTTAAATTTATCATTCAAATATCTGCCCGGCCGGGAATTGAACCCGGGACCTCTGGCTTATAAGGCGGATATACTACCGCTGAAACAAACAGGTCGTCAGGAAGTTAAATGACGTTTATCAATCTAAGCAACGTTATACCTCATTTAGGCTATACGTGCTTTTTTGCTTTTTCTATTTGTGGCTATGAAAATATAAAAGATGAAGTAAAAGCTGCTAGGTTCCAACAGCAGTTTAGTAACTCCGTACAGGTAAAGTGCCCTGCAGTCAGAGATTCTAAGCCGCTTGAAGGCATCCGACACGACTTCGTTGATGTTATACGTAGTTATTTTCAGCTCGATGCAAAGCCGAAAGGGGATCATAGTTCAGGAATTTGCGAAAAAAAATCAGCTGTTCCATAGAAAAATGACAACTACACTCGACAAAATGTATGAAACAGCTGTTTTTTATTTTTACTAATTCCGGGTTGGTCCCATTTTAAAAGTTGTTCATAATGATGAGTATATAAGCCCTTTTCGGATTTTCATCGAGCTGAAAGTAGCCCCGTATAAGAAATACAACCGATGCCAAAAATTTAACTTGTCATCCATAGATAGCATTTACTCGTAGTTAGGGAAAAAAGTTTTTTATTTCCTTCGTTTAGGTATCTCCACAAATTTCCAATTTCAGAATATCGGAAGGTCCTATCTTTGTGTGTCAGGGAATATCTTCACTGTCATTGATGGATGATACGCGAATAGGCGTAATATTAGATTTTTCAATAAATATATGCCAAATTTATTGTCACGTTGAAAAAATCACAATTTTGGGCTCTTCTATAAAACATCATTTAGTTATGTTTGTAATAAAACCTAGAGCATGTTTCGTGGTTATCAGATATCTTAACAGCTACAGCTTCAATTAATATTTTGTCTAAATTGGTTAGAATTTTTCCCCTAAGAATTCACGGAATTATAAACGATCAGCTATTGCTCAAATGTCAGTAAACCTTTAAATTAACTAGCCGACAAAACTAGCGGCTTAAGTAATTATCAGTAATTCCTTTCGGTCTAAATTCCAAGGCATAGACATAAAGCGGTAGTACAGATACCGATCAGCAGTAAGACAAAGTAACCCAAAGTTATTGTCCAGTTATAGTTCCGATAATCGCACCCTTATCGTTATCACTGGCCATTTCTGACATTCATTGATAACTTGTAATAGAGGGTATAGGGGACCCCAGACTACGGTTTCGCAAGAACGGTGCTAACGTTTATCAATAGAGCCTTATCAGTTGTGGAATTTAAGCGGCTTGTCCTATTAAGTATAGTACAAGCATATTTCTTAACTAAAAATAAGAATGTCTTTTTTGCAATATATTAAAAAATAAACGTTTAAGAAATATACGTTTTCGTTTTTGAAGTCATTCTGTTTTTTTAAGATCTTATCAGTTATTCTCTAAATAAATTTCGTTCTATGTAATTTAGGTCCCTACTTACTTATTGTTATCATTTTTTGTTGTTTGTTATGTTATCATTACAATTTAGGTCATTTTTTGTTGTTTGTTATGTTGTTATTGTTATCATTACAATTTAGGTCATTACTTACTTAGTGCATAAATATTACATCATTCTTTAGCTTCCATTGAAAGCATTGCGTCGTCCTGAACGTAATTAACGAGAAAAATATACAATTTCCTATAAAAATCGTAAGCTCTCTTTCTTCTTTTTCCGGTCAAATTAAAAATAAACTTGATTATACCTAAAGTGGCGTTTATGAAATTTTTATGGAAATTCCTTGCCTTAGAATCAACTTCAAGAACAAGCTATTTTAGGATGAAAATACTTTTATCGGCGATCAAGAGAAAAACCCGTGTTAGCGAAATATATGAAAAATTTATCAAATATCAATAATTAAGGTCAAAGTTCACAAAAACATAATTAGATAATAAAACATTTTACCATCAGATTGTTAAATTTTTAACGGCTTGTTAAACAGAGTCTGTTTAACAATTTGAAAAAAAAGTTAACATTTCAATCATTTTTTTTTTAATTTAGTTATAGGCTTGCGTTTGACCGCCATCTCACCTGATGGTAAGCAATGATGCGGTCTACGATGGAGCACGCTTGCCTAGAAGGAACCGATTCACTCGCAACTTGAAGACACCCAAATTATATTAGTATAATTAGTCACATTAGTCATTAGTTGTTAGTACTCTTGTACATAACATTTTGCTCTAATAGGAACTTAAACATCCCACTGTAGTGTAGTCAGGTATGAGAACACCTTTTGCACGTAATATAGACGTTCCTTGAATTCAAATACCACTTCGTGACGAGCTTAAAGGATTAATGACGTGAGATCGAAACTGCATTGAACTTTGAAGACACTGTTGTCACTTTGAACTCACTAATGAAGACATTGTCGGCCTGTTTGGCTCAGCGGTAGTGTATCCGCCTTATAAGCCAGAGGTCCCGGGTTCGATTCCCGGCCGGGCAGATGTTTGAATGATGAATTTAAATATCTGTTCTGGGCCTGGGTGTTAGTTGTCCTTGTCATTGTGTGTGTTCCGTGGCATCCCCGACACAGGATTTATTCCTAGTGGGGAGCTATGAGTGTAAAACGTTTATTTATTTATTAGGAATAATCAGATATTCCGACCAATTACGATAGTCACTTTGATATAAATTGTGACGAAATTGTGCGATTTATTTATTAAAACGTAGCATCAGATGTGCACAAAGCATACAATATAAAGAAGCTAGTTGTAAATAAAATGTAGTCGAAATAATGAAATGTCGAAAGCATTGTTGTTGTTTTCGGCATTTATACGAGAACTCTCATGCAGTTATTTTGTTTGAGTTTGCTTTTGTAACGGATTTTAATTACTCGTCTGTCGAAATGCAACACGTTTTATTGCTTTCCTGCTCTAAAGCGTATAAATGAATGACAAAAGAGAAGCGAGCAAAATTGGGTTGGGATCAGTCTTCTAACGAGTTAGGCACGATTCAGCTCTTTTAAAATTCACTTGACCCAGGACATCTACTTTATTTTTTACGTGTCAATTCTATTATATCTACTATTGAATTGTATCTAACTCTATCGATTGAACACATAACCAATAAATGTTATCAGTTGACATCATTTTAAAGTATCAATGAATGCTTTTAAGTACTTGAAATGTTTATTTTTATCATAAAAAGAACGATAAACGGTCAACCTAATGGTAAGAGGAGCGCCGCATATACCTAGACACTTGCAACACTATATAGCGGCGTTGATGATGCCTTACCAGCCCTGAAAAGTGATTGTTTTTCCCCTTTTTAATACGACTAATAAATTAAACTTATGAAGCTATGTTAATTTAAAATACCTATATCTTGCTACCATTTAATACCAATTCAAGTGATGCGAGTTTTCCGCCCTACAGCCAATTTTAAATGGCGGAAAATGAGATGAAACTTGAGAAAAGCGTTGCGTAAGCTCGTACTAAATAAGGTAAAGCTATGTTTAGACTCAATCGGCAGCGTCGTAAATAAATAGCAATCAACGGATTGGGTACAAGTTCATGTGTAAATAGACTTTATGTCTGTGACTTTATAGACTTAAGATCGAGACAAAACATGCAAACGTGCCAAATTTTAGCCAATGTAGGTAAAAATATCCGAACGCGTCTTTTATTGTAGACAATTAAACGATTTATACGACACATTACCAACCGCTCTTCCTTTAGTTTTACAAGCGTCGAAAATCTTGTTTAAGCTTTAACCTTGCATAATTATTTCATGTTAAATTAATTATTTAATGCCTCAAATAAATTGAAAAACATGTAGTGTCTTTATTATTCTGTATTTTTAATAAGACTACTAAAGGCCTATAATTACAATCAGCAAAACGATTATTTTCAGTTTAAACATTTTCGTAAGATCCATTATGTCTCTAATAACAATTAGGTACTTCCGAGCAAAGTTTCTAACTTCGTAACCCACGTTTCTATTGACGATTAATTTAACTGGTTTCAAACTAAACACTGAACAATGGGTTTCGAAAATTCAATTAATGTTTCGTGGAAATCCACAAAAGTAAGTTTTTATTATTATTAATGAAATAATAATGAAAACTTGGCCATATATATATATATATATATATATATTTTTTTATGTGATTAAGTGACGAAACGAGCAAATCGCTCGCCTGATGTTAAACGTCACGTTTGCCCATAACAGCTCTGCGCCACCCAGAATTTTGAAATCGCAGAATTCAAGACCCTGCGCGGCACAGCACTGCGCTCGTCACCCTGAGATATAAGTTGTTTAATCTCCCATTTGCCCTGTAATTTCACTGGAAACAATGCCCTTCCAACCGGAACACAGTAATGTTTGCACATTACTGCTTGGCGGTGGAATAACTGGCAAAGGTGTGGTACTTCCCCAGGCGGGCTCTGCAAAAGAGCCCTACCACTACAATTTTCAAATCACGCTAAATATACTAACAATGCAATGAATGAAAATTGGTATTGTAATTATTTATATTATTGAATTAACATGTAGGACCCTTTTTATCTCGTACATTAATGATTCCTATAGGACAGCGAGCTCCGCGGAGCGCAGCTATCCTAGTCTATAAGAATGGCTTTTGAAGCCAACATTGGCCTGTCTTTCACTTTTGCACTTGACTTGAAAGAAGAAGCTCTTAATAAAATAGATATCTGTAGACCAACGATGCAGAAAGAGCTAGTAAATTGCAAGTCCAATTGATTTTGTAGAGTACCTTCTCAGTTAACTGCATCGTCGCAAGTCGGATGAAGAGAGCATTTCGGTACTTTTAGAAAATGTTGAAATGCTACAAGAAAAGTAAAAACCCCAGCAAAAAGTTGATACGAGTTCTTTGACGTAAGAATCTAGATGAGTGCAAGATAATCCTAATGAGTGCTTTCTTAATAAACTCACGTGTGTTCTTTTGGGTTTTTAGTTTGAATAGAGCTTGGAAAAGTCAGAAGCTAATAAAATCTCGCGCTTTTCTAGCGCTATTTTCTCGTCCATTACCAGCGCGACACCTACAAAACAACGACTACGTTAATTGCATCCACCTCGAGTACTCCATTCACACGACACACTATAACATAACACAATGTATACAACTATAGTCCATAACCTAGCCATCTAAAGCTAGGTTTCCACTAGCGTATTATATAATAAACTTGCTCTGAGCGAAACGAACGTTAAATGCTTGATAATTTACTCGACACAAGTATTGGAAATACTTGCACAGCCATCTAGAAAGCTAAACGATGCCAAAGTCATTTAGGCGAATTGATAGGTATTTTTTTATAATTATATCTACTACACAATGTAATAAACACGTTCAATGAAAATCATAAACTGCTAAACTTTTAGCTGAACATTTTTCGTAACTTAGTAAGCGACACAATAGTTAGTGTAGATAGCTACTAACGTCACCACAATATGTGAAGAAAATGAGGTTATTAAAATGCATATCAAAGGACCGTTACTTCAGTTCCATTTCCATGTTACTGTATGAGCAAAAAGACAGTTTTAAATAAAGTTGTTGTCTAGCAGCATAGTCAAATTAGCTTCTGGCAGCAAGTTTTACCGTTTGACGTTAAAACTACCATTAAGCATAGTAAAGAGTTCACATTACGTTTCATAATTATTATATTACTTGCCAGTTATATCCCGTGGTTATACCCGTGTAGACCATTGCTTCGAACATTTTTCCAAGATGAAAGTATCTCCGATCACTTTCCGGTTCTCCTTCTCTATGGATTTCTCTATTCATGGGAATAACAATTGATAATACTCTAATAATAATGAAATTCTAATAATCTCTTTTCATTAATCGCCAGCCAATATCGAAAGCCAAGCCTTCGGAGTAGGTAATCTGATTGCGCAAAAATATTTAAGTCAAATAAATTAGATCTACCTACAAATTCAAGGTAAGACAATTAATTATGTCTGTAATGAAAATTGCGTTGTCCAGTAATAGGTACTTAGTTTACCTACCTACAGTCTTACAAAGAAATACCTTATGTTAAAACTATTTCATTAAAGACAAAGAACACGAGCGCACCTTGAACTTTTAGGAAAATAATAAAGTAGTTGGACGTGCTTCGGCAAACCGTATATCTTTGAAACTTGTTATTTTTGCTATTTAGCACTGAAATTAGAATTATTTAAGAAATGGTTGAGTCTTGGTCTGTTGTTTTATCATTAAAATGTGTTCGTAAATGAGCTTTATTTTCTAATTTTCTTTTCGGGATTTAGGGAACCGATGCTGAATTTTTAGTAGGTAACAGCTTTATTTCGTCATAAATTATAGTTATTTGGAAAAGAAAACGTGGTTATTGTGATCTCAAGTTTCATAGACAAGGTTTTACTTTGTGCTTTTTACAAATCAGGTATTTTAAAATCTTACTGAAATATTTCCTTCTTTGACGTGACGTCTGCACTCCACGGAATCGTTGGCATTCTAAAGAAATTCTATTCCCTTCATAGATGCAAACCCATTTGAATGAAATAGGACAGTGTCTCTCCGCAGAACGGTCGCCGTCGAAGTGACATCGATGCCAAGAACTATGTTGAAACATGCAAAAATATTCACCGACCAATTTTAAGAAACCAATCTCTATGGCACTGACAATAGAGTCTATATTAAACGCAGGTAGAACTTGTACGTCTGTACCGCAGTCTGGGTACCGACGAGACGGGATGTTTGTATCAATTTTCCTGCTTTAAGCATGATAGGCCTATAAATGGGTGACATTTTCTTGCACATTTTCTCTTGCCGTCATAAAAACAGATGGTTGTTTGTGACATCAAAATGGGATATTGTTGGTTATAAATAGAATATTTATTCTTATACTACACTGTTTAGTCCAGTCGGGGCAGACATACAACTAGCCTGAAATAGAAAAAATTCCGGGGAGCGTTTTTTTTTTAAACGTCGGGGGGGTGGCGTTTGGAAGTATAAATCTCGATTTTCTAACTAATACCGGTAGAGGATTCGCCGCCATCTTGTTTTAAAGTTCAATTTTTTCGTTTTTTCGAAATAACTTGTTAATTTTCAACTGCATGAGGAGCAAAAATGATCCTGTCCGAAGTTGTTGGAAATTTATTTTCTCACAAGTTTGGTCATTATCATTTTTACGCCAGGATCAATATTTGCAGAGTTATACTACCAAGTTTATCGAAAAAATCGTAATGGGTGGAATTTTATTTTCTTCAACTTTGGTTCTCGCACTTTTCACTCCACGATCAATATTTTCGGATTTACAGCTATGTTATTTCATTTATTTTTTTAAATAATAATGACCAAACTTGTGAGAAATTAAATTTCCAACTGCGCGGTTGCGTCTCGTGCCAAACGAACGCGTCACGTTTGTAAACTCGCCTGATGAAGGTCACCGAATGTGACCGAAACTAGTCGTAGTAGACGACTTAATTTTTACGTGAGTATTCCCGTGTTTAATTATAACAAAAATGTGTGAAAACCACGTTAGTTTCCATAGTAAAAAAATTGAACTTTAAAACAAGATGGCGGCGAATCCTCTACCGGGATTAGTTACAAAATCGAGATTTATACTTCCAACCAGCCCCCCGACGTTTAAAAAAAATCGCTCCCCTGAATTTTTTCTATTTAGTTATTTACTAGTTATGATTATGAACGTATTAAAAATAATATTTTTCGTAGGACATAAATAAAGTTTTCAGGAAAATCGGAGAGAAAACTCAAGTGTCAACTAGAAGTCATTACTTCGACGGAAGTTCAATTTGGAATGGATCGCGCCACAGCTGCATACTCGTACAAATATCAAAGTCCCAGCCAATTTCCTTGCAATCGACGACTGCGGTTAAAGACATTATACTCGCAGGCGTCACGGCAATCTACGTAAATATATAAAATGACTGGTTTATTTGGAATCGCGGACTAAAATTTCTGGGATTTGAAAAATAATATGCAGACTAAATAGCTCTATCTAAAATAAACTACAAATCATGTCCAATACAAGGCGGATCTACAAGCACAGAAAGGCTAGTTTATATATAAAATATAATACATGAAATTAAAATCACGAATAAATATAATGTAGGTAAAGTTTACTAACTACATTAAATATATATACATAAATAATATGTTCATTTTACCGAGTGGCTAGGCCAGTGTTTCAGATTCTTGGACCACCTGAATCAATCATCTAATATAATGATATATAAAAATAAATATCCAAAATTTATCCCGTAAATGAAAATCAATGATGTAAAATTTGTTCAAGCAGGTGCAGTCGCGATCTCATCTATATTCCCCTCGGAAAATCAAATTTGGTTAGCATTTCCTTGCGTTCTAATTTCGAAGGAAGAAAGGCAGAAAGCTATTTAGCGTAGACTAGGACGCCTTTTACTCAACGCTTACGAGTTTTATGGGAAATAAAAAGTTATGATGAAATAGGAAGAATAACATTAAATCAAATTGCCTGATGACGGAGTAAAATATAGCTGAGTAAAACGAACATTTAATGAAACATAATAGAAAAGTACCTATACTTTCAACCACCGAAGTTGGATTATAGATCGATGCTTTTAGCACGTGTAGCGTTTTTCGTAAAATGGCGTTAAAGAAATGTCACTCAAACATTCACAATCCCAAGTCTCGGTTAGTCAAGGAATCAAAGACTATTCTGGAAAGAAGACTCAAAAAAGCTCTACAGGTACATTCATATCTTTCTAGTCCTATCTTCTAAGTGATTCCATGCAAACGACTCCAAAATCAGGGCACAAAGCGTCAACTGTGAGACAAGCGTTTTATTTTCAATTTCATGCTGTGTCTAGTCACACAATGCTCAGGACGAGCACAATGGTGCATTTTTGTCATAACAACTCGGCATGCGCACGAACAAAGGAAGCGGCCACGTGGATCGGGCCTCTAATTGGACGACTAGATAACAGCAGACGTTCTTTGAGCTCTATGACGTATGCTAGTTCCAAACTGTTAGACGAATAACAAGCTGGAATACATGGAAATGTAGTAAGTGAGTTCAAGGTTGCCGAAGGCGATGGCAAGGATAGAGCGAAGTGTGGAGGGACAAAAGTGATGACGGCTGATCTTCTCAACACGTGGGTGACATAGCCAAAGACAAAGAAAGATAGACTTAAAGCAAGAAAATAACCGTTCTCGTTTTATCGTCTCTTATTGTTTATTTATTTATTTAGGTTCACCAACATTACGTACACTAACACATTCAAATAAAAAAGTTAAAAACAAACAAAACTCATATAAAATGTCGCAGTTTTTAACCCCCGACGCAAAAGAGGGGTGTTATAAGTTTGACGTGTCTGTTTGTCTGTCTGTCTGTCTGTCTGTCTGTCTGTCTGTCTGTCTGTCTGTCTGTCTGTCTGTCTGTCTGTCTGTCTGTGGCATCATAGCGCCCGAACCACTGAACCGATTTCAGTTTAGTTTTTTTTTGGATGAAAGGAGACTTAATCGAGAGTGTTCTTAGCTATGTTTTATAAAAATCGATTGAGCCGTTTAAGAGTTATGGTGGGTTAAAGTGGGGATGGAAGAACCAAAATTCTACAAATGTGCCCAACATGGTTGTCAAATGAAAGATAAGATATTTTATCAGTGGTAGGACTGTCTAGATTTTTTTTTATTAATAATTAAAAAAAAAAAAAATATAAATAAAAAAAAAAATAAAAACAATTAATATACCAATACATACAAAAAAGTATTAAATAAAAACTTAAATTAAAAATTTAAAAAACCCCCGACACAAAAACCTACCTAAAAAAAGTACGAAATAATAATTTGATTTATTTAACAACCTGTACATAAAAACTAAAACACCGCTAAAAATATTAATAATTACAACAAAATATTAGTTCCGGGACCGTTTCTAAATATTATTATTTACAACTAAGCTACCACGATGAGTATAACTCCTGACTGATTAGTATACCCCCCCCCCCCCCCCGACGCGACGTTTTCTTTGTAACTAACTAATATTTTGTTGTAATTATTAATATTTTTAGCGGTGTTTTAGTTTTTATGTACAGGTTGTTAAATAAATCAAATTATTATTTCGTACTTTTTTTAGGTAGGTTTTTGTGTCGGGGGTTTTTTAAATTTTTATTAAAGGTGAAGACAGCATGCAATTAAGAAAAATACAAAAAAAACATAATTACTTACCTAATTATTAAAAGTAAAAAATAATGATAATTATTTAAAATAATGAAAATATTGTTGTTAGTAGTATGTTGTTACAGCAACAACAAAAATGCAATATGACCAAAAAGCTCTTTTTGAATTGAAAATTTAAGAGACATTAACATGTCCACAACATTACTGATAACCATCTCGTCTATCTTACATATTGAAATAGAGCACCGGAGACACGGCATATTACTATGTGTGATGAAGGTGTGTCAGAATGTATGTACTTTGTAACGCACTTCCTGCGGTAACTGTGCCAAGTGTCTGAGTCGATGACGGTGAATACTAATGAGACGAGCCTATCTACGCGAGAAGAAACTTGTATCATATTATTGAAACAAATATTAGATATTTATCGTGACTACCTTCTAACTATGCTATTAATAAATATTGTGTCTTTTCATTTGACATAACTGTAAGATTTTTTCCGGTAGTCCGTATCCATTAACTCATACTACCTATTATCCTATCTGTTACTATCTTTTATCCGAGAAAATGCGGGCTAAACCGCGGGGCGCAACTGGTTTGAAATAGCTGTAAGATTTTTCCGGTAGTCCGTATCCTACTATATGTTTGTAACTCAATCACATAAAAACGGCTAAATGGATATGAGTGAAAATTTGTATTGAAGTAGCTTATACTCTGGATTAACATACTTGTAGAGTCCTTTGTATCCCGGAGAATTTAGCGGTGCTTGTAGGATAGTGGGTCAAACCGCGGGGCGCAGCTAGTTAAAATAAAACACGCATAATTTTCATTACTTTGATAAGATGATTTCATGAACAAACTTAACAAGGACTCTGTCTGACTCTCTAGTCTTACTTAGTTACTCTAAAAAAAGACGGGGAGAAAGTGATATTTTAGATCTAAGATTTTAAGCGGGGGAAACCAGTGTATTTCCCCCTTCAAATCGCGTCGGTAACAGTTATTTGAATAAGAATTTCCGCGAAGTAACGCCTGATTCAATATCGAAGATTTTATCTCAATCTAAATGTATACAGCTGTCCGTGTACTATTGTAAACATAATAAACTTATCAAAATAAACATTGCTAATGGCAACGATGACGTGACCAGTAAGTACCTAGTACTATTTATTTATTTTACGTAAATTTTACGCATAAAAAGTATCCGCGAGTGAATTGTACCGTTATTTTTGGACGCTCTTAATTAAATCTGTCCATAGCGTTGACAGCACATCTGGTTCAAATTATAATTAGACTATCAGATTCCTAACCCAAATAATATTATATGCACGCACGGATACACTGAATATGCAGGGTTTTAAGGAAATGGTATTCTGAGCCGAAAAAGGCTCACAGTACATTAGGGACAATTTTTATTACGGGACCGATCCTGAAGTAGCGTAATAAAAATCAGCTGTTCCATATAAAATGTCAATGACACTTTATAAAATGCAACAACAACAAATAAACAGCTGATATTTTTCGCGATTTTAGTGTTGGTTCCATGGCAAAAATTGTTTTAAATTATGAGTATTATGAGCCCTTTTCAGTTTAGCATGCTCTTTCCTTATAACCCAGTATAGACGTATTCGTTACAGTTAAAGCAAAGTTAGTTCTCGTACCTCCAACTCCATCGCCGCCATCACAAGTACGTCGCGTCGGAAACGGCAGATGTCCCGGTTCTGACGAAGGAACGCTCGACGGAATGCCAGCCCCAGACTCGTATTTCCTAGATGTATCCGTGCCAAGTGTCTAAACCAATTACCCCTAGCAGTGACGGGCCATAGATGTAGACAGTAGTACGTTAATAGAGTGGCCACTTTTCTTGGAAGAGCTTTGAAAAGGTCACTGCCCGATTTGTGGAGTTATTTAAAAACGTTAAACGTTTTCCTGAAGTATCTTAATAGATTTTTCTTTGAGCCAAGACAGTTTGCAGCGAAATCCATGCTGAATAGGCTCACAAATACCGAACAACTTTTAATCACAGATTTTTCTTTGCAATGTTCTTTTGAACACAACAACGCGTTTTTAAATGTATAGAGATTTTTAGTTATGTAATATAAAAACTTTACAGGCTCCAATTGAACTAAATCATCTTTGTACTTATATTATAGAGTACAAACTTCTCTCGAAGTGATTAAAGTTAAAGGCAGAATTCTTGTAAAGTTCTTGCGGAAGTTAAAGTACGTGTAATATGGAGATCATTCCAACTTCATACAGAGTGCGGAAGGCATTATGCATCAATAATGCTGCAAAGAATATCACATCAACCAGTTATTTTCTATAATAAAGCTAAATATGAACTTTGTTTAAGATGTATTTTTTTTTCTTTGTTCAGCGACAAGACTTCTCTTACGAATAGCTACTAAAGTTAGCTTTAACAAAATTTATGACATCCTGTCAAGTTCAGTGTGTAAAATATTGTCATTGTTAGAAAATGTCGCAATTTTAGTTATGAAATAGTAACATGATAATAAAGAGCCCAATTAACTAACTAGATGAGGACGACGCAGTTCCACTAATTAAAAAGGTTTTCCACAACAGTAGTTCTGTTCACGAAATAATTCCTGTGACATTTCAATTTCGTTTTGTCGAAACAGACAAAAAGTTTCTAGAGAGCAAACGCATTGTTAAGAAAGAAAATGTTAATTAACTGTCAAGAACTTTGGCTCGGATAAAAACAGCACAATAAGGGAAAATCAAAAGCGTCTTTCATAAAGGAGCAGTAGAGGAGATATTAATAAGGAGCGAACCTTTTTGTATCCGCCAAGTCGCAGCGCCCTCTGCAGTCTCGCGGCTCGACTTGTTGACAGGTACACTATAGGCACTGCTTCTCCAGTTTCCAGCTCGATATCGAAGTCGTTAACTGCCTCACAAAACTTATAATCCACAAACTTTTTTTCCTCACTCTTCATTAGTTCCTCACTGTCCCTGTCGTTACTTATCTCGTCTTTTAAAACTTCGCTGGCCGGGATGAAAAGAGGGTTTTCGTAACACCGATTAAGAAGTTCCGAGTTCTCGTTTACCTCGCGATTTAGCTTTTTGATATCGCCCTCGGTTTCGTTTTCGCTGTCTGGATACGTCACTACGTAGTCGTCGTGCACTTTGTCTTCGTTTGAGTTTTGGAAGACGACTAGCTTATTTATGTTTGTAACAGCCGTCCACCTGAGGCCGCTCGTAAGGCGCCCGTACTCCATTGTTCTTCGGAGCTGTGTTTGCGTTGCTACAATGACTTTGTTATGTGACATTATTAATTGATTCTGGAGCGACAGTAAAAGTGGAATGATGAAATGCGCCAGACAGTGGGCGTATCGGGTATCAGATTTCAATCAGCAATCTGTTAGCCGATGCACGAGCAAAGCAAATAAATTATTCGTGTTTTATGACGCGAGACAAGCGATTATGTTTGCTGTTCATCGTAATCAAATACGGTATAAAAGATTGATGTAAGCGGTTGAAGCGTTAAATGCGTTTATTTATTTTCATTTTAGATGTTTTTCGTTGATGAAGTGGAATGCCAGATCTTATTATGTTCATAATTTAGGTTAAACAAATTTAAATTCAGCTTCGCAAATATGGACACATATAATACTATATTCGTAGTATTTGGTTTCAATGCATCATAGACGGCACGTGGCCCTGACATGAAAATGTTTTGACGTGTTATAAAAAGCAAATATCAAATTTCCATGACCCTGCGGCGGCGGGACAGGTGTTGACCGGGTGACGAGGGTCGGATGGTAGCCTCTTACCTCCAATTAGCCGAATTTACCCGACGTCAAACTCATATTTTATCTCCAAGAATATTTATTATCAAATACAATCCGGTGCGAAATTCTGACGGAGAAAGCTCTAGTGATTAAAATCAGTTTGGAATTTTGATTGTTATTTCGGTAATAATTGTCGACTGACTATCAGCGGCCCATAAAATTTTATCGAGAGAGGAAATAATTTTACATTAATTTAATAGTTACAAATTAGAGTAACGGGTTAACTTTTCAAAGCGATGTCTATCTTTTGAGATAAATATCTGTCAAATAACGTGATGGAATGCCAATCTTTCGTTTTACAAATGCGGAAGAATTGACAGCACTAATATCTCAAGACCTTAGAGGTTAGTTACTGAATGAAGCTCTGTTTACATCGAACAAGTGAATAGAACAAGGCAGAAACGTGTTTCTACAAACAGAGTTCTGATATCACATATTATAATTATATTAGAAACATTAACTTATAAATACTAATTAGAACTTCAAAAGGGTTTTGTTTTGTAATCAGCAATTTATTTTAGTGTTTTGTGCTCAAATTATTTCATTAAATCAAATCTTGTTTCATAGATACAAACAAAAAAAAACGTTTAAAAAAATTGCCTCCAGTAAAAAAAAAACCAGTAAATTGATCCAGTAGTCACTAGCATAATACTACTCTATTGCCAAATACTCGCCCAAACCAAACTACGCTTGAAACGAAATGAACTTCTACGAATACTCAGAGAACGATGTCTGAAATAAATCAGTCGGTCGACCAGACGAACTTAAATAGTAAATGTCATGCAACAAAACCTAAAGTGGTGCGGAGTCAATGCACTTTACAGTACCAATTTAGATTAAAATCTATACCGACACATTACATCTATCTACACTCATATTTCTCTTCATATAAACTCATCCTTCTTCTCATATCAAACAGAGAACGATTTGTTTATTAAAATATCAATGAAGCAAGTACTTTTCCCACATAATCCATTCGATTTATTTTTCAGACTATAGAATGTTTACACTACTTGATACCGTCAAATATACAGTGACTATATTGCCAATGACTATAAAATGACTGAAATAAGAAGCCAATATTTATTCTTTAGTTTATTTAATATTCCCCCCCAATTTTTAGATGAGGTACGATTACGACATCTGCCAATTGCCAAAATAAAAATTAGGATGCTTGTAGAGCAATAACATTAAAAATGTATGAAGCAAAAAACTAGTCTCAAATAAAAGTAAAAAATAATCTAGAGCAATAAATTAGTACGTCGTGGGTCAATTATAATCATGATAAACATGCAAATCAGCCGTCCATGTTAGATTTATGGCTTTTATAAATATTAACATAAGTGTCCAATTATTGTAATAATGATGTAAATTAAAATTCACAAATTGCATGAGGTTGCCCACCTGCCTGAAGTAGAACATTATTAGTTGCCGTGCTTCTTTTCTTTACCAAAAACCGAGTCTGAAAAGGTGTGTATTCCTTATATGTACGTGTATGATACTTGAAAACTATATCTACTAAAAGCAAGGGATACATCATAGTTATAATGTTAACTTATCATTGTGACAGTAGCTCTATCTAATATCTCTGACCATTTCAAATTGAACCTGAAATGGCTAGATAGCCAAAAAGATAAGATAATTATACATATATTTTAATAAATATATAATAACTCTAGTACGAGTGAGTAAAACAGCAGCTATTTGTCAATAAAACAATTGGACTCCAACAAATTGTAAAACGTAAAACTCGACACTGCTCTTCTGCAGAGAACATCAAAAACAAAGCTGAAATCGGAAATACAGTTCGATGCAGTTATTCCCTAAGCTATATTCCATATCCGAGATTCAATCACAACGCAGCTAGACTGGAAAATAAAACGAAACATTGCGAAAAATATATGACAACATCCCAACGGTCACCGGCATTGCAGCGTTGACGCCTAAATGCTTCACGCGAGTTCATAAAACATTGTAGCTAAAATAACGTTTTGCGGTTAAGATATAGTAATATTTTTGAAATGAAACGTAAGATAGTATGAATGAATGAAGAATAGTAGGTATGTACATTGAACGTAATTTCACACTGAATAACTTTAAGGCCCAAGGGATTAGGTTGATTCTAACTTAGGTTAGGAAGATTTCATTAAAACTAAAATAATTACACACTAGTGCACGAAAAACAAAGCATGTGGAAATGTATGTACTTGTGATGATTTGTACTTGTGGTGATGACAATGGAGAAAATAATTCGAAATTTTTCTTCAACTGTTATGAAGAAAACGTACTTTACACTGTCTTTGGCAATTTTTTCGTGTTCACAAAACCTAGCACTCGCACAAACACTTTATAATATTAGTTCACGATTTATTAGAGTTTTTTTAATTATTTCACTAAATAAACCCGCCAAATTTTCAGAGAGTTTTCATATCAAAACATTGGCGATAATTGCGGTGTCGCGGCGCGCGCGCATCGCGTTCGAATCGAGACTGGACCGTTCTAAATTTGAAATGAAGTGGGTTTAATAACATTGCGTATATTTTCCTCTTTTTCTCTGATCTGTGACATCTGCACTGACTCAGCGCTCATATTTTTTCGCGTATTTTCTGACACGAATTTCCATCGGCGCCGAGATCGACGCTTATTGATATGCTGTCAGGGGATGCTAATATCATCTGTTGCTAAAGCTGCCTTACTGACACTTTATTCTTATGATATCAAAAGATATATAAATGTAAAAATAAAATATATTGGCTATATTTTTTCTTATTAAAAAGCTGCTACAGTTTATTGTCCTGTATTTTTAGGTTTTTTGTAAAAAAATTACAAATTTTTTTTAGATAATTGCTCTATGCTCTTTATCGCGATGGTATTATTATTGAAAAAAAAACTTAAAAGAAATGACGGTATCCATAATATAGTGGTCAAACTTCTTCGCTTTGATAATGGACGTGAAGTTTCTTACCAGCCCGTAAATCAATTTCATACCCTAACCGCAATTATACTTGCTCTATTAGCTACCATAGACTTAATGTTTACCAACCACCAAAGCGGAAGTCCACCAAACTAAACTACAGAACTTTACTGTACAAAATAAACATTATTTACTAGTAACCGCGACCTTGCCAGCCGTCTTGATACTCTGCCAGGCGTCCATCTGCACCGCAATGTTATTACATGCGGCGGCATTAAACCGGAGTCTTTCGTGGAAAGCTGCATTTCGATAAATCTTTTGAGATTTATTTTAGCACATTGAAAAGTCTTAAAATTATTTTGTTTTTATGCGGTGTTTCTATAGAAACAAAGTGAAAAGTGAAAAAGGAAACACCAAAAGTGCCGTTAAAAAGTATAGATAGTTAACTTAGACAAATTTACGAGTAGATCGAATTTAATTAATGTTTCTTTACACTACTAAAATACTTCGTATTATATATGTATAATATATGATAATATATCTAGCAACACACAAACAACACATAGAAAGTTCTATTGATTAGAACTTTGATGAAACAGGCTAAATCGACGGCAGATTTAATTCAAGAACAATTCATTTAGCTAATCTCCATTACTTAAGAAGACGGCAACAAAGATTACGATTGGCAATACTTCAACTGAATTGCCCAAGTAACACTCGAGGCGCTTCTTTATTGTTTTTATTGATTTCGTCGGCTTCTTTTACTCAGATTAAAAGCCAGATCAGTTCAAGCCATCCCCTTTTTTATTCTTAACTTAATACACGTGTAAGTGATAATGGTTGGGACCGCTCTGGCAACACCAATAAGTTTAAGGATAAGCTCGCAGATTAATTACTTAAATAGTCAAGGTGATTCGACATTCTACTAATTCCCCTTGATTTATAGACCAAAAAAGCAGAACTAAATTGGAAATTGCTCGGATCGCGTGCGAATTTTAATAAAGTTCGAAATTGGGCCAGGTCGTCAGCTTCCAGACAGTAGCTGTTAGTTACGATAGCTCGCCGAATACTTTTAAATATCCCGTCTGGACACGCAACTCGAAACTGCACGCTCTTCTCCACTTTCACACGATATTTTTGCTTCTTTATTTTGCATCCCAATTTGTTCGGCCTTCACATCTGATTCTTGGCATACACGCTTCAGTAACACCGAATTCAGAGCAGAAAGCGACCCTAATGATTGTTAACAAACATAACACTTGAATCAAGCGAATCAATAAACCTTTCCACTGGGGGTTTCGTTCATCAATCATGCCGTAGCAGGGTCCTTTCGAGCTCATAAAAAGTGATGTCACATCGTCGTGTACATATTTATGAAGCTTCCAAGTGATCTGCTATTGATAGCCTCCCATTCATCAGTCAGGGAGGCCGTCGGCTCAGCGAACATATAAAAACTTGTCCATAACAAGATTTTTGTGAACGGAAAAGGCGTTAGGGAAAATGTGTCAGTTAACGCGAGTGATGTATGAGTACTTATTAGGTAATTTTCTCCGGAAAATAGACATGAATTATTCAGCCTTGTCGAGTAATATCCGCCTAATTTCTTCGAATAAAGGTCATTCAGACAGTTTCAACGTCGAAGTATATTTTAGTCAAATTTTATCAGTTCAGGTCCATGACCCCTACGAGTCTCTCACTCTGTCTAGTTATTTTATTTTATGAGTAGTGCTTGGGATATTTGCCAAATCTTTGTTAGTCGTTCAAAATATCTGTAGATAACTGTAGATTCCGAGACTTTTCTGCGATCTGTCACCGAGCTATAGGCTTTGAAGTAGCAAAAACATGACTAGCAAATCGTCTCTTGCATGAAATGAAATGTATTCGAAATGCAGTCGATTCGCGTCGGTCTTTGTAAACGCTGCAATTTGAACGCGGCGAGGCTGTGGCGAATCGAGAAATTTTGTGCTATTTTGCAAGATTACTTTATTTACGATGTAGGAAGTGTTTTGATTGGGGCTATTTCAATGAAAATCACATTTAAAGCATAATTTAAAACCAGAAGCACTACTACCATTCTCAGTTATCACGTCAAACTCAATTTTCATTTTTCTATAGAAATGCAAAACTAGCGGTCAGTCACTCTATTCAAATACCTTCGACAAAAAATTTAGTTGAAGCCTACCGACATCCCAAAAAAAAAAGATCAATTTCAGACTCTGCTGGACTAATACTGAATTATTTTACGTTGGAAAATCGTGGTCAGCAATTTTCTACAAAACTCTTCAGTAAAAATAACGATAGCTATTTTTAAAAGCTTGTAGTAACTATGTAATCAGAGCCGCTTGATATCGAATCACCGAAGTACTAGATCGATGTATCGAATGGACATTCGTTAGTGATTGGAACAATCCGATATAACTAAAACCGGGTGCAGTCACGTGCCAATTACCGTTACTGCAGGCATTCGAGAATTTCTCTAAAAACGAGAGATTTATAGCTTTAAAAAGTTTTACCAGAAAGATATTCATTTGGTTTTATAGACAATAAAACATAGAGTTTGTAAAGTAAATAAGTTTCAATGAAATATTGAGATCAATCGACGGGCCATGTCTAAAACCTTCAGGTAGCCCACAAACTTAGACACCAGGGAAAACCACTCGGCCTATTTGAACTTACTTAATCAGATACTTTGTATACCTAATAAATTATAATGATAGATAGAAAAAACTCTCAATTGTGATCACCTTAAAAATAAATATTACGAAAGCAGAAAACACTTAACAAACTAGTGCCACAGTCTAATCGCTAAAAGCAATCTCTTCCAAGCAATCACTGGATGGAGATTGAATGATTATTGCTACTGCTGGTACAAGTCTAGTAAAAGCTATTAACTTAATCAACGAGTGTATTTATTAGTATTTAAAGCGAGTGTCGCGCATTTCCGGCGAGTGGGATCGCTGATTGCATAATCAGGGCTGCCATTCATCCGTGTGCTTTACATTAACGGAGCTGAATGCGTAATCAATTGAAGAGAACGATTGTAAACAGTTGTAGATCCAGGAGGGACCAAGAGCTCAAGCCCCCTCCTCAAAAGCACGCCATGGCTCAACCCCCTTGAAAGCAACCCAAATATCTGTAAGCCTTGCCATTATTTCTTTCTTTTCTTACCCACAGCCACCTGTGGCTAAAAAGAATAAAGCCACAACACACCACTGGCACAACACCCACACAAACCACACAACAGTGGCACAAGCCCCCCTTGAGAAAGGGCTTGTGCCAGATGCCCCCTCTCCTCCCCTCATACCTAAATCCTGGACCCGCCTCTGATTGTAAAGCTACAAGAATTAAGACTGTCACGATTAATTCATTAATCATTATTATTTCCGTGTTGTTTGGATGTTTATGACCACGGCTTTAGTTAAATGTTTTTAATGTAATTAAAATTAATGTTATCCAAATAAAGAGGTGATATTACTTAGTTAAATGAGTCATTAAGAATTTGAAGGTGTTTTGTGGATAACTTTCTTAAAGTAAAACATTTTGTTTAGAAAGGCCAAAAAGTAGAGTAAGCTAGTAAAGAAAATATATAAAAATAATAGATAAACCTTTTGTTGCTCAGACTAAAAATTACAACAAACATATTAGGCCCAAGTTTGAAGGCTTTTTAAGACAGATCTAAAGTTTCTAAAACTATAGGCATCCTTGTCCAATGGCTTGCAATGATAAAGACAGATATATTTTTAGTTAGTTTAGATCTGTCTTAAAATGCCTTCAAACTAATAAATAAATAAGGCCTAATAACGCTTATAACTAAAGTCATAACTACAATACTCGTAGTAGCCTTATCGATACGACCAAAAACATATTTCTGTGAAAATGAGATGCTCTCAAAAGCTTTCTAAGTTTTTTCGGCAAACTAAACCTACTTAGTAATCTTATATGTACTTCTCTATGCGAGTCTGATACCTATCAACACTGACACAATGACAAGCAAACTCTAGAAGTCTACACCTAACTCATAAAAGCCACTATCAAAGCCCTTCAATACGGAACATCGCGATACAGGGTACCTATCTGCGTCGACATGTCTCGTGGACTCATGTCACATGAGATCGGGGTCGTGCAGACCGTTATGATGTTTATACGAGCCTATTTGTGGACGACCTCGCAGGGTTAACAAAAGCTAAATTAAAATTGTTATCTCGTTTGTACTACACGTGTTGTAGAGTAAAATATTTTATTATTTGTATCAAACCAAATCACTTATTTCATCGTTTACTTACAAAAATCTATTTCTACAAAATTAAATATTAATAAATCAAAAAATGCTATTTACAACAATATAGCTGTGACGTGTACGTACAACCTAAACCATCTATGACTGGGATTGTTTTTTGGCATAAATTATTTGAAACTTCTTCAACTTTCATCTGTAATAAATATTGAGTAAAAATATTAATATGACTATTCTAGGAGCAGGTGATAAAAACTGTCAAGTAGTACTATTTCGGGAACTAGTAACTTAGTAATAAGCTGGCTGCGTAACGCATCGAGTGACATAAGATCGGGGTCACTGAGACCGTTATGTTTGTGTATGGAGAACGAGCTAGCTTGTGGGTTAAGCAAAGATAGAAAAATGTTGTTTATGTTGAAAATAGTGAAGGAAAGCAAAAGTGTCGAAGGTTTTACCTACATTCCAGTGTCTTTAAATTATTTCTTTTATTTAAATAAACTTTTGCAAACTGAATTAGAATAAGCTAAAGCGCTGATCCTACTAATAGTATACTCGTAAATGTCAATGTTTGGAAACTGCGCGGCGCAGCTAGTCTTACCATATGTTTAATCAATTAAGACATCAATATAATTTATGCTCAATAAAGATCTAATTGAAACAAACAAGAGTAAAAAAAACACGCAAGACCACACAAGCAATAAAAGGCGACGATCTATAAATATGTCGGAGGTCAGACTGCGAACAAGTTAACCTGATTGTGGATATAGATATATATAGGTAGATATAGGGAGTGATAACCCTAAATTATCATTCCGGGTTGTCAACACGGAGAACGGAGGTGTAGTGCTTATCTGACCCGACCCTAAGGCTAGTAGAATATTTGTTTGGCAAGGCGGATAAATTGTAATCTCAGACATTTACGCACGCTTTGAAAACTTCGATATTTTCATGTGATCATAAAACAGTGTGAAAAAACTAGAACCAGTTTTTATTTCACACACAAAACAAAGATAAACTTTCCAGTTTTGATGCACGGTTGCCCAAAAAAATCCGGACAAAATAGACAACCGTTTTAAAAATATAACTTGACACGCGTTTGTTACACGCTGTGAAATAAAATGTTTGGAGCTTTGGATTGAGCGATTTCAAAATGGAAAATATTTTAGGAGAGGATACTGTTGTTTTTTGTTCAAGCATTTGTTATGTTCATTATTTTGACGGCCTACTTTTTACTGTTGCTGTAAATCGCTATCTACCAAATATCGTACACATATTATCATAATGAGGACACGTCGTAAGATAAATTTCGTTTTGTCATATCAATTTCAAAGTGGTACAAATCTGTTATGTATAAAAATCTGAAGAGGGTTTAGATCTACTTCAAAGACAAGTCTGTCTCAACAACATCCAATAAAAGCCAGCCTATGAGATGAACTTGTACTTTTACAGATAGACTATTTACCAGAAGCCTGGCCAGAGCCGATCTGACAAAGTGGCAATCAAATCTCTTTGACGGTCAATGCGACACTCAAACGAACTGAGTTCCAAACAGAACCAATAACTGCTGTCGAATATACAGTACCAGGAAGAAAAATTTACTTCCAAATACTTTTTCTTGAAGTACATTTCTATTGCTTCAGTCTATTCATTTTGTAGATAGTTCATGTGTTGCCAATGGATGTGTAAAATGTTTGACATTTTTGAACGAGTAATTCCGTTAAATTATTTATTTACTCAAACAAAAACGTACGACTTAATTACCAAATCTACTTTACCAATGGTACCAATATTCGTCAATTAGTGCAGAGTGTATCGAATCGGAAGTAATGGGGTAATTACAAGTAACGAGTACAGTGGCGAGACAATGCCTTTGGCTAAGTACTCGGTTTGTAAGTATAAACAGTTTGACGAGTCGAGACATTCACTAGAACCATGATTTGCTTGCTCGGCCGAGTATGCACATTTGCTGTCTCGCCACTGTACTGGTTACGTATAATCAAGCCGTCTTCCAACTGACTACAATGCTAGCGAAGCATTTGTATGTATTGCCAAGATCTTTACACGTAAAATATAAAAATAAAGCTAAGTCAAGCGATTAACAGATTTTTCTAAAAAGTAAAACCACATATCTGCGTCCATCATTTGTCTGGTGTCAGATATCACAGAAATAAATTACTTGTTTAACTTTTAAATTCTCAGCTGCTAACTATAACAATGTTGGATCTTTTTTGTGGTGAGAACTTTAGTATTATTATTTGTTCTTGCGATCGTTTTTTGTTTATAATACATTACAGTGAAAACCTCGCTAAAGCTTCACATCTACGATTCCTGTCAAATTACAGCGTATCAGCATAAAATATCAAACACAAATATTTTACCACGATCCTTTACACCTTTCCTCAGTAAAAAGGAGAGAAAAAATCCAAGCCAATTTGTGTCCTCAAAGCGTCCACTGCGAATCCTTAAAGACTGATTCGGGATGCCTTAAAGGATCTCTTTGGGAAACATCAATCCGATTTGGGCACCTTACGCCTTATTCTTTACCCCACTTTGTGGGCAGTCAGCTACCTGCAACCTTCTGTGGTTACCATGCTTATTGATCTATATATTATACTAGCTGCGCCCCGCGGTTTCACCCGCGTTTTCTGGGATAAAAAGTAGCCTATGTGTTAATCCAGAGTATGAACAACCTTCATTCCAAATTTCATGTAAATCCGTTCAGTAGTTTTTACGTGAAAGAGTAACAAACATCCATACATACATCCATACTTACAAACTTTCGCCTTTATAATAGTAGTAGGATTCCTGTATGAGGTGAAATTTTCGCATCATCGCCTTTTATAACGATCTACCAAACATATGCCTAGATAGTCCATTTTGAGTTTATTTCGACACGTTTTAATACAGTGATACCAGTTACAGTTACCTACATTGTGCTTTACAAAATCTGTAGGTACTTTGCCTTAAATAATAATAATGATTGAAAAGCCTAACCTACCAAATTATTATTACTTACCCAGTTAAAGTAGCAGTTTCTTTATTAAGTAGTTTTTAGCGAAATAAAATTATTTGTATCGATACTAAGGGTACATGAACTATCGGCCTACCCAGGGTTAATATATTCTGTTCCCTAAAAACCTAATCAACTAAAGTAAAGAAAAACGTAAATTGTACATTGGAGTACATACCAATTCCTCAGGTGATCCCGGTTCCTTCATACCATTGCTCTTATCAGTGCTCCCCGTCTCTGTAACAATAAAAGCTCTTATAAGACATCACATGATCACATTATCAAATATATCAATTTAACTACTATTTGATCTCAATTTTGCCTCCAAATTCGAATTAAAAACGTTCGAATAAAATTCGCAATGATTGAAGCCGTAAGTTCACTCGCAATACAACGATTCGCACAAGCGCTGAAACTCATTCATTAAAGGTTCAACTCGAACCGATCAACTGTTAAAATCGCTACCGCATTCGATGTTTCGCTCAGTGTAATGGTTTTAAATTAAATATTTAAAGCTTTGTCGGCACTTTTCACGAACTGAATTCGTAAGTATCTATTAATTAGCTGAAATTTTGAACGCTTGTCGAGTACGCTGTATTGACTAGTGTATTGTGAATTATTTGAATTATATAGTCTGATAATAATGATTATGTTAGGCACTTAAACTAGCCTATCTGTGCAGATAGATAAAATGATATATACTTTACTTTCATCACCCCATAAAATGAAGACATTTCAAAAAAATATTTTTAAAACATGCTTTTATTCCATTATCATTGGAGTTATACATACAGGTATACCAAATATCAACTCAGACATTGGAAAGTGGCCCAACATCCAGTTAAGAGATTTGACCCACAAATTAAATAAAAAGCTTGTAATTAAAAAGACAAACAGAAAAGAGATTAAAACGGATATACTACGTAGAAATACTACATCCGTTCGTAGTATTTCTATTTTATAAATCAAATCAATGTAATTAATTAGTTGGTCAAGTGAGCTTTGATAAATTAGCACCCTCATCTAATTTAATAATTAATCGACATTGAACATGCTGAGCATAGTCTATTTAATCAGGTCAACGAGTATGTAATATTCAAGTTTGGTAGCTGACATATTGACAACTATTATTATCGAATGTTAATTTATATCACGTACCTATATTGGAACGGCACATCGGTCACCGTAATTAAAATGTCAAAAAGTTTCGTGATTAAATTGTTTATTAGTTCGAAAATTGCATAATTGGGAAGTATGTAACCGGACAGTTAATTAAGCTGCTTAATATAGATTGCAAACGTTGCGGTAATGATCTTTATCAATGTTGGAAATAGATGAGTTTTGAATGTAGAGCGGTTTTGTTTAGGTATTAAAACTAGGCCATGTGGTGAGGTGAGATAGACTACCTATGTAATAGAGTACGATTAGTACAGTGTATGCCTTGTAAATAACATAGCGCGTAGAGGTTACGTTTACATTACCTTGCTCTCTTTTATTAGTACAGTAATTCAATTCAAAGTCTTTGAACATTTATGCAGTGTTTTAAAGCGAATGATCGCATTTTTAAAGTAAATAAACCGATGAAAATTATATCGTTCTTATATATACAGTTTGAAGAAGCAAATTTTCAGCATAAGATTTAGATAGTAGAAACAAAACATTGTCATTCTGCTTTTACTATAAAGTAAGTTCGTACAGTCATGGTGTCAGTTTTTAAAGCGCCATAAGGCCTCTGACATGGCTAGGCAGAGTTTGTCATAGAACAAATAACCGTGTGTCATCCGACCCATGGTAGCCGCTCAGTTGTAAATGCTTCCCGCGGTCACCCATCCGAAAATGTACCGTGTTGTCCGTTGCTTAACATTGGTAATCAATTACGAATAGCTTGTCGAGCTACGCTACGAGCGCTACTGCTTTTACTATAAGAAGTATTTAATAAACTTCAGTCCCTGCTAACTCATTTATAACAAACTAAATTACTTCCGCCTGAAACCTGAAAGGGTCGGTAGGCGAACTTCAATTTGCAATTCGTGTACCCATTCATAAACGAAAATTAGTTTAGTGACGGAAATTAAAGTTAATGTAGCCGACAAGTGGTACCGACGCGTTTTGATTCGCGCTAGTTGGTTTAAAGCCACAGAATAAGAAGAGAAAATACGACTCTAAAATGGATCAATACATCGTATATTCGCACAATTTATGATACGAAAAAATTATAATAAAATGAGGTCTGTTATGAGTATGAAATTGAGTTCAAATAAAAATAGACGTAGTATGGCTGGTGTTTAGGCGATAGATGATAATATATAAACGCGTATGTGCTGGAATGCCGGTGACCCTAGAGAAGAATACGGCTTCGCCCCCCTTTCCCCCTCCTTGCTTATAAGAGTCGACTAAAAGAGGCCTTTAGCTTTGCAGGTGGTCAGATTTAAGAATATGGTCAATTTAGTCACTTGATCAAACAGCCCCGGGAATACAACGATGCGGTTTGGCCCGCATTATTGTGGAACATATATCAACACGATTAATTAATCTGGGTTACAATACATACGTAGAATAAACAGAGTACTTAAAGATAGGCAACGCATTGAAGATGCCGTGGGTATTTGGGGTGTCTATATGCGGTTTTATACTGTCCTCTTTATAATCAAGTTGCCCGTCGCTTGTTTGCTATTATTTAATATAAAAAAATATCATTGAGTGTTGTCTTTCTGGGTGATTTTATACTGTGTTAGTGCAGTGATTGCCTCTTGTTCTCCAATCAGCTCTTTTGTGAGCGATATTTGTCGCTGCTGGAGGCGATGTAACCGGTAACAGGGGATCTATTCTGGCAAGTGAGATTTTATCTCGGTTACTGTCGCTCTTATTAGAAATATCGTGACAGTGAGAGTGACCGAGATAATCTCTAGCGCTCAAAAATGGAGTTCTAGTATATTTTGATGACAGGTTGACATCGATGAAATTTCAAGGAACCACGTTTCTGTTTAATTACTTATGAAAATGTAAATCTTTGAGAAAACGTGGTATCATCATGCTCTTATCATCAGTATAATGTTCCAATTTGCCTAAGTGATTAAAATGTAAATATTAACTAAAATTTATTATGGCTATTATTTTCTTACAACAAACTTTTAACTGTGATCGAAGTCATTCTTTTAAGCACAATTTGGCAATACAAATTGCTGTGTTTTAGTAAATTTTAATGATGAAACTGAGGAAACGCATAGTAATTAATAAAAATAACATGTACCGTGTCTTAATTAAATATTGAAGTTTTGGAACGGCATTAACTTGATATCAAAGATTGTTAAAATATTCGTCCACGCTTGATATATACTCGCAACTAGGTACTGATGACAAGTATGCCACTACGAGTATACAATGTGTATAATTATTACGCATGGTACACTAAGCGATTACAATGGATTTATGACATTGCGTAGGGGGACTAATTCACCTACGACGGTGACACACGTTATCTACATTGTGAAAGCCTACGCAACGCTACTCTCATTATAATGAGGAGCAAACTGCTCAATAATATAAGGAAGAATTGAAAAGAGAACGTCTGTCAATCAATCTCACTCAGCAAGCAGTCCTTTCAAATGAATAGCCAGATAATAAGAATATCCAATACGTATTAATTTTAGAAAAACACAATGACTGAAGGCCAAATCTTGCAGAATACGATCTTAATCTTCCACATTATATTAACAGCCGTCAAAGTGTCAATTCAAAACATGTTCATATTTTAAACTAGTGAATTTATTCCTCACTTTTGTTTCTAATTAAAATTGGATAGAGCAAAAACTGGAGCGTAAACCCGATCGCTCGTTGCAGTTTCGAATCTTGCCGGTTGTCGAACTTTTGAGTTTGTTTATTATTATTATTATTAACTAGCAGACCCGACAACGTTGTCCTGTCCTAACTATGAATAATTAATTCGAATTGTCTTCAATTTTCCAATGTTCCGCTCAACTTCCTTAATTTTTTATTTCAAAACAACTTTTTTCTGACAATAATTAACACAACAAAAAAAGAATTAGCGAAATTGTTCCATCCATTCACGTGTGGCGCGATGACAAATGGAAATAGATATTAATTTTTATATATTTTATTAGATAGATTAGGTCAAATAGATTTATGTAATTTATTCCAGTATTTCTTACTTTTACTTTCTACGTGTATTGCAAATTCTAACAGAAACTTTTGAAAATTCTATTCCCATAACATTGTCGTAGAAAGCGAAAATCAACTTAATTATAACGCATTATAAGCTTATGGTTACTGACCATAAACAAGCGTACGTGGGACTAGGAGGAAATTTTGCGCTTCACGGTTGTCTCGCCGCAAAGGCCCCGACTTCATGCGACCACGCAAATTATATCATTTTAACGGTCACTATAATCTCATCGAGCTAAACTAACTCTTACGTCAGTGGAATACAGGCTATATTGCAGTGTTCCAAGCCGATACAGCTGATGGAGTTTTGTAACAGTTAACCGCAGAAAGTAAATCGTAAATCTGTCGACGAACTGAGGACGTTATGTCACTGAGCGGAAACAGTTTCCCATTATTTTGATCTAACTATAATACCCTATTTTATGAAATTCGAATATAGTTTGCTCCAGATTTATATCAATCTTTCAATGTTTACATTAATAAATCGTAGCGGCTTAAACGCACCTCTATTTAGAATTCTACTCATAGGTAGTCAAGATTTGACTCCACAATTTCTATGCATCTGATTTGTCTTTATAGCGCTGCGAATTATCGTTCACTAATAGTAAAGTTTCCATCAAAAGCTTTCAAAGTCAGCCTTCTTGACGGTTTATGCAATAATCTGATTGTCACATCATAATTCATCATTTAGGCCTTAGTTTCCACGCTTCAATCAGCAATTCCTTAACTTTTTAAATATTCCCTTTCGCAACAAAACTTGCGTCATCTTTCAGCGCAGTCATTAAAGTCGTCTGGTACTACGCTAGTTTATGCAACGGGCCCCTTTCGAACTTTCGCCTCCAATTAAGAGGACTCTACCTTCGTTCCGTTCGTTTTGAGACCGGCAATATCTTGCGTAAGTGTAGGCTATTGTTTCAAGTTTGAGAGACGCCATTGTACTGACGCCTACTATTAAGGCATTTAAAGAAAGAACCGGACACA
Organism: Alcis repandata; assembly: GCA_949125135.1. Lineage (NCBI taxonomy): Eukaryota > Metazoa > Arthropoda > Insecta > Lepidoptera > Geometridae > Alcis > Alcis repandata. The sequence continues at coordinate 5,401,200 of OX421235.1, read as the reverse complement.
GTACCAAAATTGCTAGTAATGTGCGCTAACGAAGAAGTTATTAGACAGTGTGTGTGGAAAAGTAATTTTTCACTCGAACAGAAAGAACTGGTCAATAGTTAGTCTATACTCTATAAGCGTCGTGATGATTTATTTAAATAACCAATCGATAATAATCTATGTTAGTCTTTGAGCGTCTACCCGTCATAGTAGAGTTAACCACCCACTAAACATACACTCACTCAAAACAAAAGACCAATTGAACACTCAATTTTTGTAAAAAGAACATGTCGTTCCCAAAAATCCAACTCGATCCTCCAAATCAAAACCTGACGTCGCAAGCCATAAACTCGTGTCATTTCTAAAATCACAAACCCGAAGTGTGATCTCGCGCCTCCATAATGAAATACCCGAACTCGTGACAATAATGAGCTTGATTGGCGATTTACAGCCATTTTCCGCGCTTCATACCTCGTCCGCCAGTTTATTGACTCCGTAAATATATCGACGATGGAGAGAATATCGTTAAAATAAACGTGAACCACAATCGCATAATTTTGCAACCCAATTATTCAACCATCGAATTTAATGATACCGTTTGTTATTATTAAAGTAGTTCTGTTTCATAAATGTTGGCAGTCAGAAGCATAATAAGTAAAAAAAGATAAGAGCAAAGCTATTTTTAAAATCATAATTAACTATTGTCCCGATAACCTGGTCCATAAATTTATCAAAAAACCTAATAGATCTTGTCAAGAGACTTTGAGACTGTCTAAAAGCTCCGTCTCAAATAGTTACACGAAAAAGTAGCAATTAGCAAAGCTAAATTCACATAAAACTTCTTGTGTTGTTTTTTTTTTGTAGGTACAGTCTAAACTAAAAATTAGAATTAGAATGTGACTTTACAATCAATTTCCACAAAGAAAACATACGGAAATCTGGTGGTGAAAATTCAAGAATTTGAAATTAAAAAACGTTGATGGTCCTTCGCGCTCGCAATAAAACAGAGCCTCGAGTCTTGGCAAATCTCGTGTGTCACGATGCGAAAAAGGTCATCTCAGCGCACGACCTGGTTCGCTCTTCCTGCCTATCATTTTGTACTCTTGGATATTTCTTTGAAATTTGTCTTGCTTGTGGACAGATTCTGATACGGAGTACCTACTAGACTGCTTATTATGGTAGTTTAACGAACCAGGCGTTACGAAATTTCATCCTTTGTTTTTAAATATATTACGTTTTGTTATTAATACATTTCTTTTTACTAAATAGGACGCATTTCTAAATTTTCATTTAATGTTAAAATTAAATCTTAACGACGAGGAATTAAGAGGTAGTGAATCTCTTTTTTATAAATTAGTAATTTATTACTGATTTTAAAAAGGACGTTGTCAATTAGGAATAAGGAGTTAATTTTTGTTATTGGTCATTGTACAGCGTACTCTGCAATATGAAAAGGTAAAAGAAACTATTAATAGATGACAAGCATGAGTCTCGAAATAAATGTTTACTGCTTTCTCATAAACTAGGAGCAGTTCGTAGAAAATAACCACATCGTCCATAGACCGTAATAATTGAAATCTAATAGCGCTTGTACACTTGATTTCTAATTAACACCTCAAATGCCATTCCGATCCCACAGTTAACCGGTAGGGTGGTTAACGAGTACGCTTCTTGCGGTACCCAACACCGGTAGGTACTCGCGCGTTTGACAAGGAGTTATGTAGCCCTTGCTTGTTCCAACTAATTACGTACTTTGAATTGTACTAGGCTAGTAAGGTGGACCTATAAAGGCGATATGTAGTAGAAGACTGACTGAGCTTTTTTTACAATGTTTAAGATGATCATCAGCTTTGCAAACGTATTGAAAATCATGCGAGATAGCAACAACCCTGACAAAAATGCATGTGATTTCGTACTTTGAACTATTCAATACGATTTTGTCGACTAAACAAATAACAAGTCTTAAGTTATTTACACATACTTCCCTTGAAATGATGGTGACAGATCGATTGGTAGGTTAGACAGAGAGGAGGACTAAATAATATTAAATGAAGAAATGTGCACATAATAAGGAACATTACACCTCAAGAAGTTGTTTAACCATTGAAGAATTTGCATTTAAAACATGACTGTTTTACTACAAAAGTTGTTGTGTTAAGTAAAGTAAAGTTTGTAAAAAATACATCGTAAATACAAGCTAAAAATGACTCAAAAGCTTCCATAATCGGTTGAATACACACTTGCAGTCCTTAAACACGATAATTGCTACACAAATAAAGGAAGTACGGTATCAAAGCGAGCAAACCCTTACAAGGAGAATGCAATAACAGTCGCCTTTACACGGATACTATTACGTTTTTTACACAGAACAACTTGGACCATGTTCAACATTGTTTGTGAGTAGGGTTGGCAAAAGTTATACGTTGGATACGAGCGAAAGCAGTAAATTGAGCACAGCACATGGCCAACCCTGACGAGTAACTATTTTGGTGTTTGACCAGACCAACCAGACGCGACGATCTGACATCAAAATTTTTTTAATGTTTTATTTCGGTCGTAATTTAAACGACCTAGGATATGGCAACCCTGTCTTAGGGCCGCAAAGGACAAGGGACAGTAGGTACACCTCTGAAGGGTTTAAATTAAGTTCTCAACTTTCTTAGACCACTTTGTGTAATAGTTACTGCGTATGAGGGCTTTTCGCGCTAATTTTGAAACAAGTGACTCAAGTTTTAATTAAAATAGCTTGGTTAGTTTGCTCGTAACAGTGAGGCATATTAAAACGAGATATACGGTTTGGCGATGACAGGGGTGAAAGTTTTGCGGCAGTTGAGACAGGGAACTTAGGTTAGATATAGCACGAGACCGCTCGTTTACTGGATACATTATTTATCCACTGACACCAAAACGTACTATAGTAAAGTGCATCTTCCGCAATTTTTTTTAAATTTAAATAGAATGACACGTATGATCTGTGTAGTCTATAATATTTCATGAAATCATCTGATAGAACACTATCCGCCCAGAATTGCTCACTACTGAGAATAGGCCTCTTTTCTTGTATATCAACGCATCTCGGTTCTCGTCATCAAAATTGACTCGTGATATCTATAATATCGTCGACCGACACAAATAAATATATTTGCAAGACAGAATATGCATTGACAATGTATATTGTACTAGCTGACCCTTGCCCACTTCGTTGGGCATAATGATAATTAAACCCGAAGCCATCGCGCGCCGTCCGGACCGTTTTTTCTCCGATTCACTTTGCAAAACGGACTACCACGTAAAAGCCTTTTTATTTTTCGGTTTTTTATATAACCTATGACACTCAGCAATAATGTGGCTTTCTATTGGTGAAAGAATTTTTAAAATCGGTTCAGTAGATCCCGAGATTACCCCTTACAATTTAACAAATATACAAACACACAAACTTTACTTCTTTATAATATTAGTATAGATAATGCACATCACGGTGACAAATAAGGTGTAAGTCGTCCGTTTGAAGAACAATTTAGAAATACATATAATGAATTAGCTTTTTTACTACACAATAGGTGTCACGCGTGCATGTGTATCTAAACATAATAAACTATGCTTTAAATTAACTAACTTTTCTAAGTTGCTTAATCTTCAAAGAGAACCGATTATCTCACTTGTAGCAATTAACCACGACTTATTTATCAGTCGTTTAACTAACGTTCACTTCAACAGATAAACTGTTCCCATATTTTTTGCGTGATCACCAGTTGGACTGGATTTTTTATATTAATTATGGCGACTGGTTTAGACCACATTTTGTTAAACTAGCAGTTGAAGCGATTAGAGACGCTATAGATTTTATTATTCTTGATATTATTTACTAGCTGTGATCTAAGGTTTCGCCTGCTAATCTACCAGACAAGTATTTTTTCTGGTGTAGTAGCCTATGTGACAATCCGGGAAATAAACTATGTATATCCATTATGTATATTAAATATTACAAAATGCTTCTAGCCATGACGTGCAGAAGTAGTAAACAACATACATACACACTCACTTATTAGTGTCATTTGTTCATCTTAATTACTAACTTACGAGTAAGTACTTCCATAATATAGTGTTGTAAGGAAACAACACTGAAAACAAAAAGCCATAAAAAGCCAATTAAAAGTAATTTAAGATCTTGTAGGCTGGAAGTATTTCTGGTATTCCTTAAGAATCTCTGGATAACAATTTTACCTTAAAAGAACGTCGAATCATAAAAAGTAATTAGCAATCTCTGCCGTCCCATAGAGTAGGTCCCTTGGCCCCTTGGCTGTGTCTAAGAATGTCGCCTGGCTTGCTCGGCCTCTTCATAAATATGGAGTTGGCGATTTAACCGGGTGGTACCTACTCTCTACGGTTTTTGCCGCCACCCTTTATAAAACGTTGGCTCAAATCATAAGGTTTCGTCGACTTTCATTAGCTGGCGCTGGAAGGAAAAACTAGATATATACGATTATGATTATGATCGACAGACGTGGAGAACATTATTAATGATACTTGCCAAAGCTAATTGTTTTTAAATAGCAACATTTTATCGATTTGTCGATTGAATCTATATATTCTATCTTCATCGCGATGTGCGAGCTTTGATATTGCTATACAATTGAAACCCGATATGGTTGTATCAATTTTGTTAAAACCACGTTCATTTTCATAGTAATATTGAATCCATGCAATCACAATACTAGTGTAGACAGTTTTGGTATAAATGCTAAAAACCATAACGATCTTCGTGAATAAAGCCCAGCCTTATACGCTTTAGATAAGTGGAACCTGCAGGTTGTAATATTTCAAGCTCCTGCCTTACGCCGAACCTTTAATAGCACGCTTTAGCACTGAATCATAGGTCCCTGGAGCGTTCTATCCGCTGATGGCCGAAGCAACGATCAGACGTTTCTACGGAATTACTGGCGCAACCATTTGTCCAGCATTAGTGGTTACCTTAATCGCTTGTAATGAAAACCATGTTCAGACCTGCGGTCTTTAATTCTAGATTATTGCTGCTTGGGAAAGGTAACTCGGATTCAGATTAGCGGGATCGGTTGCGTAATTACATACAACATTGTATACGGTGGCGAGTAACAAGTTGTAGGTGCAATTAGCCGGCTTTTAAATGCAGGATTGCAGTGGCTTGTCTTCAATCACTGACATCACTAAGCTTGCATTAAGGGCTAGAAAGCGGTTATAAAGCAAAGCACTTTACGCACAACTACGACCACGATTAATCAGAAGTGTATCCGAACGAGTATGTTTTTTTACAAAATTTCTACTTATTTTAATTTAAACAACGTCAACCACTTTCCTACTTCAACCTAATTAAATGTACCTCTAGCTAAACCTCTGACGAGCCTATTAACTATTTACAAATTACAAATTGTTTACCATTTCAAAAGTACTGTAGTCAAGTAATTTCTAAACTATTATACCAAGTTGGCATACTCTACTTGTTTTATCCAACTATTTGAACCTAACAACCGAAGTGTCTCATCCAAACTTTTACAATATTAACAATCTGTTTGTAAAGAATCAGACGAATCGTTCATGTTTACCGCCTCGAGTCCCTGGAGGCGCGGAAACCGCGACGCCGCGGGCCTGAAGCAATCTAGCGAGGTGCCTCGTTTGCCTGTGACGAAAACTTGGCAGCTCATAAATATTTGAAACATTTACCGGTTACACTTTCCACGGTTTAGGTGACGAGCGCCGTGTCATCGCAACAAAGGAAAGATTTGAGGAAGGATTTGTTGTGAGCGCTGCATATTTTATGAAGTTCCTTTAGCTCCTTTAAAATCATAGTACATTAGGATCACTTTACACCAACCTGGCAAAGGCAAAGACGGCTTAATTGTCGTCTACTCGTTGGTGCTTCATCATCGATTTATTGACAAAGTCTCGTTTTATCGGCCAGCAGTTAGCGACAAATGAGTGGACGCTGCTAAGCTGAATTAGTTCAAACGGTGTTGGATTGGTGAGGAGTACCTGTAATGTTCTATGACCGTGTAATTGATCTTTTTCGTCACCATTTAAGAAAATGTATGTTATGTTTTATGTCAGATTTGTGTCTATATTTCCGTTCAAATTATTATTTAGTATAAAAGTACTCAGTTTGTGGACTCATTAGTTTGATGCGAGAAAATACAAATTAAAACGAAGCAGTAACAAGCAAGATTAATTAGCTTGCCTAGATAAAAACATGCCCGGAGATAATACTGAGGCAGTTGCAAGTTGCAACAATTATGTATCTCCTTCTAAGTTTACGAGACAAGAAGAAGTAAGTAGTTTATCAATGTGAACGAGCCTCGTTTAACGATCCCTTGTTATCCTGCTGATTGGCAAACTTCGATTGAATATACTGTTCTTTCTTCAGATACTATTTTTATCTGACACCTTTGTTTGGGATAATTCGCAGACTTGTAAAAGTTTTCCTTTTCCACTATCCTGCGTATGAAGGAAGGAAACAATAGACAAAGGAAAGGAATTTTGTCCCAAATCATAAATTCCATAGTAAATATTCTAACTATCTCCACATAGTTTCCTCGAGACATATCTACAAAATCGACTGCCGTTTGATACATTTCGGCATTACTTTGACGGATGTAGAGACGTATATCGAGTACTCATCTCAATAGTGACACTCGCTTGTATTTGGTTCAATTCACTAGACTAGACTCGCTATACCCTTTCTCCCAATCCTAATCGCTTACATCCATCGATATGACTTTTTTCTTTATTCTATTTTTGGAATCGAGTGCTTCGGATATCTGATGCTTTCGGCGTAATATATTATGCGACAGCAGTGTGCAGCGCAGTGCTGCGGCGGAAGTAAGTTTGCAGTATTCTGTCTGTTAAAAGCCAAATTGTCGAAACGCACGTACGTTTTCTTACACTAACGCAAATACACTAAAACATCTTTTTTTGTATCTTCTCCGGCAAAGGTTGGAGGCGTTATTCAACAAAACACAGTTGTATAATTTATTATTTTACTCACCATTGATCTATGATGGGTGATAATGCACACGTATGGCAAGCATTGTGGTCAGAATGCTGTTTTTTTCTGTTCTGCATGCGAAGGAAGAAACAGATATTTAGATACTTACAGGCATTGTAAAAGATAAGATCCATCTAAAACTGATTCTTCACACTTAACATAGCCTAGTCTTATTTAACAAAAATATGTAGGTAAATACCCGTCCCATTAGTTCTTTAATAAAATATTCACTTTTTCTTTCCATTAATGGCACAAAATTAAATATACTTCCCACTCGCGCTTTTCCGGAGTCGCAAAGTAAATAAGTTTAATGGCTTTGCAAATTATTGCTCGGCTCTAATTGCGGGATTAAAGTTGGAAAATTAAATTTGTTTATAGACAAAGAGCTTTAGCTAAATGTTTTATTTCTCGACAACAGTTTTTGATTGAGACATTCAATTTTACGAAATTAGTCTATACTGAAACAATTGAGAACTTTGTTTGAATTTTATTCTTTTGCAATTGTTTAATTTACTAATTAGATTTATATTCATTCACAGATACTTAAATTATGCAAATACATTTGAATATTAAAATATAATAAAATTAAAAAACTAAACCAATAAAACTAAACTAATCTAAAAGGCCTTGATTTAGGCAAATGAACGAAAAACATTTTCTACTATTTCATCATAATGATCATGGGTAAAGTTGTATTAGACAAAATTTACACGTAGAGTTTGACGTCAGTTCTGTTCACAATCAGTCGTTTTGTCCGTGATCTTTATCGGAGTCAATCACTTTTTGTACGCGATTGTCCATCAGATCTCGCATACACGATGAGTTACTCATAATCCTAACCAAAACCATATGGGTACTGAGGAACCAAATTGAACGTTTAACCTTCGCCTTATGTCTTCGCCCTCACAACCGATGACTTCTCAGAATTTAAAATAATGACAATGTGATTAAAACAAACGATTTCCTACTTCTACGTTTCTTTATAATTTTAATAACTCTTTCTACTCTAACACAACACGTTGGTAAGAAACTTTTCTACATTTTAAAAAGGCCGAGAATATTTCCTTATTCATTCTTTTGACGGTTAATATATTAGCATAGTATTAAAATCAAAACGCTGAATGCACGTGAATTTCAGTTTTATACGTGCTCGTTTTTTCATGAGGCACATATCGTAGTTTCTACTTTCATTTAAGTTTCTTCCTTTTAACTAGGTACTTTTCAAATAGACTAGGTCAAACTAGAATTAAATTGAAACGTACACATTCACAAATTATTTACTCACTTTAATTTGAGCGTACGACTGAAATTGGAATCTACCGCTGCCACGCTGGGTTGAAAATTTCATATTTTTTAGGAAAAACTAGAACTAAAACCTAACCTAGCAGTTTCAGTCGTTTTCTGCCCTATAAAGGATGAATTTATAGGGCATTTTAAACTCGGGCATGAAGCTATCATTTATAAATAAAATATTGCAATAATTTACTTCGGACACAGTCAATGGAATTTGCAGGATCTATAGTCCATAGAAAGGAATAAATATCCGACGCACCCGGCTATAGCAAGACAATCCTCAATTTTCATAAATTCTCATGGAAGTTTATACAACAAAAGTAGGAGAAGTAAAACATTCGAAGGTAAAAACCTTCACAGCCGATTGACTGACGCTGGTAGGTTTCCTTTTAAGGGCCGGACTGGTCTAGCTCGCACGCTGATTGCATAGAATGGTGGTTTTCTTCACACGATCTGATCTGCCCCCTACTGTTTCCTTGCGATCGTAGAATGCTAAGCCGTACCAGGTTAAAGCTCTAATGTGAGAAATCGTAAGCTTCCTTGTGGTGCGACCTTGGTTGCACTACGAGCCTACGACGTTGTAATGACGGAAAAGATTAAACTGACTACTTACATAGGTACTGTAATTTATTTATTTTCAAATCGATCAATAAGAATATAATATTTTATTGACCAGTTAAACATTTCTAAAAATGAGCTAAAAAAACATGTTTATACCGTCCGTCACTCAAGAGACTACTACTTAATAAGTCTCGTTAGTTTGATAAAAGTGATAACTTAAGTGCTCAATATTAATTTATATATAACTATAGATAATAATAGATATTAAAAACAAGTAAAACGTAATTAACAGAGCCTAATTTATTACGAAGTATATTCTATTTTCATCATTTTATTTCATTTCATCTAAATTTGCACAAATAATTTTACAAGGCTTACAACTTAAATCTAGATATAACCGAATCAGCTAAGAATAGATCGCACCGCGTTTCAAGAATTTTATAAATCAAAGGCTAACCTTATCTTATCCGAACCGCAAACTTTAAGAAAAGTAGTTAAACTCCCCCGTTGCGGAGATATTCTAAGTTCTAGCTTTTTGAATAACATTATTCTTCAAACTAGTTCTATCTTTACTCTGAGAGCCAATATTCAATAGCGATGATCAAATATCCGAGATAAGGGTCATAAAAAAGAGAATTAGCACTGAAATTCACTCGTAATCAGTAGTGATTAAACGGTAGGTGAAATTAAACTGAAAATGTATGGTAGACATGGTGACAAGCTGTTTGTAGCAAACAATGAAAATAGATTGCAAGATAATGCAAATGCAACTTGCAAATGGCGCTTTGTCTTGAAATTTTGCTGATGCAAATACTTTGCCACAGTATCCTTTCTATGCATATTTAGGTGACCTATTTAAGTTTGAAGTGAGTTGAAACCTTCTTGATTGCAACTATTTAAGTAGAGAGAACCGCCAAATTCAACGTTCTGAGCTTAAAATTAGTATTCTGGGGAGATGTTTTCACGTGGCCGCAGAGTAAATTTGAGTAGAAATATAGGACGTGGCTAAAAGTTCTGAATTCTTGACACAACAGGACTGTTAATATCCGGATATTATACATTACAATGATGATCAACTTTTGACCATCGTCTGTTACTGTCCTTGTCTTCTATTTAGCATGATTCTGCGCTTTATCTGTATGTTACCTAGCATCTTTTAGCTTTGGAAAAGTTATATCATTCACATTCACAAACAACAAATAAATAGTAGAAGAAACTAAAAAGGGCAACTATATAAATGGTCATATAATTTCTGCAAAGCCATCTGCATTTGTAACATGCATCTTGAATTTATTACCCTAATAAGACCTCCATTAATGTTATTTGTGAGAATGGTCGTTGCAGACATCATTGCCGATGCTCTAGCTTTATATATCTTATTTAAAAATTATTACACTTGGGTTCTAAACAAGAAAAAAATATAAACAACATCCGCAAGTGGAGAAACATAGCCAACAGCGTAGATAGCTTTATTGCTTGATATAGATACATAGCAATGGGTCAACTAAAGACACCCGATGATAATGATAATGATGATGATTTTTACTCAAACCGCCTATTGGACAAAAAAATTGGCCCAAGTTGATTCTTTTTAATGTTCTTCACTCATAGATAGTTAAGTAAAATTTAGTCAGTAACCTACCAAGGATTTTAATAACGTGTTTAATATAGCGTTTATATTAAAAAATAACACAATTCTTTAGTAAAAAATTTAACCATGTCGAAAAATTAACAAATTCTGCAAAGCCATAAACTTTAACCGGAATAAAATTGTTTTCCACAAATCCCTGTATCTCAATTGCAACCTAGCTCGGTGGATCTCGGTCCTTATCACGAAGCATTCGTTCGGAGAGGCGAAGCCAACCAATAATTCTTTCGCGATTGAATCTCATGAATCTGGCCTTGACTGCAAAATGAATGCCATTCGGCTGGTGGCCTTGCCTTCGAGATATGAGTGCATAATCTACTCGTATATCATCACTTAGTTGTACCTATAATATTATCAGGCAGAGAAAGAAAACCAATTATTAACATAAGTGTGGACATGAATTAAAAACCAGGACAAGACTAAAACGAGAATAAAAGTAAAAAGACAGAACGGATGTGAATGAATATAAATTCTGTAACTAGACAAAAGTGGAACAATAATAGTGAGATGACAATGATATAACAGTTAAAGACCAAGTAACATTAGCCAAAGCTACCTTTACTGTTAGTTGCAGAAATGTAGAGCAACGAAACAAAGATAATGTAAGGAAATTTATCATAAATGTCAGTGCAAAGCTGCAAAAGATCAACGTTCGTTAGAGAATTCGATTGCTGACCATTTATCAACAAATCCATTATTCCTAATACCTAGATGACTCACAATCTAAGTTTATTGCTCTCTGAATCATAAAACTACATATGCGAACTCAGCATTGTACATATAGCTGTAATGGCAACTGAGTTATGCAAGCACCCACGTATTCAAATAAATATGTCGGTAATAACTTTCCTATAGAAACTAAATCGTCCAGTCACGACCGAAGTAGTTCGTACAACTAACAGCGCAAGTTGGGCATTTGGGCATTCACAACTTTACTCCGTAGCTTTAAGGGTGGGAGTTTTAATGATTGCTACTCACTGTACACTTACGTACATATCGTGCGTATAGGCTGTCTAGCTATCTATACCAATTGTCAAAGCACACAATAGTCAAAATGTTATGTATGTTAATAACATCGTATCTGATGGGATTGATCAAAGCGTGTCAGTCTTTGTATCGATACAACTGGAACTGGAACAGTCAGATCCGCTCATTATATTACTTGTGATACTGTTACGTTACGCCTTCAGTAACTCCGAAAATTTAACGATTCTAAGCGGCCATTAACCAAGCAACATTTATAATTGAAAGCTGTACTTCTGAACGTTATAAAAGTCTCAATACAGGATTAGAAGGAAAGGATATGAAAAGCCGAAAAAGGCTCTTAGTACTTATCGTCAACTCAACTCACCAACTCGGAAATCGAATGAAAAAAACGGGTTTCCCATACACTCATTTTGTAGAGAGTCATTGGCATTTTTCATTGTACCTATGTGTATTTATTTTTGACATTTATGATTCTTTTATTTTTTGTATATTTTTATTTTTGTATTATTATTTGGCATTTTATTTTTAATTTAATTTTAATTTTATTTGATTGCAATATTTAATGTGTGGCTTTAATTGCCTGAATAATAAATGAATGATTATTATTATTATTATTTTTATTGTTCCATAATAAAAGTTGTTCACAATGATGAGTGCTATGAGCCCTTCTCGACTTGGCAAACCTTTTCCTTCTTACCCCGTATAACGATTCCAAAAGCTTTTTAATAATGAAGCGTTAGCTTCAATAATCCCATAATTACAGTCACATCATCTATGCTCTCAGCTAACTTGCACCACATTATCCCACTTTAAGTCACCGCAGCTCCTAGACAGATCCGATAAGCCAAGTTTCTGCGTTATTGAATAAGCAAGTTCCCGTGCATGGGAGTTGGAGCCGCTCTTAATTAGGCGTTTCGAGAATATCCCAGTTACAAACTCGATATGTGACACTAAAACTCTTAAGCTCGTGCTAAAGTGAAGCTGAAATAAAACAAGAAACTTTTAGGAACAAGTTAGTTGAAATGAGAAACTGGGTTGATGTCATTTCTCTAGGGTTGCAATAAAACTAGACTGCAAAATGAACTGCTCGAGCAGAAACAGTCAAACGAAAGCAAACAACTACAGTTCAAATCATAGTTAACTCAAAAGTGAGTTGCTCGACTCCTCAAAGCTTTGATTAGAACCGACTGTAAATTGGCTACCAGTAGCTATAATTTCAATTAAACCAGCTCTAGTGTCGGGTGTCCCGAGCAAGTGTCTCAAGCAAGCTGCAAGCTACGAATAGTGTCTACTTCGAAAACCAGTGTCTACCGCTTGTCTCTACAAAATACCAGAGCCATTATTCTAAAACAAATGACCAGGAAGCAGAACGAATATTATATTCGACTACTCGTGTACAAAGTGGACAATACCAATTTCAGTGAATAACATTTTCGTTCACGCAATTTCACAGTTGAGTCAGTTATTTCACTGTTTTTCAATAGAATAAATTATAATTCGATGTTTGTTAACTACGTGCTTGTATGGTTTGATGAATGATTTTATAAAATGTCAGCAGCTCTGTTTGCTTCGTCAATACGCTGTTGGATATGGTTGTTAGTGTAATTGACTTAAAAACTACAATTAATTGAATCAGGCGTTACTACAGCCAATATTTTACAAATTGTATGATTGGTGTTTAGAATAGTCTTGTTGTACACCTACGTTTTAAGTTTTATACCAACGTTTTAAGTATTAGACTTGAAGAGCCCTGCAATTTTATTCACGTCGGCACCAGAAACTTTATACGGCTATAAGGCTATTTTTTGGCATACTCAGCCGAAATAGGCTCATAGTACTCATAGATTTTTTTCGCAATTTCAGTGTTGGTCCCATAGTAAAAATTGTTCACAATATTGAGTACTATAAGCCCTTTTCGACCCTATGTACCTTATCTTACCAATCCTGTATTTTATCCGAGATCAAATGCATTCTATTTTATACTATGTCAATCTCCGTTTATCAATTTCTCTATGAAATAAACTCAACATTCAATCTTAGCATTTACAATATTAGTAAGGAAGTAGAGATAAAGAAGGAAATTACACGTCCAACTCAGTTTAGTGTACAGCTTCTAGTATTGGTATTTACCCGACTATATGACAGAACAATGGTGAGCTAGTACTCGAGTCGCGTGCGAGTGAAGCGCACTCACGCGAGCCGAGCCAACCCAAAGACTCTTCACCTTGTTACCTTATTGCATAAGCCTCGCATGTCTCTGATGCCTGGTGTATATCTGGATGTCGTAATTAGTTGGCTATTTGTGTGAAGAATATAAAGAACGGGACAATACTTTCTCATAGCTTACTAATGGATGGTAAATGCAGGATGGAAAGATCTTAATGACACAAAAGGCCTTTACAGGATCTTTGTGCTCTATTCTTGGGTGCTCGAGATTATCACGGTCACTTTCACTGTTATGACATTTCTAATGAGAGCGACAGTGACCAAGATAATATCTCACACGCCAGAATAGGACCCCAAATTTGACATTGGATGAATATTTCCACGATTGTCCAAATTTATAAAAAGTTGCAATAAAATGAAATAACATTTATTGCTTAGAGCTGTGTTTCGATTCCGCTTGAGATCGAAAAGCACATTCGCTATTCCACTTCGACCCCCGTTAAAAAATTGAAGCAATTAAATTCAAACGGTGTAAACTCACAACGATCAAAGTTGCACTTATGTTGTATGAAATTATATCTGACCACGACCTTAACAAACAAGCCGCTTGCACCAGTGTTGAATACAGAACATGATCCCGACCTTTCCAGATAATAACTCTTGAATATACTAGGAAACAAGGAATTGTTACTCAGTAAACACGAGTAGACAATCTGGTTGAAACGCGCACACCGTGCTGTCGGAACAAAGCCTGCAATCTGATATGTTATCCTGTTCCTGCACCAGAAGTTCTGGTTCTGAACAATGCAATGCTAAGGCCACGTCGCCAACTACAATTATAAAGCTGGAATTAACAGCCCGGTGACAACGAAGCATAGGAATTTCACCGATATTGCAGACGTCTGTATCTATGATTGGATGCACCAATACCCGACTAATGTGAAGTCTTTCACGCCACTCTATATTTTTACATGTCCACTGGTCCAAATTACATTTTTACAGGTACATGAAATTAAGTGAGTTTGCGCAATAATGTTGCAATTAAATAAATTAATTACGATGATTCTCATTATTTACATCTCCGTGCAAAGCGTTAATTATGACAACTTTCACTTAATTAAAATCATGATTTTGATGTTTATTTGGTGTATCTGAATTATTACGTTTCATATAAGATAATAAGTTTCAGAAATTTTGATGAAGTTTAGATTAATAATTTATTTTATTTGTTTTGTTTTGAGTATGCATTTAAACCTCTTCTTACGAACATTAAACAAACAAAAGCAATGCAATTTTTTGTCTTTAAATGGAGACATGTGATTTTATTTAATGAATATTATAAATGGTTTCCTAATTATTATTTTTTCGTCTCAAAGCTTTCTGAGACTAACGTATAGATGGAGTCATAATAATTAAGAAGATTGCAGAATAGCGAAGTAGTCAGTAGAACACGCAGTTAACTACAAAACCAATAGTAATTAACTACCATAGGATTCAATTTAAATATCCTCGGCAGTAAATCGAAAAATTTCACTCCATAAAACACGACACCGACCTTATCAGCGAGGTACCTCAGGAACCAGTTACGCAAATGGCTATCGTAATGAGTTAACTAACGACACACATTGCACACGTAACATGCTTTCTATTCTCAATTATCAACACCACACAAAGTAAATACACAATTAAAACCATCTAAAATGAAAAAGCATTAAAATTTTACAATGAAAACTGATGTGGGTTTGACACATTTTGTTATAATAACTTGTACTAAAGAATATTGGTCGAAATGCTAGACAGAGTATCTATAAATGAGTACTCCTAAGTCAGTGTTCGTGGTCAATTACAACAAAAAACTACACTATTTCTCACCAAAATAAAATATGAAACTAAACACTACTCAGATTATTTTATCCTTTTTGCGGGTTGAAACAAGGCGTAAAACAATAATCTGCCTTTAACTGTATTTCTGGATGTTCCACTTAGTTCGTATTGTACCCTCAAGGTGTCTTAGAAATGTAATTTGGGTAAGTATCTTTAGCTGGAGAGGTATAAATAACGAAATTGCTGGAGATACCAAATTCTTACTGAGCGTCTCTACGGAACTACTTTGTTTTCGGTGTATCGTAGAAGGAGATATTCTAGAGATAGAGAGATATTATATGATAGTTTAGCGATATTAAGTAATAGTTTTAAATAATAAACATTGACTTGAATGAACTTGAAATTTATGAACCAAAAATATTATTATTATCTTTTATCTATCCTTTTTTTCACTAACTATGCTATTACACACAAGGACACAGTGAGGAAAGCTATAAAGCGGTCTTCTTGCAAATTCATTTTACACCTACGATTATTAGTTCTCGATTTTTTGATAACTACTCACTTTGAAAATATGATTAAATTGCAATAACGTATATAAAATCGCACGTTTGTTCACGGACGCGAAATAAAATGCAGCTCAGTTTTGTTTGTACTTCTGCGAACCAATCAACTTTTATGTTTACTTTCATAATAAAATTCAATTTTCATATTTTTCCAATCGCCAATTAACGGCACATCCGTTAATTTTAAATTCGCCAGTTCACACCTGAATGAATTAAAACTTTCATGGCAGGCTGATCAACTGCGCAATTACATTTTGCATGACTTAATAATAATTTAATTGCTAAAATTTGACGAATTTTAAATTGAATTATCGGTTATGTTACCACTGAACTACCACGAAACAAAATCACCGTCCTAGTTTAACAACTGTACTGTACTGTACTGTACTGTACTGTTGGTATTGGTACTACCAAGTATAATTCTACGTAATTTTATTTTTCTTGTAATTTGTTTTGTGTGCAATAAAGTTATATGCAAATTTTATGTTAACAAAACAACCATAGATAACCTTAGTTTTATCCTTATTTTCGACCTTTTCTTATTAGTATCAACCTCACCAGACATTTCAACTTTAGCATATTTTCCCTTTTCTATTAGACAACTTTTCGAAGTATATACTCCAGAATACCAGTGAGTGTATGGGACGCACCTACAATAACGGTAATGAAGATAGAAGGCCCGGAAGTGTCACGCTCTACGGAACAAAGGGCCCATTTGCATATTGCACTCACTTTGCGTGTAAACTAGAACCGACACAGAAGATCACTACGTGTTTTATGATTCTCTAGTTTCATTTGAACAATTTTATTTACACCGTTGAAAAATAAATGTCTAAATACTAATATCAATCAGAGTCAATGAGTGTTATTGTTAAGTTATATCTTATTATACCTATATCAAATAATACCTATCACTAAGAGATAGTTTTACGAAAAATCGTTAATTTATTAACGTTTTGGATAAGCACAGACAGCAAAGTACATTAGGTAAAACTATTTTGTGTGAATTTTTTTAACCACTTTTTGTAACTAATAACTAGCAAAATGGATATAAAAGGATCGAAGATGCGCAACCCAACAATATGGTCCCACCAAATGTCAAAACCACTAGACGCGAAAATCTCTGACGCAATCTTTCGTCAGAGATGGAAGCAGATTTGTCGCCATCAACCGCAAGGTTTGAGAACGTCACGATTCACAACGTTTAATAGTGAGCGAGCATAACGAGAAGAAAATGAACTGGTACTGGTATGGTACTGTCGAAAGTGTCGAACTAAATCTGAATAATAATATTTCCGTCGCTTTTTTGTACCAAAGAGCGGCAAACTTGTAGACGATCGGCCCTAAGGTAAGCAAAACCGCCGCCTATGAACTTCGCGACACTAGCGGCGTTGATGATGCTTTGCCAGCCCGGAAAAGTGTTGTAAACTCTCTTTTTAAAACACCCCATGTGTAGGCGATAAGGCTGCCCTTGCTACCGAATTTTTACTTAGTCTTAGTTTTTCTTGTATTTTTTTCGGTGTGCAATAAAGGCACATTGTATTCTATTGCTAGAATTTCTAATTACTACAATAGTTCATATCAGCAATTACAAACACAGACAAACACTTAGTAATAATAAACTTCAAAAGTTCCTAAAACAGTTGCACCGGGCCCCAAACTAGGCAGAGCTTGTGTCTTAAAAGCATCAACTGTTTGCCCATTGCAAGCGTGCAACTTTAAGTAGGCACTTAAGCTATAAAACTTAAGCTGTAATTATATTACAATGTAACATATTGTGGGTCTTACTTAAACGCGCTGCTGAAAATTAATCGCCCAATTTTTTCTGTCCTATTTTCGAAAGGAATATTATGTGAGAAATTGTCTGAACATTTTAAGCAATGATTAACTTGAAACAGTATTTATAAGTAAGGCACATTATATTTACTTTTATAATAATCACTAACTAAAATGAACCAATAGTTAAAAACAAAACAGTTTTTATTATTCCAGTTCTACATCAAATATCGGTTGAGTGAATATTATAACATACTACTCGTATAGCATCACTGAGTCCCAATTGGGGAACCAACGCTCCGGACATGAACCATAGTTCCGGAATATATCGGAACAATGAATATTTATAATCAAGTGGTAAATTGGGTAGAGTAGCTATAAAAATATGTCAAGGATACACAAGTCATCAGACACAGTCATACAGACACATTTCTGTCATCTTATCTATTGCAAAAAGGTCGTTAGCTTCAAAGTTAGTTCTATACCTTCTCTAACCTCATCAGCATCATCAGCTTTTAATTGCCCCACGCTGAGTATAGGCTTCTTCTGCAATAGTTATCCCGGTCCTGTGCCTACCAGGTTCAACCCGCGAATCCAACTAATAATTATAAATTTCAAAGTATCTATGTTTGTTACTCAACCACGTAAAAACGGGAGAACGAATTTGGATGAAATTTGGTGTAAAAGTAGCTTAGATCCCGGATTAACATTTAGGTTCTTTATTCTGGAAAATACGGGCGAAACCGCGCACGCAGCTAGTATTATAATATCATCGACTCAACGTAAGTTGGCGGGTGACCTATTTCACCGAATACTACATATTATACTCTTGTCTACTTTGACAAACGATATCGATTCAAAATCTATACTAATATTATAAAGAGGAAAGATTTGTATTTTTGTATGTTTGTTTTGAATAAACACAAAAACTACAAGACCGATTTCAAAAATTCTTTCACCATTAGATTGCTACATTATCCCAGTGGCGTAGCGTAGGGGGGGCGGGGGGGCGGCCCGCCCCGGGCGGCACTTTTTAGGGGGCGGCAAAATTTCACAATAAATAATAAAAATATTTAAACCATTTCATATTTCTATCGCAATTACAAATTGGGACCGATTGAAAAAAGCACGGAACTTTTCATTACTTATGCTGTGACGAATTCGGTGAATCTCTTTTCTTTGAATGACATTTTGTAGCGACTGTTTGATTTGTATTTCTTGGCAAGAAATACAAACTTTTACTAAGTTTAAACGTTTGAGTAGTTTTCTTTACTACACTTGAAAAACTTGAGTATATTATTTTAAAAAACATATTAAACAGCATAATTTTCAAATGAATAATGCACTTTAGTTAGGTAGTAAAAATTACAGGTAAATAGTTAAAAGTGCAGTAATAGCAGAATTTACTACTAGCCTAAGATCCCTCTATACAACGATCTTCACCGAGATATTTTTTGATGAAATGTATTTTATATTCAATCTAATATGTCAATAAATATATTGCATATGGGTTGTCTAGCAAATTTCAGTCCAGGAAATGATTAATTAATAAAAAAAAAATTCAAACATTTCCAATCGAAAGTATGAAGCCCATAGAATGTGCAAACGTTAGAATGCCTGTTCTTTTCCGGTCACAACTCTCGGGTTGCCAGGTATAAACAGGTAAATCGATACTTGTTAGCATTATGCACCGGTCTGATTATTGAATTAAAATTAAATGAAATTAAAGATTATTTCATTATGAACACGGTGATCTATGGTTGCCTG
The DNA here is from genome assembly GCA_949125135.1 of Alcis repandata. Classification (NCBI taxonomy): domain Eukaryota; kingdom Metazoa; phylum Arthropoda; class Insecta; order Lepidoptera; family Geometridae; genus Alcis; species Alcis repandata. Next base: position 5,381,618 of record OX421235.1, on the reverse strand, counting down.
CGAAAAATCAGTCCCGAATTCCGGTTGTCGAATTTTGAAAAGTGAAATATTGCTGAGTGAATATGTGCGAGTGAGAGGTCCCAACCAACCATCCTATGCGATAGAAGAGGACACAGTATAGCAGCTGTTTGAAGTCCGTCCATTTAAAGAAAGAGAGTGCACATGCTATTTGTTCTTGAAAATGAAAAGGATAGCGATAGACTCGTACTATATGCTGTGCATCATTTTGGAGTAGTTTTTTTATTAAAATAAAGGAATATTTATTTAATTTTTTTCAAAATTCGACAATTCAGGACTGTTTTTTCGCAGGCAACTCTATACCATCGTGTTCATAATGAAATAATCTTTAATTTTATTTTATTTCAATAATCAGACCGGTGCATAATGCTTACAGGTATCGATTTACCTGTTTATACCAGGCAATGAGGGATCCCGAGAGTTGTGACCGGAAAAGAATAGGCAACCTAAACTTTGCGTATTCTATGGGTTTCATACTGTCGATTGGTATAAAATTTGTTTATTAATCAAACCGGTGAAATGTTTATAGATTTTTTTTTTAATAATTATTTAATCATATCCTGGACTATAATTTGTTAGGCAACCCATATGTTATATATTTATTGACATATTAAATTGAATATAAAATACGTTTCATCAAATAAACATCTCGGTGAAGGTCGTTGTATAGCGGGATCTTAGGCTATTATTGTAAAACTTAGATAAACTTTTTTACTTAAAATCTAACCTGTATAATGCAAAATAATGATGACTGTTCTTACCGAAAAGTTATCTACAAATAATGTATTGTATACCTACATTAAATTGAAATACCTATTATAAGAGGGCGGCGAAATTGTCATCCGCCCCGGGCGGCCGGCACTCACGCTACGCCACTGCATTATCCCTAAGTAACATAGGCTATATTTTATACCCGTGCAAAGCCGGGGCAGGTCGCTAGTATTCAATAAAATCAACCAGCGGAAAAGAGTTCCAAATTCTGTTAAATGACAAAGTTCAAATATCTATGTTTATTGAAATGTGAATCGAAAGGTCTCACTTTGAAAAAAAGGTCAAAGAAATTTCGCTCCAAAGAAAACTTTTTTCGAATTTATTTAACGGGATGTATTTGATATTATTGAGATAATCGTTATTATTTTTGCTTATTAATAGCTTTCCATTTCGTTCAAAAAACGGAGTTTTTTTGGCTCTGTAGGGACTACGAGTACTATTTCTAAATTAACGAAGCCAAAGCATAATTTAAATTTGATGAACATCGAAGCAAATCTTCTCAAGTTTTTATTCTTTATCCTAAATCTAATTTATTACTGTGACATAGCTGATAAAACTTTTATAGATTTCACAGGTGAATGAACGCGATGCCAGATAAAAATGCTAACATTCAACTTTTTCACTGCTCATCCAAACCCAATAAATCGCTAATATTATGGGATCATCACTTTTGTTGCTTATCGCGTCGAACCAACGAGGCAGATCAGCCACATTTTGCTTAATGAAAAGAAAATATGGCTGTTTAATATCCCAATAAAAGCTGTATAAATTATCTAGCGAGGTAAGCTTTAGCAAGCTCGCTTCTCTTATTTGACTATTAACGCGAACATTAAATACCTTTTGTTATAAATGTGCTCGTAAGACCTTGTTAGCTTAGCACAAACACACAAATCCATTATTCGTAAAATATGAGGAAACAATATGCTTGTAATGATCGTTTCTCAAGTAATTATTTACATATATTCATGATGTACTGACGATTTGAAGAAAACCAATAGATTTACCATTTAACACGTTTGTATTTTAAATAGTCTTCGTTTGTTTATAGTTACTATCGTTGTATGATGCTGAAATAGCTTCTATTCCTTCTCCGAGAAAGATAAAATTAGCGTCTAAGTTTTCTATAGATACAGTTTGGTTAACGTATTATTGTTAGTTAGCATTGAAGAGTTAAACCGCGAGATTTATAGTTAGTAACTTTCTCTCAACGCCTGCAAAGTGAAAGCCTTATTTAAGTTACAATGTTTTGAAACACACTTATCTTTGCGATGTAACAAACAATGCTTATCTCAAAAAAATCTAAGGTTTACGTAATTTTATTATCTTTTTTTCGTTTTTAATTGAGCCTATGCGTATGTTCTTCACGTATTATGTATACAGGCACCTATTTTAGGTCAGCAATGTTGAATAGCTATTCGCATCTGCGGATATTAACACGGTTACTTTAAAATTATTCAATTCTAAAAACAGCGGAAGTGAATTAAAGCAGAAAGACGTGGTTCTACTAGTCTACACAATTTCAACACTGCTGATTTCCTATTAATAGGTTAGAAGGTACAGACCGAGTAACGACTAGCACGGGTGCGGTTACCTTAAAGGTATACGCGTCACGGCACGCTACCTGTATGTGCCTTGCAACTATGACTGTGAATCGATAAGAGAAAACTAATGAACTGGTAGACATATTTGGGTAGCGTGTTATTATAAAATCAAAATCATATTATTCCAGGTATTTAATATTCAAAATTCCATCATAAAATTTTGTTATAATGAGCTTAAACTGAAGTTTGAAGTGACATCATCATCATCATCATCATAATCAGCCTTTCAGATTTTTGTCCACTGCTGGACAAAAGCAGTAAAGTGACCTATTTTGTATAATTCAAGAACGAACTTGCAAATCGATAAATGTATGCAGAAAATAGGTATGCCTGTTGCGATTTACGTCGGGACATTACGCGGTCGTATTTGTAAAAATAACCTTTCGAGAAAGGGCAAAAAGACGGTAAAAGGACCCGATGGCTGAATAAGGCGGACTGACTCGGTACTCGTGACTGGAGCGAACCATAAGAACTTTAGGATCCATTTAGACGATCAGATTTTTGTCACTGATGTAGTGATCGCGTGAGATAATCAATAGATAAGATCTCTAGAAAACAATACTCGATCGAAATTCTATTGTTATCTAGATTTGGTGATAGCCACTGGAAAAGCTGTTATCTTTGTGCGGCATAGTTTTTTCCATACAAGGTTATATAAGTAGGTATCTATAATAGAAAACAATTGATTTCGCAAAAATGAATGCCGTAATTTTAAAACCAAATGCGTAAATATCATATTAATTTGTGTCAGATTGTGATATTATTGAGGAGTTTTCTCGATAAGTAAAAAGTTAAAGTTTGCAATTAAACATGTTTTTAACTGGTATGTATCGTATCGCCCGAAGGCTGTTCTACGAATTATTCGTTCGGTTGAACAGCATTTTATTGGGACGTGAAAAATATTAATTTGAAAGATTTATTTATTTAGCAGGTAAGACAGCATTCCACTAAGTATGCAACTGATTTCTTTAGTACGACATATAAGGGTTTATCAAGGGTTAAAAGATAGGAATTCAAAAAACCATTTCGCAGGTATACTCGTCTGCAGGGCGCTTTACCTGGCGGCGTGACCGCGATCTCGGTTTAGTAATAACTCTCCAGACAACTTAAGCGTAATTGCATAAAATCGTTTTTGTTGGAATTTCGCTTGCTCAACTCTTGGAGGGTCGCATTGGTTTCCACGAAAATTTTGCAATTTCTTTGGTGGAATGATGGAATAACAATAATCGAGTGGAACCTTTCCTGGCTGCCTACGCTATTAAGTCGTCGTCGGCGGTAATAATGAGAAGTACCTATTTTATTCGTTATTAGTTTACAAGTACAGTACGGTAGTTTTTTTATACAGTTTTTTTTTTTTTTAATTTTTGATGAGATTGTGAATTGTTTTAAATGATTGTGTTACCAATATCGACATCAGACATTTTTTTTACCTTTGGTTACTCTTAACTCTAGATAGGCATTTCTAAGCTAGAACAACGCAAACAATTTTTATCACCTTCCATTTTGATCTGTGAGAAAAAATTCGCAACACTTACAGAGCATTTTGTTTGGTTAATTAAAAACGATATCTTTGAATTATTTTTAATCAATTTATTTATACTCAAGCAAACGACTTTTATAACAAAATTTAATTCAATACTTAGTTACAGAGAGGTAGCTAACTATTACCTTATGTATTCTGTGCTATTACTGCGGCCATAAATCCTTATCAAAGATAAGTTTCTATTCAACATTCTGCATGCATGCGATCACTAGTAAGCATAGAACTAATATAAAGTATTACTTACGACATACACGATGCGGGACGCAAACATTCAACAGACGTCAACTCGGATAAAACGTCATTAATATTAAATGTTATATTCATGTTGCCATAGGAAGTCTATTAATATTAGATTTCAAACTGCAAACGCAAGATTTATGCTAAACTCTATCTGCATTGACTAAAGAAATATTCTCGCTTTCTTAGAGTTTTATTTTTGATTCTTAGGAATGTTTGTCGTGTAAAGATTATAGTTTCAACTTGAATACTTTATAGGTGTTTTACGAAAAAGAAATAACTGATAAAGGCGCAAAGTATTGCTAAAAATAATAATACTTTAACCAATTAAACGTGTGTGAATGTTCGTCAAATTGATGGTCTTCCATTAGTAAGAGAAACACAAAGACAGAAGCTGGTGATAAACTACAACTACTAGACGTTTCAAAACAGCTCGAGACCATTTAATTTACCGTTAATATATTTTAAAACACATATAAATACGCGTGTATTCAGTTAATAATACACAAAAATATGTATACTCATTATTTTTCTATTATTATTTATTTAACTCAACGCACTACCACTACGTTAATCGTGCGTGTTCTGTTAATGAATTGTTACACAACCACTTCTCGAGTTGTCAGTACTTATTATAAAGAAACCAAATCCAGCCTGTACTATACAGGGCTATTCATAAAGGGTATGCTAAGCCGAAAAGGGCGCATAGTACTCATCATTATGAACAACTTTCACTATGGAACCAACCCGAAATTTGCGAAAAAAGAATCAGCTGTTCCATAGAAAAATCTCAATGACACTCGACAAAATGTATGGAACAGCTGATTTTTTTTTCGCGAATTCTGGGTTAGTCCCATAGTAAAAGTTGTTCATAATGATGAGTACTATGAGCCCTTTTCGGCTTAGCATACACTTTATGAATAACCCTGTATATAACATATAAATACCATTTAATGCGTCTAATTTTTAATTATGAAAGAAATATTTTTCATTATTTTTATCAGTGAAATCTGGACGAAATATTTTAGACAACAATGCCGCTTTTATACGTTGTTGTATAAGCTAAATTTATAGCTTAGGACACGATTGAATCCAAACGTGTAGTTAACATAGCATTTGATACGGAGGGTCAACCCCACATGAGTCACGTATGAGCTGACACGCAGCCGAAATATCTGATGATTGTCAATCACAGGTGAACAAATGTAAACTTTGTTTGTTTTCCGTTTTACATCGACATGTGCAATATGGAAGGGGTGAATTATCGATTTTTTTATTTTATTTTTGTAAAGTCACTTTAGAAAACAACACGGAGGACTTAAAGCAATAATTAAGAAATTACACATCAGCTACTTTTTATCATCGTCATCATCTTCTAACACAGAGTGTGTGAAACCGCTGTCTGTGCCTAGAAGTGTTATAAAATACTTCAGGAAAGTTGGCAATACAGATTACTCGTACGTGTTCACTCAGTATATTTATGTTAACTAATATTAACATTAACATTAAGCTAAATTTAACTTCGCTAATGTATAAAATTCCATTAAGCCCTCAAGGGTATTTCCAACGAGCTTTTGTTTTACAAACGTTAAAAATGCAAAAACACTTCTCGAGTTCACAACTACACAATCCATCATTCCTGTCAAACAATAAAGGGTTCAGCATAAAAAATAGCTTACATTATAGCTATTTGTAACGCGTAATAATTATTTTGTAGTCTTAGTACGGAGTTACCAACTGATCTGTGCAGTTGGAGAAGTGATGGAACTGTATTGTTGATGGTATTGTATTGTCATAGGGAGGCTGTCAGTTTTGTTCAAACAATGCAATAGTGGCTCCCCAACTCAATTGATTAGTTAAGTCGGGCGGGCACATCAGCTGGTGAAGAAAAAATGCAGGTGTCCTACGTGGCACGCGTTACATGGTGGTCAGTGAACGGTTACTTATTGAAAGGTTGCTTGACGGACTAGCTTCAATATGTACCTACCTATGTCAGTCTGTGACAGTAGCCCCAGACGACAGCAATTATGAGGCAGCTTAACTATAACATTACCAGTCGGTAGGAATAGGTTTTAAATACGGAGTGTGTCTTTAAACGACTGACATACTCTAAGTTCTCGAAGTACATGAAGTTCATTGGCTTAGACAAAATACTCGTATTGTTTTTTTGAACAGCTGTTTTTTTACGATTTTAGCGTTGGTCCCATAGTAAAAGTTAGTCATAATGACGAGCACAATGATATCCTCAATTATGTCCGTCGTTTATAAAATTACCAAGTACTTAAAATTATATGTAAAATCATAGAAAAAATGTTCATAAATAACAAACGTAATTTACAGCAGACAATTAAAAAAGTGTCAAATAAATACTTGTTGCTTACGCGGAGGTATTAAAAGGTAGCTAGTGAAAGTAATAACCATGAGTCGTAGGGATTAGTTGAACGTCACCACGTCTAAATTCTTTATAGATTTCCATTCATATTCACTCTCCATAAAATTAAGGATTATCCCGATTCCATGGAGAAAACATGGTGGTTTTAAAATATTTTACTTATGAAATACTTTTCTAGCTATTAAGTGATATGTGTTTGATATTTGTAAATATATATTAAAAGATACATAAGTAAGAAAGAGTGTAATGATGTCTCATGTCTTAGATACAATTGTTTGTTATAGGTTTCTTATTTCTATTGGCACTTCTACTACTATTTCATCATAGAAGCTATGGTTTATTAATTAGCATACACCTACTCTTATGGCTTCAACAGTAATTAGTTTCATTAAAATCACGTCAAACTGCAATACTCCAACATGCTGTAGTTTAGAGTTTCACATGTGAGTAAAGAATCTCTTAGAACGGCACTCATACCAACACAGCCGCAAGTTTAAATGAACCACTATAAGCGATTCTCAATCTGATATACAGGGGGTATTCTGGGCTGATCGAGATTATATCAGTCACTCTCAATGTCATGATATTTCGTGAGAGCGACAGGGACTGAGAAAAATTCGCAAGTGCCAGAATAGGGCTCTTGATTCTATTCGAATATTAAATATCGTATATTCGATTCTTGGAATGTAGCATCCTAAGAATCGGATTATTCTACCTTTCCTTTGTACGTTAAGTTTTGCACAGTAATATTTTTACATGATTCCAGGAATTGGATTATCTTAATTTTTTTCCTTTGTTTTACACAATAAGATCTAAAAAACTTAGAGAGTTAGGAACATTGTTTAAAAAAATAAAATAGCCTTTATTCAGTCAATTTGAATACTACAATACTTAAAAAAGGTCTTTTCACTATAAATTGCTCTCCTGTAAAAATACCTTTCGTAGTTTCGGTACGGCAGTCGAAGTCTCCTCGTTCCTAGGGCAGTCGGGTCAAATGTATGAGAAACCCAAATCCAACCCATATGGTGGACCCTAGCTTGGTATTCCATAATAACCCCTCGACAACATGTAATACTATGTTGTAATAATTTATGGTGTAGCCTGTATGACCTTATTAATTTTATGGGACCACTTGGTCTACTTAAGAACTGGTTTGTGGACTGGGGACCAGCGAGACGTGGTCAGTGAGGCTAAAGGTATCGCTTTTTATGAGTTTGGAGATACTCGCGTCTCGGCGGAGTGATACTTATGACGTTATGACTTATGAATTATCATACAAGTGGCATGGCCCATGTATATCATGATCATTGATCAACACAAAAGATGTTAAACGCCAGATGTCGTTCAGTGCTTAACTCTCTATTTTGTGATGCATAATTTGAAACAATTGAAAAAGTTTTTTCCCTATTCATTAATGCAAGCACAGTCAAAGACCTGCCTTGTGCCTTTAAGGCCTTAAATAAAATAAAGTAGGTAAATTGCATAAAACTGTGCAGGTACTATGGTGGAATAAATTAATGTTTGGTCTCAACAGTATATCGTAGACATACAACGTAGTATTTTAAAACATTTTTTTTTTTTGAGAATAAAAAGCCAAGCAAGCAAACTAATAAATATTATAATAATCGAGACATAGTCCGAAAAATATAATGCCGCAGTAAAGATATTATATTTATAAAATCCATACAATACCGATGCTTAAATATTCTGACCGTTACTATTATTTTGGTACCGTAATATTCAGCCTTTTACTTTAGTACCCGTTGTGTATTCCAGTACTTTTAAGTTTCTCTTTTGTTTGTATGATAGAGTTGGCTTCGATATCTGTAGGAATAATTTAGTTCAACGTAGAGATAAGCCATTTGCACCTTTGTTTACTCAATTGTAATTCTAGTCCAGGCTCAGCGGGAAAATACAGTATTGTGGAATTTAGCTCGCCCGTTGTTAGGTAAATACGCATCGGGCAATGTGTTGTTTGTTTTAGAACTGCATTAGTATCTGTTAAATCGAGTAAAGGCTCGTCATTACCTAGCACTATTTTCTGAAGCTTAATGAAGCTTAATAAACAATCAGCCGACACCAAACCAAACTTTTTTTTCAAGGCTTCTTCTTTTTAGGGTGCCTCTTCAACTAGTGAAGATTCAAATTCAAATTCTTTATTTTAATTTTAATTTGGAATTTGAACTAGTGAAGATTGGCAGTCAGCTCTGCATATTTGGTCTTGTCTTTGGCAAGGCGAAAAAGTAAATGTAAGTGCCTTTTTATTTCCAAAACAAAAGACATGATCGAACTTCCAAATAATCTAACTGATTGTTAATCCGTAGGCAATAAAAGTTTTGTATAAGTATTTACATGATTGTTTTCATCAAGAATGTAAACTTCTTACTAGTGGTCCGACGCCTATTAACGAAGTATACATACCGTGAAGCCATTGTCAAAGATCTCAGATAACTGTGACAATGAGGTCACAGCAATTATTTAATGTCGGCGTTGGGTACTAAAACAATCCACAATGGCACGTGAGAGGAATCGTATGGGAGATTTTTTTAAACAAAGATCTATGTATGTACTATACACTTATACAGGGCTATAAGGAAAAGGTATGCTATGCTCTAATGGCTTTATTGCACTCATCATCCTACTAAGATTAAAAATGTGAGAGTTAGTGTGTATGTAAATGTTTGAAACTACAGACCCGTTTTTATAAAATTTAGAATGGAAATAGGTGATGACGTGAATTAGCATCATTAGCTACTTTTTATCAGTACCGTTTTTCATCAACTTTTTACGCGATTTCAGTCATTCAGTGTTGGCTCTGCAGTTTCATAATTATGAGTACTATGATCACTATGATCAGTATAGTATACCCTTACCTTATAACCCTGTATATAGTGCGTTACTAGAGCTAATTACTAAGCGTATTGTTATCGAGATTCAGCGGCTTAAATTGCCCGGAAAGTTAGCGACTCCTTCCTATTACCAAGATTCTAGAGTAGATCAGATCAGGGATCTCATCCTAGGACGCTCGAGATTATCTCCGTCACTCTTACTCTCATGACATTTCTAAGAAGAGCGACAGTGACCGAGATAATATCTCACTCGTCAGAATTGGACCCCAGAGGCGCGAGAAAGCACTTCGGCACGCGTGTTGTGGGTGCGCCTAAACTAAACCGGTTCTTGTTTGCGGAATACAAAACAGTTTAAAATTTAAATATTTGCCGTTTTTACCGTATTTGGATGAAGCTAAAGCTCGATTAAGAGTTGTCAATCGAATGGAAGTTTTTCATATTTAGGCATAGATTATCAACTACTAATAAACGCAATAAAACTTTAGTATAAAAAATTGTGCTAGACAGGTATTTTTTAAAGAAACATTTTTGATATCACAGCCAACTTATCTGATAAGTAATTTAAGCAAGAGCCGTGGTAGCTCAGTGGGAGAACCGACGCTTCGCATTCTTGAGGTGGCGGGTTCAAACCCCGACTCGTACCAATGAGTTCTTTAGGACTTATGTACGAATTTACATACCACTGGCTTTTCGGTGAAGGAAAACATCGTGAGGAAACCCGCATATGTCACGCAAAAAGGGCCGATTACCGGCCTAGTTGCGGAAAAAGAGCCCGCTCTTTATCTTTTTTTTTTTAAGTAATTTAAGCACCAAGAATCGACAAACTACTCATTTCCTAGGAAAACTTGAAATATTATTTTTATAATATGTATGAAAATGACAAGATAATACATAAGTATAGACTGTCAAAATATTATTGAAGCAATTCACAGTTTTGAAAACAACGAACTATACTCTTATATAGATTGGCCTTTGCATGTTCTATAAAATATTCTAGGCTGAGTCTCAAGACAAGACAATTTGAACAAAGTTTTAGTGAGACTTAAAAGCAGGGACACTATTCTTGAGAGAGAGATTATAAGACAAAAATATATATATTTATTTCAGGTGAGTAACCCGTATTGAGTTCAAAAATAAAAAATACTAAAATTAAAAATAAAAGTTAAAGGTTAAAATATGTCACTCTCTAGAATATGGGTCGTAAATTCGTAATTGATCATTGACCTATTTAATATGTCCTATAAAATATGCTGAGTTGAGTCTGAAGAAAAAGACAATTTGAACCAAGTCTAGTGAGACTCCAATTTATAAGTGCCTGCTCGTAATCTGTAATCTGCTCTACTGCTCTGTATTGTAGTATACAAACTGCGTAACTCTAGTGAGACGTAAACGTTTCACACTCATAGCTCCCCACTAGGAATAAATCCTGTGTCGGGGATGCCACGGAACACACACAAAGACAAGGACAACTAACACCCAGACCCAGAACAGATATTTAAATTCATCATTCAAACATCTGCCCGGCCGGGAATCGAACCCGGGACCTCTGGCTTATTATATAAGGCGGCTACACTACCGCTGAGCCAAACAGGTCGACTAACATTTATATTCGTGAACTGTGTTATTTATGTCTACTGGTCTGCTGTATTATTGTAAGAACTGCGTACTGGCCGCTTCTGGCCCCTAGCTACGTCATAGGTTCACACGCGGCCGCGCGGGCGTGGAATCTCGAGAAAGCCGGCCAGCTCGAGATCAAGTGGCCGCCGGAACTGGTTTCGTGAATCGGCAAATGTTACGGGGAACGCACTGACCGGCTGTTGGTACAAACTCACCAAACTCTCACATTACTCAATGGGAGATGCTAATCGTAATACCTAATACGCATAATGCAGGCTTCGGAATAAAATTTGCTGTTATAAAGCGAATTATTTTTTGAAAATGATGCAACATTTTTAGTTTAATTTTACTACTGTGAAAAATTTCGAGTTCCGAAAATGTTAGTTTGTACCAAAAGTCATAGAGCTTTTTGAAATAAAAGTCCAATCCAAATGTGAATTAAGACTTTGGTATACCTAAATATTACAAACTTTTGTAAGCTTAGTTAGCTAGTTACGTTGTAATTACTATGTTAAGACGCACTTTGAAATATGCACACTATTGCACACCTTTCCAGTGACCTAAACCTTAAAGCAGCCCTAGTAGTGAAGACATAAATGTCAGGGCCGGAGTAACGGCGTCGACCGGCGTTACCTGCTATAATTAAATGAATCTGTGGAATGTGCTGCGTTGTAAAGAATTTTTGTTTTTTTTTTGTCAAGAGGCCTCTTGACTTTATCTATGGTTTTCGACTCTATAGAAAAGGCTATAAAAGCTTTTGTTTGATAAGAAACTTTTACAATGATTTCTAAGGATGCTAATGTAAAATTTGAATTGCTATTTGTGTTTACCAATTGAGCTACAAAGGAAAAAAAATATTTTTTGTGTTTTAGTGTTATATTTTATTTATGATTTTAAAATGATTTAGAAGCTATCACCCTTAAAATATAAATACATAGTGTTTTCTAATGTTTTTAATTATCTGGTTATTCTAAACTCAACTCAATCAATTTGAGATATGGACTTGTGGAAACAGAATTAAAAACACAGCTTTTATACCACTTATTTGACGTAGTCCCATAGTTTAAACATCATTCATAGTTCATGCATTAATATGCGTCCAATAACAATGAATGCTGATGTTCGAGCATTCCCGGGCGCGAGTTCCAGATGTTTTGTATGCAGCGCGTTGAAGTTCTTTATAAGAGCGCTATACAATACTATAAACGTAGACTCGCGTAGCTTTATACCTAGTCGTAGCATTTTACCTAGTAGTAGCAATTTACAGACACTTAGTATAAACCAAATTTTTGTAAAGTAGAACTTTTTATTATGAAGTGCAGTATCTATTAGTTTTATTGCAGACATTTTGAGGCTGATGACAATTATAATAATTTTAAAAATATATCAATTATGTATAATGGTAAAAAATTTAAATATAAAGATTTTAATTACAGATTTTAAAAAGTCGCTATTTAGTCGTGTTCGCCTAAAGAAGTTAAATTAAAAAAGGTTTTATTTTAGAAAAGGTTTCATAAGACGAAATTGTCATGAAAGTCAAAATAATACTCTAATACCAAGCATATATTTTTATGCCTATCATTTTGAAGTTCTGTGAAGAAACAATAACAGAAGTTTCATTTAAATTTCACAGCTCTTTTATAAACACACGAATATTATTCAAGCGTTTACAAAATCAAACTACCTATTCCAACTTTATGGGTTTTAGTCAAGTGAATTGCTAATGTTAATTAATTCAAACAGGGAGCAAAAACCCTAAATTGCTTGAACACTCGAGCCTTGGCCGTAGTGTTGTTGACGTTGTTAATTCAGTCATAACATTAATTACCTAACCTGTTTCACACAGTTTTGCTAAACTAATAGTTTCGTTTTGTATAAGTTGGGTGCTGTCGGGTGCAGGAAATGGTGTAAAGTTATGGGTATTTAAAGGCTGTGTAATGGATGTGATTTGTAAGGAAACTGTGACACTTAAGGGACTCTTGAGTAATGAAACAAATAATTTGGAGCCTTGCTGTGGAGACCATGGGTTGTAGGGGTTTGAAAACCAAGAGGCTGATTGGTGAGTTGGATCATAAGGGAAGGGACAAGTGACTGAGCTTCAGATCGCTCCAGAAAAGGTTGGCCATCGGTATTTAGCGGGACAATGCTGCGGGCTATATGGCCACCTTTGCACCAGGAACGGTAAGATTCAGGTGGTTTGATTTATCTTGGTTTTTATTTTGATTTGGTTTTCAAATTATGTTAGGTTTTGTTTATATTTTGAGAACGGAAAAGTATTATATAAGATATATTTTATATTCGGTATAGAGATAGATAAGATTAATGTAAACAATTTAAGCAGTATCACTTAAAATACAGCTTTATAACAATACAAAGATAAAGTGCTCCGAGCTGTAGATAGGAGCTTACGTAGGCAAAGAAAAAGCTATACAAAAAACGATTCAAGTTTTCGATTCTTCCATACCAGTAGGTACCGTTATTATAAATCGTTTATATCGTAGAAAGTTATTTCGATTTAGTTACATACCCTGTTTTACTTTGAAGTTGGTATCTGCCAATCCTTTTTGTTTGGTACACACACAAAGACCACTATAACACTATTAAATAAGGTGTAAAACCTTACAAATTCACTATAAATTCAAAACTTTGCACTGGCACTTTTAACGAACCCACATAGCACCGCGGTACGGCGTGATTTAGGCATTCACTCTCACGAAGGCTGTATTACAACCATATTTTCTTTAACTGAGACATCGAACTTACACGCAGTGTCAGAAAACTCGCACAAACGTTTCACTAATCCATATTGTGACGTGTTAAACACAACATTGCTGAAAACCGGCGGTAAAATAGAATAAAACAATCGTCGCGGTGCGGAGTTAAGTTAAAACTAAGTTAGGTCCGCTACATGCTAGAAAGACCGTTGATCCAGTCCGGTTGGCGCAACAGTCAACAAGTCTGCTTTACCGACGCTTCACTCACCTGTCTCCTTCTCACCTCACGTTAACAACAGAGACAGCAATAGAAAGGTGGCTGTGTAGTGGGAGAACATACAACCTGCGTCCGCGCAAAGCCTCCCAATACAACGACAGCGACAACAGGTGAATTATTACAATGTGTGCGTTAGTTGATTTTTGTATGCGTGCAGTTGATTAGGAGTTTATGATAACGTAAACGTAGTAGTATTTTGGTTCGTTTTGTAATGTTTTAGATGAAGCAGGAAAATTGAAAACAACCACTTGCGATTGTAGGTTGAAAAACAAAACGTGATCATAAGGCTATGTTGATTGGCCTTCATTTCATAGTCAAAAATAGCACGCACTTGGAATCGTGACTGCCGTGAACATTATAGTGTTATAGGTACTCGTACGTACATCATACTTCACAATAAAATTATAAATTTAAATGTTTGTGTATGTATTTGTTCCACGATTTGCATATTCTTACTTGACTTCGCAAAGGCTAAACGGATTTGGATAAAATATTGAAGCTCGAACCTGCGGTGATCTACTTAACCGGCTTAACTACTATATAGGTATTTTTTATCCACTATCCAGTAAATAAAACAAAATTATCCGTAAAATTATATACAGCAAAGCAGGAATTTTATTTATTTAGTCATTGAATTTTATCACATTATTTCGTAAATAAAAGAGTACATATTTTTTTTATTTTTTTTTTGTCGTCGTGTTATTTCTATTTTATACTGATTAATTAGTTTTGTTTTGAACAATACCTAGTCAAAAAGCTTAATAACTTTTTCAAGCCAAACTACGCCACAAATGTAAATAAAAATATTTTAAAGCGTCTTATTAACATTCAGTGAAAGCGCCAGCGTCCGTCTCCGGTTTAAATTCATTCTTCCACTTCCAAACATAAAATTGGCTTAGGATTCATTGTTTTCTAATAAGACGGCGCTGCCTCATGAATAAATATTGTCATTAGGACGGTCAAAGACGATACTCCTGTGACCAGAGAAGCAAAGCGATTGGCTATAAAACCAATGCATTTTAAGCGAGAGGTTTTGTGTGATACGATGGCGTGCAAAGCTTTAGGTACCTGCAAACCTTAAATGAACGATATGATGTTGGTTTTTAAATTTATGTGTTTTTGTAGGAGAAAATAAAATTGATATCAATCACAATGGCTTCAAAAAAGCAATGATTATTAATGATTTGAAATTACAGATATGCAGATGCAGATAGAGTGCATGATGAGCTTTTGTATTTACCTTACTCTTAGTAAAGTATGAAATGTGATGCACAATTACACATCCTGTAAATTTCATCTCATGCTAAGAATTTGGCTCAAGATCATCTTCGTAATTTTAGTATAGCTTAGCTTTTATCGAACCGAACAAGTCCTCTTGTTTTCACATCATTATTTTTGATAATGAGCTTATCTCATTCAAGTCGCCCTGACTCGATCCTGAACCGGACCCTGATTAATTAATAGCTGATTTACTCACCATAGAATATTTACTCTTCTTGAACCTCTAGGTCACTATACACTGGCCGTTTTAGTCTGTCACTTTAGCTCTGTAACTAGTCGTCTATAAAACACATATAATGTGACATCAGATCTCTTCTCTGCTGATGATGATTCCAGTCTCAGAGTAAATGACTCACGATCTCCAACTTTACGTTATTCGAAGGCGTCGAAAGAAAACTAATAATCCGTTAGAGAAGCGTCCAATTTGGCAAGAGTGCTGGTGCCCATTAATCTCCATTCGCTCGTCAATCAGCGGGCATTCGACAGAAAATAAAACGAACTACCATTGATCTTAGTTCGATGTCCAAGCGTTTTCTTAATTGTAGCTTAATAGGTTTTCAAAAGACTAAAAATTGGGCATAAGACATTCCGAATGGATCATAAAGTTGGCCAAAAACTCGCATTAAACGAGTTTTGTCACGTATAAGAATTAGCTTGACGTTTTGCTCATAAAATCTCTATAATAATAAATATGTAATACCAAAATCTTTAGGTAATAATAACTATTTATCAACTTGGATAGCTCGATACAGTAGCCACGTAGAGTTCCTAAACCCATACGTGAACCATTATAAAATGAATTAAAAGTACCTAAACCCTTTGTTTTGATCTTTATAAATCTTGTTACATTTGACATCTTGATTTCATAAACTCTGTCAAAAAAGTAATTTTATATACCTAATAACATAACCTAACATAATACATTAAGGCGCTTATCTTTTTTTAAACAAAAGAATGGAGTATTTTGGGAATAAGCCATATCTACATTTGATGCCAAAAAATGCAAGTAAATAAAAAACAGGCTAATCCTGCGATACAGCTAGTTGGGTAATTTAACGGAAACCTAGCTCATTGAGTAAGTTAGGTACACTTTCGTAATTGAGGGAAGACTCCCGAGCTAATAGTAATTCTGACGCCGTCGGCACTCCCTGTTGACAGTTTTACGAGAACCGTCACTAATTACGAGTCTGTTTGGCACCGTTAAGATATATCTAGGTATTTTTGGCCGACCATCTCGATGAGATAATGAAAAAAGTTACTTGGTACTTTCGTAAGTGAAATTACGATAGGCGAAAAATATTATCAGAAATGTTTCTGCAAGCGAAAGAGTCTTCTACATTTTTTAATAATTTGTATCTAAATCTTTTTCAACTATCATCAAACTGAGTTTGGTAGAGTTGACTTCTTCACAGAATTTGAAATTATGTTTATTTTTAATTCAATAACATAATAATCACCTACTCTGGGAACAGTTCCGAGCGGGTTATTTATTTGACTTTATTTTTATCTAATTTTATTGAATCTTTTGACCACAATAAATTAGACTCTAATCGTTTTAAAACTTATCAAAACATACGAGTACAAATCCTATATTGAACTTAAACCCCATAAGAACTCTTTTTTTTTTCAAAAAAGTTCATAATGTGACCGTTAAAAAAAACAAAAGACGTTTATTAGTAACAGGATTAAAAGGACTTCAAAAGTGCCTACTTACCGCTGTCGATATATTTGAGGACGAACTGGACGTCAGGACCGAGGGCCGACGCCACCTCCAGCGGCAAATCCGAGTCTTGCAGAACATGCACTGTAAATAGAAAAAGGAAAAATTTCACTTTATGTTTTAACTTTTTGAATCAGGATCTCGGATTACCTATCTATACTAATATTATAAAGAGGAAAGATTTGTATTTTTGTATGTTTGTGTGGAATAAACTCAAAAACTACTGGACCGATTTCAAAAATTCTTTCACCATCCGAATGCTACATTATCCCAAAGTAACATAGGCTATATTTTTTTTTATCCACAGCGAAGCATGGCAGGGAACAGCTAGTATTAGATAAAAAAAAACACTGAAAAGCAATGTGTATGACAGCCGTGGTAGCTCAGAAGAGACAGCCGTGGTAGCTCAGAAAGAGAACAGCCGCTTCGCATTCTTGAGGTGGCGGGTTCAAACCCCGACTCGTACCAATGAATTCTTTGGGACTTATGTACGAATTTACATACCACTGGCTTTTCGGTGAAGGAAAACATCGTGAGGAAACCTGCATACGTCCGGAGAAATTCAATGTCGTATGTGATTCCACCAACCCGCACTTGGCCAGCGTGGTGGAATACGGCCTAATCACCCTTCGAGGGTAGACCTGTATCCCAGCAGTGGGAGGATTAAAGGTTGCATGTGATCATGTGATTTGTATGTGTTGTGTTGTGTAATTATTACTCATTATTACTAGCGCTTTTTAGGAGAAGGTTTCTCATCACCGGCTCTAAGTTTGAAAAAAATTGCGAAATTGCGAAACTGCGAATCTAAATATAGAGGTATATGCGAGCAGCGCTGCTACCTGCAAGACAAAAAACAACAACATCTACCTATACATCTATTATTTTCTCTGGGAATAAAAGCTTGTCCTGTCCTTGTCTTTTTTAACTTTAGTGAATATCAAAAAATGTGATCTCTTAGAAAATACAGGGCGAAATAAAGGAACTTCAAACTTCTTCGAGTTCTTTAGTCGCTTTTATCTTGTAAAAAGAATAGCACAATATTATCGCATCAAGCTTTTCAAGTCAACACAGACTTGTCATCTAGGTACACCTACCCATTATTGCAGTAGATAATTGTCTTGGAGAATGTCGTCTTTTCAGTTTGAATTGAACTCATTATGACTGAAGATCCACTTTGTGATTCCTTGACAGAACGCAATCTTATTGTTTGAGGAAAACGAAGAAATGAATAGATTGGTAAGTAAGTAAGTAACTTCATAATAAAAACAGGAGTATTTCTATATTTATTAGTAGATATACGAGTATTACAATAACCTTGGAGTAAAGATATTCTTATCAAATTTAAGTATTTATGCAAAAAGAGGCAGTGTTTCTGTCTGGGGCATCATAGCTCTGAAGTTGTTCTGACTTGTACTATCTATACAGGGTTATTCATAAAGGGTATGCTAAGCCGAAAAGGGCTCACAGTACTCAAATTCAAATTCAAAATAATTTATTCAAATATGGGTACATCAATGTACACTTATGAATGTCAAATACAATTTTTACGAATAAATTAGTTAATACACAATAAATTAAATGTCAAAGAAAATAATATTATTAGAATGTCAAAAATTATATAAAATAATTGCAATGTCAAAATATCAATGTATAAAATAACTACAATAGTAGGTATAATCAGTCAAGTATTATTATTACAGTCTAAATACAATTTACGTAAAGAGACTTTATCACAGATGAAGTCTTCAATTTTGTAGTAAGCCTTTTCAATTAAAAAGTCTTTTAAAATTCTTTGAAAATCTGTGTCTTTCTTATTTACTAGACTAACAGGCAACAAGTTATAAAATAGTACGCCGTTCATTACAAAAGAGTTGCCAGTTTTGGCTAATCTAATTTTAGGTAGAACAAGTTTAAACTTGTTCCTTGTTATGCTAGTATATTGACTTCGTTTGTGATATTTATGAATATTTTTACGCACATACATAATGTTCAAGAAAATATACAAACATGGTAACGTTAAAATTTTCACCTGCGCAAAAACTTGTCTAAGAGATTCTCTATAACCTAGCCTATAAATAGCCCTAACAGCGCGTTTTTGTAAAATAAAGATGCTATTTACGTCTGCTGCATTACCCCAAAGCAATAATCCATACGACATAACAGAGTGGAAGTAACTGAAATAAACAATTCTTGCAGTTTTAATGTCTGATAGTTCTCTTATTTTCCGCACTGCAAATGCTGCGGAACTCAATTTGTTAGACAGTTCCTTGATATGTGCTCCCCATTGAAGTTTGCTGTCAACGATAAGGCCAAGAAACTTAGCATCCTTCGACAAAGTAAGTTGATCGCCGTCAATAACTATACTAGGCAAGGAAGGATTATTAGTCAATGTGAATTTAATAGCTTTCGTTTTCTTGGCATTTAGCATTAAGTTATTGACGCTAAACCACCTATTAATTAAACTAAGCGACAAATTGATTTTGGATATATCGTGGTTTTTCCTATTGATTCTAAATAACAGAGATGTATCGTCGGCAAACAAAATAATTTCACAATGCTTACGCGCTAAGAAAGGTAGGTCATTGATATATACTAGAAAGAGGAATGGGCCAAGAATTGAACCCTGAGGGACCCCGATTGAAACGTTAGCCGACTCCGATCGAACCCCATTTATGTCAACATTTTGGGTTCTACCACACAGATATGATTTCATCAACATTAACGCATCACCTGTCACACCATAGTGTGAAAGTTTACATAATAGAATTTCATGGTTCACACAATCAAACGCTTTCGACAAATCGCAAAAGATACCTAAAGAATCATGCTGAGACTCCCAAGCCTCGTAGATGCTCTCTACGAGATTCGAGGCTGCGTCCACAGTTGAACAGCCCTTAGAAAAACCAAATTGCTTATTAAATAATAAATTATTAATACAGAAGAATGAAGCTAACTGATTTAACATTATTTTTTCAAATATTTTGCTAAGACATGGTAAGATAGATATTGGTCTGAAATTACTAGGGTCTTTCTTACTACCACTTTTGAACACATTTTTTATCTTGCTACACTTCATAAGATCGGGGAACTCATTACTGTCGACACTGCAGTTAAATATATGGGCTAAATAAGGAGCTAAGTTATATATTATTTCAGCAACGAAACAGACTGACAATCCCCAAAGATCTTCCGATTTTTTTGCTTTGATCGATTTAAATGTTTTGATAATAGTGTCACTTGAGACTTCGTGGAATTTAAATTGGTTTGGGCTGGCAGCAACATTTTCAACTAATAAATGAGCAGCTTCCGTACAATTGGTTGCCAGTGATTCAGTGGTTTTATACGGTATATCCCCAAAAAAGCCTAAAAATTGATTTGCAATATCTTTTTTATCACTAATTATTTCATTATTTTTCTTAAGCTTGAATTCCGATTCTCGACATTTGGTTTTAGCAGTTTCCGTTTTTATGATAGACCAAACAGTTTTTGAGGTATTTTTTGACTGCTTTATTTTGTTAAGTATATACAAGGTTTTTGCATATTTGCATATCTTTTTAAAAGTTTTACTGTATTTGCGAACATAATTTATCAAACGGTTATCATTACTCCCTGACTTTTGATTGTAAAGTTCATACATTTTATCTCGACTAATTCTTATACCTGGAGTTGCCCATTGATTGAAGACTAATTTTACGTCAAGTTTTTTGCAAATAATGGGGAATGTGGAATTAAAGTTTCGTATTAGAATTTGGAATAAATTATTGTAAGATTCATTTGGATTATTGCTAATTTGTAATTCAGATAAAAAGTCATGTTCTATATTATTTTGAAACTGATTAATTTTTTCTGTGGTAATATGCCTTTTACGAATTTGTATTTTAGGGTTACGTCTATTTAGCGGGACAGTAATAAATTGACCAGTATGATCCGAAGTAAGGCATTTAAAGATAGATTTGTATAATACCTTGTGTTCACAGAAAACATTGTCAATACAAGTGGCAGTTGTATTAGTAATACGCGTAGGCTCGTTAAATTGAGGAAATAAATTGTAACTTTGAAACAGGGCAAGTAAATTATCTCTACTATTTGAATCCTTCAGCAGATTTATGTTAAAGTCACCAAGTACTATAACTTGTTTTGTTTTGTTGCAAACTTTACATAATACTTCATCGGTTACAGACTCAAAAATATTATAATTACTAGAAGGTGGTCTATATAAGCTTACTATTATGTATTTATCTAATTCTACGCAGGATATTTCAGCATGACGTTCGGACGACAGACGTTCAATGTCCTTTCTTTGTTTGACTTTTAGAGATTTTTTTACTACTATCAAAGAGCCGCCATGAGTTGCAAGCTTTCTGCAGAAACTACTAACTATCTGGAAATTCTCGAAGTTCATTAACACCTGATGTTCTTTTAGAAATGTCTCGGTAATACACAATACATCAATATCGTACTTTTCCAGAAATAGGCCAATTTCCAGTTCCTTGTCTTTCATGCCTCCTTGAATGTTTTGGTGAGCTATGGAGATAGTATGATCACTTGATTGTGGTCTAAACACTTGATTGTGGTCAACATTATGAACAACTTTTACTAAGGGACCAACCCGAAATTCGCGAAAAATAAAATCAGCTGTTCCATATATTTTGCCGAGTGTCATTGAAATTTTTCTATCGAACAGATTTTTTTTGCGAATTTCGGGTTGGTCTCATAGTGTTCGTAATGATGAGTACTATGAGCCCTTTTTGGCTTAGCATACCCTTTATGAATAACCCTGTTTATGTAGATGTATTTCACGATAAAATACTTGATCATGCACAGTTACCTAGGTATGTGGATACCTACCCTTTATATTACCTAGCGGTCCTAAGAAAGCAGAGACCTATTCGAATTCGAAATGTAGAACCTATTCATACATACGTACCTACTCAGGTAGGTCAGGTATTTATATTTAACAAGTTGCAAGTGGCAGCTTTGGTATTAGATACCTATTTAAACAAACATTTAAAAAAATGTTGTCTTGACCAAATTCTGTGACGAAAATTTTAAATATTTTTTTTCTGGCAGTTATTTGCCTTGGGTTTTGATAACAAGTAACTACTCGTGGTCTCTCTCATGAAAGCGAGAGTCATTATATCAGAATTCTCATGCAAGCGCCTACATAAAAACCGGACGCAATTAGCTGCGCTGCGTAGCACTTACAAGATTAAAAGTTAGGGGTTTTCATACTAAAATAATAACTCTAAAACAGCCAGTTCAGTTGTTTATCTGTTGGTTGGTCTCTACAGTACAACAGGTAACTACAAAGTACTTGGGACCGTCTTTCTTGTGACGTCGGTTGTAAGACCCAATCATTGTGCGCAGAGAGGCAGAGTTGTAAACTTTTTTTATTTTGCTAGTGTTTAGCAGAAAGTGCGAATATGCCGCCATTCACAAAAAAGTAGATCTATTTTTTTGTGATCAGTTCAGTTATTTTTTTTGAGTTGGGTTTTTTATGAAAGGAAGATTTTCTATCAAATAGTATCACGCTAAAATGTACAACTCCAAAACTTTCAAAAAAAAATAACTAAAAAGTAAAACTAAAAAAACAGCTCCTCTAATATTTGTGATTGGCAATTCCTCCTTAATACACAACAAAAAGACCGACGATGAAACTTCAAAATTGTTCTACGAAAAGTCTGTTGGATCTCGGTAATTCCACAGGACTACAAATTGAGCAGACCTAACTAAATATGAGCCATGAGGCAGGTTCTCACACGAACATTGTTTCATTATTCCCAGTGACCTCACGGGACCGCCCCCTCACCGTCGCGTGCTATCGTTATCTGACATTCTTCGAATGACTCATTACGCCAAATTATAGTTCTTATGTGGCAATTTGTAAAGCTCGAGCAATGTTCCTGTGAACACCTCGTATGAATACTTATACCTACTCGTAGCGAATGGCAGTTACAGTCTATCTATAGGTACCTACACCTCTTGATCTACTATCTTATGTTTTAAATGAAGTTAATTAAGTTTTTTACCTTAATTGTAATTTAAATTGTAAATATTGTAAAATAAACGGAAAACTTAAAAAAAAGTTGATTAGTATAGGTTTTTTTTTGTAGATATAGTTGTACATGAGGTCAGGTCAAAGTTACAAATGTTTGGTATGATTATATAAGTACCTACCTACCTAGGTAGGTAAAGTTAGTAGTTATATTGATTAGAAACAATGCCACATTCCACGCAATTGACATAGGTACATTTCCATAAATAAAAAGTGGACACGTAATACAATTGCCAAAAAAACAGTAAATTCTTAACACTCATTCTAACGATTATTTATTGGTGTTAGACCACCAAATTGCCTGATGGTAAGCGACAATACAAACATAACTTTTAAAGAGCCAGACAAGGCTAAAAACAGTTTTATCCAGCGCTTTGATGATGACCGTGTCTATAACTCGGGACACCCCGGATATTATTTCAAAGCAGGGACAAATAAAGCTGGTATGGTAAGCTTGTAATCTATCTATTATAAAAATGAAACCCGTTTTCCTTGGTCACGGCATCACGCGTGAATGGCTGGACCGATTTCACTAATTCTTTTTTTGTTGTATTTGTTATTATTAGGAGAAGGTTCTTACGGAAAAAAATATTAAGAAAATCTCTCAGAAATATTGAAAAACCCTAAAAACAGCCCTTTTATTTTTCCCATACAAACGTTTTCTAACTAAAACGAGCTTTATTGCTAGGTAGGTATGTTCCTAACGTCCAAGAGTCAATTTGTACTTTATTACCTCCGTACAAAGTTCAAATTCAATCATATCTATCAAAACAGTGTGCGTTGGAGCACAGATAAAACAAAAAAAAGAAAACGAAATCGAATAGTTCATTCATTTGTTTTAAAATTTCGAAGGATTTGACTCCAAGTCATATCAAATTAAAAAAAAGTTGAAACAACAACAAACTGTCAATGTCAGTGTTTTTTTTTCATGGATGAGTTTGCTATATAGATTAGGCAGTACCATAGAGAAGTACTGTATGGCAGTATGAAGTCTGCCGGGTCAGCTAGTGAGAACATAGAATAAATGAAGCGTAGCCAAACGTAGTCTACTTAAAATAATTCTTAGAACGACTACCTGAAGAGCCATAATAGTATAATTTTGTGAAGGAATACTCTAGGACCTTGATAAAATATTTTAATCGTTTGTTTTGCTAGTCCAGGCAAAATACGTAGAAACCAAGTAGAAGTACCTACTTACATCTCCGATTAGTCAAGTGTTTTGTTGATTGACACCCGACCCAAACGGTCCCAAAATAAGGCGCGTACAGACGAATTTAAAAAGTGGTTTTACGAGTTGTATTTTCTTACTGATCTCGACAAAATGTGTTATAGAGATTCTACAATCTTTACTCTTTGTTACTTTACTAATTACTAATATTATAAACGCGAAAGTTTGTTTGTTTGGATGTTTGTTACTCTTTCACGCTAAAACGGCTGAACGGGTATGAAGATACGAGTAGCTTATAACCTGGATTAACAAATAGCCTACTTTTTACTCGGGATAATGCGGGTAAAACCGCGGGGCGCAGCTAGTGTCATATAATTTTTGTCGTTAGCGATTTTCGACTTAGTAGATATTTCCCCGGAAATAGAGGGTTCTGTGATTATGTGGCATCATTTACCGGCCAATTTTAATAATAAGTAGGTAGGTACTTGGTAGAACCATTGAGTACTAAATTCTAAACAAAAATATCTTGAATGAAATCGGTCAATATATTGTTGAGTGCAAAGGTTGTGATTACTCGTATTACAAAAAGATTTTGCTTGCAAGAAAGTTTGCGTTACCAGAACTAATAGTTTATTTAAAAAACAGCAACCTCAACGCCGATAGTTTGAATAAGTCACATGTGTGTACGAGTCTTTAGTTTAGGCAGTAGAATTGACCCAGTGTTGCCATTTTAGAGCTTTCGGTATTAGGTTTAGTGCTTTTTTGACACGTTTGGTACCGTATTTAAAAGTTTACTGGCCTTTTTCAGGTTTCAGCCCTAGGTCTCAAATAATAAATATTTAGTCTAAGTTATAAATAATTCGGTTTTTAACACGAAAAAGATTGGTACCTCATTATGGAAAGTTTACGGAAGACGTGTTTTAAATTAAAATATTGAGTGCCTTGTTTCTTTGTCGTTAATTTTCAGTCTTTTTAAAGTCTAACAGAGAGTACGCAATATATTACTCTATGGGAAGTACAAGTGTCTAAATAATGTAGCCTATATGGATCTAGATTGTTTTTAATTTTGTTCCTCGTATTTATTTTATCTCATCTTATTTCATTCAAATGATTGTCTGTTTTACTATTATTGTCTTGTGCTAATTTTAGTTATATGTACTCGTATGTCTCGATTGAGATATGTTTTTTCTTTTTTTATACATAAATTTCGAACTGTGTCTACAACTTTTATACAGTCTCAGTGCTAAATTTGTTTTTAATCTGGCAGCATTGATTTGGAGCCAGTACCGCCGCCGACTACCGCCCACTGGTTAAAAGCTTGTTTCTAAATAAAGACGTGTAATGAGCTTTGTATCAAAATTAATTGAATATTTAAATTCTATAATTTTAAAGTGGTAAGTTTTTTTTTATATTAACTAAAGCACGTACTCATTAGTGATATCCGACTTGTGTTAAGTAAGTACTTATTCTTAGTCAATGAATTCGTTTGTAACTTAATTATTAATATAAGCTTAAACCCACGAGGAGTGGAAGGAGAATAGGGATGCCTTTGATTTGACCAGCATTAGGCGACATAGGATCTAAATTGTAGGAATTATTTTTATTACACAACTAGCTGCACTCGGCGGTTTCACCCGCTGTTTAATTTTAATTTTAAACCTTTCCTGTATTAGAGCGAAAAAAATAAATATTCAAATCGGCCCAGTGGTTCTCGAGTTTTAGCGAAACAAACAAACAGCGATTCATTTTCATATATAAGAAGAAGAAGATAATAATGAATAGACGATTTCTAGAATGGATTTTTTTCAACAATTTTGAAATATTATGCTTAATTTCAAATAAACTTTTCATTATTTAATTAAAGAATAATATATTATATAATACCTAAATGATATCTCACATGACCACATTGCTTAGCTTCAAAATTTTCAGGATTTACAGAAATACATACATATTTCTTTCAAGTTTTGTTTTACGAATTGTGTTGGCTAAAATTTTTACACTTATGCCAAACTTTATATAGGTAGCTTTTATAGTTCTGAGATAATTAAATGTGACATACAGGCAGACAAGCACCGAACTCTCACCAAAAGGGCTATTTTTACCTTTTTGGTACTGAACCCTTCAAATGATAATAAAAACTCAGGCTCGTAAAAGGGAACAATATCTTTTGCAAAGTACAAACAACGAAGTACAAACTTTACTATGGAAACTTAACGTGGTTTTCACACATTTTTGTTATAATTAAACACGGGAATACTCACGTAAAAATTAAGTCGTCTACTAAGACTAGTTTCGGTTACATTCGGTGACCTTCATCAGGTGAGTTTACAAACGTGACGCGCTCCCGGTTGCGTCTCGCTTGCCACAGACCAGTCTCGGCATGGCTAGTCGTAGTAGACGACTTAATTTTGACGTGAGTATTGCCGTGTTAATTATAACAAAAATGTGTGAAAACCACGTTAGTTTCCATAGTAAAACTTATAAATTATTTTGCAACTGTTATAGCGTCTTAGAATAATTTAAGTTTGTACGACTTCGTTGCAATTTTCGGGCCTTTTGCATAGTACCAAGACCAACATTTTAGCTCAAAGTTAGCAGTAAAGAAAGAAATAAAGAGTTTATCTATCTATCTATGTAACTATAACCCCAATATGTCATGTAAAACCCAGGAAAAATACAAAATATTTTTAACTACTTAATTAGTAATTCCTACAAGGTATCGTACCTAATTTTAATAGTGCTTTTGTCAAACAGTAGATTACAATTTTCCTTGTTTTTTTCCTCATGGTTTTTATGTAAATTGTTAATTTGTTATTAATTGTTAATTTTTGCAATAGTTTTCACTAGAGGAATAGGAAAGAGAATTTGACAAATTTTCGATTTTTTCTAGCTAAAGTAAAGGACACAGGTTCTGTAACTTTAAAGTGTAAATAAATTACTTTAGGTATAAAATACGGTACCTATAAAGAAGCGGGTGAAACCGCGGGGCAAAGCTAAAAATAATAAAATAATTATTTATTCCATTTGTAAATATAATTAATTATTCTAATTATAAATAGCTCTACGCCCGCGGTCTCACCAGCGCGGTGATGAAAAGTAGCCTATTTGTTTGCAATATTAGTATACTATGCCGTTTCTGATTTGTATTTATCCAGTTTTTTATTAGAGCTAGAATAATTACATTAACTGCACTTTTTCTCAGCCTGTTGTCTCACTGCTGGGCAAAGGAAAAAGCCTTCTTTCACGTATCCCTATTGTCCGCCACAATCGGGTTGGAAGCCGCGAAGATCGTTACGCCACATCATTCGGTGTCGACCAGCAGGCTGATTCAGCTATCCGAAATTCGAATGCTTTCGAATCGAATGTATCCGATAAACAACTTAACTTTTGATTTCGGATCATGTTTCCGTGCGGGAGACAAAATGCAATTTACTACGTCAAATCTTTCCGATCAGACCACGTTCCCACGATATGAATCGCGAAAAATTCCCGTCTTCGAATTCTTTCCGAAGGCGAAGACTTTTCGAAGATCATCGAATTCGAATTTCGGATAGCTGAATTAGCCTGCAGGTTGTCGTCGGCCGTTTATAGCCGTTGAATGACGATCTTCGCCCATCTTACCGGTGCTTTTTAAGATAATTAAGTATAGATAATTAAAAATATTTGTATCGTATTTGTTTTAGAGTTAACTACAAGCTATACAAAACTACCTAACGATGTGCTGCGATGGAAAGTGTATGTTTTTCATCCCGCTCCGGACGGGATGTCTGATTTTCGGATGTTTTATTGCTGTAAGTACAAAGTTATGTACTAATTTTAATACCACTGACTTTTTGATGGTCGGTTTTTCAAGAAGAATATTTATGTACCTAATCATTTTTCTCCAGAAGCGAACCAATTCTGATATGAACTGTATTTGGACTACATTTAGTTTCATGACTGTGCGATTCTCAACTCTTAACTATCTCGAAAGTTTCGAAAAAGTAGGAAATAAAAAAATAAAAAAATCCTGATAACACTGGTTTTGTATGGCTAGTGATATGTTTATTGGCTATCAAATATTTTTTGATTTCAACGAAAGTGCACATTAATCTTTCAGGAACACAAAATCCTGAGAACCGTGTTCGTTCAAGCAATTACATCGAACTTGAGTTTTTCGAAACATCGATAGGGTTACCTTCTTGAATGTCGAATAGTTTATAAAGTTATGATTTATTTTTCGACTTGGCTTAACGTTTTAAAATGTTGGTTCAAACTCTTTCACTTGCAGTATTTTGTCTCAATTAATTAATTTAATTTGATTACAGGTGTTATCAGCACTGGGTACCTTAGGTTGCATCAGCATGAATATATACATGCTAATTTTGATAACCAAGAATGATGATTATGACAATTCTGGTATTCAGAAAGCAGGACTGCCAGTACTGATAATCATCACAACGTTATTTTTGATAGATTTCTTATCGAGCTTCATTTGTTCGGTATTCATGCTTATAGGAATCACCAAGGTAAATACCACATCGATTAATTAATGACAATATTATTTTTTAATGAATGAATATTAATTTAAAAATTATTTTAATTGAACACAAAACAAATGTTTATTTATTTGTTTGATTTGTCTTAACCAAAATAAACAAATAAAATGATTGCGGACAAACGTTCCGTTGGCAGACCATCAGCCCGATGGGTCGACGACATCATACCCAACGCGGGTCATCCGTGGATGAGATTGGCCCGACACAGGAAAGAATGGCGCAAGGGAGAGGAGGCCTATACCCAGCAGTGGGTCGATACAGGCTGACGATGATGATGATGATGAAAATAAACAAAGAAATAAACGTTTCACACTCATAGCTCCCTACTAGGATACCCTGTGTTGGGGATTAAAAGACAATGACAACTAACACCCAGAGCCAGAACAGATATTTAAAATTCTCATTCAAACATCTGCCCGGCCGAGAATCAAGTTCTGGATTTATACGAGTAGGTATATATACGAACTTACGAAGCTGTATCTATACGAAGCTGCGATAAGCTTTAAGAATCGGATTTAACTGGTTGATATCTGATATGGCCTAGGCATTACTGCCTCATAAGGCCAAGAGCAAAAAGATCTCAAAAAAAAAATGTTTTTTCAGATATATTTTTTTTGAGATACCGCTCTTGGTTTTATGAGGACAGGTTAGTTGCACATCAAAATTTCTAAGTTGTTCGCTTGGAATAATTAAATAATTTTCAGAACAAGCCAGCATACGTGAAAGTCTACCTAATTTACGGAATGGTGCAAATTTCGTTGCTTCTTCTATCATTCTTCATTGAGCTGCCTGTGACCTCGACCTTCGACGCTTGGTACTTCGTTTTGACAATATCCGGTTATGGTATGTATCTATTAGTGTTTTAAGCCTAATTAATGACTTGATTTTTTTATAAATGTGATAAAGGAACCAAAAAAATGTATAGGTAGGTACTTATTAGACAGAAATTGTAACACTTAAAAATACCTTACTCTTAAAAATTACTTGGAATAAAACCTACCTAAAAAAACAAAACAAAGCAAACAACTACAACTAGTTTTCATACAAATTGTAGTTTACGTTAACGCGATCGAATAGTGAAAAAAACTCGCGCTAGGCACTCAGCACGGCAGCGGGAAGGCTGCCATTGATTTACATTGCATACGCAGTACCTAGGTCTAGCGCCTATATTACAAGCTTTCATTTTAATTTGCCTTGTTAGTATGTATCTCTGCGGGTCAAATCTTGCAACTGAATTTTGAACCACTTCCCGATGTCCAATTGAACTGAGATACCCGTGTAACTCCGATGAAAATGCAATAAAAGCTAACATTTCACGACTGCTTTTTGCCTAAGCTATCTCGATAATTTATTTTAAGATTTTCTTTCTATAAAATGCCTTCTTTATACTCGTACATAATGAATATTGTGATCGAATTGTTATTTTACTTGTTGCAGTTATCTACGTGCTGTGTCTCTGTATGGTGTTCAAGCATTACAAGTCTATGGTGACAGGGCATGTTTTCGAGAATCCATTAGCGTATCAAGGGTTACTCAATCAATGTTAATTTACTTTACTATAATACTGTTATGTTGGCAGTGAAAATATTTTATCTCTACGGCTTTTTATATGTAACTATCTGACCCGACAGACGTGGTCCTGTCTTAACTATGAATATTGAATTCGAATTGTCTTAATTTTGTAATGTTCTGCTCTACTTCTTCATTTTTTTCTTTCATAAGAACCTTCTCCTGACAATAAATAGTTAACACAACAAGAAAAGAATTAGCGAAATGTTCACGCGTGAGATGCGATGACCAAGGGAAATAGAGATTCATTTTTATATAAACAGATTTAGTTTTGTAGTCTATTGCGTTTCTTAACTAGAGGCTTTTACTTATAAATGCTGCTTAGCAGTTGCTTAAATTGACAAATGTGTTTAACTTATGCGCAATACGAAAATGTAGTGCGCGGTACTAATCAATGTCACTTGACTTTGAAAAAACTTTTTTAGTACGGCCCTAAATATCAGGAGAGTTTTTAAATTACTTTTTATTATTATTTGCATGTATTTTGTCTTTTCTAGTTAAATTATAGAAACTACTTAACATTTTATTACTATTGTAAATGGTTTTTTATAAAATAAAAATGGTCAGTTTAAAAATGTTATGAATATTTATTTAAAAAATATCTTGACTTGAGGTACTTTGAGGTTACTTTACTTACTTACTTTTTGAGATATTCTGTTACTATGAACAGCTTTTTTCAGGTTTGGTTCCATACTTCTATAATAAAAGTTGTTCATAATGACGAGTACTATGACCCCTTTTCGGCTTAGCATACCCTTTCCTTATAACCCTGTGTTTCGTACACGGACGGAGAATGGTTAAACCACTCCTGCGCACACTCTTAGGTTCGATTAGATCACAAAATACATATAAAACATTAATGAAGAAAATATACGACTCACTTGTTTAACGGTTCAAGGCTAAAGAGGATGAAGTTTTGTGGCAGTGTTGCCAAGTTTACCGGAGGGAAATTGTATCCATCCGGTGTTGATAGCCATGGCTAGCAATGTGCCCGAACACCCTATATTGGTACACATCCAGGTATTTATGTTATTGTCTTGGATTTCAAACCTTCTTAAACAAACTTCTTCTTGGCTTCTTGGTCCTTCTTCAATTTTTAATCCACTTGGAACCAGAATCACAAAATTCAAAACTGCTGTTGCTCGTGGTGGAAGGGTCGTAGGCGAGTGAAATTGGCCATGAACCACATATTTAAAAATTAAGTTGTAACGATTTACTTACTTTATAACTTTATACTATGGAAGTGAGTCATAATAATTTGAAAGTCATAGGACCTACCTATACACTTTTTTGCAGTAATAACCTAAAAAAATCCGTCCTTGGACGACGACGGTTTTGATAAGGAGTATTGACATTTCTAGAGCTCTTTACACACCTACCAGATGCTTTAATATTTGATCTGTAGTTGCTGAAATATATATTTTGATATCTTAGCGCGTTTGTTATACCTAGAAACGCAATAAGGGTTCTTAAATAGTTGAGATTCATTTAATTTCATCAAAATTCGAAATTAAGGCATTGAAAATATTTTTTTGCATACAACAGAAGTCGGAACATAAATAACTTACTAAAGTTTATTTGTAAAATACATCCGGTGCGCGTGTGGACATGTCTTAACTTCAGTTTGGTTCCTCCAGCTGCTTCCTTTAAAAACAAAATTGCAGTAGAAGAGGGGCCCAGTGGTGATAAGTTTGCTTCTTAACACAGACGTGAGATAAACTTTGACTCAACCTTTTAAATTAAATTAATATTTATTGCCACAACAAATAAAAACCACAAACTGCAAAACACATCAGAAAAAGACACAAGAGGCGGTTTTATTGCTAAGAGTAATCTCTTCAATCACCTTTGCATAGGTAGATAGGTAACAACGACCAAGGTTCTCAACCGAATCTTAAAGTCCTTTAGTGAATTCATTATATAATATGCAACTATGAATAATATAATGCAGTTGTTTTAGAGTGCTATACGAATCTAATGATGTGCTGCGGAGTCCAGTGTCTGTTCTGCATCCCGATCCGGACGGGAAGCCTGATTTTCGGATATTTTATTGCTGTAAGTAGGTACTACTAATATGTTATCTTGTCGAAGTTTGAAGTTGAAGAAGGCAGTATCAATTTTGTTACGGCCTATAAAGTCTATAATTATTTAGTTTCACGACCAATACTTAGAAATGTGAAATATTTCAAGCGGAATAAAGTTATGATGTATTTTCGGCTTGAGTAGACGTTTTAAATTTGATTAAAATTCTTAAAAAAAAATGCATGAATTACACTAACTATTACTTTATTTTCCTTATAGGTAATATCAGCACTGGGCACCATTGCTTTTGCTGGCGCAGTTATGTTATTTTTCATTCACTTGATGTTTCCGCAATATAGTTCTGGCACTCATGAGAATCAAGAGCTGTTGCGAGTGCATCTTACAACTATGATAATGTTAGGCGCTGGATACTTGATGGAGTTCTTATCGAGCTTTATTTGTTCGGTATTGATGCTTGTGGGAATCACTCAGGTAAATATCACATCGGTCAAAAAACAAGGCTATTTGGAAAGGTTTTTTTTTTCCAGTAATAGGCTTGCATTTGACCGCCATCTTGCCTGATGGTAAGCAACGATACGGTCTACGATGGAGCATGCTTGCCTAGAAGAAACCGATTCACTCGCGACTTGAAAATACCTAGATTATATCTATCGGGAAACACCCACTCATGCAAAGCGTTCCACATCTTAGCGGTTCGCACAATAAAGGTGGAATCAAAGCGTTAGCGTTAGGTTTAAGTTTTTTTTTTTGTCATTAATTTAATAATGGCTTGAATTTGCCAACCATCTGGCCTGATGGGTACTTACCATGTAGAATTGTAGATAGTCTGCTTAAAATAATCAATAAATTAATTTTCAGGAAAAGCCAGCGTTACTGAAGACTTTCATAATTTATGGTACAGTGCAAGTTGCGTTGCTCCTTGTATTCTTCGTTATGCTGCATTGTGTTACACCGTTCTTCGAAGCTGGCTACCTCGTTTTCACTATATTAATTTTGGGTATGTATCTTTTAGTCACACCTATTTTATGGCTAGTATGAAAAAAATACTTACTTACAGAGATGGTTTCATACAAAGATACAATTACGTATCTGAGACTCATTTTTTTGGAGCGGGAGGAACCGGGTTCCGTACACTACGGTACGCTTACTAAATGCCTATATTTTATGCAAAAGGGGCACGTGGTCGTTTTAATAAGAAAAAAGTATGTTAAACTGAAAAGGGTTCATAGCACTCGTCATTATGAAATTAAAATCAACTTTTCCTACTTTATCGAGTGTCATTGACAAATTTCTATGCTTTGCTGATTTTTGCGCGATTACAGGGTTGGTCCCATTGTAAAAGTTATTCATAATGATGAGTACTATGAGCCATATCCATTCTTTTTAGCCTTTTTTACTCGTGGTACTCGTCTTATTACCCGTTTTTACTCGAACACCCACTAGTCAGTAAAGAATCTAAGTGAAAAAATGCATTTATTGGTTTGCTTGTTTCAGCTATCTACGTGATGGGTCTCTATATGGTGTTCTTAGTTCACCAGTCTATGACCGAAGGGGATGTTGTCGGGATTCCGCAAGTGAACAAAGGTTAACACAAATATTTTTAACATTACCCATTTGTACGTCCGTGGATTTAAAAGTATCCACATAAATGGCGTCTTATGTCCATAGATACAGTGCCCGGCGATAAATATTGCACATCGACCTTTGGAAAGAGACAATCGGCTAATTTCGGCTTCGTAGAGCATTATCTCTGTCGCACACTACCTCCTAATAGATACTGGACTGTTTGTATTTCGTGCGACAGAGATAACGCTCTACGAAGTCTCTTGTCTCTTCAAAAGGTCGATGTGCAATATTTGTCACCGGGTGTACTGTACTTCAGTATTCGTCGTTTGCAAGCGCCGTTGTTTACATTTTTAGTAAAAAACGATTTAACGATTTCGAAGAAAATAACGATCAAGATGATTTTATAGAAAATAACGATTAGTAATTAACGACCTAGCGATTTCATTTTGATTTGGTCTTCTTTTTTTTATTTTCTATCTTCAATATCTTACAATAATATGACTTTTGAATGTAATTTAATGTGTTTTTTTATAGTTATCCATCTCTTGAGATCCACACTGAGACGTGAACAGCATGGTGAAATACTTACGCCTTCTGGAGTATAAGACTGAAGAATTTCTTATTTCGTTTTTCTTTTCGTTAAGTTTAATAATTAAAAAATAGGTACATGTTTGCTAAATTACTTGTTTCTAAATCTATAATTATCTATCTAAATTTTATAGCAATAACATCATAACAAAATTATTATTTCTTTTTAACCGACTTCCAAAAACGGTTCTCAATTCAACAGTTTATTTCGTATTTTTTATGGTCAACAGTCTAGGCGTTTGACCACAACTCAACCTAAAAAAAATACCTTACTCAGAGTAATTTTCGTTTGTAACCATTTTAAATGGCATTTTTAGACTTCTGTACCAAAATATTGAAGAGCACATTTTTTGTGCAACTTAAGTACCTACTAAGTAATATTATTAGGTTTAATACAAGAGAATAGGATCATAAGCTACCATTGTCTTTTACTGCGCATACCCTATTATTATAATAAAACTTTTGTAAAAAATAATGTTGTTTTAAAGTGGTTTTGCATCACATGGTAATAAAGTTTAAGCTAACTACACTATCCATTTTTATCGGCATTCGGTAATTTAGCTACGTCTCTGGTGGTAAAGTGGGATAATAGTGTAATGTGGTGTGTGGCGGCGTCCACCCGGAGCCGCTCTCGCACCATGTGACCATACTCAGTGATGTGCACGTCGCGGCACGTGGTGTCTGGCGTCACGGGCACGTGTGTCAGCGCCGCTCATGCACCATTCATGCACACGCTCACGCACAGTTAAGTGTTAGTAATATGTAGTTGTTGAAAGAAGCCATGGTAGCTCAGTAACGAATTTACATACCACTGGCTTTTCGGGGAAGGAAAACATCGTGAGGAAACCTGCATACGTCCGGAGAAGAAATTCAATGGTGTATGTGAATACACCAACCCGTACTTGGCCAGTGTGGTGGAATACGGCCCAATCTACCCTTCGAGGGTAGACCTTGTATCCCAGCAGTGGGAGGATAAATAGTTGCTGATGAATATGTAGTTGTAGCGCTTTCTGATCTGAGAGCCGTACGTACCTCCGTGGGCCGGGTGCACACTCAGCAGCAGACAGGGCTCGTCGCCCGGCTCGCGGCAGCACTCCAGCACGTCGCGGCACGTGGTGTCCGGCGTCACGGGCACGTGTGTCGGCGCCCACCCGGCGCCACTCTCGCACCATACCCGCACTATCATCTGAAAACATTTACCCGTACTGTATTACCTGTAGCACCTGTGTGTGTTGTAGCTTTTTTGTAAAAATTTGTTCAGCACATTACGTATTAAGTAATCCTACTAAATAATTTAAACGCGAAAGTTTGTAAGAACGTTACCTACTCGTACGTTATCGATGTTTGCATGTTTGTTACTTTTTCACGCAAAAACAGCTCAACGGATTTACATGAAATTTGGAATAAAGGTTGTTCATGGTCTGGATTAACACATAGGCTACTTTTTATCCCGGAAAACGCGGATGAAACCGTGGGGCGCAGCTAGTATATACAAATTAGATTTAAAAGAAAAGCTCACAAAGAGAAATTGTTCAGGGTACAGAAACAGTACAAGCAGAATAATACAGAAATAGGTACCGCGAAAATCACAAACCTATAAATTATTCTCCCATGGAATTGAACCACATAGCATCAATGTTAGGCTTGTATAATATGTATGAAGGTTGGCCTTTCAAAAGCTCTCCCTATGAATAATAAGAGCGCTATTATTTCTCTAATTGTAGACTTACGCCAGTATTGTTCGAATGATGCTATTGTTTGTATCTACTACGTAACTAACCTTTAATATTCTGTCAGCGCAACACACAATTTCTATAGATACATACACAAAACATGTCTCTATGACTATATCTATGTCTACACCATCGATGTCTCTAGGATAATCAAAGCTATGAAAACTGACGTGGTTTTAACATGTTTTTTTAAATTTCTGTGTTAATTATCACAAGAATTAATCATGAATCATGAAAACATGACACTTTATAGATTTGTGTGCTTCAGTCTAAAACGATTTCACCGTGTTTTCGTATTATTTACTCAGCGATCCCATAAAATTAAACTCGTGTACAGCAGACTCAATTGCTTAATAAAAGGACAAAACCTCCAGTAATCCTTTGTGAACGTAAAATTCCCCAAATATATGAACAAAAAAGCCTATCAGTATGAATTAGTAGGTAAGCACAAAATAAACAGCGAGCATAAAATTTACCTTTGCATTGTTCAGAATTTTCCATAACAGTGCTTTCCACCCATTCATGAAAAGGGCATTATGAAAATGGTAACACAATCAAAGGTGCGAGTAAATAAAATGAACAAAAAATTTACATTCATCATAAAAGGTGACCCTTCCTATGCTGAGGCTTGAAATAAGTTCAACCTTTATTTTTTACGCGATTTGCAAAAGGCGTATCCATGAGAACTACAGTGAAGGGGAGATTACATGGGGCTGTAGGTCATAATTAGCGTTGTATTTTTTATGGCAATACTGCAGACATAAGGTTTTTACTAGCCTGTTTAATGAAGATACTTATTTAAATTGCGTTGTTATATTTTAATTTTATGATGTCGAATATAAAAATATTATTTGTAACACGGTTCTTTTATATCACTCGCTGCGCCCCGCGGTTTCACGTTTCAAGACCCTTTATTGTCAACGAGGAAAATTACAAACAACGCACTTTAAAACTATATAACTATGTAGTGTAACAACTGACAGCCTTATCGCTAAGAGCGATCTCTTCCAGGCTTTCCTTGTAATATTGTAAGTGCCTATTAGGAAAAGGGATACTATTAACTTATCCATTACGGGTCACTGGTATTTGATGTTAAAGCTGCACTAAATGAAATTTTATTAGACCTGTACTTAAATAGGTATTAGAGTTTATTGCAAACTACTTACCAAGCTTCTAAGAAGGCTATAATACACCTGCGTATAGTTTTTGTTGCAGCTATTTAAATAAGGTCGATTTTTTTTCTAACGTAAACAATGTATAAGTATATCTTGTACTAGGTGCGCCCCGCGGTTTCACCCGTATTTTCTAGGATGGAAAGTAGCATAATACCAAATTTCATCCAAATTAGTTCAGCCATTTTTACGTGGTTACGAAACAAACATACAAACTTTGACTGTTATAATATTAGTAGTAGGATAATTTAAAAGGTGCAACTGTTCAAGTATTTCATCCAATTATAATCAGAGGTTTTACGCCTGTTTTTTATATTCATTGCAGTTTTCGATGTCATAAATATTTCAGAGAATTTTAAATAAGTCAGTGAGATTAATTTGCAATACGAGTATGTTTGTGTTTTTTTAAATAAAATCTGCATGATGGTCTGATTTTACAGATTTATTACTTTCTTGTAAATTGAACATTAATTTAAATTTCATTGATGAAGACTGTGACAAATGCTCGGTTACTTCTCCTATCGTAGTTATCGAATCGAGTTGAACATATAACTAAAGTACTTCTAAACACTATCTTAATATATATAAATCTCGTGTCACAATGTTTGTCCTCAATGGACTCCTAAACCACTTAACCGATTAAATAAAATTCGCACACCATGTGCAGTTCGATCCAACTTGAGAGATAGGATAGTTTTAATCTCAAATTATAGTCGCAATTTTAATTTATTGCAAATTATATCTAAACTGATAATTTTTACTATAAATTGACAAGTTAGCATCAACATACTACGGTTGCTATAGTTACGCAATGCTTTTGACAGGACAACGTCTGTCGAGTCAGCTAGTGTTATAATATAATTCACAGGGGTAACTCATCTAAAAGGTCACCGAATGTGAACGAAACTACTTAGTCGTAGTAAACGACTTAATTCTTTTCGTGAGTATCCCCGTGTTAATTATAACAAAAAGTGTCAAAACCACGTTAGTTTCCATAGTATAAAATATAAACAGTTTTTTACTACTAGCTGAGGTCAAAAAACACTACATAACTCACTATAAAACTGGTCTCACTATACATACAATGTATAGGTAGGTGCCAATCGTATATCATCAGCGGACAAAAATGTAAGACAGCCTTGTAAGACCCTAAAAACCATGGTTGGTACTCGTTTAATGCCTCACTTCCTTTATTACGTTAGCCATAAGTCCGCCAGCTGCTTGCAGCAGATGCTTGCGCAATTTAATGGTAATCAAGCTTTGTTTCAAAAATGCTTCAAGGGAAAAGCTGTTGAGATGTGAAATCGAATCGCGATTTTGGTAATTCATATGATGAGCTCTTCTGGCTATCTAACAACTGAATAAGCCTCGTATTTGAATATAATGTGCTCACATGGTGGTTCAATAACTGATTTTCCCAATTTCTCACAATTTTCTGAAATAAAAACCAACTAACGCAAATCGCACTTTTTGAAATTATTCAGTAATACGAGTAGCACGAATAGGATTCCATTTGACCGTCGCGTCGTCTCGTCTGATGGTAAGCAACGATGCGGTCTACGATGGAGCACGCATGCCTAGAAGAAACCGATTCACTCGCGACTTGAAGACACCCAGATTATGTTACTTAGATAGAAATTACACCCACTCAGATTAAGTATAATAGCTCAGATATTTTTTAGACTTTATTGTTACTTAAGGGTCAATAAAGACTTCTACAAACTGGACACGTGTCAGCAGAGCATGAGTAACGCGTGTCAGTAACAGACTGGTGATCCATCTTAAGTGTTAGAAGTGCTAGAGTGTGGAATTATCTGCCTATTCCCCTATACAGGGTTATAAGAAAAGGGTATGCTAAGCCGAAAAGGGTTCATAGTACTCATCATTATGAACAACTTTTACTATGGGGCCAACCCAGACATAGCAAAAAAAAACAGGTGTCCCATAGAAAAATGTCAATGACACTCGACAAAATAGATAGATAGATAGATAGATAAACTCTTTAAAAATGTGTGGAAAAGCTTTTTTTCTCGAATTCTGGATTGGTCCCATAGTAAAACTGGTTTACAATGATGAGTAATTACTATGAGCCCTTTCCCTATTACCTTTATAATCTGAATCGGTTTAATATAAGCAAGCGTGGTCCATCCTACACTGAGAAAATTGTCCATCTAAATTCCGCTAAAAGAATGATGAATCCACCAAAAGTACGGAGCATACTGATATCACCAAAAATAAGATAATTAACACCGGTTTTTACGGTGACAACTATAGTAATAATGTGTGCTAATCATCGTACTTTTTGGTGATTTCAGTATGCTCCGTACTTTTGGTGAATTCATCGAAATTTTGATGGCCATTTTTGTCAGTGTAGACTGTAGACATTGATATGCTTACCATCTGGCGAGACAGCGGTCGAAGGCAAGCTTATCAAATTACAAGTATCAAATCCGATTACGATTACCAGAGTGCCTAGTGCGAGTAGTTTTCACTTTTTAATCGCGTTTACGTAAACTACAATTTATATGTTACTATACGTTGTCCTGTCAAAAGCCATTGCGTCAATTCTATGTCAAATGTCAAAAGTTACATTAAAAAAGTTTACATTGTCCAAAGCGCTAAACTTAAATTATGGTTTAAGTATTTTTAAATTTTCTAATTTTTCATGTTTTTTTACTATAAATTGAGATGTGAGCTATCCTATGTCCTAAGTTAGATCGAACTGCACCCGGTGTGCAAATTTGATTGAAATCGGTTAAGTAGTTTAGGAGTCTATAGCGGACAAACAATGTGACACTAATTTATATTTATTAAGAAAATATAAACCGCGCCACCTAGTGTTCATCATTTGAACTACAACTAGTTATACAAACTGTGGTTTACGTTAACGCGATTAAATAGTGAAAAAAACTCGCACTAGGCACTCAGTAAATTTTTACAATCCACGCAACCCCGCGGAGTTCTGCGTTAAATCCGCACTCATATTTGGAGTGTAGTGATTCATACAGTTTCTTGTATTACAAATCTCGCGGGCCGCGTTCATTCTGTACTGTTCCTGTTCCTGACACGCCTTTAGTCAAAGACCTAACCTAATAGTGTAGACTAATAAGGGTACAAACAACAAGGTATTGAATTCAGTGCGTTTAGTCTTACCGGTATCATTTTTGGCGGACATGTGTGGTTATCCTCATTTCATTTTAGATCTGAAACAATAAACACAAGAATATTAGGTATCAGAAACTAATAGCTTATCTAATATATCACTAGAAAATAAAACTGATATTGTTAAACGAAAAATACTTTTAACACCACCATTATTTTATGATCTAACTTACCACCTGTTCTAGAGCTTTTGGAATTATAGAGGTACAAACTAAAGTTGTGAGAAAATATAATTAATATTTTACAACCCGGAATCTCCTACATACAGCCTATTGTTACAGCCTGCTACAAGGCAGGCGTTATCCCCAATATTGGCTGTCAAACAAAAGCATTTTGTAAAATTTGACGAGTCACGATACACGGTTCAAACATATTTTCACGAATATTGCAGACGAAGCATAAGCTAGTTATATAGCCACTTAAAATAATTACGTACCGTTAGTGAGTGAGTTACTCTGTGTCTCAATTTAGAGACCAAACTATCTTAGATGTGGGAAAACGGAAGAACTAAAATTGAATACAACAGGGTATTGTTTTTGTCTGGGGAAGAAAACAGTGGCTCCCTCACTCAGCTCTGCAGGTAAGTCGGTCGCGTTGTAGTTGGAGATAGCGTGGGTCGCAGCCTATTGTGTCCCCGACCTTAGCCTCTGTAACCGTATTAGAGTTAGCTCGTTTATTATGCACTAATCCTGAGACCGCGACCGCGCCTGTTTGCATGTCGCTTAAGTTTCTTTTAATTAAGCATCTACTGTCATTAACAGGATGACATGACTTGAAATAATTGTAAGTAGTTAACCTTTTTTTTAATTCTATGCCTTTTTATTTCTTGCTTGAAATGAGCAGCGAACTAAAGTTAAGTTAGTTCAAGAGGATCGTCCTAATTGTGCCATACAAAGAAAAGTAAAATAAATCCTATTATAGAAAAATATTATAGTCTACACAAAGACTTTAGAAAGCGTCGTTAGTGGCTTACTTGCGAACATTATCATCCTGGTTTTAGCATTTGAATTGTCTAATATTACAGCGCCTTATCTTTAAATAAACCTATTTATAGTCAACGTCTCTGCAAATGATATTTAAATGTAGAATAGTCTCATTCACAAGTGGGTTGTTTTACCACGAAGTATTCAAGGAACACTCTCGCAGCTAAATATTCATGCGAGCAAATCACAAATACAGCTGTAAAACGTCTCTTTTAGAGGTTAATACAATAGAGGTAAATTCAATATACGAGTATGTGATGTAAATGCAGCAATGTTTGTGTCGAAAAGCTTCAAACCAAACGCAAGGCAACAATTAATTTTTACCTGAATCAAAGTCACGTATTACATGTGAATTTTGATTCTGTTTGAAGTAGGTAATTACTTTCTTGGTTTTTAATACTGAAAGAATTATTTAGATAGGTAAGAATCTTGACTTCAAATTACATATAACATTTATAGGACAAAAATAATCTCCAACCGCTTCATTCAAAAGTATATATATTTCTAATCCAGGCCAGTTGTGTTCGATTTGACATGAAAGATGAGCTACTTATCTACATCTAAGAAATCTTGTTATAAACTGTGTGATATAAATATGTTTTATTCCATAGCCATCTGGTGGTAAGTGATCACCGTAATACTGCCGTAGAAAGCTCGTCAGTTTACACATTAATTTTTATCACTGAAATACGCTAAGTATATATAACGTAGAAAACTATTTTCACATCGCACTAAATAACCTAGAAATAACAGGCAATGGTTCTTAAGTTCAAGGGCCAGAATAACAAACCGTTTTCAAACGTCTTCCTACATTCAAACTCCTCGGAACAGTGTCATATCAAACAGTTTCATAATAATAGATGCTTCAGCATGCGCTAGCGTGTGGGAGTGACACAAACATGTTATTAAGATTTCAACTGGAAGACACAGCGGGCCGACAGAGAGCATTGTGACTTGAAGTACACGTAATGTGTACTCGTATTTACGGAATATGAAGTTCAGAATACATAGCTGTGGAGGTAGGGAGGGACTAACTTAACTATAACTATGAGTGTGACATAGGTGGTTGTGATTAACATGGGAATACTCACGTAAAAAAAAACGATGACTATAGTCACCGCGATACCAACTGAGTCGTGCGCCCATAAATCACTTCTCTATGTCTATCTCGCTCGCACTTGTGGGTCTTATGGAGCCGCATAATGATGTGCGTAAGATGGCCATAGGCGCATATCGATAAGAATAAAATCAGATAGAAACATAGTAGATAGTATTGTGGCCCTGAAAAGTTTAAACGTT
Source organism: Alcis repandata (assembly GCA_949125135.1). Classification (NCBI taxonomy): domain Eukaryota; kingdom Metazoa; phylum Arthropoda; class Insecta; order Lepidoptera; family Geometridae; genus Alcis; species Alcis repandata. The sequence continues at coordinate 5,338,719 of OX421235.1, read as the reverse complement.
TATGGCCCTACGACTCAGTTGGTAACGCGGTGACTATAGTAGTAGTGCGGCTAATAGTCGTTTTTACGTGAGTATTCCCGTGTTAATTATAACAAAATGTGTTAAAACCACGTTAGTTTCCATAATATGAGTGCGACGCTATAAAAACCTATGTAGGTACCTACCTACAAAACGAGCTTTTACGAAAATATAGGTAGGTTATCTGTGATTTTTGTACTGTTATAATTTTATCCTTTCTTGCACTTAGGTGGTCATTCGATAAACCCACAAATCTATCTTTATTATCTGAGTGTAAGTATTTAAATAATATTAACGTCCTCAAAGGTTTTGGTGTAATTCGTCATCACTGTGTGTGTATATAGGTGCTTTTTACTTTTTCGCTTTTAAACAAAACCTATGTGTGTCAGAACAAAACTGTTTAACACCAAGCACGCAGCTTGTGGGTTCATCTTGTCACTTCCAGCAGATTATAACCACGTTCGCTTCGTTTTCTCTTGTTTTTTGTTCTAGTTGTCGGATTCCGGACACTTTCGAGAGGAATTCTAAGCACAGAGAAGGTAGGTAATGCCATGCACTATTTGCAGTCAAAGCATAATGGTATTCACGTAAATAACATTTTGAAAACGCGGTAAAGTGAGAAATGACGCGCCAACCGGCGGTTAACAGACGTGACGGTGACGATACAAATTGCGTTCAGCGTGTAGATGGAGAGCTACTGGTTAAGATTCTTACTGAACAAACATAAATAAAAATTCCGTTTGCGCATTTTATGTGGAGAAATTACAAGTTTGAAAACATTGGGTTATAGCTTATATAGGCATTTCAGAATTTCAAATCCTAAATTACAGGTAAATGATCCTATACGGCATTGTTTTGCATTTTACTCTATATTCACAGATCAACTGGCACTCGTTAAACTCACCACGATGGTTTTACCCATAATCTTACAGGAACCGTACATTTGACGTACAATCCAACCCTTTTTCACACATTAAACATTCCTAATGTATTATAAGATGAGAGTCATTAGTAATCATAACAGTCAGTATCTCCCATACTATTCCGTTCAGCATCTGAATGGCAAAGACGTTTGGAATTTCTGACGGCCAATTTGTCTTTTGCTACGGCTGTGACGCGGCGCGGCGCGAACTGCGCACAATAACTTGAATAAACAACCGATGAAAGAGCGAACAGGCTTCGGTACTGAATGTAAGCGCACATCACCATGACTCACGTGTTTCATTTATAATCTGTATGATAAAGTTCCAAGAAAAATATTTCTTTGGTGTGCATAATTTGAAAGAAGATCGTGGGTTTCAATGATTGCCTGCAGTTAACATTTTGAGTTATAAATGTGGACCTCAGATATGCACAAACGGTCCTTCATCGGTTAAATTCTCAGTCCAATTATTGAAGTGCTTAATATCGCAGAATGTTGGTTTAAATCTAAACAATAAGCTTTAACTTTCCATAAAGAAAAACATCCGGATGAAACCACAGTATGGTGGGCACTTTGTAGTATTAGCTATCTGTATTGCTTATAGACGACATTTGAGAGCTAATTTCTAATCTATATGTTGTGTTTGTCAGCGCTATCACTTCGCATCAGCTATATTTGAAATCGATAATTAATTTACCACCTGAGGAAACCTATGTCCAAAGTGGATTGTTGTAGGCTGAAGATAATAAATTAAATACCTTTAGCCCCTTTATATCTTGTAGGTAGTATCCCACGATAAATCAATACCAGCAGAGTCATCGTCCGAATACCGAGTCGGAATTCCCGGCAAGCTCTGTAAATCTATTTCGAGGAAGCGCGCTGTTGCCGACGGCTCTTTATTAGCGAGATGCCCACGGGAATGACAAAATCACTGACACGGAAGGGACAAATTGGTGGTCGGTGGTTTCTCGAATGCTTATGGGAGGCTAGATAGTTGGGACGTGTAATTTGGGCGGCCCTCGCGCACCGAGCAGCCTGCGTGTAAATTCGAACAGGACATTTGCATGCGTTTAGTAGATTAGTTTAGTTCTATAGCTCCTACAAGACTGTAAACGACATTCTCGAATCCCCAGGCGGATCTAGGGTTGAACAGCTCATCCCTCTATCTCGGTTTGGACCTTTCGCCATCTAATGGATTTGTTCGTGATCTTGCATGATTGACAAAAATAAAGGCTCGACGTTATACCTATATAGGAACTTGAACTAGAACTTAGGTGCTTTTAACCAAGTTAAAAGATTATAGAGATCGGTTATGGTAGAAGAACAATATTGAATCACTCGATACTGTTCAATCAAGTCATGTCCATCTCCCATAGTCATTACCCAGCCTAAAATTAAGCAAAGCAAAGTCCACTAGAAAGCGCTGTCAAATTATAACTGTATCGTCATAAAACTAGAGTGACTGACTATCCTAATCCAAGCGAGGCAGAAGGTAGCTGGGGCGCTACCAATTTACATACAATGAAATAAACTAGTGCGTAGGTACAGGGTGGGTCGCGGGCGGGCGCCTGACTAACATTACCGATGTACCGTTCTTGCACACTTATTGCCGATATTTGGGCCACTAAAATTAAAGCTGCGCTCGAATTTGTCTCCATTGTTTTGTGATTGCGCGGCAGAATAGAAAATACTCTAGTCTCGCATTCTGGCTGAAGCGTTACGATTTATTGCATGATGAACAAGTAGGTACTGGAAATTGAATAGTAAAGTAAAACTGTTATTGATATTCTTGCCACGACTTAAAAGCTGAAGTTAAATTCTAGAGGATTGCGCATTTTGCACTAAAGATATATTCACGAAAACTGGATGATTACGGAAAATGCGTAATTACCCGTGGTGGCTTTGACTCTTATAACCCGTCTCTATGATAAATCAATCAGTTGTTTTGTGATTGAAAATTGTCATACTCGTAACATTATTTTTAAGTCTGCACGCTGCGCTTAGCAGCACTAGTATATATTTTATTATTTAGTTTGTAATTTCAATAAGCGAATAACTGTCTTATTCTTTTAAGATTAATAAATAATTCTTAAACCAAAAAAAAAAACAAAAACCGAGCTCAGAAATGTTTCATTAGCAGGAGAAAAAAATACTAAACACTATTTGATCAGAAATACATAAAAATTTAATGACTAACCAATCTTACTATATTGACTGATTTATTAAGACAAGCGTTGGACAGATCAAGTTTTTTTATAATATTCATTAAAGATACCAGATCAGTGAGCAGACCACCCTGACTTACTCCTTATTTCATAGGATAAGGATTACTGTCATATTTTAGCTACTTATAATAAGTAGTTGTTGATGTTGATGTTGAAGCCGCCTCATGATGTTTGTGGATTTTTAATTAGAGGTCGAGACTGTATTATTATTTATTATTTATTACTAGCTGTTCTCCCTGATTTTATCTACTATCAGGTACTGTAAATTTTAGTATAAAAAGTAGCCTGTGTAAAAATAAATTTCAATATTCAGCATATAAACAGCTCGAATACCAAATAATATTTCCCAAGGTTGATTCATGTTCATACATTTCAGCACTGAAACCAAACCATAACATATTTTGAGAAAGATCTCATTACATAGTTTTTGTTGCTTTTATACCATTTACTAATTTTCATACTTTATTTAGGTAAGTTTCATGAAAACTAGAGCAAATTTTGAAAACTTCATTCATTCCGTTTCAGAGCAGCAGCCACATGAAAAACTCGCCAGCTGCAAAAGCTCGCCTGTAAAATAGAGCCACGTAGAATGAGGTCCTTAATAAGCTCCAATTACGGAAGGATAGACATACTACGTACGTACTAAAAACGCGAATAAAATATTTTTCGAGCTCACGATCGCAACCTGAAACTCCAATTGGCACTGCAGTCTCCAGTACAGTGTTACTTAGTTCGTGATCGGATGCCAAGGATAATTGGTGGAGCATCAGTCCTTATGGCCAGGGTAGGGTACTTACGACCAATCATGCTGTCAATCCGTCTATGGATCCGACGCCTGCCCGTGGGAAGTACTCCAAATATGGTAATCGTATCAGTTTTAACACTACTTTTTGTAAGGAGAAAGAAATGTCTTGACTTGACATTTTCAGGACAAATACTTCAAGTATTCAAATGGTTTATTATGTATATACTAGATATGGTGCCAGAGTTCACCACAATGTTCCATCTCAACTGAGTTACGTTACTTAACTTAATTTAGTCACTTGCTAGACTTTCGCTGTATGTTCATTCAGCGTTCTATTGTTCTGTTATATCAGAGTAAGTACAACGAGACTCTTTGTTTATATATTTATTTTATATGAATAAAATTATCTCTACGAGTGACAGAGTGAAAGTGACAAATGTGCCACTATTAAATAGAACATCTCAATGTACCGGTGCCATCTCTAGCACTTAAAATATAATAGCTATATTCAAATGTGGGTTACCTAGTTTTGTTAGTAGAGGCCTAGAGCGAAACATCTCAGTATTATAATCTTGTGACATTCAAACAACTATTATGGATCCGCTCCCCATTGTGAGCCCAACTACAATGTGAGCTTGCAGAGCTTGCTACAATGCAGAGTCGAATTAAAGATACACCTTTTCTTTTTTAATGACTAAATGCTGTTGGCCACTGAGGCCTCTACAGCATACCGGGTGGGTGGCGAGCGCAGATGGCGCTGGGCCTTAAGTTTTAGGGGGCGACTAGGGCAAGGGCACCTAGAAGGTACTTTAAGGAGCCACCATTATGTTTTTGAAGAAAACTGATAGCCTCCCGTTTAAAAACTTTAGTTTATCGTAACATTATTTAGTTATATCATATGACCAACTCTACAGATAAAGAAGTTTTAAATATAGGAGCTACGCACGTAAGATTGAGACCAATACTCCAACTATGTTTTCTTGATTCGTCTTTCGGCTGTTGTCGGAGTATCCGACTCAACCTGAGGTGTGTGGTTCCGTGAATTTATAACAAAATGTGTCAAAACTACGTTTGTTTTCATAGTAAATCTCTACAAATATACAAAGTCAATAAGTAATAATAATAATTTATAATAATTTATTTATTTCCACAAACAAGGTACAAAATTACAGAAGTGTTATTACAATGAATTTGGCTTAAGGTAATGATGTGCCGTTGGACCCCAAACTAGGCAGAGCCTGTATCTTGGGCGCAAAAGTAAGTCCTTATTGCGCTTTAATACAAGTCAAACAAATGAGTTAATTCACATCACAAGAGACAAAGATCCATCTAAATTTTAAGGTGTTAATTAAAATCAAGGCCAGAACAGAAACAAGTCTATTTGAACGCTACATTATCAGATAATCTCGTTCAGGATCGAGAATTCGCGATCTCTGCGTGACCAAATTGCGTTAACTTTAAATTTATTTTTTGTAAAAAACAAGTAGGTAAAGGTGGGTTCCCAACGAATCACATCAAATGAGACACACGGTTACTCGTTGGTAATTGAAATTAATAAAAAATATGACATAGGTGGTAAACAAGCAAACGAGCCGCCTGATAGTAAGCGATTACCGTTGCCTACGCATACCTAACTGTGACACCGACCGTGTCACGGAGGCGTAAGTTACCGACCTTTACTAAGATTCCATTAACAGCCCCTTAAAACTTATTTAGGTTAAAACGCCTTCCGAACTTGGTTGATGTACGTTTGTCTTTAGGTTTTCTGTAAATTCCTATCATTCCTAATCTATTCGTATATAGGTTTATTATTAATCGACGACAAAGAGTTACGTACCTATTATTTGTAGATATGTTTTGATGAACTCAAACAAAAGCTAAGAAAGGCATCATCATCATCATCTACAGCCTTCTCTCTCCCACTGCTGGGTATACGTATAGGTCATTCTCTCGTAATGCAATCTGCCTCAAATAATTTAATTAAATTTACATGGTTGCTGTATTCTTTTGTGGCTTACACAATGTAGAGAAGACATTACACGGAGGCTTATAATCATAGTCATTTTGAGTCCGTAAAGCTCATAACGACTTAATGACATGAAATTGCAATACTAGCATAAATGTGTTTACCTTTGCATTGTTTTAATAATGTTCTACATGTCCGAGTTTTAAGTTTCGACAGTTAACTTAATGTCAGAAAAGTTACGTTTTGTTATTGGTGGCCGTTTTATTGAAGTTTGGCCGTGTTTGTATTTTGTAATTTAAGATTTTAATGTAACGCTTTGGCCGTAAAGTTACTTGTGATTTCGATGTACCTATTTCTATAAGTAGATATGTATTAAAAGTTATGTTAAGTTATGTTGTTTCGGCAGGTACAATTTCGGATGCGCAAATTGTTTCCATAGAACATGTCAGAAGAGTAGGTACGTAGTTACTTATCGCTAATTGAGGAAATAACCAAAGCCCCGCCCAAGGCCATTATATCGACAAATGAAGGCAAAAACTAGGAGTTCAAGGCACTCCGTATGACTAACATTGTGAGAAAATCAAGAACAAAGAGGTTTCAAAAATCATCAGATAACTGAAACTCAACCGAAATAACACGGCGTCCGTGTGGCGGCCATTATTTGCAATTTCCACGAGCTTGATTTCCTTACAAAAACTCATTATTTACTCCATAGCGGCGGCGACCGCTTCTCGGTACCTATCGATTACTCTCGAGGCCTCAACGCCATGATTGTTCGGAATCCTTGAATGGAACACAAAAACTCACATTATTAATTTTATTGTATTCGAAACGAGATGTCGCCTTGAAAACAAGATCATTACACACACCATGACCACTTAAAAAAGGTCCCCCGCGGAGCCTAAGGACACGACGTGTGTACTAAACGTCCAATATTGGAGAAGTCGAGAAAGGTCAAGCTAAATTGGTGGCGCTACCCGAACTTCACTCTCCCACAAACCTATTGTGGAAACCGGTTACAAAGAATCCGCCTTGCGTCATTTAGCCACGTGTAAACATTTTAATTGATGATATGCGGAAGACAAAAAAACTACCACGATAGCAATCGGTATTTTGATACTGGTTTATATCTATTCATAGATCGAAAGCCTCTATTCGAAGCGTAAAAACGACTCCAACCGTGCGTAGTCGAGAAGTGAACGGAAAAAATTGGGCAGCTTTTATGAAAAATCGAAAAGAAACCAAACGCGTAGGCAATTTGTCCACAATTATAGGATTGGAGCATCAAATAAATTGGGAAAAATGGCCGCGAAGCCTCCGAGGATACAAATTCTCCTAGTCACGTCACGCACAACATAATTATTATATCCAACCTTCAGGAAAGCTTTTTCAGCACTATTCCTGAGGACCGTATCGCATATAAATGACTGGTATTTAGGATTACTTATAACACAAACATTGCGGTATAATGCTTAAATAATTTAAGACTTTTGTTTTGCTCTAGCCTCGCATTACATGAAGTTTATTATAATGATACAGTCAGTGGGTAAGATTAACTGCGGTTGATATAATGCGTCTCGCTTACTCAGCGGAAAAAACAATAAATTGCTAGCGAAATTGCCGTAAAATGCTCGGTAGCTAGCTATCACAGTTTTGTTACAAATTATAATCGCGCCAGAGCATGATGTATAGAGGCCGCTAACTAGTTCTGCCTGCACTGTATTCTGTGGCCAGTAACATTAAGTTCAACCTGACAAGAAATAGATTTTAAGTGTCCTGCTGCTATTTAATTAATTATCACGTCTCACTTATCTCACAAACTACAGTTTGTTTATTTACAAAGACCATGAAACCAGTTGACAGATTCTATTTATTTCCCTCTCACGAAAATAGTACTCTTAGGAAAGTATAACCTAGCGTCTATGATTAGCTAATCCTAGTGTGACATTTGGTGCCATCCAATCGTATAGTGTAAGTTAGTGTCATGTAAGCTCTATGCTCGTTGCTCTGAATAATTAGATATTAAAAAAACGATGCCCAGAAATTACGCCACAAACATTGCCCTTCATTCCACAACACATTTCGTCCCGCGACCGACGTAGTGAGTTTTATTTATCTGCATACACCAGGGCTATTTATTTACTACATTCTTCACGGACAGTTTTACATCTTTGGATTGCTTATAACATACTATACTAGTAATAATAGAGTAGTATCCGAAGAATGTTGGAAAGTGACTATTAATAAAAAGGCTTTCGCGGAGATTTACCATAATTTAGCCATCAATTATGGACAAGCCTTTAACTGCGTTCAGGACAGGCTATAAAAATCATCCTACGAGAATACTCCTCACACTATAGATACCTACCTTTTTATTGTAATGTTTGTTTGGTTGTAACTAACCACAACCAAACATTCACGCAACAGCGTAAATGTTACCAATGAATAATTTTGTTATTTACACTTAAAAAAATCGAATACAAATCTAGAGCAGGTTCGAAAGAAAATCAAAAGTGAACTCTGAAATAAATAAAAAATAATTTTAATCATCTGTAGAGTTACGAAATTCAAAAGAAACTTTATTTTATCAAATAGGTATGTCATAACTTTTTCAAATAGAGAAAACATCTCGATGGCAATTGGCCCTAATTTATACAAGCGTTAACTTTGGACGGATCCGCGGGACATAAGTAGATTTTCGATAATATAGGCACAACATTTTAAGCCATAAAATTCAACATAGTAAAAGATGTTTATCGTAATTTATCGTTATATTTTGACATAGAGGTAATGTACCTTCTATCGGTTGTCGAGATCTTCATCTGAACAGATTGTTGCAACAAAGTTCCTTTTGCTATATAGAGTTAGAGACATCCTAGATTCGGCACAAAATGGTGAGTAATTCACGTCACGTAAAAAAATATAAAATTATAATAAAAAGAAAATGATCGCTTTATTTCTTAATTAAGTCAGTATTTTAAATTAACATCAAGAAAAATCAGAGAAATGAATAGATTAATTTAAAGAACAATAAATTATGGCCAGCATGCAGCTTCAACCCACAACGCCCATCAAGCGACATCGAACTTTCCGATCGGTAGGCGTGAATCGAAACACACATCGAGTCGTTATCATGATCGATAGTAGTCAGTCGACTTGTAGGAAGGCAGTACAATCGATTAGTGCTACATAATCAAACGATCAGTACTCTCCTTGCTAATGGACGGGGTATGGACAAGGTATGACATAAGGTAGTACGAGTCAATAAACCGGTGCTTCAGCAGTAGGAACTTTGATCTGGTAGCATTGTAGGATTACCTGGAACCTGCGTTTCTATTTTGATCTGCTTAGTTCTTATCTTAGTCTGGTTGCTAATGACAGTGACATTAATACCGCCACACTCTTGAAGTTACCATAGTATGGTCTTATTATGATTGATGTCTATTTATAGGCATCAGGCTCACAACATCTTGTTTGTTTTGTCATAGATTTTTAATAATGGCGGGACTGCAACTTTGACGTTAAGCTAGTTATAAGTATAGATCCAATTAGAAAACCAGTTATGGACACGTTGTAACAGCAATATTAGTGATTAGTTTTTACAGGAACTGAGAGCTATCGAAGCTTATACCGTCTACGCCTAGGTAGTCTAAAATTCTGACATTGATAAATGACTCATTAACGTGTGAGTTGACAAGGTTTAGGTTTAAGAACTTTATTATCACGAAGACAATTTAACGTCACTTATGTGATAACATGGATCAACAATAAAAAAAAATTATTGATATTGACAATCAGCGGAAAACAATATATTATAAATAGAGCGTGCTTTTGCACTAAAACCGTCAACCGGTATCATTGCAGACTTTACGACAGAAATGGTAATAATAGTAAAATCACCACCGAATCAAATCATGGCGAACACGAACACGCGAAATATTCGTACTGTCAACATCCTTGATTACTATTTGATTACACCATAAAACACCGATGATTTTCCGCAGTAACTCATTATGGAACTGTGGCAACGGTCACGCGTCTCGCAATGTTTAAAGCTCTACGCCTTCTATTATACACAGCAGTAATTTCATTTCAATATTTAGAACAATAAACGCGTAGCTAATCATAATTTATAATTGAAAATGTAATTAAACGACATGATTATATTGTGCGTAGCGACAAAAGGTGGAGCGACGACCTGCGAAAGATGACTGGTGGTAGAAGATTGGGCCTCATCGCGCTCTTTAAACTTTAGGGACTTAAAGGTAACTTCTTTAGTAGTGAACAAACATTAAATAGGCTGATGATGATGATAATCTTTTACATAGTACTATTGGAGTAACAAATGTAGCAAGAAATGGTAGAATTTCGAGTAACTGTGCTTCGTCACAATTTCTTGTCCGGAATGCCCTTGTTTTTTATAGGGAAGTAAAAACTCCGCTATTCCTATATTGTGTCTCATCCAGCGTCTATACTTGCGTGACGACCACGGATGCGTTCGAAGCGATTGTAAATCTGTCGACAACCAAATTACTGAGAGTTGTGCTGCAAAGCCTTAGAAGTCGTGAGTGTATGAAGCTTTCGTGAGCTATGCTGATAACTACACGTTCGACATTCGGCACAACAATACTCCGTGGGTACGAGTAGCAAGAAATATGTGGATAAAATATCTTAGTAAATCGAGTACGTACCTAACTTAATGCTGTTATTATAGCGAATGAAAAGTTTTATGTTATCATCTGAGTAATCTTTTAGTATCTACGAGTTTGGGTAAGGTCGTGTTCTAAGATTAAATTCTACTATCTTACTAACATTGTAAATCTGAAAGTTTGTATGTTTAGATATTTGTTACTCAATCACGCAAAAACGGCTGAATTGATTTGGATGAAATGTAGTATGAAGGTATTTTTTTTATATGTAGGTTACTTTTTATCCCAAAAAGCGAAAAAAAATGCAAACGCTAGTAAGTAAAATAAATAACGGCTTCACTCACACTCTAGGAGCTAGGATTCCCTGGGTGCCAATAACACACATGGGAATGACCCATTAACACCCGGACCCTACCAAATGTTTAAACATCTTGACCTTTCCTATGGTTATTGTATTTTAAAAAACCTTGCATGCTAAAAGAACCTTCTATAAATCAATATCGGCAGTTTGTTAAACGGTTTCCTAAATTAGTGACGGTTAGAAGGCAAACTACTGACGAGCGAAGGCGTTTGACTAGACTCGAGTTAGAACTAATATGCAGAACTTTGTACTTAATGGTTCGATAACTTTAACAAGTTATAAAGGAAGTGGGCGTTCTAGCACACGAATATCAAGTAGGTTTTCTTGTGAAAATATCGAACGGTTTTATTAGTAAACTATATCAATATCTGCGCAAGTTAATTAATATTGTCTCAAGCAATACTGCGAGTATGAATTTTATTAAGAGCAATAATGGGCAATATGAGCAATAATGGGCAAGTTTGGAATCAAATATCAAACCTACTTAAAACTTAATTTATTCGAAACTTAATTTACTATTATATTGCCCTACCTAATGAATCTTTTTGTTGGTAACAAGATTAAATAGCTGCATATCTATTTAAATTAATTTACGAAACAATTTTACGCAACAATGGACCTAATAAAAGCCGATTTCACACATCTCAATAAAATTAGACGTGAGCTACAATTATATAACTCTTGCAACAGCCTTAAAATAATTAAGACATTCGTAACAATAAGTTCACAGTTCACACGTTTTCTTTAATTAATGCGTAGTGCTAACGGTCAATTCTTAGAACTGAGCGAATGGGTCATAAATTTTACTGAATGGAAAATGCGTGTACGGTATCTTAGACCTGACAAGCTATTCTGTTAGCGAAGGCATGCTGGGGTATGCTATGAAGCACTTTCTCTTGGAGAAATGGAAACGATCCTGGACGAGCGAGATTCTAGTGCATTGTTTAATATAGGTATAGTAAGTTTATCATGATGTGGCGCCGCGTCGACTTTCGATGTCGTATTGACTGAAGAAAGTGATGTAATGTAATACTATCAGCTTGGGGAGTGATACTCCGCTTCCTATTGTTACGAAATAATGATAACTACAGTATAAATTTTGTAATTAAATATAAATGTTACTTACAGTTAAAATAAGACTTGTGTTTTTTACAAATGAAGATTAAGTATATCAATTAGTTCCACTAAAAATATTGCTATCAGCAAACGCCGCCAATCAATCATTAATAGTGTCTTCATTGATTTCCTTTTGGAATAGAAAATAGGTATACCTAACTTAATCTAAAATATCTTTAAATACCAACAGAATGGTCATGCTAAAAGCGCCTTCAGATCTTTCCAAACTCGTCCGTCCTGGCCAGTAGCTGGCCAAAGCCTGTAAATGAGTGACTGCATCCTTGACAGTTTCCATTACTCATCCCCACATCTCACGTAAAACACGACCAGCTTAACATGAACCATTATTCCTATTCAGCTGTGTGGAAGGTAGGTGTCATCGAAGGCTTTACGTCGTGGTCATTCAAAGAACAATAGCTGATCTCTCTCCATTTCAGATGTCACGGTTTCCAGTATTTCAATTAGTCAACTGCCAGGCTCGTATTAATGGCGTTTTACGCGTAAATGGAAAAATGTTTTCTGTTTTACTAACTAGTCCGAAATTACGCATGTTACGAGTACGTAATAGTTTTTCGAATGAAGTTTAAAATCTTTCGATGCCTTTAACACCCGTACATATTATGCCGGTGAACGTCAGAAAATGCTTTCTATGTCTATACATATTGCCATACTATAGAAAAGTGCTTAATCAATAAAATAGAGCTTATAATAGAACATTATTAATGGCACAAAGAACCTGTCATAGCTTTTGTAGAAAAAATAGGGCCTTGAAATCAATGCCCAACATCCGAGTGCATACTTACAATTTTTTACCCGCTCCAAACGTGACTTGTCAACTCGAGCAAAAAGTTATAATAACTGCAAGTGAGGCCTTCGGATTGGATTCGGTATCGTTTACAAACCAACTGCTATCGGATTACCTCGGTTGCGGTTTGGACCAGATACGCGGGTAAATCGTGTGGTGTGTGTGACGGACAATGACGAGCCGATGCGATGTGCGGAAAGTTTGTTTTTTATTTGACTTCAGAAGAACTGCAAATGAGTTGCGGGGTAAAGTAAGCATGTCAATATGTAAATATACCTTAAGACTGACTAACTGACTGGTGACTATGACTATTCCTAAGTGACCTTCTACAGCCTAAGCTGTTGGACAGATTTTGGATTGCGAATTGTCGGTTGGATTAGTCTTTGTTTCTAGGCTAAATTTTGCTGTCATGTTTTATATAAAGCTTTTTTTTATAAGGAAGCGTTAATACATAAATTGTTATTGCATTATATCATAACAGTAGCACACTACCGGCTCAATAGAGCAGTAATTGCAACAGACGATGCGGACAGTCTTCAGGATGAGTGACCGCGAGTACCATTTACGATCACTACCGTGGTTAAACGACCTTAATTGAAATATAATATTACAACACATGAGAATTTAACACCAATATGTTTAGTAAAAAAGTTACCTACAGTTATTTTGGCTTCGCGTTTGCGAAATCTTAATATATATAAATCTCGTGTGACAATGTTTGTCCTCAATGGACTCCTAAACCACTTAACCGATTATAATAAAATTCGCACACCATGTGCAGTTCGATCCAACTTGAGAGATAGGATAGTTTAAATCTCAAATTATAGTCGCAATTTTAATTTATTGCAAATTATTTATATACTGATAATCTATATATATAAAAGAAAGTCGTGTTAGTTACACTACTTATAACTCAAGAACGGCTTTACCGATATGGCTGAAAATTGGTGAGGAGGTAGCTTAGAGCCAGGAGACGGACATAGGATACTATTTATTCCTATTATACTATTTATTCCTATTATACTATTTATTTCTATTAAATAAATTCGATAGAATTCAAGTGTGAATTGACATAAAACATCAGTCACTATAAAACGAGGTATAACAAAAAAGAATCAGACTTGGAATAACAAAACGACTTATTATACTCTTTGCGCAAATGACAGCTATGTAATGGACGTATGGATGACAATTTGATTTAACAATTTAACAGCTAAACAGATTTTGACGAAATTTGGTATGAAGGTAGCTTAAGCCCTAGGTAATATGTAGATTACTTTTTACCCCAGAAAATTGAACGGCTTTCCGCTATTCTTGCAGGACAGCGGGTGAAACCGCGGGGCTCAGCTAGTTTTTACTATAAATTGACAAGTTAGCATCAACATACTACGGTTGCTATAGTTACGCAATGGCTTTTGACAGGACAACGTCTGTCGAGTCAGCTAGTATCTTTATATAATGTTCCGAATTAAGTACTTTAACTTAACGGTAAGTAAAAGGAAAACGGTTAAGTATCTACCGTCATAGAAAATGGGAAAACAGTACCTAGACACACGACAGTTAACTTTAAAGTTGAACGTCAAGCTTATTCCATTTCCGCTCAGATTCTGTTTAAATTTCATGACTTGGTGAAGCTAAAGTTTGAACCAACCAATTTAATGTTTGTCACAAGCGTTCGATACAAGTATGAGGTCCCAATTCAAAGCATCGAAACTTTGAACGTTTGTTTGTGACATCGTCGACTTATGCAACCTAACCTCAGTCTATGAAATTATCGATTCAAAACTTTATTGCTTGAAGCATAAAGTTTGATATCTAATAACAAGGGAATCTCAAGATTGAGGTATTATTTGGTTAGGAAAACCGAATATGTTGCTAAACTCGACGAAGAGAACAGCAAGTTGTTTCGGAACTTGTTAGTAGCAAGTTTACTTCGAATGGCGGTCTTCGAAACTTCCTTTAACTTCTTTGTCTGTGGGGCTAGCACAACTTTGACGTAAAAATACGTAGCGAGTTTTCGATAGAAAAGTGTACGCCATTTACGACTGTCAAGTATGCTTCTGACGGGTGTAAATGGCGTACACTTTTCTATCGAATACTCGCTACGTATTTTTACGTCAAAGTTGTGCTAGGCCCACTGGTTTCTCTTTTCATGACGAAACCGCGAGTCTGACTGTAACTTTTGTACTTAAGAGTTTTAATTTAAGAAATCTTTTTTATGACATTATACCTCTCAATGGCGAAAATCAGGTAAAACATTTCAAGTACTAATTCAGTGCATATATAGGTACATACTTATACTTACATCTTCTTCTCTTATATTGAAAAATGAATCGCTGTTCGTTTATCTGGCTAAAACTCGAGAATGGTTAGACCGATTTCGCTAATTTTGATCTTGTTGTGGAAGTTCAGGAAAGGTTTAAACGTAAAAAAATAATAATCAGCAGGTGAAACCGCCGGGTGCAGCAAGTATAAGTTTTATTTTTATCCTAGGTCTGAGCCTACGAAATATTTCAACTAGCTTCACTTATTTTAAATTTCTGGCGCTGCTTTCGTACTACGTTATTACATTGTAAAGAGAGTTTGTGTCACCAGCGCTACCAAAAACTCATAATGATTTATTATTAGTTCTGGGACCGAAATCGTAACTGGATAAGGCCCTGCCTACTTTAAAGCTGCAGTTACACCATTAAAATATAAAATACTGGGTAAATAAAACGTATCAAAGCTATTAAGCTAATTGTTATATTACGAGTACATCTTCTTAATATATATAAATTACCTACGTGTCACGTTGTTTGTCCGCTATAGACTCATAAACTACTTAACCGATTTCAATCAAATTTGCACACCGTGTGCAGTTCGATCTAACTTAGGAGATAGGATAGCTCACATCTCAATTTATAGTAAAAAACATGAAAAATTAGAAAATTTAAAAATACTTAAACCATAATTTAACTTTAGCGCTTTGGACAATGTAAACTTTTTTAATATAACTTTTGACATTTGACATAGAATTGACGCAATGGCTTTTTTTACCAATTCGAATTAAATAGTCATCGAGACAGGACAACGTCTGTCGAGTCAGCTAGTTATTAACTTTATTGAAAATCGAAATGTACTCGTATTACGTATTATCTCTCAACAAAATTGAATAGATTATTTATCTCGAAAACCTCTTTACCCAGTCTTTTTTTTATCTGCACTCTTGGAAAAACAAATCAAAGATGGCTCAACATAAATGACCTCAATTTTTTTTAATTCTTGTATAGCATGCCACAACCCTTTACGATTTATCAGTGTAACCGTAGGCTTACACACGTAGTGATACGCAGATACGGCGGGCTTTGTCACGGCAGACGTTTTGTCTCTGCGCACATCCTGAACGGGACGAGTCACCGACCTGCGATGAAAAGCCGATTTCTAACAGCTCTTTTGTGAATGACGTGAATACAGTCGGCTCTCGTACTATGCTTATCGAGTGCCGAGCACCGGTCAGTACAGAGCTTTAGGACTTATTTCGAAGCCGTAACTTCAAAAGTAAGCGAGTTAGTGCCCTTAGTGCTTACTTAGTGTGGACACAGTTTTCAGTTTAATAGCGCTAGAATACGTCGTAGAAGATATGTATCATTTATTTGCTTATTTTATTTCACCGGTAATAATGAGCTTATCTCTTCCGATATAAACTGCCATAACATCAACTCTGGTTCTTGGAAACTCACGTGAAAACTTAAATGAACCTTTTTTTATCTTTTTTAAAGATTTTTTTAAACATCAAATTATTTTCTTGCTCAGTGCAAAAAAAAAAGCAAAATGATGTTTTAAGAATCAGAAAAAAATATTTGTACATGTACGAGTAGAGTTCATCGTACAAGAAATCAAAACGTCCAACAACTTGTTATGAACCAAACCTCGACAAGCCAGCTGTTAATTACATTTGATAACACTCAAGCATTTTAACTGGCCACACTTAATATACGCACTCACATAAAAACAATAATAATCGGCGTACAAGCCATTACTTTAATCCACTATACGTAAAACCGACAGCGGCTATCGGCGAGTGATCATAGCGGACATTAAATTTAATTTTTACTGGTTTATGATAAAATAAAGCGCATTATGGAATGGTGAGATACGGTGAAGTGCCACTTATTTTAGTGAACTTACTTAGTTTAATGGACTCCACGGACTACGAATTGAGAAGTGATATTATGTTCTTGATGTGGTAATGAAAAGCGTGCCCTAATTGGTATTAAATTGTGTTCGAAATTGAAATTTATGTTAGGTGCGAGAAGTAATTTGTCTACTGTGAATTTCAATTATAACGTATGGCAGTACAAAGAGGTTACGTACATTATTAATTTTCTAAAGGGATGGTCCACTTAAATTACGTACAAGTTAACTTTTGTAATTATAAGCCTTTATGAGTTGGATAAATTTGACTAATAGATAATATACTTTACGAAAGACTTTTTAGGTTGACATAATACTCGTATATTCTTTACTCTAATGACTATAACGAAAACTAATGATTTATTTTACTACTATTACTGTACATTAAGCCGAAACGGTTTACGGTGAATCTTATGCTTGAGATTTTAATTTTGAGCAGCCAAAAAAAAACAAAGCGTCGACGTGATAAACCGTACAGATTGAACTCCAATAGGACAGAATAACTTCTGAAATGAGCAAGCTGATGATTTATTTTCACTCACTCCGCGTACAAAGCAGCTAACTGTTTCCATTGAAAACGATCAGTCTCAGTGAGACGAGCTGCCGGTTGCTAATCGAAACACATTCCTATTCTAGATCGAGTCACGTGGACGTAGGGCTTCTGATATGTCAATAGTTTAAATAAATAGAATAAAATAGCCTTAATTTCCTAAAACATAAAAAATAACAACAGTGAAAATAAAAAGATGATAAAAGTACAATAAAGTATAGATAATAGATTCATTATAATTAGTATAAGTTATCTAGGGCATCCAAATGTGGATTAAGGCCTCCTCTATGCCTTGCCATTCTTCCCGGTTTTGTGCTAGACGAGTCCAGGTAGTAAATATGTTTGTCATTGTTTGACCAGAATGATTTATTTCTATCTGACAAAAGCTCGCACCGGAAGCTAAAGTTACATATATCCCCGGTAGCCCTACGCAAGTTTGTGATGCACATTAGCAAACCATTAACCTTATATAGCGCATTTAATGCATTCACTGGTCTGATATCTTCTCAATGGAAATTTATATCTGCACAGGAAATGTGAGCCACGAGGAAACGCCTCCGCGAGACCTCAATTTCACTAGAACAGATCATTCACACGATGTCGTAGTGTGATGTTGAGACGCTGGATATAGAAAAAAGGTTTTTACGAATAAGTTTGCGTTTGACCACCAACTTTTTACTTTGTATTCCAATTTTTATTATATGTGTTTGTTGCCATACTGCGAAAAAAATAGTCTTAAAATTAGATAAAGTTCCAAGTTTAGAGTAGACCCATAAAAGACATGCAACATTTGATATCGTAGTGGCATATCTTTTATCGTACATTACAAATATGCTAGGAATAAAAAAGCATTGTAATTGATCTACTTACAAATTAAAAGTCTAGTCTATAAAGTCTAGTTCCCAAAATACCTATTTTCACTGACCAACATCTAATAACATTAACTTGAACAAAATATTACAGAGCACCAGTCACGAGTAAAGTACCGACGACGGCACTTCGTTAAAAAGCAACGCTAATGCTATACTTTTAACAACTTATGACATAAACAAGTAGAGCTGCTTTATGTCAAAGAAGTTCAACCGATTTTTATTATGCAAAATTTACTTGCTAAAAGTTGTAAATATGCAATGCACAATATTAAGCAGTCTAAAAACACGATGAATTTGCATTTCATTTGCATTTTTTTTTTATATTGTCTTTGCTATTTCAACTTGTCTTTTCCTATTGTCTTTGCTATTTCTATATCGTCATTAACGAGGGTGCTACTATAACGTTGTCGTGTGCCCAATTCTGACCTTACGGGTCTGAGCGCGGCGCGGGGCGGGTTCCCGTTCTACCGTTTACTACACGAACTCCGAGCTTCATAGGCGCGTGCCGCGAAATTGATTGTGCGTGTCCTCACGTACCTTCGACTCACCTACTTTCGATACTCATATCTCTATCTTATCACAAAGGAATAGAGTTCAAATTGGGCCAAGGCGTTGTCGACTTTACAGTAAGCGATGACAAATTGCTATTGCATCGGCCGCGATCGTTCAGGGGCTTAGTTATTCAGCTTCAATAATTTATAGGCTACGGAAGTATTGATTGATTTTTGTCGAACACTGAATAGGTACTTATGCAATGTCACAGAATAAACAATAGTTACTAAGGTACGTTTGAGAAATATTGAAATGATTTGATTAATCTCAATGAAAAAGACATCAACGCGTTTAAACCCCTACGAGCATTTTAGCTGTATTATTATTGATCATATTATATCCCTGACTTCTATATCTACTATACTACAATAATAATCATGTATTAATAGCCGCACATATGAATCCGGAAATATAAAAACAGAGCTCTACGTAACATTATTGCCCATGACTTCGGATTATCGCAATGAAAGAGCTTCATCGCAGCAGAAACTCCGTGGAAAAGCCATAACCTCCGATTAAAATATATTAATAAAACGTAACCCTACATTAAAACTACTACAATTTCCATAAAAGCGGGAACGTGCTCAATAGACATCTATAAAACGTTATTGCTTATATCAGAACGTTTAATGTTTATAATGTACACCGAAATTATTGACCACAACGAATGCGGAGAGGTGAATCTGCGTTTTACGATTTGACAAGCTGTTACTGTAAGCCAATATAAATGTAAGTTTATTGGCGGATTCGTGGTTATCATTTTGAACGTAATAAATTATCGGTTATTAACTTATTTACATAGATGTTTCTGTAACAGGCCACTTTACTACGACATTTTGCGGCACCGCATTGGTAAATTCTCAAAGAATTTGTATGCACAATGCAAATGCAGTGAAATTGAATAAATTACTTTCAGCAAACCCTTTTAGCATAAAGCATGTTTTACATTGCATATTTATTGATACAGGATTGTTTTGTAGTGGTTTTTATTCAGTTACATTTTTATGACATGATATTTTAACCAATATTTTAAATACGATGCGAAAGTGATTTTCTTTGTTTGTTATGATTTCACGTCTTAACCACAAAACCAATAATCGTGATTTTTTGCATACACCTTAACAAAGAAACGAAAGAGACATAAGTTACTTTCCATCATCATCATCAACGTTTTAAATCGCTAAAGTAACCACAAGTCCATCGCCACTTTTCCTTATGATAATTCTCAAGTATAATAAAGACCTTATGCTTTTGTCAGCTAGTCTAAACCTACAAAATACAAATCTCTTGAACCCGCAACCCGTTTCAGCCAAAGCACGCCCTAGAGCGATGTCGTAATCTAACAAATACAATAACACACGCAGTAGGGAATTACAGTGCCCTTCATAAGCATATACTGTCATTAGAAGCCGCGTGGAAGCCCCACTTTCCCCTTACGTTCGTATAATCTGTCTGCCTGGCCCGCCATTCCCTTGTAATTGAATACATCATTCATAGTTTCACGCTTTGTTAGGTAATCGTGCCGTACCTACCTATGTCCTACCAAACTTATGTCTTTGTTACCTAAGGGTCATCGGCACGTGAGTGTCCCTGAAGTTGTGGAAACTACAGTCAACTAGTTGGGATGTCATAAATTTGTATAGTTTGACTCTCTCGGTGATATAAGCTTACAGCGCCAATGTGGAGTTAGGCGAGGGTGACATTATAATTATATTGCAGGTACCAATAGTACAACGTGTAGGCAACCTTCTAAGTTTATCTAACGGCTTACAAAATGGAAATTACACCCATACTCTGATATTTTAACTAACGTTATCGTATTGATATTGCACTTATGATATATTCTAAATCAGCATTTAACTTTCATTCCTACTAGCTGACCCTTGCCCACTTCGTTGGGCATAATGTTAATTAAACCCGAAGCCATCGCGCGCCGTCCGGACCGTTTTTTCTCCGATTCACTTTGCAAAACGGACTACCACCTTTTTATTTTTCGGTTTTTTATATAACCTATGACACTCAGCAATAATGTGGCTTTCTATTGGTTAAAGAATTTTTAAAATCGGTTCAGTAGATCCCGAGATTACCCCTTACAATTTAACAAATATACAAACACACAAACTTTACTTCTTTATAATATTATTATATATTATATTATATATTATATTATTATATATATAGTATATAGTATAGATTAGATAATTATAATGTACATCACCGACCTTATTGCCCATCCAGAAGCTGTCTGGAAGAAATAGCCTTGTACTACTGAAAGTTATTCAACTTAGTCTTATCATCTTCTTATCTTTCTTAATATATATAAATTACGTGTCACGTTGTTTGTCCGCTATAGACTCCTAAAAAACTACTTAAGTAACCGATTTCAATCAAATTTGCATACCGTATGCATTTCGATCTAACTTAGGAGATAGGATAGCTCACATCTCAATTTATAGTAAAAAAACATGAAAAATTAGAAAATTTTAAAATACTTTAGCGCTTTGGACAATGTAAACTTTTTTAATGTAACTTTTGACATTTGACATAGAATTGACGCAATGGCTTTTTTTACCAATTTGAATTATAGTCATCGTTAAGACAGGACAACGTCTCTCGAGTCAGCTAGTATTTTTATAAAATTGATTTGCTGTGCCATAAAGACAAGACAATATTGTACTGTGTTGTATTTCGATACATCGCATACTCCTAATCCCTAATCCTGCAGTTGTAGGTATACAATAGCATTAATAGCCGTAACAGCGTCAGCAAACAACGTAGCTACATGACAGAGCGATCATTCAAGCGCACTCAAATCAACGTCTGTCACTGATGGCTGATCATAGGATTAATTTCCATACCGGCTTGCGCAAATCGGAGGCAACAGAGTGAACAACGCTAATATTGAAGCTCTATACAATTTTACCTACATATATTGAACAGTGGTATTACACTAGAGTTACCTGAATATAATGCCCGCAGAGTAACACCTGATTTAATTGAATAAATACGGCTAAGGAAGATATTTAGTAAGGTAGGTACTAGCTATACTCATTTTCTTTCTGATATGTATCCTAGCTCCTAAAATTACAGATCAATTACATTTGGAATGACGTCAATGTTATTAAATAAAAAAATAAAGAAAACAATCCAGGTGAGTATTTTTATCAGGCCGTGTAAAAAATACTGCAATTAAAATGAGGGCAAAACTGTATCACACTCAGCCATTTTCAGTTCGCAGTTCGGTGTACAATTTGGCTTACAAGCCACGATTAAAAAAATGGAACTTCCTAAGACATTGCAATATGATATTTATATTGGATGACGATCTCTAATAAGATCAGTTTATCATGTCGTCCCATAAATACGTTTAGCCTCACGCTTGCGGCAACGCAATCGCGAATCGAGTTTTTCGAAACATGACAGCGTAATTCCGCCAAGTTGTAGGGCAACTTTTATCATCGAGCGACTCTTATCGTGTTTAAACAACCTACATGTCGCCCCACAGTTTGCCAACGTTTTGAAAGACTCCGATCTTTACAAATGCAACGTCTATAGAGCTGTGCAAACGCTGTTAGTAAAGAGTATAAATAGGCAAAGAAAAAATGCAGGCACCGTTCACAATGATTGTGACATTTAGGCGAACTGATTGGTGAGAGGTGAAGCCAATATCTACAAAAACAGAATTTAAATCAAATGGCCAACCGGCCTAAACACAGATCACCGCACGCTTTTTTTAAGATATATTTTACAGGACCTATAATGAAATTAAAACTAATAAGAATCGCAGCGACTAAATAGACTAATAATCCGAATCAAAGTTCTCGAATCTATCTAGTGATTGAAATTGAAACAGCTAAGTATCTATACATTCGACGCCACATCAACAGCCCATCTCTACGAGTAGAAACCCAAGTTCGCATCTACGATCCACATTCTATTGCCCTTAGGAAGTGAAAGTGGTCTTTGGCGTCGGCCCGATACGATCGAGCCTCATTAGCGTGCTCACGATCTAATGAGCCCCGCGACACCTTTGCTATTGTCTGCTCTTTGACTCGATTTGTTTAATTGAGCGCTGATGACCCGTATCGACACCATTCGAGTGATTCGATCGTTTAAAACGTTTCTAGTGTGGGCACGACTCCTGTGACTAATGTAACTATGAGTTGATGTTTGGTTCTGGTTTGTAAAGTCAATTTAGCTTCACGTCTTGTGGTTTATAGTTTATTTTTTGGTTACACAAAGTTAATACAACAATTTATTGGTAAACACGAGTCATCGTTTCATTTGTTTTTGCCTAAACAAATCTTCTAATGGGTAGAGGATAGATACATTACATAACATAAATAAAAAGCAAACTCTTACGAAAGGTATAAACCTGCACAGTCTACAACTAGCCTAAGTTATTGTGTCTACGGGAATAGGTTAGGACAGTCATACACAAGCAACTTTCTTTCAAGACACTAAGTATCAGTATCATAGTACTAAGTAAGGCACTCGTAGTAGGTATATACGACTATACGTACATCGTAGGTATATCGGGACTCTTAAGCTTTCGCTATCTTAGAATCTACGTAGGCCGGCTTTGATGATATAATAATATCCCCAATAAACTATTTTGTAGACACACAAGAACTGTAGTAAATTAAAATATGCAAAGTAAATAAAACGAAGAATTTGCTTCGGTTTTAGCGTAGGAGGAACGAGTTTGGTGCTCGTTAAAAATACTATTTGAACAGACCTCACACGCAGTTAGCGCGTTGTTTTACTATGATTGGTAGAATTGACTGCCAAGGACATCTAGGTGCATAAACAAGCCGCGTGATAATCAAGGTAAGGCATCCAAAATAGGAAAAATGTATTATAAATAGGTATAGAAGTGGCCATGAACAAAAACATTTCAAAACAATAATATTATTGTCACAATTTGGACGGCTGCGCCAACAAAGTTAGTTAATTAAATTTTTACTTGACTTTTACATTAATTTTTTTTTTATCAAAACTGAAGTTGAATCTCCTCACCCAATCTTCTCCACTCGACTGTTGCTTGCTGTAATTTTTGCAAACGTAAATAATTTTTAAACTTTATTTCAGATTTTAGATTCAAATATGAGCAAAATCGGTTGAGGTTGGATAGATTGTACTAGTCAATAAAATAGTTATAGGTACGAGTAGCCTAGTGATGTACCGTGCTGCCGTGATGGCGAATTAGTTGACAGCAATAGACATGAATGCTATTCGATATTGATTGCTCGCCAGTGCATGCCTGCACATGTCTATGCCTATGAATACCAATACAACGGATGCGACTGCCGATTATGGCATTGTGCTTAACTAAACTTGAGCTCTCTTAGCAGCTTTTTTCATTTCCGTTCCGTGTATTAGAATGTTCTTCTTATAAATCTAACTAAATATAGAGTTAATTATAAAGTGTCTATTCCTGTTCTTAATTGCTTACAGTGCAAATATGGTGTTAGAAAAAAAAGTAGTCGTGTCTTGAAAAAAAAACTTATTTAAAAAAACATTCAAAAAACTCGCTTTAAAAAACATTATACTACACATTGTACTACTACTGTACTACATTTGCTAGTGATATTCAAGACTTCCGTTATCCACCTTCTGGCTATATTATCAGATCAGCTCAAATTTACCTACATTGTCAATGGAATTACATGTATTGTACTTATATTGACAAATTTTAAATATAATAGATACGACTATTATAAGCCACTTCTAATAGATAGGTAGATATGGATATAGATTACAAAAACAGTTAATCCTAATAGAGCGTGTAAAAAGTAGATTCGTCTTCATGAATTGAACGTGCCAAAGATCTGCAAGGAAAGTTTGGCGATAAACTTTTTTAACATCGCGTGCTCGGTAGTATCTGATAGCTAAATACCGTTGTTTTTATTAATTATTAACTGTAACTGGTGTAGTTGGCAGGTTGTTCACCTGCGGCTTTGTACCTAAACTAATATAATTGTTGTGTGCAACCAATCGCCTTTATTGAGCTGCCTCGGGTATTGTTAATGGAAGATTTGTATCAGGACTAGAACTTGCGTTTACGTCTTTATTATTAGCAGACTTTTTTCTCGGACCCTTAATATATTTGGTGCTGGTGGCTTATACATAATTAGGCTAATCCAGGGTAGGCAGTATAGTTTTTTCACACTAAATGTTAAGTAATAGTCCTTTGAGTGATTACGGAATTGATCAAGAACAAACGCCCACACACATACCTCTTTCATTCTTCAAGTATGATATTAAGTGTGTTAGTGTGATAATTAGTACCTAGGTATATAATGTGTAATTGTGTATATTTGTGTATATTACCAGTCTCTATTACTATCATAAGTTTTTTTTTTGCGTTTATGAGATTATATTTTATTAGAATTAGGTACTAAAAAAAGCTTTGTTGGAAATCTAAAATGTGTACCTTTGTGTAATCATAATGGTTGTATTGAAGACAAAAACTTGTTTGAATTAAAATTATCTTTTATCTTATTTAAAATCTACCTTGTGCGGCGCAAATTAAAACAAAGGTTAAGTTTATAGAAAGGGAGGTTAACGACCACAAATTGTACACTGCAAATTAATTAATTCAATATATTTTTTTAAAAATAAAAAGGGAACACATAATTATAATAGCTACATTAAGTAACATGTAATAAAATTAGGGTTCAAATTAAGAACAAAGCTCATGCACAGAATTCCTCATAGCATACGAATAAGCTAATCCCTCGGAGACCCGCCCCACTCTTCTCCTAAATGCTTACAGTGCAAGTGTGTAATATTCTGCACACGGGAGTTCTATTACACCCTTACGCCCACATGCATCTTCCTAATGCATGAGAGCACATACTCGCGAAGGCTAAGCATAAGGAGACCATTGCACATTTGCACTCTACTGTAGACATGAGATTAGAGAAATAGGCAGGGGACACATTTCTTCTTATATGTATTGAACTATCTATAAATACGAGAAGTTCTTATAAATTAGGCAAGATCTCACTCCCTTTGTTGACTGATAGTTAACACTTGCTTGCTTTACACAACTTTATATCATTTGTTTTGGAGCTAATTTATGTAACAAACGAAACATAATGCTCGTTATTTAATAGACTGATTCCATTCAATTTATAGGTCACACCTAATTTCCATTGAACATGTCGAAAGTGGACAACGTCGTTATACGATTTGAGTGCAGTCGCGCGTATAAAGGGCTCTTTATGGGGCCCGATTTACGTAATGCGGACAACATTGCAAATCGAGGGCAGTCTCTTTTTCAGATACCAGTGAGAGTAGGTACTTACATGTACTTTTAACCTTTTTATGGTTGAGAAGTTGTAGACGTTAATAGCTTACCAAAGATATCGCAACGGGTCACTCGACTCAATAGTCTTTTTTCAACTTTTTATGTTTAGTCTGGAATGGAATTGACGATTTGGGAAATTCTGGGAATAGGTATATAAGTGGTGGGTGAGATGGAAAGTGATATTTACAAGAAGTTTTGTTGGTTTGTTGAGAAGGCTAGTTAAATCAGATCTAAGACGATATAAACATTGTAAAAAAAATCTTGTAATTTATGTGAATAATTTTCTAAATTACCTGCTTTTAATTTAGTATGCACTAAGCTGATAGCAGCAGTCAATCCACTACTTCAATTAGTGTAGTACAACCTTAACTTGTAGTCGTCCCTTCTACCTTAATGTGTTTTCTAAACATAACTTTCACTTAACTTCCGCGCTTCTTGCGTAGGAAGGCGTAAGTGTAGGTGTAAATTGTCTTTTATTTGCCTCGGAAGTGACTTGTTGGA
Organism: Alcis repandata; assembly: GCA_949125135.1. Lineage (NCBI taxonomy): Eukaryota > Metazoa > Arthropoda > Insecta > Lepidoptera > Geometridae > Alcis > Alcis repandata. Next base: position 5,311,946 of record OX421235.1, on the reverse strand, counting down.
ACTGCCTCAATTTTACTTTAGGAGTATGATTCTGTTGCTACCTAGAGACGCCACCGTTAAGTAGGTAAGCACTTATTAGGATATCCTTACAGGAGGACCCCATACTCTCATTATTTACAGGGCAATGTGCTATGCCGCTGATGGTATTAATGTTAACACTAAATAAACGTGATGTTTTAGTTTACACTAAAAGAAATTTCATTAGGTGTAAGAAGGACTTGTAAGAAGCCAATAACGCCGCAATTTTTATGGTCTTCTGCTGATCAGAAGTTATATATAGGTATAAAGATTAATATCGAAACCTTAATTCAAAAATAAGGACAAAGGGTGGCCTTAACTATAGGTATATATATATATTTATATTAATATATTTATATATAATATATATTATATTATATATATATATATATATAATATATATATTCATATGGTTCCAAAATTCTGCCATGGTCAAAATAAAAACTGTGAAGCAGTATTGCAACATTGTAAACAATAGTTTGTCCCATTGTGTCGCGTGGGATTGACTAATGATTCACGGCTGAAGATTGCTCGCTGGGACCCGTGCTGTATCCGTGTCTGTTTGTTTACCGTATGTTTTATGTATAGGCACAGAATAGATAACAGTTACTACTGGTATAGATAGTGTTGTCTGAATACCTATTTAGTGGAATACCATTTTCGGAAATTCCAATTATAAGGCAAAGGTTCGAAAGTCGATTTCCCCAGAGCTTTGTTTACGATTACGACCCGCTGATGTATGGGCCCCTGGATGGTTTACGGCGTTTTCTAAGCTAAATGCCTCGTGGTTTAAGTTTCATTGTCAAGTCAAATATTTATTGTAATTTATGCTGACACCCAACAAAGTCGGGGTTCGCTCTCTGCGCTCGCAACTCACAATAAGTTTGTGAGCATGTACGAATAATTGTTGGCCATTAAACATGCAAAAAGGAAGTAAGGAATTTGTTTAACGCACCTACATAGCTATAGTTCGAGCACGTGGTCTCACATAACTTAGAAAACTTGCACACCTACATGAGACTAGAGTACTGTTTGTATTGCACTCAAATATGAGGAATTTTTCGCAAATTCAGCAGCGATTTGTGGGGTTGTCGGTAATAGAATGTCACATCGAATATCGCCTTCTGTGTCAGCTTCGTATCAACAGATTGAATTTTGAAACCCTCCGCAAATACCAGCATGTTTAACACCCGCTATATACAATAAATGTCTCCGTCTTGATTCTATACCAGGAATTTGAACCAGGATTTCTGAGATTTATTTTTGTTGAAGTTTTATTTCTATTTTACTACGCGTAAGTATAAAAAATGTCACGCTTGGTTTACGCTGTAAGTTTAATTATTATATTCAAACTTAATACTTGTAGTTTACGCACCTATGTAAGTATGTTGAATAGAAGCAACGTTTTCAAATTAATTTATAGTTCAAAGCACATAAACAAGAAGCGTCCAATAATTTACAATTACGGCGACTATGGGTGCATCAAACTGACTCACAGACATTTAAGAAACTTGCAATTCCTTAACAAGAAATATAGCTAATGCATTTCTCAACTTGCATTGTTTTCCTGCACGCCGCATACTTCTCCCAAGACAACTTTGCCCTAATTTAATTACTCCAAAATCGGGCATACGGATAACGCGTTGCCATAACCGTCTCGCTTCCTTACAAACATAATTTACGAGGCCACGTGCTGGCGTTATAGAAGGTGCTCTGTAGAAATTAATGCTAATGTGAAAATTAAAAATTTGATTAATTCAGTTGTCTATTTTAATAACAATGTCTAAGCGTCAAACTCCACATCTAATCGGGTAGGTTCACTAATCGTAGAATATACTGTCAAGGATTTGAAAATGCTTTTTTGGCTTTTTTTACACATTTTATAGGTACCATACCAATTGATGGGCCCTGTAGTCTCCTGAAATGGTTCGGTTTGGCATTTGCAAAGTCTTTTTGACTACATTTTATATTCTGAGCAGTATCGGTGGAGCCTTAGGTACTAAGTAAGTATAGTTTTTGAATCAGCTTTTTTGGTTAATACAGATCCACTAAATAGGTATTCAGACAACACTATCTATACCAGTAGTAACTGTTATCTATTCTGTGCCTATACATAAAACATACGGTAAACAAACAGACACGGATACAGCACGGGTCCCAGCGAGCAATCTTCAGCCGTGAATCATTAGTCAATCCCACGCGACACAATGGGACAAACTATTGTTTACAATGTTGCAATACTGCTTCACAGTTTTTATTTTGACCATGGCAGAATTTTGGAACCATATGAATATATATATATTTATATTAATATATTTATATATAATATATATTATATTATATATATATATATATATAATATATATATTCATATGGTTCCAAAATTCTGCCATGGTCAAAATAAAAACTGTGAAGCAGTATTGCAACATTGTAAACAATAGTTTGTCCCATTGTGTCGCGTGGGATTGACTAATGATTCACGGCTGAAGATTGCTCGCTGGGACCCGTGCTGTATCCGTGTCTGTTTGTTTACCGTATGTTTTATGTATAGGCACAGAATAGATAACAGTTACTACTGGTATAGATAGTGTTGTCTGAATACCTATTTAGTGGATCTGTATTAACCAAAAAAGCTGATTCAAAAACTATACTTACTTAGTACCTAAGGCTCCACCGATACTGCTCAGAATATAAAATGTAGTCAAAAAGACTTTGCAAATGCCAAACCGAACCATTTCAGGAGACTACAGGGCCCATCAATTGGTATGGTACCTATAAAATGTGTAAAAAAAGCCAAAAAAGCATTTTCAAATCCTTGACAGTATATTCTACGATTAGTGAACCTACCCGATTAGATGTGGAGTTTGACGCTTAGACATTGTTATTAAAATAGACAACTGAATTAATCAAATTTTTAATTTTCACATTAGCATTAATTTCTACAGAGCACCTTCTATAACGCCAGCACGTGGCCTCGTAAATTATGTTTGTAAGGAAGCGAGACGGTTATGGCAACGCGTTATCCGTATGCCCGATTTTGGAGTAATTAAATTAGGGCAAAGTTGTCTTGGGAGAAGTATGCGGCGTGCAGGAAAACAATGCAAGTTGAGAAATGCATTAGCTATATTTCTTGTTAAGGAATTGCAAGTTTCTTAAATGTCTGTGAGTCAGTTTGATGCACCCATAGTCGCCGTAATTGTAAATTATTGGACGCTTCTTGTTTATGTGCTTTGAACTATAAATTAATTTGAAAACGTTGCTTCTATTCAACATACTTACATAGGTGCGTAAACTACAAGTATTAAGTTTGAATATAATAATTAAACTTACAGCGTAAACCAAGCGTGACATTTTTTATACTTACGCGTAGTAAAATAGAAATAAAACTTCAACAAAAATAAATCTCAGAAATCCTGGTTCAAATTCCTGGTATAGAATCAAGACGGAGACATTTATTGTATATAGCGGGTGTTAAACATGCTGGTATTTGCGGAGGGTTTCAAAATTCAATCTGTTGATACGAAGCTGACACAGAAGGCGATATTCGATGTGACATTCTATTACCGACAACCCCACAAATCGCTGCTGAATTTGCGAAAAATTCCTCATATTTGAGTGCAATACAAACAGTACTCTAGTCTCATGTAGGTGTGCAAGTTTTCTAAGTTATGTGAGACCACGTGCTCGAACTATAGCTATGTAGGTGCGTTAAACAAATTCCTTACTTCCTTTTTGCATGTTTAATGGCCAACAATTATTCGTACATGCTCACAAACTTATTGTGAGTTGCGAGCGCAGAGAGCGAACCCCGACTTTGTTGGGTGTCAGCATAAATTACAATAAATATTTGACTTGACAATGAAACTTAAACCACGAGGCATTTAGCTTAGAAAACGCCGTAAACCATCCAGGGGCCCATACATCAGCGGGTCGTAATCGTAAACAAAGCTCTGGGGAAATCGACTTTCGAACCTTTGCCTTATAATTGGAATTTCCGAAAATGGTATTCGACTATTCGTGAACAGTGTTCGCATATAATTAAATTGACAGGAAAGCATTATTGATTCGAATTTGTAAGTTATTTATTGGCTATTAAATGGCACTGTGGTGTACTAAATTATAGATAGGCGGAGGTTGATTTGCCGGTCACTTCCTGTGATGCTATAAATTGTGCTGTTGGATATGTTACGTAAACTAGGCAACAATCGATAGGTACATACGTTATGAATGTATTGTATATTCATCATGAAACTAGGTTAAATAAATAGTAAATTAGTAGTCGGCCTGTTTGGCTCAGCGGTAGTGTATCTGTCTTATAAGCCAGAGGTCCCGGGTTCGATTCCCGGCCGGGCACATGTTTGAATGATGAATTTAAATATCTGTTCTGGGTTAGTTGTCCTTGTCTTTGTGTGTGTTCCGTGGCATCCCCGACACAGGATTTATTCCTAGTACGGAGCTATGAGTGTGAAACGTTTACGTTTTATCGATGTTTTAAATACGTCTATAATTATTTATTAGAACACTGCCACAGTTAAAATAAATATTTTATTTCCTACTAAATAGGACTAAAGCATTTCGTTGTGAGAGTTAACTTAAAATGAAAAACTGAAAAAAGAAACCCTCCGCTACACGTCTGCTACTCCGCTACGCTACTGATATTTTATCCTATCTATAACTCGAACACTTCTTTTTGTCTACTATTAATTATTTATCTCTCTATAATTTAATTAATGAAGTGCTTAAATTACATGCTCTCGAAAATTGGATGTTAATTGAAGTCTACCGTGATTATTATACTCGTACTATGGAAAACTAACGTGATTTTCACACATTTTTGTTATAACACGGGAATACTCACGTAAAAATTAAGTCGTCTACTACGACTAGTTTCGGTCACATTCGGTTTTTACGTGAGTATTCCCGTGTTAATTATAACAAAAATGTGGTTATTATACGTTTATAGTAAACGTATAAAAACAATTACTCTCCTTTTGGGCAATAGCTAGTCGGGTAAAAATAGTAATTTCACGGTCGACTGGCGTGCGAGTGCGAATAATAATGTTGTCTCCCGAAGAGGTTGCGTGTGGTGTGATCTAGTAATGTATCTAATTAGTTAGCGCTGACACGATACGAGCCTCTCTATATCTACTAATAGGTTCTTCTGTTTATTTACTTGGAAACTCGTGACAGGAAGTCTGGGGTATCTTGATGAGAGTCATGCAAGGGTAAGGAAGTATTTTTAGTGTAGCTCAACGAATTTACACACAGTTTAAAATGTCGCACGCAGGTCATGAAAAACCGTGTCCGGTTAAAAGAAAACTGAATTGTTTAAAATACTATTATAGTTATATTGAAACTAAGATTAATCACAAAGTTTCGAAAAAATCATAATTAGGAAAAATACGACACAGAAAAAAAAAGAAGAAAAAAAGGAATAGATACGAAAAGTCATGCGTACCTACGAAAAGTCTTGGGTAGGAAAAATCATGGGTTGGAAAAGTTATATAAAGGTAAGTAGGTAGGTAAGTATTTACTTATTCGTACCTATTTTAGTGAACTTAGTTTAAAAAGTCATATTTACCCAAAGTAAAGGAAGGTATCTTCCTAAGTAAGCATTGTTAACTAAGTTATACCAAGTTTTAGCACACAATTTGCGCTAAAGATCGGAAGTTCCGTTCGCGGCTCCGAGCATTGCGTGAAATACGAGGAGGTAGGTAACTAGGTAAAAGGTGAGTGCTCTCTCGTTCACGAGACCGCGGCCACAGACAATACAGCAGTTCCTATGCACCAGGCACAGAAACTGGCATAGTTACTACGAACCAGCATAGAAACTGTCATAGTTACTATGATCCATACAAAGAAAATGTCATAGTTACGGTCTTCCCGGCGAAGATTATGAAGAAGTTTGTTCTTGTCACAGTGTTTTCATAGTTGTTGAGACTTTACTAAGAGGTCGAAGTTAATAAAAGTCTGGCTATAGTTGAGACAATAGTTAGTTCTCATAGCTTTCTAGACGTGTATACTATACACGTAATGTGTTGACTGTGTGCTTTGTTGCTTTAGGATATGAACTGGGTATGAATTTCACGGGAACTGAATTTAAAAATTTCATTTTGCTGAAATAGGAACAGAAGTTGAAAATCTCAGCTTTTATGAGGAGAGAATATGAATTTTGAATAGTCTTGTCGGTTTTTAGTAAAGAGTTGTTTATCTATTGATAGACTAATCAATGTTACTTTTTTACTCTTTAATCTAATTTGTTGAAGTTTGTTCTAATGTTCTTAAATACTGCCTCTTTTTGTCTAAATCTTAGATTACATTCTACGGTAAGCTGATGTAAATTGGCGTAAATTGATTTTACGTTACGCTGACAGTTCAGAATTAGCAGTGTAGATATCAATTACAAAATGAAGCATGCCATGCGGCAAATGCAATTCTACTGTAATTTAATGCCTGCTGAATATTTTACCATTTTCCTGGCGACAGTTGAAATGTTACCTACACATAAATTACTAACCATTTGACAAGCTTCTGTGAGTGCCCATAAAATTCTAACTAATATAATGCGAAGTGCGTTTGTTTGTTTGTTACGGTTTCACGCCTTAACTACTCAACCGATCATCGTGAAAGTTTGCAAAAAGGACAAAGGTTGCTTCTCATCATCATTATCATCATCGTTTTACATCACCGTGCGGGTTATAACCTACAAATTGATGAGCGTAGTTTTCTCTTGGAACCATGCTACCTATTTTATGACAATGGAAGAACAAGGACGGACAATATAGAGGTATACGTAAGTATAAAAGTCATGTAACTACATATGAGTAGGTAGGTATATTAAACTTAGAACAAAGAAACCATACAACGATACGACTGAGTAAATCCTGTAGTCAATGAAGCAAAGAACCCCTTTCATTTAGGGGAATCGCAAAACCCACTTAAAACTATTTATAGAGCCAATACCGACCCAATGATCTGTATCGCATAAAATCAATGTATCCACGTACCTACTCCGGTATTGTAATCTGTCTTTTTATACTTCTAGCTGGAAATTGGGATAGTCTCAATTGAGCGTTGGATAAAGGTTTTAACTTCGTGTAATCCCGGAAAATCCACGGAAAATCAATTTGGCTTCCTAAACCGAAATGTCGCTTCACAGGCAAAAAAGGCGTTCGAAGACGGACCGGGAAAAATATTGGCAATTTTTTTGTCGTGTTGGGTTAAGGCGGACTAGGCACATATGACAGTAGCTTATCTTTACACATTAATCCAAATTAATTTAACCAAATATATCTGCCGACTGGTTATCTAGAAGCTGCTTAATTAATTAGCAGTGTCCCATGTGTATAGATACTCAATCGTTTCAAATCTCGTTTGCTCTTTTAATAACCTTTGGAAATAAAATCTGGTTTGTTGTTATAACTGCTTAGTTTTTCGAATAAATTTCCACGCTTCCAGGCATCCAGCTGATGATTGCATAACCAGCAGTTCAGTGAGACCAACTTATCTGTAAAGTCAAATGAGGGAGCCACAGTTTTATTTTCTGAATAAAGCTTAAGATTCTCTCATAAAGAATTTTAATTCTCTTGGTTGGCCAACTGTACGAGTAAATTGGTCGGTCTGAAGCAATGGCATATAATGGGGCGTATATCAACTCATTAGCCGTAAAATTATTCCTCAGGCAGGTGCAAGTCCTGTTTGCTGATGGTAAATAGAGAAAAACAATCGGCGGTCAACCGCGCGTAAGATGCACGCGCAAAAAATGGCCAAGTGGAAAATGGTCCAGGATAAGTGAAGTCCATATGAGGTTACGTTTTTATAAGAAATTATAGGACCATTACGTTTGTGGATGATATGGGATCCCGCGTCAGTTATATTTAACCACCGAAGTCGTACTTGATCGATGTATAACATTATTAAATCAACTATTCAAATAATGAATTTACTAAACAAATTACTAAATCATTGTTATTAGCTTGTCTTAGCAAAACGAAAAGACGTCAAAAAGGTTAATAAATTAACCAAGATCGAAATTTTCCTTTGATCCGCGGGACCCTAAGAACATCTAAATATTACAGCATAATTGCAAGATGTTTCGAATAAATTACTAAGGATTACTAACTTGGAATCTTGTTGGAACAGTCTGGAACACCGACGTTGGATATTAAAGTAGGAGTTATAGTCTTATTTATTTTTAAGCAATTAGTTACTTGACTGTAAGAAAGTACGGTCGTCAAATGAATATTTATGTAATGGCAGTCTCTAAATACCAGTTTCATTTTCTATAGACTTTGTCTTATCTAAGTTACAGTGATAAAGTTTCATCGCTTCAATAAGTTATCTAGAGATAGAGACATACCTACATCTATACAACAAGTTAAAGCTTAGAAGTAATAAACTGAAAACAGCTTTAAATATCCATAATTCTGAACAAATTTTACTGAAAACAGCTTTAAATATCCATAATTCTGAACAAATTTTACTGAAAACAGCTTTAAATATCCATAATTCTGAACAAATTTTACGGAAAACAGCTTTAAATATCCATAATTCTGAACAAATTTTACGGAAAACAGCTTTAAATATCCATAATTCTGAACAAATTTTACTGAAAACAGCTTTAAATATCCATAATTCTGAACAAATTTTACTGAAAACAGCTTTAAATATCCATAATTCTGAACAAATTTTACTGAAAACAGCTTTAAATATCCATAATTCTGAACAAATTTTACTGAAAACAGCTTTAAATATCCATAATTCTGAACAAATTTTACTATGAGATCAATTTTGAATTTGCGGAAAAAAAACAGCTATACCAATCCCAATTTAAAAAAAAATGCGGGAATGAGTTTCTTTGATTGTTACGCTTTTACGAGTTAACTACTGAACCAGTTACCGGCACTCAATTCAATATATCGACATACAACCCAAGCTTACAACTCTGTATTTAACACTTTGACTGCTGCTACTAATCACATGCGCTAAGTGCGACTAATAGTCAAATGCGTTGTGTTTTACGCGCCTGGCGTGTGTATTAGCCGCATTCGCTTTACACAAAGAAAAACACAAGGTATGTGTTTCCCGCAGTCAAAGTGTTAATCGTCAGTCAGAGAAGTAACTTAATAATTTAAGTTCGTAGTTAAGTTATAATGTCAGTAGGGTACTTGTTACTTAACGATGGCAATATACCATGAATGTTTCTGCTATGAACGTGAGCATTTCCTTCCCGCATCGGATTATGACAAATTGGCAGCATCACATACATAATGCGCGTAGACCGAGTTTATTACAAACATTCGCGTTCCGTAGCATTTACCTAACGAGCGAGATAATATTTTTATCTCTCGAAGTACTTGTATGCTCATTCCGCAAGCTTGCTATTTTATTATACTGAATTTTCCCTTTCATATGGCTGGCTTTGTGAAAATGTATAAGTATTGTAGGTACTCTACGTTTTCAAATATGCACGGAGTGAGTTCATACAATACATGTCTATCTTTCTATCTACAGTTCAATTAGTTGCCAGATTAACTATTCTAACACAAAACCACTATAAAATAGTTATTTGTTATACAAGAGTGCAAAGTTGCTTTTTAACCGCGTGTTCAATTTTGATGACCGAGCAAGCGAAGGATTCTAAAATTGAATCACGAGCGCAGCGAGTGATTCAAAATTAGAATCCTGAGCGTTAGCGAGGGAATCAAAAGAGCACGAGGTGAAAAATCTTTGCACTCGAGTGCAACACGTAACTTTTCATTCCACCTCAGCGAGGAAAGAGTATTTTTAATCTTCAATATCTGAGTGGAAAAGCTCATTTGCGCATTAATAACAGTTTCAGTCAATTCTGTTGGCGTCAAACAAATTTCCTCGTCGCTAGAATCACTCATTTTAGTTTTTTCACTTGTTTTCAAGTTTCTTGTTTTTAATATAAGGTTTAACAATGACGTGAAAAAATGCCGCTTAAAGAACCGCGTACAAAGCAAATTGAAAAAAGAACACCAAGAAGGTTCCGAGTCTGAGTTTTTAACAAATTAAAAAAAAGTTGTATGATATATTCGGCACCATAGAGGTAGCAGTAAATAGGTTTAATGTTTTTTTTAATTCACAAACTTAGTGCACACGATGTTCTAAATTCAATTTACTTTATCCTCTAGTGAATAAAAACGGCTTTTCCACTCAGATATTGAAGATTAAAAATACTCTTTCCGAGATGGTGGGATGAAAAAATATTTTTATTCTAAATCAATTGTCAACCATATCTACCTTTTGCAGTTTAAATCTATCCATGGGATGATATGATTTTTTTCTTTTAGTATAGCTAGTACTTAGATACTGCAAAAAAAGTTTGCAATTTCGTTTCAAACAAAGGGATCGACTTCATCGACTATATTCGATGGCCGTGATATCTAAGTTTCAACACAAGCCAAACACATAGTATGTATTAGAAGTATAGCGACGCTATTAAAGGCGTAAACCAACATATTGTTCAAACATTTCTCAATTCCCCGAGGCTCGCAAACACGCCAGATATGGTGCCCTCGTGAACGGTGGATTACTCCTTACTAGAGTACCTATCTTGTTTCGAACTAGCTCTTGTGGGGAACTTGGCTTGTCTCGAGACAGTTCAAGATCCCGGTGCTATTTTGGCACTTCGACTTCGGATGCTGAGTGCAAATTCTGCAACCGCTAGGGACTTCTCTCTGTTATTGGCAGTAAGTATTTTGGGTATCTAAGAAGGTCAACTTAGTTATGCTTTGATGCAAACTTATGAGGAGTCTTTTTAGCTATTTATTTAAGTATTGATCCCAATTGATAAAAGTCACACATTTAAGACTCCTAATCAAATAGTGGCTCTATCTTCCGTTAAGGGAATGTTCGCAAGCGTGCAGAGTCCGTCTTTATCACTTCACGTGGGTAAACGCTTTGTTTCCGTGCTCAGGGTTTTATTGCAGTGTAGGCAGATCCCGGTTGCACGATAAAATCACTGAGACCTTTCAATTGACTATTCAAGTTGCAAAAGTATTGAGCTGAATTGCAAAATGCATCATGCATGCACTGCATGGTAATGAGAGTCACGCATTCCACGGAAAATTACCAACCCACCCGTAAAAGCACAAGTTGTCTTCGAATCTAATTATTTATTCAGATCAGATTTCATCAATTTTGATAAGGTTGTACATGGAGATTAATTCGAAAAATTCTTTAAGCAAATGTAGTCAAATCAATCAGCAAAATCTGCCTGAGTGACACCCACTACCATATTCCGCGCGGGCAATGAACACTGAATAAGTACGGGTTTTTGTATTATTTTCGTCAAATTCGTTAAACGATTCGTCATCTCGAGCTGTCGACGAGCATAATAAATATTTGCCTTCTTCAAGTCACGATCACCAAGATAAAGCAGTAAGAAAGCATACTTAAAACTTATGCACCATTTTATACGCCTCTGCGCTTGTTTACTATCAACCTAAACATATAGGTAACAATAGGAAAAACTTGTCGTGATTTTACGATTTTGTGGAATTACGTACGCTTAACTCTAGAGCAGGTTTATAAAAAAGTATTGTTTTGTAACAATTGAATGAAATCATTCAAAATATTTTAAAACGCACACATTCTCATATTACGCAAACATCGCATTGGAGGCCCATAGACATATAACAACAATGAAAGACATAAGACATACCAACTCGTATGTATGAAAAGAGAGACAGATCTTATTGCCTGAAGGTATTGACGCCAAATGATCTAAGTTCAATGCACTCCGTAGTGCTAGAGCAATAGAACAATGTCTACAGTAGGTACAGAGCCACATTTACTACACGGTATATTGATCTTTCGCGTGTTTTGTGAATAAACACACCATTACATTGGGCATCAAGTTTTTGTGCCAGCTTATTTCGTTATTTATCTATCTAAGCCCGATTACGTCAGCGTTATCTCATCTCCGCGATCCCGAAACTAAATTGATTCGGGACACATCTATGTGGAAGGATCATAAAACTAGGAGCGGAGAGAAAAACAGTAAATAAGATACCGAATGAGATGTGGGACGTTCGCGACGGACAGATCAATCTAAAACAAACTATAGATATATTTGCGCTACGGTTCAATCTATACAAGATAGACCTTGCCGTGCCGCCTCGATGTCGAAATAGAAGGATGAATGACAGATTTATGAAAAGCAAACGAATGCAAATCTAAAAGAAGGATGCATAAACCAACAGCAAAAACTGAGAGACATGTCACAATGGATAGCGAAGGATGCGGGGCACCAGAGCCGACGGTCTAGACGACGTTAAACAAAACAAACAGGGTTGGAGCGAACGGAGACGGATGCGAGATTGGATCAGGCACGAGATCGCGCCATCCGTCTACGCAGCCCGAGAAAAAGTAGAGAAAAAGTTCCCACTGTGCGGAACGCGTCCGATCCTATTAGAGACGAGGCCGACAACCAAACTAGTTTTACAGTTACGAGACGATTCGATTCTGCAACGACACGATGCGAGTACGTAGGCGAAGGTCGCAGGAACTCGGCCGGGACTGATTCGGAATTCGTTCTGCAAATCCGTGGTAATTCGCCCATGCGCTAAATCGCGATTATCGTCGGGACGATGCGAGATTCGTTGATGTCGAACCAAGGCCATCGGCCAGGTCTAGCAAATCAGCGATTCGGGTAGCAAATCGCTCTATTATGAAGATGCATTCAATGAAATCAGACTCTTCTGCACTGTCAGACTGTAATTAAGGAAAATCTCGCAGAGCCGTGAGAATCTACAGCGACAGCGAGGCTACCTGATTCTCTACCGAAGATAATCTCTTACACTTTCCCAGAGATGATTGTGGATATAATTTTTAAATGAAGTCATAACATTCTGTAGGAAACATTAATTCACAATCGCCGTTAACATTTAATAAGTCAAGATTGCAGTTTCATTATCATCTCGGGTCTCGTGAGCCATTAAAGTTAGAACAAGCAGAGCCAATTTCCCCCAGGGAACTGCTTAATCACATAAATTAAGGTGGCTTAGTGTCTTACACACTAAAAATGATATAAAATACAACTTGATGCACCATAAAGTAAACTAGTAAAGTGTTCTTTAACGATCCAATTTGCATAACTTTCGTCCGTTATTTCAGTTCTCACGTTTTTATTGTTCTATAATGTTTATTTCATTCTATACCAAAGTTTGTTTTGATCAAATCGCGTGAATGTTGGAAGTTCCGTAAGAATCGTAGGACTACGACGTATTGAACAGTGTCTATCGTAAAATTGTAGTCTCTATATGGATAATGGTCTCCCACGCGCGCGCTTCCTTTAATCTAGTGGCTTTAGGCTTCGCTTTATGTTCAAAGTTTAAGCACGTATCAATTTACAATTTGCCAAGTTTGATGGTTCCGACTTGCTATTACATTCTGTACTTAACCTGTCTTCAATACGTAAACGTCTTTTTCAATGTTTACTTCAGGGCCAAATTTTACGAACGAGTTTTCAAATTACCACTTTGTTGTGGAATTAAATGGGTAGGTAATTCGAAACATAAACAGCATAAATTAAAATTAGGTTCAATAAAAAGTATAATTAGTAAAAATAGACTCAGTTCAAACTAAAAACAACACCTGGATGAAAAAAACTTTGTGATTTTATGACTCTATGCTAATTGCTGTATTAATAGCTTTATGCCACTTATAAACTTAATAGGAGGAAATAATAAACTAAATCCGAATAATCTTAAAAGTACTAAATGCATATTTGATAAAAAATATAGATACCTAAATCCATTAAAAAAAAAAACAATCTTACCTTCCTGCGTAACGTCCAAATAAGTACTTCCGTTACAGTACAACACACACTGGCACAGATTTGTTAATTAGTACCTCAACCACATCTCGGAGCCACTGATTGACGTTAACACAATGCATGTAGCAGTTCACAATGAAATTATTAATCAGATTATAATCACCAGCAAAAAATTCACAACACTGGCCATTGTGTTTAAAAAATAATTAGAAACAGGAGTCACACTGACTGGGAACAAAAACGCACGTTTCTAAATTTTTGAATTTAGAATTCGTGTGCGCGCGAAAAAGATCGGAAGCGGCGGTTGCGCGGGCGACCGCGACGCGCGTGCTTTTCTCGCATGTGCCGACAGCTGACTGAATCGCAATCGCAATTCAAAACAACTCCGCAATTACAGGCTTGAATTTTTTCGCTAACGACCATTATGTTACCACCGGCCACCGTTAGCCGGCTGAGGAACTGCTGTATCACCACTTATCACTGCTAAGATCTGACTTAGGGCTGTCATAATAGCCTTTTTAGGTGCTAAATGGCAGACGCCTGAAAGTAGAGCAATGGTATATAGAGTTAAAGAACTCAATGCAATTTTGTCAGTAAAAAATTGATAATTGAACATCGATTACCGAAGCTAGAAAATTATAAAAGAGAAAGATCTGGTTTGAAAAATGGGTTAGTGAAGTAGTGTATCAATTCTATCGTCGACGAAATGATAAGATAACAGTGAGGTGTGGAAAGCAAAAATAAATAGTCCATGATTTACAAAATTGAGTTCTGTACTTTTCTAAAAAATAATTACAAACTTAAACCCAGGTATACATTATGTTACGAGTATGTAGGCAGTTGGAATATTTTTAGAGTAGGTACATACTTCTTTACTTAATAAAATATAAATTACACACAAACACATTACATTTCACATTACATTCCACACATACAAGATAGACACACATATACAAGAACAAAGAAAACACAAGAACATACACACACGTGTGTAATGTAATGTATGTGTGTGTGTTTTTTTTTGTTCCACAAGAAAACAAAAAAAAAGATACAAAGACAAAACAAAAAAAAACAAGCAAGAAAACAAAACAAGAAAAAGAAACAAAAAAAGAAAGAACAACAAACAAACAACAACCAAAGAAATACAAGATAGTTTTAACCGAAACCGTAAAATAAAAGTTTAAAAAAGTGGTCTGAAGATATACCTACTCATAGTAGCCCGAATCCCTACATAATTTAAATTAATGGATAAATAAATTAAAGTAAATCTGCAAACACAGCTGCTCAATTTCGTCATTGTTTTCACACCCGTAATAAGAAAGCTTAGAGGTTGTGGTAAGCCCCCTGGTTACGGAACCCTCTGTGGTGCAACGGTTCCCAGCACGTGCCTAAGCTCCCCTTCCTTCCCTGCGTACTTGCGTAGGCAAGCTTTAAAAGGATTCTGTTACGGAGCTTTACAACCGCAACTCAAAGGGGAGTTGGGACAATAACTGACGAAATAAAATGGAAGAAAGATTTACATGGATTTCAGGGATTGCAAAATTTTTACTGTTGTTTTTGCTGGGAGAAGAGCTGAAGTAGTTAGAGTCCAAAAGGAATCCGAAGTAAAGAGTAGGATCTGAATTTGCCATCAACATAGTACGTGGTGATTTGTGAGCCAGAGACTCAGCTTATCGTAGAGAGCGAAATGGGGATTATAGTATGAAATACATATAGGTACACACACTGCATAAAACGCAAGGATCTTTTCTTTCGTTTCGAATCTACGTTTTTGATTCGTACAGCCAAGGAATGGAACAGACTGCCGGCTTCTTTGTTCCCTAAGAGATACAATCTTGGGCTTTTCAAGGTCAGAGTGAATAGGTATCTTCTAAGTCTGCGTGCTACATCTTTGACCACATCGTCGCTTACCATCAGGCGAGTTGGTGGTCAAACGCGGACTAGTTCACGTTAAAAAAAAAGCCTGGCACTGTGGCACTTGGTTACAAAATAACTACAGGAGTATTCTCCAGAAGGGGTACTTGGTGAGCGGGCTCTTTTCCGCAACTAGGCCGTAAATCGGCCCTTTTTGCGTCTCCAGAAGGGGTGCAGATATATTATACTAAGTAATAGGTACACCTGGCATCAAAATTAGTCCCGGACACCATTGCCAGGTTCTGCATAATTCCTCACCAGCCTTCAGCCTTTGTTTCAATTCCCAAGCGTCCACAATCAAATAAAAGTACACGCCACGCATTCAATCAGTAGGAAACTATGGGAGCTACGCACAAATAGGACCTAGAAGTAGTTAGGTGGGCGAGTTCAAACGCATGTCAGTGGCAGCCCTACAATAAAATTGTATGCACGGTGTGGAATTACTTCCTGTATTTTCAATGACGGCGGCGGATGCACACAATATTGCGGACGTTTTATCGGATTTATGAGCGCTACACAAAACTATAGGCTTTTGTGATGCGACATCTAGGCCAGATGGTCGACCCTTTCTTGTTTCTTCCTGTAGATAGGAAATCTGATGTAAAAAAGAATTAAAAACTAAAACCTTTGAGGACCTTACTATTTTCTAATCACTTAATTTTTTTTAGAATAATATCTTTTAGGTATTGGCGTGATTAATAACGACAGTACGATCTAATCTTATTTGGTTTACTTTTAGATGAAGCTTTAAAATTTGAATTTAGTAGGTATTAAAATTTGAGCCAATTAGGAATAAAGAGCAATGATCAGAAAATGTAGGCACAAAGTACTTCAAACACACAAAATGAGTACTTATCTACATAGTAGTGTTTGTTAACGTGGTCAGATACAAACCAATGCGAGCGACCAAGCGCTCACTGCCAGCTTTCTTCCTAAACAAAAGCTAACCACCTAGAAGTACCCACTCGTAACAATAATCAACAATCTACTTGCAGGCGTCTACTCCATTCAATCGCGATCCAGACCTACAGCTTCATCCGGCGAAGCGCGTGGCGAGCCGCGGGCGCGCGCTAGTCCGCCATAAATCGTACAGATTTACCTCTCCGACACAACTAGATGTGATTTATTCACCGCACTGTGTCGAATTTACAATTACCATGTTCACCGACACGACCGTTATGGAACTAGGGATGTGCTTACAATGACATATTATTCGGACATTCCGGTTAAAAGTTTGTAGGTACCGGGACTTTGCTTTTGGCAATGGCATTTTGGACTTCGCAGGAGTTTACTTTAATTTCACAGAACAAATATAATTAACTGGATAATTTAGTACTACTAGAAAATATATTTTACTATAAAATGCATTTATAGGTAAACACTGTACATAGATCTTTCTATTTGAAACATATTTTTTTTAATTTAATGTCCCTAATAGGTCATTCAACACGTGCAATATGCATCAACTTTTCTAGATAATTCGCAGACTGTAAACAGATCCTGCCTATTCCTCTCGGAAATTATAGGCTCGAAAGAGGCTATACTCGTCAAGAGAATAGCCTATCATGGAAGCGGATTGCGTAAATTAATTTAAAACTAGCATTGTTTTCGGACGGTAACTTTTAATGTAATTTAAGTGCCGGAAAGGTCACAGAACTCCGGCCAAATTGAACGGCGCGCAACTATTTTCTACTTTATACTTTACGTGGGCTTACAAGAAATACACGTAGTAGGTAAGTTGAATATTTTATGTCAATTTAAAAATATTGGCATGGGATTAAGTATGTTAACTGCTTGACTGTTGCCTACGATTACATTATACTAGCGTAGATCTAACGCAGAAACCATTATCTATTGCTCTTAACGTAGGTACTACAGTATAAGGTCTAAGTCTAGCTGTACTAAGGGGCTCTACACACAGCGGGCCGGCACATTCGGTTCGGCCGTTTTTTTTTTTGTAATATAGGCTAGCGTTTGACCGCCATGTCGCCTGATGGTAACCAACGATGCGGTCTACGATGGAGCACGCTTGCCTAGAAGAAAACAGTTTGAACGACATGGTACGACTGAACGATAGCACAACTGAACTAAATATTGATCGCCAAAACTCCACAGACATAGCTAACCGACCTTTTTCCTGAAAATTCATTTATTTATCTACGGATTTTGCGGCCTGGCTATGCCGATTATTATCGACTCGCTTAAGTGTGTAACGCCCTTAACTTTTTCTGTGAACCGATTTATTTGTTACACACATCAAGTGACTTTTTAATAACAATAAAATCCATAATTATCAAATTAAATAATGGTTAAAGTATATTAAATGCTAACTATTGTGTTATTAACTTTTGTACGAAAACCTCAAATCAAATGTGACTGATTGATATATTTCCCTCAAGAGAAAAATATTGAGAATCAAATATTGGAATAAACTGACATTCCTTAGGAAATGATGATGAGGTAAAGAACCTATCAATTAGTATTTATTATTCGCAGTCACCACACGATGTGCATTACTTAGACACAGGATGGTTATTGACTATTTTAAACAAAGATATTTCTACCATGGATATTAAAATTTGATCAACCACAAAATTAAAAAAAAAATCCTCTACAAAACATACATTTCAAAAATATAACTCTAAAATATCAAGAAAATAATTTTAATCTCATCACAACGCTTAATTAATAAAAAATTGCTTGCAACACTAGAAGACGAAATGCACAGATTACTAAAATAGTTTCTGTATTTTTAGTCTACTTCTGGCTTCTGGCTTCGTTTTTCAGCGCTAACCTGAATCCATAGTTTAAATATCTAATAACATTATTTATATTATTATTATATTTATATTAATATTATAAACGCGAAAGTTTGTAAGAATGTATGGATGTATGTTTGTTACTCTTTCACGCAAAAACGGCTGAACGCATTTATATGAAATTTGGAATGACGGTTGTTCATGGTCTGGATTAACACATAGGCTACTTTATCCCGGGAAACGTGGGTGAAATCGCGGGGCGCAGCTAGTACTATATAACTAGCTACGCCTCGCGATTTTACCCGATTTTTAAAGGAACCGGGATATGAAGTTATGTTTTCAACTGTTGAAGTTAAATGTGTACAAAAACCAAACTTTCGAATTATCATAACAGTGCGATGTATTTATAACCTACTTACAAATCAAATTGAATATTCGATAATACCATAATTAAATCTAACAAGATGTATTCAATAAGATTCTTAAATCAGATAATTATAGTATAATATAATACATAGTTGGTATATCAGGAAGGTATATGTATAACATTATATCTAAGCGTTTTGTATGATTCGAATAAAGCTGTTTATATAGATAGGTAATTTTTAAACATTTCTAAAATTACTAATAAATTAGTATTTATTATATTACAGAAGTTGCAATTCCAGTTTACTTTGGATAGCTTTTTACACTTACGATCAAAGATATTCAAAACTATGGATGTTAGGTCTAATCAGAAATTCACGACGAGTGTACTGAATTCATCCATACACTTTGGAAATATCGACAAATTACTTTGACTGCGGAAAACACATACCTTGTTTTCCTTTGTGCGACACGAGTGCGGCTACACACGCCAGGCGCGTAAAACACAACGCATTTTAATATTAGCCGCATTTAAGTTAAAACTCTATGTCGTTATGACAGTGCCTTATATGCCTTAAACAGGCAATAGCATAAAATTATGACCCTTTAGAATAAACAGAATCAATTGAGTGCTGCGTTGTCGTGCCCTGAACAGGCAATGGATATTGTAAAGGGAAAAACTATGACGCCCCGAAATCTGTAACGCAGTACTTTTATATGACCAGAAATATTTCCGAGTCACAAACTAGAAGACTGCACAAAACTGAACAAGACAGCAAAAAATGTTATAGTGTAAAACTCGATAAGTAGTTATCTCTTCTAGAAATATTTTAAACCTTTCAGAAACAATAAGACATGTAGACGGTTACCAGTTACTTTAGTTAGGTACCTTTATGGTTTTGCTATAGATACTCTTGTCTTGGATATTCTCCCCGACCCGAAATCCATAATTTTAATACCTTTGCATACGTATACAATACTGTTCCCCAATACGGGAACAAACGGGGCAATTAGGTAGTCAAAATTTGACGGAAAAAATCAATAGCGATTATGTATAACCCTTACGTCTTACGATATAAGTACCAAGTATATAAGCTAGTAATACCTAAGTATATATAAATGCCAATGACTAAATACAGGAAATATTTTTGTACATCAGTCTCTATAGATATTTCTATGTAATGTTTAGTGGAATGAATGAAATCGAAAATATAGAAAAGTACATACAGGGTTATACAGAAAGGGTATGCTAAGCCGAAAAGGGCTCATAGTACTTATCATTATGAACAACTTTTACTATGGGACCAACCCGAAATTCGCGAAACAAATCAGCTGTTCCATACATTTTGTCGACAGTCATGACATTTTTCTATGAAACATTATTTCTGTACAACCTTGCATAAATGAATGCATTATACTGCCGTATGTAAGTTAGAAGGCAGTTAACTGTCATCTGTTCCAATATAAGTTAACCTCTTTCTAGCTAAATTTATGAAAAAGACAGATTTTAAGTTACATTGGACGATATATTGTTTAACTGCTTTTTAGCTTACGTATAACGATTAATATAAAATTTATAAAATAATAATTACATCGAGTAATTAATTATAAATTATGAACTAATGCTGCCATAGTAAATGCTTACAAATTATGCTTTATACAAAAAATCCAAAGAAGAAACCACTAATGTGACATTTATCTACACGAGTTAAATCAAAAACCCATCCGAAATTAAAAGCCCATAAAATTATTATAAAAAGGTAACATAAGTAACTAAAATGCGCTACATATAAATTGGAGAAGCCGTTGACTCCCGACAGTCTCTGAATTGTTCGGGAGCCTCTGATATTTAATCTGTGGTTGAAATATTATGCCTGAACAAATTTCAGTATCACATGATGAACTAATCTTCAATAATCAATTCATTACGAATGAAAAAACAATCCAATAATTTATTAATATGAAATTTTGGCTCTAGGCAAATACTAAACATGAATTTGTGTCTCGTTTCGAAAAATAATTATTTGACTTTTTTTATTAGAGTATCACATGAAGATGAAGAGATTTACTATTCAAGTTAAAATATAACAATATCGTATGAAAAATTAGGCGCAAAAGAATTTGCCATAACTTAAAGCAAAAACTAAGTGACATGTGACTACGAGTTCTATAAATAGGAATTTATATATTATACGACAATAAATGTTGACGCATCTCGGCCGACTGCTTATCACGATTATCACAGTGACAATTACTAGACTCGACAGCTTTTGATTACCAATTCAAATACAACTGACTCACAGTTAAATAGAGATATAAATAGTTTGTTTAAGGCAACCTTTGACTCAAGAATATGTTTAAGAAAGCTAACTATATTATCAAAAGAATCCAGAGATTTCAAGTACCAATATACATAACATACTTTTATCAATAAATGTTCATTCCAGTTACACCTTTTTTAACTGGGTCTGTGCCAACGTTGATCAAACCATTCTTGTGGCATCCCGTAAGATCTTCATAGTAATCACTGCATCCGTTACTAAGAACACCTTTTTCTTTCTTGGAAACAATTTCATCTATGGAGTCTAAGAGGTGGTTGAAAAAGTTTGGGTAGTTATCATAGCTGGGGAAGACATTTATGTCTATGACAGCGTGGTTCCCCGTTACATTGTCTATGACCACATCGAAGCCTGTAAGAAGGAGGTTGACCTTTTTTTGTACAACTCTTATTATGCGCTTGATTTTTTCTTCGTCTACCGTCATGGTGATGTCTGGTTGGTCGTGGGGGTCCAGTATGGAGAGTGTAGACTGGCTGTTAGCTTTGCACACCTCCGCTGTACTGTAGAATATTGGCTCGGATTCCTCTGATGCTGAGAAGTTTTTGAGACTTGGTCTTTTGCAGATGTAATACCTGAAATTTGTAAATGGAAAATTTGAGTTGTTATCCTACTAATATAAAAAATGTGATACTTTGTATGTTTGTTACTCAATAACCAAAAGACGGATGAACGGATTCGAATGAAATTATTTAGGAAAGTAGCTTATACCCTGTAATAACATATAAGTTACTTTTAAACCCGGAAAACGCGGGTGAAACCGGGGGGCAGAGTTAGTGAGATTAATATGTTATTATTTAACAATATGCTCTTATTTAACAAAGCGTTTGTTATCAAGTAACTAATGTAACGACCTTAATTATACGTGCACACAGCATAATCAACCAGATGACTAAGTATGCTAGTAAATAAACAAGCGGAATACTTCCATAAACCAAGAATTTTAAGTACAAGAGTGCTGTTCATCTCTCTCCAAAATCAATGATAATTCTTAAAACAATGGTTAAACTGATAATACTTTTACAATGAACAAAGTTTTTATTTACAAAGCGAAATGAGGTCTCAAAGTCTAGGCCCTAGACTCTAGGGGAACAAAACGGCGCTTGTATAATTGTAACTTGAGTAACGCTTTATACGATCTTCTTGAAATTTTGCAGGCAATAGGCCCAAGTTTGAAGGCATTTTAAGACAGATCTAAAGTAACTAAAAATATATCTGTCTTTATCATTGCAAGCCATTAGACAAGAATGCCAATAGTTTTAGAAAATTTAGATCTGTCTTAAAAAGCCTTCAAACTTGGGCCTAAGTTCATTTCAATTTTTTAAGTTCGAATATGAGCGAAATCGATCGAAGGATTGTGGAGATATATGAGCGCGAGGTTCAGTTCACCGCGAACTACTAGTTATTTTAAATTCAATAAAGATGCTGCCCAAATGTTATTTTGTGCAAAATGTCTTGTAATAATTGGCCAGTAACAGTTGGCCGTCTTATGCTCGTAAAGACTTCATATAGCAAATTGCGGTAGAACTTTGTATGGATTAGCTTGTATATGAAGTCTTACATTAAACCAATATCTCGCTAACGTGAAATATCACGAGCAAAAATAGACTGATAGATTTAAACACTGATGAAGTAAAACCAGCGTTTATAAGTTAGTTTTTTAATGGAGAAGAGTACACTTACCGGCTTCCTATTAAGAATACTTTATGTAATACTGCATTGTGGTTGACGAAGCTCTGTACAACACATGGAGGTTTGCAAATGTTCAGTCCTTTCTCATTGAATATCACGATCATTTCGTGAGCAGATTTGGACCCGTGAGCGATAGTGGGCTTGCATATAACTGGGAAGGTCACGCCCCGCTGTCTTAAGATTTCAATGTTCCTCTCAACAATGTTTGTGGTGAATTCGGCGAATGTTGGCGTGAAAATCCCTTGGTTCTTGAAGGACGGCTCGTCTCTGAGTATTGTGTAGTATTGGTATCTGTGGATATGATAGAAACAATTTCAGGCCTACTTATATCAACACTAATATTATAAAGAGGAAAGATTTGTATTTTTGTCTGTTTGTGATGAATGAACTTTAAAACTACTGGACCGATTTTGATAATTCTTTCACCAATATAAAGCTATGATATGAGTACATTAGCGAGTAACATAGACTATATTTCATACTAGAGCGAAACCGGGGCAGGTCGCTAGTATAGAACAAAATAGAATCCAACCGTTACTTTCGAAGTTATTTTACTAATTCAAGACTGTCCTTGATTTAAAACTAATAAGACAAGAAAATAAAATAATACTCATCAACCTTCAGTGTTGCCATCTTAAGATTAAAACAAAATACAATTACCATATTCAACAGTAGTTCGGGGACAATAATCTTTTTTACTAATAAGGGCCTTGAATTAGGCTAAACAAGCACTTTGTTTACTTTTTACTACCATGTTTTGACCTCGTACAAAAATGTCCTTACTATTAAGGTCAAGACGTTAAAAACTAGTTAGCATTCAGCCAGTAGCAATTTATCGGTCGATGATATTTCTTCAGCTGTCAACATGATTAGGTATTGGGAAATATTTGCGATGTAAGAGGAAAAACAAACTTACTAAACGTGCCCGATTTTACCGCTTATGATTCAGTTTTCCTCTTTTTTTTTCGATTTGAAAATTCGATGTCACAGTAATGCAGATATTACCCGCATGTCTCATTCAGCCTAGGATATGAGACACTTAAAAGGAAAGCAGGAGCATTCCTTTAAAGCAATTACAACCTTATTGTTCCCTTCAATACAGCATAAATAGATATAATACAAACCGGTTCAAAAGTATCCGAACATTATCCAATGGGTCGATCACTGTTACTTCAGTGAACTCAGATAAATATTCCTCGACACTACCTATTATATTTGATGCCTGGAACCAAAACATAAGTAGTATTAGTTCATAGCAAGTTTGCTTTGGGCTTTTTTGACTCATTTGCAGGTCTGAAAGGGCTTTTGGCAGATTCCTTGTGGAGTATAGGTAGCCGCTATGGAAAAATTTCAGACGGTTGTGGAATGGATATAATCTTTTATGACTGACTTGCTGCAGCCAGCACCCGCTGCTTTTTTTTACTTTTAAACCTTTCCTTGAAATTCCACAAATATTTCAAGATCAAACTTAACAAAATCGGTCCAGCCGTTCTCGAGTTACAGCCAGCCAAACGAACAGTGATTCATTTTTATATATAAGAAGATGACTGTTAAAGGGGGTTGCAATTCAGCTAGCAGAGTTAATAGACTGAACATGAACTAAAGAATTATTGTTTTGCCACTCCTTTGCACCAAAACCAAAATAAATGATTCCCTTGCATTTTGCGTTATATAGTTTTCACTGTATACTTACTTTTGGATCTCCCTGATCTGCTGCAGCTATAATATCCGTCAACTTGTGCAGGAACACGTTTATATAGCCTTGCTCTTCAAGAGGATAATCTATGTTGAGCTGAAACAAAGGAAAATATTAACATAGAGGTCTTCCATTAATTATGTTATGTTTTTAGCAACTTTTAAGTGAGTCAGTGAGTCAGTGTGAATAACATTTACACTTTGGCTGCGGCTAGTAATGACATGCGCTAGCCCCAGGCGCGGCTAATAGTCAAACGCCTTGTTTTTACGCGCCTGGCATGTGCAGCCGCACTCGCGTCGCGCAAAGGAAAACACAAGGTATGTGTTTCCCACAGCCAGTGTTAAGATTACATGTTAAGTGGACTTTTTTATAGAAATATTGCAAGTTGTAGATGTTACCTACCTTTCTTCTAAGTAACTAAGGTTTACAGGCTGAGTTGCTGGCCCCGGTGTCACTTTTTAGATTTTAGCAGCTTTAATCAATAATGATTTATTGGCATCAAGCCCATACTGCCCCCATAGTCTTAATTACAGTTGGTCATTTAATTGGTAACACAAATTTCTGTAATTATACTTACTTCTGTGGTTAGTAAGTACCAAAATACATTATGACGAGACAGTTGATTTTATAATCTGAAGTTCTAAGCAAGTTGTGATCAGTATTCATTGTAATTTGTGAGCGTAATTGGTGGATGAAAACCACCACCTGTAAAACGACTTCTGTAATTATAACAACGGGGGCAGCATAATAACATATACCTTTCAGACTACATACATAAATCTACCTATAAAATTGAACTAAACTTTTTTATTATTTCTTCTCGGATTTTTCAATGAAAATTACTAAAACCAAAGTTGATGAAATTTGGCCAGGTAGTCAATCAATCATGCTCACAAATATAGTTTGTGATTTACATCTAAAACTTTGCAAACGAAATACAAAATTAAATTTGAAGATGCAACAAGTTGAGGGTAATTAGAGCTGGTTACTTGGCGAGGTTAGAAACAGAAGAATCCAACATGAGTTAAGTAGTTGAATACTTAACTATTTATAATTTCGAAATTTTTCTAAAACCAATTTTCAAATGTGTATTAATATACCAAGATACATAAAAATCCTAAAAAGCCTACCTTTACTAAATAGTATCCATGATTAGCACAGATCTTTATCAACTCCTTCCAGTTGAGCTTTTGGCTCTTCTTCTCCGACATCCAGACTCCAATCGTTTTCTTTAACTTAGTGTCGTTCATCCTGCAGCTATATTTACCAAAGTTAGCCAGTTTAGAAAATGTATTAAACGAGAACTAGTATTTAGCATTAAGTAAAAATTAAGATAATTCTTTCTGTTTCACACTATCACGCAGCCTGTTCCGTGTCTCTAGCCTGGGGTAGAATGAAATTTTATGTTATTCAAATTATAGCAATGCCAGTGAAGTGAGGTATTTGTAAAAACAGTAAAATAAAAACACTTGTCTAAGTAGAGTTGCTCGATGCTTTACTTTATTGCTCTGTCTCTATATACTCTTCAATATCGTCAAGTGCTTGTCGTGACAGGCTCACGGTAACGTTCCGTATCCCGTTTTGACACTCGAGAAAGACCCTAGAATGTAACTTGGAACGCTTTTCGCGCATACTATAAAGTAGCATGCAATGTCTAATTATAACGAAACTCTCAAAAACAGATACGTTCTCAGTCTTCTTTTTTCAAATTATGAGTGTTGTAACCAACTAATTAGCCATACAAAACGGGCTGTACAGGATTTTGTACGGGCAGTTGTGCACAATCAGTTTTGTACAGCCCGTTAGGGATCGTCCATTATTCACGTGAGACTCGAGAGGAGGAGGAAGGGAAGGGGTTCCGGAAAACATCACGAAATTTAACAAGGAAGGAGAGGGGAGTTAAAGAAATATGACGTGTATTTATTTTTTCGTTATAACTGGCTTTTAACTGGCGGTGACCGTCACAATGACGTCACATGCACCCATAAACTTTGAAATTTAGCGGCAGGAATGGCACAAGTTTATTACCTAATATCTTTGTAACTAATGGTCTGATTTTGGTAATTCAAAAAGATATCTGTTTAAACCTAATTATATCTTTTATCTAAAAGATACTAGTTCTATAGAATTTGCTATGACTTTACTGACTGATCCTCATTTTGTACAAAATGGGCTGTGCAATAATCGTAGTCATACATACATTATCGTCTCCCTTTATTTTATCTTTCCTTTTCTTTCTTCTTAGTTTTTTTACAGCTTTTGCTATAATCATCGCAAAACATCTAGTCCGATCTGAAGTTGCACCATGGCGGCCCGCGACGGTACAGTCAAGTGCAACAACATTATGTACGAATTTTATTTTTTATAATTAATTATTTTGACTATTGGGATTAGGTACATATTGTTCTAGATTCTTAAGTAGTAACAAGAAACAATAACAAAATAAAAAAATAACACGAAACGAAAAATCAACAAAAAACTTAACAAACAGTTTATTATAACAAAAATATCGCGCGCGACTGTACTCAGTGGGTGGAGCTAGCGAACGTGACTACGACACACAGAGAACGAAAGCACACTAATGAAAATACGCTCTATGCTGTGATTTGTCAAGGGCGGTCACGTGGCATGTTCCCCGCCAGGGGGGCCCCGCTGATACCCATTTTCCACTTCTGCGCAGGTTTACGCGCCGTGTTCAGATCGGACTAGATGTTTTGCGATTATTTTATCATGTCGGAGTCTTCTGAAGAAGGTTTCATTACCACAAAATGCGAGATTCTACAAGTATTTTCTGAATTAAATACCGCTGATTTGGATTCAATAGAGCAATGGATTAGTAGCAAGTCTTATAAAAAAGGCAAGTTGTTTACCTACTGCCAATTTACCTCTACCTATGTACCTATCTTCCACTATCTTACATCAGATTTAATCCCGTCGCACAGCTCGGCAAATGACCAAGCAAAATAAAATTAATTTTTGTGGTTAATTTTACAGATCTGGCAGAAATGAAAGCTATTCAAAAAACAGGAAAAAAGCTAATAGAAATAGGGAATACAATAAAGACACTTATACCCTTTGAAGCAGAGATGCCCTCAGAGAAAATTGTTCCGCCAAACATAGGCAGTTCTGCTGATTGCACTGAAGTGAACACATCACATATCGATGAGTTTCTGTATGATGAGAATGAAGTTTCAAGACTGGAGGAGGAGGGAAAAATTAGTCGGCATTATTGTGTGGATTGCAATTCTAGGAATGTTAAGGTTAGTTTGTAATTTTGTTTGTATTTTTGCTTTTTTTTTATTGAATGATGGTTCTTGCCTTTTTTTAACTTCAATGACCTAACCAAGTTACAGTAAACTCCATTTCAAATAACAGCTAAGACTAAGACATTACACTAAAAAAACAAGCATTTACAAAGCCCTTCATGAGAACACATCATTTGTTTTAAATTAAACATCAAAATAAGGGGTTTCTTTATGCAACAGTTGCGCAGTAGAATTTCAATATATTATGTGATGACCAAGGGAAATAGAGATTCATTTTTATATAAATAAGATTATATGAAAACTTCAGTACTGATGTCCGATGATGTGAATTTAATATTATACAAAGTTATCTTTGTATAATATTAAATTACTATTAGTGTGTTAAACTCCATGTAACATCACTCAATTTTATGACAAACTCCCTAAAGCGTCGCTAAACTCCCTAAATCACTTAGCTTTGGTTGGTTTAGCTTGTCTTCCAAACAATGATACACACTCTATATATAGCATTACACCCACACTCATAACAACAACAATTAAGGAATAAAAAGTACCTTTTAAGTTGTCATAAGTAGTAAAAACTGCCTATCTGTGTACATTATTTGTCGCTTTATTATCCTAGCCCGTAATAAACTCAACTGTTGGCAATGTCGGCATCATGCATACCGAACTATCTAAGAATTTTATTCTGTTGTTTACAAATTGGGATTGCTTTATAGAGTTTACATTGTAATTTAACCAGTTAATTAATTTTGTGATACAAAAGTGTATGTTGATGTTAATCAATCTTGTTTCCTTTTACTTTTCAGCAACTGATCTTCACATCCCATTCAATGTCGAGGCCTGCTGTCCAGTTTATCTTCAAGGTTTTGCTTCCTAAGGACTTAGAAGGCAAACAAGTTCTTGACATAGGGTCTAGAATAGGAGCAGTACTCTATGGGGTAATTTTATTATCGTACCAGTTAATAATTACAATAGTATTATCTTAATCCTGATAAATTATAAATATTAAAAGTTCTGTCACAATGATTGTTAATTTGTTACTCAATCAAGCAAAAATTACTGAATGGATTTGGATGAAATTTGGTATGAATGTAGCTTATACCTTTGATTAACATAAGGGCTACTTTTTGCCTTGAAATAATTAACAGTTCCGGTAGCATCGCGTTGAAACCATACGGCGCAGTAAGTAGAGAATAAATGTGGAGATCCATGAGAAGTCTGTGTGAACAAGGACTTAACACTTTGGCTGTGGGAAACACATACCTTGTGTTTTCCTTTGCGCGACGCGAGTGCGGCTGCACATGCCAGGCTCGTAAAACTCAAGGCGTTTGACTATTAGCCGCGCCTGGAGCTAGCGCATGTGATTACAAGCCGCAGCTAAAGTGTTAAAGATTTACTGTCTTACTTTCCCAGAGTAGAAATAACCTGCACAAGATGAGATGCATGATGTCCAAGTAACCTTAGGGGAAAAAAATTGAGCTATTAACTTAAGTATAACTTTCTTTACAGGCATACTATTATTCAAATGCATCAACTATTGTTGGGATTGAAATGAACAAAGAATGCTGTGACCTCCAAGAAACAATCATTGCGAAATATTCTCTTGACAATAATAGAGTGAAAGTGATCCATTCGGACGTCATGGAAAGAAATGACATTGTTTCTCATTCTGATATTATTATCATCAATATCCTGGATTTCTTTGTTGAACCTGACAAACAGGAACAAATGTGGTATTTTTTCAAAAAAAATATCAAGAAGGGAAGCTATCTCATATGTAATAGAAGCATGGACGAGACCTTGGATATGCTGAATCTTTCGGAAGAATTCATGAATTGGCTTAGCATTTGTAAGCCTCATCAATTGGATAACGAACATTATTTTAATATGGAAGATCACACCGAAATCTATTTGTATACTGTTAATTGATTACTCCCATTTATTTACATATTTATATTTATTAACTTGTTTTCTTTTATTATTCTAACCCTGAATAGTTTACCTATAGCTTCAGAATGACACATTTTTTTATTTGAAAAATAATATTATATTTTTTTAATACAACTCCCTTAAGCTTTGTACCTTTACATAGTTGGTATGAACTTGGTTGGATATTTCATTCCAATTTACAATTGAATTCTTAATTGGACCCATTTACGCAAACAAGAAATAACCCACTGTTTCCATCGAGATATAATTACTACAGTAATAATAGTTCGATGACTGTTTCAGTGAAATTGACTTAGGTACAAAGGTTGAAATCCAATTCTAGTTTTCTACAGACAAGACTACCATTAGACTATTTTTGTTTTAAACTATAAGTTTTAACGTTTTGCACACTATTTTCACAAAAGTCTCGATTTCTCAATATTGGCTTGCTCTGGGTTAGATCTTGTTTGCGTAAATCGGTCCAATTAATTGTAACTTATTATTTTATTAGTCAACTAGCGGCCCGTCCCAGCTTCGCTCGGGTGGATAGTCATTTTTTAAACATTTTGGGATAAACGTAGATTAAATGCGTCTTTATGCGGGTGATAAGTAGATTTTTTTTAAATTACTATTTATATTTTCTCTTATAATTTTTTACATTTTTATCTAAAAACGTATTTTTATTCTCATCTATCGTAACTTTATTTTTTATTTATTGTCCCATTTTATTTATATTGTGTTTAAGATTAAATACTTTATTTATTTTTTTAGGTTTTTGGTTGCAATTTTTTTACTTGATCTTATTTTGATAAGGATCCCTAATTTTTTCAGGTAATAAATATAGACTATGACACTCAGCAATAATGTGGCTTTCTATTGGTGAAAGAATTTTTAAAATCGGTTCAGTAGATCCCGAGATTACCCCTTACAATCTAACAAATATACAAACACAAACTTTACTTCTATAGGTTATAATTTTTTAAATCTATCGTAGCGAAGAAAAAAAATCCTCAAAACGATGAATTTAAACAAGTTAATAATCAAAGCGTGCAAAACCATTCAAATTTAAAAAGACATAATTTTTTTTTATTAGGTTCGGCTACTTAGCCCTAGATGGCGCTACAGTATTTCCGGTGTTCTTTCGATCTCATGATTAAAGTCGATTTTTTATCCATCTCTATGCGAATTAAAAAAAAAAGTGATTTACACAATAAAAAAAATATGGCGTCGTTTTGGACGTTTTGAGAGTTTCGAGATTCTTTGATCAACTAATTTTTCTTTTGCTTTTCCATTTTGAAGTTAATTCGTAGAAGCTAGTAAATTCGTTAATGTTCTTAAATAAAAACTCCATTCAAGATGTGGCACGAGGCAAGGAAACAGGAGAAACTAATCCGTGGAATGATTGTCGATTATCGACGAAGGGCGGAACGCCGCAAGGACTTTTATGAAAAAATTGTAAGATATTATATTCTATAGCTAAGTTAATCGATTCTAATCAATTGCTTTAAATTGCAGTTCATAAACTCGTTCTTTGCTAGACCCTGCAACAGAATTACGAAAATCACCAACACTTAACAAATTATTTATTGGCTTTAGAAAGCTGATCCTACACAATTTTTGCAACTACACGGAAGACCATGCAAGATTCATCTAGACCCTGCCGTCGCTATGGCAGGAGAAGGACCAGCCATCATGTGAGTATTGAGTTCTCATCTAGAAACTGGCTCCACTGTTTGATAAGTCTGTCTTGACATGACAGGACCTTACTCTAAACTTTTGATTGTACTCTGTACAGTGGATTCAGTAATGCTTATAAATTTGTATTAACTGGATCCAGTGTTTATGTCTAACTTACAAACTTAAAACAACTTCAACCACATGCAGTCCCTTTCATCGGGTGAGGTTCTGCACAAACTTAATGTGTCTAATCTGATGTAGAAAAAAGGGTTAGAATGAGGTCTAAAGAAGTTTTTTACTAGCTGCACCCCGCGGTTTCACTCACGTTTACTGCAGAATAAAAAGTGCCTATGTGTTAATCCTGACCACAAACAATCTTCGTTCCAAATTTCATGTAAATCTGTTTAGCCATTTCAGCGTTCATTAGTAACAAACAAACATACCTTTCACCTTTATAATATTAATAAGATTCTAATAGAAGTTGTTCAATGGCTTGTAACAGGATGCAGTGGCAAGGAGACCCTGACAACTTGATAGACAGGTTCGATGTGCGAGCCCACCTAGATTTCATACCAGAAGTAAAGTTCCCGGAGGTGCCTGTAGAAGATCTCACTCAAGAAGAGAGGCAGTGTAACTATGAGAGTTATAGGATCCTCGCCCAAAATGCTTTTCTAGGAATAAGTAAGTTTTATATTATTATTACATAATTTCATTTTATATCACACTGATTTAACATTGAGAGTAGTTCTATTAATCTCTTTGTTGCTTTAACTATATCTTCTGAATGGTTGTATCAATTCTAGGAAAGTAGTCAAGTAACTGGGAAGTCATGAAACTGGAATGTATAGCATACCCAGTACTTTATTAAATCCATCCATTGTTTGAAGCACTTAATAATAGTTTATGATAATAATACTACAACATCAAGTGCATTGTTTCATAGACTTATACAAGATCATAAAAGTGATAATAGCTTCAACTAGAATGCTTATCTATTTACCTTTTTACAGACGAAGACAAATTCCTACAGCAGTTGGCCATAGAAGAGCAGTTTGGCGTCACCTTAGAAGAGAAAGAGATGCAGAAGGAAAAGCTACACGAAAGGAAAGGGACGGGTGCTGCTATAGGCTACAATTATAACGATCCTGGATCTCAGCCCTCCTCTTCTAACGGTAGATTCAGCTTTACCTACTCAAAAGCGCTGTGATGCTTGACGAAACATTTTAAAATTTGGAACCATTTGGTCTTCGGGTAATATAATGCTATATGATCTGTGGGGCTTTCTTATGGCATTCAGTGTTCATTACAGGCTCGGAGACAAAAAAAGTTGAAAAGGTTGAGAAAATTGATAAGGAATCGGATGATGATTCCGACTTGGATATGCTAGATGTGGATCTGAGCATTGATGTTAACAAAATGGAGCCGAGCCAGGTAATAATCTTTGAATAAAAATATTTAAAATCACCTATAGCTCTAAATCCTAACATTCTTTCTTCAAATCTATTATAAGCTTAGTTTTATTTATTTATTTGATGATAGGCGAGCAGCATAAGCTGATGTGCCTATATTTTGTCGAAATTAATTCATTATCAGTCAGTATTTATCTGTCAGCACAATTTTCTCCATTTTAATGCACAAGTCCAATTATTTTTGAACATGTTCAAAGTCTTAGCTGATATAACATCTTCTGGCATCATCTTTTCTAGTTATATACCAGCTATAGACTTTTAGAGCAAGCATAAATTCTGATACACACATGGCCTTCTTTAGACACCTAAATATAGTTTCTTACATAACAGTTTTGACTAATAATTCCATCTTTCGATTGTTATCATACATGTCTCATCTATGCAAGTTTTCCTCTTGACCAGATAAATAAGAAAGGTTCCTTATTTCATTGGTATTTTACATTATGCTAACTTCATATTCTAACCTATTTTTCTGAGCACAGGCTCACGATTTGAACGCAGTGGGACCACAGTTTGGCATGGCTGGTTGTGATCTGTTCTCGTTCTTGACTGGAGACGCTGACGATGCCGAGCAACAGAAACAGATCCTGAGGGAAGAGAAGGAGAAGGCTATGTACTCAGGAAGAAAGAGCAGGAGAGAGAGAAGAGCACACAGGTGGGAACTTGTTAGCTGATTGACTAAAACATTTTGTTCTTTAACCCTTTGAACGCCACAGTCGTCCAGTTGTGACAGCCAATGAAGTGACTCACGCCAAAGTCATCAATACTTGAAGGACAATCAAATCGAAATTAAATTTTAGTACAATGCAATACAAATTCAACACTTTTTCTGTGGTGTAGAGAGGCTCTCCCTTTATTCATGTTGTGGCGATCAAAAGGTTAATTAATAGAAGTAGAAGTACGGAATTTACTTATTCACTTCCATTTGATACTTGAATGGACTCACTACGTCTATATAAAGATAGATTTTAGTACATACACCAAATCGTTACTGACCGTCATAAATACTGGCACACATTGCATGCAGGCCCAAGTAATATTGCAGTCATATGCATGTGTTAGATGAAAAGCGTCCTATGTCCTATCCTTATTATATTCTATTATAATAATATTGGATATTGGGTATTTATTATACTCTATTTGTGAAAAATTCTTAAAAGATATTATTGAGATAGCTTAGGCAAAAAGCAATCAGAAATCGATACCTAGTTTTAGTTCATAAAATAGCAAACTTAATTTTAAAATTGAATTCAGCTGTTGTGTATGGAAAAAAAGTGTATGGAACAACTGATTTTTTTTTTCGCGAATTCCGGGTTGGTCCCTTAGTTAAAGTTGTTCATAATGATGAGTACTATGAACCCTATATAGGGTTATTCATAAAGGGTATGCTAAGCCTAAAAAAAAATCAGCTGTTCCATAGGAAAATGTCAATGACACTCGACAAAATGCATGGAACAGCTGATTTTTTTTTTCGCGAATTCTGGGTTGGTCCTATAGTAAGTGTTGTTCATAATGATGAGTACAATAAGCCCTTTTCGGCTTAGCATGTAATACCCTTTATGAACAACCCTGTATATGGTTGTCACCGTAAAAACTAGTACTAGCACCAGTTATCACCGTAAAACTTGGTGCAAATCATCGTACTTTTTGGTAATTATCACTATGCTCCGTACTTTTGGTGAAATTTTTCCCAACATTTCAGAGACAAAAAGCTAGCGACTCGCGTGATGAGTCCGCCGTCGTACGCGGCGCCCGCGGGCCCGGCGCGCGTGTCGCCGTCCCGCTCGCACTCGCGCTCCGCCTCGCGCAGCCTCTCACCCGAGGAGAACGATCGAATTGAGTTCATCACGGAGTTTGGAGGCGATGGTGACAGCACACGTGAGTTGTAACGACAAAAGCTATTGAAATCCTCTCCCGTTTTTTCTTCGTGCAATTCTTCATTCAAATGTATGTAACATATTTCCCTAATTTTTTTCTGGGTAATGCTTTTTTTTTCATAAAATTTGGGTGTTGACACAGTTGTCATTTTCCTTTTTTTTCGGAAACTAATTAATTATTAAAGAAAATTATGAGTATAATTTATGAGTACCTTATAAGAAATTTATCTGAACTCAATAGTATACAACTCTTTGCTATAAATACTATCTTCTTTGTTGATTTAAAAGGGTTTTTCTCATTGCCGATATTTGCACATTAATAAGTAACATTTACAACTTTGTATTTTGCTCCACAGCTCCCACGAAAAAGGCTTCATACTCAGAAAAAGTGAAACAAAATCTGAAGAAACTTGAACTTTATTCGGAAGTCGCTCGTAAAAAGAAAAGCAGGTAAAATAGCAATTCATACAAAATGTTGCGTTATTATATTTACCATTGCTTTAAATTTATATTTAACTATCTGCGACCCGCGGTGGCTGTTATCTTACAGGAACTGTTCATTTTGCTGTGATAAAAGTGACCTGTGTTAATCCAAAGTATCGCCAATTTTCCAATCCACCAAATTTTCTCCAAATCCATTGAGCAGTTTCAGCATAAAGAAATAACAAACACGCACCCTGTCACTTACAATTTACAAACTTTAGAATAGAATAAAGGTAATATAAGTGTGGTGGCGTAATTTTGAAACAGGTTTTCGTATCTTCTTCTTATCGTCTCTTATAAATAAAAATGAAACGCTGTGCATTAGTCTCGCTAAAACTCGCTAATTTGTTTTCAGATCGGAAACAGAAGAATACTACCGCCGGCCGATCGGTCCTCGCGGCCCGAACTCGGGCTCCATGTCCCCTACCACGTTATCGTCAGCCTCTCCGAAATCTAAATCACATTCGAGGTCGAAATCGCGCTCGACATCGAGATCCCCCGCGCACAAAAAATCGAGATCGCGCTCAATTTCGCGGTCGTCCTCGAGCTCGAGGTCATCGAAGTCACGGTCAAAGTCAAGATCACATGACGGGAGCAAACTCTCTAGAAGTCCCACAAAGTTTGTACTTCATTGCCTTATTTAGTCTGACGTAATCAATTACAGTATCGTCCAAAGAAAGAATATGTTCAATTGTGCATACGCAGTTATTGTTATAGATTATGCAAACATTTAGTCTTCTTCCCAGAATATCAGAAATTCTGATGAATTATTTTCTCCATATTTTTCTGAGTTTTTACCCACGACGGAACGGAGACGGTATCTACGTTTGGGGTGAGAGGATGTTTGTTTGTGCAAACCCATGTTGCCATTTTTCTCCAAAACTTTCAGTTATTAGCTATGTTTTGGGAACAACTTTATATTTTTTATTAATTAATGTACTGTATTATCAATGATGATTGATTTAACTTGATCAGCAATTGATTGATAGTGTAATAGGTATGCATCAGTAGAGAATAGAATTTAGGAAGAGATGTGGTATGTTGGATTTGGACTGCATTTTTAATAAGATTGGTGTGGAAATTAATGAATTTTTAACTCTTTCACAGTAATAGTGCAAAGCCTAATACGTCCAGGTCGAACTCTGGTGAAAGGTAAGCTAGTTATAGTTTTAACTAATTTGGAAACGAATAAAAAATGACGATTAATTTCAGTATGGTGAGTATCGTAACGTGATCAATTACTGATTTTCTTATAGTTTTTTTTTTTCATAAAATTATTTCATTTTAAAGATATGTCATATGTGGAACTAATCTAGCACCTTCGACATTTCTGGTTTTATAATTCATACATTCATGTCAAGGCTTAATGGCAGGAACATTATCCGTCGGTCCTAGAATAGTCCCACAACACTAACGTTGCGCTAGGTGTGCATTATGTTTTTATCCTACCACCGGACAGTTGTAGACAAACAGCGCGCAAAAAAATTAGCTGTTCCATATAAAAATGTCAATAAAAGTTGACAAAAATATGGAACAGCCCTTTTAAAGCATCACTGATAACACATTTGTGTACTGATGACCTAACTGTAATCAAATTGGAGACCGGCCTACAAGGCAGGCTCAGCTCTATCATATTAGCCTCGGCATACATGGATGGGACACACGAGGCGCCACCTCCTGAAATAGAGGGGCTAATGCAGTTCTGCTCAATCAACAACTTAGAATGCGTAATAGGCTGCGATGCGAACGCACACTGCGTGGTCTGGGGTAGCCCAGACACAAACGACAGAGGGAAAGACGTGCTCGATTTTGTCCTCAGGCACGACCTGAACATTTTAAATCGAGGATCGGAACCAACGTTTGTGCCTTCTTGGGCGAAAACGATCGTAGATATCACGTTAGCCACAACCGTAATCTCCGACAGCATCAAAGACTGGCGTGTGGCAACGGATGAATACTCCGGCTCCGATCATCGGAGGATAAGGTTCAGCCTTAATGTAGGAAAGCACAAACCTCTCACCTACAGAAATCCCAGAAAGACTGACAAATCACTCTTTTCTGAAAAACTCCAGGAAAACCTGCTAAATGTACGGCAAGTTAAGACTAGCACAGAGCTCACCCCAAACGAAATAGAGGACATGGTACGATCGATAGCAGGTGTTTTAAAAAGCAGCTACGAGAGTGCATGCCCTCTAAAGACGGAGAACAGTAAGATACTACATAAAAAAGATAAATGGTGGAGCAGAGTACTCAGTAAACTGAGGAAAAAAGCTAGACATCATTTCAACAGAGCGATGAACACCAATCAAGAAGAGGATTGGCAAGAATATAGAAAATCTCGACACCAGCTAAAAGTAGAAATTATTAGGAGCAAGGAAAACTCCTGGAAAAAATTCAGTAACTCAATACAGTCAGAGAGCGAAACCGCAAGGCTTAGAAAGATAGTATCAAACAACACTCAAACCAAACTAGGTACCCTAAAAAAACCAGATGGTTCATATACCACGTCGGAACAGGAACAGTTTGAACTGCTTTTACAAACTCACTTTCCGGAATGTCGACTTGAACATGAAGGTGGGTGGGAAACTAAGACCCCGCATCAACCCAGTAGGGAAGATTGGGACTTTGCGTCCTCTATAGTTACGGAAGAGGCTCTACTATGGGCGGTCTGTACCTTCCAACCCTTTAAGAGCGCAGGAACTGATGGAATCTTTCCGGCACTCCTGCATTGGTGCGTAAATAAGATAAAATATCACCTGTCCGCCATCTTCAAATCGTGCCTCGCATGGAAATACATACCTAAGGCCTGGAGGGAAGTCAAAGTAGTATTCTTGCCAAAGCCGGGTAAATCAGACTATACAAACCCAAAGTCATTTCGGCCCATTAGCTTAAGCTCTTTTCTTTTAAAGACGCTAGAAAGACTGTGTGACAAATATATCCGAAATGGACCGCTACAAGAGAAACCAGTGCACCAAAACCAACATGCCTACCAAACAGGAAAATCAACGGAAACCGCCTTGCATCAGGTGGTACACAAGATTGAATCTGCTATAGAAAACAAGCAGTCATGCCTAGTAACCTTTATCGACATTGAGGGGGCCTTTGACAAAACGACGTTTCCCAGTATCGAGTTGGGGCTGAGAAGGCACAACGTCGACGAAGGAGTGAGCAAATGGATCACAACAATGCTGTCTAATAGAGCAGCAAATATAGAGTCGTCTAAAGAGTCGCGCTGCGTCGTCACTAAAGGTTGCCCCCAAGGAGGAGTGATATCCCCTATTCTATGGGTAATAGTGGTAAATGAACTAGTCGAACTCTTGAACAAAAATGGAATAACTACCATTGCTTATGCAGATGATCTGGCAATAATGATATCTGGACTTTTCGAATCAACACTATGTGAAAAAATGCAGAAAGCTCTCCGAATAGTAGAAGATTGGTGCGAAAAGCACAATCTCTCTGTTAATCCGCAAAAAACAGAAATGGTATTATTCACGCGCAAAACAAAAATACCAAAATTAAAACTACCGACCCTTTTTGGAACGGGACTAACTTTAAACAAGGAAGTGAAATACCTCGGAATCTGGCTAGATAATAAACTTCTTTGGGGAAAACAACTAGATCACGTTACTACTAAAGCCACAAACATACTATGGCAGTGCACCAGGGCAGTTGGCAAAGACTGGGGACTGAAACCAAAACTATGTCGATGGCTATACACGGTAATAGTCAGGCCGGTACTAACATACGGTAGCATAGTGTGGTGGCCCAGAACAATCCTGGCAACAACCATCACCAAGCTACAGAAACTACAAAGGCTGGCATGCTCACTAATAAGCGGCTGTTCAAAATCGACACCATCGGCCGCCCTCAACTTAATTCTAGGTCTGACGCCACTGCACTTGCACATACAGCAGGAAGCAATGGCGTCGGCACTAAGAATCAAATCCTTAAACCAGTGGAAAGGCGTCGGATACACCACAACCCACTGCAGAATCTTAGACAGAGCAACAAAAATCGTCCCAGACGCAAGCCGAGGGACTGATAAAATTGCCAATGTATATTTGGACAGCAAAAACTATGAGCTAGTGACAGAAGAACGAGTCCAAGCTGACATCGCGGATGCTGGTCCAAAGAAATATAACATTTACACGGACGGTGCAAAAAATAATAAGGGTGCTGGTTGTGGTTACTACTCACCAGAGCTGGGTATCAAAGAGTCCATAGCCCTAAATAAAACTACAACCGTATTGCAGGCAGAGGCGATGGGCCTTCTGCTTGCGGCAAGATCGGTACTCACAAAAGACTCAGAAAGCAGTATAGAGAGAAAAGACGATCAACTCACGTTCACCACAGATAGCGCAGCCATCATCTACGCACTCAGAAAGCCAACAACTAGGTCCAGAGTGGTATCGGAATGCCACTTTACTCTACAAAATTTAGCAACCAGATATACAGTCACTGTGGAATGGACAAAAAGTCACAGCGGATGTGAAGGAAATAACAAAGCCGACTTACTCGCAAAGGAAGGTATAAAGAAAGAAATTAAGGCAGATGTCGCGGCACTGTGTAAACCAACTGCATTGGAAACGCGGAACCTGTTAATAGCCTACACGGAAAAAGAACAGCAAAATCTATGGAACAAAACTACAGATTGTAAACACTCAAAAGCTTTTTACCCATCGATAAATAGAAAAGCGACCAATAAACTACTCAAGTTAACCAGGACAGATCTCCGTACAATGATAGGCATTATCACTGGCCACTGTGACCTAAATTACCACTTACACAAAATTGGAGCTACGGACAGTCCGCTGTGCCGAGGCTGTTTACAAGAGGACGAAACCGTGGAGCACGCGCTGTTGCACTGTGAGGCCACGGAAGACATAAGATCAAGGTCGAGGCTCCTTGAAGAAACCACACAACAAGTCTCAAGTACCACAACACCTGGCGCAATGCAAGTGCCTCCACTTGCATTGCGGCCTGGGGTCGCTGGCATACCTCCTCAGGTATGCCAGCGACCCCAGGCCGTGCTCCGTTATTTTAGGGAGCTCGGATGGTTGGGGTAAGCTGGCAGTCGGGGGGCAATGCACAATACACCCCAAGCGGGACGTCGGTGCAGGTCGTATCACCCCCATCTAGAATTAGAATGGAACAGCTGATTTTTTCTTCGCTAATTCCGGGTTGGTGGTGGAATAAAAGTTGTTCATAATAATGAGTACCTACTAAGAGCCCGTTTCGGATTAGCATACCCATTTTATGTAACGCTGTATGCTATGAGTTTTTAACCGACTTCCAAAAAGGAGAAGGTTTTCAATTCGACTAGGTTTTTGTTTGTTAGTAGTATGGCTGCTAAAATAGCTACATAACATGTTATGATTGTGTCAGTGGCAGCCGCGCGGCCGCGCCGCCGCGCTACTACGGGCGGCGCAAGGAAGACAGGTCGTCCAGCGAACTGTCCTTCGAATCCGGCTCCAGCGACTCTGAGGCTCACAAAAAGTAAGCACAGATACTATCCGTATTACGAGCAATATTCATTTTGTCGAAAACGGAAATATTTCGATGAAATTTGCTAGACTAAAAAAAAAAAAAGGTTTGGAGGCGAAAAATCGATCTTGCATTCTTATTTCTAGAAAAATATGTTATCTTAAGTTTTTTTTAGCAAATCGGTTACCCGAGGACTTGAGCATACTAAATACTACTCTTTCACCCGCATTTTCCAGAATCAAAAGAAGCCTGTGTTAACCAAGTAAAAAGCTGCCTTCATATAAAATTTCATCCAAATCCATTCAGCCGTTTTTGCAGATTGAGTAACATACAAACTTTGACATTTATAAAATAGTGGGATGGGATTTTCAGACCAATAAAATGGATATTTTAATCGATTAGTGTCTTGTATCACATAGTAAGACTATATTTCTCCCATTTCAGCTCGTCGGTTGGCAATAGATCCAACACATACCAGAATCAGTTACGATCCTCTGGATCCGGCTCCAAAGTCAGTAAGAATCATTTTGTTTTATACTCGTACGCTTTCCTTTAGCACGACTCGCGGCATGGGTGCTATTCTCGGCTGTAGATATTATTTCTGTCTCTTATCACTCCCACATGGACGTGGAAGTGTAGATAACAGAAACGATATCGAGTGCGCCAGAATCGCGACCCAGATCAGTAGCTTTGACATGTATTTGTTTCGCTGCCGCAAACCGTTGTGCCATTCATAACACACATTTTCTGCTAATGATCATTTTATAGTTCATGTCTTTAGAATAGAACATTTTGGTATTGTAATGCTTGAAAATGGTATTGGTTTGGTTGTTTTTTTCATACCAAAATACATGTTGTGGGACAGAATTGGATGTGTTAATTTTAGGGTTATACTGAGATGAGACTAATCAAACACGAATCTGGAACTCACTTGACACTTTAGGCTGCGTTTTTGACGAAAGCAGGTTTCGTTTCTGTGCACTTAAACGCGGCCTTATAACTTCTCTCCACTGAGTAGGTACTTACAACAACCACTATACTTACTGGTGATGGACAATAAATAATAAATCTTCTATTTCATAGAATAAATTGGAAAATATCCCCAAAATTGTAGAAAAATCTGTGTCATATGTCATACTCGTACTGTATACTAAATTACTCAGTTCTTATACAGGGTTATTTCAAAAACACCAGCAACCTCGCAGGTCTAGATACCTAACATCATAAGCAACAACTTTTGCTACGGGACCAACCCGAAATTTGCGAAAAAAAAATCAGCTGTTCCATAGAAAAATGTCAATGACACTCGACAAAATGTATGGAACAGCTGATTTTTTTTCGCGAATTTCGAGTTGGTCCCATAGTAAAAGTTGTTGTTTATGATGTTAGGTATCTAGACCTGCGAGGTTGCTGGGGTTTTTGAAATAACCCTGTATTAATTAACAAGTGATGATCAGTAAGCTATTCATTACATACATAATGAAACATGTTTTTAGTGTTTTGAACTGAAATCTAAACATTACGCACATAAAATAATACTACAAAGTAATACTGTATTATAATACTGCAAAAATCACAAATTTACACATTTTTAATGCAGGCCTTTGGGCATTTCAGAACTATGTGTTTGCCATGCAGCCTTAACTCACTTTTATTTTTAAATGTATTTATTTATGAATGTATCTGTATTTTAAAAGAAAAAGAAAATATAATGTAAACATTTAAAAGTGATGTACACATATACATATACATATAACATACACACATTTTTATTATTTAAATGTATATGTGCGAGAAATCCCGTTAGATAAATTAAAGGAAATGTTACTAAAAAAATATTCTCTCAGCTCTTTAATAATAAAAACTGAATAAAACTAGGAGCCAAATCTCAGCAAAGAGAAGGCTCGACGATAAGTATAAAGTAGTAACGATGGAACTGTTTACAGGGATCCACGCACCAAGCTATGTCGCTGAAGGAAAAACTCAAGAAGAAAATGCAAGCCCAGCTGGCTAGGCAGCGTGAGTTATAACATCTTCTTATATATAAAATTCTCGTGTCACAATGTTCGTTCCCGTACTCCTCCGAAACGGCTTAACCGATTCTTATGAAATTTTGTGAGCATATTGAGTAGGTCTGAGAATCGGCCAACATCTATTTTTCATACCCCTAAGTGATAAGGGTTGTCCACCCCTAACATTTATTTTTATTGTTTGGACTAAAATGTTATTTTTTTATAATGTGCCATATGTGGCATTAAAAATACATACAACCCTAAATATTAACCATTCTATCACCAACCCCTAAATTTATATGGCAAAACAACGTTTGCCGGGTCAGCTAGTACAATATAAAATCATCGTCCATTCAATGGCGGATTT
The DNA here is from genome assembly GCA_949125135.1 of Alcis repandata. Lineage (NCBI taxonomy): Eukaryota > Metazoa > Arthropoda > Insecta > Lepidoptera > Geometridae > Alcis > Alcis repandata. Next base: position 5,268,791 of record OX421235.1, on the reverse strand, counting down.
ACTCATTTGCCATCAGTAGGCTATTCAAAATTTTGCCGCCTCCTACCGTCCTCTACCATTCGATACTCTGGCACCCTCCTTCGCTCATTTTAGGAAATCATGTTCGACAAAATTGGTCCTGAATTTGCCGCCGCTAAAATCTGCCGCCCTAGTAGCAAATCCGCCACTCGTCATTCCACGAAAACGTAATACAATCATCTACCTTAGACACGAACTGAGTTAAATGATTTTGTGTGTTTTATGAAAATATGTAGTTGCATTCTCTTGTATACAGGGTTATTCAGAAAGGGTATGCTAAGCCGAAAAGGCCCATAGTACTCATCATTATGAACAACTTTTACTATTGCACCAACCCAGAATTGGGAAAAAAAAGCTGTTCCATACATTTTGTCGAGTGTCACTGACATTTTTCTATGGAACAGCTGGTTTTTTTTTCGCGAATTTCGGGTCGGTCCCTAGTATTTTTACTTTGTATACTGTATGATGAGTACTATATTATGAGCCCTTTTCGGCCTTATTCCCTGTAGGTAACTGTGGTCAAAGGGTCAAATGATTTTGATAGTTTTATGAAAATAGTTGTACTTGCCCTCAGTCAATGAGTTAAATTAAACGATAGTAATCTATACTAATATTATAAAGAGGAAAGATTTGTATTTTTGTATTTTTGGATGTTTGTGTGGAATAAACTCAAAAACTACTGGACCGATTTCAATAATTCTTTCACCATGCGAATGCTACATTATCCCAAAGTGACATAGGCTATATTTATTACCTGAAAAAATTAGGGATCCTTACTAAAACTTCAATAGTGTCCGTCCGTGCGAAACCGGGACGAGCCGCTAGTCTTTTATGAAAGTTATAATGAATGTTCCCCAGTGCGAGCAGACAAGCGCGTGGAGGCGGAGCGCGTGGAGCGCGAGAGCCGCCGCCAGCTGCGCCGCGACCTCGAGATGCGGGACCTCGCCCTCAAGCTGCGGCGCAAGTGCGTGTCTTGGAGTACTTGGAGACTGTCGTCTCTAACTTATTACTTAGTCTTAGTTGCACCCGGCGGTTTTACTCGCTGTATTTTTTTGACGTGACAACGATTACGTATGAGTACAGTGGCGAGACAGTAAATGGCATACTCGGCCGAGCAAACATAATGGTTCTGGTGACTGTCTCGCCTCGTCAAACTTTTGACGTGATAACGTCTTATAATTCGATGGAGCCGGGTGCAAGTACGAAAAAAGATGACGCATGTGCCGTTACCTCGCTCTGAGGCGTTCCATTTAAGGCTTGAAGTGCAATTGTGATTTCCTATATTCTATTATATTTTCCTATTCTATTCTATCTTTTTTTTTTTTTCTATTTGCAATTACTTTTACTTAAATAAAAAAAAAAAATTATTTTTTTAAATAAAATAAAATAAAATTAAAATTTTCTTTTGAAAAATGAAACCATTCTATCAGTATTTTCTTATGACGTTGTCACGTTCAACTATCGTCAGTAAACTGACTTTATTTATAAAAACTGATTAGGCTAACTACGCACTATGCGGCTAGCCGGAATGCGGTCAGCCGTCCGGTTAGCCGCAGTCAAAAATATGTATGAAAAATTAGTTTTTATGCGCACTGTCATACGGCTGCCGCTCAACCGTTGCGGTCGCTCGCAGCACTGCGGCTCAACGGGCGGCCAGCCGGACGGTTGCTATACACACTACGCGGTTAGTTTGCGGTTGGCCGCCCGACACTGATGACATACGTGTGTGACGCGCTAAAATCGAAGGCTATGAATTTCGATACAGAAAAGTTTATAATTGAAATACAGAATAGGCCGGCAATATGGAATACTAAATCTACGGAATACTCTGACAAAAACTTACGCCAAAAAGTTTGGGAAGAATTGGCTGAAATGGCTCATTCGAGAAACCGCGCGTTTTCATGCGCACTGTCCGGTTGCTACTGCGGCTAGCCGCAATCCGGCGGGCCGCAATTACAACCGTGTCCTGCGGCTAGCCGGACGGGTAGCCGCATTGCGGCAAACCGGTCAGTGCGTAGGTACCCTTACTCGACCGAGGGCACTGTCTCGCCACTGTACTCGTTACTTGTAATCAACCCATTAGCACGATCCAAATCTGGACCCAAACTGAGTTGTACAGATGAATGTGTTGAAGTCAATAAAGAATTTAAAAAATCTAATTCAATCAAACTGGATTGTACAAATCTTTTAGCTTTCGTTTAGCTCTGGGCTAAAAAAAGCGAGATAAAAGCCAACACGCTTCAGTTCAGGCTCGCGCTAAGAGTTCGCGGTACGGACCCTGGAGGCAAAAACTGACATCATGGCTTAAACAACTAATATTATTGGGTCCATGCGATGAATAATACAAAACCAACATGCCAACCCATCAGTAGGTCTAGCATAACTTGACGATGTTATGCTAGGCCTACAGTAGAATTGATTCTGCGAAAGTGGTCTACGAACAATTATTAACGTTTTGTAAACACGCAGACTCGCCCATACAAAGTCTCATAATTATCAACTTCAAATCCAATTTGCCATTTTGCCATTTTGTTTCAGGCAACGTGAAATGAGACATAGGATCCGATCGAGTGAGGAGACTGACAGGACTCACAGTAGATCTTCGTCCAGGTATATTTTACTCAAAATGACAACTACTAATATGATTAACACATTAATAAACTTTATTTATCAATATTATTTTAATTTATTAATAAACTGATTGATGGTTCTATTCACGTAATTTTGTCAATGAATAGTAAATTGGTTATCATTGGGTGTTAGTAAGAGTAAAGATCTCACGGACTATACTTTTAACCGTTTGTTCCTAAAAGGCTAGATTCCTCCAAGAACGGAAATTGTACTCTTTGTACTCTTTGTAAAAAACAAAAAGTTATTTTATGCTATCAAGTGACGAGAATTTTGAATTCTTAAAATTCAAGACACTGCGGGGCACAGCACTGCGCTCGTCTCTCTGAGATATCCGATGTTTTATCTCTTATTTGCTCTGAAATTTTACTGGAAACAATGCCTATCCAACCGGAACACAGTAATGTTTGCACATTACTGCTTGGCGGAATAAGTGTAATAAGTGGCAAAGGTGTAGTACGTCCCCAGGCGGACTCTGCAAAAGAGCCCTACCACTACAACAGGTGTCTAATGTGCTTATTTTCATAGTTTTTAAGAATAACAAATTTAAAAAAAAATCCTACGTCCTCATTGATGATTTTTTTTAAAGTTGTATCAGTTGTATCTGTTACTAACGGCTTGTTTCCCCCGCAGAGACTCCGGTCCACCCGGCGCGTTGGAGCAGCCTCCTCGCTGCCGCACGCCGGAGCGCGCCGCGCCCGCCTGGGTGGACAACAAACACAAACCGAGGCCCGACGAACACCCGCCCTACCCCCACCCTCCCTACGACCACCCCCCACCTTGCAACCAACCGCCCTACGACCGCCGCCGCTACCAGCACCAAGATTACAACCAAAGAAACTACTACCCGGAAAATAATGGTAGCTCCAAAAGCACATCTCCAGGGAAAGCGCCCAATTGGGAACCGAGACAGGCACCGTACCCTTACCCGGATTCGAGGAGAAATAGGTACGAGGAAGATGAAAGGCAGGAGAATCCGAGGTATGAGAATCCTAGAGGATACCATGGGTATAATAACCGAAATGAGCATTACGGGGATAACAGATGGAACTCGAGAAGGAGGCCTTACGGGCACAGAGGAGGCTACCAAGGGTATAATAGACCCGGGCCCAGTGGACATAACTGGCCCAGAGATAACCAAGATTATAGAAACGACAGGAATAAAGTCAAACTCGTCGATTATTGAGCTTCTAGCAAGGGCTGTGAATGTTGTGTCAACTTTTTAATTATACAGATTGTACAAATTTTAGATATTCCGTAAAAAATCAAATTCCATTTATGATGAATTGTTGTTACAACATGTGGGTATTATTTGCCTTTAAATCTTTTGTAGGTATTTATTTTACAAAAAATTTACTGTTTCTTTGACATTAAATTAGTTTTGAAACACTAATTTGTGAAAATGATTACGTACCTTTGATTTATATTAAAAATGTTTTCAAAATGTAAAGTTGGTAAGAATGCGCACTTTTTTTTATGGAATATTTGCACCATTACTATTTATCTAAAGGTTTATGAAGCTAAAAAAAGCAGCTCACTTCTGTTGGTAGGTTTAATAAGATTCTTGTGTAGATAAATAAATGTGTAAACATAATTAATATATTTTGTATTTTACTTGATATACCTTATAGCTTCTTATTATTTTATTTTAATAAATTTATACTACTTCGTAAAACTTCATATTTGTTAACTTTAAAAATATCAGTCAGTCTCGTCCACAGCACAATCGCTTTCAGTCGTGAACAAATTTATAATAATTTTCACACAACTTTCATAGGCACTAATTCTTGAAACACACTTCATTATCCAGTCTGATTTGGTCCTGTCCTCAAACTTTTGACTGTGTAAAATACATGGGCACTAGCACAATGTCTTCAAATCAATACAAGCTAGTCAGTGCGACGTTTGTATAGCGCCACTTCATACCGCTTTTCCATAGACACTGCTGAATTTCGTCTAGCCATTGTGTTAGCCGCTAAATCGGTCCTCATTATCCTCGGGTAGCAATTAGACTGACGGGCTAGCGCGCTACAACTCGAAGACCTTCAGTCGTTACGTTTCAGTAGTAGAATGTCCTCGAGCCATACTAGTCGCTCAGCGTGTCGACGTCGATGTCCTCATTGTCCTCGGGGAAGCAAGTAGGCTAGCGCGCTACGACTCGGCGACTTCAGTCGTTACGCTCCAGCTGTAGATCGTCCTCGAGCCATACTAGTCGCTCAGCGTGTCCACGTCGATGTCCTCATTGTCCTCGGTTGGCGACTCGGGGTCGCGGCCCGGTATGCCGGCGGAAGCTATCCCGCCGCGACCCTCCTTCGTGTGGCGCCACTTCATGCGTCTGTTCTGGAACCACACCTTCACCTGAAGAAAGAGACTTATTATAGTGTAGGTATATGTATGTGTATTTTTAGCAAAATGCCTAGATTTTTGTGTGACTTGTTCAGTTTACGACTTACAGTTTGACGTTTATGGCTAGATAAGCATCAAATAGTTTTTCGTTATTTACGGAAAATTAGCATTTTGGGGAGTGTAGATCAAAAGCTATAATGACGATGATGTACGCGAGGTTATTGGACGGCACAGAGGCAATTCTTGACGCTTCCTTCCCCTGTATAAGAATCCGGCTATTGCGAATGTAGACTGATATTACCAGTGGCGTAGCTTGCCTCAGACGAGCCCTGTATCAAAATTTGCTGGGGGCCCAATTAGATAACATTTTAGTCCCACACACGCGCGAACCGCTAGTGTGGAATGCTCTGTCCGAGTGGGTGTACCTATTGTATACTTACTCGTACCTGCTGATAGAATAGGTAATGGATAATTGTAATCTGGGTGTCTTCAAATCGCAATCGAATAAATTTCTTCAAGGCAAGCATGTTCCATTGAAGACTGCATCATTGTTTACCATCTGGCGAGACTGCCGTTAAACGCAAGCAATAATTCAGTAAAAAATGGTTGTCTAAAACATAAAATTATGAGAACTAGGTAGGTACCTACATACCTGTGCATCTGTAAGTCCTAGCGTGGCTGCCAGCTGTCTTCTATCTGGTTTGGTAATGTACTTCTGTATTTGGAACCTTCTCTCCAGGCCCTTCCGCTGGAGATTGCTGAAGACCGCGCGCGACCATGAACGCTTCCGTTTCCCGCTGGAAGTGACGTCACAGCGGGGCGTGGACTGCTGCGGGGGCGATGAAGACGGGATCGGGAGACGGTACACTGGAAATATGTATGTATCTATTGTTTTATATTTATACTAGATGTGCCCCGCGGTTTCAAACGCGCGGTGACTGAAAAAATCTGATTAGCCGATTCATTTTTCTCTTTTTTTGTAAACTTGGCATCATTTCCTATCTGCCTGAAAATAAATATCTCAGATTTTTGCTTGTAGGTACCTAACAATCGGAGTTAAATTATTTTCTTGCAACCTTTGCTTGATTTCTTATATCTGCCATGTAAAGCTCGGATTCTTATCTACAACAATCGAAAATAAAGTTCCTGTATTTTTTTTTCAAATTCGGAAAGGGGCTGTCCATAAATTACTTCATTCTAAATTAGGGGGGGGGGGGAGGTTGGTCTGCGGATGACGATAAATGATGGATGAGGGGGGGGGGGGGCGTTTCGAAATTGACGTCATTCTTGTGATTGAGATGAGCTGAACCTTATATATAAGCAAATGTACTGGCTACTTGGAAGAAACTCCTCGCTGTCACTACAGAACAAACTATTAATATATAAACAAGTCCTAATGCCAGTCTGGACTTATGGTATCCAGCTATGGGGTTGTACCGCACAGAGCAATGTACTGATTATACAAAGGTTTCAAAATAAAGTACTGAGAGACATAACGAATGCACCATGGTACGTAAGAAACATAGATCTCCACCGGGACCTTCAAGTAGAGTTTGTAGACAAAGTTATACAAAGGTATGCAGAAGCTCACGAAAACAGACTTCACCACCATGTGAATGTCGAGGCCATCCAGCTCCTCGATCACACAGATATAGTTAGAAGACTTAAGAGAACAAAACCGTTCGAGCTAGTGTAGTGTTAGTCATAAGTAGTGATTATAGTGAAAGTGTAAAGTGTAGAGAACACGTGAACATTGTGTCTTCGCCTTAATAGAAACAATAAGAAAAGTGTTAATGGACACATTCTTAGTAATTAGTTACCTAGAAATTTAAGTTAGATTTAAATTACTTAGTAGCCTGAGGCTAGATTGTAATTTTACTAAATGTTCTTTTGACACTTCTTAAATAATAGAAAAAAAAAAAATCTTGTGATACCAGTTACTCCAAAATGTACAATAGTATACAGGGTTATTCATAAAGGGTATGCTAAGCCGAAAAGGGCATCATTATAAACAACTTTTACTATGGGACCAAACGAAATTCGCGAAAAAAAAATCAGCTGTTCCTTAAAAAATGTCAATGACACTCGACAAAATGTATGGAACAGCTGTTTTTGTTTTCGCGAATTTTGGGTTGGTTCCGTAGTGAAAGTTGTTCACAATGATGAGTATTATGAGCCTTTTTCGGCTTAGCATACCCTTTATGAATAACCCTGTATTGTACAACTAGTCCAGTTACTAATCCAGTTGCACATTTAATTTTTTATTACAAATGCAGAGAAACTACGAGTGTTCTGCATGCGACTGCAAGTGGATAGTATTAATTATTGAACTCATTTATTTTGTTTTACATACGGTTTGTCTACATTATATTCGAGAATTTTAAATAACAGCGTACCTATGAAAATAGTTCGATATGCGACACTGAGTTCATTGAAAAAATTAAAAAAAACAAAAAATAAATAAAAAAAAAACTAAGAACAAACAAAAAAAAAACAAAAACAAAGAACAAAATTGAAAGATTGGCGGCGGCGGCGCGCGGCGCGGCGAATAAAAGAAATCGGCGCTTAATTTTTACGTGAGTATTCATTCCCGTGTTTAATTATAACAAAAATGTGTGAAACCACGTTAGAAACCACCAGAATAATATTAATATATTAATGAAAATTGCCAATTAAAGTACAAAATAATAAAAGATGATTCTTAACAAAATGTTTTAATGTTACCCTATTTTTCTCAAATCCGCAAATGTTTTAATTTTGTGAAACTGGTAATGACGTCAGTTTCGCGAGAAGGGAGGGGGGGGGGTCCATTAGAAAATGACGATAGAATGATTGTAGGGGGGGGGGGGGGGGGGGTTTCGAAAATCAGCAAAAATCGATGACGTAATTTATGGACAGCCCCAAATGACATTTTTCCTAGAGAAAATAATTTGGTAAAAATTAGAATTGCCAAGACTATCCTTTTCATACAATACATTTATTATCTCACTAATATTACAAATATCAAAGTTTGTGTGTGGATCAACATTTAGGTAATTTTTTATCGGAAAATACGGGTGCAATCGCGAGACGCGGCAAGTCATTCTACGAGTTTCGTACATACCTAAATGTAAACAAAGCAAAGCACATAGGTAGGTATTGCACGTCCGCCAATGATAACTGTTGGATCCAACCTCCAGTATAGAAAAAGCTTACACCTAGCCCAACTCCCAATAAATTGGCACTGTTTTAAAGAATTAGGTACCTATACCTTTCACTTAGACACACTATTAAAATCCCTATTTCTTGCAGTCTTATTTTTAAATTTTATCCTTTCATCTCATGTGTTTAACCCCCGACGCTAAAAGAAGGAAGTTATACTAAACGAGTGTCTTTCCCAATTTTTGAAAGAACTACCTACGTACAATATTATTATACCTACCACCGGCTTGTTTTATAAAGAAATAGCTCAGATATTTTGCTGCAAAAATAAACAGTAGTTCACACATATTGGGACGTTCCGGTTTTAGGGTTCCGTACCCAAAGGGTAAAACGAGACCCTATTACTAAGACTACTGTCCGTCTATCACGAACCGTGACAGTTGAAATTTACACTGATGATGTATTTCTTTTACCGCTATAACAACATGTTATAACTATAACAACCTTCTAAAACACAGAATAAAAAAATATTATATAGGTACTTAAGGGGGCTTCTATAGAACAAACGTGATTTTACCGTTTCTTTAGATGATGGTACGGAACCCTTCGTGCGCGAGCCCGACTCGCACTTGGCTGTTTTTTTTTATTGAATGTAGAGTTTTATAGAGCCAGAAATACAGCGGTACAATACGAGATGCATAGTGCAACTTAGGGTGTCTTATGAAAAGGGGGTTCCTTAAAGCAACTAAAGCAGTTTAAAAAAAACTTTATAATGAATAGGCAAGTATTTTGGTTTCAAAAAACTTCACAGTTTACCTTAGCTCAATCTCAGAAATTTGTAGATTGAAAATCTGACTTGATTCAAGCAGATCCCTCTAGATTTTATTACAAGCTTTTATTTGTCTGTTTGTATTTTTTTGTGTTTTGGGTCAAATCTTTTAACTGAATTTTGAACCACTTCCCAATGTCGGATTAAGCTGTGATGCACTAGGTACCTGTGTAACTCCGATGACAATGCAATAATAGCTTGTTTAAAAAAATATATTTTCTATGTACCTACTTGTTAATTGTAATGTTAAACTAACTGTATTTAGCAATTTTGCAATATTCCTGCAACTTCCGACTTGAACATTTTTGTTTTCTCACAAAGCACAAAACACTTAAAAAATGCAATCTTCTTGATTTGTCCTACCTACAGCCTTTTATTCGTAAAAAGGTAAAATCAAAGATACATAGTAGGAATTTTACCGATTCCTTGTAGACACGACTTTTATACTATTATAAGTACTCGTACCTATACCAAAATCCATTTAGCCATTACAGAGTTAAGTGGAAACAAACGATCGGTTATTAACAAATTAGTGTTTACGTGTAATATACCCGTACCCGTAGTCGGCCTCAGGGCTGGATGCAGGTGTGAGTACGGTATCGGCAGCGGCAACTGCAGCAACGGAGGCTCGTCGCGGCAGCAGCGGTACAAGGCCGCTACACAGCCCGCGCACGGTGGCTCCTGCGCACGAGCAGCCTCCGCGTGACTGTGACTCGAATCATTGTTCCCCAGTATACTATCCACACTGAACTTCAGCTTACTCGCGTTTACTTCACCACACGACATCACTAACAACCTTCCGTCATGAAAGCGTCTGAAAAACTGACAGCGGCGCGCGCGCATTATCGGCGCGAGCGCAACCTGTGGGCGTGTCTCAATCAATGAAGCGTTCTGATTGGTTGGTAAGCTACTGGGCGTCGCTTAACGTTATGGAGTATTGACTGATCTCGAAGTTACGAACAAGTGCACTTGTTTACAATAAACTGTTTAATGTGTTTTATATGAGTTGGTGCTGGGCTCGGTTTATTGCCGAGCTGCTTACGTCATTCGTCCGCTTTATGGGAGAGCTCTGCTGAGCGTGCCTACATACCTACCTACCTTCTTTATCGATGCCTACTGAAATGCTGAAACTACAGTTAGTCCGACCACTTGCGAACTCGAAGCAAAATCAATCTTGTGCACAAGTAGCGAAAATAAACATAACATTTTTTTTAAAGAATCAGAAACTCGTTCATTCTTAACTTATGTACAAAGTTTGTACACTTTTGAAAAGATATCTACGATATAAGTGTATATAGCTACCACAATATTTAAACAAGTACATACCTATCTACTTACTTATTTTGAAATAAAAAAAAACGCCTAAAGCCTTACGCCTAGAGACGCCGTCGTAGATATTTCACCCCTAAAGGGGGTCACACCTTATTTTGACTAAGTTAACAATTTTATATCGGATCAGCTAATAAAAGGTATGAGTAAAGGTAAAGGTACAGACCTGTACCTACTCATATCTAGCCTACCTGTAGGTAAGCGAGATAAGGTATATAGCAGGCCAGAAGAAGGGCCATCCTACTAGATACGGAGAAACTGAAAAAAAAACACAGGCAAAACCGCGACTCGGAGCTAGCGTTTCAAAACCATTGTTCATTCACTCACATTCACATCCTTCTATTACTCACGCTTGTAAAATAGGCTGCTATTTACAACATCCAGCACCCATACTGGCTCCATTGAGGTTGCTACTAACCAGACCGCCGGAATAACAGTGAATCTTTCGACCACATTCGATTATACCCACTTAAACAAACATAATCGAATCGATCGAACAACTGTTAGGTCTAAATCGATTACGGGCGGGTTTATTTTGCTTGTCAGGAACACCTGTGCTGCGTCTCGCGCACCAGATATAGATCTGATCATTACCGCCGAGAAGAGATTTGTTTACGCGATGTAACAATCCGCTTGGATAACGAAATTATTATGGTTTTTGAAAGAATATACCTAACCAGAACAAAGGAAAAAAAGGAGTGTGGAACGTAAGACAGAAACACGCTTGTACGATATGACTACACACAGAAAACAAATCTCATAGAAATCTCTATTCCTAGACAGCACGTTCTCCAGAGGCGCTTTCTGTGAACCGAGGTATCTGGAAACAGTGGTTTCTATGAACAAAGTTTACGGCAAAAAGTGCTATTTAAGGACAGTGATCTCTGTCAACAGTGCTTCCTATGTACCGAGATGTCTACGAACAGTGTTTTCTATTAACAGGGTTTTCGGCAAAACGTGCTGTCTAGGAATAGAGATTTCTATTAGCTTTGTTTTCTGTGTGTAGTCATATCGTACAAGCGTGTTTCTATCTCACGTTCCACACTCGAAAAAAAGAAGGTTTTTAGGTATGGGCAGGTAGGCCAGACTTCTCAGATAAGCGACTTGCTTTTCTTGTCATTTAGTTGCAGAAAAAAATTATTTTAGGCATATACCAACTATGCCGAACAGCCGAAAACCATATAGGTATTTACCGATACGATTATTTTTTCTTATTTATTTTATGGTATCGGTAGAGAAATAGAAATAAAAAAATCGGTATCATGTAAACCGCCGTAATTCAAGGTACCTACTTAAGTAAGGCTACTTAAAATTTTGCCACCCCTACCGGCCTCTATCAATACTTTATTTTAGAAAATCATGTTCAACAACAAAAACAAATAAGCCATGAATTTGCCACCGTAGACTCCAGCCTACTCAGCCTGCTGGTAAATCCGCCACTGCTCCATTTAAAACTTTCGGAAAGTCTTATCTCATAAATTCAAGCAGGGAAATGGGAAATCAGTGTATCTAGCACAACTTTGACGTAAACTTACGTAGCGAGTATTCGACAGAAAAGTATACGCCATTTACGCCCGTCAGGGGCGCCCTTGACAAGCGTAAATGGCATACACTTTTCTATCAAATACTCGCTACGTAAGCTTACGTCGTAGTTGTGCTAGGCCTACAGGAACATCTACCGTAAAGTCAGACTAAACTTTCTACAAGGGTCACAATCAGTAATCTCAGCATCCTGTGAATACTCGTACCATCAAAGATTAGCACCAATCTGTCAAAAGGCCGGCCCACGTGCACCGTTCAAGGCGAGAATGCGATAAATCAGAGGCATACTTAAGTACCTATCTGAATATGTGTTACTCAATGTAGAGGTAGTTAGATAATATTTCATCGTATTAGCCGGATTTCCCGTATTAGCTGGTGTCGAGTTTCAAATATGCAATATCAAAATATCTAAGTTTTCAAATTGCCGTTGATTTTTGTACGAGTGAATGCTTCTGGCGACGAGTTGGAAAAGATGGTGCTTTGCTAGGTAGAAGTAGAAGTTAATTTGTAGTAAATAGGTCAGTGATTGCTTGGAATCACAAATCAATTACAATTGAATTTAAAAAAAACTGAATTCCGCTTTCTCAACGAAAGATATTATTTTTTATCTTTGGTTTTGGACAACATTATCAATGCGGTACAATAAGTACAAATCAAAAGTACAATACGGTCCTTTCATAAACACTAAACTAAATATAGCCCCATTACTCAGATAAATAAACCATGAAACCTCAAAGCTCCATTATTACAACTTTTATACCCTATCAAACAGTCCAAATTAAAACTAAATAAAAGCCCGAAAAGGTGCAAGGCAAATTTATGGCGGTCCTGCACTCGAGCGGGTGTCCCGAACGACTTCCTTATTTGATTGGCGTTACGATCCGAATCGCTTTCCGGAAATCGCAGCGAGATTTATTAAGTCTGCTATTGTTTGCTTGATAGTAAAACCACTGTTAATGTCTACGGATACCTACCGAGTTACGCCGGAGGAGGCGGATTTAGGAGCTTTTTGTTAAGTTGTGAAACTTCTTTCTGAAAGTATTGCATGAAGAAGGTCAAGCCTGACGCAGATCATGGAGATTTTACTGTACAACCCGGTCACAATATCTGTGCACCTGACCTCGTGCTAGCAACTCAATTTTGAGCCACTTCCCGATGTTCGATTGTATTATTAACAGATCAATCGTTACAAAATACAGATGTTAATAAGTATACCAAATTTCAGCTCAATCGAACATCGGGAAGTGGCTCAAAATTGAGTTGCTAGCACGAGGTCAGGTGCACAGATATTGTGACCGGGTTATACATGTGTACGCTCATTATTTTGATGTCATAGTAGATACCGTACCTGAATAATAATAGCAAAGACTTGTGCAGACTAAGATCTGGTAGGTAGGTTCTATTTTTTTTAGAAGATTTTAATACCCAAAGATGATATAGACAAATTTGATTGTTACGAAAAATAAACATACGACCGAAAAAATCATAAACATTTTGCGTTATCTTTTCTAAGAGTAGGATTTGGTAGGTACAGTAACAGATATTGGGTAATATTTGGATTTCGTAAATTAAATACACATCCTATCCTATCATAGAATGTGTATTTTCAGATGATAGGAATCCTATCATCTGAAAATATTTATCTGTGACATACCTACAGACATACACACTGAAGTTTTGTTTTAAAGGTTCTTCCCGAAGGAGGTTTAGAGCCCTAAAAAGAACTATTGTAGATATAGAACTTATTTTCCAGCTGTTTGACGTGATAACGTCTAATAAAACCGGGTGCACGCACGAAAAAGTGTCTCGTTACGCTCATTGTAACGTTGTCATTGTTGGTTAGTATGCAATCATTTCATCAATGTTTTATTATAACGTTGGCAAACTATCGTCCGTAAACCGACTTTACAGACAACCAATTTTTTTTTTTAATCTTTCACACATCCTTCCTCCTTAGTCCGCGCCTGGCCCGATACAATTAGGCCGCTCGTATCGAAATAAGTGAGCAAACAAACACAGCATCCTTCGGGCGGAGTGCGATGCTCTCTGGATATCCCAATCCCGCTCCTGTATATTTTTATAACATTTCACACGCTCTTTAGTCTTTTAAGTGAAAAAAGAGTTGTTTATCTTTTATGAGTCGAGGTGGAAGTTTGGCTATGGTTTTCTGTGTGGTCAAATAAAATGTAATTTGTTATGAATTGTAAATCAAGTGTAAATAAAACAAAAACCGATATAAATACCGGTAAAATTAGCTGCACTCTGCACTTCACAAATTTTCCAATGTTTCATTTTTGTCGCCAAGAGTACCCTATCTTCTACTTCTACTCTACCAATTCTAAAAAAATAAATAAATCTAGAATTAGTTCAATTTCAGGACCAATTCTATTTCTTAACCAAATTCTGTGGTTGAAATAATTATTGTATTTGTGTATGTCACTAAGGTAGATTAAAAGTTATTTTTATACAATCTACAAATGCTGCAGATAGAGGTCATAATATTATTACCTATATCTAAACTAAACGCTAAATTAGGTGTGCGGTCTTTTGTTTTTTTATTTCAAACAAAAACAATTCAGGTTTGGATTTAAATAATTCGTTTTGAACGCGTGAATCTACATGAGGTCACAGATAATTTAGGCATATTTAAAAATTAAACAGCACTAAAATTTTATTTTTATTTTTCTGGTTTTATTAAAGAAAAGAGATAGTCATTGAACTTGAAATAAAAAAACTATTTGGTAAAAAGAAGTTTCCGCTTATTGAGTTGCATCATGCATCACGCTGTTAAAAATACCTTAAAATAAGCAGTAGTTCTTCGGATCAGTTGTCCACGTATTTCATCCACATTCTTCTAATAATCATTAATTTTAATGTTTTACAATAAAACTCTTGTTATTTTTAATCACGGACGCGTATCGCATTAATACGATTCAAATGATTTTTATGATTATATGTTTCGGTAATATGATATCTCTATTTGTGAATGTGGGTTTTGCTTGCATAATTTTCAATGGCTTCGGGTCAAGGTGTCATTTCTTTCTTGTAAAGATTTTTTGCCAGAGAAACCTGCATTAGGTAGGTAAGGTACTAAACGGCTCCTAACGGTTAAACGGATTTGCGTGAAAATTGTTGTGAAGTTTTTTTATTAGAGCCATATAAAGCTGCTATTTTTTATAAGTTTTATTTCTGTTGTGAACAATAAATAGATATTTTACTATCACGCAAAAATACGGATTCTGAAAAAAAACGCGGGAAAAACGCAATACATTTACTTTGAAATTACATATCGTAAAAAAACAGTGCCTAAGCTTGGATTTCTTACTTCATGTAGGTATGCAGAGCATTTAGAAGAGTGTGATAAAGGAAAAACCTTAAAATATTATCTAATTAGAAAAAAAAGTTAATATAGATTACCAATTAACATCTTAAATTGGCTTATTAGGAAACAAATTAACTTCAAACCGGAGTCTACACGAGTTAAATTACAATAAATCAATGAGCACCATCTAAGATAGGAGTTTCCTATTCTCTGTTCGATAACCCTCGAGAAGGCACTCTATACCATGGTCTTTAGACTTGGATCCTATTCAGAATCTCTCATTTTCCGCTTAGTAAAATTGAACCTTAATTTAATAGATTCAAAGGCAGAGATATGATAAAGCCTCGAAGGTATATCAACTCGAAGCAAAGCTATCGATCCAACTCGATTATTTATACAAATCGCCGTTCATATTGGGTGTCTGTGTCGCAATAAATATTAAATATCGACGCCATTAAAAATATCCTCTTACAGTTTACGAGAGCGGCTGCGGACATGTTTACGCGCGGGGAGAGCAATCAATTCGGTTTTTTCTTAAACCTTTTCTTCGAGGAAGGCTCTGTAGATAGATTATTTGACACGCGAGCTTTCTCTTACTGCTGCATTGGTGTCCGATCGATTCATGTTTACAAATTAGGTGGTAATTAGACGTTAGTGCGGGCTTCTGTGGTATTTTTATGCAATTTATTTCACCTTGTGAATATTGCACATTATTACTTAGCTTATTATTATAAATGAGCATATATGTTTCTACTTATTGAAGAGACGATCCAAATATTCTCCTTATCGGATTCGTTAATCGAACGCTACGTAGGTATGCTCCATTTTTATAGTTTTTCAACATTTTTCTGAGATAAAAAAAATTATGAACTAACTTACATTTAATTTTAAATTGCTGTGTAGGTGCTGTTGGTGTTAGATAATTGTGCATTATGGTAGTCTTAGTTCATTTCATTCTTTAAATATTTCTGTTTTTGGCGCGAATAAAGTTTTCTTTATTTCTGTAATTTTATGTGTCGATAAAATGTTTCTCTTTAGTTTTTTTTTTTTATATTTGTTTTATAAAATTTAATTATTTTTATTTATCTGTTTTTTAGCAAAAACATTTTGACTTTAATTCTATAATTCTATAAACTCGTATGTTAATGTCTAAATTATATTAATATCTATATTATATGTTAATATCTTCTCAACTATTAAAGTACCTACTTAACACTTATTTAATCAAATAAGTGAAAACCTAACCATAACTGTTATTTGTATCACATCCCAGACCCCATAAAGGTCTAATAAACAGGGCAATAAATCAAGCCTATTTAAAAGCTCGCTCCTTAACTCTTAAACGAGTATTAATATTTAATTGTAGACTCGATATCATCGTGAGTAACTGTTAATAAAATGTATTGTTGACGTGAATTATTTCCGAGAGCCGTTCAACAAGACTGGCGTCTGGGGGTGTATTCTAGACGTGCTAAGGCAGGCAATAAAAGTATGTAACTTGATCTATCGACAAATTGACGTTTGAACTCGATCGAAATTTAGTAATTTGGTCCATGGCTCAAAAAACATTTTAGAGTTTTAATGATTTTGCCAAATCAAAAGTCAGTTCATCGATAGGATATGTTCACTAGCACTGCGGGTCTGCTAGCCGCTAACCGGTTGTTTAGGCAAATCTGTCTGAGTGGTCTCTACTTCAGTTGACAATGGGGATCAAAATGCAAACAATTATTATTTTAGATACCGAACTATATTCCGTGTCACAGATATTTGTGTATGCGCAAGTGCGGGAGAATATTCGGACATTAGAATAATTATTAATTTATTATTTAGGGATTTCAATAATTCCCTGAAATTAAAAAAAATTGATGCTAGCTAATTTTATCAAAGAACGATAACACCATATCATTAATAAAAAAACAGTTTTTTAATATTTTTATTTACGTTTTATATGCACTACTTTAAGAATACTCCCCTAATAGCGGTCGCGCGTATGTCGCCTCGGGAAATGGTTTATACGAGCCGTACGCAGACGCAAGCGCGCCCAATACGTGCAATAAATAATATCCCGTGTGAGACCCGCCACGGACACCGCGCGGCCCGCCTGCATTATCTGCTCCTCCGATAATAAATAAGGAAGTACTTATATAGGGCTTCAAATGAAAAACTGTGTGGGTTCAGTAAGTGTTGGTAAGTAGAGTAATACAGTGTTTGTATTGGAAGCGAAACCTCTGGCCGGTGAACGCTCTTTCTAACAGCCTTAGTCTCGTGGATTTTTTGAGCCACTGTTCAATTCGCTCGTCGAAGTAAGCAATCGATGTTGTATATTGTTAGGTACCGCCGTTTAGAATGCCATGCAAAACAGAAACTAACCAATTGTATTTCGCTTGCTCCCGAAGCGTCAGGAATTAAGCAGGAATTTTCCTTTTTTATGGATACATCAGTTTTAGTGCCATAAAACATACAAGTGCGAATCTGCGTCTAGGAACAAAATATTTTTGTATAAACTCTACCTTCACTAAATCTGTGACTTTCACCATCGTTTCAACGTGCTAAACTTGAACCTAGGACTGCGTGAGAGAGAAAAAAAAGAAAGCTCATGATTTTCATGACATCATTCTCTTTCAATTGTAAAACATCAACACAGCTTGTAAAACGTTTTGTGTCGATACCTAAACCGTTTTGTAAATTCGTGCGCTAGAGATGTTCTCGTCTCGATATCCCATAAAATTTCATTACGACACGTATCCCCAAAAAGGAATTCTCGTCGATAACCGTACATCACTTTTATTAGTTCCGATAAATAACACAAATAACTTTCCGATGTGATCGATTCTAATGTGTTGTTGTATTTATTGTAATTAGCCCGAGTCGAGGAGGCCGGCGCGGCGGCCGCTAGCGTGTGGCGCGACCATCAAATGGTTAAACTGTTTATTAACAACTAATCATATTTGCATAAACGTATTCAGAAAATATTATCCAATATGAAACTCAATATTAATCGGTCGTTAATAATAAGAATTAGCTCGATATACATGATTTTTATTCTAATAAATGCACGAAATCATTAACTCCAATCAATAAAATATTAATAGACGTTTGAAATTGATATCAAATTAAGTAAAGTAGAAAAGGAAATAGTTTTTTTATTACTGGGTGGGTCGAGGAATAAAGATTTCATTTTTTTGGATTTAGCTCAAGAATGAATTATGAAAGATATTTTTATAGGTTTGTAAATTAATCATTTTATGACTGTCATCAATGATCATGACATGTTTACTCAATCTTAGTTGATTTTGGATTTAATGACCGACCAGGCCAGTGGTGAAATACTATAGTTGCTTTAAGACTTTTGAACTAACCCATTATGACCTGAATTATTTTATAGGCTTAGATATTGACAATTTTTATATATATTGTTTCTTAAGGCTCCCTGAGCTATTTTTAATAATTAAAAGTTTTAATTTTTTTTTACTTTTGGAAAAAACAATGGGTGCCATATGGCACCGCTAGGCCAATACGTACCCGTCGGGGCTGCGGGTAGAAGTTACCGCGGCCTCGGCGTCACAAGGGCGTAGAAGGAACATGGGTGGTTTTTGGTCAGTAGAAGTCTGACACTCCCTTCCGCTCTGCCCAAGAGTGGGAGGGGTCATTTGATGATATCCCACCCCAAAAAAAAAAAAAAGGTCAATACGTAAGCTTTCCATCTCTCTATTAGATATGTATTAACTTTTTATTAGCTAACTATTTTTACCGTCTATTTCTAAAATGATGATGATTTTACGTAATGTACGAATTAATAAATAAAAACAGCATTTATTTTATGAATTTATATAACAGTAGGTACAGAACACACACTTTTTTTAGTTTTACATGCGAACGTGAAATTGATAATTGCAGGATGCACAGAGTCCTACGTCACATTTGCTACATTGCAGTCTTGTCTGACTCTTGCACATCTCCAAAGCACATTTGCGACGGGATTCGCTGGGAACTAATAAGTGATTCCGACCATCATAGCGAATATCATCAGTGACCCTATTGCCTGTTTTAGAAGTCTTAGAAACTGAAGGACGGCCACCGCCTCGTGGTAAATTTTTGAACTGCAAAAGGCAAGTCTGTACGATTTCTCGTCGGAAAGCAAGCTGGCTGAGGGTACTGCCTGCCCGTCTTGATAATACCCAAGCATTACATATAGCCACTAAAATTTGCTTCAGGAAACATGGGTGGCTCCCGAACTAAATCCTCATCAATCCGTCTTCGTGACGCGTTATTCTTTTTTGATTTTTTCGATGGCTGTTCGTCTGGTTCGGAATCGTCTGAATTACTTGAAGAATTGTCAAGCTGATCAGGGCGCGTTTGACTTTTACGTCCTTCTCCGAGACTTCGACTGCCTCTTCCGCGACGTGAAGAAGAGCGGCCTCGTGAAGCACGTGACCCGCGAGACAACGTCCAATATGATCCGACTTCAGGTTGTATATCTGGTACCACCCGTGCATTTCCGCAACTAGTGGAGTGTGATTGACGTGGTGACAGAGACGTAGACGCTAATACCACTTCACATCCAGCATTGAGTTGCCGACCTGTCAGGTTATTTACAAAACCACCCCCTTCTTCGTCGCCCGAATGTTGATCAGAGTCGATTGCAGGTTCTGGAGGTTCAATGTATATCAACCGTGGCCCGTGGCTCAATTTCCTCATCTTCTTCTAGCAGGGCTAGTGCCTCATGGAGTGTACAACCCCTATCAAGACAAAAAAACACTTGTTAACCTACGCAGAAACCAAAAATAAACATTGCACACGTTGTTGGAATAGACTACATATAGGCCTAGCTAGAGGTGCCATACGCCACCCGTAAATTTTGAAGTAAGTACGATAAAACAAACACGCAAACAAAACTAAATTATATTACAATATAATTTAGTCACACGAGTATATAAGAATAAAACAAAATGCATCTAAGTAATAGATTTCACGAAATATGTAAATTATGACCCACTTACTTGAACTTGAAATCCATTTTCTGCAATAATTTCACAATACTGACTTTGTGACTCTTGTGCCGGTCTCAACAAGTTCGCCAGTTAAAACAATGTACAGAAAGTGATAGCTATCTCTCTCTAGTACCGCATAGCCAATCGCCGGGCTTCACTATACGTGAGGCGCTTATAGCGCGAATATATGAACACCTAGAATGGGGTGCCAAACGGCACCTCTAGGTTAGAATGGGACTATAATGCTTAAAGCCTAAATTATCTACGGGACGAAATGAGGGCTTGAATTGAAAACCTACTTACAGCTATTGGTTTATAGTTTTTGGAACTTTTTGTTCATTATCAGTTATCCTCGATTATGGAAAGTACGAGCATACCTAATAACAAAGGTAAACCAAAAAGACTTAGACTGACTCGCAAAAATTCATACCAGCTAAACAATTTGAAAAGTAAGGAACGACTCAAAAGAACCAAGAAGGAAGGGCTCATAAAGACAAAGAAAGCAGGACTCATAAAACAAAAGTGGAAGGTACGTATAAAATCAACTTTCCATCCACAAATCTACCCAATAAGCCGTCAATTAAGATCACAATCCCATCGCGGTGTAAATCGCACTTCGTGGCTCTAAAAGGAATGATGAACAACAAAGGTTATGTTCGAGTAAATCACAATATAAGTCTGCGGCCGGCCTCGAACAGCGGCTATGAGACGAATTATGATTGCCTCAGGCAAAAGGTAAGTGTAGTGTGGTCACCCTACCAGCCCCCAGAGCTGTGATTTTAATTTGTTTGAGATACAGGCTCTAATTTTGACAAATGAATTTCCTTTTTGATCGTTGCTAATTTATGACAGTCAGCTTGGCCGTCCTTACGAAAAGTGCAATAACTAGGTGCTGATTTCGAGAAAAACGCGTTTAAAGATTTTATTTTCATTGTGGATCTAAAGTAAACTAAATAATGTACTTAAATCACTATTTATGCTTAATGTTAAAACCGGCGCCGTCATAGTTACGTAAATACTGTCTAAAGAAAATATTTGTATAGATCTCGTTCTGCTGATTCCGAATATGTACTTCATTAACTCAATTCGGCCCAGAAGTCGAGTTATTGATGGGGTCAGCGGGAAGTATATTAGAGGTAGTATAGGCTCAGTGCCTAGCCCCTCAGTCGGAGGTTTTACTCGTAGACCTAAAAACTTCTGACATGGTTTAGCGATTGTTGTAACCTATATACGACAAACAACCTACTTACAGTTGTTAGTTTTTCGAGATAAAAATTTAGTCGACGTCCAGGGTATTTTTATGCAAATTGTTTTTTACTAATTTTTATTAAAATCCACTCACACACACAACGCAGCGTAAAGAAGTAACAACAACATACATACATATTCACTCATAATCTTTCACATTTATAATATTAGATACCAATTTAGTATGCTAATAGTATCAGGCCTTCTTATCGACTGCCCCATCAATCACCCCCACGTCTTCTATATCTCTCCTATGAATCATTTACATTCTCATGTTGCTTGGAAGAGAGCGCTGTTAGCGATAAGGCCACCATTTGTTGCACTAATTTATGCTCTCGTTAGGTGCTACATAATTTGCTAACTGCTAAAAACACTGTTTACGTTACATTTATTACACCGATTTATAGACAAAACTGAAAAGAAATCGTTCAAAATAAGTTAGGAATAAAAGTCACTGAATACAAATAAATTTGATTTATGTGTAGTTAGATCTAGTCTTAGTTAAGATTCATTACCTTCACTTAAAATATTAAATTAAATATACCGGAGCAATTAAATTTAATGACCATTGTAAAATATTTATACTGTACAAATTGATTAACACCGGAAATATGTAGGATAAAATATATATAGTAGGATGTCTAAGCGATAAATAAGTTTAAAGGCAGATTTATTTCAATTTATTGCTCTTGGCCATTAGCAGTTTACCTACATTTTATCTACACTTTCCAACATAAAAAGCCTGAAAATTTTGCATGATGTGCCCAAAATCTTGATATTGATAAAACACTCCATGAAAGTAGTGTAATGTAATACAAAAATATTTTCCTTGTTTCTTATATCAACCAAAAATATGTCCACAATTTCATCCATACGAAATAATCATAAAAAATATCCAACGTCAAAATATCACCATCTACATATCTCTAATAGATTTTTAGTACCCCAAATGGCCGCTTGAAGCTTGTTACGTCCGTTAACGATGTCCTAGAAAAGAAGTCGGATCATGGGGACCCTAGCGGTGGGACGTGAGGTGTCCGGCGCGCGCAGCGTGCGATAAAGCAGGCGCCGCGGGGCCCCCGGACCCCCAGCATGGCGGAACTGGTGGCTGGATTAGTATGGACATACATAGTCAGTTTTTGTAGCACAGATGGTGAGTTTCAAAGCAAACCGTCAATCATACTATTATGATTGCGAAAGTAATTCTTTCTCTCTGTCTGTTTACCTTTTGCGAACCAGGTGAACAAATCAAAACGAAGATTTCGAAAATCATGGAGAGAAAGTTATAAACGTGACGCGTTCGCGGTTGCATCTCGCCTGGCACTCGCAACCTGATACAAAATGTGTAAAAACCAGTTAGTTTTCATAATAAAACTATGGCATTACCTTAGAAAATCAAAACCATAGGCTTTACAATTGTTTGCGCTAATAGGCGTGACGAAAGATTTTAAAATCCTCTTCCATAATGTGAGTACACATTACTATTTACAAAAAAGCCTTTATTTAGGTAATAAACTTAAGTTTAACGAAGTTTGAAGCCATTTTTCACATATTTTTTCAACAGGGCCCGAAAACAGCTTGCTTGTGTCATGGCGTCGATTTGACGTCACGGCATTGTGTCATGTCATTGTGTCTATGCGTGATGAGCGGCGGATGACCTGAGTTCACTTAGGCATGACGTCATACGCTGTGATCGTTGTTTCTGACAAGATGGCCGATTGCTGTATTATAATGTTTTAATTTATTGAAAATCTTAATAATCTGTTTTTTAAAAATAAAACTAAACATGTGTTTTAAATTTTTTTAATCTGGCTAGTCCCCTGAAAGCATTGAATCGGCGATTTTTTGATACTGTCGTCATGCCTATTAGAGCTATACGAGCTTTGATAACTTATTTGTTTGCTTGTGTTGCTCTGCTCGTGTTGCTATGAGTGTGAAACGTTTTGTTATGTTTTGCTTTTGTAATTTAACAAACCTTGCAATAAACACGTGTTATATGGTTGCTATGACAGCATCAGAGTAGGTACTCGTAGTACTTACATAACTACACACATACGCAAAAAAAAAACACGAATATATGTCTAAGCAAATGAATATACAGGGTTATTCATAAAGGATATGCTAACCGGAAAGGGCTCATAGACTAGTACTCATCATTATGAACAACTTTTACTATGGGACCAAATCGAAATTCGCGAAAAAAAAATCAGCTGTTCCATACATTTTGTTGAGTGTCATTGACATTTTTCTAAGGAACAGCTGTTTTTTTTTTTGCGAATATCGAGTTGGTCCCATAGTAAAAGTTGTTCATAATGATGAGTACAGCTTGGCATACCCATTATGAATAACCCTATATTCAGGTTGAGTTTAAAAATATCTCTTAATACAACTGGAATGAACAATTGTAACGTATCATCTGGACTATTTATTACGTATGAGCTGCGGTCAACTTTCGGAAGAATAACAATTTTATTCGTACCTAGCTACTAAGACTGGCTAAGCGAGCTACGTCAAGAACGCTACATCGAGAGCTACGTCGTAGCAACCTTTATCATCTAACATTTAGGTTTTAGTTTTGTATCTGCGAGTATTAAGATTTACTATTTGGCCCCAGGGCTAACTGTCTCATCTACTTACGGACACAAAAATGACAGCTCGGAGCTCGGTCTTATCCTCACGGTTCCATCGTGAGTTCTCGCGCCCACCTCACCGTGTAAATAATAATTAATTTTATTGTAAATGCTTATATTTTATTGCGGGATTTGTCAACAGTGTACGAGGTGTATTTTGTTGCCTGAAATATTTATTGGGAGTTGGTAAATATGCCTAGGACGCCTAATAATAAAGTTTGCCTTACCTAAGGAGATACTTCATTTCCTAATTCTTAAAACGGTTGGTTACTCACCGTTTAAGTCTAAAACAG
Source organism: Alcis repandata (assembly GCA_949125135.1). Taxonomy (NCBI): domain Eukaryota; kingdom Metazoa; phylum Arthropoda; class Insecta; order Lepidoptera; family Geometridae; genus Alcis; species Alcis repandata. Next base: position 5,244,474 of record OX421235.1, on the reverse strand, counting down.
ATAAGTTAGCTTGCATAATGAGAGACATGAATTTACATTTCATTATTTTCCATCTGATTTAATTTATTAATTTAACCCTCAACTCCTAACCCTAAAAATGAACCTATTAAGTTTGACCGGAGCTGGATTTAATTAATTTAATGACTCTTGAAATATAGTTGTAAACTAGTTTTAACTAGCTATTCGAGTTCAATTGTTTTTAATCCAAAAAGGTCATCTGTACGAGTAGTTCAAAATTCACACAAATTCAGCGTATGTACAGAAGTAACAAACATACAGATGCACTCATCCACTTTCGCATTTACAATAGTAGTGTATACTTTGTGTTTGTACTTAAGTTGTTAGATATTAATAATTATAATATTATTGGAAAATAAAATATTTGTATTAGTAACTTGTGTGTAATTTGTATCTATTTGTAGTTTCTTTACCGATACTAAAAGCCAGCCATATGAATATGAACTACACTCATAGTTCACATTCGCTATTCGAATTGTAGTCATTTGTCAGACATAGTATCGGGCAAGCCTGTCTAACATGTACGTATGTGGTACTTAGCTGTCTTGTAATGGGATAAGGTCTAAGAGAAAGGTTAAATTCCTTTGTCAATGGATAGGCTGGTAAAGTAATTAAATGTAGGTACTTAACTATCCGTTAGAGTATTGACTAGTCATGTCGAGGCTGGACTGGGTTTAAGCCTGTTTTATTTATTTTTTGGTGAATAAAACCTTATTGGTTTTTTAAATGTGTATGTAGTTTTTTATTTTTTTTGTAAAGTCAGCGAAAAGGTAAGAACTTCGTAAAGGTTTTACTTAAAATTAAAATCACTAATTTAATGTGTTATGTATGAATTATGTAGGCACCAGCACCTACTAAGAAACGGATTTTGCAATTTTTAATCCTTAACGGGGTGAAATTGGGTGATAATGTTTGTATTATAAAAAAATGGTCGCTGGAAAGCATTATACCTACTTATTGTCTACGCAGGCAAATCCGCGAGAAAAGCTAGTTTTACATGTGACAAATGCGAATCACAATACATCATCGATCTAGTATTCCGACTTCCTTCGGTGCAATACATTAAGTTCTTAATAACCCACTTCCAAAAAGGAGACGGTTCTCAATTCGACTGTGTTTTTTTTTTATATATTAAACCTACTCTGCCTATTAATTTTTTTTTTTAAAAACATTCATTTTACAATTCTTTAATTTGTTTACTTAGATGTACGACAAATAAAAGATATGTGTTGTTGTTGTGTTGTCTTTCTTTTTTATTTGTCTTGTTTTGTTATTTTTCTTTGGTAAAATCAATAGCATACTTTCCTACCCAATAAGTATAATTTCACTTCCTCATAAGATAGCTCGACTCCAGGCGTGCTTGTCCTCGTACTATTTAGCATAACACCCGATAGACATTACTTTGTAGTTTGACAGGCCGCCAATACCGCCTGCTTGGCTGGACTTTATGACCTAGCTTGAGGTACGACGCTCTAGAGTGCGATAAACTCTACATAATTTCATATTCATTTGGCATATTACTCGCGATTACTATAAATTCAGCAATTATTGCTCGTTTTTCGTAATAAAATAAGTATAAGCTCTATCATTATGTACCTACATTGTGCCTACTTTGTGGTTTGCAGTTACACTTAGTTCTACCTATAGATATGTTCCTTAGACGTCCCGTTGAACCAAGAAGGGTTTATTAAGGAAATATATTATACAGGGTTATTTCAAAAACACCAGCAACCTCGCAGGTCTAGATACCTAACATCATAAACAACAACTTTTGCTAAGGGACCAACTCGAAATTCGCGAAAAAAAATTCAGCTGTTCCATACATTTTGTCGAGTGTCATTGACATTTTTCTATGGAACAAAAAACCTTTTCTTCTTCTTCTTCTTTTTGAAATTACCCTGTATATAAAGAAAAACAAATTACTAACTCGGAAGTACACACGTATAATTGAGTCGGTTAAACCCGGAAACCATGCACGCTAGTCTTCATAGTAAAAACCAAGCATTCTTTTGTCAATCGTTTGAAGTATTTAATAAAACGTGCTTAATTAATTACATAACTACATTTTTGTAGCTATACAAGGTGTAAGTGGCAATGGGCTGGCCATATCTGTAGGACAACTGACAACCGTTGGGGTAGACGGCTTCTAGAGTGGAGACCACGGATCGGCAAACGTAGAGTGGGGCGCCCTGCAGCCAGGTGGAGCGACGACCTGCGTAAGGCGGCAGGTAGCAAGTGGATGCGTGAGGCAGAAGATCGTGCCTTGTGGCGTTCTTTAGGAGAGGCCTATGTCCAGCAGTGGACAAAAATCCGTTAGGCTGATGATGATGATGATGATGATAAGGTGTAACAGAAAGGTGTAGTAATAATACTTAAGGGTGTTCTTCTAAACGTAAAAGTGAACAACTTCTAGAACACAAGTTTGACAAATTCGAGAAAAAAAAATCGAGTCTCCATACAAAATATTTAGGCACGTAATCAATTTTCTATGGAGATTCGATATTTTCTTTCTCAAATTTAGCAAACTTGTTCTAGAAGTTGTTCAATTTGACGTGAAGAAGAGCACTCTTAAGTATTACTACACCTTTCCATTACACCTTGTATAAGTCATAAATCATCATATGCAACCATTAATCCTCGCACTGCTGGGATACAGGTCTACCCTCGAAGGGTGATTAGGCCGTATTCCACCACGCTGGCCAAGTGCGGGTTGGTGGATTCACATACGCCATTGAATTTCTTCTCCGGACATATGCAGGCTTCCTCACGATGTTTTCCTTCACCGAAAAGCCAGTGGTATGTAAATTCGTACATAAGTCCCAAAGAACTCATTGGTACGAGTCGGAGTTTGAACCCGCCACCTCAAGAATGCGAAGCGGCTGTTCTCCCACTGAGCTACCACGGCTTTTTTAAGGCTTGTATAAGTATTTTGTCTAAATAATATGGAAATTTCTATATAATTTGTAAATAAATTACTCACCTTACAATACAACTAATATCAAATGCAACAAATAATCATTGTGCATTGACAGTGGGCCACAGGTCGCCGTACCTTATGTACAAGCCATAAGTCCTGCTAACTAGCTGTTAGGTACTGACGTCCTATAAGAACCACAAACTAATGTCACCTAGCAAGCAGTGATATGTTTTATTATCACTGTGTTTAATCCTCTTCTTACATATAAAAATGAATCACTGTTCGTTTGCCTGGCTTTAGCTCAAGAATGGTTGGACCGATTTCCCTTATTTTGTTCTTGAAATATTTGTGAAAGTTCAGGGAAGATTTTTTAAAGTAAAAAAATAAAAAAACAGCGGGTGTAACCGCCAGGTGCAGCTAGTTCATATATACGTTTCATAGATATAATTAGAGTGAGTCTTAGTTAGTATACTGAGAAAAATGGCCATCTAAATTCCAATAAATTCACTTAAAGTACGGAGCAAACTGATATCACCAAAAAGAACGATGATTAGCACCAGTTTATGATACCTAGTTGTCACCGTCAAACTAGTGCTAATTCATTTATCATCGAATTAGGTTGGGCATTTTTCTCAGTGTGACTTGTGACCAGTGGTTTTCGAATCGGTAATTAATAAAAAATAAATTCAATAAGACTTAAATTTTTAACAACGGTCTAAGTATTCAAGAAACCTAATGTTCCTCTATAAAGCCTTGCCGGCTGTGGGAATAACAATAGTAACCTTTTAAATCAAAATTACTCTCGTAAGTACTTTCAAATTGTCTACTTTAAGGACATCTACACACTATTTAAATGATCCTATTTCGTTTAACATCTCCTCAAGCCAAGTGTCCCCCATAACATCGAATGGCTCGATTGTAAAATCGATTGACGAGTTATTTTACGATTCGATTCTGAGTCGAATTCAATTTAGTTTAGAGGGTCTTTAGTCGTAAACCTTTGACCTAAACACACTTCATTTATGTCTCCAACAACGTTTAGAATATATCGATGCGATAAATCGATTTCTTGTAAAGGAGAATCGTTGTAATTGTCATTTCAGCCATTGATTATGTCATCAGTAAATTTCGTTTATGTTATTCACGTTATAAATCATTTGAAATCAAAACGATTATAAATATTTCTTGAATAAGCAATAAAGTCCTCTAATAGATTAGTAGTTTTTTTTTCACATTGATCTAGGCATGCGTTTGACCACAATCTCACTCGATGGGAACCAACGACGAGGTCGAAGGTGTAGCACGCTTGCCTAGGAAATACGTATTCTCCTTTTGAACGCCCCGGCTTGTCGGTATTTTTTCGGAAAGACAAAAGCTGACAATGAGTTCCACACCACTGCAGCTCGAATTAAAAAGGTAGAATTTAAAAGTTTAGTACATTTAAATGGTATTAAAAAAACCGACTGCAAAATGACACTCCGAATGCAAAGACGAATCTAACGACACTTCATAACCCAAATCGGTTAAGCCGATTAGGCGGTAGGAGGTCACAAAAGAAACAAACAAAACCAAAAAACCAAATGCATTTCTAGTCTTTCCAGTCTGATAATAAACCACCGAAATCAGCGTGTGAAATAACTATCTACTAATAAACGTGGTACCCAATATTTTTAACGATTGTTTACAGATAATGTGCAGAAGTAAGCCTGTATTTACACGATACACGTCATCAGCTGAGAGGACATGTGGTGTACTAACCCTTATCTTTACCCCCAGTAAAGGCTGGTCTGGTTATACAGCTCTGTTAACTGACGATTAGTCATTAAAGTTAACGGCTGTCTGTGCCAGAAGTCTTCAATTTATGTAGAAAAAGTATCTTACTTAAATGTGAGTAAATAGAGTTTTATGATTTTCATTAAATTAGTTCGAAAAATGAGAGCAAGCAGTAGACTACCAATTGTGTAGGTTAGGTACCTTTTTTTACAAAGTATATTTTTTCTTACTACTTATTACATTCCTCTAATTCTGTTATATTCTTGTAATTGGAAGTAGGTAGCAATTTATATGCGTTACTTATACCTAAGTCCTAATTAGAACAATAAGTAAATTATTTTTTCCAGTTTCAAGGTAGGTACATACTCGTACTTTAGTCTATTAAATAGTACAATGTAATCATTTTGAATGACTGTTTAATGTGTAGGTTTGTTAGTTAAATTTGAAACATATTCTTAGTAGCTAAAACACTTTTAGTTAACAATTTTCATTGTACATTTCAGGTAATTTACCCATATTTTAACACATCGTTTACATATTTAGGTAAATTACCGTTTAATAGTCCGTAAATAAATTTATAATTTATTTTATAATAAACGTTGGCCAGCGTTTCGCATTACGCTAATTCTGTAGGCACCGGCCTGTAAACAGTAGAGCTGGCGACGACAGACACAACGCAGCCCCCTCATTACCCGCCTTTCAAACAACTCTACCACACTCCAGAAAACCATAAAAAAATATCCAAACACACAAATATGAACCTTACTACTTAAAACAAAAAGGCGGTCAGTAAAATCCCAGAGCAGACCAAATTTTCTTTCAGTGGAATGCACAATAGATTCTATAAAGCTAAGATGTAGCTATTATTAGGTGTTACCATGATTATTTGACAGTTTGAAAACGTTTACAGATATTGGTCGGCAATCTGGCTTCCTGCTTTTAATGTAAACAGTGCTTTGTAAAGCCGGGCTTTTAGTGAAAAATATTAATATCTATAGACACGTTATTCGCTGTTTCTTATTGAGATTGGTTGGCTATTCGCACCTGTTCTATTGAGTCATTGAATTTACAAGAAGTTTCAGCAAGGAATGTTTAAACAAGTTTTAAAATAGTTTTTAAGGGAATAGATATTTAGAAACTTTGGTGAAGTGCAAAACACAAAATTTCAAACTAATTCGTGTAGTTCGTAATAAACTAGAAATCACACATTTCTGCTGCTATTGTTGACAACTAGTAGGTATTTTTGAAATTAGGCACCTACACGAATAAGTTACAATAAGTTTATAAATTACAAAGTTACAATGTAAATATTTCTGAATCTGAATCTTACATACTTCTTTCCCTATACTAACTACAGTCACATTTTCTTGATTAATCGAGAAATTAAGTCTCCACGTCACTATTCCGTTCACTCCACTTAGTATAGCCTTCGCACAATTGCAACAGCACATCGAACAGCTGTTCCGGCGGCAGATCTATCTGCCTGAAACTCCTCATCACCCTGTTATCTCTTCTCCTTCTCCCGTACGAGGAAGTAAACTGAGGCTGAGGCTTCTTCTTGATCCCCGCACTAAGAAAGAACGTCGCCGGCTGCTGCGGCTGGTAATTCGTATTGTAATTCTGTTTTGCTTTCACTGCTTGCACAATGAGACACAACAAATAACCACCGAAAGCCAAAAACGCCAATGTAGTGACGGACATTGAGAAGATATTGCTAATCTTGCTGTGCCCATCCTTCTTGTGCATGCCTTCTTCGTAATCTCCTCTTTTGATGGGCAGTCCCTGGATGGCCATGGCTTGGGCACCGAACCTTTGCAAGTAGGTCGGCGCGGCAGCCGTAACATTTTCGTAAGGTATTGTCAAATCTTGCAGCGACGTCTTCAACCTTATAAGCTTGTCCAATGGCAGTTCATTGAGAAACTGCACGTCTTCAGTATCCACCTGAGCCGATGATGACTTGCAAAAGTAGAAGATAATAAAATACACAAACATGATGGAAGGCTGTCGCTTGTGACATGTGTAGAAAAGAAATGAGCATGAAACGTTCAGATGTGATTATTTTGGTCTGTTAAGCGCGACAATAGTCTAGCGGTCATGATAAACAGTGCAGAGATGTTTTATCTTAAAATCAAACTGGAGATGAACTAAATACCATTTACCGAGTGCGAGTAAAATTACCTATGTACCTATTTATTAAATTAAATGGATCTAAACTGAAATATGAAAGAGTTTAGATAATATTTCTAAAGCTGTTTACTTACTTATTGAAAGTCAAATTTTCTTCGATTTCGCATGAAAAACTACAACAGAATGTATGCAAACTTACACCACAAAAGTACCAACAGTTGGCAGGTACCTAAGTAGCAGTAAGTAGTAGGTATACCTACGTAGTAAGAACGAATAGCTACCCCACCTTACCTACCTACCTACAAACCAATTGTTTTCCGCGTCTATTGTTTACCGTTGTCATTTTGTTAACCAAACACAATACATGGTGTTTAATTTTAGTTCGCTCGCTTTTCATTTCAGTACCATATCTTTTCAGTTTCAAACCAATATTTTGATTCTACTGATTTGATAATTTCATTTCAATTTCAAGTAGCGACATCTAGGATGAATTTAAGACTTTACAATCTCTTGACTTGCAGCCATGCTAAGGCAATGATAAAGTATGCAATGGGAAAAAACACATGACATTTATAAAATGTCAAAAATGCTCAAAAAATTGCGGTGAATATGGAACATGCTGTGCGTTTTCAAAAGCGCAATTAGTTTGAGATTTCTTGCTCTGATGCCGCGCTTGCGCTTGTTCCGATTACTGCAAGAAACGAACCATATCTTACCGCCACGTTTCAAAGTAGTCTACGCTCGGTTCTCAAGATGGCGGCACCTGTCTCTGTGTTGTGCATTTTCTTGATATTTCAAGCAGTTACAGGTGAACAGTATAAGGAAAAGGGGTTGATGGATAAATTGAGTAGTGGGATGAAATTCGCTCAAGATGTTCTCGGTAAGTTTTTGAATGTTTACATTTATATGTGTGACCTATACTTAGTACCACTTAGGTATTCTTGTAACAGTTTTATTGGGACCCAAATTTTAAGTTTGAGAGTAAACTCTAGCACAACACATTTTTTTAGTGCTTTATTTCAGTGAGTACTTTTCTTTTGTGTAGCCCCCAGCCACATTATTTACTTACAAGAGTTGGGAGTAACCTATTTGTAACGAGACATTTCGTGCTCGATTACCTACTGTTTTTTAGCAACTTCAAAAAAGGAGAAGATCTTTTCTAATACATTATATTTGAGGATGTATTGGTCCGTAGATGAAACCATAATTAAATTACATCAATTTTCAATCATAGGCTTCGAAGCAATCCCTACGTACCTACCTGTAGGTATATCACAAAACTTACTCTGTGAAAATTAACTCTAAACTATATATATCTAATAATTTATAATATTCCAGGATCAGAATCAGTGGCACTAAAAGTGGCCGAGTTCGTAGTGAGAGCGTTCCAAACAGCCAACCACCCTCGCCCGACAGGCACCAGGCGACAGCCACCCAACGACGCTTACGTCGACGAAACATCACAAAGCCAAGAGCTACACGAAACTGACCCCAATACTGAAGTGAATGAGGTTCCAAGTCCCATGACACCGTTGAAGCATTTGGTACGACTATTTGGGCTGCAGCCGAACCAGATAAGCGCAGTAGCTGTCAACGCCTTAGTTTTTGTAGCGCAGATGGTAAGTTTCAAAGCAAACCGTATTATAATTGCGAAAGTTATTCTTTGTCTTTATCTCTGTCTGTTTACCTTTTGCGATTAAACAGCTGAACAAATCGAAACGAAAATTCTGAAAATCATGGAGAGAAACTATTTTTCACGCCGCAAAATGTTGAAAAGACAGGTGAAATATTAATCATCTTTACCTACATACATCTACAGTTAATTTGTGTTTGATCTATGCATTCATTTTCTTTTTCACATGTGAACATGAACACATCTCATCAGCGAGAAATTGACAGAACTTTATTTGCACACAGCTCATAGATAAACTTATTGACCGTATATGGATAAGGGGGTGTAAATATGACATGAGGCTCAAAAGAAGAAGGAGGGGGGCACTCTCAAAACTTTACGATATACTACAAGGGGGTAGAGGGGTGTAGTTAGATATCACGTGTATTAATTTTTTTGTCAATTCTAAAAAAATTAAGAAAATTTTGTACCCAAAAAATATTATCACGATTACCTAGGGGGGAGGAGGGGGGGGGATTAAAAAGGTGCAAAATATGTCACGTGATTAATGGACGACCCCTAAATAGGTAATGTATTTTTTCAGATTTCTACCTTCCTGGCCGGACCGCAGCGCCCCAGCCGACCTCTACGCTCCGAAGACCCCACAAGCTGGATCATGAACAAAAACTCTCAACGACTACAAGAACTCATTACCGCTGCACAGAACGAATCTCTACCGGACACGATTCAAGACTTAATCAAAGAACAAGGTTCAGAGGAAGAGACTAGTTGCATCCGTCTTTTAGTATGTAAAATTACGCCATTCGTGAGTAAAATGCAGAAGGCAGTGTTTGGGAAAGATAATGTAGATAAAGATGAAAGAATTCGAGGCGCGGCTATAATGTATCGCCATCTACCGACCGAGGGAGAAATTAGAGAGAGAAGCGACATCTGTGAGCGGCGGCACAGAGAGTGCGATTTGAATGAATGATTTTGTTACTATTATTTACACTATAAATTAGAATCATGAAATAACTAACACATGATTCGAGATATTTTCGAGATTTCAGCGTTGGTCCACTAAAATGAAGTACAATTAACTCCTTTCAACTTATATCTAAAGACACCTTACAGATATATCCAATCAATATTAAACAACTATGGGTAGGTACTAAATAGCCGTGGTACTCGTAGCTCAGCGGGAGAACAGCCGCTTTGCATTCTTGAGGTGGCGGGTTCAAACCCCGACTCGTACCAATGAGTTCTTTGAGACTTATGTACGAATTTACATACCACTGGCTTTTCGATGAAGGAAAACATCGTGAGGAAACCTGCATATGTCCGGAGAAGAAATTCAATGGCGTACCTATGTGAATCCACCAACCCAGCACTTGGCCAGCGTGGTGGAATACGGCCTAATCACCCTTCGAGGGTAGACCTGTATCCCAGCAGTGGGAGGATTAAAGGTTGCATAATGATGGGTACCAAACTACTGATTTCCGTTGCAACTTTCGTCTTACTAACATATATCTAGACACCTGATGCCCGTGACTTCATGCTTGGTACTGTGCTGCTCAGCATAATTTCGGCAAGGCAGGTTTAGACCTACAAAACATATAGCACTTCGTCATAAAGCTATTCAGTAGGTATTCAGAGATAGTGTGCCTTTCCATTCGTTGCAGTATTATTCTTTAATCAGTCCAGTAGATTTGTTTCCCACCGTCCACTCCGGGAAAGTCTTACCTCTTATCCAAAGGTCTGTCTGGAAGAGATCGCTCTTAGCAATAAATCACCTTTTATGCTTTTCTCTTGTTTAGACTATGTACTCGTACATATGTACCTACTTACCTTTTTGTGGTTTTATTAAATAATTATTGTTTTGTATTGAACTGTATAACCCGGTCACAATATCTGTGCACCTCGCTGGAATGCGTATAGCCTTATATACTTAGTCGCACTATCGCACCGGGGAGTGCGCGGAGAGGTGACAGACGAAGCGGGAGCGAGATGCACAGATATTGTGACCGGGTTGTAGTTCTGGAGATTAACATACAACATCTTTTAGTTGCTACAGAAGTACAACATAAAACCAAACATAAAACCTCTTTTGATACAACATACAGAAGTAGGTTTAGAGGAAGTAAAATTTTGAACAGGAAATTAAAAAATAATAAAGCAATCTCTTACGCAACTATCAACAGGTCTGCTTCGCATCACATGGCTAATTATTTATTTTCTGAATAAGCTAATCATAATGTTACGTTATGCAATACTGTCTGCTTTAGCAGACTGCTTGTCGTTAGGGACTTCTTGAAAGCGAGTTTGAGAAAGACATCGTATGTTCTTTCTCAAACTTGTTCATTAAAACTTTTTTGTATTTGATTTAAATCTTTTTTTAAACTGAATACGACTACCTATTATTTTCCTTGCCTAAAAACATAGCAGAAAGTATATAAACAAAAACGAAAATTGAAATAAGTCATTTTTTTTCAAATTTTTTTTTTTATTGTCGTCGGAGTTACACTATGCCAACTTTCAGCTCAATCGGACATCGGGACGTAGTTCAAAATTGAGTTGCAAGGTTCCACCCGAACAAACATAGTTACATGCATTGCAAGTTAAATAAAAGCTTTTAAAAAGAAGTGAGTTAATGGAGAGAAAAGTCATCTTCAGAGTTTTCAACATACCATCAGAAAGGTACGCCGCACGAAGCTGGTACCTGGCAAAAGGGCAAAAGGCTGATACCTACTTTTTACCTTTGGACTTTTTTGCCTTTTGCCTTATTTAATAGCACAGTACCTATTTTTTTAAAATAGGTTTACTCCAGTTTTGGGATAAAACAATGGTGATAATATTGTTAATATTAAAAGTTAATAAAATATCTATTTCTAAATTGTTTTACCTAATCAATTATTCATTTTTGGTTGTTCAACTACTTAACCACCAAACAACTAAAGACAGACTATTTACAGCTTCATCAGTCAGTATTACCAAGATTAAATCTAAATCTAAAAGCATCATAATAAAGTTCCCGACCATGCATCAAGAGAGAGGTCAAGAGAGAAAGTGACCAGTGATTGACCTCAACCTCTAATTCTCTAGATGAAAGTAAATATTTTGTAGCGAATCGATAATTGCAGGGTTCGATCATTCATTCATAAACATGCATTGTTATTCATTCATCTACAACCTGTATTTGCTTATCTTCTTACTATAGCTGCGTAGGAACCTAAAGGTAAATACATTGGAGATTACCTACAAGAGTAAAATAATGATGTAATTTGTACTTATAATTCATTAATGAAGTGTTTGGATGAATACCTACACTTTGTTGATTATTCAAAATATTCTTGTAAATTATTATCATTTGTCCTAGAAAAATATTTTTTTTTTCTAAAAAATTTTTCATTTAGCACCTTACAACACAAATAGATGCGAACGCGTTGATGTCTTTTGCATTTAAGGTTATATCTCGTACAAAAAGACTTCAACGGGTTGTATGAAATTTTCTTCGACAATACTTACATGATCAAATAATGCAAAGAACGTTTTTATTTCAATGCCAAAGAAATCGATACAGAGATCCTTTGAAAATCATATTAATGTTTCAAATTATTCTAGACCTATGAAGGAACAAAACCTATAAATAGCGTCAAGTTTTACACAGTAACTTATTGAAAAGATATCAACCGCTCACCTGATCATTAAATACGAAATAATTTTTAATTAGCTGTTAGCGAAAATCGGTGTAACAGTTTTTTAAATACAACATGTTGGCTTGGCCCATTCTAACTAATATATATAGTGCGTTTGTAACACTTTCATGTTTTAATTATTCAACTGATCATCCTTAAATTTTACATACACGTTAAGAGGACCTGTTGAAAAAAAATGGACTACATTTTGTCATCATCAGCGCGGGTGCATGGCGCAGCTAGTTAAAGCTAGTTAAAACCAAATGATGTGTCCTGTCAGGTCCAGCTACGTAACTTTCTGGCAAATTTCAAAGTTTCAAACCCAAGTATGTATTATAACTTTACAACAACACTACAATTTAAACAACCGATTTAAACTCTCAACCACAAATTTAACTAATCGATTAATAAAATCCGCACGCAATTCGTAAACACCATATGATCATGCCCAGCGTCTAAACACCGTGTAATCGGCGAATTCACGAATGTCAATATTTAAATCCATTTCATAATACTTATTACGTAACAATTAGATAATATCTATGAGATCGATGACCGCGGCGCAGTGAACGGCTTTACGTAATAGGTATTTTAGTAGGTATCTACTTACACGAAGAAAGTCGAGTGGCGCTGAAATGAGGTTGGAAGGCTGAACGTGCTGTATCCTTGGTTAATTACTGCGTAATGATTGTAAATTAACTGCTACTTTTATTAAACTTATCAAAGGTAATTCAGATTCGATCTACCATTTATTAAAATGCATACCTACTATTTCATTGATTTAAAACTAAACTTTAAATGAAACAGAATAAACAATAGATTATTTAATCTCTAATTGTAAATATAAGTATCACAAATATATCTGCATACCTACGCGTACACATATATACACATCTATATATATAAAAATGAAACCCGTTTTCCTTGGTCACGGCATCACGCGTGAATGGCTGGACCGATTTCACTAATTCTTTTTTTGTTGTATTTGTTATTATTAGAAGAAGGTTCTTACGGAAAAAAATATTAAGAAAATCTCTCAGAAATATTGAAAAACCCTAAAAACAGCCCTTTTCTTTTTCCCATACAAACGTTTTCTAACTAAAACGAGCTTTATTGCTATTGTATAAAGTTCATATTGAATTGCAAGCACTCACTGTTGTTTAAGCAATGTAGGTTGTAAGTTTATAAAGTTATATTGCAATTTAATTAGGCAGTACCATAGAGAAGTACTGTAGAAGTACTGTGTATGGCAGTACGAAGTCTGCCGGGTCAGCTAGTAGGTACATGAATATATTACAAATAAATCTACAATTTAACTCGTACGTTTATTTTGTTTTATTTTAAAAAACCAGCAGCTGCGTCACGCTGTTTCGTCAGATTTCTTATTTTTTACATGATATGTAATTTACAGGAACCTTTATTTTTTTGAAAGTACAAAAATAGTATATTTTTTATTCAAGGTATAAAACTCTATATATCTATATCATAGACGTGAAAATAAAATTTGGATTTTTATATCATATCGATGATATACATTTTAAGTTTCACTCAAATCTATTGAGTCAAGCGCTCACTCACAAACTTTCGCATTTACAATATTTGTGTTACCCACTTATTTTATTATCGGTTAAATTTATTTAACCAAAGCAGGTAGAACTCAAGTAAGTAATTTGACCGTTAGTATAAATGACGTCGTAAGTACGATTTATGATGGAAGATGGTGCCTAGATAGTAAAGAATTAACGTAACGTTATATATTATACGAAACGGGAATTCCACCACGATATTCAATCTGAGTTCCCGATATTTTGATACCGTTGCAAGTACGCGATCATGAGAAATTGTGGTAAATACGTTTGCATTCACTGACCTACCTCTACATTAGAATAACTTTGTGGGCTGCACCCTGCGGTTTCAGCCGCGTTTTTCGGGATGAAAAGTAGCCTTTAAATTAATTCAGGGTAGGCATAAGTTACTTTCGTATCAAATTTCATCCGAACAAACATACGAACTCTGACATTTTAAAATATTAGTGGGAAGTGGCTGAGTGGCTGCGCCCCACGGTTTCACCCGCCCGATGATGATGAAAGGTATGTATTTATATGTTACTCTATAATTCCACAATCTAAACTATTTATATTTCAAACTTCATCAAAATTGGTTTAGTAGTTACAAAGATACATAGTAACAAACATTCAAAATATTCGCATTTATAATACAGGGTTATAAGGAAAGAATATGCTAAGCTGAAAAGGGCTCATAGTACTCATCATTATGAACAATCAATCATCAATTCGACTATGTATGTGCTTAGGTTGTAATAAATTGTATTTATTTTTCAAATGTACACATCGTCGATTATGCAAATAATGAAAACAATCACCAATATGAAAGATCATTTAAAAAAAAAATTAAATGAAATTATATTAAATGATTAATTAGGCAATACAGTGCTTTAAATTTAAATGATTGAAAAAAAATTGCGTGAACGACTTACCAACTGAATATCATGAATATAGAGTCGGCGTAAACGGTGCGCATGCGCATGTTATCGTTCAAACATAAAACCGCTTACTTATCCTCGTAGACTCCGTAAAGTATAGGTACCTACACTATACATATAGAGGGTTACAATAAAAGGGTTTGATAAGCCGAAAAGGTACTATTATAAACCCCTTGTGACGAGGAGACCAACCCTGAAATCACGAAAACAAAATGAGCTGTTCCATAGACAAGTCTCAATTACACTCGACAAAATGTCTCCAACACCTAATTTATTTGTTTGGGTTTCTGGGTTGCTCCCATAGTAAAAGTAGTTCATAATGAGAACTATTAGCTTTTTTCGGCTTATAGCACTCCCTTTCTTTAACCCTGTAGACACTTCATTCGTCTAAGAGTTGGTACACAGCCCTTATCCCATATCAAAATAATTCAAAACGTGAGACACAAATCATAATCGGAAATGCGTGGAAAGTTTCAAATAGATTGGCCATCCGAGTAATCTTGAAAAGAGAGAAAGCCAACAAGGGAACTGTTCCAACAGTAAAGTGCCCGTAATTTATACGGCAGCTTAGGTGGAAAAAACAACATGATTAGTCTCAATTTAATTTTATGCTTTCTTACGTGATAGTTATTATTTTCTAGAGAAAATATTTTTAAGATAAACAAGTTTCATATGAGGCTCATTCCTCGCGCAAAGAATTTCCCTAGCAAATCAGAGATTCAAGTTTTTTTATTTTTAGTTTGATTTTACTTAGCTCTAGTTATTATTATCTTTACTTTCATTTTTAATTGTAAATATTGTACATTTCTGTAAATAAATGATTTAATGCCTTTGTAGGACAAAGTTGATAACAATAGTAATTTTCAGAACAACAATCCATTTGACAAAGAGACGGTTTTTAGTCGTAATAATAATTATTTTTAGTTGTTTCAACCCACTACTTCTGCAGGCTGATTCAGTTATCCGAACATCGAATGTATTCGACGATTAACTTCGGAAAGAATATGTCAAAATTGTCAAATCTTTCCGAGTTATAAATTCGAATTATTTCCGAAGGCGGAAGATTTTTCGAAGATAATCGTCGAATATGTACCTACATTCGATGTTCGGATAGCTGAATCAGCCTGCTCTGGGCTCTTTCCGCTCTTCAAAGTTTAAAGCTTTTTGGCCCAGTTGTATTGAACTAAAATACCTTAAAAACTTAAGTCGTTCTTACTCGTCGATAGAAATATTTATTTAATTCACGGTTTGTGGTTTGAATAAAAAATTGTATGGCGCTTACGTTAACTAATTAAGTACGCATAAATACAGTCGGAGACGAAAAGCATATTCTACGCCTTTTTTTAGTTTCTGCGTATGTACAAATACATTTTTGATCAAGCGAGCGAAGAGTCTACGCAACGACTGGAAAAAATTACAATTCAACAATTCCATAGATTTTTTTCATCGTCGGGATTTTTTGATAAGGGAGGTATTAACTTAAAATAAGGGGGGGGGGGGAATTTGCTGCAGCGAAATTTACCGGCTGATTTTGATAGAATTTGGCAGAAGTATATACTTATATGGTATTTATGGTAATGCTAAACAAGAATTTCGAATATGACTAAAATCAGTCGGTCATGACTTTCCTTTATTGCCTAAGACTTTGATAAATTGTAACCTAACCTAATCTTAGGGTGCCTTAGGTTCCTTTTATAACTACGAGTAAGTAACTGTTAACAAAGTACTTATTTATGACTAACTCCAATCTACATTATGGTGCTAACTGTACAACACACATGGCCATAATTAGGCTAATGATTCGCCATTATTAAATTAAACAGCTTCTTTGAGAACAGTTCACACCTTCAAATGTATGATTATTTTAGAAAAAAATAAGTACTAGGTAAAATAAATAAATAAATTTACACGTAGGTATTTGGGAAGATTTCAGAACAAGAAAGTAGGTATGCGAAAAATCAATTTAGGTATACGTATCAGAGACGAAGATTTCAAGTAAAAACACCTAAAAACCTATTTAGGAAAAATTAACCTATTTAGGGATACTATGGAAACCGTTTGACAATATTTAACATTATTTATTTATTTAGGTACTTAGTATGTGTGAGTCACAATCCGTAAGTATTGCATCGGTAGGTACCTACTTCGGATCGTCAGTCCAAGTTCAGTGAAAGTTGGTGGCGGGGAGGGAAGAGTTGCCCATCGCTTATAACCCCAATCGTTATAACTTAGACAAATAGAGAGAAGCACAATGAGAAAGATAAACAAACAGTTGCTGATAAATGATCGCAGTTTTTTTAGAAGTCGGCAGTCAGATATTGGTCTTTAAGATTGGCTACCTTTTTGACTACATTGCATTTCGTTTTTGAAAACTTTCATGAATGGGTGCAGCTTACTCCTATGTTATAATGCTAAGTATGTTTAAACACAGAAGCAACAATCGTTATCCTATTTACAAAAACCTTGATAATCATTGAGCTAAATGTTGTATTTGTCAAAGATGGCATCGAAATAGGTACATTACGATGTTCCATTAATTTTGTGGCACGTGTATCATCATATCTATCTCTGTAACTTGTCAAAAAAATCGTTTATACCTATATGACCGGGGTAGGTATCTCCTAGTAAACAGCCTTAATTATATTCACAAGGATAATAAATACAACAGAACACATGGTTCACACCGAGCGTCTAGCGAGTACCTACCTTAATGAAGTTGAGTATGGTAACTCAATTATAATGAAATGAAACATTACGGCGAAATGTTGTACCATCTCCAATATTTGATTTAGTAAAACTACTAGATTTATTAGATACTTATATTTAATGATCAAACGAACTTACCAAGTGAAGTTCGATCACAATTATGTGAACGGCTTCATTCGACGCGATTTTGTTTTTGTTTACATATTGTAGTTATGTCTCACGTACTGGCCCTCAACACGGATTGTTTAGAGATTTTATTCCCCGCTTTCAAAGTTTTTTATTCTGGTAACACTAGAGATCGTCCATAGTCGTTAAGTTCGTTACTATCGTACCCCCACCTCACTTCAGAGCCCAGAGGGGAGCCATCGGCCGGTCGAACTTCATTCTGTTTAGAGCAATAGTTTTACTAACTACTTATTTTGTGACCGGTAATGGAAAAAATTACCCATAAATTGATTATGATTACCAATTATCAATTTCACATTTCATTATTAGGGTTAGGGCATTTATATACATTGTATATAAGTACTAAGTAGGTTACTTAGCTAAGCTATTTATGGGAGGGTGTATATATTAATCGCGTCGAATGAAGCCGTTCACATAATTGTGATCGAACTTCACTTGGTAAGTTCGTTTGATCATTAATTATGTTTCACGGCTTCATTCGACGCGATTTTGTTTTTGTTTACATATTGTAGGATGTTCAGAGAAAATTAGTGAAATGTGAAACAAATTTTTCACAAAATACAAATACATAATTATGTATATCCTTTTATATGATGTTTATAACCGAATCGATCCCGCCACAGACTGTTGGCATGTTGTGAACATTTAGCTTAAAATGTTCTGAGCATCCATCCCAGCATGTCAGTTTTGAAATAAATTTCGAACCGTTAGATTTTTTATACTACGCTAACAAAATATGATAACTTATTTGAGAGCTGGATCTGTATCTATGCTGCTTCTTCTACCTATATAGGTACATAAAATCATAATGTATGATGATACAATATTCCCAGAAGACATTCCCAGTGTAGGTGCTGGACGATACTGCGACATGTCGCCAGCACGAGAAAACTCCAACTAATGAAGAACTAATAAGATAAATATTATTTTATTGGATTTAGTGGTGGAGTCCGTCTATCGTTAGATACGGTTAGGTTTACAGTCTATTTAAAAAAGTTATTAATACTAATATTGAAAAACTTAATAAAATTAATAATCAAAAGCCTCTCCCACTAATAGCATTAAAAAATAATTGTAATTCTGGCTGATAACTGTGACTATGTGTCATATCAGAAAATGTAATCCAAGATTTAGTACATAATAATCAGTTATTGTATTGTATTAGTGACATTATTTCTGTAAAATCAACGAAATGGGTCCTTGGCTAACCAACTACGTTGTTTGAGTCATATAAACCAATGTATGGGTGTGCAGAGTTCGTGTGATAAGACATCAGCAAGGACATTCAAGCTGGTAGAAATTGAAGTTAAAACTTACAATGTCAAAAAAAAATAAATAAATCACAAAAAAAAAAGAAATATAATGCTTACATGCACTAGGATAAATTCTTATTGTCTTTTAGCATTATTCATAATATTTTGCGAGTATATCACATTACTGAAAAAACTCAAGGGATCTTTAATCTAAAAATAATGAATTGCTTAATGTTTAAGCCAAGTTTTTGTACATATAATTGTTTAATTATTGAAGTTAACTTGATTTTATTTGACTGAATAAATGACGATATCAGCATTTGACAGTGACACTAATGATCCATCAATGAGTTTTAAGTTAAGTAAACATTGTGTAGGTACTTTGATTTTTTCAAACAAAATCCAACATTTATTTTTCTTGAATTCTTAAGCCTTAATTATATTACTAGCTCGCATTACTAATATCGATTTCTGGTCGTCATCATGGCGATACTTTATCATAACTTACATATCTTCTTGGAGTCTCTATTTAAGTAAATTAAATTTCAGCTACGATAAAAATAAAAACAAAAAACATTTTTGCAATTAGGATGAGGCACCCGGTCTACAAGAATTTGCGCAAATTCTACTCCTTTTGACATTCTAATAATATTGTTTTCTTTGACATTTAATTTATTGTGTATTAATTTATTCGTAGAAACTGTATTTGACATTCATAAGTGTGCATTGATGTACCCATATTTGAATAAATTATTTTGAATTTTGAATTTTTTGAATTCCTCTCAGTAGCCGCAACTGTCACACGGCGGTGGCAGTGATGGTTCTATTTTCTACTGCTAACAAACTGTGCTCCTCCAACCTGGTGGCGCGGGCGTCTACCAATGTTCAAAGTTAACTCTCCTAATATAAAGCCGTCGCCTAGTGAGAGCGGCTGTCACACCAAATTATGAAGTGAATCGATTAATCGGACCAAGTGTATTTGCATTTTTGTAACTCTGCTTATCTCTGTTTTACTTAATGTGTATCAGCAATGAATAATTGAAAATGTGACATTTACCATTTACTTAAGAAACCCATCGTGATAGACGTTTCTCGTCGTATAAGAATACATAGAGTAGCATACAGCGTAAAAAACTAACCATGTGACAAAATATGTGTCCTTGTATGATCTGAACTCAGGAATAAATTTTTTATATAATATACATAATATATTTTTTCTTGTGTTACCCTTCTTTAACTTAATAAAGTATGGTATAAGACTGAAGTGTCAGTGACACATTACTTTACTTTTGAAAAATTTGTATCCAGCAGTTTCCTAACTTGAAAATAATAGTAACATATAGCTCGGTGCTCGGTGGTATTTTGAATCATACGGACAATCCTCCTAAAGATATTGATAACGAAATTATCAAAAATAATGTGTTAAAATAATGATCAATAGGTATATCAATTTATGTGGCAAACGCACACAGTTATGGTTTTGTAGAAACTGTTTGTTCATATAATAACTAATAACTAGAGGTATAAATGTACCTAAAAATAAAATAAATTAAGGAGTAACAATAACAATTGCCGACTTGGAGAAGTATAGCACAATGTAAACTGTTTGCCTAACTTTTGCATAGTACCTATAATGCGGTGTAAGACACCCATATCGTATTTAGCAGAAAAAAACGTGTCAAAACTTCGTTAATTTTCATAGCGACACACATCGTAGAATACTGCATCCTACAAAAGTTACATAAAACGTAGTGTAATTCAGACTTATTTATTTATTGATTTTTGTTACTTTTAAGTCCTATGGATGTGATAATCCTAATAAACGTATACTTATTGATATGAATTTTTATTTAATAATTGTGTGTCGCATCCCGTAGAACACTGTACTGCATCAACTAGTGAGGTTATGCATAGTATAAAACAACATAAACACGGCGCGTCTCGTAGGATACTGTTCTGCAGCAACTTAAAGAAGTATATTGCACAGTAATACTGTATAGCATAAACTAGAATGTTCGTTCTAGAATTATAATGCACAGTAAACACGTCGTATCTCGTAGAATACTGTATTGCCTCAAATTAAAGAAGTGTATTACACAGTAATAATACCTACTAGGTATATGTATAGCATAAACTAGAATGTTATTCTAGAATTATAATGTAAGAACATGTTCGTAATGTGAAAAATACTTTAAAAACAAGAGCAAAGCAAAAGCTTTGCAAGGCTTAGCATAGTAGAATGTGTTGTATAAGCACATAATAATTATATTTATACTCTTGTCATGTCCCTGCATCTACTAGCTGTTTATAACATAATTTTTAGACAATATATTAGCCCGAGTGTAGCGTAAGCTATGATTAAGCAAAAATAACGTTAATATTTCATAAAGGTTTAAATAGCCCAACTTGAAGTCAAAATTACAGAAGTACAGCCACAACAGTAAATAAAAATAAAGTAAGTAAGTGTAATAAGTATATTTAAGGTGGTTTGAGCACATAATATACACTTCCTGTAATAATTAGCATACACTGCACAAAATATAACTAGTCAGTTTTCCGTTTGGATATGCAACTTGTAACACTTTGCAACTAACCAAGGCTAAGCTAAGCTGTAGCTTAGTAAAAAACTCAGGGTTCTTGATGTGAAAGTATCAGCACAGACGTAACGGTGACGCATTTCTTTACCCAAGGCAAGAAAATGCGAACTACCCTACTTTTCAGAAAGTTTCGTTTAGTCAGAGGTTTTGCGTATGATGCATGTTAACATGTGTGACAGTATCTGCTCCGATGCTCCGATGCGACAGTATCAGCTCCGATGAGATGGTATCTGCTCCAATGCGACGGTATCTGCTCCGATGCGACGATATCTGCTCCGATGCTCTGCTCCGATGTTGCAGCGACGCATTTTCTCACAAGCAAGAAGACGCGGACCAGCCCTTCTTTTCTTAAAGCAGGCATAGTCACACTGTGTAAACACACACGCGTCACTTCTTCGTCATTTTGATGCGACGGGATCAGGTCCGATGCGACGGTATCCGCAAGACCCATGTAAAAGGGGGTACAGTGCAGAGTGAGGCTGCGACCCAAAGGGTACACTTAAGCCATTGTGTAAAGACCCAATGTAGAAAGGGTGCAGTACAGAGGTTGTCATTTTTATGCGACAGTATCCGCAAGACCCATGTAAAATGGGAACAGTACGGTGGACAGTATCCGCAAGACCCATGTAAAACGGGAACAGTACGGTGCAGATTGAGGCTGCGATCCAATGTAGAAAGGGCTCGCTGTCAGATGAGACTTCGATGATTTCTCGACGCGCCAATCCTTTATTTCTTCGTCGCTTTTTTCCGCTACCCGCTACCCGCTTTCGGTTTCTCCATTGCAACTTGTTTTAGTTTGCGTGCGAAGGCCTCGGCACGGAAACACGGAATGAAGTTCGACCGGCCGATGGCTCCCCTCTGGGCTCTGAAGTGAGGTGGGGGTACGATAGTAACGAACTTAACGACTATGGACGATCTCTAGTGTTACCAGAATAAAAAACTTTGAAAGCGGGGAATAAAATCTCTAAACAATCCGTGTTGAGGGCCAGTACGTGAGACATAACTACAATATGTAAACAAAAACAAAATCGCGTCGAATGAAGCCGTGAAACATAATTCAATAGCTGTTCTGTATTTCCATTTTTGTTTATTTTTCTATCTATCTTTTTTGTTCAATAAACGTTTCTGTATTTGGTACCTACTCAATGTTGAAAAGTAGGTAAGTAGTTTCTATACAAAAATGATTAAAACGGACGGAAATGCACTTAATCATATTTGGCTTTAATAGGTCATCATGTCACGTCAGCTTTCTCACATTAAGACTAACTTAATATCTAAATGACTAAACAATTTTGTATCTAGTTGTATCATCCGCCATGGGAGACACGCTATGCATTCATCCAAGTTTGATTGATGTGCGTGAAACTCAAAACTAAATTGTGAGTAATTGTTACACTTTTACCTTCTGTTTTTGATTATTTGAGGCCTTTCTCTCTGCTATGATTTACTATCTTGGCAATAGTTGATTGGCTTGGTTTTTGTATTCGATTTTGATATGCCTAACTAAACGCGTAGGTAACCTATTAAATTGTAGGTCATGAATGAGTAGACCGAGTTTGTAATTTACTATCTTGGCAATAGTTGATTGGCTTGGTTTTTGTATTCGATTTTGATATGCCTAACTAAACGCGTAGGTAACCTATTAAATTGTAGGTCATGAATGAGTAGACCGAGTTTGTAATTTACTATCTTGGCAATAGTTGATTGGCTTGGTTTTTGTATTCGATTTTGATATGCCTAACTAAACGCGTAGGTAACCTATTAAATTGTAGGTCATGAATGAGTAGACCGAGTTTGTAATTTACTATCTTGGCAATAGTTGATTGGCTTGATTTTTGTATTCGATTTTGATATGCCTAACTAAACGCGTAGGTAACCTATTAAATTGTAGGTCATGAATGAGTAGACCGAGTTTGTAAATTCGAAGCACAAAGCCGATCTGTTTACTTTTTTCCCCCGACTGCCTTAAAGGAGCGTGATATTTTTCGGGTGTATATTAGTAATTTTCCTTTGCCTATATTCCAATTTCATAAACGGCTTGGTCTAGTTTTGAATTGCGAGATGCCGTAGATGGCTACATTTTGCATTGGATTTTTTTTCTGTTCATTAGAATACTTGTTCAAATCTTATCTACGGCGGTGTGTAAGCATTATAAGTTGATTGAACTCCAGTCAAACATTTTTTTTAAGATTGCAAAGTTTGAGCAACATATGTTACTAATTAATAGAGTGCAGACAATAAGCTCTACTCCCATATCAATAACTATTAAATTCCTTTTATTTTTATGTTTATTACGATTAGAAACTTCTCCCATAATGATTAAGAACTATTAATTCCCTTTTTTTAAATTTATTATGATTAGAAATTATTCATCGATCATCTTAAGTTGAAACGTTGAATCATGCGCAGCCATCACCATAAATTGTGGAAATTCTTTGTAAAGATACATCGAACTCGAAACCGGAACGGGCCTCGTCCTCGTTTACCTAAATGATTTTATTTCCTCAAACTTTCTTTCCTTATTGATACCTATCGCACAAGCGCTAATCAATATGACATCTTTTGAATGAACAAGCATCAAAAACAAAACAAACTTTTAAAAAATTGTCTGCAGAATGTAGCTGAAACTCCGGATAAACAGAAGATTTTAACGACATCCTCAAAAATAGATCAAACCGTCGAGCCGATAGCTGCTCACAAAGCAACGCATAAACAAACACATAAACACGCCAAAATAAATTACCCTCTTTCTAGGCAGTCAGATAAAAATATATTAGACCAAATAAAACGCAAAAGATAGAATATCGAAAGAAGTATACCTATATTGTATACTTATTCTATATAAAATAATAGTCGCACAAATACAGCCTAGAGTTCGTAAAAAGTTAAAAAGTACCTTAAAATATGTATAATTAACATATATGTGGATACTTAAAAAGGAAAGAAAGGTTCTATACAACCTTTCTTTTTCATTCAAAACGGCGCCGACGTTTTTTCGGCAAACGAAAGTGAAAACGGTAATTGCAAATGAAAGGAGGTATTATACCTACTAGCGCGATTTTTTTTCTTTTCTTACAAAACTGTTGTGGTATTGGCCAGTGTTTGTCCTACGGCCACGTGGTGATTAGGGACGGTAATGCTAGGCTATTGTCGAATGATCCGTTCTGCTTCACATCGGGAGTATGGTCTTCACTTTCTATGACTGTGACATTGCAGCTCACTTGTGTGGATGCTATTGTTGGATTGTGAGTGGAGAAAATGCTATATCGAATCACTGTACTTTACGCGGTGGTAGAGATTATGATAACTAGCTATTTATAACGGTTCAATTTATATATTTCAGTAACTCCAACAAGGATATCACTAGCAGGAGACCGTCAACTACTGCACCGACAAAAGCAGCGCTCTTAAATTGATTAATGAATCCACTTACCTACCTATCAACGACAGTAAATGTGTTTGCTGTTAGTGGTCAAAATGTCGAGATAGTCAAATATATAGTTTAAGCCAGAAAAAACATATTGCGTGAAATGGTTTCATTGCGAATACGTTACTTAAATAAATCCGTTTTCTGTCGTCGCTTTGAAGGCAGCTTTTATGACCGCCACTTGGACTTTACCTACCTGATAAATTTCTCCTGAAGTCCTATAAGTAAGTATAAGTACTTACTCGTATGTAGTTGAGTTAATTAGGTCAGTACATAAGTGTACCTAAGAAGCATTTTTATTCTCAGAACGGCTGATGAGCTGCTTGGAAATAGCCATTAACGCGAACTAGGGAAAATAAATATAACACTTCAAACTTATGCTCAATAATGCTCATTACCTGTGGGGCTAGCACAACTTTGACGTAAAAATACCTAGCGAGTTTTCGATAGAAAAGTGTACGCCATTTACGACTGTCAAGTGTGCTCCTGACGGGTGTAAATGGCGTACACTTTTCTATCGAATACTCGCTACGTATTTTTACGTCAAAGTTGTGCTAGGCCCACTGTTAAATGAGAAAGCATTTCTAGATTCCTTACCTTATCACAACTAAACGGATAAACCGATCTTGATTTAACAAAACTACAATAATACACTTTAGTATATACCAACACAAGAGTTGCAAGATGTGGGCGGATATAAAATGCTTTATCTCGAAAATGCGCGAAAGCTGAAAAATCACTGGTTTTCCCGTGAAATTTCTCGGCAGATGTTTAGTCAGGTATCTACTAGAACCTTGAAAGTCCTACTTACTGCAGGTGGGACATTATCTACTAATAATAATAATAATTTATTTCGGAAATAGAGAATCCATAGTTTTACACAATAAAATTACAATTAAAATTAAAATCAAAATCAAAATCATAATCAAATAAAATCAAATTAAATTAAATTAAATTAAATACACGTTCAAGTCAAAAATAAAATAATTAGAATAAAATAATTACACAAACAAAATCACAAATTAAATATTTAAGGACACTAACAACAACGCAGACATAAATTATTTGAGACAGTGACGCCAAGGCAGCACGACACGTGGTCTTTAATAAATGGTTAAGAAAGGGTCCATCGTTCCTCTCTGCCACTATATTCAGGAAGCTGTTACCGCTACCACGCATCCGCCGCATCAGGGAGGCTACACGTTTCCGTATTATAGCATGAAATCCGTCTGTGTGTGCCTCTGCAAACATACCTGATGCGCTACAGAAGCGTGGCAGCCCCAACAGCATCCTGAATGCGTTGTTGTATTGCACGCGCAGAGCGTTCACAGCCTTTTGAGTAAAGGCTAAGCTAACTAAGGCTAAGGCGTTGGAATGTGTGTCCAGTGTCCTTCTAGGTCATCGCCACTTGATAACAAGCTGTCATCCGCACAACGAAAGCCAATTCGCGGCGACCCACTGGCCCAGAACTGATGTTTACGCACCAAATTATAGTTCTGTATATTTACTCGTTTATTGAAGTTTCACCTTAGTTACTTCAAAACATATTTGTTTTATGAAGTTTAGAATGCATACTGCTCAATGCTCGTGTTTTGCTTGTGCTCAGTTTGGGAATCTTGTGTTATTTCATTCTGATTTCTTCAAAGGCGAACTCAAATTAAAAAATCTACTATACAATGTAAAATGAAGCTATGTCACTCCAACGGCGTTACCTCGCACTACAACATCGGTTTAGAAGATAGGTCCCAGAAACAGACAAACATATTACAGACACATCCGAAAAATATTATCCTCTTTTGGGCATACGTATATAAAAACTCTCAATATTAAATGGCACCAAGAACTTGATATCCATCGAAATGACTTAGGTTTCAGTTCGAAAAATTTCCCACATCTAAAAGCGTTTTGAAGAATGCGATATTGTACTCAATATTATATTCGCCGAAGTTTCGTTTACTTTTACGACTGCACCTGACCCCATACCATGATAATGAATAGAATCAAGCATCGACGCCCTTCTGCGGTTCAGAAACCGCTACGGGGTCAAATTGTCTCTTGTCCCGGTTCCGACCAGATCCGCTTATGGTTACAATCTTATGAACTTATTCCGGTATTATTAACATCGAAGATGATAGATATGATAATTAGCTGTGCCTACTTGAATAACTTAGAGCGCGTTTAGTGTATCTGGGTCAGTAGGTATTGCTCATTGCGACGCGCCTTACTTCGAAGTTGAAAACAGGCTGTTATCTGCAAAGGACTAGGTGATAAATGAATAATCAAGAAAGAAGTGTGTTTACCCAGGATTGGGCCGAGTGGCGTGCCTTTAGACATAGGGCTGTACCAACAGAGATATATGACGAAGACTGAAGATCTATTGATCTGACTGATATATTGGTTTTAGTCTCAATAGTGGAGAGAATTATGAAAAACCTAATCTAGTAATTATTTTAGCTTCTGCGGTAGGAAGACAAACGACTAAAGCCCTAGCCTAGGTGCCTACTACTTCTTAAGTGTGTAAAAATGTTATTAATTAACTAATTGCCTTACAGCAAAGTACTTTATCGCTTCTCGGCCTTTTGGCTAACATCAAAGTGTAGCAAAGTACTTATCCACTTGAGTTCATCGCAGTGAATCTGTCCCAGCGCCACTTTCTCAATTATATCTCCCATCATAATCTGTATCATTAAAAGCACTCGGAACTGCACTGACTCGGCATATTTGCATCTTGCTAATAATTACAACCTGTTCCGGGCGTCCAAAGGCGCCGTCTAACAAAACTCGTAGGTATATTTGGATCAGTGGAGAAGAGAAGTAGGTATGTGAGTCGCATACCAGTTTTACAGTTACCCTCAAGCGGCGAGATGCAAATTGACAAATGTTGCCGGACATGCTCAAATGTTCGTTGGTAATTGTGCTGCTTTGATAACTACGGTGTGTTAGATGTGCTTACTGATAATGTTGTTAATGTGATGATTATAAACATTCAGTTATAGCATTTTGGAGGTAACGGCGGCGTTGTATTTTTCATAATGATGGAGAACTAGGTGACTGCTAAAACCAGCGGAAGGTTGATGCGCTTTACTTTAATTTCATTTCAATGGAATCTTTCTCTACTGTTACTACTGCAGATTTAGGACACCATACACGGAAAAAAAGGATATCTTACGCCAAGAATATCAAAGTTCTCAGAAAATTTGTTTCATTCCAAGTATGTATTTTCTCAACACAAATTAATATTGTCAATCTAAGAAAAACAGTTTACTTAGATGAACAATAAAATATTCTTCATTTGGATTCTTATTTTAAGAATAAAAAACTTGACACAATATTATTGCATTCTCACTTAAAGAAGTTCTATTGTTTTAACTCAAAACTCTTAATTTTTCTTAAATCAATTTTTTTTTGTCTTCTTTCAAAAATACCATTTACTTGCAATAAAACAGTTTCATAACTTTTGAGCCAAGACTTGCATTGTATTTGTTTAAGAAAACTCTGCTTAATACGAAAACATAACATTATTGGGACAAGAATACACAGTTTTCTTCAGTCAATATCAAATGTGCGCCTTGTACGAAAATTGGTATCTTTGGTTCAAGAAGAAAATATGAATTGAAGATAGTTGTTTGCTCAATTTAAGAAGTTATGTAGTTTTGACTGAAAACTTAGTAAAAAGTCTTTACATAAAACAATTTTGTCTTCTTTCACAAAAACATTCTTGATTTGAAACAATAAGGCTAGTTTTGAGACAAGATATATATATTTTTTCTGTTTAAGAAACGTTTGCTTAAAAAGAAGAATCATGGTTTACTTGTTTCAAGAATATTCATACTTTCAAACTCGAGAATTTAGATGCACTTATGATAAGAATGAGTGATTCTTGGTTTAAGAAAAAATAACTTTATTTAAGATTAGCATTCTCATTTCGCATTCGCATAATCTTGCTTTGTTATGCTTGACAGAATAATATAGATGAAGAACATATTGTTTAGTGAAGAATATGCTTATTTTATTTTTTCAAGATTGCAGTTATCTCATAATTTTATTATATAAGTCCAATGTTTTTTTTATGTTGGACATGAAATTTCGTATTTGGATTAAGTTTGGTTTGAAAGTATTTTTTTGAGTATGTAACTGGGGAATAGGAAGAAAGAAGAGAAATATTACAACTTGGACTTTGCAATGGAAGTGGTATATAACGGGGTGTCAGCGGGATATGGGTTTGGAGCGGAACAGATGTAGGTCAATAGCAAGAAAACCGCAGAATAGTATTTTCTACGCGTATGAAGTCACTGGCTACAGGTAGTCTACACTATAATATAAAAATAAAGAGATAAGATTTGATTTTTGTTTGTATGTTTGTTTGTAATAGATAAACTTAAAAAATGCTAACTAAATCTTCAAAATCCTTTTACCTATAACTTAATTAAAAACGAGTAGCGTAGGGGCTACCCGTACGAAGCCGGGGCGATAAAATAGTATCCGGTTTGAAGGGCAATGTTTCCACTGGAATTTCTGGACCTATTGAGATTTAACATGTGACATAATTATATGGGTGCCGAGCGCAGTGGAGTACCGAGTTTTGAACTGGATTTTGAAGGGTTGAAGATTCTAATCCTATGTGGCATTGTATTGTTATGAGCAAACGTTGCACTTAGCATTAAGCGGGCGCCTTGCTCGTCACGTCACACGCATGATTAGAATATTGAAAAAATCTAATACCTATAGGTGTCGCAATGCAGGGATGTCGGAATGATATATGCATTAATACTTTTTTGAAGAATTTGTTTAACTCAGATCAACGATTGTTTACTTGAAACAAGACTTTATTTCTTAAAATTTATTTTTACAAATTTCGCTTTTTTACGTCAAGTTAATCTTATCCTATCCTTAATTTAAATTTATTGAAAATGATTTTTAACTTTTTAATTTTATTTTCTATAAAAGCGTGTTTTTTTTAGTTTTTTTTAAACTATATTATTTATTTTCTACCTTTTAGATTGGTTATCTACAAAAGCTTGTTTTATTTTAATTGCCATTTATCTTTGTTTTTTAGGAGAGAGTAAAAAATATTTTTAGAACAAAAGTGTACCTAAACTCGAAGTGCTAAGGTCAAAATCAAACAGCAAATTCGATTACAATGCTGAGCTTGGTACCACGTCAACGACCACCTTATCTCTACAGCTAAAGCGGGGAGCCACTGTCGTTTTTTCTATTCAAAACTGTTAATCCTGAGGATCCTGGTAAGGATAATGGGACAAACTGTACAAATTATTGCATTTTTATCGGTCCTTTTATAAGTGTGAGAGTTTTCAAATCAAGCCGTCTTTTTGAAGAGGGTGAAATCACGTTCGAACATTCCGTTACATAGATACATACCAAGCTAATAAAAGCGTTCTAAAAAGATAATTAATGCATATAAAAAGTAGGTTTTCAATTACATCATCTAAAGAAAACAACCTTTCTACGCTTACTTGAGTGATTGGCAGCTTATGTACGATGGTTGACAGGTATAAATAAAAACATGTGATTTCACTAGACAAATCATACCATACCGTAAATAATGACGACCGGTTTAGCTCAGTGGTAGCATGTCTGCCCTTTAAAAAGGTGGTCCCGGGGTCGATTCCCGGCCGAGCAGATATTTATGTGATGAATTCGAACATCTGCTCTGGGTCTGGGTGTTGTCATGTCATTGTGTGTGTTAAATAGCATCCCCGACACAGGGAAACCTAGTGGGGAGCTATGAAGCGTCATTTATTTAACATAACAGGGCATAAACCAATAAAAATCGACTCAATGAAAACGAACGCAAGCTACATAGCTCGCGATCGTTTTATGTATGTCTATCCAAACATAAAGAGATAAGAAATTTGTTCATTAATATAATAACTAACTTCTACACCCTTAGAGGTGGAATATTTTCTTCAAATTTAATTGGGACCACTCCCGATATATAGCTATCTATAAAATCAATCCACAATTGATGGAAAAATCAGTGAGCAAAAATAAAAAATACACAATCGAACATAGAACCTCCTCCTTTTTTAAAGTCGTGTAAAAACACTAGGTAGCCTACAGAAATCAATTCCAAATCTATCAACATAAACCAGAAACTGCTTAGATCCGTTATTACATATTCTGTACTTAAAAAAATCGGTTTATCTCTTTCTAATTATGGAAGCGTATTGCAAAGTGAAAAAGGAAGGAAAGTTTTTACTACGCACGATACTCGCGATCAATGCTCATGAAGTCATGATAGTTGACGATAGATTTGGACTTTAACTTAAAGCAATAAGATCTAGTTTGCGCAGAAATCCGAAAACGTCCGAATTTGGCGCATGCGGCGCTTGCCCGCCATTACTATAGCCTAGATCAGTGTTGCTACTCCTAACGACTTCGCTTTATTTTATGGTAAATGAATAATGAAATGGTAAATAGGATAAGGTAATATTAAAGGTCAAGTAAAGATTTTATATTGTTTCTCCTGAAAAGTGTTTGCTGGCTTTGCACGTCTCATTGGTCGATAAACAGAACGAAACATCTCATTCGGTATCATCTAGCCTATTACGAAGCCTGACCCGTTTCACCCAGATCTACAATACATATTAATAAAGGCTATTTTTATCAGATAGAACTAAAGTGGCTACAATTTTGCTGTCATCATAAGTCAATTATGTACGAAATTGACTGGAACATATTTATTATTTTAAAAAATCTAGTTTTTATCTAGACAATACTCTTGTGCATTGTTGTGGTTAAAAAAAAAATTAACCTAACCCAAGAGAAGGCTTTATGTGTAAGGTCTCTATAATATTACTAAGAGACTTTTTAGTTACCCGTAGTGGCCTGCACTGTGGCTATAATACGTTCGCTCATGCAAGGCGTTTGGCAATGGCAATGGCAACACTATAAAACTTTTTCTTTTTCTTGCTGGAGTTACTGGCGGCTGGTTTACTAGTCGCGTGCGCATGACAAATTGAGTTAAAAAACATACAAAAACTATATTTAGATCATTTATCTAGTAAATTTATTGTATAAAACTGTGTGTTGTATCAAATTGAGTGTATTAGAGTGTTGTACGAGTCGAGATGTCAGCTTCAGCATCCCTCAGGGATCTGTTGCTGTCATGGCAGTTAGAAGAAGAAGAAAAAATTATTCAAAGTTTTACATGTAAGTATACCCCCATATACCCTTAATGTGTGATAGTTTTTACTTATTTCACGTGTCTAAGTTATAGGACTGCTGCATCTAAATACCTACCTAAGTATCCAAGAATATATTTTTCAATTCAAGAAAAGCATTCTTGGGGCTTCCCCCAACCTAACCCTTTCACATCACGGCGATAGTGGCGATTTTGAACAGTCTTTCATCTCAAAACCGCTGAATGGTTCGTACAAGTTGTTAAGTGCAAAGAAGACGTTCATTTAAGTATAACTCCAGTGTCTTTACGTCTGTAAAAGTACTAAAAAATACTTGTAAAGTTATTTCACAGAGCCATATGTAGATTTTGGTTGATTGAATTTTTGTTTCGTAAAATACCTAGTGCTTTTTGTTCTTATAATGGTTCTAATATCTAAAATTTCAGCTAATGGAATTGAAACCAGTCACTTGAAAGACCTTACCGATGAGTTGCTAAAGGAGCTGTGCCCAAAAAATGTGCTTTTTAAATCCGGTGAACGCAAAAGACCATTAAAAGCAAAAGATAACAATGATCAAATGATACATAAAAGAACTAAGAACTTACAAGAGTTGCAAGGTTTATTGTTATTAGCTTTTTTTTTTTTTACTGTTTATGCAATACATATTAGTATATTACTGTAGCACCCCGCAAAACAGGTATTGATGCATGAATATGAATATGTGCCTCGGCTTTGCTGCGGCCCACATTCATAAATCAATCAATGCCTTGTTATTAATGACTTCTCTCAAATAATCCACAGAAATTTAGATAATTAGTAGTGCCAATGTAATCGTTTTACGTGTCAATTGTGCCAATATGTTCATTTGTTTACTTTTTTAATTACTTTGAACAGCTTCTTGCTTGGAAATATTAAGCCAAGCCCATTCGAAATTTAAGTAAAATCTTGTCATGATAATGGAGAAAAGCTAATTTTTAAATTCAAATAAAAATAACACAACAGATTTGGCAATTAAAATTTTGCTATACCTCGAAGAAGGTTGGCAAAATGATGATTGAATTTCCAAGCATACTTGAGAAAAGTTATTATACTGTAGTTAGTTACTATTAGATATACTATTAGTTAATTTTGTTCTTTCAATGGACAGCGGTAATATAAAGTAATTATAAAGAGTAGTTAGCCCCCTTAGGGGTCCAGAGAGCATATGCAACCAGCCAAGAGGCATGATGTGCATTGCGCAGTTTCTGTCTTACTCACTAGATAATTATCATGTTAAGTAAGACAGAGCTAGAAGAGATAGTTTTTAACCATATGTAGTTCTTACAGCTACAATATAGTACCATAGAGTAGCCTTGAAAGCTTGTGTAATTAATATTATACCTATCTTTAACCATATTCACCTTATTTCAGATCTGCATAAAGATGATGTTGTGTGGCTTAAAAACAACTCTGAACCATGGGAGGATGTAATCAGTAAATGGAAATCTACATATGAACTCCGGCAACTGCAAGAATATAAAACGATTGGAGCATTAATACAGAATTGGCCCATATTAAATGATGTCAGAAGTGAAGTCTTGGTAAGACTAAGATCCTTTTTAGTACCTGATTATGTCATAACCAAAAGGAAAGGTTATAATATAAGTCGTTTTAATATTTCATATCTAGATTGGTTTTTGGAAAAACCATCACACATACCTACTATTTTAAAATAGACAGCAAACATGGTAAAGAAAAGTTATCAAATCGAGCATGGTCTTTGCACTCTGTGAATTTTATTTTATTGTTGCCTTGTAGGTATGTTGTGTACAAATGTTATTTGTTTTTCATTGTCTTGGTATGTATGGTATGTGAGATAGTTTTGTACCTTGTCTAAGCCATATCCCTATCCATATAGTAGAGTGGGTATTGCACAATCACAAAAACAATGTTGTTGTAAATAAACAAATTAACGGCTTTGTCTTCTGACTCCCAAAGATGATTTGTTTGTCATAGGTAAAATTAGATTTATCATATTATTTTGTAACTAAAATATATGGACTTTTTTCAGATTCAATTAGACTTTGACGCGTTACACCCTGAGAGGGCGAATAAATTTTATCTACTATGGAATGACTTCATTGAAAAGATTAAGGACTTAAAAAACTCTAACTCCAAAGAAGATGTGGTGGCTTTGGTCGATTATATTGATCAATTAGCTGATGATGGTTGGTTTGTCCTTTAAGACTTTATTCAAACCTTTTTAAAGGCTAGACCAAGCGATGGTGGTTGAGCGGTAAGATGTGCGCTTCGCAATCTTATGGCACCCGGTTCAAACCCTGGCCAATGGCTTATTTAGTTCTTAAATGATGTGCATTTTCGATGCCATCACTCAAAAAATGGTGAAGGAAAAGCATTGTGAGGAAACCGGTATGTTCAAAGACCTATGACATTCACCAAAATACACTGGGCCTGGTAGATTATGGCTCATCCTCTCTCTGAGAGAAGGCCTGTGTTCCTGTAGTGGGAACATATTAGGCTGATAATGTAAGACTAAAATTTAAACAGTTTAAAAATATTTCTAGTGTTCCTTAAAATTTGTTAATTTATGATTTTGATAATCATGGCCGTAACAGGTTTTCATAACCTTGTCTAAATATAGTTTTCATTTTTTCCAGATCACAAACTTCCATCTCAAATTAGGCTACTATGCCATCTGGTGCCCCCAAAAGGACGCTTAAATAAAAAACAAAAGTTCTCCACCACCGAGTGTGTCGAAAGTTTAATTGTAAATGTAAAGGTAAAGACTGCACTAGTGCATCACTGTTTGGAGGCAATTAAGTGGAGGCCATTTCCTTATTTGGAATTAAAATTGAAATTTTACTTTTCAGACACCAGGAGAAATACAAAAAAAAATTGATGAAATTGCTACGGATGCATCAGGGAAGCGAAAAACTGTACAACCTTACATTATACATTGCACCCCTGATGAAGTTGGAGGTACCTTTTATCTAATTATAGATAGGGTCAGGTTCGTTTTTCAAACAGCCTACAAGGCTTTTGACACACTCTTTAAGTGCTTTCATGCACTCCACGTTTCGTATCCGAAATCTGGTTACCACCTGTATTTACTGATACAGATATGTATATATGGTATTACCACTAAATATGATGTGGTCCCACCCTATATCTTGGACTTGATTTCTAATGCTAAATGTACATAATAGGTAACTGTAGGCACATCATTTTCTGTCTATTGTCATTGCCATCTAAATAAAAATGCTATGTTCGATATGTAAAACTGAATACCATGATTTCAAAACATATTTTATTCATTTACATTACCATCACAACATAACTGATTACTTTAAATGTCCTTATCAAAACTGTGAAAGAGTTTATCATGCAAAATCATCTTTGAAAAAACATGTTTGTACATATCATAGTGTTCAGATCGAAGATAATGTTTGTAAGTTAGCCATTAACGATGAAAACTGCAAAAGTGACACAAATGTTAACCTCGATGGTGGTCATCAACCTCACGATGTTTTTGAATCACCTGTACACAATAATGGCCATGTCAGTGAAAGTTCCCAGTTATCAAATTTTAAAATTGAACTAAATAAATTACTTGTATCTTTTACTCATAAGTCTTCAAGTCTTAGCGTGCAGACTCATAAGTCTGCACGCTAAATAATGTTTTTTACAAATCTCCACAAACCGACCGAAAGAAAAATGCCCGAATCTCTCCGAATTATTAAAAATTCAGCTTGTACTATATTGTGTATTTCTTCAGATATTGTGTATTTCTTCCGTTATTCAAATTGTTATGTTTGTATCGTGTATATGTGTGTCTATCAGTGGTATTGTAGCTCCCGACATACGACTACGACTGAACCGATGATTGATGAAGTATTTTTGTTAGAATAGTTACTTGATTTCTTGTAGCTAAGAACACCCTTAGAACACAGTCATAAAATCTGTTCAGTCGTTTGTCGGGGTTTTTTTATTTTAATTATTCAATTACTTGTTAACATAATATGTCAGCGATAATATAATTAATGTAATGTGATTGTAATGAACAGACTGTAGAGGAAGAGGAGGGTACCATCCTTCAGCCTTCACTACTAACTCAAAACGGTCACGTCATTCCCACGCAGAGCTCGGTACGGTTATATTATAATGATATGAACGGCGTGATCTTCTGCAATTGCTAGCGTAGGCCGAAGGTCGGTACCTCGTTATTTGATTATGTTATTATTATATTTCTTATTTTTTTACAGATTAAATATTTCAAGCAAATATTGCGTATTCTATTTACGTTATCCTACCGACCAGTCTCAAGAAACATGCGGTTCTCGCAGCTAAACAAATATCTCTTCAGCTAAGTATAGTACAAGCTAATAATGCTATGTACAAAATACATGTACAATGCTATGTACAAAACATAACCGAGTCCAGTAAGACTTGCGTGTTATATACTAAGACATCGTGATTTTAAGTAGAGCTTCTATTATACTTAGCTGAAGACATACTTGTTTTTAAGCGAGACTCATATGTCTTATACTAAAACAACATAATTTTAGGTAGAGCCTCTATTATTCTTAGCTGAAGACATACTTGTTTTTAAGCGAGACTAGTATGTCTTATACTAAAACAACATAGTTTTAGGTGAAGTCTATATCATTCTTGGCTGAATACATACTTGTTTCAAGACAAGACTCATATGTCTCATACTAAGACAACATAATTTTAGGTAGAGCCTCAATTATTCTTAGCTGAAGACATACTTGTTTTTAAGCGAGACTCGTATGTCTCATACTAAAACAACATATTTTTAGGTAGAGCCTCTATTATTCTTATCTGAATACAGACTTGTTTCAAGACGAGACTCGTATGTCTCATACTAAGACAACATAATTTTAGGTAGAGCCTCTATTATTCTTAGCCGAAGACTTGCTTGTTTTTAAGCGAGACTCATATGTCTTATACTAAAACAACATAATTTTAGGTGAAGTCTATATCATTCTTAGCTGAATACAGACTTGTTTCAAGACGAGACTAGTATGTCTCATACTAAGACAACATAATTTTAGGTAGAGCCTCTATTATTCTTATCTGAATACAGACTTGTTTCAAGACGAGACTCATATGTCTCATACTAAGACAACATAATTTTAGGTAGAGCCTCTATTGTTCTTATCTGAATACAGACTTGTTTCAAGACGAGACTCATATGTCTCATACTAAGACAACATAATTTTAGGTAGAGCCTCTATTATTCTTATCTGAATACAGACTTGTTTCAAGACTAGACTCGTATGTCTCATACTAAGACAACATAATTTTAGGTAGAGCCTCTATTATTCTTAGCTGAAGACATACTTGTTTTTAAACGAGACTAGTATGTCTCATACTAAAACAACATAATTCATTATTAAGGCTATATTATTCTTACCTAAAGACATATTTGCTTAGAGTGAAACATTCAAAGTCTCGGCTCAAAACAAATACATCTTCCGCTAAGAATAGTGGTACTTCATCAAAAAATTGTTATTTCAATATAAAACAATGTATATGCCATTTTATTCCATTGCTAAAAAACGTAAATTTTTCAAACAAAACTCACGTTTACTTTATTTGAGAATAACTTGTTTTGCCCATATATAAGACATTATTTGTCTTGACAATAGATGTTTTACAATAAGTCATTGTTGTTCTCGGTGTAAGAAAAAGTACATTCTTCGAACGAAACCTCAAAATTCTTGATTAAAAAACGAGTGTCTTATACGAAGACATTAAAACTGAGACAATATTTTACTTCCGTTAAGAATTTATTGTTTCCGCCATATGGGAAACATTATTTGTCTTGACCAAGTGAATATTGTTTTGATATAAGACATCCTTTTTTTCCGTGTACTCAAACCTGGGTCTTAAGAGCCTTTGCTCTGTAGTTTGCGGATTTCAAATATGAAAAAAGAAGCCCGTGTATACTTAAAGGACCGTAGTTCACATAACTGGTCTCTATAACAAAGTTTTCCGACATTCTAAATCCTATTTCAGCAATAAAACGGTGACAACACGGACCTAGTTTACCAATACGTGAAAGCGCATGACTGTTTTGTTTATAATTTTTAACTGCGTCAATAATGAAGCTATTATGTTATCAAAGCTCGCCAAAAGCAGAAAAGGATTAAAAACAAATAGTCGGAAATCCCAGTACGAAAGTGAAATGCTGAATGTGAGTCAGAGAGCGTGGGGTCACTGATCCGCGGGTCCTCGCAGCCCCTGCGCTGACCAGCTTCAAGGAATCCAGCGAAAGTGAACGCAGTTTCCTCATACTTTCGTTAGGCCTTTAATTATTTATAGCTACATACGAAGCGCTAAAAAAAGTAAGAAAAGTTTGTTACGACTTTCGTTTGTTTTTGTCACCGATAGAGTCTGAAGATAATCTAGAACCACACCTATAGGACCTCCTTGTTCTATCCTAAACTAAGACATAATTTTTTAACTAGGACAATATACAAAAACAGATGTAAGATAATATCATTTATTGATTGACCAGAATTAGATTAATTTATACTTATTCTAAAATCACGAGACAAGACTTTTAGTCGTTTGTAAAACTAATTAGATTTTATCATTAAGACATTTCGTGCTCGACCAACCTTTATCCGCAACCAAAATATGATTCATACAACATAGAGCCTAGATCTAAAAGTGATTCATAAGTCTCAAAATTTCATCTCATACAAATTACATAACCGGAGGTATATTGGCCTACAGATTGAGAGCACGAAAGTCAAGCAAATCGATATTATCGTATCGACGACGCCGCGTATCAAACTACTATTTCTGATGCCAGGTTTTTACACTTACTCGTACTTACCTTTAAAATGCATTTCACTGTTGATTTGAACTTTTGAAAAATTTTTTGAACAAATTTTGAAAAATATTCGAAATTTTGGAAACAATATATTTAGACAAAATACTCAATAAAATACTAAGTTACCATTAAGAGTTCAGGGTGCCGATTTTGTATGGCAACGGCTTAAAAACGTTACTCGCTGACATTTGGTTCTCGATACAGTGTTTACTCAGCGACTCATGGTGCCGATTTTAGTTCTACGAGTAACCGCTAGGGGCGCTGTACAATTTGCCATACAAAATGTTAACGCGGTCGATAGCGAGTAAAATGGCTAAAAACTCATGGTAGATGTACAGTTATCACTTAAACTTTTGAAGTGCTTAACTATCGATGAGTTAATTTAGTGTACCTGTGGAACAGAAGATCAATTAGTATTAATTTTAAAAAGCATACAGACCCTGATTTATAATTTTAAGTAGGGATCCCCGTTTATACTGGACCCGAGCTATGGTGTATATTAGGAGAGATTGGTGACAAGCAGCAGACAAGTATATAAACATAATATTGAAATAAGAGGTTGAGGTTTGTTTTTTTTTTTACTTTTAAGAGGCAGAATAGGTTTTCATAAAACATGGCTGAGAACCATCGCAATGAAAGAACTGCTTTTAATTCGGTCCATCCGTTTGAGAGCTACGATATCACAAAAAAAAAATGCCTGTAAATGATAGCAAAAGAGAGATGCCCAATGAAACACCTTGCTGCTCCAGATATAAAAGATATCTTCCCAGTATAATTCAATATAAATTAGCGTTACTATACGGATTATCTTAGTGTTATAATGCCAGTTATATGACCTATTCGCTGAAGGCGTATCGCGCTTTAGTTTCCACGATATACAGCAACCTTTCCCAGAACGGTAGCTAATGCCGCTTATTGATTGACGAAGATAAGTCTATAAGAAGCACAGACCATCCCGCCGTGATGTGAGAAAACCCACGATATATGGGAAAATATATTACTTTGTTTAAATACTTGTAAACAAAAAAACTAGAGTAAAGATAAGGTAGGAAAAATTGTGGTACGTTTTTTGGCTGAGATGGGTCAACGAAATTATGAAAATCGCGACCTTCCCAGTTCAAACCTGGACCCGATTAGCATTAGAACTGAGACTTGTGGTATAAAAAAAGATCTATGCCTGGCAATGGGGTAAGAAGGGCTGTGGATGATGAAATATAAATTGTATTGTTTCTGGCTTTTTGGTCTGGCTTTTTAAAAATCGACAACAAACAAATTTAGTTAACGAAAGTTGTAAAAAGTGATATATGAGAGATGGTCACAGCATTTACTCAGATTTAGATAGGAAATAATTACATTAGCGTGTAACTTACTCCCTCTGGAACTGTGTTGATGGTTCGACTAGCACTTACCATCATGGTGCGCTATACAATTACCTGCTTCCAGTTTACCTCAACCTGCTAGTCCTGTTTCATTTAGTACCTGCAACAAACAAAATATTTGCTTACTTACAAGTTTCATTTAAAAAATTCTTTGGGGATTTTCCATCTTAAGTAAAAAAAGAATAACAAAGACTTAAATATAACGCTTTAAAAGTACATGCTTGTATTAAACCAAAATATGGTATCGATAAGCCAATGTCCTTGACAAGGCCACGCGCCGGGACTCGGGCCAACGGGATAGGGAACAGGTTGGACACACGGACAGACGGACCGACTAGCACAGTTAGCCGTAGCCACTATATCTGGGTCATCATATATATATAGTGAAGTTCAAGGCGCGACGCTCATTGCAAGTCAAACTCTCGCACAAGTAACACGCACTTTCACCAGTGTCGTTAGCCATCCTGTGAAAGATAAGGTGTTCAGTGATTCAGTGATATTAGTTCCGGCACGAGATCAAGGTAAGATCCAGGGTCCCCAGGTTTCGGGAAGGGAAGTGCGCCCGCTTCCGGTGAAAGTTGGAAGACGCCGGATGGACTGTGAGAGGTGTTTCCAGTGATTTTGTGATACTAAGTTTTGTGGATAATTTTTAATATTATGAGTGATTGAATTGAGTTAATTTGGGAATGTTTTTTTATATTTTAATGTTGATTCCAAGTGTATGACGCAAAACAGTATCGAAAATTACAGGCACGCTTGAAAATTGTGAACATAGTTGTTAATGTAATTTTAAGTAACAATTAAGATTAGTAACAGTTTAAAAGCAAGTTCTTATGCTTTAATTGTACTAATTAGGACACGTCTCAAAACATTTTTAAAATATCTTTTCAATAGCCAATTACTACTTTATAGGTAGGTAATTTTATCGCCCAAAGCAAACTCTTTCAGACAACCCTCGGTAGGTGAAAGTATTTAAAGCAAGCACTTGTGATTAATATGAATTTGAAGAAAAAGACGCTTGGCATTAGAAAGCGGATCATCAAAATATAACGCTTACTTTCCCTAAGTACAATATCAACAGACGCGCAGACGATTTCAATGAGAGTAACAAAAGTGCATGTTACAAAAGCAGAATGTTACATAGGCTATTGATGCTGGATATAAAAGCGTGTTGCGCCGAAATACGCCGCACAACTCGTGTACAAAAACAATAGGACGAACCGGTCACGAAGATTTCACACATGTTACGGCGACCTGTTCAACACATAACAATCTTTTCACTACAGCTCTTTAGACATGTTAATACGGACCTTCGCTTTCTAAAATGTGAAAATACAAATACTCTAACCCTGGATTAGACGAGGGTTATTAGAAAAACGGACCATTGAGTAATGGTTTTGACATAACAATAGTAATTTCACATTGAGATTCTCCAATTACCTCAAAGATGTATACGGGTATTCCTTTTTCAGTTCACGTTTTTTATACCTAGTTGTCTGAAGCGGATTTCTTCGTGGTGTTTGAACAAAATCAATTAATAATTCTTAACGGCTTAGCTTCGTTAATTGTTCGCAATTGGAATTAGAGCGAAACAATTTAGGTATTGGTTGAATCTTTATGTTCAAGTTCAATGTTGACTCGGTTAACTTTAATACGGTTTAATGAAAGTTTTAAACTCATTTCTTGGATTATTAGCGTTGTAGAGCATCTCTACATTATTTTTATTTAATTAAACATCATTAAATGATTTAACATGTCATTCGACTATAATCTAGTACGTACTTAGGTATAGCATGGCAAATATATGGTACATCTATTAGTATTTTCACTTTTTATTAGTAGGTATTATTACAGAAGCATTTCATTCCAAATAACATAAAATGACTTAGTACTTCCAAGTCGTAAATGTCTTAATTATGTTTTCCTTCATTATATCCGATGCTATGAGAGTTACAAAAGTAATTAAGAGTCATCGTACGTCGCCGTTGAAAGTGGCGAGGAAAGCTGCTGAGTAGGAATGGTCAGCTTGCGTTCCGGACCTATCTCTTTTCTCGGGTTTCTCGCACGCACTCGAATGTTATATTCTCGACGGTTCCGGAGAAATATTACGCATGTTCTAGCGCTGACGAAATATTATGCATGTTTTAGTGGTAGGATGAGGTCTGAATTAACGTCATTAATGGATAAAAATAGTAGGGAAGTCAATGGCGGAATAGGTGGGTTGGGGGTAAAACTATTTAAACTAATAGGTATCTAACTGTTAGGTAGATAAATCACCCACCATGAAAAATTATAACCGCAATATGTTAAGCATGTTTTTTAATATTTAATCATTTATCGTGAGACCTTAGCCTGTGCGATTTACTAACATTGTAAATAAAACGGAAATCGAAAATAGTTGTAGAGGTAAAACACATATTAAGGTTAAATACCTATGTGTATTTTTCCGATGTTTCTTAAATACCATCAAAGTTTTGCACGTCATCCCATTAGCCCACTTATTAACCGTAAAAATAATAAAGAAAACGAAACCGAACGCACAAAAATGCCTTCACACTGGTATCGTTGTCGCGCGAGCCGTAACACTTCGTGTCCCATCCACTCATGTCCAAAAAACTTTAAAGTGAAAGTTGTCGAGAGGAAATCTCGTCATTCACCTGCGGCGTTGGGTAACCGAAATTGTTTAACGAATCGGTGCCTACTTAAGGCGGGTGTCTGACCGCTGCAGCGGCGCTGGTGACGATTAACGTATCGACGTCGGTCGGTGGGACGTTTGAAAGGAAATTAAAGTGATTGTTAGTACTTTTTGTATCAGGCACGTGTGGGCACGCGTACTTAATAGCTTTGTTACTGTCGGAGATAAATAATTAGGTACTTAATCATGGTTAGGATAGATTTTTTAAAGCGTCTTTTCTAGGCAGGTGCGAGAATTAGTGTCATTATATAATATCTTGTACGCTCTATGTTTTGAGTTCACCTTCGAATTTGGAAACGGTTTCATGGTTTCAGATAAAGCGATCAGCAATGATAGTAAAACAATTAGATAGTCGTGGAGATACACCACTACCAATACACTACTACCAAAATTGCATATTTTGGTAAAGCAATAATGCCAGTAACTGTGTCTTCTGAATAAAAGCCCAGAATGTGAGCTTAATAAAAGTGTAGGTAAAGGCATTTGTAAATTTGTGTGACAAGCAGCCAAAAAGACAAAAATGGTCAGTTCGTTGCCCAAAGTGATTATTACGACACGTATCATCACTAATTGATTCACGTGCAAGCAATTTTGCATACGCTTGGCTTACATTCCCAATTCCGGAAGTTCACCGACTGTGCCGGGTGCCTCATCCGAAGTAGGATTCATTGAACATCTTGAACAAGCGCCATTCAATTGATTCTCGACCCCATACAGCAGTGGCCAATTTTTAAACTGAGTTTACTTTGACACAGTGA
This sequence comes from Alcis repandata, assembly GCA_949125135.1. Lineage (NCBI taxonomy): Eukaryota > Metazoa > Arthropoda > Insecta > Lepidoptera > Geometridae > Alcis > Alcis repandata. The sequence goes on along the minus strand of OX421235.1, from coordinate 5,200,821 downwards.
AGGCAAATCAACGATCAAGTGCAAACTCTTGATTACACTTTGCTGCCGATGCCCATCTTACTGGCTTTTGTGAATTGTTTGCCACCTCGATACTCTCGATAGTAATTTCGAAGCGAACACTTCTAAATTAGTCTAAATGAAGAATACCAGTAGGTATTTCTTGAAGAACTTCTTGTATGAATTTTAGCTATTTCTTGAAGAACTTCTTGTATGAATTTTAGCAAGTTTTTTTTTGAGCTATCTACATGATATAGCCACTTGCTTCTGTCTGAGTTGATTAATCGATCAACTGATTGAATGCTCTTTACTCAGTAACTTCTGATATTTTCAATGACGGTTTTAATTCATTTGTCTATAATATTTTTGACAATAGGCTATTTGACTGATTTTGAAAAACTGTTTTAAATTATTCGTTGGCATATGATTAATACACCACATGTATAATTATTTCTGCAAAATTTGCAGTATTTTTCGTAAAATCTTAATATATATAAATCTCGTGTCACAATGTTTGTCCTCAATGGACTCCTAAACCACTTAGCCGATTATAATAAAATTCGCACACCATGTGCAGTTCGATCCAACTTGAGAGATAGGATAGTTTAAATCTCAAATTATAGTCGCAATTTTAATTTATTGCAAATTATACTGATAATTTTTACTAAGCATCAACATACTACGGTTGCTATAGTTACGCAATGGCTTTTGACAGGACAACGTCTGTCGAGTCAGCTAGTACTGTGTTAAAATTTAAATTACAATATTCGCGCTAAAAACGCTGTTTCGGTAATGGCGGACGACATGTGATTTGCGTGACGTCACAGGCAAGTAAGCAAACTTTATTCTTTGACAAACGTCAAACTTGTACCAAAGTGTACATTATAAAATCACACAAAGTGTCTTAGCATTAAACAATGTTTACTTGCGTGTGACGTCACGCGAGGCGTAGCCAATCACAGAGCGTTCTTGTGGCTGAAGAATTTTAAAAAATAATTTGAATTTATTTTGTTTATTTTGAAAAATCTATAAATATTTTTGGATAAAACAGAGATAAATATGTTTTTTTATGTTATTACCTAATATTTAGAATGACCACATTTCGTAGCATATTTTTAATAGTGTCAAATAGCCTATTGTGGTGTACCCCGTCTCGTATAATTATTAACAGGTCAGCCCTAATGCATAACCAACCACACATGTCTAGTTGGCCGTTCATCAGCGATGTCTCGAAGTAGAATTTCAAGGATAGTGAATGATTTGATGGCACTCCATGTGCAGTCTTTAGGTCAGCATATTTTATGTTTCCTCAACGGTTTAGTAGGCTAACTAAGTAGGCGAAGGTGTCGACATGAATATTGGACTAGTGCATCTTGAGCAAGTGTACCGTTCGATTGATCCGCATCGGGAGCCGTAACGGTAGGCATGCGTTTGTAGAACATTGCATGCGGCTACTGCTCATCTACGCTTCTTGACGGATTTGTGCTGGTTCACATATTTTTTACTTAATTGCTTTGGATTAATGAAATCATGGAATGCCGAAGAAGAATAGATGTTGAAATAAATAAAATGAGGAAAAGATATTCGGATTTGGAAACCGAGTATGTTTTGGTTGAGATAGTTAAGCCCAACAAGGCTGCGACTTGGCTGTCGAGAAATTGTAGTTGTTAGAACTAAAACTTGGTAACCAATTTCAGGTTTACAAATAAAGGTTTTCGATTGAGAATTATTCGAATTAAGTAGGTATTGTAATTAGCCGGAAAGATCTGCTTTGCCAAAGATTAACTGAAGTACTTGCTGCTTTGTGCCCCTAGGTACCTATAGTCTGAGTCACACGTTGCATTTAAGCACATGTATTATTCGATTGAATAGGGGAGACCGGGTACAAAAGTAACGGCGGGTCGAAAGTAACAAACGCCCTGTAGGTATATTCAATCACCAAAACATCGCGTCGCTGCCGTCGCGTGATACTCGGGTGCACCCCCCTCCCCTGCAAACAGTTGCCGTGTGCGCCACGCGCTGTTTGGTTGTGTGAGGAGACGCTCTGTGAATTTACTGCACAAAAGTAAGTTTTTTGACATTTACTTATTTTATGTTTACGTATAGTTAAAAGTATGATATCAACACGAATATTTGCATATAGTTTCTTGATAAAATTGACTGTTGAGTGTTTTAATCCGTTTTTGTCTATCACGTTTCGTTTTAAGGTTATGTTTCATATTTTAACAAAAATGAGGTAGGGTACAAAAGTAACATAGCTATATGGGTACACAAGTAACATGTTACTTTTGGATGTATGGTATGGATTCATCAACGCAAATTATTTATGAGTCTTTATTTGAACAGAATGCCGCGACAACGCATAAGAACGACCACACGAGGGACTACTGACACGGAAAAAGAAAAAATGCAATCGGAGAAGAATACCAACTCAGAAATAAAGCCAAGAAGAAAGTTTTACTAGTATGTAGGTGTGGTGTAGGTGTATTTGTAATGCAAATGTTAATTTTTTGCTATTATATGCAGTTCCTAGTAAATATTTCTTAATCTAACATGTTTTATTTAAAAAATTAGAAACCCACTTTGTCCTGTTACTTTCGACCCACGCCGTGTTACTTCCGACCTGCCAACGTGGTCGAAAGTAACAAGAGACGATTTTTTTTCAAGTCCTTAAATTTCATTAATATAAATCAATATTAAGTTAAATTAAGACGATAATGTAAAGAGCATGAACCAAATTTACATATATTTGTATCCGTTATGTCATACTAACAACACCTTGCTAGAAACAATGGTTTATGTACAAATTGTTACTTTTGTACCCGGTCTCCCCTAAATAGTTACGATCCGCATTCACATCCGTATTCGAATCACGCACGGCCGTCTTGGCGGGTTTAGAAAGCGGATTGCACGCTGGACCGGTCACCGAGTGAAAAACAGCCAAAAAACGCGGAACAGCTCAAGAAAACTGACTGCGATTTAAGACGATTATTCGGAGACACAACAAATTTAAAACTTAATGCAAATACAAAGGTACGGGGTTAGTAACAATTGAAGATAGTTTGCTCAAACCTATATTATAACATTTAACTTTGAACTACTAGATTCTGTTTGCATCATCAGCACACTTGACAAGCAAATGACTCCCAACAAGTTGTAGCCATGTTTTCGAAACCCAGGCAAAATATATTTAGTCCTTCACTTGAACATAAACAATTGAATGCAGTCTCATAAAAGAAACTATGTATAACAGTAGGTAGGTAGGTAAAGCAACTGCGTTTCAAGTAGACGCTCGCACGCTCGCTAGAGGAAAACCGTCGAGTGAAATTCTTTTATTTTTCCACGGTGAATTTCCGATGAAAGTAGGGAGCTGGTCACATCGTAATAGCAGGTTGACTCCTCGCTCCGAAATTAGAAAAACCTGGCACGATGTTAACCTTGCACGGCAGTGGCTCACACGCGACCGCCCCAGCGGCTTTCACCAGCGCCATGTTTGCCGCGCCTCGCGACGTTATGCGTTACTAGACAATATAATTATACCTACTTAAATTCAATAAAAAATACATTATCTCACTGTTTTGTTGGTAGTAGAATGAGTCATATATCTTTTATCGAGGTTTTGTACCTTCTTTAATCTGTCATAACTAGCAAAATTACTTTGTTAAAAACGAGTCATCAATGAAATCTTTGAGTACTAAAAATAGAGAATCAATAAAAATAATTGAGAATATAAAGGCAATATTGGAGATGAAATTTCAAACAAATGGGGTTATGACTCAAAAACGCCGATATCTCACATATTAACGTCATTACGCAACACGACGGTCTTTTACGATTTAAGTTATTCAAAATTCTGCTTCCTTGCGGTCTTCTATTTTGCTTACTTAGACTTACTGTTAGTTTTGTCAATAGGAATAAAGGTAAACAAAAATAAACCATGCATGAAGTAATGAATCAATCGTAAAACAGGAATAAGACAGGTTATTCATAGAAATATTGAGTGAGAGACACGCTGACCTACAACGCGTGCAGATCCGCGACGCGATCGAAAGTGAGGTTCAGCGTTGCACCGAGTTCAGCCCAGGCAGACCGCCGGCGCCGCAGGGTTACTGTGTCAAGGGGTCGACGCACCGCCATGCACATTCATTATTGATAACCAGCTTTCCGATCCAAGAAAGTCGCACCTGCTTGGTGAATCTTCATTAAAAACAACCAACAGTTTTATAAAAATGCAATGTCGCAAAAAACAAATATCGCATACCTTTTACTATTAACAAAAGATCCAAGATAAACATTATCGTGGCTCTAAAACCATAGTTGTAAGAGCTTAATTTTAGATTCACCAATGTTACTAAGGTAAATTTAAAAACGGCGTCAACGGCTTGTATTGAAAAGGCTTTAACGATTTAATTTTTAAAGACATGCAAGTTTTTAATATTTTTCACTAGATTCCATACTCATTATTCACTAAAAGTCAAACACATTTGCTTAAGCTATTACGCATAAGTAGTGACAAACGTACTTCCCGCTTTCTCTACAACAATTCGCGGGCATCTTCACAAATCGCACGCATACGAATGTTTAGTGCCGTTCCGGCGGGTGTAAAGATTTCGGAAAGGCATTACATAAAATGGCAATGTATATGTAGCGGTGTGCCAGTAATGGCCGCAACAAAGCATACATAAAACATATGCGATGACGGAGCGAGTCTAGCCAACCAATTTCTCCGCTAAGAATCTCGGCGGGACCGCAGTCACCGGCGACTTGGACGGTAGAGAATGGACTTGGCACATACATGATTATATTTAACTTAAACTGCGCATTTCAATTGCAGCTTTCTTCTCGAAAGGTGAAGAAACAGTTGACTCACAGTTCATACAAAATGTTTATAACTCTCGCGTTTCTCTACACTCCAAAGGACGTACCTACCAGGCTAAAGCAAACAATCCCGTTTTTGTTTGCAATCATAATGAAGCGTACGAACGTGACAAAAACGTGACGCAACGATTTGTTGCGGCCGGAAGCGTTTCAAACAGGTGTAAAATAGCTAGCAAGTGGCTAGATAGCTATCGGTCAAAGAAAGTGGACCGGCTGTCTATGAGCGCCGTTTAAAATTTACGTCAATTTATATAACTAGCACCTTGTCGTGTGAGAGGTGACACCTAAACTACAGTTAGTGAAAAGACCAGGTCACCAGGCTATGGTAACTGGCAACGTGAAACACTTTTCTACCGTATATAAATAGCTTGGTAGAATAACTAATTATTTTTAAGCGACTGAGGTATTTAGAATCAACTCCATATGCGCAAAGAATAAAATTTCATTTTAACATCGCTTTCGTTGCGTTGTGTAGGTATACCTAATCTTTAATTTATGGAAAAAAACCTAGCCAAATCTCGATTGTTGCGTAAACTGTCACGATAAAACAACATTTCAAAACACATCTCAACATTCAAGTTTTCGAAAATAAATATCATAAATAACTAACGGCGGTAATATCGTTTATTAAAAATATAAATAGAATGGATGGGACTTATCAACAAACTTCAAACAAGTTGTTGATTAGCCTATTAGGCATTTCTGTAGTCGAAGATTGTTTTAAAAGTAGGGGCAGAAAAAACCAAGTCGGATGAATACATAAGTTGGCAGGTATTTAAAAGCCACATCCAGCGTCTCAGTATGCACATCCTACAATTACCTCAGCATCCCCGCAAAAATAAAGCTAAGCCGATGCAAGGGGCCACTTTCTAAGCGGCTCCGCGGCGGACGATCAATTCGCGCGAATCACTCATCAGAGCACTTTCTAATCGACGACACGTCCATTGCGCGGTACCACAATTAAATTAAAAGAAAGTTTATTTCATTATTCCCATGCATTTTAAAATAAACGAGCCGTTTTCTCGATATTTATTAAATTAAGCTTCTTTTGCGTAATTTTTTTTTTAAAACCGCGCTTATATCGGAATGTGATTGCAGGACACATGAATCCAAATTGTTTTTTTTTAGTTGTTCATCTTACTTCAAGAGTGTAACTTACGATAGGTACTTGTTGTCCACAGGATGCATCACGCGGTAACCGGCTGGGCTCTGCTGGCCCTCATCAGCTCCTCGGCGATACTCCACACCCTCGCATACCCTCAGCAGCTTCCTTTAGTGTCACAGGTAACTTAATTAACGATACTTATTTGCTTAAAAACCACTGTTCAGAAATCAGTAGTCAGGTTTTATTTATCTTGTGTGGCAAATCCATCATTATATTTTACAATTATTTAGTAGCTACCCAATTAATAATTAAGATTGAACTAGAAATAAATCAATTTAAAGAATGCCGACAATGAAATTACAAGTCGACCCAAATCGTAAAAAGTAGGAAGTGTAAATATCTTTTACAATTGGATTTTTTTTTTCAGGTAACTAGCAATGTCAGAACACACCATCCACAGTACTACAGCAACTCTCTGCCCATGTCACAACAAGGACAGATAGCGGAGGAACGCAAGTTCGCCGAAAAACCTAATGCATTGAAAAAGGTGGCATTGGACGACATCGATGATATCCAAACTAACTCCATCTCAGATGGTGGATTCTCGTGGTCTAACATGCTTGGTAAGCACTCGTTTTAATTTGTAATTATGACGTGCTATAGACTCGTTAATGCTACACGCGCCCGATTAATTACAGTCTCCAGTTTTAGTAAACTCCAAGGCTTCGGATGCTTCATGCTTTCACGTTGTTTTCTTGTAATCTTGCTATTGTTAAACTTCTTCTTTTTACTTTTAAGGAATAAATGCCAATGACATTTCAGGCATGATTATGCAAATGATCTTCAACACCGGCGCCAACGCTGTTGGGCCCAACAAAAGCGACAACCTCGACACCGACTCAGTAGCGCCCTCCCCCTGGGCCAACCTCATCTCCATGGGACTCAAGATCCTCACGGCCATCCTCGGAGGAGGAGCCTCTAACGATGGCATTGACAAAGTAGACAACGGATCTTCCCCCATGCAGGTACTAAATTATACAGATTTCATTGTAAATGACGAGCGAACACTCCATTACTCGACCACCGGACGCATTACTACTATTACGTCGTAATCATACAACATTGTGTACAAACGCAAGCATTTATAGCAAAGCTCATTATGTTTTATTTCCATACTGATCCACTAACATAGTTACTGTAGATAAGCATAAAGTATTTAGAAAGTTTACATTCACTATGAAAGTGTAAAAAGCACCGTGCTATTCTGTCTGACCCTCACCTTTTGCGGAGTTCATCCATCAGTAGCGGATAGATACCTTCATTCACAACAAATAACTACAACCTTCACGTTCGAGGATCACCTCAAAGAAATCTTCTGTTTGCTGTACAAATTTTTTAAGATCTAATTTCCTTGAGGTTTTCCCGAACTAGGAATGTAAATAGTAAAGTGTTGGTTACGGAGACGGTGTTGCTTCTCGCTTGCTTCAGGGTATATTGGCTGCGGTACTGTCGACGGTGCTCGGTGCTAAAGACCCCGACCAAGTCGCCTCCATGGCAAAGCAGGCTGGAGAGGTATGCTGCCCGTCCTTCCTTTCCCTTTATTTATTTATATCATCTTAATAATCATTAAATATGCACTGCAGCTCTATAATTTAATTTGGTTTATCCAGAAAATATATGTTCCTCGAACATCTCTATAGATCGACAATTGTGTTCTGTTCCACAGTTCATCAACATCGTAGTAAATCTTCTGGACGCCCTGAAGACATCGTTCTCTCATAGATCTCTGGCCGCGCGGTCCTTGGGCCGTAAGGACTCCGTGAGCGACGCCGCCCTCGCCGGCATCGCTATGCTCAAGGTCTACCCGAGGTCTTTCGGCACCAGCAATGATAAATGTTTACAGAAGTACATGTGCGAAGCCAACAGGGAATGTTCCACCGACATCGGACCCAAGAGCATCTTCTGCCAACTCGGAACGTGAGTTACATTGTTTTATTTTGTGCAATTAATTCTTCTCCAGTCGATTTTTTAATAGCAAGCTATTATAATTATGGTCTCGGTTTTATTTAATCAGCTTTGCACAAATTTCCGTAAAAATGTTGGAGCGTTACTGATTGCTCGTTATCATCTATTTCGTATTGTGATGTTCAACTTTTCGTTTTTCCAACAGTTACGCCGCGAGTTTCGTCCTGGAGCGGCAGTCCAAAGGCACGTTCGAGGAGTACTTCGAGGCCGGCCGTCGGGGACGCTCCAACATCGATTGCCGCGAGCTCTACCTCGAGTGCAATGAAGTTTAAATCGGAAACGAAGAATAATTCGCCAAATACCCCGGTGCTCCCGTGGGCAAATTATTCAAATTCTAAATTTATAACTTGATTAATTTGAAAAGTGATAATGAAAAGGATTGAAGCTAGCGATAAAAAAGAAAAAAAAAGCTGCATTAGTCAAAATTTAATGCATTTCCTGTATTTAAACGAGTTCAAAGGCTTCCAAAATTCGTGCCTTAGATTTGATTGGCAAGTCAAGCTCAAATTCGATGTAACGTTTTGTAAACAACGTCAATTGTAGGATCGTAATAATTTATTAAATTATTTATTTATTTAATTTATTGACTTATTTTTAAGTTAATAAATAGGAGTTGTAAAATACCGAAAAAAAATCTTAATAAACCCATCCAGTGAAAACAAACCCTCATTAAAGTTTAATAATTGGCATATTGTTGATTACAACTTTTAATAATTAAAAGTTCCGCCAATTTCTCGATAATTAATTAACGACTGATGTAAAAAGTTAATTCTGTGTGATTTAAATGTATTATTTATATCACCTTATAGTTAGTATTTATGTATATTTGTGTGACTGCGTGATTGAGGACGTCCTTGTGTGTTTGTGATTGTAAAATAATAAAAAAATAATATAAACTGTTGTTGTTTCAATTCTATGTTATGGTCTTTCGACGAGCTAAGTAGAGGTATATAATTGTTAAGTGAAAATGCCGTTATTGTATTGTCAAGCTTGAGACAAGGGTGCAGGCAAGTAGAGCGTGGCAAAAACGCAGCCATGTGCGCCCGCGCATCCCAGACGTCTTGTCAGTCAAACCTTGACATTCTCACAGTTCGCGTGTGACGGTTCCTTCTAGAATGACTTTGGAAAACTTGCTCTCCAAAATGGGAATAGGAAACAAGCAACTCACTGACAGGTCCGTATAACTTTTTATATAAACCAAGTTTAGAATTAGCTCGAAAACTAAGCATGAGTTTAAATACCCATTCATTCCGATCGGGTGTATGTATCTCATCACGAGAAAACAGATGAAAGAAGTAGATGGTTATATTATTTTAGCAAAGATAGCAATTGTCTTTGAAGTTTCTTTAGAAAAAAATAAATTTAAAACGCAACGTCATCACTGCCCAAACTTTTCATGAAAGCCTTTTCTTTAAATGAATGTTTTGTGATAATGGAAAAAATCGAAAAGATAAATAAACTTAAAAAAATATTCCCGTAGATATTCAGGAGAATATGGAGCCCCAGTGCAGGATCAACACGTCTACTATGCGTATGAACCTTCGCAACCTTCGCACGGTCATACGGCGTCGTCCAAGCAGTAAGTTATCTCGCAAATGCCATTTATATAACCAAACGTTTAGTAAAATAAAATATTAGCTAAGAGATTTGTGATGAAATAGCACAAATCCTTTTACTCAAACATGCTGGTTATTGTTTAATTTCTGTCGTAGTTTTTTAGAGATAATATGCAAGCCTCAGGGCTACATTTTTGTAATTCATCTAATAATATACGTTAAAAAATTGGTGTTTAAAATTGCAGCCACCACAGCGGAGGCGGCGGCTTAAAATCAAACGCGTCTATGTCTGCACTCACGTTATTGGCGTTTTTGTTTTTTCTGCATATTCTACAGCAATGCATTAAAGAGCATATGACTGAAATGAGCACTGCCCCAGTCGTAGTCATGGGTGCCAGCAGAGAAAGCGACGATGCATTCCCAAAAGTCGCATCAAAAATCGACAAAAGCGGTGTTACGCAATTCGAAGAGGCTAAAAAAGAAAACTTTGCCACGAATCCTTATAAAAGTAAAGTCGAGCCCGATGACAAAATGTTGAGAATTAATGCAGCTGAACACAAACCGAAACGTACTGGCAATATTTATAGTGTGTATAAAAAAGACAGAGATATGTCGCTGCCAGATTTTGTAAGCACGATCAACAATGATTAAACGGCCGTGTTAATTGTAAGAACATGATTAAACGCTTTGGAATATTAAATTGGATATAAATAAAATAGAGCACATCATTTTAGTATTTTTATTATCTTCAACTACTATTGGTATTGTTGGTTGGTTGTGTGGTTATCCCTCACATACCTACATTAATACTTACTATGACTGATGCCACATTTTCAAAATTAGGTATATTAAGTTGTTTAAGTTAAGATTACTTTCTAAGTCACCAACAACTTTATATTATGGTTAGGTATCTAATGGTAAGTTTTATCTTGCCGAACTATAATTACATAAAAAAATAACTAAACTAAGTACTTATCTTATTACAAGCTTTTATTTAACTTGCTATGTATGTAACTGTTTGTTCGGGTGGAAACATGCAACTAAATTTTGAACTACTTCCCGATGTCCGATTGAGCTGAAATTTGGTATACGTGTAACTCCAATGACAAAGCAATAGAAGCTTGTTTATAAAATTTTAAACATTAAATTAAGTGTAAATTTGTATGCAAATCGAATAAAAGAAGTCTTAGCAAAGAAAAGTTTTAGGTAATTTTCCTTTAAAGCTCAGATTTATACAAATTTAGTTTTTTACATTTCTTATTTTTAATAGGTATATCAAACATAGATACATAGAATAATTATTACTAAAAATAATTAAAACTAGTACTCAATGTAGCCTATGACAATCCTGATTTAAAGACGAATCTAACATCTCGCAATCCATATAATCGATTAAACCGTTTATAGCCAAACCGTTTATCTTAGTCCTCGCCTGCGGGATACAGAGGCGCGGGGTATGACAGCGCGGGGGACTGAGAGGGCGGCGCGGGAGACTGAGGGCGGCGCGGGCGGCGCCTCTGTACCGCGCAGGCAAGGACTAAAATAAACAGTTTGGCTATAAGCTGTAGATCACAGGAAGTCAGGAACATACATATTTACAAACTTACAAACACCACAAAAGATTTTTCTCAGCAGTCGGGTAAAAACCAGTAAATAATAAAATTACTCTCACTATCACACAACTTAAATAAGTCATCGTTAAAAAAAACGACTAAAAATGTAGCCTATGATAGACATAAAGACGTCTTAAGATAATCGAATCTGTGACTAACTATCGATGTCCATTGTCAATAGACAGAGCGAAATATCCCTAAACTTGTTTCAAAATAATCGAGTCGGTATTGATGCGATTCGTCAACAGATCGAATTGTACTCCCTAGTTGCGATGATGAGAACAAAGTTACAGCTACTTGCGTCTAACACGCTCGATATATTTAGTCTGCGTGAGGGCACTCGATCCCATAGTGGGATCGTTCATTCGATTCCAATCTGTCTGCCCGACGACGAACCCGATGGCTCGCATCTTCTCTTGCTCTCTTCTTTCTTCAATGTCGGCCCAGCGTACCTGTTTTAATTATGACATGATAAAATCCGGATTCACAGCGCGTTTTCTAAACAAACACCGACTCACCTTTTCATTGTAAATGAGCATAAGCATGCCAAAGGATTATAATAGTCGAGTTAGTTGTAAGGCAATAGTTCGTTTTTAATATCGATGTCAGAAAGTTAAAAATAATTTCCTTTGCGCAGTAAAACTTTTCTCGGCAAAATGCACAAAAGAAGTAAGTTTGTCATATTTTTTTAAACCAAATAAGGAATTACAGTATTAATTACTTATCCGCAACCACAAAAAGGGCGTTTTACAAGTTATGTAGTTTCTTTAGCCAGCTCTCCCACGTTGTAGGAACAGATTATCGGTAAACGTGAATATTAAGCGATTTCTCAACAAAATCGTTGAGCGGTATCGAGCATTCAGTAGATTTATCCATTTTCCAATGTCGTTCCAATCGACAAGTCAAATCGTGTTTTCCAATACACGGAATTTTTAAAATAAGTCTGGTGTTGCGCTTATAGTTCTTGAAAAAGTTCTTAAAAACATGTGCTTTTGTGACGAACACGCGAGTCGTAAAAAATTGTTTCCAAACGGAAACTTGAATAATGGACATCACGTGCGCGATCACATCTAAAAAGACGGTACTTCGTGAAACAAGCAGTATTATATAAAGCAAGGTATACTCACAGTTTTCTTCCCCGGTTTAGCAACATTTGGTTTCCACTCATCTAGCTGGAGGTAGTCTGACATGGAAGGTTGCGACGCCCGCAGAGGCTTGCTGGTTCCGTCGAGTCGGGCTGTAACAAAGTGCCACGCGCATTAAATATCGGTCTAAAAAACTCAACTTCTAACATCAAAAACGTTAGCGAAATAAAACATATTTCGTGTATTTACTATTTAGAAAAAGTAGACGACTTATTACGTAAACTAAATTTGAAAGGTAAAATTGTTGCTATCTCTTTTCACCAATACAAGTGAAAAGAGACGCATACAATTTTATTTTTCTGACAGAACAGTGAATGAAGAGAGACTGAGTAGAAGAACAAAAAAAGGTTGGACGGATGTATTGTTTTTGTCCAGGGAAAATGCTTCAGAAATACCAATCTGGAATGGGAATCTCCCTATAGTCAACACAAAATAAGGACCATTTTGACATTTGTCATCGCGACGTAACTAGTGATGTTACCATACGACTCGGTTTTCGATACTCACGATATAAATCGATTCAAGTTTGTATGAGTATTTGATCAATTTGATCTTGTATTGTAAGTTGATTGGATTAAGGTTTTGATTAGAAAATGTAACTTGAACTTTAATACTGTAGGTATTTTGAAATGATACAATGCTACGAAAGGTCAATTTGACTTTAATTTAATATTTTAAGTTACAATAACATTCACTCAATCACAAAAAAAAATAAGAAAAAGCGAAAGTTAGTAAACCACTCTGTGAATTTATTTGCGTCTACTTCTTCGTGATATTCTTTTGTACTTTTAGACTCGAATGCAAGAAAGGCATCATTCACAAAACCTCCCCCGGCTGATCCATATTTAATTACTATTAAAATCGAATGAAGCTGGTGAAATTCAGTAATTAATTGGTTACAACACTAATATTTGAAAAAAGAAGACTGAGAACGTAACTGTTTTTGAAAGTTTTGACATTGCATGCTACTTACTATAAAGTATGCGCGAAAAGCGTTCCAAGTTACATTCTAGGGTCTTTCTCAAGTGTCAAAACGGGCCACTTATTTTGTATTGACTATAGTAGCGGAGATAGGTCCCCATACAGCCTACAACTGCTTGTAGCAATAAGTTTTTGGCCAATTTTAAAGAATAAATTTGCAATTTTTTAACACAGTTTTGCGTGAGTGACAGTGAAGTTTGTCTTAAATACGAGACACACCGACATGAACTAGAAAGTAATTTTCATGTAAAGTTGATCGATGTGACGATACGACGCACAATAACACCCAATAACAGGCCTTATGTACTAAACAATACAATTTACAACCAATAAACCTACCTAGTTGAGTAGCGTCGTCCATTTTCTCCCACTTCGATGTAAAAACGCTTTCGACCTGTGATTGGAGCAGCACCTTACGAATTTAGTTAGGTATAATGCTGGAAGAAAACTTATTAGCCCTGACATAGCCTTAAATAATAGGGATTAGGTATGACAATACACATACACATGTCAGCAAAAACAAAGGTAAATTTAAAACAAAAAAACATCCTGTAGGAATTTGTTGCAAAAAATTAGAGCAGAGTGTAGAGCAATATCCGAAAATATTCTACGATTTTGTAGAAATTTGCCAGTTGCGTTTCAAAAATCATCCGTCATTTCCTGGTTTTCTGAAGAAGTCGAACCCCGTCCTTCTATGTTAACGAACAAACAATGTCAGACGGACAACCATCAGAACAAATAGATATATAAGCTTGCAGCTCAAAATACTCTTATGCCGTTTCTCGAACGTTCATCTTGTGCAATAAATTTGTACTGTTAATGTCCATAATCTAAATTGTTATTTGAATTCTGTAGATAAAACTTGACAATAACAACTTACAAAACACTTTGCGGTAGAAATAGTTCATGCAATTTTGGATTGGAAGACGTTGCAGTCACTTTTCAGAAGGCTCAGTAGCTGTGGCCGCATATACGATTTAATTTTTGAACATGATCAGCGTTCGAGCTAAATTAGTTTGCCAGTTGCCAGTCCAACATCGTTACAAGTAGGACAATAGGCTAAAGCAAACTGAAGGCAAATGAAAATGTGTGCACTGTGCATTAACACATAGTCTTATAGCTAGTAACAGCGTCAGGCGACTTAGCCCTAGCCTGATTGCGGAGACTGAGTTCTAGTCGACCCTCTCACCTCTACTTCCTGCACATCTTCCATGATGACGTCATCCTCGACGTCCTCCATATGCACGTCCTGTATGGAGGCGCTCTGCAGCAGCGTGGTGGCGTCCAGCGTTATGTGGTGCGATGGAGTCTCGAAGAAGCGAGCTTTCAACACCTCTAAGTCTTCGTACTTGCGATTGTGGATATTCCTTTTAAAGCAAGACTGTATATCTTGCTCCATCGTACAAATGTATACCTATAACGTGGGTGGTCGGTTAACGGAGCTCAGCGAGGCGAGCCTTTATTTTGCTGATGATGAAGTTTTAACTTAATTATGTTCAAATGAATAAGGCTGGAAATCGTGTGAAGGACGTTCATATGATTACAGTAGCACTCCTAACCTGGTCAATGGTCACTCGTAATAATAGTCTATGTCACTACTCTACTCTAATCAAGTAGGTATCTAATCGATTGATTTCCAATATTACTAAGGTATGTTCGTAGGTTATGGTTTAGTTTTAGTTTCACAAACTTAGCTTTAGGTAATATTTTTAACTCGAAAGTGACTGTCCCTCTATGTCGAATTCTTTACAACTGAACGACTTAACTGATCATGGTGAGTGAACATAAGATTGCATTATAAAGAGGGATAATTTTTAATGCCAAAATACACTGGAAAATTTCGTCTAAAACCACGAGCAGATAGTATTATTAGTAGTACAGTTCTGCAAACATGACTGTGTTTCGGTTGGAAGGGCATTGTTTCCAGTGAAATTTCAGGGCAAATAGGAGATTTAACATCTTATATCTCAGGGTGACGAGCGCACTACTGTGCCGCACAGGGATATGAATTGTTCAAAATTCATATTACTGTGCCGCACAGGGATATGAATTGTTCAAAATTCTGTGTGGCGCAGACCAGTTATGGGCAAACGTGACGTTTAACATCAGGCAAGCGATTTGCTCGTCTCGTCACTCAATAGCATAAAAAAAATATTATAGGCTTACGTACTTGGAAGCCGGTTTGTCGCGCGTAGTTCCATATATCGGCGTAGTGTCTGAGCTGATCGTTCACCGCATCGTAGATAAGGAAACTGAAATATCCATCGGTCAAACTTCTCTTGAAAGCTCTCTTTAGGGAATTCAAGTATGACTCTTCAACCGATGCGTCATATTCATACTTCAAGAACGGTTTTTTAACCTAAAACAAAACATGAAAGTGACACGTTAGTATGATAATGTAAAAAGTACTAAAACCAGACTACTTCAACCAGAAAATATACGGCAAATATTTTTTATTATTTGAATTGCAATTATTTAGTATTAATTTTTTAGACAGACAAGCAAACGGGCCGCCTGACGGTAAGCGATCACCGTCGCTTATACCGGATACCTGTAATACTGGAGACATCACAGATACGCTGCCGATCTTTTAAGATTCTATTAACAGCCCTTTAGATTAGATTAAGAAAATGAAAATTCGGAAGTTTTTCTATCAATTTCATAGTTTAGTACCGTTGTCTACAGATTGACTGGTTAGACACTTTAGATATTCTAGGTTATCATAGTACTTATCATTATGAACAACTTTTACTAAGGCACCAACCCGAAATTCGCGCGAAAAAGACCTCAGCTGTTCCATACAATTATGTCGAGTGTTAAAAAAAATGTCTATGGAACAGCTGATTTTTTTTGCACTTTAATAATAAAATATAAATTTGTATTTACCATTTTGCCCGTCTGCGGATCTTTTTCTTCAACTTCTCCTTCTTGCATGAAATAGTCGTCAATGGACATTATTCTGGCCGTACCGCCATGCTCCGCCTCTCTATCTCTGATCAACTTAGCTAAGTAAGACTTCCCACTACCTGGCAAACCTGAGAAATCAAAGTAATTATCAAACTTCAAGACTATGGCCCGCTCCATCCCAGACCAAAACAGCACACCACATTCTGAGCAACAGTGCATCAGAGTGGTGGATAATAAATTATAGCCAAACCGTTCATCTGAGTCCTCGCCTGCGCGGTACAGAGGCGCGGGGATATGACGACAAAGGGGACTGAGAGAGGTGCGGGCGGCGGGTGCGTGTGTATCACACACACTAAGTGTGTGCCGCGCAGGCGAGGACTAAGATAAACGGTTTGGCTATAGATCAGGTTGTGATCTCAGCAAAGACTTTAAACATATTTAATAATAAATTGGACATTTTAATTGAATAAAAATCGGCCAAGTGCAAGTCGGACTCGCACACGAAGGTTCCGTACAATTATAACAGAAAACAGAAAAAAAGATCACGTTTGTTGTATGGGAGCCCCCTTAAATATTAATTCTATTCGGTTTTTTTGTATGTGTTGTTGTAGAGGCAACAAAAATACATCATCTTTGGGTACGGAACCCTAAATTTTGACTCATAAGAAGTGAATTTCGACACTGCAAGATATACACACGTCAGCTTATGTTGCTCGCCTATCATCAAGTTAATAAATCAGATCCATAACCGATCCTGCCTAACACAAAAGAAAAAGAAACTTTAGAAACTTACATACCAAAATGGCTGTACCGATACTGAGGGTGCATTTAGTGCAATAAATAACAATGTTCAATTACATTAGTTGTATAAAGTACAGGTTTAAATTATACAAAAAAAAAACTTAAAAAGAAAATTGTAAAAAATTAAAGTAGCAGTCCATAAAAAAAGGAATAAAGCAATCTTACCTCTTAATATAATAACTATCTTCTCTGGTCTCATATCTCTTCCCGGAGGCTCCAACAAATCATCAATCATCACAACATGCTGCTTTTGTTTTCTATCATTTTCTTTATCTCTGGCCTTCTTGGCTGCAGTGCTACCTTCGATTTCTTTACTTAGAGCCCGTTTACGAGTGTCTGTTTCTTTGCTTGTACTACGATGGTCATCTCTTTTCATATCTCTGGGTCTATGCAGATCTCTCTCACGCTCGCGCTCCCGCATATCGTCACGTCTGTAGAATCTGTCACGATCGTCACGTCTATCATCCCTTCTATCGTCTCGTCTTTCATCACGCCTCGAATCACGGGTGTCGTCACGTCTCAAGTCACGGGTATCGTCACGTCTGATGTCACGGGTGTCGTCACGCCGCAAGTCGTCACGTCTCAAGTCACGTTTGTCGTCACGCCTTAAGTCACGGGCATCGTCACGCCTGAAATCACGGGAGTCGTCACGCCTCAAGTCGCGGCTGTCGTCACGCCTTAAATCACGGATATCGTCACGCCTCCTTTCATCGAACCTATCGTCGGGTCGTCGACGCTCAAAATCTGGTCTAGGCGGCTCCCTGAGTAAGTCTCTCGACCCTCTTATGCCTCGAAAATCTTCTCTCAAATCTCTATTCTCATCTCTCATATCTCTAACATCTTCCTTCAGCCCTCTTCTCTCGTAATCTCTATAGAACAAATCTTTCACATATCTATCACTGTGTTCTTCTCTTCTAGGCATTTTAATGAATAGTTCATCAACTTCTTTTTCAAAATTTTTCTTTTTATTTAAATCTTCGTCTTTTGATATGTGGTTGTAGTCAAAAGTGTGTACTGGTTCGATGAAATCACGCGCTGAAAAATAAACAGCTTATTTAAAAACAAATTTATAAAATAGTAAAGAGAGAATTGGGGAAATGAGCAGAAAAAAAACTTGAACTAGAGCTCTTCTATTTACTAATATTTTTTTTTACTAAGGAGTTTCATTATTTTAATTATTATAAGGGATTGGTCTTCATATTCTAGAGCCAAAATAATTATGCATTCCTTTATTTTTGCAATACTACACTGACCGGAACAAATGTCACTGTCAAATTAGATACTAGGATTATAATAAAAATCATATTTCCATTCCATTTGCTAAGCTATCTATCATTGTTGGGAATTTTTGTTGTGTTCTAGTAATTAATTTGTGAGGTGTGGCCCTAGAATATGGAGCCGCATCAGCATACAAGTCAAATTACCTTTCAACCTAAGCGGTTTATGTTCATAATCCACAACAAGAGATGGAGTGAAAAGTGGTTCTTCAACCCATTTAGGACGAGGAGGCTGGGCCACTGCCGGGCTATTCATTCTCATTGACTGTTCTGAACCGTAATATTCATTGACATTTTTCTGGGAATTCATGTCTTGTAGTGATGGTCTGCCATTATTGAAGCCCATCAATTGTTGTATTGATCCATTATTGTTGAGTGCTTGGTTATTTGGTCCAAGGCGCCTCATGTCCTGAAGGTGACTAGACGACATATTGGGGCCACCCTGATTCATGTCCGGTCCCCCTTGTCTCATTTCTGAATCACCCTGTCTCATGTTGGGGCCACCCTGTCCCATATCAGGGCCGCCTTGTCTCATGTTGAGGCCACCCTGTCCCATATCAGGGCCGCCTTGTCTCATATCAGGGCCGCCTTGTCTTATATTGGGGCCACCTTGTCTCATATCAGGCCCGCATTGCCTCATATCAGGCCCGCCTTGCCTCATATCAGGCCCGCCTTGCCTCATATCAGGCCCGCCTTGCCTCATGTCAGGCCCGCCTTGCCTCATATCAGGACCGCCTTGTCTCATATCAGGCCCGCCTTGTCTCATATCAGGCCCGCCTTGCCTCATATCAGGCCCGCCTTGCCTCATATCAGGCCCGCCTTGTCTCATATCAGGCCCGCCTTGCCTCATATCAGGCCCGCCTTGCCTCATATCAGGCCGACCTTGCCGCATATCAGGCCCGCCTTGCCTCATATCTGGGCCACCTTGTCTCATGTTGGGTCCAACTTGTCTCATGCCTGGACTACCTTGTCTCATATTAGGACCTCCCTGTCTTATATCTGGTCCTCCTGGTCTCATATTTCCACCATCCCACATAGAGCCACCTTGTCTCATGTCTGGGCGACCTAGTCTTATGTCTTGGCTACCTTGCCTCATATCTAGACCTCCTTGTCTCATGTCTGGACCACCTTGTCTCATATCAAATCCTCCCATATTAGAGGGGCCACGGAATGGTGAATTTCTATCATCATACTGATCTTGCTGCATGTCTTGTCCAATATTGTCATAAGTACCTTGCTGTTGTAAATTCATTCCTTGATTTTGTTGCATTGAAAAGTTTGGCCCTTGCCTATTGTAAGGCATGTTCTGTCGATTTCCATATTGTGGGTTTTGTTCAAAATTATTTTGATTTCTATTTACTTGATTTGGTGAGTAATTTTGATTGTTTGGAGACACATTTTGGACAATATTAGAATGTGGGATATTTTGTCCTTTGACCATGGACAGAATATTCATAATTTTTGCATCACCTAATATGTTATTGATGCCTTTTGAAATCTTTGAGTAGTCAGGGACTTGTTGCATTTCATTACTATCACCAGTGATGTCTATAACATCTCGGTTTTTTTGGCCGTGAGATGTATCTGGCACCAAATCTAAACCTGGTATACTTTTATCGGACGAACTAGTCGGCAGGAAAGTGGCAGGATCAGATTTTGTACTGGGAAAAGTATCTTTGTGGGGAGGAAGATTAGCTGTGTTCTTATTGTCACAGGGCTCATATCTATCTTGGGGATCTATACCTTTGGTAATGCTTCTAGGTTGATTATAAGATGATTGTGCCTTATAGCCTTGCTGATAAGTGTTATTTTGATAGTTTTGTGGTTGAACATTTGGCTTGTAATTAGTTTGAGAATTAGGAGCAGGTGCTTGTGTCGGTGTATTACCTGAAGGAGCATTAGTGGCTGGCAGTGCAGGGTTCAGCAAACTGTCTCTTTTCTGTTGCATCTGCTTACGTCGTTCAAGAAGCTGTACTCGGCACAAATCAAATCTTTCCTCGTACTGCTGGTAGGCCTGTCTGTCTGGATGATTCACATTTTCCTTCCGCCATCTCTCGATCTCTTCTTCCCATTTCTGAAACTGAATATCAAAGCTCTTCTCCTCCTCGGCGAGTTTGTTCAGGGCATCCTTGTTGACTGTAGATAGAGCTTCCTTCGGCGCATCAGTACCATAAGACCTTTGATTGTTACCTGTTGTAGATTCTGTATTAGAATGATTTGGAGTATTCCTGGGCACAGTAGTGGTAGATTGGCCATTGTCTCCATAGAGAGGCTGGTTGTTCTCGTGAGGGGGAAGGGGTGGGGCGGGTTGATCAGGAGGAGGCGGCGCAGGTGGCGCATCCACTGGCAGTGGAGGCATCCCGGAAAGAGCATGGCCAGCTTGTAGTTGTTGTACATACTGTAACAAATTATAATATATGTATGTCAACTATGTCACACACTCTTCAAGTTTTCTTTTGAACAAAGTACTACCAAAGTATTATAAATTTAGATATCTTGAGAGCTTTCGCTCCTGAGACTATTTTCTAATCCCGGGATTTCGAGATGGTCCATAGACAATCGGGGGACAGTCACTGGATTATAGACAGCTATTTAAAATGGGAAGTGACTATTTGTACGGGTACTACAAATAAAAAAAAAAATTTAAAAAAATAATTAAGAATGAATTGGATGATTAGCTAATATAATTATGGTAACAAGCTAATAATAGGAATCTTAAAAATAGGAATCCAAGTATGCAGCGCGACGCGAATAAAACGAATAAAATAATATAAAAATTCAATTTGAAATTTTGAACACGCTACTATTTTTCAAAGTTTGCAAAAATTTTGAAAATTGATGTAATTTCCAAAAAATTGTACTAATCATGTCCGGTTAGGTTGTTAGGTTTTTTTTTTTAATATGGTAACCGTATTAATAATCATAAATTGTTCGGTACAGTACATACCCGTATTAATGGACTCAGCCAATAAATATAATTTATTTGTCCAGTACTAATTTATTCGTCCAGTATCCGTACAAATAGTCACTTCGAATTGTTCATACAGTACCCGTATTAATAGATTCAGCCTTTAAAATGTGTAAAAATAAGCTTTGGATATATGTTTTAATAAAAAGTAAAAAATGTCATGAGTCATGAGTTCTATTTAAATTAAATATTTGATAACAAGAAGGCCTTTGAGGGTTTGGTGATCTTATTTAGGCATAACTTACTAACTCAATTGAGTAATGTGTCAAATGGGCATAGGTACAATACATGCAATTTAAAGTGGCAAAAAGATAGCTCACCAGACTGCAGGACACCATAGAAAAATAATAAAATGATGTCAATAAAACAACAATGTTGATTCCAAGGAAGGTTGGGTTGTACTCATGTACGAGATTTAGGTTCAAATTAGTCGTTTTGTTTTGCGACCAGTTCTATATAAATTGAAAAGTTTCCTAAATTTATTTAAATTTTAAGTGTCTGAGAAAATAAATAATAAGTAAGAACTGATGCAACTTACTTTTTCATCATACTGACTCTGCCACTGTGTGTATTGTTGCCACTGGGCCCATTGCTGCCAATTTTGTTGCTGAATAACCGTCCATTGTTCAGGAGTATAGCTACCTATATTAATTTCTTGCGGCATTCCCAAAGCAGAGGTCCATTGACCTGCAGCACCAGGTATTTGCCACGCCATATTTTAGGTCGAATTAATAGCAGCGAAACGCGATCATAGTTTTCATAAGTTATTTAATGGATTGCGTCCTAACAAGTGCCAAACTCGCAATTTTTATGTAATTTTTGGTTATAGCAGCAGATTAGGCAAACAGCAAACACGATAGACGGCCATTTTGATGTGTTTACGCAGAATTGCCAGATATATTATAATGTCGAGCTTAAAGAGAACGAAGTGAATCCAAAATTAGGATCTATAGTATGAATAGACTAAAATGTTAATGTCACCATGCATTTGATAGAATTAATACCATATTGGAATACAATTTTGGTAAAAGTCGCCATACTTAACAATAAAAGCACAGCTTGTCAAGGGCGTCGCCAAGGGGGGGCAGGGGGGGGCAGTTGCCCCCCCCTAGAGATCAAATGTAGCTAGCCGCAAAGCGACCAAAGTGCGAGCAATTCACTTCCTTACCTATTAATAAATTCCGCATCGCATGACAAAACGTTAATAAATTCACAAGGTTTAATGTAAATTGTAGAAAATATTGAAATATTCAGAATAACATTAAGATTTAGACATCCGTTTTAAAAATCGCCGCCATTTTCATCACGATCATCAGATTTGCCAAAACGCAAGACCATTAAACAGTGTAATAATATGCAGATCCAGATCCAAAATATCACCCTCATAGGATCACTGGAAGATCCACTGGAATTTGACGAAAACATGAAATACGCCATCTTGGATTTTTGTTTCTGAATCTCGATTGTCGTTATGAACCTCTATAATATTTCTTCAAGTACATTCCATCCA
The DNA here is from genome assembly GCA_949125135.1 of Alcis repandata. NCBI lineage: Eukaryota > Metazoa > Arthropoda > Insecta > Lepidoptera > Geometridae > Alcis > Alcis repandata. The sequence continues at coordinate 5,178,058 of OX421235.1, read as the reverse complement.
TCTACAGCGGTTCCATAGCTGTGAGCATTTCCTTTTTTTTTATTTGTATGACTGTCAAACTTTTTTGTATAGCGATGGCGACTATATTTTTTTATCATTTCCCCAATTTGATCTACATTTCAAAAGTCGGGTGTACCCCTCTATATCCTTCTACCGTTTCCGAGATACGAGAGGTAAAATTTTTCGTCAGCCATCATCATCATTTATCCGATTTGAGCCACAAAGAGTCATTTTTCAAAGTGTTTCTTGAGATTGTCGGATTTAGCGATGTTGAAAACTTGAGGACAACTCATTTACAAACTTGTGATATGATCTACTGCTAACCGAGGCTTCGTTAAGAGAAATTGTCATCTTTTTGGCCTGGTCTGAAATGAATATCAACATATCTCAAAACCATGAGTCCTACCAACATGCATTTAAAAGCAATACTGTAGGGAATGTTATAGAGAACATACTTGTCTTGAACAGTTTCCTAGTAGCTTGAATTGTTTTTGAGAAAATCGCGAAAAACCCATTTTGGTGACCCGGAGTAAGATTTTTTGCACGTATCGGATCGATGGTGACTTTTTAGATTTCATTTATGATGGTGTTTCAAACAATCCTACCAATTTTCAGCTGGGTGGAAATTACTGTACCCTCCAATGTCTAAATTGTCCCGACTCTATTGTGCTGTCGAGGGCTTGTGAAGTTTTATACATTGATATTAGAACCGTGTTCTTATTACAATCGTCATCGAGGCAAAGACTTCCAAAGTGTAACGCTTTATGCTCTCGGCGTTTATTTTTTTTATCCTCCATAATATTGCCCCATTGCCCCCCCCTTAGTCATAAGCTGGCGACGCCCTTGCAGCTTGTGCTGCTCTCCATCCTACATACAAGCCAACGTAGCTTAGAATAAAATTTTTACGACTGGCAGCACAGAACTAAAAATGACGTCATAATTGTAATTTCTTGACAACTGCAAATGTATGGCATCATGACGATAGTGTTGTTCGAGTCGATATTAATTTCAAGTTATCGATAAAATTGAAACATCAAATAGTTATTACTATTTGTTTTTAGTAACTATGTAACTATTTGTTCCGCCAGATGCAACGCCGAGCGCCGAGAGTCGTTCAAGAGTTATGATAAGCGAATAACTTACGTGCTTACGGATAACTTTCTAAATGACTAGAAATATGAAAAAGAGTTAAATATTTTAAATATTTACTCTAACAGATGTAAGCCGCACTTTCCATGCTGGCTTTTTTTTTTTAATTAATAAATACTCCAAGATCTGAACAGGGCGAGCCTCGAGGTTGGACTTCTGATGAATTGGTCCAAAACGTAAGCAATTACGAACAGCACGAAACATAGGGTCGAGGTAGAGGGGCACGCAATACATTATGTTGATGAGTACACTTATCACCATACTGCGTTCCATAACAGGCATCACGGACGTAGGACGCAAAACTACCAAGCTCAAATGGGAGTGGGTGGGTAACACAAGCCGAATGCACTCGGACAGATTGATGGGCAAAGGTATCCACAGACTCAGAAGTATTTTTAGACCGTCTCCATTTAGATTCGAATAAAGTTACTATGTTACAAACTGATTTCTATGATAATCACGAGGAAAACATCTGCAATGGGATAATTTTGTCACAAAATTTGTTAGGGCAGAGAATTGAAGCTTTTAATTAACTTAGCTAGCAGTCACTATTTCCATTAGCAGATATTATCACTCATCCAATTTTCAGTATCTGTACCTAAGTGTTTATAAATTAGACGAGCGGTGAAATTAACAAAACATTATAGAAAACTGAAGACTACAAATATGCAAAATGTGGCGAAAGTAGGACGCTGTTAGACTCTATAGGATGACAATGTTTTTTTATTTATGCATATTATTGAAGAAAAAATATTTAATGCAACCTACGAGAGAGCACTACGCTAGTGTACGCTATTTACGCCCGTCAGGGGCGCTCTTGACGGGCGTAAATGGCGTACACTTTTCTATGGAACACTCGCTACGTATTTTTACTTCAAAGTTGTGCTAGGTACACTGTCCGTCAGTACCAAGATACAAACATTTGGACTCTCGCACGCAAGATCTACGGTTCGCAGATCTACTACTAGTATTTTATTAAAAGAACTCGCTTAGAGGAGAACCAGCTTTGGGTAGAGATCCAAATAAAATTGTTTATCGGAGCCAGCAAACATGTCGATAAATTGTTTGAATTCTCCCTTTGACGTTGAATCCGGCATCTGTGTTCCAAATATGTACAAAATCATGGTATGTTGCAGCTCCAAGCGTCGGTTCCGGCAACCGTTCCTATTGCTGGCTAAAGCAGCCGTTCTAATTGCAGAAAATATTATAAATAACTAGCGGCCCGTCCCGGCTTCGCACGGGTAGACACTATAAATTGAGATGTGAGCTATCCTATCTGTTAAGTTAGATTGAACTGCACACGGTGTGCAAATTTGATTGAAATCGGTTACGTAGTTTAGGAGTCTATAGCGGACAAACGTGACGTGACAAGTAATTTATATTATACTAGCTGACTCGACAGACGTTGTCCTGTCAAAAGCCATTGCGTAACTATAGCAACCGTAGTATGTTGATGCTAACTTGTCAATTTATAGTAAAAATTATCAGTATATATATAATTTGCAATAAATTAAAATTGCGACTATAATTTGAGATTTAAACTATCCTATCTCTCAAGTTGGATCGAACTGCACATGGTTTGCGAATTTTATTATAATCGGTTAAGTGGTTTAGGAGTCCATTGAGGACAAACATTGTGACACGAGATATATATATATTAAGATAAAAATAAGTCGGGTTTTCCTTCCTGACGCTATAACTCCAGAACGCACGAACCGATTTCCACGGTTTTGCATTCGTTGGAAAGGTCTCGGGCTCCGTGAGGTTTATAGCAAAGAAAATTCAGAAAAAAATTCAACATAAAAGCGGGTAAGTAAATCTTTTTTCAGAACAATGTCCACCCGTGCGACGCCGGGATGGGCCGCTAGTATATATTAAGATTAAGAATATTATGCTCAGTGCATGCAGGATTTATGCCCCCAATAGTTGCTTGCTGACACTGACATTGACAACGTTTTATTTTCTGTTATCGATGACACCCTGAATCTAAAAGCAACAGCACAACACTAGTGAGAACGCCATTTTCACGCAGTTGCTCTGTTGTTGGGCATGTATTAAAATATTTCGTATTTAAATACAATTACGATACAGCGAAAAGATATTATTCAGTATTTATCTATCTACGATAGTAATGCTTTATGTTACATGTGATTGTGAGAAAATTACCTGAGAAAGTCATGGTTATTTCGTCTGCGCGGGAAATGTGACCACGTCCAACAGCATTTGGAACATTTTTGTACAAAAGTGTAAAAGAAATATCTTAACAACATGATTCCGACTAAACCTCGAAGAATTAAAACCCTTAAGCTTCCAAAGAATTTAGAACGTCAGTACAAACAAGCCAAATGCCAGGATTGTACTGTCGTGGTGACTCGTATGGACTTTGCCAAGATATTGGGCAAGTTTACTAAAGTGAAAATTCAATTTGAAACAAACAATACACCGAAATCAAAACGAACAAATACCTCGCCAACATTAAGGTCAAAAGGTAATGAGAATGGTACAGGGCAAGTACACCGAACTGCCTATAATCCTCACCCAGCCAGAAAGTTGCTAGGGATTGGTAAAAAAGCAAAAAATAATGAAACCCCTCGACAGTCACCTAATATACTGAAAGAAAATAATAGGATAAAGAAACCAGTAACAAAAGATGTGGAACACAAAGTCATCAAAGGTAAAAATGCATACATGAAACATTACAAAATAGTGTTTGGAAACCCTACTAGTAAGAAATTGGAAGTAAAAAGTAAAATTAATTTAGACAACTTATTGCCAAGGATTGACAAAGAAATTCTGCCCTCTGAAGAGTGGAGTATTGATTATTTCCCTAAAAAGGGTGAGCCAAAGGATGACAAAATATATGATCGCATTGCGGCAGAGCTGGAAGACCTCATGTACAATGAGAAAACAAAAAGCAGCACTGAGAATGAAGAAGGCAAGAATGAAGAGTTTCCTTCTATATTGGACATCCTGAATGATACCTCTAAAGGTAGCGCAGAAAGATCAACTACCCAAAGTTCTGTGAACTTAGAGTCAAGTGATGTTGAAGCAATGCTCCTTGGAAAGACAAACCCTTCAGAGTCAATACCCATGGATGTAGATAAGCCAAATACATCAGGAAAAAAAGCATGTAAATCTAATGAAACAACCAGTGCCTTAGATGACAACCCTAACAGTCCATCAATCTTAGAAGAACCAGAGGAACCAGATGTGCCAGTGTTGTCATTAGCTGATAAACCACTAATTATTTCACCAAAAAAAGGGTCTGCATCTAATCCATTACTACAGAGTGATGTAAATGACAACACCAACGCTAAAAACAAGAACAACCTCAAATCAGGAGTAACACAAGTTATTTTCAAAAAGACTATGAATGGTTCATGTTCTAAAACAGTGATATGTCCAAAGAATTTAAAATACAGCATCTCAATACAAGGAAAATCAATAGAACTGCTAGGAGCACCTAAAGTTATTACTAGTTTAGAGGATTTGAAGGTACTATTGCAGATTGTTGAGGAAAGCGAGCTGACCAGTTTATATCTGTTACAATAATATATTTTATAGACAATATTTTTTTGTGATGGTTAAAAGTGGTTATGTCATCATTATGTTTGTATAATACCTATATGTACTCTCAGATCAAATAGAAAGGCAGATAGAGTCCTGCCTTAGATCCAAGTAAAGCCAAAAACTACCCTACTGCTCGTGTATGTAAATTTTACGCACTTAGTGATGCATAAAAACTACCCGATTGTCAAAATGTCATTTTGACATTTGTATTCGAAATTATAACCTAAAAATTATGATGTTTATGTATTCTATGAGGTGTTATTTACGATAAGTAGATATGTGGCAAGTTATTCCATTGGACGTCTTTTGTACTTTTGTGTAATTTTTGCTGTGCCTTATTTATTTATTTTTCTTGTCCACGTTTTCTGATCAACTCACGTAAGAACTGATGATTGATTCAGGTAGTTTTTATGTGTCAATATGTGCTTGAAGTAAACATACATAGGCAGTAGGGTAGTTTTTGGCTTCACTTGGATCTAAGGCGGGACTCTTTCTGCCTTTCTACTTGATCTGAGTATGTACTTAGGTAGTTTCAAGATTTCTTATTGGAAATTTTAGGTACCCAATTCTCAAACCCAGATTCTTTAAAATCATTTAATTCATATAAATAATTATTTTAAAATGTTATCCCCGTTAAGTAAGGTTGAGTGATAGAAATATCTAAAAACATCTGTTACTGTCTATTTCTTGTAGGTAAAATATCTATCAAATATTTGGGGCCTGCTAAGAACATGTTTCAAGGCTTTCCTATTATCTAGTTACATAATTGTACAATATTGATACTGAACAATATTACTGTTTTAACATTACAGAAATAAATTTTATCAATATTATGAAAAATGTACTGTCAAATTAGTATTGATTTCCATTTTATCTGTAAATTTGTTTTCTGTTCATTCTGTATCCAAGGCTGTTTATTAATCTTCGTTCTTGACATTGACATTTCAATGTTGCCAGAAGCTGATTTATTATAAGGGATGCCCACTTCGCTACTAAATAGGAAATAAGGTGAGTATACATTAAATTGATTAAAAAAATTAGGGTAGGTGGAGATTTTACGGTTCGGATTCGTTTAAGACGACCTCATCAACGGAATAGTAGCGAAAATCGTTCAGTGTCACGTTAAGGTGTCTACGCACCAAAACCGCCGGCCCGGCGGCACGAACCCGGCGGGCAAGGCCGGCGGCCTGATTTTGAAACGACCTAAGCCAAATCAGGCCGCCGGGCCGGCGGCTTTGGTGTGTAGACACCTTTAAACATAAGATTATAATGAATTAGAGCAATTAAACACATTTAATATGATCAGGAATGATTAACCCTTCGCCTGACGACAAATATTTCGTAAACAGGCACGTTTTATAAAGCCGTCTACAGAAAAGATGAACGAAATGAATAACAGACCGAGTCGGTTCCGTTCTCTTTCTGCTAAGTGGGCGCCTTGTATTTTTTTTTAAAGATTAGTAATGAAGTAAATTTTTGACATAAGATTATGTCAAAAATTGAGTTTACATGCGTACGTTTACGTCATGGTTTGGGTTTTAGGGATATTCTGCGACGAATACTTTAATCTTTATGACATAGTTTTGTTATTACTTATGCTATTTTATTTCGGTTTCGTAAGTTCCAATGTTTGCTTGCTAAATATAAGACAAAAGTTTATTTCACGTGTTAAGATAGCATTCATTAAATCATGTTCTTCTTGAAATATAGTTTAGGCTATATAGGCTAATAATTCTTCTTTAGGATCGTTTGTCTAGTGAGACAATCATTTTTTTTTTCTTTTTACTAAAGTATAGTCTAAATATGCTCACTTAATGTCTTTAGCTACACTTAAAATAAAGTAGTAGATTATATTATAATTGTTTGCTTTTAAAGGTTATAAGAATTGATAAAAATAAATTTAATTTTAATAAATAATAATACATTATAGTTCGTATTTTTCAAGTTGTTTTATTTAACCCGTAACTCAGTTTTATTTATTTCAGTGTCAGATATTTATATTCTCTATCAAATACATTACATTTTGTAGGATAACTAGTTTGAGTCCCTTCTTTAGTCACTGATATAGTTGCTACAACACAAGCAGCGCCAATTATTTGATGCATCGGAAAATCTCTATGAGATACCAAAAATGTTGCTAATGCACCGACAAAAGCATCACCAGCTCCCTGCAAATAAAGATTTTTATAGTTAAGCTTCTAAAAAATTACCATGCAATAAAAAAAATATCGTTGCACGATGACACAGATTATAAAATTGTGGGTTCATTGAATTGGAACGAAAGTATGCTGATATCAGTGTGATCGTAGATTTAATAATATGTGTTAGCCTTAGTTTCTTGGATATTTTTTTTGGTAAAGTACATATGTAAAGTAATATTCGATTATATTCTCTTTCAAATATAATGTACCAAACCAATCAAAATGTATAAAATAACAAGTCCTGACTCGCTGACTGACAGACAACGCACAGTAGTCCAGGCGCTAGAGGTAGTTGAGTATGCATAATGTGAGTACCGAATTTCGCCAACGGATTTAAGTGAAGAAAAGGTCAAAGAATAATAATGTGGATCTTGCCGGTCAATTTTTTGGTCCATTTTTTTTTTACCCCCTCTTCTCTTATTCGTAAAGGGAATGTATTGAGTACATGATATAAAATCATTTTAATGATTATTTTCGTAATGATTTATAGTTTTTTCTAATGGTAAAAGTCAGGATGGATTCATAAATAATAAGAAAAAAACAAAAATGAAAGTAATAATTTTTTTTATTAATAAAAAAATAAACGGTGACTTACGTCCATCCACGACAAATGACGAAGCCGTCTTTACCAGAGTCATTAATTCCACCATGTAAATGTACTGCAAATTGTCGCACAATGTCTTGTAATTGCAAAAAATCAGAATTGTTTTGTATTTCATTATGTAAATGCATCAATAACAAATGTCAAAATAAAAATGAGTAATTTTTTACCTACTTTAAATACATTTATGCTTGAATTCGCTAGTTTTTCATATGTAACTTTAATTTTTTTATTAATAAAAAAAAAATATTACTTTCATTTTTGTTTTTTTCTTATTATTTAAGAATCCATCCTGACTTTTACCATTAGAAAAAACTATAAATCATTACGAAAATAATCATTAAAATGATTTTATATCATGTACTCAATACATTCCCTTTACGAATAAGAGAAGAGGGGATAAAAAAAAAATGGACCAAAAAATTGACCGGCAAGATCCACATTATTATTCTTTGACCTTTTCTTCACTTAAATCCGTTGGCGAAATTCGGTACTCACATTATGCATACTCAACTACCTCTAGCGCCCGGTCTACAGCCTAAACCGCTGGTCGTAGATATTTGAAATTTGGAGTGTGAGAGTCTTGATGAGTGAGGTGTACCTACTAAAAAAAGATTTTTTTGAAATTCAACCCCTAGAGGAGTCAAATAGGGTATTAAAGTTTGTATGGAGTAGTAATGTTTTTTGATGCCACGGTCTTGACACTTTACAAATATACTAAGCTTAAGATAATAATGTACACGTATTTCACCATTTTTGGAAAATCAACCCCTATGGGAGTGAAATGGCGTGGTAAAGATAGTGCGGAGAAAGAATTTGTTTTGATGTTACATTGATTAAACTTTACAAAAATGTAATAAACTTAAGGTGGATCCACAACCCCCGGAAAAAATTCCAAACTTTCAAAAAGTCACACTCCGAGGTGGAACTGCTAATTATCTCAAAAACTAAAAACATTTTTACTGAAGCGTTAAAACTAAAAATTTAGCACGGACCCTTTTGGGGAAATTGAAAAAAAACATGGCCACCATAAAAAAAAACATTGCCGCCATACAAACTTTTAGGGACTTTAATTATCTCAGAAACGATTGAAGATGGGTGGGATGTGTTTGACCAAATGTCATACTGGTTTGCGAGGGTTACTTGATGGTGGTGAAAAAAAACCAAGATGGCGGACCCAAAATGGCCACCATTTTTCATTTTGGTCTATTGAATCCGGGGGTTTTTGGGGTCCCTGATTTCATTATATCACGCTTTTTACATCGCTCTCAAAAAAAGGAGAAATTGGAAATTAATTATATTTTGGAGGTTAATAAAATTTTATCCCGGAAAAATAAACGGTACTTACCTGAAATATAATAGTCCACGCGGGCGAAACCGTAGGCAGAAGCTAGTTCATAAATATTTAATTACGCAGGGTTTGCTACTTATAATTGTAATATTTACCAATGATTCTAAAAAAAAACGTCTTGGCATATTCTACTTACAGTGGTATCTACAGCTGTAACTGAATCACATAGAACATGAATAGGATTATTATCTTTTTTAGATAAGTAAACGGCTCCATCGGACCCTAGTGTTATAATAACTGTTTCACATCCAGTCTCTAAAAGTTTTTTTAGGGTACTAACAGCATTCCTGGAACAAAGCATTTCGTAAAGTGTTTTATTAGAATTAAGATTAGCGGCTATCTATTTAGCAACATCTAATTTATTTATTTTTGATTCTCCGCTGATTTAGGCATGGCATGGCAACTTACGCAATGGTGACGTCAACATCGGTAAGAATAGATGCTTCCGATTCATTTACGCAGAGTATAGTACAATATGGGAGAATTTTATCGATGTCTTTTCTTGCTGGAGCAGCATTCAATAACTTTACCTGCAAAATGATTAAAATTGACTACTCGGCGCCTAATAAAATAACTGCTCTGCCGAAACTTAAAAAGTATAGGTACGTAGGTACTCTAGGAACATAAATTGTTTAATTTGGCTACAGTTTAATTGTGTAAAAAAACATACAATTTTAGAAGAAGCCTTTCTTATTTTTAATTTACTGAATTTCCTTCATAAATGTAAAACTAGTAGGATAGCAAAATAAATACATTTTAGGCACCCAGTTGCCCTTATGGAAAGCCCCAAATAAACTACACAAAAAATAAATGTAAAAATAGACAACTTGCATGACTTTCAAACTTACACCTTTACTTATTTTGAACGCTTCCAGTGTGGTTTCAAATGGCGTTTCTAGTTGTCCAATAAGAATGTCGGCGGATTTAATTATTTCTGCTGATTGTTCAACATCATGAATACTCAAGTGTCCGTTTGCACCAGGAACGATCACAATTTGATTTTCTCCGTTATCGGCAACAGATATTTGAGCAATTCCAGTTGATACATTTTGTGTAATATAGACGTGATCGATATTTACACCAAACTGTTCAAAGTTTTCTTTATATTTTTCTCCCCACTGATCATTTCCCAGCTAAAAATAGTGAGAGCACAGTTAAATACCTATCAACAGAAAATTTAACGTGAATTCTATAAAAACCAGCTTACTCTACATATCATGTAAGGGTTTAAGCCTAGTTTGGCAGCAGCAACACATTGGTTAGCTCCCTTTCCTCCGTAACTGGTCGTAAATTTTGTTCCAATAAGTGTCTCCCCAGGAATTGGTAGCCTTGGAGCATAACTAAGAAAAAAAGGCAAACAGACTGAATAATGTCTATGTAGGTAAGAAGTCCAAAGGAAATAGGCATTTAGCTTTTATAATATTATTGTGACTAAGGTGACTACGTGTTAAAATATTCTGACGAACAAAATATTTACACAGTCTATTGTTTTCATATTTGTACCTACCTACTGTTGTCCTGATAAGGAATCAGTAGGTAATGAAGATAAGGTATGTTGCTACTCTACTACAGGTAAGTACGTTTTGTACGGTTTATGTAAAAACACTCAACATAGCTAATGACTGTAACTGGTTAGTACTCTAGATAAATCCAGTTAGGTATGCTGTTAAACAAATAAATTTAGGGTTCCGTATGCAAAAACTGACAACCGAACCATATTCACCAAGCTAACGTCACGTCCATTCCTCCTTCGTCCATAAATTCAGAGCAATATGTTTTAATTGTAAAAATAGCTGGTTATTCGCAGACTATTTAATATTAAGGAGAATAAAAATACTTGTAAATACCTACCTATAATGCCTAATTTCCAAATATATTAAGAGTCTACGGAACCCCCGTTATACGACTTGCACTGTTGCACTGCACATACCAATATTTTTAAACAGTAGGTATGTAGTTAATTCTTAACATACACTAATTATTTATGTATTTTACCCGGGTTTAGAAATGGCTATTTCTTTGTAAATGCATAGTTAGGCCCCGGTAAAAAACCTGTTTATCTAACGACACATCATCATCATCACCAATTTACAATATGAACCTACGTAACACAAAATATCTTGTGTTCCAATCACGAAAACTTAAAATACACTACTAGGTACTACATAAAATACATACGTAGTAAAGTCCACGCTACAGGATCCAATAACAACAACCTTAGATGATTTATTCGAATCGGGCAGCATTTTTAATACAAATAAAAGAAATTAAATATAAATTATACTATATATGTTACACATAGACAGAGTAACAGTTACAGACTGACTTTTGAGATATACTTGAGCAGCTTGAGATAATAGGGTTATCTTTGTTGATAGTAAAACTGATACGTTGTATTTCTTTATGTCAGTTTGGTCCACAGATAAGAAATAATCGCTTGTTCACGCTACAAACAAAATGTCATCGAAAACAATATTTTCTACAGCGTTCGTAAAATTGTAATGTAGATAACATAGGCCGATGACCTTCTAGTAAGATTGACATGTGTCGTATTTGGATGAAATTCCATAAAAACTATTATAATTTGATTTAATTCGTTTATTCGTTGCTTATTCTTAAAGAGCAAATTGTGAAGAGGAAGTGTCAAAATTAATGTTGCCGTGCCTTGGATTCTAAAAGGCCCAGCAAATTAGAATGTTGCCATTTTATAATTTTATGTTTCTAACATAAATTGGCGAGGCCAAGTGATTCTATTTTTAGCTCCAGCCGATGATGATTATACAATATTAGATAAGATCAAAAATAACAATGTAAAAATCATGAATTTAATATTTTACATGTACATAATAAAGGCAACAACTTGCAAATTTTGAATCTGGAAACTACATTTGATATAAATTTTGGCAAGGCAACTCATTAATTATCAATAAGTGATTTATTTAATTTATACAAGCTTATTTGTTGTTATTGACAACATGCATTAACAATATTGCATGATGATAGATCTGCTTAAGAACTATCATCATAAATAGGCAGCACTGCTACCTTGTTTATAGCCCTCCGGTGAGTCCCCCCTGAGGCAATCTTCACCTCCACAACCCTCACTCTACCATCAGCACCAGGACATACCTGCACAACTCTAGCTAAAGGCCAATGCAATGGGGCTGTTTTTTCATCTATCAGTAACACTAGGTCCCCAATCAATATATTTTTAGAGCTTTGAGTCCATTTAGGACGCTTTAGAAGTTGTGACAGGTAAGTCCTTTGCCATGATTTCCAGAAATCTTGCTTTACTTTTGTACATTTTCTCCAAAACTTTAAGGAATTTATGTTTGTGGAGGTGAGATCTGGCTCAGGAGGTTAGTTTATGGGGGCTCCACATACAAAGTGTCCCGGAGTTAAATAAGTAAAATCTGTTACATCACCTGATAACGGTGTTAAGGGTCTCGAGTTCAAAATTCCTTCAATGTCAACCATTACTGTATTAAATTGTTCGTAGGTGAGGGAGAGGTCTCCCACGACCCGTTTGAAATGGTGTTTGAAGCTTTTTACAGCACTCTCCCATAGGCCTCCGTGGGTCGGGCTGTAGCATGGTGAGAACCTGAACTCGATACCCTTAGTGGTACAATAAGATTGAATAATGTTTTTGTGAGTTTCAGACTTATTCAATAGATATAGCTGTCGTAATTGATTATTGGCGCCTTTGAAAGTTGAACAATTGTCACAATTTACAATGGCAGGGAGTCCTCGTCTAGAACAGAACCTCTTAAAAGCTGCGAGGAAGCATTCTGTAGTTAAATCGGAAACCAGTTCCAAATGCAAAACTTTGGTTGAAAAGCAAACTATGACTAGTACATATCCCTTTGTTATAATTGATCTGCGCATTGTCGACTGCTTGATTTTAAAGGGCCCACAATAATCAATCCCGATTTTATTAAATGGCCTATCTTGATTTACACGAGAGTAGGGTAGAGCTCCCATTAACTGGGAAGCCTTTTCCGCTCTAAATTTAAAGCAGGTGATACACCTGTGTATAACTTTCTTTATTTCCCTTACCGCACTTACAATATAATATCTTTGGATTAGTCCGGCATGGGTTAATTTTAGTCCAGAGTGCAATAAAGACAAATGCTCATTGCGGATGATGAGAGTGGTAAAATGACATTTGCCAGGCAAAATAATTGGGTGTTTTTGGTTATATGGCACATTGGCATTTTGTATTCTGCCTGCTACTCTCATAACTCTAAAATTGTCCATAAATGGACTGAGTGACTTGAGATTGGTCTTTATTGGTGCTCCCTTTTTAATACATTTTATCTCCTCAGGAAAATGCACCTGTTGGATATATTTAATTAAAAATGATGTTGCATCTTTGATTTCAATTACAGTTAAATTCTTAATACTACGTTCATGCAGGCTGACTCTGCAATTGCTTATGAATCTTAATACATATGCGAATACTCGCTGTAGTTTAACAATAGACGATATATTTGAAATAGGCAACATTTCTTGCTGCACATTGCAACTGACAATTTCAACAATATAATTTCTAGGTACTATGACCTTATCTATGTTTATTTCCTTAGGAATAAAGTTTACATCATAAAGTTCTTGTGGCCCACACCACCAAATGTTATGAGAGGACAATTGAGTTGGGTTTAACCCTCTCGACAGCACATCAGCTGCATTGTTTTGACCAGAGACATGAAACCATTTACATTCAGTAGTTAAATCATTGATAGTATTTACCCGGTGTTGGATATATTGTGGGTTTTTTACAGACTTCAACCAATATAACACAATTTGAGAATCAGTAAATAGATACCTATGCCTAAAATTAACATCTTTGAATATTGACTCTACTTTGTTAAATAACTTGGCGAGTAAAACTGCACCATTTAATTCAAGCTTAGGGATCGTCAACTTAGTGGTTACTGGAGCAACTCTAGACTTGCTGCAAACTAAGGATACATGTACTTCCTTTCCATGTATAGCTCTTACATAAATGCAGCAACCATATGCAATAGCCGATGCGTCACAGTATCCAACCAAATCCACATAATCCGCATTACATATTTTTAAATTTCTGTTTACTATTATTGGCTCCATATTCATTAAATCAGCAAAGAAATCGTTCCACTCAATTAATAGACCACCACAAAGAGGAGAATTCCATTGTAAATGTTCTTTCCACAATTTTTGCATTAATTCTTTAGCTCTTGTGACAATAGGACCAGCCAATCCCAAGGGGTCGAAAAAGGAACCTATACAACTCAAAACGGTACGCTTAGTCCACTGTGTGGGAATATTCCCAGGCGGCTTACAAATTTTGAAAGTATCGCTTTCAACATCTAAAAACAAGCCTAACGCTTTTAATACAGAGCCGTTACTGAATTCATGGGCTATGCCAAATACTTGTTTTTCCTGTGGAACATTGGATAAGACTTCTTGATTACTAGAGCTCCACTTATGTAGTTCAAAGCTGCCTAACCTCAATAAATTTATGAGTTGGTCACATACCTCTTTTAATAAGGAGACACTCTGGGCTCCGTAGATGCAGTCATCCACATATGTGTTGTTCAGCAACACGTGTGCTGCCTTGGGATATTGAGATCCATACCTCTTAGCCAGTTCTACAAGGCATCGTGTAGCAAGAAAACTGGAGCTTTTAACGCCGTACGTGACAGTCTGCAGCTGTAAACACATTAATGAGTCATTAATATCGTTTCTCCACAATATATTCTGCAAGTGGTTTTGAGAGGGATCGGTTCTAATTTGTCTGTACATCTGACGAATATCGCACAAGGCTATGACTTCAAATGACCGGAACAACACCAGAATATCAAAGAGGCTATTTTGTACCACAGGGCCATTGTGTAGGACATCATTGAGACTCACATTTGATTTTGTTTTGGCACTGGCATCAAATACCACCCTTAGCTTGGTGGTTTTACTATCTTCTCTCAATACTGGGTGATGCGGCATGAAGTAATATCGATCAATATCTGCTGATGCTAAGTTGATAACCTTGGCATGATTTAAATTGATATATTCTTGTATAAAATTAGAGTAAGACTCTTTTAGCTTGAAATCTTTATTAAATCTTTTTGTTAAATTGTTGAGTCGTTGCAATGCTATGTCAAATGAGTTGCCTAACCTTAAATCATCGGTCGGCATTTTAAGAGGGAGTGTAACTTGAAAGCGGTTGTCGACTAACTGTACCGACCTTTTAAATTCGGCTTCACAGACATCTTGCTTTAATATTTCCTCCTTATGAATTTCAGGTGTGTGTTGTTCTTCCCAAAATTTTTGAAGGAGGAGATCTACATTGTCATCTGAACTGGTGATAGCATGCAAGACAACCTTGTTGTCCTCAACACTCGAGAGACAAATGTTGTCCCTAATAATTTTACCAGAGAGAACATAGCCGAATTTTGTTGATAACAAGCACATACTGTCATTTAACTCTATTTTGTCTGGCAGCATTATTTTAAAGAATACTTCAGAAGAGAGCAAAAATGAAATTTGGCTTGGTATATTAAATTGATCGTCGGCTAGCTGAATGTTGTCTGGTATATTTATTTTTGTGGTGTTAAATTTGTTCTGTGGCAGAAATCCACTCTTTTTCATTTCTTATTTTAAATCTAATGAAGCGACGAATAGCTATAAGGCTCCTTTTGTTGAATAGTACCATTTTGTTCGCATTTTTACAAAAAAAAAAAACTTGAAGGTCAGTTTTAATATCATTAGTTTTCGTTCTTTTATGTTCATTTCGTTCGGTCTTCCAATGTCTGATAACAGCATAGATTTATTACTTAATTAAAGATAGAGCCAAAGTGTAACCGCACATGCGACAGCTATATTCTTGAAATAATGCCAGGATAGGAATGCTTCCCCCATCTTAGAGGAAAAAATTTCATAAAATATTTCTAATTATACTTCACAAAATAAAACATTGTTATACAGGGTTATAAGGAAAGGATATACAAGCCGCAAATTGCTCATAGTAGGAAAAAGTCTACTAATAGGAAAATAACTAATAATATACTAATCTACTCATAATTTTGAACATCTTTTATTAAATAGGCAATCTTGCGATTGCGAAAATAATGTACCTTAACTTAGTTTTGGGTCGGCAGGAAATATGAAATAATGGTACAATCCTGGGGAAACATAATTCACAACCTGGCAGCTACAAATCGTAGACGGCTCACGTAGTAACTATTATTCCTAATCTGTGGTTTGCCCACCTTGGCACGGTTACAGCGACGGGGACAAAAAATGAAAGGTCTGTCTCTCTTTTTCAACCGTGTTTTGGCACTTGCCATCTTGCTCTTTTTTACAAAGTAGCTGTTATGGTTCTGTCTGTTAGTCTAAGGTTACCAGCCTTATTTTTGCCGGTTTTACCTAACAGATCTGTTTTGTGGTTTCATCCAAACCAAAGCTACTGGCTAAACTAGTACAGATAGTATAATATTTTATGTAGTACATATTTACGTTACATTTCAGCGCAAAACATCAAGATGTTTATACAGGGTTATTCATAAAGGGTATGCTAAGCTGAAAAGGGCTCATAGTACTCATCATTATGAACAACTTTTACTATGGGACCAACTCGAAATTCGCGAAAAAAAAATTAGCTGTTCCATACATTTTGTCGAGTGTCATTGACATTTTTCTATGGAACAGCTGATCATAATGATGAGTACTATGAGCCCTTAATTCGGCTTAGCATACCCTTTATGAATAACCCTATATAGTGATTACAGCGTTGCCATTGGTGGCCAACTTTTTAAACAAAAAAATAGGTAGAGTGCAGGTCTAACTATAATGTCTCTTTATTTTAAGCAGCATGGTCATGGATCAAAAGTAGCCTATGAGCTGATCCAGGGCAAAAGCTACCAGATTTCATCAAAATCGCATTAGTTTGGTAGGGTTTGTTAAGATTGTAAAAATATTTTACTAACTCGTGATCTTACTTGATTATGATCCATTGCTGACCGAGACGTCTTAAGAGAAATAGTCATTTCATAGGTGTCACAGACAGCCCCCTATGCAGGGGATGCATGGAGGCAGAAGAAACGGCCAGGCACGTGCTCCTGGAGTGCGATAGCGTGGCATCTCAAAGAGCGAAGTTCCTGGGAGCACCGGGAACCCTGCGGGAGGCCTGCAGCGGGACGCGCAAGCTGCTGGACTTCCTGGAGGACATCGGGTGGCTGGAGTAGCTGCCGTCACCCGTTCACGCAAAAAGGGCCGATCACCGGCCTAGTTGCGGAAAAGAGCCCGCTCACCAAGTACCAAGTAAATAGTCATTTTTTGACCTGGTCCGAAAAACCATAAGTCCTAACAACATGCATCCAAGAGCAGTTTGTAGGGAATATTATACAGAACATGCTTGTGTTTAAACAGTTTTCTCATAGCTAGAATAGTTTTTCAGAAAAACTCAAAAAAAAAAATTTGGGTAATAGAGGGGGGGGGGGGGGGGGACAATCGTCTGTCATGGTATTTGTGCTTTGTGTCAGATGGGACCGAAACTTGCTAACAAGCCGGACTAATACACAAAAACTTTCGCATTTATAATATTGAGGGAGTAGAATGAACTGTATAAATTGTTAAAACTGTTTTTTTTAAGTATCAGTGGCAGCCTAGACATGCCACCATGTCAGTCACCTAAATTATTTATGCCATGACATAGTAGGTACCTATTTGTCAATTAGCTTTCGCCTAAAAATATGAATCAAAACTTTTTTTAGGAATTTTGTACTGCTCAAATCATGTTTGCAGTTGCACGAAGAAATACATAGTTTATTTCACTGGAAGGCGAAGTTACTTTGATTTTTCGTTGTTCATGTCGACTGTGTTTGTCATGTGGGAGTGTGTGTATGTAAAAATAATAGTAGCTCAAGATGATAGGTATGTAACTATAATTATGCTATTTTGCGCATCTTATTAGTTTTACTCTTGTTGAAGGACCAACTTTAAATTTTTTGTACTTCAGAGCTAGATTTTTGTGGGTGCCTTTATAGAGTTGGACCAGTCACTTGTTAGCAACAAAATGATAAACACATGAAGATCTTTATAACATCTAATTTATCTTTATCTTCAACAACATAATTACAGGTACTTAACATAAAAAAAACAGTTTATTAACTCGTTATTCATGTCTCAAATTTTCTTTACTCTGATTTTGGCTGTCATTCTCAGCTGCAGGTTTTGATTCATCATTTTGTAGGTTTTCTTGGTCGCTTGGTTTGTTTGACTGCTTCTCAGTTTTTAAAGAGTTGGCCATTTCATTGACCTTTGACTGTCTGTAATCCTGTTTAGCCGCTTCCAGTAAAATGTTCTGAATGGAATACTTATTATTAGACTGCTTCTGATGTAGATCAGGGTAAGGGTTTTGTTTTAGCTCCAAAACTACTTTGTCAAGGACTCGAGCATATTGCGATTTAGGAGCGTTAAGCATTCGTGTGAATGCTGAATGAGAAGTTTCATATCTTGGCACAAGTACTTTGAACAGCTTGTGCACAAGTTCTTTTTCGAGTAGCCAATAGTCTGCTATATCCATTGTTGGCTTATGGCAGTCTCCATGACGAATTGCTTCGGAAATCAGCTGAAATAATAGGAAAATTAATAGAATTTTGGTATTATTTAGACAAAATCAGAGTTAAAAATGGAAGCGTGACATACCCTTTCAGCGTATTGTCGAGCTTCATCAGCTCTGTGGTAATTAAGTTCAATTCTCTCAAATTTTATAAGACCTGTTACAGTTTTACGCAATTTATCCAGCCTTCCTTCAGCACCTTTTGGGCTCCTTAATCTTCGAGGTACCGGTTTCACATTTATGCGAAGCTTTGACACTAACTTGGAAACTTCTGCTTGGTTCATTTTGTTTTCTTTTGTTAAAGTTTTCTGACAAAATATGCCTACAATATACAGTTTTTGCGAGAAGTTGTTTTATTTTAGTTATTGATGAAAAAGATAGGTTAGGTGTTTCTGAAAGATGTTTTCATTGGATGTGAATGAAAAATAATTGTCAAATAAAATTAAAATGTCAATGCCAAGTCAAGTAACCAAATTATTTGTTTAGGGCAACACCAACCAGAGTCTTCAAATTTCTAGTTATCGATTTTTCATTCACAAAAAATAATCGACTAAATAAAACCGGAAACGATTAGCGCCATCTAGAGTCGAGTAACTTCTTACTTGATTTGGTTTGACAGTTACAGTGTAGCAAAAATAAAACTGTTTTTTGTTGTCTTGTCATTGTCAGTAATGTCAGTTGTTGTTTTCTTTTTACTTCAAGTCGTTCAAGTTCAATGTAATAATAGAAACTAAAACATATCTACTAAATAATTAATGTTCTTTCTGTATGTACTGCTAAACAAAAATGCCTAAATGTCTAGGTAGATAGAAGCTAATGCAACAGGTGAATAAAAACGAAACAATGGCATCGTTTTCAAAGAGTAACTTCGATGATGCCGGGGTTTTTGAGCTGCTGTCGGAGCTATGCACAAGAACAGCTTCTCAACACTGTACCCACAACAGGCTTTCTCAAAAGCGGCTGTCGAATAAAATGAGATCTTACTCATACGAAATCATTTTACGAAAGACCTCCAAGGATTTCCCTCCAAGCTCCAACGAACCCATTTCAGATTTGTTATCGTATTATTATGTGTTGCACCAAAGAATTAAAACTACAGCTGAATTCAGGAGAGCCATAGACTTGAAGAAAGCAATAAGTGCAATAAGGAAGACAGATTATGGTGTCAGCAAGGACAACATGTACAAAGTCCTCGCACTTCTTATTGGTTTGAAAGATAGTGTGAAGCCGGATCTTTCATCAGAAATGTATCAGGTAAGGTTTCCTCTGCTTTGGTCCGTCCTGTGTTAATCTAATCTAAAGTAGTTAGCCCTGCAACACCTTGTTAAAATGTCAACAATATACAACTACACTATGTGGACCAGCCTGTGGCTCCTGTTTTCGTTGGATTAAACAGCTACAAGCAAAACTCTCCTTAGTGGCTCACAGATGCTGCTCAAACTGCGATATACATAGATGTGCGAGCTTATGAATGTCATGATTGTTCTTTCCGAGTTATGCATGGAACAAAATATTTTTTAAAACAAATTTATAATATTATATTCGATATTTTTTGGATTCATGCAGCAATATTAGTGTGAAAGCATAATCATAAGGTACATTCGTTTTTTATTTTTCTTCAGAAACCATTTACTTTCGGCCTCCTTGATGAAATGCTCCCGAAACCTCCTCGGGAAGTTTTTGGGTCGCCGCAGCCATATTCATATTACCCATCACATGTGTTTGAGTTGCCTTTCTCACTGAAGCAAAATGTTCCTCTTGGTCCTACAAAGTCTCAGACATATACAGAATACACCATTGAAACCTTTGAATCCAAAGAAAGTAAGTGACACAATGCATTTAAAAAAAAGTAAAAAACCTGTTAACTAACATAGCATACTTTAGTCTTAGCTTGCAACAATTTTAGTATACATGTTGCCTTTAGCAAAGATGATAGGTAGATAAACTTTTCATCATATATAGCAGTGATTACAATAAAGTGAGTAGTTACCACGAGAATGCCTAGAATAATTACCGTGGTTCTTAGGTTTGGACTATTTAGTGCTCACTTGAAATCTACAGTTAGATAGATTAACTCTATAATGTTCATACCAAAAATTAAATTAATATTAAATTAAATTTTATACCAAAAAGAAAAGCCTTAGAATGATTTATTGAATATAGAATTAGGCGTACAGTTAAGAATTTATCAGTCAGTGCTTTAATTTGTTTATTTAATTCTTCTAGACGTGCCAGAACCATCTGCATCCCAAATACCAAAGCATTTGGAGCTCAAAACATTTTTGAGTCCAATGTCGTTTGCTTCAATGACGTCCACACACGCCTCTCCGTATAAAGAGGCTACTCCGTTTAACTTGCCGCGACTGACGGCCCCTAGAGACCTGGTGATACCCTCATTGGAACCTCCTAATGTTAAGGTAAAGTTGTCACTTTTATGATTATACTTTAGCTTTAGATTTTTGACACCGACAATGAAAATGTGAGCTCAGACTTTGTCTCGTACCTAAAATGGTAATAAATATGATAAAATATGTTACAGGTATCTCTAGCAAGTACATGTGGTAAACTGGAGGATATTCAAGAGATGTACCAAGCGGAATCAGGCACGGACTCTCTTGACATTTGGGAACTGGCCACACACGTGGACAAGGATATCCCTGATGATATCTGGGAGATTGTGTGTAAGTTCTATTCATCTATCTATACAGTTACAAGGAAAGGGTATGCTAATCCGAAAAGGACTTACAGTACCGATCATTATGAACTATTTTTGCTGTGGGACCAACCCAGAAATTGCGGAAAAATAATCTGCTTTTTCATACATTTTGTCGAATGACACTTTTCACTTTCCCTTCATTTTCCACTTTTTACTTTATATTCACTTTTTTGTCACTTTTGGATGGAACAGCTATTTTTAAAAATGATATGACTTTCATTAATATAGGGTTATTCATAAAGGGTATGCCAAGCCGAAAACGGCTCATAGTACTCATCATTATGAACAACTTTTACTATGGAACCAACTCGAAATTCGCGAAAAAAAAAACAGCTGTTCCATAGAAAAATGTCAATGACACTCGACAAAATGTATGGAATAGCTGATTTTTTGTCGCGAATTTCTAGTTGGTCCCGTTGTAAAAGTTGTTTATAATGATGAGTACTATGAGCCCTTTTCGGCTTAGTATACCCTTTATGAATAACCCTGTATAAATGATCCAGGATTACTTTCATTACTTAGATATTTTTGTTAGTGTCAATTAATGAGCAGTACTTTGTTCTCAATGTATAGTTAGTTGCTTGCTTGCAACATGATTTTTTTAATTTATGTTATTGAACACTGGAAAATTATTTTAGAAAGAGATATTTTGTTATAATTTAACACGGGAATACTCACGTAAAAATCAAGTCGTTTACTACGAGTAGCAAAATGTGTCAAAACCACATTAGTTTCCATAGTAAAAGAGGTATTTAAATTGTTCTTTCTCCTTTTGACAGCCAAAATGCCGCCAGTAAACGAGAGGCAGCTAATAGCTACTTCACCGAGGGAGATGAGCCTGTGGCGGCGAATGCACGACGATACACTCCCAGATCTGAAAGTCGTGTCGGAAAAACAGTTCATACGACATATCATGTACTTAATTTGTAAGTAGCATTATTAAAAAGCCGTTTAATTAATAGTTCAATAAAACTGAAAAACACGCCGGAGCGCAAATATAAAAAAAAAGGTGTAATGTATAATTTATTTGTAAAGGCGCCCTCTTTCGAATGCAGTCGACTTCGTGCATAAACATGTATGCGCTCCGGCAGTTTAAATAAAATAATATGTACGCGCAGTTCTACGTTCCGGCACACAAAAGGTTAAGTTTAAATTGAGTTATGCAGTGAATATAATTAGCTATAAGTAAACTCAAGCACTCGCTGCTCGCGCTGTAATAAAAGTGTGAGAAAGAGACGATAATATAGTGCGCTCGATCGCACTTACAGTTCTTCTGAAAGATACAATAGTGATGTACTTCTCTCATATTGATAATAAAATGTGTAAAAGCAGTAAAGAAAGTAAAAATTATACAATAGGACCAAAATCTTATTTATTAGCCAAATTATGATTGATATTGGGATACTAAATACTCAATACAATAAGATATCGCATCACTTACTACCATGTCAAAATCCTTTAGATAGCCGTAACACTTTAACTGCTGAGAACACATACCTTGTGTTTTCCTTTGTGCAACGCGAATGCGGCTGTACACGCCAGGCGCGTAAAACATGTGATTATTAGCCGCAGCTAAACCGAACGCATGTGATTATTAGCAGCAGTTAAAGTGTTAAAACTCTAGCTTGGACACCACAGCTGGCCACTCGGCCTATTCACACTCACTTACTTTTTTACTGTTTCCAGTTGGCGTAGAAACAACCTCATTCCCGTACAGTGAGGAATCCGACTGTTTCTACATGAGAGACGATTTAGTTCTCGAAGGCATATCGAAGGAGTGCATAGAAGGATACATATCGAACCTGTTGTTGGTTGGGACGTTTTATATGAGACTGCAGAATTTTGCTTTCAATCAGTCGCTGGATGATCATTTTTACAGCAACGGTCTTGTATATGAGGTAAATATTTGTTTATTTTGTTTTTAAGAGTGTTACTCTGTTGCTGTAGCCGGTGGAATAATTTCTAGGATTCTGCTGGTGGTTTACCTTCTTGGTTGACTTTTTCTGTGACATCTTGCTTGTTTTATCTGGTTTTAGAATGTTCTACTTATTCTTCCTGGTCTACTCTTTCTTTTTACCTTTTCCTTCTTCTCCTTCTTCATTTTCCTTTTTCTTTCTTTTCTTTTTTTACTATGATGATAATTATAGCTACGGCTCGTGGTTTCCGAAAAGAAGCCTATAATAATATGTTAATCCAAGACATAAGCTATCTTCATACCAAATATCATCTAAATCCGTCTTGCCGTTTTTTGAGTAAAAACATCGAAACATACAAAGCTTAACAGTAGTAATATTAGTAGGTTTTTTAATGTAATTGAGTGACGAGACGAGCAAATCACTCGCGTGATGTTAAACGTGACGTTTGCACATTGCAGGTCTGCGCCAGACAGAGTCTTAAAATCTTAACAACAACGGAACTCAACTCGATTGTTGTATTTTGTTGTTACTTTTGTTGTTAATTGTTACTTGATTTGTTGTATTCCAGGCAGCCCGCGAAGTCGTAAGACGGTATCTACTAGATTTCCGCTTGAAAGCCACTTCCATATTCGAAGAGTGCTGCAAACACGACGCCGAGGGTATCAACTGCATGCCTACCTTACTGGAGATATTGCTACATATGGAGCCGCTAAAATACGAGATCGAGACCGTCGCTTCTATCTACAAAATGATTGACACCAGTAAGTAGACAGTGAATAACTATTGGGGTGGGTTGAACTGTGGGCCTAGCACAACTTTGACGTAAAAATACGTAGCGAGTATTCGATAGAAAAGTGTACGCCATTTACACCCGTCAAGAGCACACTTGACAGTCGTAAATGGCGTACACTTTTCTATCGAAAACTCGCTACGTATTTTTACGTCAACGTTGTGCTAGCCCCACTGTTCCATAGACAAATGTCAATGACACTCGACAAAATGTGTGGAACAGCTAATTTTTTTTCGCGAATTCTGGTTTGGTCCCATAGTAATAATTGTTCATAATGATGAGTACTATGATGACCTAGAATATCTAAAGTGTCTAACCAGTCAATCAGTGTAAGTTTTTTTTTATCGTGAATTAGTCCGCGTTTGACCACCAACTCGCCTGATGGTAAGCGCCGATGGTCGAAGATGAAGCACGCAGACTTAGAAGACACCTATTCACTCTAACCTTCGAAGCCCAAGATTGTATCTCAGGAAAAAAGGAAGCCGGCAGTCTGTTCCATACCTTGGCTGTACGAATCAGAACCGTACATTCAAAACGTATACGTATTTTTTTATAAATTGTTGGATATTGTAGATTACCGCACAACACTGCCGTACGGAGCGGAGCTGATGTCGTATCTCTTCAACGAGATATCTCTGGTGACGCACCAGACCACCGCTTGTACAATGTTCAACTCATTGCTGTCGGTCTGCACGGTTTACTTTAAGTAAGTTAATATTAATTTTCGATTTTGTAGAACAGAAGAAAGAAAAAAAAGAGTGTTTTTGGTTACAATACAAATATGAAAAGCTGACCATACAATAAAATTTTATTAACATTACCAAAAAGAAAACCAACCCAGTAGGTAAATACTCGTAGAAGTAACACATAGCACCGACAAAGTTTAACGCTCCACACACTTTACATCGAGTCATTCAGAGAATATGCAAATGACAACAGAGTGCCCAGTGCGAGTTTTTTTCACTATTCGATCGCGTTACCGTAAACTATTATACAATTTGCATGGAATAAAAACCGCACCACCATGTTCATAATATGAACTATAGCTACAAACAAATTGTTGTTTACGTTAACGCGACCGAATAGTAAAAAAAACTCGCACTAGGCACTTAGTAACGCGTTTTATTACTCACAGTTTGCGCTGGCTGTTTTGATTTGATTAGGTGAATGTTTTCAATATATTTGTATCTTCCATCATTTTTAAAGTCCCAAACTAATTTCTTATTCCACAGGTTTATCGAGCGTTTTATATTCGAAGGCTCGCTGGACGACCGCTACAACGAGTTCTTCATCCGCAAGGATATGCAGTACGTCAACTGCTGCTCCAAGCGGTACTGGGACAAGGTAATACTTGCGGGAATATAGTAATAATGTTCATTGCTTAATTCATTAACCTAACATTGACCGAGCGAAGTGAGGTCTGAGTCTAGGGCAGAGATGGCAAACCAATGACACGCGAGAAAATATTTTAGGCACGCCATTACTCAATTAGCCACCACCCCTGGTCTAGGGGAACAAATGGGCGTTGGTATCTTTGTACAGATATGTATATTTATTTTGTTCGACGATAACTGTAACTGATAAGTGCCATTAATCCGATCTTCTTGACATATTGAAGGCAAGAAGTTTGTCACAATACAATTTTTAACTTTAATTGTGAGCCGGTCGAGGGTGGAGATTGGGGAGATATAGGGGACGCGAAGTTTAGTTCTGCAGTGAACTACTAGTTTAATTCAATTCTAAAATATCTTTGTAAACACTTATTACGAGTGTCAGGCAAAATGGCGGTCAAACGCAAGCCTATTAAAAAAAAATTACCTGTAGCATTGAATGATATTTAATGTCAATATTTCTGATTTGTGCAGGGTTTCCACATAACGCAGAGCGTGGCGATACCCGACTTCCTCCGCACGCTCGCCAAGTTCATCCTGCTGTGCGGCAAGTCGCTCAGGTTGCTGAAACTGTGTAACCCTAGTGTAAGTACCAAGCCTTGTCAGAGGCCAATAGGCGGCATGAAAACTGATATCGAGCCACTTGAGCTATAAGAATTCTGTCAGTGTCAGTAAGTACTAAAGTGTTGACTGGTTGGACCATCGTAGACCACATCATTGCTCGCCCTCAGGCAAGATGGAAAATCACTGTTAAAAGAAAATAGATGTTACATTAGTTTTGTCGAGGGTAAATTACATTTAAAAAATAGTATTTGTCAATATGAGTTTAACAGCTGATTTTCTTTTGTGAATGTCGAGAGTCACGAAATGCTGTAGCTGTATTAAATCAGTTCTGTGATTGATAAAAAAATTCAGAAAGTATTTTCTATAAATTTCACTTATTCCAGGACCCACTAGTTCTCCTAATATCATCGGACCACCCCTCCGTGAAAAGCTGCGCCAGTTTCGAAGAGTTAGAGCGGCAACAGCAACTTTTGGATGTGTATCGAACGAGGTGCCTATTCGTCACGGGAGAATTGGTGACGTTCGATCAGATACTGCTCAAGCGAGAGGCGGAGAGGAAGGCTTTCGCTGAAATGGCGACTTTGAAGCAGGCTGATACTTTGGAGAAGATTGTTGGTGTGTATAACATTTATTTACCTTCATAATTTATTTTCAACTTTTAATCCTCCCACTGCTGGGATACAGGTCTACCCTCGAAGGGTGATTATGCCATATTCCACCACGCTGGCCAAGTGTGGATTGGTGGATTCACATACGCCATTGAATTTCTTCAATAATAATAATTGATAATTCATTTAATTTTTATTATATTTTTTTTTATGTAATTGAGTGACGAGAGGAGCAAATCGCTCGCCTGATGTTAAACAACAACAACAACACATACATACATAAACAACAAACACACAACACTATAACACACAACAACATACATACATAATGTGTTATGTACCTCACCTTATATATACCTTAAACCGATAAAACATTTACCTAATTAATTCTCAGACAGAGATATGGTACGATGATGATGTTTTTTTTTGAAATGCGTTTTTTTATTCTTTTATTACAGTATTACAATATATTTTTAAACAATAATTGCGTTAAAACCCAGTCGTGTTAAACGTCAGTTTTTCTTATAATATCGTCTGACCATCACCAATCTAATTTTGGGAATTTAATTTAGTTTTTGTATCTGAGCGGTCTGGATCCATGTTGTCCTAAATAAAAATATTTGAATTAATATGACATTCAGTTTCAGACGTGTCTAATATATTGAAAGGAAGAAAAATAAACATTTATTTGTCATTTTAGCGGAACGCAAACGCCTCGCCCAGCTAATAATAGCAGAGAAGCAGCACTCGCTCCGCGTGCTAGAAGCGGCCATGGCCGAAGCGAAAGCGGCGAAGCAGCGGTCCAAGCTTCGCGAGCGGAGGCGGTACGAGCTGGAAGCGGCGGGGGATAAGGCTACGGAGGAAGTCGACTCTAGGATTAAGGATGCTGAGAAGTGAGTTACAAACTTATACTTATTTGCTTAGGGTTCATATTTGTTTTTTTTGCTCTCTACTTGTTTTGGCGTTTTTTTTAAGTCCTCGTTTGACCATGAACTTGCATGATGGTAAGCGACTATGGGGTCCAAAATGAAGCATGCAGACCAAGAAGACCTATTCACTCTGACCTTGAAAAGCCCAAGATTGCTATCTTCGTACTGTCGAATTAATCCTAGTCGAAGTATGTTCCGTCAAAGCAATGAGTGGTCGAACCATGTTTTTCGAAGTGAAAGTTGCATTATTGAATAGTCGAAATTTAGAGAACCCGTCAGAGTTTTTAGATCTAAAAGGCACCTTGGCGGCGTTATTTTTTATATTTATTTAATAGGTTTGCATTCGGTCGCTATTTTGCCTGAGGGTGAGCAATGATGTGGTTTACAATAGAGCACGCTTGCCTAAAAAAACAAAGTATCAGGAAACATCCACACAGGGACAGCAATCCAAAATCTGACGGTTCGCACAATGTAACAGTGTTTTTTTTTCTCTCCTTGTCTTCGTACTGTTCTGTCTTACAGTTTCTAATACAACAATTAAAATTTTAGAAACAGAATAATGGAATACTACTCAAAGCTAAACATGGAGGTGGAGAAGAAACAAATGCACACAGAGTGGAAGATAAAACGTTTGCAACTCGACCAAAGTCGAATGCAACTACTGTCGACTGAAGAACGAAACTTAAAACGAGAAAAACTCGAGTTGGAACACCAGAAAAGCGAAGAAATGTCCAAATCTGTACAGAGCAATGCGGAAGAAGAAGGCGCTAACAACAAGTGCCCTCAAACCGATGTAATACACCAAAAAGAAGAATCAACCTCCACTGATATTCCAGATATCATGACTGAATCGTCCAATTCAGTTGTAATGTTAGACATTGAAGAGAAACAAGATACAGACAATTCAGAACATCAAAAGAAAGCACAGTCATCCGGTGATGTCTTGAGCGCTATTTGCAATGTCGCCAAAAGCTTCTTTGGCGTTTTGAAAAGCAACGATAAAATCTGTGATAACAAGAGACATTTGGACTCTCAAGGCAATATTGTTAACGAATATACGACGAATACAGAACATACGACATCTAGCCACGTTATAGGAGCGAATATCGAACAATCGGTTGATAACGAACAGTTTTTGATAGCGAGGAAAGAAGCTTTGAATAATAAACTAAAGGTCTTGGCACACGAATTTGGACAGGCAGACATTGAAAACAATCTACGACCAAACATAACAATAGACCCTTTGGACGAGAACTTGAACGAAGAATGGTCACCGTTCGTGGAAGCTAAAAGAAATAAGCTAAAAGTTCTAGGCGAGGAATACAAGATTATGCCGAAAGTTAAGACTGTGGCAGAACCTACAACGGATGCACAAAGAGAAGCCATAATCAATAAGCAAAGAGTTTTAGGCGTAGAATACAACCTCCCGGCAGAAGCAATAGTTACAAGAGAACCAGCGAATGTTGCTCAAGAAGAAGCAATAAGAAATAAGAAGAAGGTTCTTACGTCGGAGTATGAAAGTCGACCGAGTAGTTCTAGGCGCGACAGGTCTGGGTTGACTTTGAATTTGAAACCGTATGAAGCGATGTCCGGTGATAATGTTACACCAAGCACGGCGGTTACACCGGGGGACCTGTTTCCAAGGGTAAGGAATTATTAAATTTTATTTTACTAGTTTCTGTATTGCATACACTGACTTATTAATTCTACAACAAAGTTACAAAGTTACAAAGTTAATAAGTTAATAAGTTACAACAAAGTTAACAAAGTTAAGACTAATGTTTCAATTGATGAATAGCAATAGCAGTTAGAGTAAATGTTTATTGTCTATGTACTTATAGTAGACAATTATTGTCGACTTATACTTAGTAGACAATAATTATCGACTTATAGTAGACAATTAATTGTATTATTTTATAATTAACTAGCTGACCCTTGCCCACTTCGTTGGGCATAATATTAATTAAACCTGAAGCCATCGCGCGCCGTTCGGACCGTTTTTTCTCCTATTCACTTTGCAAAACGGACTACCACGTAAAAGCCTTTTTATTTTTCGGTTTTTTATATAACCTATGACACTCAGCAATAATGTGGCTTTCTATTGGTGAAAGAATTTTTAAAATCGGTTCAGTAGATCCCGAGATTACCCCTTACAATTTAACAAATATACAAACACACAAACTTTACTTCTTTATAATATTAGTATAGATTATAATTCTCACCTAAGAAGACAAGTTTTACATAATAAGATTCCGATTGAGGTTGGGTTTATAGATCCATAGCCAAGCACTTCACAGTAAGAAAACAAGGACACTTTGTTTTTTGAAAACTTAGATTATAATCTTTAATTTAAGTTCTCCTTCTCCGTAAGGAACGCTTAGGGCTCGAAGCCTAATCCCCGCCCTATTTCGATACCCAATAACACGTAAGTATAAATAAAGCAATATACAGTTACTGACTTTCACCAACGTCCACGTTTTCTTTCAGTTGGATTTAGAAACGCCGACTACAGCAGACGTGCCTCTCGGAAGCGCAATGACTAGCGACATCTTCACACCTCGCAGCGAAATTAGCAAAGACTTAGAAACAGAGAAACCTAAGAAGGAATATCTATCTTCAGACGGCTTCAACTTCCCAATGCTGGATGACGCCGAAAACGAAACAATAAGTGACGCTCAAATCGAAATGAGCTCAGAAAATTCTCCTTCGAAAACTCTAGACTCGATCGGAATCAAAACCCCACAAAAGCGCTCACTATTCAACATTCTAGACGGTTCTTACAGTTTAGACGACTTCGACCCGTTTGGTGTAAAAGATCTGAAAAACTACTCAAAAGAATTTCTAACAAACAAACTGGACTCGGAAATGAGCAGTTCCTGTTATACCCATCCTGCTCTTATAATGGAGGAAGTGAAAAAGCAACCCTATTCCGATATTTATATGGCACATTTTAAGAAAGAGAAAGAACAGAAAGTTACCTGTGATAATATTGCCACGTTAACAGCCTGTTTGCAAAGATCTGTAATGCTACCCTTGACTTATCAACTAGAAGTGGTCAATAACTCCATATTGACGTATTTTTTAGGAGATCTAGACATGTACGAACATTTGAGGAGTCTGAAAGACTATTTCTTTCTCATGGACGGGGAATTCTCAAGGAGTATTTGTCATAATTTGTTTGCTAAACTGACGAAGACGCTGAACCCTCAGGAGTTGTTGAATTTCGCGACGTTGCACAATATACTCGATAAGGCGCTTGGATCTTCAATATCTCGTAAGTTATCCTGACACATTTTTATCATTTCATATTGATTTGTTTTTTTTTTGTCGGGGTTTTATTTATATTTTTACTACTTTTTTTTTTTTTTTTTATTTTTTTTTTATTTTATTTTTTTTTACGCGGCTTCGCTCGCATTGATTTTTTAAAATAAAAAGTGTTCTAGGTTAGTTCTTATACCTCCAAGAATATGTGTACAAAGTTTCATGACGATCGGTTAAGTAGTTTTCGCGTGAAAGCGTAAGAAGCAAACTTGCATTCACATTTATAATATTAGTAGGGATTATTTTCTCGATTACCTGGATAATAAATGGCTTATTTATTTCAGACGTCCACAAGTTCTCGGAGAACCTCTCATTTACCATTTCCGATACGCCTCTCAGCTTCCAGCACAGTTCCCCTGACGTGGTGCAGTGCCTCTCACTAACATACTCAGTGGGCTGGCCGCTCAACATCATACTGTCTCAGGAGGCACTGCAGCGGTATGCGAAAGTGTTCCACTTTTTGATCAAGATGAGGAGGGTGTTCTGGGTGCTGTCCGAGGATTTTGAGGTTAGTTTAAAAAATCTTAGTTGCAGGTTCTGGATCTTTTGATATTTTTTTTATTTTGAATTAGCTGTGCTCTAAGGTTTCGCCCGCATTTTCCGGAATAAAAAGTTGCTTATTGCTTAATCCAGGGTATAAGCTACCTTCATTCTTAATTTCATCCAAATCTGTTCTGTCGTTTTAGCGTGATTGAGCAGAGTAACAAACGTCTAACTGGCATTTATAATATTGTTAGTAGGAATACAATTGACACTATTGGGATAACTGTAAGGAACCGGTTTATGTCCAAGATTGGCCTATTGTCTATTCGACATTTGGGTATTGGTCCTAAGGTAAATATTTTATCTTTCAGAATCTAAAGCTAACGGCAAAGCTGTCCAAACAGCACTCTCGCAAACTAGTCCGGTCACCGCAGTACACCAGTGTACAAATCTTTCGACATATCATGGCGTCTATGGTCAGAGCGCTAGACAACTACATAGTTACTACGTGCATACTGGTCTCTTGGACTGAATTTGAAAATGACCTGAAGAAAGCCAGAACTTTAGACGACTTGTACGAATGCCACGTGGTTTATATCAAGAAAGTGCTGTTCAGATGTCTGTTGAATAACAGATCGACGCCTGTGATGAAGCTTTTGAATGATATGTTCACTGTGATATTGAAGTTTAGTCGCGTTTTGAAGGCTGGGTAAGTTTTATTCGTGGTTTATTATCCATTAATAATTAACTCTATGGTACCTTTCGTTATGACCACTACAATTTTTAACGGATCCCTTAAAATGTTGTTATGACAGCCACATGGCCACATACAAGACAAGTGGTTTTACAAGCTTTTGTTTAGCTTGCCCTGTTTGTTGTTGTATGGGTCAAATCTTACAACTGAATTTTGAATCACTTCCCGATGTCCCATTGAGCTAAAATTTGGTATAGCTGTATAACTGCAATGACAGTGCAATACAAACTTGTTTTTTTCTTAATATTATTAAATTACTTGTTGCCTTACCCATAAAATTAAAATGTGTATAACTTTTTCTTTTGACAGTGAATGGGAACAGAAAGAACCTAACGGTGTGTTCACACACTCGAGCTACGCACAACTTGAAGAACTTTTCCACATGTTTGAGAAGTTGTCCAAATATTTGCACAAAGTGATCGCCAAGCTGATGGAGTGTGGCTACCAGAGGCATCTCGTCGAATTGCTGACAATGATTAACCTAAATGGATACTACGATCCTGACAAGTCCAAAGAAGAGCTGAATACCAGTGCTCAGCCGTAAGTTTGAATATTTGATCAAATGTTTGTCAAGTGGTACCAAACAGATGCGACAGTGGTTGTCAAATCTTGGCGAATTGATAATTATGTTCAACCTAAAGTTCAATGATGTTCAATGAAGAAGATGGTATTTGAAATTCCAAACGTCCCCATTTAATAATGGGGCGTTGAGAATCTAATGAAATCTGAGAAAGAACAAAATGCCAACGAACTGGACAGTGGCAGTTCAGTGCTGTATCTGTGTGTGTAGTGTGAGCTGTGAACTGTTTTGATATTTGGTCAAATGTTTGGCCAATGTGGTTTTCAAACATATGCCAGTGCGGTTATCAAAAATAACAATTCGAATTTCTCATCACAACTAACTGTAATGGTGTACTAGAAACAAATATTTTTAGAAAAAAGCAATCTTAGCCTTAACTATATTATCGAATATTTGTTATACCTGGTTACCAAACTCATGGAGTGTGGTTACCAAAGATGTTTTGCTACAAAAAAATTGTTTTTTCAAAAGTTAAAATGTTTGTTTGTTGATGTCAAAAGCAATAATGTGTTGTATCCCTTTGGTTTTTATTGGTAAATAATGCAATATTGTTTAGTCTTCTCAGGAAGATTTGTGGTTTTATGAAAATGATCGTTAGTTAAATAATGTTGGTGTTCGTAATTAATATTGGCAATGCATTTATTAGAATTTATAGATTACAAACTAATAATAGTGTTAGTAGCCCATGATAGAACCGAAACCGTTGCGCCGAAATCATCATCATCACTATTCTTTTTATTCTTAATTGTAGAATTTCACTGTTCGATTTTTAATTTATTTATCATCACGAAAAATAAGACTAGAAAGAATCTCTTTGAAACCACCAAACCTTGTAAAGGCGTTTCGATACAAGTACAAAAATAATACTCAAAGTAACAACAATAATTAAAAAAACCTACAAAATAATAACCTGACCTAATACTAATTAAAAACCTTAAGTGACTAGGAAAATACCTGTTAGTGAGATAATAAATTACGCTTCGCTTTGATATTATGTAATGTTATGTGTATATTCCCACCTGCAATCATGTGATATTTTATTATTAACTGTTAGTCCTGTAGTGAGCTTTTAACTGCTAACTTAGAATAATTAGCTAATTCCTTATTATTGCGGTTATATTGTTAGCAAGTTATAGCAATATTAGAAGTTTCAGTTGGATCCGGAAGATTATGTATTTGGATCTGCTAATTTTATTTTAAGTTTGTTTAATAAAATACTAAAATCTACGTATTGATTGGTTTTGATTACCTAGATAATTATAATAAAGCCAGAAGTAGAATAGTTGAAACTAACCATAATTAAATACGAGGTAAAATAGGTATATTAGCTTGATTTTTTGTTGTATTGCAAAATGTAAAGCATTGCAAAGATAATTTTAATTTTGTTCCAAATAATTTCAGATATTTCTGGTAGATGTCGCTTTGATGAATGGCAACCACAATGCCCTCTTTTGTCGAGTAGCGGAACCATGATATCAAGTGTTTACTACAATAATGTTGAGCTATCAGACAATGCAAATAAGATTTACTTTGTGTCAAATGACTAATTTATATCATTGCTAATCATTGCGTTATCTTTTAGTCATCAGATACGCGTAACGTGTCGAGATAAAAATCGTGACGTCCTCTGAAACGACGCATTTTGCCCACAATAGCCCTAAAGTTCGAGTTCATTCGAGTTTCACATTTCAGCCGCGGCGACGGTGGCGCCACTATTTTCCATATAATCAGGGTGTATTTTCACGATAACTTCATTCTACCGCAATTCGTCCTAGGGTGAACATCCTATCCTAATCGGTTCAGCGGTCGCGAAGTCGAAGTGAAAGCCGACAGTTTCCCATCGCTTACACCGTTTACATCCGGAAAAGTCAATATTGACCTTAAAACATCAACAAAAGACACAAATTTAAGTGAAATACGGCTCCAGGAGATCCGCCAGTCTACGTCTACCATCGATCGCCGGAGTTCCCGCGGAGCGCGCTTGTCGTTCTCGAGCGAGTCGACGGCATCGACCGAAAACGTTAGCACCGAGGAGTACTCTGCTGCGCCAGCGAGATGGCGTTCATGATGCCGGTGGTGAAGAACGACTGGGACATCTACAACTCGGCGCGCACGCGGCGGCCCTCGGAGAACGAGCGGCCGGGCGGCGGCGGCCGCGTGCGCAAGGTGTCGGAGTCGCGGTCCGAGGGCCCGGCGCCGGCGCACCGGTCGGCGCCGCTGTCGCCGCACCGCTCGGCACCCGCCATGCGCTCGCTGTCCTACGTGCGCGCCCCGCCGCGCGCGCCGCGCCCCGCGCCCGCCGCCGCCGCCGCCGCCGCTAGCGCGCGCGCCGCGCCGCGGGACGACAAGTTCCACACCAGGTTGGTGGACAAGCTGAAGCGCGCCCTCGGCCGCGAGCCGCGTGCCGAGGAGCGGACCTCGTGAGCTAACCGGTGCCTCTGTGCAGGGCGCGCGCCGAGTCCCCGGAGCGGCGCTCGCGCTGCGCCGCCTGCGTGCCCTACCTGTGACGCGGCCCGCGGCGCCGCCGGCCCGCGCGCTCGCCCGCGCTCGCGCCGGCACACTATCTGTGATATGCGCCAGGTTGAGAACTCTGCAGATGAGTAGACCGTGATGAATGTGCTGACTAACCGGTGCCCGCTTCAGTCTCTGACCCATCGCGCGGCCGCGACGCCGGCGCCGGCTCGCCTCGCGCGACGGTTGCATGTTTCCGTACCCAGATCGAGAGGAGTTAGGTCGTAAACAGGGCTGTTATGTTGTATGGATTTCAAGACTGCGTTTAGTTTAAGCCGACCCGGGGTCGCCCCGCGGTCGTAGAGATTAGTTCACGGCAGTTCGGGAAGGGTATCTGTGATTCGTTAGTCGTAAGACGTGCTGTAATTTATTTTAGCTGAGAGATTGATTTGTTTTTGAATGTTCCGATGTTTGAGCGGTTCTGTTTCGAGAGAGAACTCAAATGTGCACTGAGACCGGCACCCTCGAGATTCTCCGAAAGATCGTCGAATGTAAACACGCTGAGAGCGAAGACGACGCTATAATATTCTAATTTTAGACATAATGGAAAACGTACCTTATTTATATTAGTGAAAAATTTTACATTATAAGTTTGTACTGCCGATTTCGGTTTGAAGGTAGTACGAGAGCATAGTCGTTATAATAGTCAGTATTATATATTACATTACTTGGGCGGACCGTTCCCAAAATATATTATACAATCTGTTTTGTTACGAATTTTGCTTGATTTTAATATTAACTAAATATAAAGGACTGTGCGATCGGACCAGCTTTATAAACAGTATTTAATATATCAGTATAACTGAATAATTTTGATAACTAGGTTATAATTGATGTGAAAGTGAATATAAATTCTAAATTAGGCGATTATGATGTTTGGAGAAGGCAAATTAGGAGTGTGAACGTTAATATTATTTTTTTTATATTTGCCTGATAGTTCCTCTATTCCTGTTGGACTGCCATGTTAGGTAGTTATTACATAACTAGATATACGATAGCTATAGGTAACTAAGTGTAGTTTTGTATGTGTACCAATTTGTCAGATTTTTATATAAAACTCATAATTTGCATTACGATTCAGTTTTTAATGCATGCATGTAATCAATGCCGATCTGATGTTTATGTATTTCACATAATATATGAAGCTTATTCTTGAATGATATCTTTTATTTCACCTCATTTAACCCACTTCAGAGTCGCATAATAATTGCATTCGCATAAATAAGTCGACGCAAACCAAAACATTTCATATCATCAATTAAATATTTTTTAATTTTCAAAAATGAAATATTTTGGTTGCCAGGAATGAAGATAACGAATTAACTCACTAAATGATTTAATTCAAAGATGGTCGCATTACGCAAAATCGTATCATTCTCATAATTTGTGAGGTAGGTATCAGAAATAACAGTTTTATTGTACGAGCAGAGAGTTAATAATAGTTGCCAATTACGCTACTTTGGATAAACACTCGTGCCAAAATGTACGATACGTAATTTACGACTGTCTGCTTCATCGGATTGACGTCAATTGCTACAGATAAATTAATTATCGGAACATAAATATTTATGTTTCTGAAAAAATAATATGAAACGAAAACATCGTAAGGTGCAGCGCAGACGACAGACTATCCGTGACGCACTTTTTAGTCTGTGAAAATAGAACCTATGTAATTATGTGCAGTAACGCACACAACGCGCAAAAAGTCGGGCGCACATAAAATCCGTGTAATTCGGGCAGATCGCACCGCGCCGCGCCGCGCCGTTTCGCACAAAAAGTGTGTGAAAAAAATTGAACGTTTGCTTCAACGCGCGCTAACATTTTCTGAAAATTTTCTGTTTTTTCTTTTTTTTCTGTACTTCATGTACAAAATAATACTTCGCGATCTCTGCACGATTTCCATAGCGTCTACGTCCCTACAGCTCTGCCGACAGAATGATCGAAGATTGTGCGTCGTGTGCGTTGAGTGTGAAAAATCCGCGACCGACTTTTTGCGCGCCATGCAGACTTTTTGAGCGCCGCAGACTCGATCGCACAAAAAACGTGCCGTCTGCGCTGCACCTTAAGGCTGCAAAACGATAAAAAGTTTACTCAAGAAGAAACAAAATTAGATTCTCGTCGCGAAATTATAAACATTGTAATTTCTCTATGGCAAAGCTATTTGTGTGCTCTGGCATTTAAAGAATTTACATAATTAAAATTAAACTAGTTTATTCAGATAATTGAGACAGGAATTTTTAAATAAACCGGCTGTATATAAACAAGGCTCTGTTTTTGAATACTATATTCGTTTTAGAAAACTATAAATACTAAGTTTATTTATTCATTTTTATAAGGAAACTAAGACATAATCTGTCAACCACGCACCATAGTCGTGATTCAGAAAACTTGGCTCTCGCGCGAAATTCTTATTAGCGCAGCCAAAATGCATAAACGATCGCCACATGTTGATAGTAAACAACTTACTAAATTCCTAAAGGGCGGCTTAAAAATAACTAAAGTGACACATGAGGCATTCTGAACCTTACTGCGTTGCGATAGGTGATTAAAAATTCAAATTCAAATAGGTATATTTTATTACGGAACATACAAAATCCATAGTAGGTACTTAGGTGCAGCGCAGACGGCACACTTTTTGTGCGATCGAGTCTGCGGCGCTCAAAAAGTCTGCATGGCGCGCAAAAAGTCGGTCGCGGATTTTTCACACTCAACGCACACGACGCACATCTTCGATCATTCTGTCGGTAGAACTGTAGGGACGTAGACGCTATGGAAATCGTGCAGAGATCGCGAAGTATTATTTTGTACATGAAGTACAGAAAAAAAAAAGAAACAGAAAATTTTGGGTACATCCTATACTTTCGGAAAGATTACTGAAGGGACAGTTCCATACTAAACATTCAATTCTGAAACAACATCCGGAAAAAAAATTCTAATTTTTAAAATGTCTGTTACTACATTTGATGAGTTGCTATTTATTTTAAGACCTGATTTTTTATTTTTTGTATTTCTTGAATTAATATCGTTACATCGACCTCTGGCGCCATGATCGCGTGCGTTACGTCCACCCCTAGCAAATGCAGATTGCCGACTAAAGTGCGCGCCGTCTGCGTTAGCGCGCGTTGAAGCAAACGTTCAATTTTTTTCACGCACTTTTTGTGCGGAACGGCGCGGCGCGGCGCGGTGCGGTCTGCCCGAATTACACGGATTTTATGTGCGCCGGACTTTTTGCGCGTTGTGTGCGTTACTGCATATAATTACATAGGTTCTATTTTCACAGACTAAAAAGTGCGTCACGGATAGTCTGTCGTCTGCGCTGCACCTAAACAGTAAAAATAATTGGAGCATACAAATTAAAATAAATACAAAATCTACCTAATCTAATAAAGAAATAGATTACATTAAAATTAAAATTAAAACATTTTACATTTACATTACATTAACATTAAATAATGAATCATTTATTTCAGGCAATATAACTTGCAATGCAAGTTACAGAGGCCCATTGAAAAAAAATACCATAGACTAACATACATAATATAAACTAGCTGACCCGTGCCCACTTCGTTGGGCATAATGTTAATTAAACCCGAAGCCATCGCGCGCCGTCCGGACCGTTTTTTCTCCGATTCACTTTGCAAAACGGACTACCACGTAAAAGCATTTTTATTTTTCGGTTTTTTATATAACTGACACTCAGCAATAATGTGGCTTTCTATTGGTGAAAGAATTTTTAAAATCGGTTCAGTAGATCCCGAGATTACCCCTTACAATTTAACAAATATACAAACACACAAACTTTACTTCTTTATAATATTAGTATAGAAGTATAGATAAAAACATAAACTTAAATTACGTTTCGCAGTCGACGCGTTGTGCAGTGTTGGCGCGCCGTGATGTAATAATTAGGGACAACTACAACGCAATACGCATCCCTTTTGGTGTTCGATTCATGTAGGTATGCGTCACAGGAGCGCCCTCGCCCTTCGATCGATTCGTCTAGAACTTTGACGCTGCTCCCAGCTTCGTCATCCGCCATCTAGAACGTTCGAACCGAAAGATGTAAGGGATGGACGGGAGGGTGCGACTTGTTTGCAAATGGGGAGATAAGGTTTGCCATCTTCTTCTCACGCATTGAATTGGAAAGAGATGCAAATAAAATTAGTTTAGTGGTACAATCAAAGAGGGTTAGTTAGATGGTCCGGGGGTATAACATACTCGACATACCTGTCTATAGATGCAGTTCGAAATTTAAATTGTACGTGGGTATAGTATTCTTACTATGAATATTGAACATACTATTAGGAACAACTTTTATTACGGGAGCAACCTGAATTCGCGAATAAAAATCAACTGTTCCATACATTTTGCCGAGTGTTATTGACATTTTTTCTATGGAACAGCTGGTTTTGTTTTCGCAAATTCCGGATTGGTCCTATTAATAGTAGTTTGTTTCTTTCCTTAATGCCCTGTATTTAGACTAAGTTGTAAACCAAAACTTTCATTGGCTCGCCCCTTATTAAAGTCCACTAATTTGAAAGACCGATTGATTTACTTAATTGTATATATTATACCTACAAACTAATGTATGTACAATCATCAGTATCATCAGCAGCCTTTAATTCTCCCACTGTTGGGATACAGGTCTACCCTCGAAGGGTGATTAGGCCGTATTCCACCACGCTGGCCAAGTGCGGGTTGGTGGATTCACATACACCATTGAATTTATTTTCCGGACGTAGGTATGCAGGTTATTATTTATTGTGTATAATGTATGTACAATATAATACAATAAATAAATTAATCGTTTATTACTAAGCAGATAACAATTATGCATGCACTAAACCTAACTACCTACTGGAATTAGGGCCTGATACCCTATTCTTGCGCGCTCGAGACTATCTCGGTAACTCTCACTCTCGTGCCATTTCTAATGACAACGACAGTGTCCGAGATAGATACCTAAACTCTTTATTGTTCACACCAGAAATTACAAACAAAAGGCTAATAAAACATAAAACTAGTGCAACAACTGGCGGCCTGATCGCTAAGAGCGATCTCTTCTAGGCAATCATCGGATGGAGAGGATACATAATATGATTATGATAATATTTCACTCGACAGAATAAGGTCCTTAATTGTGTTAATTTTCCCCAATTTATAGCATATTGTTGAATGACTGATAACATTTTTGGTCATAAAAATGCTCGATAAGTTATAGCCGTAAATATCTGTTTAGATAATAGTTATCACGTGTAAATGGTTTATATTATATATCCTTGTATGCGTCAATTATTTAATACTTTTATAAACTAGGAGCAATAATTTTGGGCAAAGAAGAACATTTATTTTATGTGAATGTATTACTACAGTTAAATTACAGTTTTACAATCTGTTTGCTTAGAAATTCGACTCCTACTAGTATTTTAAAGAGGTTTTGTAGAGAGTTATTCGATTTTAAAAGTCGTCTAAGGAAAGGTACACTATCCCTAAGTGCTATATACTTTACTAGCTGACTCGACAGACGTTGTCCTGTCTTAACGATTATTTTTTTTCGAATTGGTAAAAAAAGCCATTGCGTCAATTCTATGTGAAATGTCAAAAGTTACATTAAAAAAGTTTACATTGTCCAAAGCGCTAAAGTTAAATTATGGTTTAAGTATTTTTAAATTTTCTAATTTTTCATGTTTTTTTACTATAAATTGAGATGTGAGCTATCCTCTATCCTATCTCCTAAGTTAGATCGAACTGCACACGGTGTGCAAATTTGATTGAAATCGGTTAAGTAGTTTAGGAGTCTATAGCGGACAAACAACGTGACACGTAATTTATATAAACATATTAAGATTTAGAGCCCCAAACCTGCGAGGCCGAGCAGTACCGGGTACGAAGTTCCGAGTATCAGCTACCTAAGTGGTTAAAATTTGATTAAATACTAAAAAGCAATAAATCTATAAAAAAATCTTTGAAAAGTAAATTAGCTTTACAAACTTCGTTACCTATATTATACATAGCGTTAAGTTTGCTGAGGCTTGGTACCTTTTCTATTAATTTTTAGTAGCGGTAGCTAATCGAAATTCGCAGAAATTAAATTAACTACTTATTTGTCTTTAATACCTGGTTTACTTGTACTGTACAACCCCTGGGCTGAATTTGTTCGAATTGAAACTAAAACAATGTACTACATAAAAGTAGGTACCTAGTTAAATATTTTTACATTTCATGAAGATCGGTACGCGAGTTTGGTCTTTGTTTTTTGTGATTTGTGTTTGTTGTGTGATTTGATTTGTTGTTTTTGGGCTTTGAAACCTTTGCTACGATCCAACAATTAAACACAAATTCTACACACTCTACATACAAGATATCTATATTGTAGAAAAACTCTTTATTGTTCACACCAGAAATTACAGACAAAAAGGATCATTGCACGTAATATTAGTGCAACAACTGGCGGCCTTATCGATAAGAGCGATCTCTTCTAGGCAATCTTAGGATGGGAAGGATACATAGAAACAATTTAGAAAAACAAGGTATAGAAATAGGTATGTTTGTAGATAGACACGAAGAAGGAAATTTCCAAACCGAAATTAAATGAAAAACAGATACCTACATACTTAGTCATCGTTAACCTAAACAGGCTTATCGGTTATCAGTTTTGTTAATCAATCTCTTCCGAAAGTACACGTAGCTAGTACATTGCATTGATAATAAAAATTCAACCGAATGGAAATTTCCTTCAAATAAACTTTCGATTAAATTTATGGGTGATTATTACGTGTGACGAATTCAATTCCAACAAGTTTAATATTACGAACAAATTATGGAACTGCTTCCGTACTTAGGTATATTTACGATCTTAACATTCATAGTTTATCTTACAACTAGCTGCGCCCCGCGGTTTCACCTGCGTTTAAAAAAACAATAAGTATCCTAGGTAATGTTACTTCTAATACCTCCAAGAATATGTGTTCAAAGTTTCATGATGATCGGTTATTTAGTTTTTGCGTGAAAGCGTAACAAGCAAACTTACATTCACATTTATAATATTAGTAGGGAGGTCGCAAAATGGATAGAACCGCTTCCGTATATACTTACCTACCCATATAAAGTGTAAACCATCCTAGTTTATCTTGAGGACTTTGTGCCTACTTGAAATATCGGACTCGATGACGATGACGGGTGTAGAGATTAGCCTATAAAATTGGCAATAGAGAAAGAAAGGAAAAAAGGCCTTTGCTTATCAATAGGATGAGGGGACGGACGGGCTAATACAGGGCTATAACAAAAGGGTATGCTAAAGCAAAAAATACTCATAAACAAATTTTACTATAGGACCAAACCGGAATTCGCAAAAAAAAACTTGCAAAAGAAAAAATTACTCATAGTAGGTAGGTACTCGTCGTTATGAACAAATTTTACTAAGGGACCAACCAGGAATTCGCGAAAAAAAAAAAGAGCTGTTCCATATATTTTGTCGAGTGTCATTGACATTTTTCTATGAAACAGCTTGTTTTTTCGCGAATTCCGGGTTTAGTAAAAGTTGTTCATAATGATGAGTAACTATGAGTAGTTTTTGGCTTAGCAAACCCTTTTCTTATAACCCTGTATAATAAAAGAACCTAATACGAAAAAAGCGGATTACCTATTTAGCGACAATAGATAAGAGACGAGGAAAAAGCTTTAATGTGGTATAAAAATTTCATCAAAATTGTCCCTGAAGGGATAAACATCACAACTTTGTAAGCCGTCTTTTTGGTCAAAAAAAGTTCGATCTTTAAAATCAACGAGATAACTCGATCAACTCAAATAACTCCACAAACAATTCAATTATCACTCGATTAACTCTATATATTTGATCAACTTCATCAGCTCCATCTACTGAATCGATTCGATTAACCGATCGATTTTTTAATTCGTTTATTTTTAACTGTAACACATTATACTCGTACAAGAGCCAAAAATACTTATGTTAAACTTTTTTGGTTCGTATTTTATAGTAACGTTATTGTTTATTTATCTATGGTTTTAGTAGAGTATAGTAGAGTAGGTATCGTTGATTTATAGATACTGTAATAGGTAGAATTAGCACAGACACATGGAAGCCTTATACTTCGAAGCGGCCTTTACTTCCTAATTAGATTAGTTATAGCAACTGTATTATAAACCCTTATTCAAGATACCGGAATATACTGCTCTTAGTCAATGCACTTTTCACACTGCACCTATTTGACTACCTGCTTCATTTTCATTTTTTATTATGTTAGATATAAGGTATGACCAATTAGGGTGGCATGGTCATGTCTGACCAAACCCTATTTAATAAATAAAGATAAAAAAAAAAAACATTTTTTCAAATTACTTAGAACTAGCTACGCCATCGGTTTACCCGCATTTTCAGTGATAAAAAGTTGCCTAATTAATCCAGGATAGGATAATGTCGTCCAAATGAGTTCAGACATTTTTACGTGATTGAGCAACAAACATGCAATCATTGACAACATAATATTATATTTTAATTGATTGTGATATGAATGAACATTGACAGTCATTGTATTAGTGGGATAGGATATATTATGTATAGTAGGATTAGCTGCGTCTCGCGGTTTCACCCGCATGGTGATGGATTATGAGGAGTAGTAGGTACCTAGAGTCTTTTGCGAACTTTTTACATGACAACATTGTGTTCTCGAGAAATTAATTATGTGGGTGTATCCTTCTAAGACTTAATGAAGGCGCCTTTCATAAAATTCTTGTCCTCAAGTCAATTGACGCTAAGAAATAGAAAAGGTGCGGAAAATTGTTATTAAATTCCAATATCGGAAGTCTGGCGGAAATGGAAATATTGCGGGAACTAATGCCGTTATGGAAGCCGATATTCTTTGAAAGGTCATTTCACTTTACAAAGCGGTCTACGTCTAAGTAAAGTAATCAATTTAAAATGTCTATTTCTACCAACGGCATGACCTCTCTAAGTTAGTTTCTTATATCTAAAGTAGTATTTTGTGGGTGGGCGCGATGGTATGGTCCATTAATTAATAGTTATAAGTACGAGTATGTGATTAGAAAAAATTGCAAAAATTATGGACATTATAAAAAGCGTCACCTAGTTT
The DNA here is from genome assembly GCA_949125135.1 of Alcis repandata. NCBI lineage: Eukaryota > Metazoa > Arthropoda > Insecta > Lepidoptera > Geometridae > Alcis > Alcis repandata. The sequence continues at coordinate 5,133,912 of OX421235.1, read as the reverse complement.
TATTCGTTGCGGACTACAACAAACGGTTAGTTGATACTCGTAAGTTCCCCCATTCATCTACATAAATAGACTGTAATTTGCTTGGTTTTGAGTAAATATATAACCCTAGAATCAAAGGTCATCTGTAAACCATTAACATGGCTTAAAAATTGCTATGTCAGCAACCACAAGAACAAAGCACCAGCCCCCCTAAGTACCTATATAGCCAAGTTTCAATTCTATAAATCGAAACGCCATGTAAAACTAGGACAATGTATGGGATGAAATTGACGTCTACTTCTGTTCTGTTATCTATTTATAGATTCTATATTCATTTACAGAAGTGTCATTACCATACATTGTTTTACTGTTTTATATCGTTTTAATTATATTAGGTATGTTATATAGAATTGCAACTTGGCTAGGGGAACTGGACCCATTATTGTGGATGCTGGATGTGTCATGGAAAGCCCCCATAATATGATTGTTCTACAAACAATATTCAAGACCTATAATTTACTGACAGTAGTTTCAACGAGTGACCACCAGCCACCTAATACAATATCATATATCATATATAATATCATATATACAGGTAAGTAATACAATATCATTGTATTTGTTGGTCATACCAGGCTATAACTAGATATGCCTAGATTTTTTGTCTGTTTTTGCCAGCTAGAATTAATCGCTAATAAAAAAGTCGTTTGTTTATATCAAGCTTGTGTACTATCATTATATGATGAGACAGCCATTATTTTTCTGATGATTTTTCTAGTTAACTTTTCGGTTTTAAAGCTGGTAGGTACCTATATGTAGGTAGAGATCATCTAAGCTAAAATAACGTGGTCCCCCATTTTAAATTGCAAACTAATATTATAAATGCGAAACTTTAAAAGTGTATGTGTGCAGAGTATGCACGTTACGGTTTCTATAGACTAAAACCGCGGGGCACAGCTAGTTTCGTTAAAATCACAAGTATTACAACTACTCAACTCACAAATTAAACCATTAATGTTTTCGTTAACAAAAGACGTTTCTCGCTATGCCATTCTGCAAGCTTTCTTCTGAAAAAGGTACTTCAGATATTAATTACGCTTCATGTGTTTTTGTTTACACATTACATGAGACCATAATTCACTCGACATCGACATCTGTTGACGTAGGTATATTTTATTGAGTTGGAATAACTTTGATTTCTTACCGTTAACAATGACAGCTGCCAAGAATCCCATGTTTATCACGTGTGTGAGTTTATTTTTGACTCATCGTTTTATTGACCATATTTTATAGCATGAGAGTCGTATTTAGCTCGTCAACATCAGATATGCAGCCAGTTTATTTTTGCTATTATTTTTAGTCGTAACATTGACCGCAAAATATTACTTTACACGCATAAAAAAATATGAAAGTAAAACTGTTTCTCTGTCCGTTTATTAGGCTAGCGAAGTTTCACACACTTGCATACTCTTTCTCTATCTCTCTATTTGTTAACTTTTCACGACTAAACTGCTTCACCGATCTTCGTGAAATTTGACAAGGAAGTAGTTGCGTTATGAGAAGACATACACATTACATACATAATATGTTTTATTTTTTACTTTTAGACCACCTTTGATCTTTTTTTATTTCGGAAAATGCGCGAAAATTGAATTCATGCAAATAGTAGCGCGCTGTTATTCAACTAATAGGTTCAGATTCTGATTCGAGAACGAAAAATTGGGCCCCTGGGCTGGTTTCAAAATGGTTAAGTCTGTGAACTGTCACCAATTGGAGACTCCTACGTTGTTGCCGGAATGCCTTTGGCATACTGAGACGTGGCGCTGTTGTTATTTTTAGTCTCCAAGATATTTAGCAAGAACGACGTGTGACCGATTAGAGAACGTTGTATCTTGTTGCCGGAATAGTCTTACATAAGTATCGTTTATAATTATCGTCTATCTATTAAAAGTGTATATAAAATTGGCACCTTAGTGTAGCTACAAAGTTAGCAAAAACTTTTAGGATTTTTTTGTCCCATATCGATAATTTTGGGTATACCTAGATACGAGTATTACCTTATACCTATTCTTTGCCTCTTTGCTAATTAGCAAAGAGGCAAAGAATATAGTAGCACACTTAGCATCGCACGAGTATTAATAATTACGAGTATAAATATTTTTTACGAGTTTACTAGCACAAAGTGGTTCCAGAAATCGAGAAGAGAGCTTTCTTTTTTCTCGGTTTTCCACAACCACGTACTTACTTACGTGGAAGTTTTCATATAAAAAGTAGCTTTCAAAGAAATCAACTTCTGGGAAAGCGTTTTAATCTTTGACTCCATCCTTATCTATGGAGAAAAAGTTAAACGAATCTTTATAAATATGCAAAAGAATGATTTGCTTTCTAGGAACACTGCAGTCTGAAGTTTCAGTATCACTGTTAGCTGACCTGATTTTAAAGCGCACAAATATAGTCTTTTGTTGAATTCAGGCGTGGTTGTGACGTTTTAGATCTTAATTTATTTGTTATTGTCACGATCCAGCGTGGTCTTCTATCATTAGCGATCTGTGGCGTCACAGGCTAATAAACAATTAATTTACAAGACGATCCTAGAGGCTGGTAACAGACAGATTCAATAAGATTTAGAGTGGTCGGGAGGTAGACTCGTAGGTCATGCGTCATGCATGCTTATAATTATATGAGACAGGGAATGCGGCAGGAAAGAGGAGAACGCGTTGTGGAAGAGTTTGGAAAAGCCTAATATAAGCGGATATGAACGTTGCAAGACTTCGATTGTTCCCACAGCCATTTCGATACCATCTTCTGAAGAGCATCAAGAAGAGTTTAAGTTAAAGATGATACTACAGTTTAGAACTTGCTTCTGTAGATAATTTTTTATTGGGATTAAGCAATTAGACCGAAATCTATTTATTAAACTTAGTAACAGTGAGCTGACTTATTATTTTTAAATTATATCATATTTACTTATTCAAATTTAAAACATCAGGCGACAAATGAAACAACAGAGAGCTACAAAGCAGCTTGGAAAGTTTTATAACTTTTGTAAACCAGCTTCATTAACTGATAGGTGCTTAATGAAAATTCATTTTTTTAACAGTTTAATGACATATCTTTAATTTGCAAGTACTACATTTGCTCTGTGTGAATCGTGAAAAACAAAGAGCACGCTTTGCAAACTCACTGGTCACTTAACACACGTCGATCGTTTCAATTTCATTGGACGGTCCAAGCAAGCCGTTAGATTCGTTTCAATAACAATCAACCAGATAAAACCAGTTTTCAGGATGCCAGAGACAATCGGTGTCGCCGTTAACTAGTTTTCGCATTATAAATGTTTTGTTACGACAGTCGTTTGTACAAGATCTATTGTAGGGAATTAGCTATAAGCAATTGTATTTTGGTCTCTTTCGAAATTATGCGATATTTGTTGTGACGCATGATGTTAGTATTTTTAGGCTGTTGATGTTGGAGGAGTATGGAATCGCGAATTTGTGAAAATCTTTGGTAGCTTAGCGGGATTTTATTTTCAGTTTTCAAAAAGAAGGTTGATGAGCTTTGCGTTGTAGGTAGGTACATAAGTCTTGAAAAATCTCTAGAAAAAAAAATAAGACATGGCTTGTCGTCCTGCTTTACTCTTCCCTTGACAAATAATATCAATGGATCTGGTTCTACTTTTTTCCGTCACTGAATTATTAACCGACTTCAAAAAAGGAGGAGGTTATCAATTCGACTGTATGTTTTTTTTAATGTTTGTTACCTCATAACTTTTGACTGGGTGAATCGATTTTGATGATTCTTTTTTTACTAGAAAGCTGACGCTTCCCATTTGGTCCCATTTCAATTTAGTCCAGTTCTGATAATGGTATCCATGAGAAAACTATATAAGTCTTAAATTTGCATTAAGTACGTGCGCGACAAATAGATGAATAACTCAATAGTCGGTCTTTTGCAGTCGGTTTTTGTTTTTTGTTTTGTAAAAATAATGTTCTTGTATTAGGTAACTATTTTTACAGGATTTTTCAATATGACAGAACAAAAGTTTAATCAAATCCATCCATGAGTCGCGGCAGAACATATAGAACAAAACTAAGATTGTTGAACGATCATTTATTGTTAGGTAAGTATATTTGCTTTATTGCATTTGTGATATACTCGTACCATTTTACCATTAGTGTACTGTGTCTGGTTTGTCTTCTTATGAATATGCTCAATTGCTCATGATGTGGTCAATCAGGTGATTTCGTGCGTAGCAAACAGCTGAGTGATGACGCGACCGCAAGAGTTTCTGAATAGACAACTTACTGTAGCTTGCTTTGTTGCTTCCTTGTTTTGTTGATTTAGACGGCTTTTTGTTGTGACGGCGACGTAACTTTCATACAACTTTTCCAAATTAGCAAGTTCGATTCAATAACACAAGAAGAAAATTATATTTAGGTAATCGTTACTGTCTAACAACTCGACAAAGATCATTAGATTGACTCTTCCTTCATTTTGAAAAGTTTATGATAAGATTAAGGGCATAATTTAGGCCTAGAGGTATTACTCATTAAATAATTTAGGTATAGAAAGAATTTATTCAAGTAACTTAATCGTAAACGATTAACATTACTTGAGGTTATTTTATAAGAAAACTAAACGAATCTAAAAGACGGGTGTCTGTGGGGATTGTTTCCAAAATGGCTGGCCCCATTACCACGTTGTCTGGCGATGCTCATTGCTCACCCTTTGGGCGAGATAGAGGCTAGCGTTTTGGTCACGTGTTGCTTGATCGGACGAGAAGAGAATACAGGTGAAGTCTTCTTCTTCTTCTTTTATGTTTTGGACTCTGCGGCTATGTAAGCCGCAATTCTGCCAGTGTCCGTTTTTTAATAAGAATATGGTCGGTGTACCCCAGTAAAGTAGTGGAGACTTTACTAGAGGCTTTTCTAAGGAGTTTTGGAAGCAACACGGAATGACACGATTCTCTGCATTTTATGATTTGCCCACACTCGTGCACGTCCTCGAGCACTTAATGGTTATTTTCCCCACTTAAAATAAACATTAACACTCAAAATTACACAAGTTTAGTAAAATAACAAAATGAAGCAACATGTCTCTTCCACGTTCCCGCCAAAAGTCTACAGGTGAAGTCACTCATAGTCTGTAATTCTGAACGACAGCTGTCAGAGTCACGATTCCTAAACTGTCATTTATCCATTTACTTCTTCCTCGTTGGCCCATCCTCAGTGCTCGGCAGGTGACTTTGCCACGTGTCCTCGCCAACCGCAATGATCCTTGAAGGACGGATCGGATGCCCATTCATGCCCTAGCCTATTTATAGCCCTCTGTTTGTTACGTGATATGCCGGATACATTTACTGAATGCCTATTCATAACTAAGTGAATAGGTTATCTGCGTTGTTCTATTTGCGGATTGTGCTTTACAATGTATTTTTGTTTATATAGCCATGCATTTACAAGACCGAACTAAATTTTGTAACTAAAATGTTAACAAACATGTCCAATCTTGTTTTGGCTTCAATTTTCAAACATTAGAAGTGCTATCAGATCAAGTAGAATGTAGATATAGTGCTGCCTTAGATAAAAGTGAAGCCAAAAACTACCCTACTGCCCGTGTATGTATACTTTAGCACATATTGACGCATAAAAACTACTCGAATCAATTCTCAGTTCTTACGTCAGTTGATCAGAAACGTGGACAAGGAAAATAAGTAAATGAAATGATGATAAATGAATAAAACACTGCAAAAATTACGCAAAAGTAAAAAAGACGTCCGATTAATTAACTTTTCACGTGTGTACTTATCGTAAATAACATCTCATGGAACACATGAACAGCGAGTGAATCGGTTCTTTCTAACCAAGCGCGCTCCATCGTAGACCGCATCATTGCTTACCATCAGGCAGGATGGTGGTCAAACGCAAGACTATAATTGAATAAAAAAAAACATTCCAATTTTTAGGTTATAATTTTGAATACAAATGTCAAAATGACATTCGAGTAGTTTTTATGCGTCACTAAGTGCGTGAAATTTATGTACACGGGCAGAAGGGTAGTTTCTGGCTTCGCTTAGATCTAAGGCAGCACTATATCTGCTTTTTACTTGATCTGAGGAAAAACCTAATTTTTAATCATACTTAATTTACAGTGATATGTAATCACAACCAAAAATAAGCCATGTGAAGGTGCGCGACCTTGATAAAGCTAACCCTTTGATAACGTTATCGCTTATCTTTTTATTACAGAATTCCCTCATGATCGACATAATTGTATTAGTCAAAGGATAAAAGGATAATCGAATCATTAACTTCAAAGCTTTTGGTAAAAGCTTGGCTTGATATTTTAAAATAACGTTGAGTTTTTACAACCTTTGATTTATTTTATGCTTTTTTTTGTATTTTTTTTTGTCTTTTGTGCTTGCAATATTTCGGCACTGTTAGTATACAGTTTGACAACGAAATCAACCTAGATATCGAGAAAAATAAATTAGCTGTTCCATACATTATGTCGTGAAATTTTGTATGGAACAGCTGATGTTGTTTCTCGATTTCTGGGTTGGTCCCATAGTAAAAGTGGTTCATAATGATGAGTGCTATGACCCTGATGCGGCTTAGCTTACCCTTCCCTTATAACCCAGTATAACGTATGTATATTATATGTGAGTACAATCGTGTTCATCCGCTATCCGGTTCAATAATCGATTCTTTGATCACTTCCAAGTTCCGTATTGAAATCAAACTTAAAATGTTTTAGTCTATAAAAAACTTTCGAAGCTTAATTTTTGAAAGCCCTACTTTCTCATTCCCTAAACACTTTTCGAAACTTTTGTGGAAACATTCCTTCATGGTAACTCTATTGATCTCTTCCAGTTTTTTAGTACGGTTCAGGGACCTTATTCTTGCGCGCTCGAGATTATCTCCGTCACTCTCACTGTAATGACATTTCGAATGAGAGCGACAGTGACTAAGAATATCCGAGAATATCGACTCCAGAATAAGGTCTCAGGTCTACGTGACAACCCCCAATTTCGCCAATCTCGCACAGCAAAGTTTGAGGTACGGCTTTTGGCAACTGCCATTTCCTGATTCTGTCGACAAAAAACGGTAACCTTGACCGTATCGTTCTCGTACATCTTTATCGTACACGTGCAAGATATGAAGAAATAATTCTCGTGGAATTTCAGACTAAAACATTTACCAAAATCGAATCTGAGAAATTGTTGCACTTTCTACTATCAAAACATTTTATAGAAAAAAAAAATACAATTCAATTAGTATGTTAATGTATACAGCAGTTTACGTGTAGGTACTGCTATATTAAGATAAGAAAGTAATGAATTTTTGTTTTTATTTTTAAATGACATTATTATAGGTCTTTCGGACAACATCTTTTAAGAACTCTGTTACAATTCCAACAGACCATTTTTGATCCATTGCGAGCATCTTTTGAATTCGTTTTTATTTTGATGACATTTTTGAAGATCTTTTGGACATCTTTGGAACTCCATTACGATTCCAATTTACCATTTTTGTTCTATTGCGAACGTCTTTATACCACTTGAGTACATATCAAGCGCTGGAAAAATCCAAACTGCCCACGTGAAAACGAGCATAGCTAATTTGATACCAGATGATTCAACCCCATGTTTTGCTAAAGATAACACAGATGCCACTTAGTTTATTGCTTACAAAACCCCACACCTCTAGCTTTATTATATTTACTGAGGGATTAGCTGTGTACATGAGGCTTTATCTGACGGGCGATACATTATGATAGGGATCAGTAGGTAGTCAGTTATCCTATTATTATGTGGTGCGGCACTTTGTGGTACAAGCATTATCGACCTGTAAAACACGAGGCATTAGGTCTGATATCGAGCATTTTAGGTCATTTCAATACATGACTGACGTACTTATGAAGTCATATGATTATTTTGACGTGTTATTAAATAATTTATATTCGCCGTAATAGAAACAATAAGAAAAATGTTTTTGGACACATTCTTAGAATTTACAGATAGTTAATTAGAATTTAAATTAGATTTAAAATACTTATTAGCCTAAGGTTAGATTGTAATTTCATTAAGAAATGCTTTAAACACGTTTCCAAAAAAAAAATCATAATAAAAAAATATTGGTATATTCTATGGTAGTTTACGTTATGTTTATTGCTGAACATTGAAAAGCTTTTGAATCTTTAGTTGGTTAAAGAAAACCTCTTGCAAATATACCGTAAAGTTGCCATAACTTTATTACTGTTTCAGGAATTGGAACTAACTTGTAAAGCACGTTCCATAGTGCGTTAGTGCGCATTTGGCTGGCCAGCACTTCCAAGTCGATTTGTTGCTAATTTCTAACGTTACGTTCTGAAAGACTCATTTAAGAGCCTTCTTGATCGCATGACTCAGCATCTTTGACTACATCATTACATTATGGTCAAACACATTGCCTGTGTCATAGAAAACCTTATAGATAAAATCGTCTCTCTAATCGTTTCAATAAAAATCTTCTCTTCACATAAAAGCAAAACTTTTCTTTTCATGCCACAAGACACCCAGTTTTCTCAATGAGCTGTACTTATTGCATACAAGTTTTAACGTGGCATAAAACACTATTCGTGTTACAAAGAACATTCGTGTGCATTGTCTTCACCTTGCGTCACTTATTCGTAATTTTTACCGCACAGGAAATTTCCACTCTGAATATCCGCTAATCGAGCATTATGGTTCACTATTTAGGTACCTATTGAATCATGGGCTAGCAATAGTGTGCGAACACTTGATTAACTGGGTTGGTGATTAGATGAAGCTGTTTATATTGCCTTTACCTACCTTTGGACTAGTTTTTATCCTTGTTTTGGGTTTTTTAGAATTCATATTTTTCCTTGATCTATGTACGACATGTATGTGTTTTATTAAAAGCATAGATAATGAATAATAGTCTAGTACTCTAGTATATCAGATTCTATGACCCAGTGGCATACCATCAGGTGTCCTGTCTACTTGTTTGCCGTCAATGGTGAGGATAAAAAATATGTTTGCATAGTTGCAATTTAACAAAATCTTTATCGAACTACTGAAAGAAGCATAGGATATAGTTATAGTTGTTTAACAATGGTCTATCAAACTTGAGCTTTGCGCAAATGAACCACCAACACAGCCACAGATCTGGCGGCTAGCGCCAAGTAGCTTAGATCAATTTTAGCGTCGCACACGTGTAGCTTGTGGCGGCCACTTGCGATTCAGTGTCTACGAACAGCACCGACCACCTTGATTTGTGCGGAATAGCCATGGACCAGCCACCGGTGGCTGTCTTTGATGGCTCATATTTTGGGCACAGCCTTAGCATAGCAGAGCTTAAAGTAGCGGTCGTAGCGGACTAGTAATAGATCTACATTTTACTTACACTAAGTTTTACTTACTTTCTTACTTTGTATTGTAAGTAAGATATTTTGGTTTTATTGGCATAACTCAATTATTAGCTTTTTTCCAAGCAATAAGACCCGTGTCACCACTTCTATAACAACCACCGAAGTCGGATTACATACTTGATCGATGATAACTACCAAATTACCCAAGAGCTTTATAAAACAATGGAATATTTCGGGACATATTTGGCACCTGGTTCTTTTCCAACTTTTCACATCCACTTTGATGTGTGTATTTCATGTGTTTGTGTGAGTGTGTGTTTGTTGTTGGTATTATTTAGTCATTAGTGCTAGCGTCGTGTTCCAAAAGAGACGTTTGCTAATTTTTTTATTGACTTACAGTACGTGACTAACGGAAAAATTCGACCGTGTGGTCTGTATTGTAGAAATGATAATTAAATTGTCACTACAAGCTGACGTTAGTAGAGGTGTGTCAAGTGGTTTTAATAAGTACAGTCAGACGTAAAAGTGGCTGAAAAATGTATATAACCTTTGAAATTATCGTCAGCTTAAATGAAAAGTCTCATCCACAGAAAATACAAATCGGTTACAAAAATTCATGAATTCAGTTCAATATTGTTTTTGTTTTATTCCTCAGGGGACTTAAAACTTTGACAACAGGGTTAGTCATTTAGCCTATAGATACGAATTTACTAACTTAATGGTTTTGCATAAATGAAACCTTAAGTATACAGGGTTATACAGAAAGGGTATGCTAAGCTGAAAAGGGTATAAGTACACATCATTATGAGTCATTTTGTCGAGTGTCGTTGTCATTTTTCTATGGAACAGCTGATTTCTTTTACGCAGACTTTTGGCGGGAACGTGGAAGACATGTTGCTTCATTTTGTTATTTTACTAAACTTGTGTAATTTTGAGTGTTAATGTTTATTTTAAGTGGGGAAAATAACCATTAAGTGCTCGAGGACGTGCACGAGTGTGGGCAAATCATAAAATGCAGTGAATCGTGTCGTTCCGTGTTGCTTCCAAAACTCCTTAGAAAAGCCTCTAGTAAAGTCTCCACTACTTTACTGGGGCACGTACCGTACCTACTCTATCCACTTGACACTGGCTAAATTGTGGCAACCCCGCAGAAGCCATTTATAAAAATTGAAGTTGAAGTTCTTTTACGCAAATTCCGGGTCGGTCCCACAGTAAAAGTCATTCATAATGATGAGTAGGTACTATGAGCCCTTTTCGGCTTAGCATACCCTTTCTGTATAACCCTGTATAAACGTAAGTACTTACCTGCATATACCAGATTAAACCTGAATTAACGTCGCAATATTTCCGTAATCAGATAAGATTTGATATTTTCCACCGTCATGTGCCATCGCGTTATCCTGGAATATCTGTAGAATTATTAATTAGTTAAGTATGTAATTACAAAGGCAATGCGTCATGATTCAAAATGCCTAAACTATGAGTAAATATTAATTGATTATTAAGTGCTTATGAATAACTAGTTTTTCTTTGTGAAAACTTGTTTAGAAAATTAATAAGTTAGCTTAATGATTTTTATCGTGAAAGCTTTCTAAAGTAGGTATGCATCACAAGGATCGATATCATGTATTACCAACCTATCCTGAAAATCGCGGTAAATCTCCGACCGTAGCTAGGCTAGTAAATGCTAGGTTCCGGGTTCCTGCAAAACATAAAGAAGCTCTACTCTCGTCTCGCCCGATTTCTGGCTAAAGGGGCTATGGTTCCAGCGTAACTGGGAGACGGCACGAGATGCAAATTCCCAGAAATCCGTTTTTTTCTTCATTTTTGTAAAGGACAATGTCCACTTGTAAGGGGATTTTGGCTTAGAGTGAACAGTGAGTTTTGGTATAATTATTACATAGGCCAAGTACCTTATGTCAGTGGCTAACAAAATATTATAATAACTTTGTAGCAAAGGTTTGGTAAGAGACCTCTTTCCTACATGTAAAACATCATGGTCAGCGGAGAGCTTTTGAAATAAAACAAGCTTATTTTTATTTCTAATCAGAATCATATGTAATTAATACAGTATCCAGAAACTGGGCAGGTGGATTTATGTTGTCTTCGTACCTGGCCCAGCTTAAGTACCAAATGACGGTCATAATGTGAGCGCAGCAACCCACAGTCTTTCGGCCCACAATGCAATTGCAGCAATAATGTTTTGCAGCCTATATTGTTACAGTTCTTGACTGGTTAGCTGCAAGTGTTGATAACTGAGTTTCACCATCCTCTCGGCATGCAGGTGTGTGAACAGAATAATTAAGCTGTTCCAATAGTCTGTACAATCAATTACAAATGGTTTCATTAGATTCCTATGCTTGTGCAGGGAATATGTATCTTTTTGGTACATATAATTTGACATTAACGAGCCAGGTTTGACATGAGGGAAGATATCGGAGTCCAAAGGAGTGCCAGTGTCATGGTGAACGGCGGCATCAGTGTCAATAGGCGGGCCAGGGTCATTGTGAGCGGAGGTAAAGTCGGAGTCCATAGGGAAGCAAGGGTCGTTATCAGAATCCATTGTCCAAAACAAGTACGAACTTCCACAATACACAATCACAAACAATCCAGACCAGAACGTCGAGAGAGACGACAGATGAAAACAATTTGACGTTAGTAACAGGACATGACGGATGCGGAGTTGCCATACTACAAAAAAAAAAATCGATAAACTAATCGATTTCGATTTCGTTGTGTGTTTTCATAGATATTATGAAATAAATACAACCTAGAGAGTAATGCTCGGTTCATGTGATAAAAACATCAAGTTAAATATATATGTAACAAAACTAGTGATGCATTTCGACCGAAAATATTACGAAAACTTCGAATGTAACAGTCAATATGAATATCAAGTGGCATTAAAAATATTTGACAAAGGTTTCTTTTGTGTAGTGGAAAATGCAAACGCACTGTGATGCATTAATAGTGCAATATCGAGCTTAATGTTTCGAGAATAGGAAAAGTCAAGATTAATAACCGCCATGTTTATAAAAAAAATTGTCCAATTGAATCGGTTAGCGGTGCAATATGCATAAGACAAGTGCGGAAACGTAAAATGCCTGATAGACATTCCAGTAAGTTACAAGACTTGGGACCGGGTGTTCAAGACGAAGTTCACCATTTACGAGCACACGCCAGATTGCCAAGATCGCCATCATCGGATGCGACGCGGTCGACATCATTCATCATTATATTCTGTACCAAATATCGAATAATAATAATCGATATAAAATAGATCAACGATATAAAATAAAATAATTTTCAATGGCAACACAAGATTTTAAACCTACGGTAAAGTTCCGTTTACTACTTTATACATACTACTATTTCTTCTGTGGGTTTACTCAGTATAAATACTAATTAAATCTACTTTTTTTCTGTTCACCTTGATACAAAAACATACGAGAATAATTATTTAAAAAAAATAAAAGAATTATCGACAACATCATTTTTTTATGAGCATCCTGTTCACGCCAAGCCGACTTTGGACAATGTCCTTTATGTATGTTAAGTCTATAAGGTATTTGTTAATATTATGGGCCTAGTTGCCTGATGCGAATAAATTATTATTATTGTTATAGTGTGTTGGGCTGATTTTACAGTCACGCCGTGCGATGGACGCACGTCGTTGGTCGGCGCGCGTAACGCTAATAGGTTGATTACACGTAACGAGTATAGTGGCGAGACAGTGAATGGATACTCATGGTTCTAGTGACTGTCTCGCCTCGAGAGCCGAGGCCTCGGTCGAGGGCACTGTCTGGCCACTGTAGTTACGTTCAATCAAACCATAAGTAATCAGTGTAACCAATATGCTTTACTATAAAACGGTTCCTTAGTAATTATTATTCAACAATTACCGGTGATGGTCAGCTGTGACTGTAAAATCAGCCTTATAAGTACTATCTTATGCATCTACACATTTCCTAGTCGTTTCATTGACGCCAGTATTTGTTTACTTACAAAAGACGCGACGCGACGACGACAGCCTGGTTTTGATTGGCTATCTTATCAATATTGGGAACCACTGATTAGACTTTCAAGGTCTAGATACTAAACAATGATAGAACTTTGTCATAAACAACTCTGATTATGAAATATAGATCTCCAAACGTTGCTAATGATGACAATTTGTAAGAATTTAATAGTTTTACTGTGATAAAGTTTTTGAATTATTTGTTAAGTTCTGGCGCCCACGTATATTGACTTAGTTAGATTTAGATAAGATTGAATAATTCTTTTTACTTTGATAGGATGATCCGTGATATACGTATCTACTCTATCTACAATCTGTCAATTTTTTCTAGAAAAAAATGTGATTGCGAACGACGCGACGTTTACTTTTTTATTTTTTATAAAAAAAAGTTACTATAAGTTTAGAGTAAAAAATAATTGGGTACTGAATTCTCGCTCAGTATCCAATTATTTTTTCCCATCTACTCATTACGCAACCGTTATTTTCCACAAGTAATAGAAAACGTAACTTTTCTCTAAGTTAGACAAAAGTTTGCCACTCAATAAACCACACAGGGTGAGTTTACTACTTTTGAAATTTGTTTAGTGGCTTCATACTTAGCATACGCATAAATGTCACAGCTCAGTGAGTTTACCACTTTCTACAGTACAAATATAGAACTTTGTAGATTGATAAACCGAAGTTTAGACTCTATAAAATGGCTACAATTTTAAGATTTTGTTCTAATCATAGACAAAATCGGGAAATATTCGAGTTTAAACGTAATTTTATCCATCGACAAAGTTCCATACTTGAACTGCAGAAGGCTTTATTTGATGGATCTAAATAGTCTTAAAGCATTGATGTCCTTATCTTAAACACCGCAATGACAAAGACAGCTTTATTTCAAGTAAGTTTAGACCTCTTCCCTACAAAAACCCGGCAGTATTTTCTCGTAACGATGTTTCATTGCCTACTTTTTTATTCTGGCACGTGAAAAGTTTCCACAACGCGCCGTGTCTTGTATAAGTGCGGAATTTAGATGCCAGAGGTCAACGCTCCTTTCATCATGGAAAAACTTGGGCAGATCAATCATCGAGAACAACAAAACCGGCTCAGTAGATATTCTGATATCCACCGAAAATAGATTTATTTTCTTTCCACAAGAATGGGTAAGTATTATTCGAAGCGAAGCTTTATTTACGAAGAGATTTTGCTCTTCAAAACGAAGTTACCGGTAGCCCCAACCAGCGGTATTTTCGAGTAACTACAACAAGGGCTGTAAGATTGTATATTGTATAAGTCTTCAACTTCATCTCATGTTTGTGGCTCTTGTGAAGATTCTTCACATCTCCGCCAAGTTTCAAAAGGTCGGCAATGTATCAGTGCCTCTGGTGTTAAGTTTATCCACTGGCGATGACGATCGCTTACCACCAGGGGGCTCCTTTGCGTTTATGCCGCCACCTATGGCATAAAACAGGTGTAAATTAAACTACTCAAAATGAAGTTATGGGTTGCAGTTGCTTATTAGGCGCTTATCTCTTGTCTAGGTACCTACTAAACATAATATATGTATTCACTATTCACCTATAAATCTATATATATATATATATATATATATATATGTAGGTATAGATATAGCCTACATGCCTACTTTCAAACACAGGTATTACTTACAAGTTACAACTCATCAAATTGCAACATCCTGCATTACGTCTAAAAGCAAACCAACAACAGAAATCCAACAACGTACCACAATAGCAATTATTAACACAATAAACAAGTAGGCTGCCTCGCCTGACTCGTCTCATGTTACACTTAATTACATAATACCTATAATAGCTTCTGGAACAATTAACTCCTATATACATTGTTAACCTTTACATAAGAAGACGACCATGGGCGTACCCAGGCAGGAGGGGGCAGCTGCGCCTCTGGCTTTCACGGAAGACGTGATAAACCATTTTGACGAGGACCCTCGAAAGTTACTTTTTAAACAGGCTTCATTTAAAATAGTCATTAATTATTCAAAATAGCCGTTGCATAATAAAGCATTTATATAAAAATTAGGCTTTTTTATATTGATTTATTTGACTTTGTCCTTAAAATATCTGATTTGCACCCCCCCTGGCCCAGGACCTAGGTACGCCCATGGATGACAATACCTTTTATTCAAGTGGAAATACGTACCTTTATTGAAGTGGAATTTAATCGGTGTCATATAACACAGGCTGTGATGACGGTTTCTAATAAGGGTTTTATTACGTTTCCTATCTATTGACGTCAGTGTCACAAAGTGGTGAGTTTACAATATTATTGCGCTTTGGTTTCAAGAGGAAAGGCCAGTCTTAATATTGTAGTGAACAATGCACCTTTGGAACGAGTAAATGGAACAGAGCGGGGAACTTTTGACTCATCTGGTTTTGATAAAACCGGACTTAGGGCTGATTTCACCGTAGAGGTTGGATTGTTCAGCGTAAATACAGTTTAGGCGTTGAACAGAATGCAAAACGTAGAGATTAGTTTTATTAAACTAGTTGGAATTGGCCCTCAGTCTCAGTATTATCACAGCAATTGCCAAATTTTAACGACTTTTAGAGGCTTACTTGGTATTATTTGTTGATATTGGTATTTCTTAACAATTTCAACGGCTTAACTGAGCGCAACTGTGGGTCGGATGACACATCAAATCGCTGGCTCTGGTTTTGTTCTAAAACAACAACCACTAAGCCATGTTAGAGGCAGTCAGGCGGTTTTGAAACTCGGACACCAAGGCTTAGTTAGCCTCTGGGCGTAAACGAACTGGTTCATGGGTTAATTGCACGTAACGAGTACAGAGGCGAGACATTAAATGGTCACTTCTCTTCTTCAGTCGTTCCCTCATTTCTGAGGATCGTGGTCACCGGAACCCCTTAGCCCCTAATCTGTCTCCATCTATTCCGGTCCGATGTTGCCCTCACCGCCTGGTAGAATTTAGAAGAGGAGGTGGCTTCCACTTGTCTTTTTTTAAATGGGCACTAGGCCGAGCAAACAAATCATGGTCCTAGTGACTGCGTCGCCTTATCAAACTGTTTATATAAACCGAGTAGGTACTCGGCCGAGGGCCACTGTATTCGTTACGTGTTATCAACCTATTACTTGCAGTTGTTAAGCCTAATTTAAGATTTAAACTGTTCGCGTATTCTTGTTTTCCTAGATATAACATTTCCAAAGTTTCCACTATCATATTGAAGTCTGTTTTCCTGTAAGTATTTATTTTCTTAAACACTAGGTAATTGCGCAAGGAATGGATTCATGGAAACTGTAGCCGTCAGTCGTCATTTGGATGGTTTATTTATTACCTGAATAATGAATATGTTGAAACTGGTTTAGTGGAAACTTTCAGAATTGTTAGGGAATAGGTAAACGGATCTGAGATTAATCAGTTTCACTGAACAAGAATTAATAAATTGAATTCTTTGTGAGTAATGCGATTTGCATTGAATTCAAATTCAAAGCCAAGTTTATTTAAGTCTATTGATAAAGGTAGGTACTACTTAGAGTTGTAGATATAAATTACAGGTGAAGCAAAAAAAGGTAAGAACAAAAGAAAAGGAAGGAAAAAGCGAAGATATCACACATTATAAGTGAAAAAGAAATAAGTTAGGCTTGTCCCTTTGTTGGGCAAAGGCCGCCCTTTCCTCAATCCACACGTCTCTATTTCTTGCTAATGCGGGCCAATCCTTTTCAAAAGCGTCGAGTTCGTCCTTCCACCTCTTCCTAGGCCGGTTTATTGGTATTATAAAAACTAAACAAGGAAGATAATAAGTAATAGTATAGTGTAGTAATAGTATGTTTATAACGTTTCACAATCATATCTCCCCACTAAGATAGTCTCGGGGATGCCATGGAACACACACTTAGACAAGGACAACTAACATCCAGACCCAGTGCAGATGTTTAAATTCTATTTAATCTATTTAATTTCAAACATCTGCCCGGGCAGGAATCGAACCCTCTGGTTTAGGATATACTACCGCTGAGCCAAACAAGCCGTCAATAATTAATGTATCTGTAACCACTTAGCCAGTCTATTAAAACTCTCACCGATCGATACAGCAAAGGTCGTCCCGTATCAGATCCTATCCTAGGACAACAACGGTGACGTCAACCCAATTGCAAGTCGTCAACCCCGACAGACTTGCGCAATAGCGCTTTCCTAGTGGAAAACTACTGGCTGAGATTCGCCAGCCCATTTGTCACTGATGCGACACTTTACCGGTAGAACGTGGGTAAAATACAGGGTTATAAGGAAAGGGTATGCTAGGCCGAAAAGAGCTCGTAGTACTTCATCATTATGAGCCACTTTTACTATGGGACCAAACAAGTTTGCATTAAAAAACAGCTGTTCTATTTCGTTGATAGTCATTGACATTTTTCAATGGAGCAGCTAATTTTTTTCGCGATTTCTTTAGTTCTTCGGCCCTATAGTAAAAGTTGTTCATAATTGTGAATACTGTGAGCCCTTTTGGCTTAGCATACCCTTTCCTTATTACCTTGTTTAGGTAACGATGAGTCATTATTGTTATTATGATTCGGGGCTTTACGTTATGAACACGTGAGGGAAGACGTGGAGGAGGGGGAAGTTTCTTGATTTTTCCATCGCAGGTAATTTGTGGATGAGATTGGTTCGAGACGGAAAAATGGTACAAAGGAGAGGAAGTCCATACCCAGCAGTGGGTCGATACAGGCTATGATGGTGATGACCTGGATAAAAATAATTTATTATTACCTGGATAGAGAAGAAAGAACAGAAAAAAATACTGGACTAGGGATGCACTTGTAGTTACGATATTATACAGAATTATATATGTTAAGTAGATAGAAACAGGTTGTTCAATTTTAAAAGTTTTTTTAATATACAAGTTGGTCAGGATTAGAATGTAAACACATTACACACTTTGGTATAACTACAAATATAAAACACCAAGTAGTCTATATTATACTTAGGTATATTTTTTATTAATTACCATAATTATCGATTCAGGCAACTTTGTAAAAAAAACGAACTTTACTGCGACCCTATATGCGAGGTACAGTATTAGAGACCAAAAATATAATAAAAGTAAACACTTTGCGTAAGTTTATTAAGTTACTAAGTTTAAACTGAAATTGTGAATCAATCAATTTCACCAATAAATAGAAACTTATCATAATAATGAATACCAAGATCGTTTGGATCAATCAATTCTCTCCATTAAATACAAACAATGCCAATGTTTAACCAAAATCTTCACTGAGATCAAAATAACATGCTGGAAAACATTCAGAGAACCGATAATTGTCGGCTAAGTTTTTCTTTCAAGTTACACGAAGCGGAAGCCACACGTCTTGTTGGATGTTTATTACTCAACCACGTAAAAAGGGCTAAACGGATTTAAGTTAAATTTGGCATAGATTTAGCTTATACCCTAGTTTAATATATAGACTACTTTTTATTCGGAAAAATCAACGGTTTTTGCAGGAAAGCGGCTGAAACCGCGAGGTGCAGCTAGCTAGCACAAATATCAAAATCATGACAAATCCACTTAATCCCATACCTATATCATGGCCAATCCCAAATTCTTACTATACCTACTTATCTAATACATACCTTATCGTTTTATCATACGATTATGACATATCTTTATACTGTCTCAAAAGATATCGGTTAAAGTTACAACGCAGTTCGGTTCGGTGTAGGTCATTTGCAAGGACGTTCCAAATCTGGGTCAGGGGCGAGACGAAATGTAGAACTTCCTGGTTTGTATGTCCTTCTCACACTTTGCGAGGTATTAAGTAAAATTGATTTATTTTTGTTGAAAATGTAAACGTTAATTAATTAAAATAGCGCTCTTCGTTATCATTCGCGAATTTCATTGATATTATCCCAGTTTTATTTCATGGAGTAAATTTTGAAAGTGATTGATTTTCGTTTTCTGTTTTATTTTCAAACAATTCAAAATTGAAAAGCCATTTTTTAAATCATTAAGATAGATACTTTATTTTCTTATAACATTCTTTTGTAGTGTCAGTTCAATGTTATTTGCACAGTAGGTGTCTGTTATCTACATTTTAAATCATGTGGTTTCACATCTGAAAAAAGAATAATAGCATACCTATTTGCTTGCTTCGAATATTTTATCGTTTGGTAAATAAATCTCACTAAAGAAGAGACTTAATAGTGAATTACTTAGAGAAGTCTCAGACATTATAGTCCTTCAAAGACGTAAGTTACCTAGGTCAACCAAGGACGGGTCAAATGTAGGTCAGAGAGCTACTTATCTATATATTTATGTTCTTTATATCTGGAAGATTTCTTTTATGAGTCATTCTCCAATTTGTCGTTTTTTGCCTAATTACCGTACCGTTTATTTTCATATTTTGGTGTGACTTAAACACACCAAAATATGAAATACACCAAAGACACGATTTATCTTTGATCTGTTTCACATTTCAACGTGTCAAAATAAAGAAAAATAAAAAGGGTAGGTACGGTAATTAGGCAAAGAACGCCAAATTGGAGAAAGGCCCTACAAGGGTACCTATATTACGCAACCTACTTATCTTAACTTACGCCTTTATTTTACGTCTTATCTAAGTTTGTTACAATTGAGCTGAGCTGTTATCAGAAATAACTTTCTTAAGTGTGTTTTTGTAATACAAAAGGTTTACTTATTATTTTCAAACAAAAAAAGCTTCTTTGCGTCAATTAGGACAGAATTAATTAATTATCAGATTAACTCAGGCGGCAGAATTATAAGCTTCTTGTAGTCTAAAGCGTAAAAGCTAAGTATAAATTAGAGCACTGACAAATACGTAGGTAGGCCTTAGTCATTAACTAAATCTAGCTCTTCTCAACTCTCTTTGTATTGTGTACTCTATGTACTCACCGAACTGTTGACAGTAGTCTGCTTCATGCCGTTGTTTTCCATTGTTTACAAAAGGGAGATCCCTAAAGGTCGCGCTCGAATCAGGTCAAATGTAGGTCAGAGGGTTAAGGACTACAGGTCTACCCCTGGGGAAGCACGTAGGCAGAGGAGGGTACTGTGGGCGATGGAAAATTTCACCTGAAATTGTCATAGAGTACCATACTTCCGTGATGGGGTGAAGGCTTTTAACTGTAATAATAGTGTTGTTGAGGACGCAAGCTATGTCAGAAGCTTTCAGGCGGCCTAAAAACTCTGACATTAGGGCTAGCCACTTATGAGCTTACGAGCACTTGCGAGCACTTACTACACGAGCTTACTTTAACTTTTTTTAAAGCTTGAATGGAAGAAATCTTTCTTTGCTATGAGGCCCCCAGTTGTCGCACCAGTTCCTAGTTCCGAGTTTTCTTACTCCTCCTTACTTTTGTTTGTAATTTCTGGTGTGAACGATAAAGAGTTTATCCATCTAAGTATCTACTTTACTTAATAACGATGTTTAAAAGACTTACCTGTTATGTTCATCAGCAGTGCAAGCATGAAACTTTATCGATAGACAAATTGGCGTCTGAGCTCTACTACGAGTATCGTGAAAATTTCATAACGTTGTCTATGGCTGGAAGAAAATCGTAAT
This sequence comes from Alcis repandata, assembly GCA_949125135.1. NCBI lineage: Eukaryota > Metazoa > Arthropoda > Insecta > Lepidoptera > Geometridae > Alcis > Alcis repandata. The sequence goes on along the minus strand of OX421235.1, from coordinate 5,112,986 downwards.
ATTTTAGCCATTTTGTGGAGTCTAAACGTCAGTTTATCGATCGACGAAGTTTCATACTTGCATCGCTGGCCTTTAGCTTTGTTCCCTTAAGGGTAAGCGGGATGAAAGGTCTCGTAGTTCTGTCCCCATGTTAGACCCCGACGAAAGGACAGATGAAACGAATTATTTCATTTCTATCTCCTGCTATTTTCTAAAGAGGAAAAAGTAAAGCTTGGGGAAGTAACTTTTGTTTATACGTATTTCAATAGGCGAACCGTAGTGTGCACACGTTACTGTGGATAAAATTGGGCAAAAAGAAATATTTTCGGTGAAATCACAGGATACAAAATTAACTCCAGTATTTGTCGAAATAACGACTTTAACTTCAGTTGTTTTGTTTAAATTCTATTTACGAATGTTTAAAAATAAACCAGCTGATTTGGCACTGGCACAAAACTCCGCGCTACTTGTCATTTGATAATGATACTTCCGAAATAAAACAAACGTTTCCGAACGAATTGGTAGCACAATGAATTGTTTTCTTTGAGTATTTATTAGACAAACTCTTTCTCTTTCCAACGTTTTTAACTGCGCGTAGATGTGTTAAAGCTAGAATGTAGATTTGACTATCTCATAGCATAAAAACGGTGGAAAGCCTAATAAGCCTGCTGAGATTATTTTGTATGATAATTCTCTTTTATTCTAGTAAAGTTTAGTATAGTCTTGATAGACCGACACATATGGGTAGGGTAGGTATGTATTAAGTTCTTAACATATTTTTTATTATAGTTAAAATTTTTACATATATTTACATCTTAAATTAAAATAACCTAAAATAACATACTAAAATAACTAGAACAAACAAATTTACAAAACTAAATATCAAAAAGTAGGTTTTGCCCGTGTAGCAAGGTAAAAAGAACGCTGGCTTACTCGTACATTATTTATATACTTAAATAAAATAATGTAAATAGAGTAAAGATATTTATTAACTTTTGTAATTTTCATTTATAAAGATCATAACATCTTTATATTATCATTTGTTTTGTTTGTTTAAAAGTAAGTCTGTAAAGTAGGTAAAGTAAAATAAATGTAGGTACGTGCTTAATATATATATATTTTAGACATAAAGTACTTTATTTCGTATTTTCGTGTAATAAATATGGCGTGAGAAATTTCGCTCGTGTTGTCGACGACGTTATTATCGATACCTATGTGTGGGATGAAAAGGTCGGTAAATAAACAACCTTTTCGATGTATTTATTAATGATATTGATACGGTTTACAGCCTATATCGGCTGAAATATCCAATACCTTGTTATTGTTTAGTCTAACATACGAGTATATTTACAAGAAACTGGTTGCGTTCCACGGTTTCACTCGCGCGATGATTATAATTAAAAGTAGGGGATTTGTTAATCCAGGGACCCTATTCTTGAGTGCTCGAGATTTTCCTGGTCACTCTAATGGGTTGATTACACGTAACGAGTACAGTGGCGAGAGAGTAAATGAACACACAGAGCCGAGCAAGCAAATAATGGTGCTAGTGACTGTCTCGCCTCTTCAAACTGTTTACATAAAAACGAGTACTCGGCCGAGGGCACTATCTCGCCACTGTACTCGTTAAGTGTAATCAACCCATTACTGTCATGACATTTCTAATGAGAGTGACAGTGATCGAGATAATTTATCAGTCAAAGTCAGAGTAAATAAACGGTTTTATGTTAAAAAAATGTACTAAAAACCAAAAAATAATAAAATAGATACAGTCGTGGGAATTATAAACATATGCATAGACTAGACTAATATAAAACCGTGGGGCACGTCACAACGTCTCTAACTTAACTAACTTAACTCTCCCCACGGTTTAATGATAATGAATAAACATAATTGTATTGTCACCAAAATCCAAAGTGTATACAAAATTTCAGATTAATCGGTTGACAGGAAGAGGGTGAAATTTGAATTACTAAATTTGACCCAAGAATAAAGAATAAAAAATAAAACAAACGGGGTGAGCTAAATAAAACCGTTTAAATATGTCTCTAATACAAATTTTATCCAATTCCGTTCAGCCGTCTCAGTGGGAAAAAGTAACAACCATACGGACAAACTTTCCCATTTATAATATTATAAATGGGAAAGACCACTCTGCCAAGAGTGAACGACTAAGAAGAAGAGAATATTATAAGTAATATGCGATTAACTGAAAATGGCAGTAACTCAGATATTCGAAAGTTAAAGATAAATCTTAAGCTTTCACATTAGTTTAAGTTCCATCTCCAATTACTTGGTTGTTATTGGGAATTCTTGTTTTATAACTTTCACGTGTGGTCAATTGCTTATACAAAAAGATAATTTATTTTACAATAAATACATGTTTTAGGTGAAGCCTATGGTAGGAATTTCCCATCTCTTTTCCGTTTTTGTATGTAACTAAGAGTGTTTTTTTCTCCTGATACTTGCACTGACATCTCTAGATGAAGTTTGTACGGAAATAGAATATATTCAGGAGATACAGTATAATGTAAACACTTTCCATATAATAGCGTTTAACTCTTATAAGATCCTGCCCAGATCTACTTTGTAACTTGAAAGAAAATTGTCTTCTGCCATCACCTCCTTAATTCACGTAAAATTGTCCGTAACATTGATTTTCATAGCAAAGCTTTATTTTTACCTTCATGCTATCATTAATTCCGCTGAATCATACAGCGGCCTTTTGTTTGAAATATTTAATGATATCGATCGAAATGCATGAAAATCCTTGTCCTATTTTCCTTGCATGTGATTCGTAAATTATTTATACGAGTGATGGTAAACTGTTTGGTAAGTATTGATTGATTCGTTTGGCTGTAGCTAAGTTTTTTTTTTATACATAAATAGGCTTGCGTTTAACCGCCATCTTGCCTGAGGGAAGCAATGATGCGGCCTACGATGGAGCACGCTTGCCTAGAAGAAACTGATTCACTCTCGACTTGAAGACACCCATATAATATCCATCGGGGAACACCCATTCAGGCAGGTAAAGTTACTATGTGTGGTAAGGAACTGAAGAGAACGATATAAGCTTAGATGTGATGACTAAAACCTGATTGACTTTGGATTGATTGTATGGACTTTGGTATGGTGTTGGAGTGTCACTTCTGATTACTACAGATTTTATTGTACATACTTAGCTTAATCTGATCCCCACATATTTTTTTTACTTGGCATAGTAGAGTTGGCTGAAAAAGTATTTAGTTTCGTTATGTGCGAGTAGTAAGATAGTAGTAGGGTAGTAAGATAAGATATTTTCGGTCACGATTTACGTAGGTGTGGAGAAAAAGAGAGCATGAATTTACATTTCATACTATGTTTATTGTGTAGTGACGATATATGGTTTGATGCTCACTTCTTATTTTAGATGATAAGACATTGTAATATAATTCTGCCTATAGATAAAACTCCTATTCTTATTTTTATGGAAGTAGTTAAAGCAAAAAATAATAAAAACGTGCTATCATAACCCACGTGCTATTAACTCGTGATAATAATAATGTAAATGTTCATAAGAAGTTAATTTACTTTAAGTCATAAAGTAACTTTTGAAAGCAAACAATACAATTATCTCGAGGACAGACCTGCTGAAACTGGCTTGCTCCTGAAATAAGCTATTTCTTTTATTGAACAACACCCCGCGTCATAACATCTCATAGCCTTACCGGCCACTTTAACAAGATCCCCGACTTTGCACAGATTCAGCAAAAAATGAACTAGCTGATGATGGTGGGAGGTCTAGCAATCTGGTCGTATTTTAATGTAGTGTAGTTGAGCTGTCAAACATTGGCTGCTATTTTTATTCCCGCAATTGAAATTTATTTTGATTTACAGTACAGTGTAATAAAATGTTTTATTTATTTACATTTACATATGATTTTCAATGATTCAGTATTCTGATTCAGTAATCTCGTATCAAGGATATACCCATTTATCTTGACAGAGATACGGCGACAGTGAGTTGTTTTCAGGAAATGAAAAGTTTCGTGTGCTTCGGAAAGCGAGAAGCGGTTATACTCGTAAGTGTGAAGTCTACGAAACCATAAATTGTTTCTTTCTTTTCTTCCCCATATTTGTCTGGTTAAGGCAAATGGATTTATACGATTTTAATGCGTTTAAATAATCTAGTTTAATCGGAATAGTTCGTATGTAGCTAAAAGTTCTAAAGTTTCGTGAAAGGAAAAGAATAATCGATACTTACACTTGAAGTACCGCATTGCATTGAAGTATCATATTAATGATGATGAATGATTTTAGTATTTATTTATATCAATTTTAAAATATGTCTCAAATTCTGATTTCAAAATGAGATCTGCACAAATTGTGTTAGGTATATAGGTAAATAATTATTACTTCTACGTAATTAGTATTTATAATTAGGTATGTATATCTAGGTATGTATACCTATAAATATATCTGATCGTGTTATTGTACAAGCGTATGACTAAAGTTACACATTTCCACGTAGGTGGGTTTGTATTTCTGTTACGTTAGGTATAATTAATTCGGGACGGGTTATTTTCACGGAGCAACTCGTGCGAAATTCGTTTTGTAGGATAAGGGCCTGTTCGGTAATTGAATTTGATCATCTCGCTCCTATTTGGGAACTTTCCAAGACATATTTTTAAAGTGTTACTTCTTTAGGTATCTACAATTAGGTTCATTCGAACCGTTTGACTCAATGACACATACCTACAGGACGCAGTAAGTATGCAGCTTGCGTTGGAGTTGTACGAGTACCTACGCTTACAAGCGTGGAATTTAATTCTTTAAATAAACTAACGGCCCGTCCCGGCTTCGCACGGGTAGACACTATAAATTGAGATGTGAGCTATCCTATCTGTTATGTTAGATCGAACTGCACACGGTGTGCAAATTTGATTGAAATCGGTTAAGTAGTTTAGGAGTCTATAGCGGACAAACAACGTGACACGTAATTTATAATTATATATTAAGATAACGTTTCACACTACGATTCCCTGAGTCGGGGAAGCCGCTGGACCTCTTACTCCTAAGGCACTACTGAGCTAAATCGTCATATATACTTTAAGTTTAAATTTAATGAAATGTGTGCTAATCGTAATTATAACATAACATATAATGTATGTACGAGTATTGTATAACCAAGTGAAACTGTTTCCGTTTTACTCATATTTCATTGAAAGAAAGACGCAAATATATTTTAAAATTACCGAGGAACATTAGACTGGCTTATGCGACGTACAGTTTGGCATTGTTTCAATTGATATGAGATCTTAGGATGTCGTTCGGTGCGTCATTGAAGAATATTGAAGTATGCCTTTGCGTTCGAATTTATTAAACTGACGCACATTACAAGACGAGCTCTGGTGAAAAAAGTGCTGAGGTACAAAACGTATTTTAATTTTCATTGGAAATTAAGAAGCTGGAATGTCAGATAACAGCGGTGCCCTGCAGTTTTTCCTAGTTTTGCGCATTTTTTGCAAAGCTTTGTGGACTATGTCAAAAATAATTATCTTAAAGTTTAAGTATTTTCATTAATCAGAGAGTTAGTTTCAAATCTACTGCAAAATATGCATCGATAAGATACTTAAACAACTAAAAAAAAACATACCTAATTATAATAAGTTGTAGGTACCTATTACCAGAAGAAATCTAAAAAGTCTGAAGAAGCTCGTTTTTCAGAGTTCGCGGAGTACCTACAACCTTTTATTCAAGACTGCTCATTTCATTGAAACCCAAACTTCCTTAACAAAAGCCAACAAAGTAAATCCTTTTTACCAACAAACTGTAAGAAACTAGTTAGCACTACCAGAAAAGCCTCTAATTCAGACAGAAGACAGACAATTTACATAATCAACACAACCTCGCACGCAGCTGAAACGGTACAAATCATTAGCACCCGATAACGGAATACAAACCTTGTTGGTAAGGATAAAGACTGATTTTCAAGCGTTGGCTGTCAGGTAAGCGTTTTGTCGTAGCTAAGTGACAGTTAGTACGGTAAGTGGGCCGAAGGCGCTGAAGCGTGCGTGCGGCGTCGACCTTGCTACCACGTGCTGAGGCCGTGTGAGCGACCAGAGCCGGTTCACATAATACTAAGTTGTAAGTTGTGTTACATTTATACTTCCTATGCAAGTTTTGTTCTTAGTTATATAAGGTCATGAGGAAAGGATTTGAGTTGAAAGACTCATAGTATTCAGCATTATGAACAATTTTTGCTAAATGTCCAACCCTGAAATTGCGAAAAAATCAGCTGTTCCGTACGTTTGGTCGAGTGTCATTGACATTTATCTATAGACTGTGGGTTAGTGGAATCCGCTAGTGCTGCAGATATAAGCTTACCATCGAGCTCGCTGTCTGCTTGTTGGCGGGTCTTGGTGTAAAAAAGTCCAGTTTCAGATTTTTGCCATCTTGTTACAGGAATGTGGCGAAGCAAATTATAAATAAATTAGGCCCAAGTTTGAAGGCTTTTTAAGACAGATCTAAATTTTCAACTAATTTTTAATAAACTAATTTTTAAAACTATTGGCATCCTTGTCTAATGGCTTGCAATGATAAAGACAGATATATGTTTAGTTAGTTTAGATCTGTCTTAAAATGCCTTCAAACTTGGGCCTATTATCTATCAGCAAATTATTATTTTAACTATCTGCGAGTAATACACATCCAAACACACAAACTTTCACATTTATTGTATTAAGGAAGTAGCATAGGATTTAAACTAACAACCTAATACATAATGCTATCTTCTTACCTACATTGTCATCAATTAAGATTAAGAGATACTTACGACGAGTAATCGAGTATACTATGCCATGGTAGTTGTACTCTTATAGATCCTGTGGTCATGGTCAAGGTTTAATTGTCCTCTCTGGAATATTCCAGAATCCTGTATCACAAAGCTCAAAGGGTAAGGGTAACCCTTTTATTGAACTACCTTCGGTCCCTTTTGCTCAATGCGAGGGGAGCTTGGATCCTTTTGAATAAAGACTATTACAACATATTGATTATACTTGTAAGTACGAGTATGTTTGTAAGCCCAGTCCAGTTTACCCGTATTTTTATAAAACTTATAAACAAAATTATATAATGGTTGAAATAAAAATCTTAAATTCAATTTGTCTAGAGTCCAGGCATGGTCCAGGCTAATGACAATGTTAATTTGATCTCTGACCCAGACAATAAAAATGTATTGCGAAAAATTTTAAGCCTATCGTGATGATTCTACGCTTTTATCAGATTTCACTCGTTATCGTGTAGAAAGCCTTTAATTTTTTGTGATAAGTAATAATAAGTATTTAATACCTCCGTAATACGTTAATCAAAAACATATACCTAAACTTTCACACTTATTTAATTAAAGGGTTTTTTCACAGAAAAATATGTACTGTGTTTTAACCGACTTCAAAAAAGGAGGAGATCAATTCGACTGTACCTATGTTTTTTTTTATGTTTGTTACCTCCTTACCTCATAACTTTTGACTGGGTGAATTTAGTCCAGTTCTGATAATGGTATCCATGAGAAAACCATATAAGTCTTAAATTTGCACTAAGTACGTGCGCGACAAATAGATGAATAACTCAATAGTCGGTCTTTTGAAGTCGGTTTTTGTTTTTTGTTTTGTAAAAATAATGTTCTTGTTAATATCATAGGCCGGAAGATGGTAACAGAAAGTTCCCAATCATTTGTACCCGTGTGGCGAATCTTCAGAGGTCTTTCTTCTTTTCCTAATACCTCCTATTAGTAGGATTGTTCTGACGATGATCAAAGATGTACAAAAGGCTCTATAATCTTGTGAACATGTAACCTTAAGAACTAAGTGCGCCGTGCGTACTTTCTAACTTCTAATGATCCTTTCCTTTCAACGCTTCCACTATTGCTTTGTATTCTACTTAGAAATGTTCGGTCATTAATCATTATGTAAGTTGCGACAGAGTTTCGTGCCAGTAACTATCGCCGCCATTGCTTCTGTTCAACATTCTCTTAACTAGATGTTTTTTTACAAAAAAATGAACACAAAACATTTAGATTTTCCCCCTTTAGAGACTTAGAAACTTTAGACACTTCAGGGACTAAAATGTAATATTGTTAAGTGTTTCAAACACTTAACAACTTTACATTTTCCACTCATTTCCTTCAAGTGTGAGAGTTTAAGCGAAAAGAGACCTGACGCAAAAATAATTAGTTTTGAGACGAGCGCATATAAAATTTGAAATTGCTAACAAAAAAAAAATATTTTAGAAAGGGTAAGAGAAGTTAAGAGACCACGAATTAAAATCATCGAAAAACAAAAACTAAATAAACTAACTAAATGTCTTGCAGTCCTGTTAAAAATTACAAATCGAACATCCACAAGATAAGTAGCTTAAAAAATATCTGTTCTATTTGTTAACAAAAGCTTTCAAAATCGACATAACTGAAGTAAATTAGGGACAGATTCGCAACGTTTGTTAACAATAACGGACTGGATGTGCGCAAACGCACGAAATAGAAAGCAACACCATAGACTGAACAACAGTTAGTATGAACAACACTAGCAAGCAGGTCGACGACCGCGACAGTCATCTGCGAAGATTTTGCTTAGCCTTGCCACAGGTGAAGTAGTAGTTTCTATGGCAGAGGTCAGAGTGAGCGCGGTTGTTACATATAAACACATAAATACACATACATACAGTACCAGAATTATTACAGACACACAATGCAGAATTGTTGCATTATCGGAATAAGTTGAATTCCTTTTATAAATTTTTAGAAGGTATCTACAGTTGAGCTTTAACGCCTATACCTTCCGTTTCAATTAAATAAAAAAAACTTCGTCGGTGAATATCATTTTCTCAGGATACAATGTTCGCAAAACATATTCCTAAGATACCACATTTGCAAGACATCATATTCTCAAAAAAAAACACATACCCAAAACACCATTTTCGCAAAACACAACCTTCTACCATATACCTACAAGTAGGTAAGTTCAATCCTTAATCATAATCTATAACTTTAGTTGTTTTTTTTTTTTTTTAGTAAAATTTTATCTTGCACTTTTTTTTTTTTGCAATTTTAAATAGAAACAAATTTTGCATTTTAAACTCTTACATTTCGCAATCAAGTCAGCTGTAGGTAACTGTTACCTACATGGGACTCATGGGTACATACGTAGTCCTACTTCCTTTGAGTGGTTGAACACAAAGTGAAAGAATCGCTCCGTTAACGACTTTGTTTTGAGACTTTGAAATATTTGCGAGGGTATTTGTAATCGTAGAAAGCTATTTTGTTTGTGCAGATTGTAAATAATGGGTTGGGGTATACTTTTACAATATTAAAAATAATAGACCTTTTATTAGTAAACTTAAAAAGTAGAGATGGACTGAGAAACTTTCATAAATCGATATACTCGTAACAGACTAAGAAAAATTATAAAGCAGAAAAAGATTAAAGAAAAAAAAAGTAAGTAAAAGTATAAATATAAAATAAGTAGAGTAAGAATAGATAAATAAGAAAAGTAAGAAATTAAAAAGTTAACATAGAAACTTAACGTCAGGTAACGTAAGATAGATACTTTATTAAGTAGAGATAGACTGAGATAGTTTGTTAAGTCGAGATGGATGAGAAAACTTAAAAAATAGAGATAGATTGAGAAAATTTAATAAAAGTAGAGATAGACTGATGATAAAACTTGGTACGATTGTGCTATTTATTGTTTTCTTAATTCTAATGGGTGGTAGAATGAACACAACTTATTTTTGCTCTAGGCCTGGTTGTCTTTGTGTGTGTTCCACGACATTCCCGACACAGGGTATTCTAGTGGGGAGCTATGAGTGTGAAACGTATTTTTATTAACCCAAAATAAGAAAACGCTGAAATTTGGATGAGAAAACCTTAACGAGCTGAAATAGAGAAAAGCAATTAGGCTTCTTAAATTAGGTTGTTGTTACATTAGACAGTAATTTCTCATAGTAGGCAAAAACTTAAGTATGTAGATACATATTATATGAAAATGCGCACAATCTTAGGAGATAGATATTTTTTATTCTGATGAGCTATAAAAAAGAAAGTCTCAAGGTCAGACAAAATTAACTTGTCTGTGATCTTGAATGCATCTTGATCTTGAGTGAGTCGAAAAATACGTCCCACCCAGGCCTTGGAGCCGAGAATAAAGGATTATATGCACAACAAAATGTGTACATTTACAAATATTTTACATCGAGTGAAAGAGTGAAATTTACTTTTATATTTCTAATAGCTTTTTTTTAACTAAATTTGTGCTAATAATCGTGAAAGCCTGATGATGTTTTTCGGAAGAATTCGTTTATTTTCTTTGTTCCAACGAGCTCATTTTAAAGGCAAACATTATCAATCAGCTATAGCAGGTTTACAATTTGAACAGCAAAAAAACAATGTCGCGTGTAAAAATAATCATAAAGTATTTACCTCTATAAGAATGCTAAAAATGCACTCAATTATCTCTGAGTCTGTAAACCGTGACCACATTAAATTGCAACGTTCAAAGATAAACACATACCCAGCACATGACTGGTCAGTAAATATTATAAGTAGTACCTCGATACTTTATGTACGATAATCAGTACTCGTTTTACTTACTTATTCATCGCGACCTTAACGCGGCTTATTCCCAACTTCCCCACTGATAAGGTCATTGGAGATTTTGGGATTAGCCCGCAGTATTTCAAAATTTACACTTAATTTGATTTATGATGTAACTTACAGCGTGCCGCAATTTATTTGTAATAAAAGCGAAAAAACAAAAAATCGTACGCGCCATTTTCGAGTTTTTGTGAGAATAAGATTGATAATCCTACTAATATTACAAATGTGAAAGTTTGTTACTCAATCACGAAAAAACGGCTGGACGGATTTGGACGAAATTTGCTACGAAAGTAGCTTACACCCCAGATTAACATATAGGGTACATTTTACCTCGGAAAACGCGGGTGATACTGCGAGGCACAGCTTGTTTATTAAAGTAGATTTTACATATTATAGACATGTCAAACATCAAAACTTTATTTTTTGATACCAGGCTAGCTTGTGCCCGGGATTTCGTACCAGGTGCAGTGCTGCTCGGCTTTCAATCTCGAAGGTTTGGGGCTCCGAATCGAGGTATTTTTAATCGGTCTCTCAATTGGTCGAATAGTTTAGTAGATAAATAATACACAAGGTGTAACGGCAAGCTGTAGTAATATGTACTTAAAGATGTTCTTCTATACATCAAAGTGAAAAACTTTTGTGACACATGTTTGCTAAATTCGAGAAAAAAACATATTGAGTCTCCAATCTCCATTCAAAATATTTAGTCACGTGATTTTTTTTTATGGAGATTCGATATTTTCTTTCTTAAATGTAGCATGCTTTTATTCTAGAAGTTGTTCACTTTGACGTGTAGAAGAACACCCTTAGGTACTACGCCTTGTCGTCACACCTTGTAGGTATACTCGTAGTACCTATATCTATGGTATTGGTATCTACTTGTTATAAATTGGAGAAACCACGGACTCACATAACATATAGTCTATGGCTAGTTTGGAAGCCTCTGGAGTCTTTATGTTCTTGATATCGATACTTAATAAACGATTTGTTATAATTATTTTGAGGTATTAAAATAGAAAAAAAACACACATTTTTTACATTTCACACATTTTCTGTATTTAAATTGTACGTATTTACTGTGCAAGATGACGGAAGAACCTGACCTATCTTTGCATAAAACTATGGCAAAGTAGAGTCGCAACTATTTTCCTTGTCGGATAGATACTTATGTAATTCTATAAATAGCGTTTATTTGCATGATAAGTCATTCTAATGCTATTATACTTGCTTTAAGTATTCATAGTTAACAAACATGTTCGCTTGTTATATTTTTTTTAATAAATTGGTTTACAGCGGCCTTATATGTGTGGAAAATATGAATGTTCGTGTAGGTAATAACTAATTAGATACACAAAAACTATCATATGAATTGGTTTAATTAAATTAAAAACAATTGTAATGACGTATTTGATTTTACGCTAAATTTCACGACACAATATTATACAAACCTTTAATAAGAATTGCTGAAGTATTTTTTAACACGCTTTTATTAGCTTCACCTGTATGTTTGTTTGTATGTAACCGACTCCTTTGAGCGCGTTTTTGACCCACTTTAAACGGTCAGATTTCTTTCAAATTTTGTAGATATATCGAGGACCGATGACAATACACTAAACAAATCGTGTTTTTTAGTTTTTTTAACTATTAATTTTTTTTTCAAATTCAATAAGGATGTAATCTGATTTTATAAAGTCATCATAAGTTGGTAAAATAGAGTTGTCATGTAGGACAATCAGGTACGAGGTAAAACTTTCCTGAAAGTATTATTTTAGCTAGATTGTAAAATAACTAATTGATAAAAAGGTAAAACTGGTGATAAGGTACGGCACACAAAAGTTTATTAAAACTAATTTAAATGTTTGCAGCGCCCTTACAGGGTCTTTTTACCGACATTCAGTTTCTAAGAACATGCACGACGCACGTGCACATTGGCAATAAAATACATATAAAAAAATATTGTAAAATGTAAACTAGTTACATCAGCCACAGAATACTAGCTAGCTAAAGTCCACGTGGTGATTAGAGATAGTGCGAAAAACGCCTCTACTGCCTCGGTGACAAGGTTATGTTTGGCAAAGTTATTATCTATAGAGCGCGAATTGATGTACCTTCGTTATGTATTTTCAATTAATACTTTGGTACTCGTATTTCAGTCTGCTGTTGTTCCCAAAAAAAACTACGCTGGTCAAGTATGGGTTACCAACGTACCTACCCTATAAAAATAAATAGATTTTTATTAAATATGTATGTAGGTGTATGTGCTTTCTTATGAAACAAATATGTATGTTTATGCATGTGCAATTGTGCATATAGGTAGGTATAATTTATAAATATTTATAAATTATTTACAAATGAATGTGAGTTTGGTACAAAATACCTACAAAATGAGGTGACCCTTCGGTACAATTGAAAGCAATTTGCAGATGTCCTGATTACTAAATTTAAAGATAGGCATCTTCAGACTTGCGACAACTCCAGTAACTTTCCACTCAGCTGTCTACAAGCTACAATTCTACTTGCATATCATTTTGACGTATTCAGTTACCAATATCCCAAACTCAGTCTAGATCTTTCTATATCTATTATCGTTTGCGACGTGACTTTTCTAGATTTCGTAGTTATTGACATCATTCTTCAACATGTGCTGGTGCTTGTGGTGTAATTATGCAAGCCAAGCGCTGCAAGGCGATAGACGACCGACCGCGACGGTCGCGAGCTCCGCCGGTAGGGATGGGGCATTCGAGGTCACGTGCTATCGACATCGATAACTTAGTTTTTGGACACTTTATTTTGGTTTTAATGTCTTATGTTTGCTTGTTAGAAAATTATTTGTTAATACAATATGAGCACTTCGACTTATACACTTCGAAAGCAACTTATTCGAAAACAAATTTAAAAGATAAATCTCTAAAGCTTTCAGTATGTTTTTGACGTGATAACGTCTTATAATTCGATGGAGCCGGGTGCAAGTATGAAAAAAGTGTGACGTATGTGCCGTTACCTCGATGAGGCGTTACCTCGCTCTGAGTGAAATTGTGATTTCCTATATTCTATTTTTAAAAAATGAAACCATTCCATCAGTATTTTTTATTTGTTATTTGACGTTGTCACGTTCAACTATCGTCAGTAAACCGACTTTACAGACAACCGATTTTTTACTTTTTAATGTCTAGATCATTTAACTATTATTAGTACCGAGAAATACAAAAAGGTTTGAAAAAAAAAATAAGTAAACAAGGCTCCCTAAAAGCCAAGTATTGGAATTGAATTGAATTTTAGAGTTTTGGGCGACATAATACATTTTTATGTATAATCTTAGTTATAGTCTCAATTATAAATGCGGCTTAAACTTGATTACTATAGATAATACACTGACAACTTCTCGCTGAGGTGAAATGTCGCGTGGGAAAACAAGATGTAAACATTGATTGAGTGTAAGCTGGCTTTATAATAAATAAAACTCTAGGTAATTAAACTAATATTAATAGTTATAGGGAATTCAAGGTATTATAAAGTGGTTTGGAAAAATTATCTAAATAATGTCAAGAGTTGCTAGTATTTTGGCTAAATAACTCTGATATAATTATGTATGTTCCAACAACGGCAGTTTCGATGATAACATAAGCCTTTGTCGTCTGAAAGTATCTAGTTGCAAAAGGAAGTATGTATTAAAGATTCAGCTAAGGAGTAAGTACCTATATACTTAATCTAATATAATATTTTATTACTTGATTCAGCATTAATAACTTAAGTTAAGATAAGTTAAACTTAATTATCGATACATAAATATAAATGCGACATCACTATTACTCATACGTTCATGTTTCAATTGTCTACAGTGGAAATTTCCACGATAAAACATGCAACCTTCGGATGTACTACTCTAACACAGCTCACAAAGCCTATCGCTTACTCTCTCGTCCGCAATCGACGCAAGCGCTCTGACCTAACCGGTTCGGACCGCTCTAACCAACGGTCTGGCTTGTAAATCCGTCTCTTTCATTTCGAACAAGTTAACGTTCTATTTTACGAATAGCTTTGTGCTATGTATACTTCTCCGTCGTCGGCCAAACGATTTTGTTACCTGTCTTTCTCTAGAGCTTGAATGAAGCGAATTTTGTTTTCTTGGTGCAGAGCTACAGCTTCAAATCCAACAAAATACTCTACTACGGCCACGTGCTGAGGAGGTTAACGACTGATACTGCAGATAACATTGAAAATAAATAAACAATAATTATGTCATGAGCGAGCAATGAAATCCGTAGAACTGGCAAGTTTTATACTTATTTATATTTTTTTAACTTTTTTTGTGAGTTGAAGCGCTTGAAAGGGAGAAACAGTTGATAGAGTTCTTTTGGTAGAGTGGTTTTTGATATGTCAAAAGATTAATGTCAAACAAAAAAATCTCTGTAACATCCATAACTTATTTGTTGAAATACCTAACCTACTTGTTAGTTAAAAATATATTTAGAATAAAAAGTGTATACAAGTTCTAATTAAAATATACATACATAATTGTAAGAATTCTCGATAAAAGTTTTGCTTGTTTTTTTTTTTTGTAAGTTTTAATAAAAACTGAAAGCCCAGTCATTCATTCATACTTTTATTAAAAACAAAAAAAGTAGCCCAAGATAATAAATTTATTTTCTTAAAGAATGTAACGTCGTCCCAAGCGGGCATTCAAGAAATATTTTTGTACAAAAATATTTTCAGCAATGTTTATAAACTTGGCCTTAATGAACCACTCCGTTGGCCTCGAACGAGCTCTCTTAAATGAAAATAAATTATTCCGTTTAACAGATACGGCTATAACGTTTCTATTTCTGTTTCACATATTGAAAACGTAACCAATGTAAAAAGTAAACGAATTCCGAAGTAAACGAGTTAGCAGTCTGGCATAATCTACGACACACATACATACCTACGTCTAAATGTTGAGGACTTAAAAAAAAATATTGCCAAATTTTTAAGCCTGGCAATTATACAAGTGCCTACGAAAGTACGAACGTTACCTACATTAAGAAGATTTTATTTTAATCTCTATAAATCACTGTTATTTTTAGTTGATGCTTTGTTTTTACTCTTGAAACTATCGTAAAAACGATCTTAGTCCAGTTGTATTTTATTTTGTGTCGTCGCGAATATTTGACCAAACCCTCGTGACATTGGTGACGACACAGGCGTCGCTCAGACGAGCTGTTTTAAAATTATTTGCTCCGGAATTTGACACAGGAACACTTGTTTCCATTGTTGGTTAAAATATTAACTTTAAAATAGGTAATTATTTCTTAAATCACTAGAGTATCAATAAATTGTAATAAACTCATGTGAAAAAGAGATTATCTTTTTAAGTTAAAATCGGCGTAACTAAAAAGAACAATTCAACAAAAAATAAAATACAAATTACTAAACCAAGTACAACCTACATAATTATCTATAATATACAGAAATTGTAGAAAGTCAAGTCAATGTGACGGACATGCATGATTTTTAATGTGTGAAATTTGTCACACACCTGTCGTGATAAATGATCATGTCAACATGATTGTAACATTGATTTTCATCGATAAAGTAGTGGCACATCACTAATAAAAAGGCTTTTCTTTAAATATAATTTTGTGTTGAGAGGATATTACAAAAAGTGAAATGTAAAAAAATGTGACAGTGTTTAAAATAAATCAACGTAAATAAAAATTATTATGAATAACCTACCTAATCATTCATCAGTGGTACATTGTACTTACTATTAAACTAAACACGATTAAAAATTAATAGTTAAAAAAACTAAAAAACACGCTTTGTTTAGTGTATTGTCATCGGTCCTCGATATTACTAAGTACAAAGTTTGAAAGAAATCTGACCGTTTAAAGTGGGTCAAAAACGCGCTCAAAGGAGTCGGTTACAAACATACTCGTACATACAAACATACAGGTGAAGCTAATAAAAGCGTGTTAAAAACATAGGACTCTACGCATAGGCACTATTATGTTAGGTAACAAACACAAAAATATAGTGTATTGATGTAAATAGGTATTTAATTTACTTAGATAAGTTAACAGTTAGGAAATAACTTACACGTAGAGATTATTTCTAGGTATTGATTATAAAAATCCTTTAACCTGCGTCATTGCATTGATAAACGTAAAAATCCTACCAAGATAGGAAATATAAAACGTACTTAACGTGAAGTTTCATACGTACTTTACTGATAATAATAAATAATTAGTAATAAGTAGGTTGAATAATATAATATATAATCATGTATCTACTATTGGTCAACGTTGTGTAATCTATGAAAAATATGTCATACAAAATCCTAACCTATAAATACTTATTATGAAATATGAAAAGTTTGTGTGTAAAATATCTCCATAACAACTAAACCAATTTTGATGAAATTTGGAATGTAGATAGTTTAGATTTTAGAATGACATGTAGGCCTAGCACAACTACGACGTAAACTTACGTAGCGAGTATTTGATGGAAAAGTGTATGCCATTTACGCCTCTCAACAGCGCCCCTGACGGGCGTAAATTGCGTATACTTTTCTGTCGAATACTCGCTACGTAAGTTTACGTCAAAGTTGTGCTAGATACACTGGAAATCTTTAGGATTTTTAGAACGCAGTTAGTCTAGTATATAAATAATTCCATGCCTAACCTAACGGTGTTTCGTCAGACACATTTGAGAGTTTCCAATCTAGATGAGTTTACCCATCTTTAATTAACCAGATGATCACGTCACCTTAAATCGGGTGATTTGGTCAGATTAGTCGGTCTAATGTTGATTGCTGATAGGAAGTTGTGGTCAAACGCTTAGACTAAAATTTTAGTCTAAGGTCAAACGTTCTGCCGTCATAAGCCCAAGAGCGGAATCTCAAAAAAAAAAAACGATTTCTGTTTTTTCACGCATCTGATACCATGAAAAATAGCGTATCTGATGCGTGAAAAAACAAAAATCTTTTCTTATATTCTCTCTTGGGGCTATGAGGGCTGCGTTGATCACCAGATATTTCGTATCGTCTTTTAAAATGGACACCTTCTCCTGAACTCGCATCGTGACGTCGACACTTGGCACGAGCTCTGTTTATCCGCGTCGCCCCTGAATCTTCAGAGTTCATTGCTAGATATCCGCCTTACTTCTAAAATAGGCAAATGTAAACAATGCGTCTTTGATAATATTACTCAGATGATTAAGGTCACCTTTGGAAGTTTATTGAGAGCAATCATATTGAATCAATGAAGTTTGCGAAGTTTCGAGACGGACGAAGCAATTGGTATTAGACTGGTCTCGAGAAAAGCCGAGAGTCGGACTACGTGCTTTGTGACAGGTCTATTAACAGCTGTGTAGGTACCTAATAGTTTGATGATAAAATCGTATCAATGATTAGAAAATATAAGTGAGTAGGGTAGTTGCTACTAACCTAGTTGTTAATTAATAAAGGAAGGCAGATATCCTAATAGATTCTAGGTACCTTGTGTATTTTACTTTTATTTTATTTAGCTACAATAATCTAGACTTTAGAATGATGCACTTAAATTGGTAATTAGGGCCACTGGGCCACATAAACAATAATAAACATTACCAATATCCATTTCTTAAAAAAATATCGGATAATTATTTTCTATTGACTCACTCGACGACTTAAGAAATAATTCTTGAGGTAGGTTGGAAGATTAGTAGATAATAATAATACATGGTTATAAAGAAAGGGTAGGTAATTCAGTTAGGTATGCTAGGTATCGTGAAAAAATAACAACAGATTTCAGGGTTGGTCATAATGATGAGTAGGTACCTACTACTTACTATATGAGCCGTTTTCGGCTTAACATATCCAAGAATTTAAATGTCCGATAAATTTTTGAATTAGCGTGCACTACTTTTTTATTACCTAACTAAAAATTAAAACCAATAAATTTAATTCTCATTTTAACATTTTACATTTATAAATAAAAAAGTAGAAAAGAAAGAAGAAGAACGATAAGAGTAGGTAAGGGTAAGGGTAGGTTAGAAGTAGGTATTTTATTCAGAAGTCATCTAACAAGTTTTAACTTACTATTTAACATTTTGGTAGGTTTCCTCAACTATCTACTAACGTTATCTTTGAGTAGATGGGTAGTTACCAAGTTAGTGAAAACTGCTTCACGCCGAAGTGTAATCGGCCATGCATGAAATTCTAAATTGCTCTACGTAAAGTAGGCATGTTATCTGGCCCACGTCGCAGCTACATTTTTAACGACATCGTAAAAATATGCAACAGCATAGCTATGATGCTTCAACTGCGTTTGATAAACTCGGTTATTTTACTATGAATATTATTCACGAAAATAATTTTCAGTTTATCCAAAAACTTATTTTAAAGGACTACTACTGCTCTCTCTAGTTGAGTAGCATTAATACATTATGTATCATTTTGTGATAAAATGATGATGTAGTTCTACTACTCAACGCTAGATGGCACGATCTATGTTTACGACGATGCCGCCATCTATGTTTGTTTATCCACAACTCAATCTATGTAACCTTTGGAAGTAGCTTCTAAAAAAGTCACTAGATGGCGAACCGTCGCTACTAGGAACTTCAAATGTAGAGTGTAGATAAACTTTAGGTTCTAACTTTTGTCCTGGTGCGACTAGAACTTTCTTTATTATAATCTCATCATCATTACTCGTGTCGTTAATTCTATCAGTTAATTACCAATTCCGAATCTGTGGGAACCTCCGCCCCTTCTTTTTAGTCGGCTGATATCAATTACACGCTGTCTGGTGATTTCCCTGGACGGTGATCGGTCATCAATCGCGTTAGCACGCGCCGACGCGCCCCATCGTCACCACGGATAATGAGTTGAACTGATGTTATGTGTTGAACCCATAGTGGAATGTTGAATAATGATCACAAAATCACTGTCGCATCAAAAAAAAAAAATGATTGCTACCATAGGTATAATTTATTACCGTTGCGATAATTGCAATTTTTTTATTCTTTTAAATTTAGAACTCAACAAAAAATTATAGGCTGAGTAGGCGGCCTTTTCAAAGTTACAGCTTAAATCTTTTCCCATGGAAGCTGCAATTTCTCACTTGACCTATTCAAATCTAACGGATTTTGTTCTCAAAAGCACAAGATGTGTGCTCCTTTAATGTTGAAGATGATTCATGTTTAATGCTATATAAGGTTCGTTTACTTCGATCCCATACATAATTACATTCCTACTTCTACACAAGTACGTGTTTAATTAGGACCTACCACAAATCTTCTTTTTTTATGTAGGTAATTGAGTGACGAATTTTTTTTTTTCATTCGTATTTATATTATTTTGATGAGGCGTCGTATAACCTATAGCTGTAGGTCATGTTAATGATATGTACTTATCTGTACGATGCGCTAAGCTTTGTTCCTGATTCATTCAAAATTAATTTCTGTGTGACTTATAACTGTTAAAAATAATAAAATGTCATATCTATATCCGCCAGGTGGTCAAATCCTCAAACAAAATTTGCAGCCTTATCTTATATTATATTCATAGTAGGTATTCTGTGCTAGAAACATCATTTGTTTACTCGGCCGAGTACCTATGCCCATTTACTGTCTCGCCATTGTACTCGGTCGTTGTAATCAACCCATTACTATTGCATTGATTGCAATCTGTGATTGTTGTCGATTTTTTCAATGACAATAGAAAATTATTTTGCCAATGCTGAATAGATAAAAAAATCTTCTATTTGTCACCGTGTTTAATTGTTTATATCTCAGCTGAAAATTATTATTGGTTCATGTTCATAATGAATGCATGAGGACTCGTAGCGCTGAAGGGTCACCAGCTGCGGTCGGGAAGGGAAGGCTGGTGCAGAATAAATAGCAGTTGTTTCTTGAGGGTTGCTCGAACATTCTCAAGGGACCCCGCACCTGCTGTCCGATACATTTTGAATGGATTTCGATTCTTAGCTTTTGAGAACATGAGTCGTTCGATTTTTGTTATTAGGTAAGTACTTAGTCTCTATTTAATTTTTTTCTTCGTGTAGTGTTGGGTTTGTAAATTCTTAGTACGAGTATACAATTTTAAGAGATTATGTTATCTTTATCTAATTATTTAAATATCATAAAGTTTGTATGCATGTTTGTAGAGGAAACAAACATAGGCTCAAACGTTTTGTTTATTCGGAAATACTGGACCGATTTAAAAAAAAAACACCTATGAAAGGCTTTCACTACTCCTGATTCCTGGACACTACTAATGCCTGTAAATAAAACAAAATTGAAGTTTATAAAATAGAATAGGTCTATCAGAAGAATTTAGGCAATCATAGACTTTACAAAAGTATGTATATTTATCAAAATTACGGCATTATCTAGACACCTGCGTTAATTTCTGATAGCTTATCGAATTGACTATGTAGATTAATTTGGTCGCTCGTTCTATAGCCGTCCATTTACGTGCCGTAGGTCGGTGGGATCTTTGGTGTCCACAAATTTAATAATGAAGTGAACCAAAAAGTGCCTCGATCACAATGAGGGCTGCTACTATAGCGTTCTTTTTGTTAAGTTTGTGGTGTGGTGCCCAGGCGAAATGTGTAATGCGAGGTATCTGTGCGGTGGTCGGTGGCTTTGAAAAACCCTGCCCTGTGGATCACGAAGCTTTACCACTAACCGGAGGTTTATCAGAGGAAGAAGCCGACGAAGTCCGAGATATCTTTGCGAACAGATGTCCTTCTCTCGCATACGACGATGAGGGCAACTTAAAGCCTCACAACGAAATACTGACGTGCTGCACGTCTGGACAAATTCGTGATATGTCAGAAAGCTTAGCGATAGCCGAGGGAGTGCTCGGCAGATGTCCAACTTGCTTGAGAAACTTCGCAAGACAGATCTGCGAAATGAACTGTTCTCCTGACCAATCACAGTTCGTAAATATCGCGGAAATAGGCGTAGCTAATGACGTAGATTACGTCAATGAGATAGACTACAGGGTGTATACAGATTTCCTGAATGACGCTCATGCTTCATGTGCCGGTGTGCTCGTGCCTCAGACCGGCCTGCCTGCTATAAACATAATGTGTGGAAGCGCCGCGGTATGCGACGCCGACGCGTGGTTTGGATACACTGGAGATACTTCGCAGAACCCTTTTGCTCCAGTTCAGGTGAACTTTTTGAGATGGAATACTACAGAAGATTCAATGAGTGTTCGCGCACCGCCTTGCAATGAAACCTTGGATGGCGACGTTCCCTGCAGCTGCATCGATTGCGTCGTGACCTGTCCCACCGGCAACGAGCTATCCCTTCCAGATATCTGCACCGTACTAGGAGTTCATTGCGCTGGATTTTCCGTAGCTATAGTTTTCTTTGTCATCACTGTTACAATTTTTATCATTTTGACACTGTGTGATTATAAAAAGATGAGGAATATTGAAACTAAACCGCCACAATCGACTCCTCAAAACATTAATTTCTTTACGAGATTTTTCCAATATTCGTTTGCGAAGTTAGGAGTATTTTCCGCGGCTCATCCAGCTGTTGTTATTATGTTAACATCATGGTTAGTATTTGCTATGTTTTTCGGTGCAATAAATATAAATCTCACATCCGATCCACTTGAATTATGGTCGGCACCTGATTCTCGCAGTCGTCAAGAACTTAATTACTTTAACTCTCGATTCGGCCCATTTTATCGCGCTGCACAAGTTTTTTTAACCATAAACTTGGCGCCGATCGTTATGAATAATATTACTTATGGACCAGCGTTTAGAGTAGAAGCCTTAGAAGAGCTCGTCAAGCTTGAAGATGCTATAATGAATATTGGGAGAGCTGATGGTGGTGTGACTTTAGAACAGGTATGTTACTCTCCTAATAGGCCCGCCAACTCTCTGCCAGACCTAGATTTCTGCGTCCTAATGTCTGCGTCCGTCTATCTCAATAACCAGAGAAACGATATAAATAATGTCACTTATATAACTAACATTCAAAACTGTTTGAATAATTTTTACGATTTTGCTTGTTTGGCAACGTGGGGTGGCGGCTCGGAACCTGAACTATCATTTGGTGGATTCGAAGATGATATCACTACTGCGCATACTCTGCTAATTAATTTCCCTATTGCAAATCAACTTTTTGAAGAAGATCTTAAACCAGTGTTAGAATGGGAGTTAAAGTTTTTAGAATTAATGCATGATTATGAAGAAAACTGGAAATCTGATTTCGTTACTGTTGCTTTTGGGGCCGAAAGATCTATCGAGGATGAGATAGATCGTATTGCATTAGCAGAAGCGGTCCCTATTGCTATAAGTTACGCAATTATGTTCTGTTACGTCGTGGTAGCCCTAGGAAATATCAGAAGTTGTAAAACATGGTTTGTAGACAGCAAGATCATGATCGCAGTCGGTAGTTTCATCATTGTTGTTATTGCAATCTTTTGCGCGATGGGAGTTGTGGGTTACATGGGAATGACTATCACTTTGATTGCCCTTAATGTTTTACCATTTTTCATTCTTTCCATTGGTATTGACAACGTTTTCTTGATGGTGAATACTCTTCAAGATATACAAAGTAACCTCAAACAATTTGATGACTACAATGAAAACTTTAGTTATACTAAGAAAAGAAACTTTGTTTTCGAAAAAATGTTAGGACGAATTGGTCCTTCCATGTTCGTTTCATCGGTCACACAAATTACTTGCTTTGCCATTGGAAGCTTGTCAAATTTCCCTGCTGTTGTAACTTTTGCTGTGTTCGCTAGCATTTCTCTCGGGTTCCTCTTTGTTTTCCAAGTGACTACAATTGTGTCTTTACTTTCCATTGACTACAAGCGCGCGTCCCAAAACCGTTTTGATGTCCTTTGCTGCATTCGTAAGAAGTTGCTGAACGATGACGATCCCTTGAATGCCGATGTAGCCTACAAGAGTGTCACTCAAAGACTGATGGAACCGTATTCGAAGTTTATTCTTGATTGGAGAGTTAAAATTGTCGTCGCTATTTTATTCATGGGAATGGCTTCCGCCAGTGTTATAATGATTCCGCAGATCGAAATAGGATTAGACCAAGAGATGGCAGTGCCCCATGACTCCTACGTGTACAAATACCTGCAAGCCGTTAATGAATTGATGAACTTGGGACCGCCGGTTTATTTTGTCCTCAAAAGTGGTTTAAATTTTACAAATATAGAACACCAAAACGCTGTTTGTGGAAGTCAAGTTTGTCATGAAGACTCTCTAGCGACGCAAATATTTTTGGCATCCCGACAAACCGATATCACATACATTGCTAGAAGTTCTAACTCGTGGATAGATGACTTTTTTGAATGGAGTGATCTTTACGGAAGTTGTTGCAAATACAATACAACTGATAACGGATTTTGTCAAAGTATGGACGAATCATTTGAGTGCAGTTACTGCTCTATAGATAGAAAAGATGAGTGGTATAATGGTCTCAGACCGAGTGTTTCAGCCTTCGAAGGATACATACCTTTCTTCCTGCAAGACGCACCTTCAGAAATATGCAACAAAGGTGGTTTGGCTAGTTACGCAGCATCGGTTAACTATGTCTTAGACTCTGAAGGACGCGCCACAGTTCACGACACAAACTTCATGGCTTACCATTCATCTTTAGTGACATCGTATGACTACATTAACGCTGTGAAATACGCGTATGAAATTAGTGAAAATATAACATTGGCTATCCGAAATCACACCGGTACCAACGTGGAGGTGTTCCCATACTCCGTCTTTTTTGTGTTTTTCGAGCAGTATCTCACCATGTGGGCAGATACTTTTTCCTCACTCGGTTTCTGTTTGATTGGTGTTTTCGTCCTAAATCTCGTTGCATCTGGGTTCAGTATCATTACGACGTTCACGGTCATATTCACAACTATTCTTGTTGTCGTCAATATGATGGGCGTCATGTACATTTGGAACATTCCTCTTAACGCTGTCTCAAACATCAATTTAATCGTTTCTATTGGTATAGCTGTGGAGTTCTGCAGTCACATTGCTTACGCTTTCAATGTCAGTCAGCGTCCTCCTAGGGAACGCGTCGCAGATGCGATTCAGAGCGTTGGAGCAACAATCATTACGGGAATTACGTTTACTAATATTCCTATCGTTGTATTGGCCTTCGCGCAAACGGAGATTATTGAAGTATTCTTCTTCAGAATGTTCATCAGTATAGTCATCTTAGGATTCATGCATGGAATGATATTCTTCCCAGTGCTTCTGAGTTTCGCAAGTAATATACGATATTAATTATCTTCTAGCATGACAATCTCTGGATAAGCACTTGTTCAGGTAGCAACTATTGAATACTTCGTAAGGACCGGGCATAAGCACATTTTAAATGGTATCGACTTCACGGTGTCATGGCCAACCTGAACAACGTTGTTAACTCAATCAGGGATAGCCCGCAGTAGTGCAAAGGCATTACGAATCACGGACGCTCCCGGGATCACTTATATCCACACGCAACGCTCTCACGTATAGGTACGCCACAATTCAACGCAGTTAGTAATTTCATTCGATATCGCCAATATCTACAAGAATCAAACAACAAAAACACGTAGGACGCAATGTTCGGATTACCATCTCTAGGTATTCACTGCCATGGTAGCAACTAACTAATGTACGAACAGCTATAATAAATCGCTCATGTAGATAGATAATAAATAAATAATTACTTATGTATTTTTATTTTTATGTGATAATACAATTTGTACCTTATTTCTAAGACTAGAATTAAGTTGTAAATATTTAAATATAAGAGATCTAAATTACTACATAACGTTTTATTTAGCTAAAGCAAATAATAGTGAGATTGAGTGATTAGCTAGCAACATTTTTTGCATAGTGTTACAATATATTTTATACGCGTGTGTCCAATAAATGTTAATTTCTTTTCTTTACACGAAGCATTTTAAATTTGTATTTTTAGTATTTTATTTTTTTTATAAAACAAATAGTAGGCCCAAGTTTGAAGGCTTTTTAAGACAGATTTAAATTTTCTAAAACTATTGGCATCCTTGTCTAATGGCTTGCAATGATAAAGACAGATATATTTTAGTTAGTTTAGATCTATCTTAAAATGCCTTCAAACTTGGGCCTAGTACCTATTACCATAAATGCATCCCATAAATTGTCTAGAGGAAGCAATAAGGATAATAATGAGTAATTTTGCCTCATATTTAAATTACCTCTAAAATTGCTGTTATCACTTGTTCTAGGTATTAAAAAGAAACCGATAAGCTTCATTGTATTACGTAGCACGTTCACTGAATCATTTGCTACGATTAGCCATAATTCCTTTAATATAAAATCAAGGTAAATATAAATACTCACGCATCTAAAACATGATTCAGATAAGCTATATAACAGATAGCTAGGCGCAGGATTTCTATTTTGGACAGCTTTTTGTCTGGAGGCAACGTGGGTAGGAGTCTCCTTAGAGCAGCAAAGGCTGCATTGAAAGCTTCCACTCGGATGCGTTCCCTTGTGGCGTGGGCAGTTCTGTATTTCAGGGTGGCTCTACGTCGGCGCCTTCGTTCTTCTCTGGAAAGACCAGCGCAAGGAGATCCAGCCCCGCTTGAGAGGTAGGCTTCTTCTGAGAGAGCGCAGGGCTCTAAGTTTCTGTCTCTGTAACAATAAGTACTATTTTATGGTTAAAAAGTCAGGAACTTTCTACCAAAGTATGGAGTAGAGTGCGTAGATGTGTCTAATGTGATGAGTCCAAGATAAACCGAAAATCGAAGTAAATAAGTCTATGGGTCACGTGTTACGTAAAATGTACCTATACAGAAAAACTTACAGCGCGGCGGCGTTTCCCTTCCGTGTCTTTAGGTACTCCAAAAAATAGGCAATACTTTTTTTACCTAGTTACATTAAAGTAAATATAACATGCCAATTCTTGAACTTTAAAGATTTAGCTTGACAACTCGCTTTGAGCAAACTGTTGTAGAAACTAAGGTACTGGTATAGTCCTATTGCGTGAGACATGCATTTCTGTAGCGAAAAATAAATTTCTTATTTAGATCTGGGAACCTTTAGCTATCGATTGCGATGGTAATGAAACCACTATCAGCGGCAGTTAAGTTATGGTATGAATCGTATCTTCGGAAAACATCACATGAAAAAGATAAATATGGTTAGGTATGATTAACTGTTTGTAGTGTTTTTTAACCGACTTCTTTTTTTTTTTTTTTATTTAACTTCTACTGTGAAACCGTTCCTTAGGCGATACAATTGACAAGTGTAGGCTGTTACTTTGGGCATAGTATTTTGCTGGGAGGAGAATAGAAACGAGTTGTCTACCGACTAAGTGGTCTGTTATAAAATTGTTGTGGCAAGTGGTGTTGTTGCTTTTGTGTTATGTTGTTGTTGTAGTTGCAAGGTGATACCAAGAGGGCTCTGTGTTAATCTTAGTGAGTCACAAGTAGGGTTACCAGATGAAAAAATCAAAAGACCGGAGAAAAGGCCTGATTTCCATGGAAAAGTCCTGAGATTTTATACAGTTTGAGAATTTTCTCTCAAAAACGTATTATTATCGTTTTATACACTGCGGATCTAGCTCACGCGTTGCAACTTGCACATCGCACTCAAAGCGGCGGGGCGGGGGGTGGCAGCGGCACCGCCCGTCGCCCCGCACAGATTATTTTTAGTTGGTTTAACTTTTAATTGAAGAGATCTTTAAAATCTAACCTGTGTTTTATGGAAAATCCTGAGATTTGCAAGATCCGGCCGCAATCCTGAGAAAAGTCAAAAAATCCTGATATCTCAGGACAAATCCTGAGATATGGTAACCCTAGTCACAAGTGAGTTACACTTTGACTAATATATGTAAAGTAGAGCTGTAATCATAATTTCGTCGCCCTTTACCTTGTAGAGTATTGCGTAAATTAGATAACAAAAAATATCAGACTGAACCTTTATTACATTGATAACTTTATTTGAGTCACGATGACAAAACGGTTAATGAGTCACCAAATTAAGTATGTGGATACATTTGAGGAAAATATACACATATATTCCCAAAAACAGGCGTAATAAAAACACTATTGTAGTTAAAGGTAGTCAGTATTTTATCGATTACATTCCTAAGTATTTGTAATTAATATTAATATCAGCTTTCTTTTATCTGATAAGATCTGGAACACCTGCTGATTTGGATGTCGCTCAGAATCGTCTGCGCTATCTTTACAATATACATACATATTACACATACATATTTATTTATATCCGGCTTTATTTTGTTGTGATCTTTGTTCGGAAAATTTTCGTGCAGATTAAGGGTCGATTAAAGCGCTAGGACAGATTTTCATCAAATACTGCTACTGCTACAAACCAGTACCAAAGTAAAAAATCACTGACTAAAATCATGTCAAAATTTCTTATCGTCTTAAATGTATGTATATGTATACCTATATTGTTTTATGTTTTCTTCTGTGTAACTTGATAGGTAATTCAAAAAGTAATGGTTGATTACACGTAACAATTACAATGGCGAGACAGTGCACTCGGCCGAGTACTAGGTTTGTACAAACAGTTTGACGAGACGAGAGAGTCACTAGAACCATGATGTGTTTGCTCGGCCGATAATACCCATTTACTGTGTGGACACTGTACTTGTTACGTGTAATCAGCCTATTAGTTACAAAATACGACGAGCGGAATTAAGAAATTTGTCGACAAATTGTGTATGAAATAGGCCAAGCTTTTCCTATCCTAGATATAGATACCTTTTCCTAGGAGCCAGGTTCTCTCAGCCAGTGATGGGCATAGCCAGCAGCGCCTAATTCTAAAAAGAAGTTTCCAAAATACGACGACTGATCTAAGGAATTTGTCGACAAATAGCGTATGAAATAGGCCAAGCTTTTCCTACTATCCTAGATATAGATACCTTTTCCTAGGAGCCAGGTTCTCTCAGCCAGTGATGGGCATAGCCAGCAGCGCCTAATTCTAAAAGGAAGTTTCCAAAATACGACGAGTGATTTAAGGAATTTGTCGACAAATAGCGTATGAAATAGGCCAACCCTGAGAAAGATGGCCATCTACGAGTAAGTTCCGATGAATTCACTTAAAGTACGGAGCACACTGATATCACCAAAAAGTACGATGATTAGCTATGCTAGTTCTGACATGTATAATTTTATAATATAGGTACCTATATATTATTATTATTATGATAGTTGTCACCGTAAAAACTGGTGCTAATCATCGTACTTTTTGGTGATATCAGTATGCTCCGTACTTTAGGAGAATTCATTCTTTTACGGAATTTAGATGCGCATTTTTCTCAGTGAAGGTTTTGCTGCTAGATACCTTTTCCTAGGAGCTAGGTTCTCTCGGCCAGTGATGGGCAGCAACGCCTCTCTGTGCTCAGCCAGCATGCAGGGGAGCGAGCTGTCGTCCATGCCGGCCGTCGACTCCAGCCAGCTCTTCATTGCGCTGAAAACATACCTGATTTAGGCTCACTTGCCTCATACTAGATTTTTTTACAACAAACTAGACGTGCGTTCGACCACAACCTCGCCTGATGTAAGTGACGATGTGGTCGAAGATGTAGCACGCTTGCCTAGGGAATACCTATACACTCAAGTTAAATGTGTAATTGCTTTACTTAGTTAATAATTGACACGGAGTTAACTGCGCTAACCTAGTATGATGCGAGTACATCTTAGTTGGTGTCAATTAGGTACAATTCTATATTGTGGCTTAGACTCAAGTAGCTGCGCCCTGAAGTTTTATCCGCGCGGTGATGGAAAACGGTTATGATGATGACGAATGATGATGTCCCTTTCTGTACCTCTAACAACAAGAATGCAATATTTCATAATGATCGGTTGAGTGTTAAGTCGTGCAATCGTAAATAAAAAAAAAAACAACTCACTTTCGCATCTAAAATTTAAAATCCAGAGTTTTTTTTATAAATGTTAAAATAGTTTTTATCTACGTTGTCAGAAGACAGATGTCAAATGAGAAGTTCTGGTTATCGTGCTATTGTAACCGTGTACTTATAAGATGCCTCATCTTCCTCACTTTACCCCTATCTTAGCCTCAGAACACGTATGTTTTGATTCCCGACGAAATCAAATTTAGTAGCCACAAGGCGAACACTTGATAAATAATACAGCACCCGTTCACACCTCGCACTAAGCGGGCTCTTTAGGGGATAATAAATCCGTATTTATTCTTTTTATATCGCACCCTCCAACCCTTCTGTAATCGAATTGTGTTCGGTTAGCGTATCGAATCGATTCGATATTCTGTCTCTTTATGGTTCATAGTACGTGTTAATTAACTCTTGTTGGATATTGATTGAAGGTTTTTGTTAATGACAGAAACAAGCTGTAAATGCCATGACAGGCTGTAAAAATAAAATGAAATATGTATTTATAGCATTGCTACAAGTCAGAGAAAAAATAATACATTCAAAATAATTATGAGCTCTTAGCACGAGCCTAAATGAGAAGCACGTTGGCATTTCTTTTGCTATTTGTCTAGCTGATAGAGCGAGCCAAAACCAAGGGTGATCCAATTTAGGCTTGTGCTATGCGGACCGAATCAGCCGATGATGAATGGAATGAATATAGACTTATCGAACACAGTGTCAATATGGTACAATATGGACCCAACTGGACAGTTGGGTCCATATTGTACCTAGTCAGTGGTTAGAGCAACCAACCTATACCTATTAGATAAATACATACATCCAGCAACAAGGTTGTCTTTAATGGTCCACAGAAGCTGCTTAAATTGTGTCACAGACGTGTAAGGACTGTATTTCACAAAAGGTACATATTTGTACCTCACAAAACTTAACTAAACGAACTACATTTCACGAAAGGTACATACAAATCATGTACATTTTTTTTAATTCAAAAATAGGTTGCGTTTGACCGCCATCTTGCCTGATGGAAGCAAAAGTAAAGTTGTAAAGTTTAGTCAAATTCAATATGAAACAAAAATAATATCATAAATACCCAAAAACGGATCCTTCTTCCACTGTGTTGCTGTCATCTGTGCTTAGTTCATTCATCGTAAAGGAGCTCACTGAGCTGGTGGCTCACTGAGCATGGTGGCCCATATTGCCGAGTTATAGGGGCGGCTTCTCAGCAAGAGTCTTGTTTTCGCATCGAGATAAAACGTCTTCTATTTCTCTATAACCAATTCAGTGAATAAGCTAATGGCTAATGATTGTCATTTTTGTAATATTTTTAAGTAAGAATTTGTATTTTAAATTGCGTTAGAGTAATCATTTTTCTTTGAACAAAATCATTAAAACACAATATCCTATTCATTCATATTCTAGGAACTTCGAAAAAAGTTAGGACATATTAATGAAAGAAATGAGAACACATCTCTATAATTTTTTTTTTCGTAGTAACTCACGCACTATAATAACTATGATCTAGTATTTTAGTGTCTTGTACCTAGTTAGAATTTATCTAACTGGTCAATGACACAATAAATATCATTTTAAAATGGTAAATTGGGAAATACCTGCTAAAATGTTACTAAAGTAATCATAGCGCTACTATTTTCGTAGCATCCGCTACGAAACTCGTAGCGAAATCAATAAGTGTGTGAGACACACTTATTGATTACTTTTATTTTAAATTTTTAAGTTATTCAAAGATTATTTTAAAACAATTAGTTCTTATTCCAACTGCAGTTTTAAAAAAGAAATACTAATGAATAAATTCAATTAACCCACGATAACTTGAGAGAAAAACAAGATTTGAGACAAAATATTGAAAACAATCAAGACTATCATGTAACTCTATAAATAAGCATATTAATCACTGAGTCTTGTAATACATCCAAAAAATTTGGCTTAGCCTATAAATAAAAAAAATATATTTGTAGTTTAAAAAACTAAAAAACACGCATTGTCATCGGTCTTTGACAGGTGTGCAAAGTTTGAATTAAATCTGATAATCAAAGTAGGGCAAAATCGAGCTCAAAGAAGTCGGTTACATACATACATACATACAGGTGAAACTAATAAAAGCGTGTTAAAAACTTTGCACCGTACCTTGCTTTCCTTTGAAATCCAATTTTCTTTTAGTAGGTAAACAAACCAGATTTTCACTTCACATCTGCAATATTTCTCTGCACACTTTCTCCGATTTCACTTCACACCCGAAACTCGTACAAATTCACACTAGCTCGGAGGTCCAGCATCCCTCTCTTTATATCAACTCGGAAAGGGGATGGACCATCCCTCTTGCGAGGGCGGCGCCAGATGAGTACCGATTTGAACTAAGTCTGTTTGGTTGGCATACTAGCTGTTGCTCACAGCTTCACTTGCGGCGACTTCGCGAAAAGGCTATTCTATTGGATGTCCTGATTTTTTATGTTATCTATACTAAACAGTTAGGCAATATTTTACTGCGAATCACACAAACATTATTATAAATGCGATAGTTTGTATGTGGAGCCAGAAGTTGTACTCGTATGTCGTAGCTTCTTCACGCTGAACCAGCTTAACAAATTTGAATGAGATTTGGAATAGAGATAGATTATACCTTAGACTACTTTTACTTACTTTAGGTACTTTCTTCCGGAAAAAATTGCGGTTTCTGTTCGGGCACATTGCTAGCCATTGCTAGCAACACCGGATGTATCCAACTTCCATCCGGTAAACTTGGCAACATTGCCACAAAACGTCATTCTCTTCAAACAATAGCCATCAAACAAGTGATACATTTAATGTTTTCTATGTACTTTGTGAACTAATCCAACTTAAAAGTGTGCGCAGGAGTAACTTAATCCATTCTCCGTCCGTGTACGGAACAGTTTCTGTAAAATAACGTGTGAAACTGCCAATCTTAATGAAATTAAAATATTTGCCAAAATCAATACCTACTCAAAAGAAAAACCTGACTAACCTATAGATTTACAGTTAAACAAGCAATGTTATCACTACTAACAAACTCTTTCAGACCAATCAAATCAGATAATCAAAGAACTTTTGTAAGCGAGAGATTTTTGCTTAATGAAAAAAACGCTTAAGCTAACTTTTAAATAAGCATTTGATATCGATCGACGTCACACCTTCACTCTTCAGTTTTTCAGAATGAGGTCGCAGCATCCCGTCCCGCCCACAGCATCAGCTCCAATCCCGGCCGGCTCCGCCTATCGACCCGGGACCGGGACGCAGGTGTTCCCGGGCTATAACGAGGCTACGGGATAGCTTTGGAGATAACACCATCTGTGTTCTGCCTTTAACTGTTTTTACCTTTCGCCGATTTTATTTTCATGATTTCGAGTTACATAATATGGTCTCAGGGGCGA
Organism: Alcis repandata; assembly: GCA_949125135.1. Lineage (NCBI taxonomy): Eukaryota > Metazoa > Arthropoda > Insecta > Lepidoptera > Geometridae > Alcis > Alcis repandata. The sequence continues at coordinate 5,080,109 of OX421235.1, read as the reverse complement.
TTTCATGAGTTCATGAAAGTTGTCCTATAAAGGGTTATGAGGAGGGATCCTAAGCCGAAATGGGCTTATAGAACTCATTATTATGACAAATTTTACTGTGGGACCAACCATACATTTTGTCGAGAGACATTTTTCTATGGAACAGTTGTTTTTCGGCTTAGCATACCCTTTTCTTGTAACCCTGTAGTAAACCAGTCTCTAACTTTTGCAATTGCGTTGCTTTGAATTAATAAATTATACGGTCCTGCCCTGTGTATGTGTCAGTCAGACTCGTCCATAGATAAAAATTGCATAACGACACATATTAGACAGGTAGGTACCTTATCTTCTATAGAGGACTAGCCATATCTATCAAATAAATACCTACGATAGACAAACACATTTAAAAACTATCAGTAATTTAAATATTCTACTTTCAACTTCAACTCTTGATTGTGGCTCTTGTGAAGACTTTTCACGACTCCGCCAATGTCACGTTAAATAGACCATCAAAAGCAGAGAATTTGTACAGTTTAAAAAGTGACCGGTAAATATGAATTGCAGAGTTTTTCTTTATTTGTTAACTCCAAATAATCTACTTTGTTTCACTTAGATCGCTCTTAGCGATAAGGCCGCCAGTTGTCGCACTAGTTTTAGGTGCTATAATCCTTTTGTTTGTAATTTATGGTGTGAACAATAAAGAGTTTATCTATCTATCTATCTACCTAATATTATATCTTCCAGGTGTTTATGACAAATTATTCTATATCTTTCCAACTTTATAGATTTACTAAGCACTTACATTGTAATCGTTTCTGAAAAAGTTTCTGTCAGTTATTAAACGATATAAATACGTAATCTTATCCAAGGTTAATGCACGTGCAAAGGAATTACGAAATGGAAACAAATTTAAGGTAAGAGGTTCCATAAGAATTATCTTTCACAATTTTGTAAGTACGTATTATCAAGCATTTAATATATTAGATAACGGATTTTGTTCACGGGCGCAGATTTAGATAAAAATGCATGTTCAAAAAACGTTTATTCATTTAAGAATTATAATGTTTTTATTTTGATTAGATATTGGAAGAGTTTGTTGATCTTAGCGATAAGGCTGCTACACTAGTTTTGGGGCATATTTTTTCTCTTTCCTTTTTATTCCTTTTTGTTTGTATTTTTGGTGTAAACAATATTTATCTATCTGATTTTCTTCGGTTCAGGAGTTGGTACCTACTGCGAAAGAGCTACGACGAAACGACGACGCGGCGACGTCAAAAACTTTCCTCTGAAAAACTGTTATCGTATAAGTTAATAATGATTATGTTAATTACAAGTTGATAATGTCAGATAAATATCTGAAAAAAGTGCAGTTGCACCAGGAGATAGATTATTGCGCTGTAGATATTTAAAATGCACTGATACTTACCTACGCATAAAAATGATAATTTCAACTCAACTCAATCTTTGATTACCCCACTGCTGGAATACCAGCTCTACTTCCCAAAGGTGACTAAGCGGTATTACACTACGCTGTCCAAGTGCGTGTGGCTGATTAGCATAATAATTAACGTGCTTCTCCAGGCATAGGTATACTAAAAACTCTTCAGGACCGCAATTTGTAACGCTGTAGTTTCTTCGATCTGAGTGTACCTCATTATCATTATCACCAGCCTTAAATAATCCGCTACTAGAAATAGGCTTTTCTTTGATTTTGCCATCATTTGATTCTGATATTTTTTTCTATCAATACGCATTTACAATATGATACCTTTTCGAAAGTGCTTTTAGTCTTAGCTTATTAAGCAGGTATCTTCCAAATCTCTATGTTCTCTTATTATTCACTATCGTCCATATTACAGTTACAGTCTGAACTCTGAGAATTGATTTACATTGGGACCGAGATAATTTATGCAAAGAAATGTGTACCGCTTGGAGACGTCTTCGTTTAATATAAGCTCTGTATTAATCTATAGTACTAATAATGTTTTATTGCGTGCAGTGATGGTTATGATGGCTCAAGGCAGACATTATCATGCGGATAAAAACAAGACAATCTGTAATCTTTCTGCCATTTCAATTCCCGACTTTCCTCCTTTTGTTTTTAATCGATTTACTGAATGCGATGTTAAGAAGAGTGTAATGTCGATCTCCTCCAATGCAGTTGGCGGTGACAGTATTAGTCGGAACATGCTTATGCCCATCCTTGACGTCATCCTTCCTATTCTTTGCACAATTTTCAATAACTCCATCTCAACTGGAGTATATCCTGCAATCTGGAAAGATGCGCAGATCCTACCATTACCTAAGAAACCTAATCCTAAATCCTTTTCCGAATACCGACCTATTTCTATACTTCCTTTCTTGTCCAAGGTCCTTGAGCGTCTCGTTCATAGACAACTAAATTTTTTTCTTAACAGGCAAGACCTCCTTAATCCTCTCCAATCTGGTTTTCGTCCTGGGCATAGTACTGTGTCAGCTCTAGTAAAGATCACTGACGATATACGCTTGGGTATGGATGACGGCAAGCTTACTGTTCTAACCCTGTTAGATTTCAGTAATGCGTTCAATGCCGTAAACCTCGACATCTTGTTGGCATTAATGCGTTCTATTAACATATCTTCATCGGTAATCGATTGGTTTCACAGTTACCTTTGTGGACGCCGGCAGCGTGTTTGCCTTGAAGATTCTTTTTCTTCTTGGTGTTTTACACTGGCTGGTGTGCCACAAGGCGGCGTTTTGTCTCCTCTTCTTTTTGCAATATTCATTAATTCCATATCTCGTTACCTTACTTCTTCCTACCACCTTTATGCCGACGATCTTCAAATTTATACGCAAGCCCGGCTCGATGACCTAGACACAGCCATAGCTACCACAAATGCCGATCTGTGCAAAATCATCAATTGGAGCAATTCTTATGGTTTAAAAGTCAACCCTACGAAGTCACAAGTTATTATTATAGGTAGTTCCTATATGATCTCGAGAGTTGACTGGGCTACACTACCGAATGTAGTGTTTGATGGAGCTACTTTACCATTTTGCGAATCGGTGAAAAACCTTGGCGTAATATTTGATCGTACGCTAAGCTGGGACTGCCATCTTAAGTCCATTAGCTGCAAATTATTTGCGTCTGGTGGTTCACTAAGACGGCTTCGAAATTTTTTACCCACTGCCACCAAAGTCACGCTCGCACAGTCTCTTCTTCTTCCCATTTTAGATTACGCTGACGCCTGTTACCTTGATCTCTCTGAGGAACAGCTAGATAAACTTGAGCGCCTTCAAAATTATTGTATTAGGTTTATATTTGGTCTACGCAAATATGACCACGTTTCTCATTTTCGCGCAAAACTCAAGTGGCTTCCCATTCGCCTTCGGCGGAATGCTCACATCCTCTCCCTTCTCTACAATATTTTGTTTAATCCAGCTACCCCACGCTATTTAAAAGATCTCTTCGCTTTCTGGCATGCCTCTCATTCCCATACCCTTCGATCTCAAGATACCCTCTCCCTTAAAACACCCTCTGCTCGCTGTTCAACTTTTTACGGCAAATCCTTTGCTTTCCAGGCGGTTCAGCTGTGGAACGATTTGCCAGTGTTAATAAGAACTGCTACATCGCTTGCATCTTTTAAAGACCAGTTAAAAAAACATCACTTGTCGTATTTGCCATCTCTGTAGTGATTATTTATTTATAATTTACCTAGTAATTGTTATTTTGTTTTTAATTATTATGTATTTTTTTTTTTTCTGCCCTATTAGTAATATATATATATGTATATATATATACTTATATATATATTAGTTTATTTTCGCTAATGTAGGTAGTTTTAGTATTAGAATGTATTTTATTTGAATGTATTTTAAGTATTTTTTACTTTTTTTTTTTTATGTAGGTTTATGACAGTTTTTTTTTTTTTTTTTTTTTCTTCTCAATATTGCACACCCCGTTTTTCTGTTTTTTGTCTATCCTCTCCATCCTAAGGTTGCCTGGAAGAGATCGCTCTTAGCGATAAGGCCGCCAGTTGTCGCACTAGTTTTATGTGTTATAATTCTTTTGTTTGTAATTTATGGTGTGAACAATAAAGAGTTTATCTATCTATCTATCTATCTATCTATCAGTAGGAGGTGTGTTTGTCCTGATGAATGTCATTTGTTGAAAATTACTTGGCAAAGATATTTCTTACTAGCTGACCCCCGGCGGTTTCACCCGCTTTTTTTTTACTTTTTAACCTTCCCTGTATTAGAGCAAAAAAAAACAACAAAACAGACCAAAAAGATCGGACCAATTTCTGAACACACCTATAAATATTTGACAACCAAGTGACACTATTTTTATTTCTAAAAAGATAAAAGAGATCGGACATCCCTAGTTTACCGTACCGATAGGACGAACTTTCAAATGTTTCACAGGTAGGAACAGTTTGTATTGGTTAATTAAATTGTCGATTTTAGTATTTTTTTTAACTTATTATTCATGTTTCTTACTATTATTCACCGTTTAAACCTTCCCTGAACTTTTACAAATATATCAAGACCAAAATTAGCGAAATCGGTCCAGCCGTTCTCGAGTTTTAGCGAGACTAACGAACAGCGATTCATTTTTATATATAAGATTCTCGTTTCCATGAACTATGCTCCTGACAGCCCTTTAGTAATTAGTGCTTATTAGGCCTTGATAGCTGGTTAGATGAGAAAAAAATAACAAAAAAGAAACGAACAAAACAACAAAAAAACATTGTCAAGGTGGCAGGAAGGCTGTGGATGAGACTAGCACTGGAAAGGATGGCGCGCTGGAGGGTAGACCACAGGAGGGGTTGTACACAGCAGTGGGTGGAAAACGGTTGATTATGATGATGATGAGGCCTTGACAGCTTGTCCGCATGCGCGTAAGCAAGATAGACAATTTAAAAGATGACTGTCTATGCAATTGTCTTACGTTCAAGCAGTGTATGACCAGTTAAAATCCATGAAATAAACTTGAATATTGTACCTCCTGTTTGCATGCTAAGAAATCAGGAAGACTTTCCCCATAAGCGGGACAAGATAAGCTCATGATGTTGACTCATGAACTGACTGAAGAATTTGCTTCTTTCAAAGGCTATGTCATCTCATACTCGTATTACTCTTATTTCCTACAAAACCGTGGAAATAGCTCTGTCTAGGAAAGCGGTGGAAGCCATATTTTTCTGTAAAAGTTTTCAGGAAGTAAAGTCAGCGCACGCGACTTGTAGGCGAAGCATTATAATAAACAGTTGTACGTTAGTACATTACAGGACAGCAGTTACGAAGGTCACGGCAAACCTAATCTTCTTTATGCGACGTCGTAACGGATCACGCGATGCAAATGAAGCTATATTTTTTCATGATTATTAGCCATAGTAATCTGTGTTTTACTCGAAAGCATCAATCAGAGTTGGGACATAATGATACGGTGATTACCTGGTGATTACTGTGTGATCATAGAGCTACCTGTAATTTACATTTGCGTAGATTCACAAAGACACAATTTAAGGTCACGGCTAATATTTTACACAACATTTTATGATAAAAACTTGGAAAGTATAAAGTACATTTATTGTTTTGTTATTCTACTATTTCTCACCTCTTTCCCAAAATCATGGACATGTCGTAAGCTAAAAGTAAAAAAATAATCGCAAAAAAATTAAAACTCATTTTTAATTTTTTTCTGTTTACGGAATGTCATTTAGTATAAGTCGGTACAAATAAATTAACTGCTTAATTGTAGTTCGTTACAAAGTTGTATTCTAGAAAGTTATATTTACATAATTTAACTACCTGTACTCCGCGGTTTCACCTGCTATTATTCAGGAACCAATATCTTTTTAGGGAAAAATGATTCCTCAAAAGTCAATAGGTATCTGTACCGATTGCAAATTTATTAGCATTCCGATAGTACTTATGTGTAATCTCTATGCTTTTTCCTACTCATGAGTCATGGCACAAGATCACCTGTTTCGAAAAAAAGACATAAATATTTTAAAAATTATATCTACAAAAATGTTGACGAAAGACTTGTTAATCTATATAAAAATATAACATTTTTATATATATAAATATATATATGGGAGTTATAATAATAATTATTATAATATATAGTGGGAGTGGGCGGGCCACACAAGCCGAATGCACCCGGAGAGATGGGCAAAGGTCTCCACAGAGTGGGTGCCCTCGGACAGTCGACCCCCAGGCCGCCCTCCGACGCGATGGCGCGACGAACTGGGGAAGTTTGAAAAGGACTGGACGGTGCTGGCCCAAGACCGGCAGTTATGGAAGAACTTGGGGGAGACCTTTGCCCAGCAGTGGGACATTACAGGTTAACTAAAAAAAAAAAAAAAAAAAAAATATATATATAAAAATGTTATGATGGTTTGTGTACGCTTCAAAAACTCAAAAAGTTATGCACCGATCGAGCTAAAATTTTAGCATGATATACGAGTATAATCCGCATCAAGGATTGTTTTTATCTATTTTTTTATCCACAGCGAAGCGTGGCAGGGAACAGCTAGTATATTATAATAAATTAAATGTTAACTAACTTTGTTGGTGACACAATCATAGAGGCGCTATCCTTCTCTATCAACTATTTATTTTATTCCATCGAATTATTATAAGCTGCGTAGCTCGTAGTCGATCTACGGGATAAGCTACAGAAAGGCTACAGACTAATTATAAACAAAAGTTTCCATACATATACACACATTAAATACATAGGTACCTAGTATATTTGCTATAGTTAAAAAACTAAAATTAAATCGAACAATAAATTAGTTGAACATTCCGAACGCGTTGTTCGTAGATGCTTTAATACGACCTACGAAATGGCTACGAGTTCCTCCAAAACAAAAGTATTATTATATTATATTTAGTTATTATTTAGTAACTACTCCCATTTATTACGAGTAGATAGTTGCAAGCTATTTGTAAACCTTATTCCATCCGTAATATTATGCAGGAATGGAAGAATATATGCGTTCCAAATCCCCTTCATTAGCATCTACATTCCACAGGCAAGCTACATAATTAATACTCAAGGAGCACGCAAAATGAAGCAGTCTTTAACTTTATTACAAGCAAGGCGTTGAACTTTACAGGAAGGAGACGGGATGCCAAGGAATAGGTACATGTTACTGCGCTTTCAAGGCTTTCTCCTGTTTTCCTTCAGGACGTGGCTCGGTTGCCTCGGTTACCACGCAGTTGGGCCAATACTACACTTCCTACTTCCCCATTTTACACGACCAACCTCGCCGCGGAACTCTTTTGATACGAAAATTTTGACATAATGTAACTTTTTGAAAAGCTTTTGACATGTTTTTGTTGTTTCTGACCAATTTTTGACAGTGCTCAACAATCCTGTGATATTTTCGATTTGATTTACAATAAAAAACGGTGTGATTTGGCGGTGTTTTTGGTGCGGCGGTAGAAAAAATGGCTTTCAATTTTGATAGTGCTCAGGTACGTTTGAGTAGTTATTTCGATGAATCCAATCAACTACAAAACCTTGACTTAATTTTGTGAGTTACTTAACTGTGGATTTTCTATTGCATATTTATCAAAATAATGTAGGATGGGTAATATAAGGTGTACTTACTTTGGTAAACTTCTCAAGGTCTAAAAAAATCTGTTTAATCCACGAAGAAGTGCAATAGAATTTCTCCTATATGCTTACAGTGCAAGCCTCTTATGTTGTGCATCCCTAGCTCATGCACTATCGAAAAAATAGTTGTCGATGGAAAACATGCGGAGCGTAAGCGTAAACTATCTCTATAAGAATATAGAGTCTATATTCTTTAGGAAGTGACTATTTGTACGGGTTACTATTTTTTTTTAAATTAAGAATGAATTGGATGATTAGCTAATATATGGTAACAAGCTAATAATAGGAATCTTAATAATAATCCAAGTATGCAGCGCGACGCGAATAAAACGAATATGATGTTATTTCCAAAAAATTGTACTATAAAATCGTGTCCGGTTAGGTTGTTAGGTTTTTTTTTTTTTTAAATAATTATGGTAACCGTATTAATTAATCATAAATTGTTCGGTACAGTACCCGTATTAATAGACTCAGCCTATTCTTTATACCTACTCTTTTCTTGAATACGAATTGAAAATTTGTGTGATAGTGTTCGATCTAAGGGTAGGTAAAGTTACTAGTTAACATTATTTTAGATAGGTACTATGTAACCAGGCCATATTCTAATTTGAACTTGTACGCAGTACATCTTCATCTTCAAGCGTTTTCCAGCCACTGCTGAGTATAGGACTCCTCTTCAGCGCACTCACCTACTAATAGCCACTCAGTTGATGAGACATCATAATATAGAATCAATTAATATAATACTACTCGTCTAAATGCGTAGCTAGTAACAAATGTTATCCAAAAATCGGCCCAGTAACTTTCATAGTTGGTGCAACATGTCTAATCCCATCTATTTTTTAGCACCGCACCTGCAGATCTCATTATCGTCCCCTACTGCTCCACGGCACCTTGTATTTCGGATCCAAACTGTTTTTTACTCGCTTACAAATTGTAATTCCTTTAATCCAACTTAGATACATCCAATTACATCCTAAATATCTTAACCGTCATATGTGACAACGAAATTTACACTTTATTCGACAGAGCGATGGTTGATAATGGTTTGATCATTTGGGAAAGTATAACAGTGGGCAAGTGTGAGGAGGGGTGATTTTTATTTGTTCGGGATTGTCAATTTTTTACGGCATTGTGTGCATTGTTAATCTGTGTTTGACACATCTAGCTAGTGGTCTTTAGTTAATAGCTCTTGTGTATCTGTTAAATTGTTTCTTCTATTGTTGTTTGATAGAAAGAATGGACGTGCAAGCTTAGGGACTGATGGATGAAAAATGTTGACAAAGCACGGATTTTTGTTGTGATGATGTGGAAGTTTCGATACCATTTTCTGGTTATTTTTCCACTTTTTACCGGTTTATCTATTTATGTAGGTAACTGATGTATGAGTCGGTGCTTGATCGTAAAGATTGTGCTCAAGGAAGAGGCTCATCGGTAAATGATAGTCTTTCGATTAGAGCTAAAATGCTTATGATTAAAATCTTGTCGTCGGTCGAGCAGCTCTATACCTATTTACCTCTACCTTTTCCATTTCTTAATGATCACAAGAGCACAAATAAGATCCATGTGTAAGCGTGACTACGCATTAACTGTGAACAGGTAGGTACCAGCTTCTACGTAACGTTGCTTTAATATGATATCATGTAGCACCTGTGTCTCAATCAGTTATCACGGATATGGGTGCTTTGAGTCATTTCACAACAAGGTAGAATACGACCAAGCGAAACATAAACGTAATTACCTTAATCTATTTATCGTTTGACAAAGGATTACGACACCTGAAAACATGACCTTTCAGGCTACATTTTTTTAATGTTCATAGTCACAACGGCCAGAGCGGCTAATGCCGATTTCTCACGACTAACAAATAGCTCTGTTTTCATTTTGTTTATCGTCGTTGTTCTGTGCAGGCAAGGCTAGTTACCGAGCCAGCCATAACTTGGCAAGTGCGTGCTGTGCGACGGAAGTAGGAGGCATGCCGTGACAGAGCGCACGGTTAAGATCCACCAAACTACCAGCTCTTTAATAATCGACCTTACATTTTACAACTTTAAATAACAAGCTGCTTTATGAAGCATAAACTTGAGGCACTAAATTAAATGTCAATCGAAGCGATCGGTTACAGAATCGCAAAAATTAAATAGCTCGGAAGTCCTTGGCCATTTTACCGACGTTTTTACCCAGTCTATTTTCAATGAGCAGGTAAAAATGTAAGTTCGTATAGGTCGAGTCGGTACCCCTGGTAGCAGAATTTCAAGCATCTAATGGCCTATAATATTTACAATTGAGCTACCATGGTCCGAATGCCACATAAAATTATAGGGCTGGTTTGTCGTTTAACAACAACTGTCAAAAAGCAGGTGAATAATGTAGACAGCTTTAATGAGTTTTGACCAGCGACATCAAGCGCTGTAATAAATAATCCTAAAGTCCTTTGCTAAAGTACTGCTGCTGCTGTTGTGTTGCTTTGCTGTGTGTGCTTTGTGTTTTGTGTATTTATGGTGTGAACAATAAAGAGTTAATCTATCTATCTATCTATCTAAAGTCTAATAAAGAAAGCTCGAATTTTAAATTATTTATTGGGTACCTATACATTTCTATATTTAGCTGGCATTGACAAAAAGTCTGGGCTCTGACGTAAGCGAGGACAATAGTCTCACACAATACAGATGACTCGGTGTTTGTAACAAATGACCAAGTTCAGGGCCTTAGGAAATAGAAACTTATTGTACCTGTTACCCGTTCTAAAGGAACCGAATATTTTCGCGTGTCTCTATGGGAACATTTCTATACAGTAATACCCCAACTTACGCTACCCCGTTTTACGCGAATTCGGAGATAGTACGCGGTTTTTTTTTTGATCGCAGCGCCCACTCCGCCTTGTCAATATTCGGGTTACGATAGGTTCGAAGTCGAACGTGTTACTAAACGCGTAGATTTTTTTACGTACGCAGTGCACATTATCTTTAATTATGTCATCCAGGCCAAAAAAATAAGTTTATTTTATATGCAAAGTTGAACCCCGACTTACGCGAATTCGACTTACACTGTTATCGCTTGGTCCCACCTATCGCGAAAGTCCGGGGTATTACTGTATTAAGTTTAATTAAGCCATTAAGTTTCGTCTAGTTACCAAACCATTTAAAGGCTGAAAAGTTGCTGATTTGCTAAATTTGCGCGCCTAAAATGGTTACAAAAGTAGTTTTACTATTTGGAAACTATTTAGGACAGCCATAAAAGAAAGTTGAGAACGTTTATAAATAAACGAACAAGGCAGTTCTAAAACGCGTGTAGTGTTAAAACTTTTATTCACGTTGTTGATTCTTAAATATAATGCCTGCTTTTGTAGCCTTGGCAGTAAACTGTTTGACAAGATAATTCTAAATTATTGCGGGCATTTATAATTTAGGCAAATGGGCGAGTGATTTATGGGGTAAATAATAATTTGCAACCCTTTGTTGTTAAGGGGGATGAATATTATAACGCCCAGCTCGACAGGGGGTGGTTTGACACCTGATCAATGGATGAAGCGTGCTTCAATTCTATTGTATTTTTGATAATAAGTAATGGGACGAGCGAGTTGAAGTTTTAACTTCTGTGCTCGATACAGTTTTTTAATTTCGTTTAAAATGGTTTGGGCACGTGTCCCGGTCTTAGTCACGTGTCAAGTTTCACCACATAATCAAGCAATACATAGAGTTGATCCCTTGTGATCAATTTGGTGCGTGAAAATTGGGATTAATATTTATTGAATGTTAATATAAAATAAAGTTTCGTTACGCTGTTGGACCTACAAAACAGACTACGCAGTTTTAATCACCCACCGGTGCATGAAAATTACAAGAGTTACAGTAGAATTCATATATCTACGTCAGGTAATTTGCTAGCTTTTTGTACTCTCGTGGTACTCTGGTAAATAAAAATATCCTCAGTGAAAACTTAGTGGCTAATAGATAAGACTATCGATAGTTCAGTGTAGTTGCATGCATGGGCTCACGCAAGGCCTTATGTATTTGATTATGGATGCCAAAATAATTTCTCGGTCGCTGCGCCAACAAAGTTACTTACGTTTTTGTATTCAAGTATTAAAACCAGATCTTCTCTCCAGTTTAACAGGGAGTCAGCACCTAAGCGGCTGGGCAACTGGCAGGTCCCACGGTGGGCGCCAACGCGAGCTCGCCCGCTCGAGATGCGACCGAATCCGAAACCGATTTGCGACTTGAACGGACATTTCCTGCCGGGCGCTCCACGGGGCACCTCTAAGTGCTTTGGACATTATACTGGGACTTGGGAACTGCCAAGGAAGATTACTAGACAAGTCGGTAAGTTCGTGCAACCTGTAGTTTCATCATGTTAAATTTTCCGTAAAATTTTCGCGATGAAAATTATCGTTACTCCGTTACCATGATGCGTAGTCAGACTCTGATGAGACTCAGTGTTGAATTTTATACGGAAAAGTTCAAGAGCTCACTCGTAGGAGAATAATAACAAACATACAACATACAGAATAATTCACTTCGAAACTCCTATGTCAAACAATAACCAAAAAGAAAGTGAGAAAAAATAACTGAGTAAGTATTGTCTCTTTCATAATTCGTCGCCATTGTCGATCATAAGATTCGAAAACTAGATTCTTAAACGACAGCCCGAATTGGCAGAAAAGCCTAGGTTTCTTTTCATATTTCCTAGCTAAGACGATAAACTATGAAACAGATAGTTTTTATAACCTTATAGAGCCCATGGAGCTGGAAATTGCCACCCCACGCCAAATTGTTACATTACCGGTCGCCCTTGGGCACAAGCATAAACCCGTTCCTTTATTTGTCAACATACACGCGAAACACTTCCTGCTCAACATAATATCGTGTTACGGAGTAGTTCGACTGTCTTCGCAGTTACTGGATTTGTGAATAAAGATTTGGGGCTTGAAATCGATGACCTATTAATGCATACGCACGCGATCTCACGTGGGATTTTCCATGTGTTTTGGCCTGAATGGTTGCGTTTTTCAGCTGCTGAGTTGGCGAAAGAGCCTCCAACGGGAAGGTTTCCCGACTGGCTGAATCTGCGCGTTCAGAGACCTAAGGTTGGAGGTGGAGGGCGCATGCGCGGGAAACGCGGCAAGGAAAAGAAGGAGGCCAAGTCGCAGGACGAGCAGACGTTCTATGTGAGTGATAAGGGCTGCACGCGACCGCCAACTCGAAATATATTTGCGCGCGAAACGGTGCCGGTTCCAGTTTGTTTAGAATACAGTTCTATATTTAGAACGCTGTGCATGTGAAAGTTTTCCAAGGCATCGCGTTGAAACTTTTAAGTTTGCACGGTATGGTGACAACAATATGAACTGGATTAGTTTTGGCAGTTTCGGTTAATGATCTAGCTCGTTTAGCTCGTGTTTGATTTGTGTAAAAAGTTTAAATGTTTTATGTAACTGAAAACTTTAGTAGTTTGTTTATGACAAGATTACCTAGTGCTTTACTGAACGTGTTTGTTCACATTTAATTATTTTGGCACTAAACCACGCAATACTAGTAAAATACTTCAAGTGAAAATTATATCTGCACCTATCTATGTACTCGTATAAATTCGTATTTAAGGGGGAGATGAGTAGTTGTCCGCTCTCTTTTACGCATTTTTACGCTTACGACTGTTTAAAATCAACTCAACCGTAACATCCCTCTGCTGGTATACAGCTCTAGAGGTATGTCGTGGTCTATCTGTTAATTTTTTACACTCATTAAATCCCTTAGTTATTTGTATCTTTATTGCGCGAAAGAGATAGTTCACAACCGTTTCTCTGCCCTTCAAGCACTTTGTAATGAGTATTCGAAACGAAAATGAAACGTAGAAAAGCTTTCTTTATGATTGTTAGATTAGCAATATAGGCCAAACTGAAGTCTTAGTTATTGTTTACTGGTTTACATCCCGATCTAAATATGCTGCATCTCACCAAAGTATCTAATGCTTTAGCAACGTTAATTTTGATTAATTTCCTTTCTTTCAGCCACGCGAATGCCCGTACCACAAGCACCCACACAAATAAACGAAATGTAGAAGTAAAAAGTATGCTTCTATCAAAATATAACTTGCACAGTATTTTATTTAAATAGTTTAATGATACTATTGATGTTCATGTTATGTTCCAAATTTCATGTCTGTACAAAAAGGAATCGGATAATAATAATCAAGAGATAACTGTGAGAGGAACTAAAGTGACTGCTGATAAGGCAGATAGCGATGAAAACAAAGATAGTTCTGATCCGTTGGAAATTAATGTGAAGAAAGAGCCCATAGACGAAGACGGACACGGGCCTTACGTCCCGGGCTCTCTCACCGACCCGGACAAGAGACACGAAACAAACGAAGAACTAGTAAGAGACGCAGTCGAACAAATCCACGGCCCTCAAGAAGACGACGCCGAGAAGTTCTGGCGAAAAGTCGCTGAAAACGCACAAAAAGATGAACAAGCGCGAGAAGATATGAAATACGACAAAAAGAGTTCAACGCCGAAGTTGCCATACGTCAACGTATCCCATAACTTTCATTTCGCAAAGAAAATGCACGTCGGAAATCTGGAGCATCAGCCGTTACCTGATACTTTAGGATACCGTAACATGACTAAAATAGCGGAACACAGGGACTCGGACATCATTGTTAAGCCCTACGCAATAGGGTGGAAAGGCTATGGTGCGTCCGGGCCTACTTGTTGTACCAAAATGCGTGTTCACAGACCGAAAACATGCGACCCTAAGAAAACGGAAGGCGATAAAGACGACACGCAAAGACCGTCAACGTCAGCGCCAGACTTAGGAGGTCCGTATAAGAAACCCATGTCGCTAATGGATTTGGCGATCTGTTGGGATTTCAGACCGGACGACCCAAAGCGAGAGCCGAGACCTACGAAGCACATAGATGGCTCGAATGGTTCAAAAGCACCGGCCGTTTTTACGATGGTGCATACGCCCAAAGAAGAACCCGAAGACATACCTATTGCCCATTCAAACCCGATATTTAATCAGAACCGACTACATGTCGAGGATCGCGTGGATGTGGGGCATCATCCGGTGCCGTACTTCGAGAAAGATATGACGAAGGACAAGCGCAAGGGTTCGTGCGAGGTTCAGTACTGCGCTCAGCATGCCAGCGCTAACGAGAAGAATACGAGGTCTGGGTCGTCGAGCCGCCGAAGCTCCACGCATTCGGCTAAGAAACCTCCATGTGATGGCATCCACGGCTGCGGCACACCGAGCGACATCAGCCGCCAGTCCAGCCGGGACGCTAGGCCGGACAAGTTACACCCGGTGAAAGACGCTTGGAACGTACCCAAATCCAAGCAAAACGTCGGCTACGACATAAACCGCAACCGACACAGTTTAGACTCTTACGAAAAAACACCATTGGCTCAAGGAAAAGTGCAGCACAGTTCACCTAACGAGTCATTTTCACGTCGCTCCAAAGACACCGACTCCAATAGTCACGTAAAGCACAAGAATTGTCTTCCGTGCAACGCTCCGAAATCGCCGCAAGATGCAAAACAGAAGGAAGATTACAAATTTGCGTTTAAAGCGGGCAATCCTAATTCCGTTCAAAGCGTGAGTTCGTCGGATTCAAAGGGCGTCAAAATGCCGAAGATGCGTCATCCTTATACGAAGAAATCCTACACTATTCCTACGCTAGCTCCTCCGTTTACAATCTGGCGAGATGCGAACGCTACAGGATACCCTGAGCACTGGCGACTGGCGAGCGTCTATCAGCACGCTTATAAGCCACCTGAGCAACGGCGCCGCCCTCTAATAGAGAGCGTATATCAGTAAAACGGCTTTATTATGTTGTAACATTTATTGGGTCTAATTGACACATACAATAATCTCGATTAAATAGTTTCATGATAAGTAACGTGTACTAATTTCTATCACCTGACACCTGCATTTAATCGTAGATAACGTAGAGTGGTCTAAATGGCGAGACGGTATACGAATTAAGGCAATAATCTTTCGTATTCCATGAAAAAGACTGACTTCCTAAATGCCTCCCAGGTCTTATTGCAGAAGTGGAACCAGTTTTTTTCAGAGATGTTCGGCACGTTTGTGATTTGATGTCTGTGGGCGCCGAGAATTATCCATCGCAGCCGCTTTGCTAGCTCCTCGAAGGGCGGGTGACCGCGGTATATTTGCCGGTTATCTAAAGATAATAATAATTCTTCAGTACTTACTAATACATTCACACTAGATATTGAGTCATTCTTCAACATAAATATGAAACTGACCAATTTACTTCGCGTGTTACAGAATTAGCTAAATAATTAATAATAGGCCCAAGTTTGAAGGCTTTTTAAGACAGATCTAAATTTTCTAAAACTATTGGCATCCTTGTCTAATGGCTTGCAATGATAAAGACAGATATGTTTTTAGTTAGTTTAGATCTGTCTTAAAATGCCTTCAAACTTGGACCTAATATTAATTTAATTTAGATAACGACAATAAAAATCAATACAGACACTTTAGCTAGAATAAAAATACAACACCATTATCATCATGTAGTTAACTATCGGACAAAAGTCATAGGTTGAGCGATGTTAAAATAACTAATCCTTACTTCCTTACTCCTTACTAAAACGCGAAACGCGAAAGTTTGTACGTATGTATGGATGTTTGTTACTCTTTAACGCTAAAAAAGCTGAACAGATTTAGATTAAATTTGCTATGAAGGTAGCTTATAACCTGGAAATTAACACATAAGATTTCATCATCGCGCGGGTAAAGCCGCAAGGCGCAACTAGTGATATTACAGTATTAAATTTAAAAAAAACCCAACGTTGAAACGGCTGAACCTATTTTCATCAAACATAGTTAAGACCACTATAAGTGCCTTTTCACACGTACCGGTCGCCGGGTAGCCGGCGCCGGATACCCGGTGTCAAATGTACCCGCCTGCCGGATAAAATATAACGCCGGTACATGTGAAAGCTATGTACCATGCCCATACACTTCACCGCCGGGTAACCGGCGCCGGCTACCCGGCAACCGGTACGTGTGAAAAGGCACTAACGATGCAGAGACAGACACATACAGACACGTCAATCTTATAAAGCCGGGTATCCACTTAGGTTCGCTGTGGTTTGCGAACACTCCCCGCTCTGCGAACCTGAACATCTACAGTGTACACCTAGGCTGCAACGTCCGCTCGCGTCCACGAACACACTACGCTCCCCTTTGAGTTCGCGCAAAAAACCGCTTCCAGTGGGCCTAGAACAACTTTGACGTAAAAATACGGAGCGAGTATTCGATAGAAAAGTGTACGCCATTTACACCCGTCAAGAGCACACTTGACAGTCGTAAATGGCGTGCACTTTTCTATCGAAAACTCGCTACGTATTTTTACGTCAAAGTTGTGCTAGCCCCACAGAGCGCTCCGCCGTGAACCGATCGCGCTCCAGTTGCGCTCCGCGAACACGACGTATCCACTAGGTTTGGTTTGCGGAGCGGACGCGTTCGCGAACCACGGCGAACCTAAGTAGATACCCGGCTTAACATCCCGTCGTTTTGCGTCGGGGGTTAGATAGATAGATAGATAAACTCTTTATTGTTCACCAAAAATTACAGACAAAAAAGATCATAAAACTTAAAACTAGTGCAACAACTGGCGGCCTTATCGCTAAAAGCGATCTCTTGATCTCTCTTTTGTAATTTATGGTGTGAACAATAAAGAGTTTATATACGAGTATCTATCTATCTCTTCCAGGTTAATAAGGAGATGCTTACCAAAATCGTCATATATCTCAGGCAGTAGGAACAGGTTGAGGGGCGCCCCGCAGGCCTCCACGCTGTATTCCTTCATCACACTGTCAACGTGGAGACCGTACTTGTTAGAGTCACTGTACAAGTACATGCCGGACTGCAGCTGGAGTTTAGACTTCTTGAACGCTTTCCTGGAACGGAACAAAGACAATAAATGTAAACGTTTATTTGTACTGAAGAAAACTAAAAAACATTTTGCAATGTGCTCTGGAGCCCACACTAGGGTGACCTGTGTCGTGGGCTTCAGGCTCTTCCTTTTACACACAAAACAGATTAAGATACTTATCTACAAGATTACGAGATAAAAAAACAAGTAACAAGCAAAACTAGTAGACAAAGACAGTAGTAATCTTCCAGCTCGCAGCGGTTCTGCAGAAGCAGCAGGTGCAGGTGCGGATCGGGGCCCCCACAGGTGCCGACAGGGAAAGCTTTATCACTTCAGCTGCTAGAAACAGGAACAGGTGTATCTAAATAAAAGCTTGCAGAAAACATACCTGAACAAATCCTGCAAGGTCCCCGTCCACTGTAGTTTTCTACCCGACAGCTGTTGTGCAGCAATAAATTCTTTATTAAACCAACTTAAAAAATACGAAGCTGTACAAATCCTGCAGTCTTGACTCCCTCCGCTCTCAGCTGCTAGAGACAGGTACATGAGTATCTAAATAGAAGCTTGCAGAAAATGTACCCGAACAAATCCTGCAAGGCCCGGACCTCGTCCACTGTAGTCGTCCAGTCGACAGCGGTTGTGCAGCATTTCAGACATCCTTTTTTAAGCCGACTTCAAAAATACGAACCTGTACAAATCTTGCATAGACTTGACTCTCTCCGCTGTAAAATCTTCCAGCCCGCAGCGGTTCTGCAGAAGCAGCAGGTGCGGGTGTGGTTCGGGGGTGATCGGTTCCGAGCCGTCCGTTGGGAGTTGTAGACTGGGCTTCAGCATTTCTGCGGTTTGGACGTATCTGGAACGATTAGGAAAGTTGAAGGATGATATTTTTTTTTTATATTTTACGGTTTCTTTCCTTTGCTGGAGTCAATAAAATATTATTGTATTGTAAAAAGGGTGATCTGGAAATTATAGAGGAAGACCAAAGGCGCAGTAGTCTACATCTACACTAATATTATAAAGAGGAAAGATTTGCGTGTTTGTAATGAATAAAAACAAAAACTACTGAACCGATATTTAACACTTTGATTGCGGCTAATAATCACATGCGCTAGCCTTAGGTGCGGCTAATAGTAAATGCGTTGTGTTTTACGCGCCTGGCGTGTGCAGCCACATTCGAATCGCACAAAGGAAAACACAAGGTATGTGTTTTCCGCAGTCAAAGGGAAGGGAAGGGAAGGGGAAGGGAAGGGAAAGGGAAATACTTTCACCAATATAAAGCTACATTAGCGAGTAACATAGACAATATTTAATACCCGTGCGAAGCCAGGGCAAGTAGCTAGTACCTTATAAAGTTATAATCCGTAAACCAATCCTGTACAGCTATAAGTACGTGACAGATCGCCATCAAGTATGACGTCATCTGCAGGCAGTCTATGGTCAATAAGTTGACACTCCTCACTGTTATAGGGTTAGTGGAAGTCTCCTCGATTATGGATGGGGCCCACAGAGCTTGGCAGTCCAGTAGGATTACTCGATCTTTGGTTATGTACATGTCTATACCTGGAAATAGAACATTAAATAAAAAAAAATATGTTTCACACTCTTAGCTCCCCACTACTAGGATAACTTGTTTCGGGGGATGCCATGGAACACACAAAGATAAGGACAACTAGCACTCAGACAGAGCAGATATTTAAATTCATCATTCAAACATTTGCCCGGCCGGGAATCGAACTCGGGACCTCTGGCTTATAAGGCGGATATTATATACTACCACTGAGCCAAACAGGTCGTCAAATAACTAGGATAGTGTTTAAGTAGACTCACAGTTAAATAAAAAGTACAGCAATCTCTAATTTATTTCTTGTAATAAAAAAAATCATAATCATGGTGTCACTTTGGGTGTCTATCAGAATTTCCTTTTTGCAGAAAGTCAATTCAGTTAAATGAAATGAAAGCAGAATGCCTAGCTGAAAAACAGTTTCCATTATTATTAATGCTACTGAGGCGACTTTCCAGTTTTCCTACATTTTCCCAGAGTAAAAACCAATGTCCGTCTTCATTCTTCTTCACAAAACTGTCTATTCAGTTAAGAAAATTTATTCGAAATCGGAAAACACTGACCAATCTGTCAAAAAGATTTGCTTACCTCTTGTGCAATGAACACCCTTCTCAATCTGCTCAATGTCTTGCATTTTAAACTTGAAACCGTCTTTTGTCTTGTTTGAACTCTCTGAGATTTCCACAAAGTCTAGCCCTTGTCCCTGGTTTTCACCGTCAGTTGCTTCAAATGGACCATCATTTGGTAACTCATGTGATTTCAATATATCTCTGCAGAGGTTCTGGTCATGCACATTCTTTTGTAGTAGGTTCATTATCATTGATTTTCCTACACCCTGGTAACCTAGAATATAAAAGATAGTACGATTAACTTGATATAAAAGATTTAAACAACCCTATAGCTTGTACGAGGTAAAAGAACGAACTGAAAAATGCCACGCCTGCAAATTACTCTACTGTTATGAGGACCATACTTCGTCTGCTGCTACTAACACTATTGAACTGCAAAATTAGGTTTTTTTTCATTGTACCAATTATACGAATATTTAATATACTTTAAAGCCGGCGACTGACCTGAGCATTTTGCCGTAACGTAGCATTCGAAGCGAGCGTGGTGGAGCACGCAGCGCTATGAGCGAGCGGATCGGCTCGCTGTACTGACCTGCAACATTTCGTCGTAACGTAACGTTACGTTACGACGAAATGTTACAGGTCAGTCGCCGGCTTAAGGAAAACAAGTAAAAAGTTGACATTTTTTAAATCTAAAAAAGTTGATAAATTTTACACATTTTAACTTATTTATAAATTTTGACTTTGAATTGCTCTCCTGAAAAAAATGCCATTTGCAGTTACAATAGTGTTTGTGGGGGCAGTCGACTTGTGTATTAAAAAAGACTAGCTGACCCGACAGACATTGTCCTGTACACACGTCTTAAAAAAAAAGATGGACAAAATCGGTAAAGTCATTCTCAAGTTATGTTAATGTCACCTATCTACCAGGTCCATTTGTGAATCTAAATCATTCTCGAATCTCCTTGAACACACACAAAAAATTTCATCAACATCGGTCGAGCGGTTTAGGAGGAGTTCAGTGACATACACAAGAAATAAGGTAATTAAGAACTGATCTCAGCAGTCTTAAGGAACTGGTGTCTGCGTATTATTTTCGGTTATTTGCTTAATAAGTTTTGTTTGTTAGCTTGCTTTGCTTTTTTTTAGTAAAGTTTCCGATGTTTAATAACAATTACTACATTTATTTATCCCACCGTTGTACACAGTTTTATGCAATACATTAGTGTCCGACCGAAACTAGTTTTACGACCGAAACCGAAACCGAATTTCGGCAACGGTCTCTGTTTCGGCCGAAACCGAAACCGAAACTTCCTTACAAGAATCATATTTTGAGGGAAAAATAAAGAAAACGTTATTATAATCAGTCAGTCTTTATTGTTTTCTATTAAATCCCATAGATAAGCAGTCTTCGACATTTTCATTTATTAATAAATCAACATACCTCGTTTGTGCATAAGTTTTGAGACGAAATAAAAGTTGTATAACTTTTAAATAATTAACTTATATTTCTAAAATGTTCAGTACCCATTAAGTTAATAATAATCAACAATAAAATATAATTGTGATTCAAAATGACCACCTTTATTTTTAATACAGGCCCTTAGACGATTTGGCCAGTCATCAATGGCGGCACGAATCTTTTCCAGTGGAATTCGCTTTGCTTCTCGGATAAGGGCTCGCTTCAGTGACTCCAAGTTTGGGTGGGACTTTCGACAGGCCCTGAGCTCTAATTCAAGCTATAAAGAATAATCCAGCTGGTTGAGGTCAGGGCTAGAGGAGGGCCATTCGTTCGCCGCGATGAAGGCCGGCACATTTTCCCTCAACCAAGCTTGGGTGGTTTTTTTCTTATGGGATGGCGCTGAGTCTTGCTGGAAACCCCAATCCTTGTTGTGAAATAAAGTATGAGACAGGGGTTTCAAAACAGGCTCTAAGATGTCACTTTGGTAATTCTTGACCTTGACGCCTTGTTGACAGAAATGGAGCTGAGTGACACCTTCATATGAAACTCCCCACCATACCATCACACTAGCCTGATGATGCGTACGCGAGACATTCCGTGCTGAAGCTGGGACGTCCTTGCTGCTTTTGGCATACACTTTATTGTTTTGCCGGTTAAACTTTTCTTCGACAGTAAAGACTTTCTCGTCGGTGAAGAGTATCTTCCTCGCATCGTGCCTCCTAAGCAGTATTATTATTATACCACATATTTATTTATTTTCATATTTTTTAAATTTTTTACAATATACATAGAATATCAAAAACAATATATTATAAAAAACTTAAAAACTAGAGTGCCACCGGCAGCGGTGCAGGGCCCAAGCATACCGGTGGTTAAGGCTGCAGAGTGTGGGACCTCACTCTGCAGCCTCATAATAGGTGTGCATGCAGTAATTGTCCTTTATTGTTTGCGTTTATCGCATGCGGCGCACTACACCACCGGTAGCGAGGGCCGGGCACGGAGCAGGTTGCCCCGCAGGCCCCAAGCGTGCCGGCGGTGGATGTCCCCGTCGCACAGGTCGTGGCGGCGGCGGCGGCGTCGGCGGCCCGTCCTCGTCGTTCGACGCGCTCCTGTCATAGGGAGTGATGACCTCATCTCCTGACGAGGAGCTCGGAGACGACGGGGTGGGCGGAGGTGGTGGGCGTGCGCTACGTGTGTCCGCTTGCGTAGTCGTTTTTGCTGCATTTTTTAATGGTTTTTCCATAATTTTCAGTTTGACGTTGTGTCAAGTAATGTCAAAATTGTTTCTATATTGTAAACTTGTGAAAAAGGCTTCGTGTGGTAAAATAAATATAAAATCCAGGCTATTTAATCTTTTGTGCTGTAAATTTTGTAGGAAAAATGGATATATAATGGATAAAACAATTAAAATAAAATAACACTACAAAAATCGACTGACGGGTGTCAGCGGTTTTTTATTTTTTTTATTTTTTTTATTATTATTACTCCACATATTTATTTATTTTCATATTTTTTAAATTTTTTACAATATACATAGAATATCAAAAACAATATATTATAAAAAACCTAAAAACTAGAGTGCCACCGGCAGCGGGGCAGGGCCCAAGCATACCGGTGGTTAAGGCTGCAGAGTGACGGACCTCACTCTGCAGCCTCATAATAGGTGTGCATGCAGTTGTCCTTTATTGTAAGTTTGCGTTTATCGCATGCGGCGCACTACACCACCGGTAGCGAGGGCCGGGCACGGAGCAGGTTGCCCCGCAGGCCCCAAGCGTGCCGGCGGTGGATGTCCCCGTCGCACAGGTCGTGGCGGCGGCGGCGGCGTCGGCGGCCCGTCCTCGTCGTTCGACGCGCTCCTGTCATAGGGAGTGATGACCTCATCTCCTGACGAGGAGCTCGGAGACGACGGGGTGGGCGGAGGTGGTGGGCGTGCGCTACGTGTGTCCGCTTGCGTAGTCGTTTTTGCTGCATTTTTTAATGGTTTTTCCATAATTTTCAGTTTGACGTTGTGTCAAGTAATGTCAAAATTGTTTCTATATTGTAAACTTGTGAAAAAGGCTTCGTGTGGTAAAATAAATATAAAATCCAGGCTATTTAATCTTTTGTGCTGTAAATTTTGTAGGAAAAATGGATATATAATGGATAAAACAATTAAAATAAAATAACACTACAAAAATCGACTGACGGGTGTCAGCGGTTTTTTATTTTTTTTATTTTTTTTATTATTATTACTCCACATATTTATTTATTTTCATATTTTTTAAATTTTTTACAATATACATAGAATATCAAAAACAATATATTATAAAAAACCTAAAAACTAGAGTGCCACCGGCAGCGGGGCAGGGCCCAAGCATACCGGTGGTTAAGGCTGCAGAGTGACGGACCTCACTCTGCAGCCTCATAATAGGTGTGCATGCAGTTGTCCTTTATTGTAAGTTTGCGTTTATCGCATGCGGCGCACTACACCACCGGTAGCGAGGGCCGGGCGCGGAGCAGGTTGCCCCGCAGGCCCCAAGCGTGCCGGCGGTGGACGTCCCCGTAGCACAGGTCGTGGCGGCGGCGGCGGCGTCGGCGGCCCGTCCTCGTCGTTCGACGCGCTCCTGTCATGGGGAGTGATGACCTCATCTCCTGACGAGGAGCTCGGAGACGACGGGGCGGGCGGAGGTGGTGGGCGTGCGCTACGTGTGTCCGCTTGCAGTCGTTTTTGTAAACGTATTTGTATTTTTCATTACTTTTGCCTTGTATTATTTATTTTTTGACGTCTCGTATATGTCAACTATTGTCAAATCTTGAATTTTTTTGTAAAACTTTGAAAAGGGATTGATATGATTGATATGGTAAAATAAATATAAAATCCGGGCTATTTAAACTTTTGTGCACTAAATTTTGGTAAAAACATGGATATATAATGGATAAAACAATTAAAATAAAATAACACTACAAAAATCGACTGATAGGTGTCAGCGGTTTTTTTTTTTTTTTTTTTTTTTTATTATTATTATTATTCCTCCTCAACGTTCGCGTCGCAATTTACGAAGACGTTCGTTTAAAAAGTGAACTTTCCTACGGCTATACGCCTTTACCTTAAGATAATATTTCAGTATTCCGTTGACTGAAACGCGCGAAATATTAGTCTGCAGAGCGAGTTTCTTCTGAGTGCGACATGGATTTCGGCGAAGTCGCTCTCGAATGATTTTGATGTTCGCAGGCGACCTCACAGAGCGTGGCCGACCACTCCTTTGGCAATCTTGCAAAGAACTTGTCTCCTTGTATCGTTTGATCGTGTAATACACGAAGTTACGGCTTTCACGTACGTTTTCGACACAAGTTTTCACCTCACGGAAAATCGCCATTGATTTTTTTCCCGCCTTAAATAACGAAATCATCACGAGAAAATTGAATGAAATTAATTTGAAAATCAAAGAAAACAAAAGTTAACATTCCAAATTCAAAATTGGAAAAAGAAATAAATAGCAGCCAGTAATATTTTATTTCATTTTTTAAGTACAAAGTTTGTCTCAAATCTTATGAACACACGAGGTACCTAGTAAGCGAATCACGACATTGGCTCTGATGGGATTCATTATTTCATTCAATCAACGCGCCGAACATGACCGATCACAGCGCGAAAACTCCCGAATGCACATTCGGTTTCGGTCGTAGTTTCGGCAAGTTTGCCGCCGAAAACGAAACTAAACCGAAACTCGTGTTTTTGCCGAAACTCAACTGAAAACGAAACCGAAACCGAACATTCGGTCGGACACTACAATACATTTTTACTTTGCAATGCTTTGATACATATATAGATGGAATGAATAAAATTTATATATTTTCAATGCTTTGTTTGAAAATATTGTTAATAGCATTGTTCACATAAGCCGCACATAAATCAATACTTCGATACTAATATTGTGAAAAGGTAATGTTTGTATGTATGTTTGTAATACATATATATAACACGGTCACAATAATAGGGCAGGATTAGGAGCTAAAGTGAACACTAATCCTAACTTGGCCACCTGTCCGGTGAGCAAGTTCGTCAAATGGTTACAGAAAGGAGCGCAGGTCGTGTTGACATCTGTAACAAGCCTACAAAGTTCCTGCACGTGGTGGCGCCTGCTTTTGGTCTGGTCCCCTATGGAACAGACGTAACAGATACTTTTAGGCGCAATTCAGAACTCCAAACCCTCCCATCCCTTTCTCCTCCTTCCAATCAGCGTGGTGGCGTGGTGGTCAGGTCACTGCGGGCCTTACATCTACGGATGTATGGTTGGGGGGATGACCACCCACGTATTTTGTGCTGTGCGTGGGGGGCCCGTAGGTTGGATGCAACAAACCTGGTGGCTGAGTGATTGGTTGGTCTTTCACAACACTCCACTTTGGTGTGAATTTCAACCGAAACGGGAGGATATGGACTAGCTATACATATTCATTCAGCACAGGTGGCAGTCTTCCACTCCACCGGGCGAGAGGGGGGGTTTTAAGGGGCCTGCAGTCGGCGTCGTTCGCGGACCACGTTATGATTGGCGGGGATCTGGGAGCGGCGTCCGCCTCGTGGGTTCCTGATTCCGCCCTTCTATATCCGCTTAGTAACCCTGGTGTTGTAACCCAACATCCCCAATGGTGCGGGCTCCGTGGAGGGTGGGGATCTAAGCGGATGAACTACTACTACTAAAAGTATGGATGTTACTCTAAAACAATCGCAAGCCCCCAGTGGGGAGGCGGTGAAGTACCTAGAGGCTTCAATCGAGGCTGAAGAGGGAAACACTGCTGCCTGGAAGGTCGTAAGACCCAAGGGTAAAAAAGGGGCAAGGAATGCGGGGAAGCGGCCTACAGCTGCAACCTCAAGTTCCAACACCCCAGCTCCCGTGGTGGCTCACGTCCCGGGGAGGTTAAGCAAGAAACAAAAACGCAAGCTGAGTCGTCAGCATCAAGCGCAGACGCGCCGGGAAACGGGTTCGGGCGGACCACAGCCAACGGCTGTGGCCCCTCCAATGAATAGACCGGGACCTAGCGCATACTGCCATGAGCGACGATCCGGCCAAAATGAGCCTGTTGCCGAGCCGCATGCCCCGCCAGCACCAACCGCAGTCTCGACTGTGGCGAATGCTGGGACCGATGGTTGCAGAGGCAAAGCCACGGGCTCAAAAAACAAAAACAGACCCAACCGCAAAAAGCGTGCTGAGACAGCCGTTGTGAAGTCGGCGCAAGCCTCGGCACACGGTGAGCCCAGCAAACGCCTGCGGTTGGACGACACGACATCGCCGAGAGGCGACCATAAAAAAGTGAGGCTGGACAACTCACGACGTGCCCAAACCAGCTACGCGGGGATCGTGATGAGCGAGCTCTGCGTAGCGGTGACGAGGGACGACAATGCCCAGTTAAGCGAGGAACAGGTCGCCTTAGTGAAGAAGTTCCTCCAGCGCAAGATATTGGAGGGTATTAAAGACCCTGCAATCGCCTACTCACCCAGTTTCAACGGCAAACCCGTCTCTGCAGACGGAGTGTTGAAGCTGTGGTGTGAGGATGAGCGCTCACTAAGGTGGCTGACCGAAGCAATAGACTCCATGCCAAACATGAAGGGCACCAAATTTGTGGTGAGGAAGCAGGGTGAATTGACCCGAAGGGTGCGAGCGGCCCTGTTTCTTCCAGAGTGTGAAAACACCCTGGAGGATACCAACCTTGTTCTGGATCACCAGAACAAGTGGGCCCTCGTGAACACCTGGACGGTCTTCACCCACACGCTCCAGAAGGATGGGACCATGTTCCTAACTCTGGGTATCCCGGAGAGCGTGGTCCCGGCTCTTCTGGAGCGTGGTCGCAGACTATCCCACAATTTGGGAAAGGTCTACGTCCGTTTCTATGGAACGGACGGGTCCCTTTCGGATGAACCCCCCCGAAAGGGAGTCCCTACCTCGGCGGAAGGAACGGAGACCGTCCCTCCAGTGCCCACGCACTCGTCCCCAAAACCAGTGACATCTGATGTCGCGGTGGTGGGGATGAGTGTGGACCCGGAGCCCCAGGGGAGTGGCACGAACGAGGTAGAAGAGCTCGTAAAAGAGCTGAAGCAGTTGGTAGGGGATAAGCCTGATGATGGCGACCCCAACCAACTGTAAAATTATACAAGCCAACCTCCAGCACAGCCTCACTGCTACGGCTAACCTACGCAGAGTGCTGGAGGCCCCATACAATGAGGAGACCGTCGCCCTGATCCAGGAGCCGTGGATCAGGGGTGGGCGTGTATGCGGTCTCAAAACGCCATATGGTAAGTTGATTTTGGACAGCACATGTGATAGCCCGCGGGCATGTATTTATGTACCGCGCAACATCTCTGCAGTGCCCCTCACAGAATTCTGCTCTAGGGATCTGGCCACTGTCAGACTCCAGAACACCGGGGTCGACGGGGGGATGACGATCATCGCGTCGGCGTACATGCCAGCCGACGAGGAGATCCCTCCGACACACATGGTGGACTTGGTGAAATACTGTGAGCAAAACAACTCTAAACTAATTATCTCAACAGATACTAACGCGCATCACCCTTTATGGGGTATGCCAGTAGCCAACAACAGGGGAGAGGAACTGGTAAACTACCTTTTCACAACAGATCTCTCCATAGTAAACAGAGGAACGGAACCTACTTTTGTCACCAGTAGATGCCGAACTATAATAGACCTCACACTGGCAACAGGTAACTGTATAGAGACTATAAGAAACTGGCGTGTGTCGGACGAGTCCTCATGCTCCGACCATAGATGGGTGCGCTACGAACTGCGAATGACCACCACACCGCCTGTACCTACACGCAACCCTCGGCGAACGGATAAGGTAAAATTTTGTGACTATCTAGAGCAACACCTTAACACCGACGCTACGGTGGCATCAATAAACAATACAACCGACATAGAAAAAGCGGTCGTACAACTAACCAATAGTCTCACCAGAAGCTTTCAAGAGGCCTGTCCTCTATCCACTCCCAACAAAAGAGGAAGGCAGGGATGGAGCAGAGACCTGGAGAGTCTAAAAACAAAGGTACGTAAACTATTTAACAGAGCTATGAACACTTACAACGACGAGGACTGGAGCAATTATCACACTGCCCGCGCAAAATATAAAAAGCGGATACGATCCAGGAACCGCAAGTCGTGGAGAAGGTTCAGCTCAAGCATAGAGTCAAACACACAAGCCAATAGGATCAGGAAAATTCTCGCGGCCGATCCTAACCGAGAAATCGGATCACTGAGGCTACCAGACAACACCTACACAAAAACCAACTGTCTTCTTCTACAAACCCACTTTCCAGAATGCCAGATCGCTGACGCCACCACTTGGGAGGTCAACGATGAAGCTTCATCCTCAGCTGACGACTGGTGGATCGCAAGAAAGGTGGTCACTAGGGAGAGGATAAAGTGGGCAATAAACACTTTCCAACCCTTCAAATCAGCGGGCCTCGATGGCATCTTCCCAGGCCTGCTGCAATGGGGAGCAGGGCACATAAACGGAACCCTGGACCTCATCTTCACAGCTTGCCTGGCGTTTAAGTACGTCCCACTCGCGTGGAGAGAGGTCAGAGTTCTATTTATTCCCAAACCAGGAAAGAGCGATTATACAGAACCCAAAGCATACAGGCCGATCAGTCTAACCTCTTTCTTACTCAAAACCTTAGAAAGGCTGTGTGACCGGTACATAAGAGACGACATACTGACTGTGACACCATTACACCCACAACAACACGCTTACAGTGCGGGCAAATCCACGGAATCAGCCCTGCACAAAGTGGTAAGCACTATCGAGCAGGATATCAAGAACAAGACGCTTTGCCTGGGTGCCTTCATAGACATTGAAGGGGCCTTTGACAAAACAAACTTTCGCAGCATCAAAGCAGCACTCAGAAGGCATGGTGTAAAGGCGACACTGAGTGATTGGATCATCAACATGCTGAAGCTAAGAGCGGTGAGGGTGGACGCTGGAGGTACCACTAGAGCGACAGTATCCAGAGGATGCCCGCAAGGTGGTGTCCTCTCACCATTGCTCTGGAACATGGTGGTAAATGATCTAATCGCAAAGCTTAACGGACAACGCTTTCTCACGGTAGGGTACGCAGATGACCTGGCCATCCTCATCTCAGGACATTTTGCGAGCGTATCGTGTAACATCATGAACGGCGCATTACGGGTCGTAGAGAGATGGTGCACCGAATACGGATTGTCCGTGAATCCAACAAAAACACAACTGGTAATGTTTACAAACAAAAGAAACCTAGGGAGATACACACTACCTCACCTCTTCAACACACAGCTGGCCCTAACAGATGAGGTAAAGTACCTGGGTATCACGCTGGACAGCAAACTAAACTGGGCAAACCACCTCCAATGCAAAATAAACAAATCCATCATATCCTTCTGGCAATGCAGGAAGATGATAGGGAAAACATGGGGACTAACCCCGAAAATAACGTTATGGCTGTACAACACAGTGATAAGGCCCTCCTTAACCTATGGCGCCCTAGTCTGGTGGCCTAGAACTAAACAACACACAACAATAAACAAACTGAAAAAACTCCAGAGACTCGGCTGTGTAGCGGCAACCGGCTGCATGAGAACGGCCCCTACGGCAGCCCTAGAGGCATTACTCGACCTGCCACCACTGCAGCTACACATCCAACAGGAGGCCGCGGCCTCTGCTTACAGACTCCGCGCACTCAATCTCTGGGAACATAACAAGAACGCGACCCACACCACAATCATAGAGGAATGTGCAGAGGGCAACCCAGACATTCTCTCTATTTATGACAGGGTACCTAAACAACACATCTTCACTAAAAGCTACAAAGTACAGCTGTACGAGGAGCCTAGTGAAGACACCAACACACAGGAGCTTAGGATATATACAGATGGCTCTAAAATGAAAACAGGTACAGGTACAGGCGCTTTCTCAGACGAGCTGAATATCCATGTAGCGTTAGCTCTAGGAACACACAGCTCCATCTTCCAAGCGGAATGTGCAGGTATCATCCAAGCAGCAACAGCAATACTAAACAGGAAGGTAACTGGCTACAATATCAGGATACTTTCAGATAGCATGGCAGTTCTTCGAGCACTGCAAAAAGTTGAGCACTCCTCGGGGCTAACAGTTCAATGTCACTGTCTACTGGAAAAGGTCAGTAAACAAAACTCACTGACCCTCCAATGGATAAAAGGACATAGTGGATCCAGAGGAAATGATGCGGCTGATGAATTGGCAAGAAGAGGCTCGGCCACGCGCCCCGTAGGACCGGAGCCAATGATACCTCTACCTTTCAGCCAAATCAGGTCATGGATTCGCGAGAGAACGCACAAACTACACCAAAAGCTTTGGGCAAGTATGGAGGATTGCAGGCAGTCGAGGGAGGCCTTCCCGTTACTAAACCGGAGAACCTCCCGAAAGCTCCTCAGCCTAAAACGGGACAAACTCCGACTTTTCGTCGGAATAGTCACCGGACATTGCCCATTAAACAAACACCTATTTACTATAGGTGTTACAGATAGCCCCCTGTGCAGAGGATGCATGGAGGCGGAAGAAACGGCCAAGCACGTGCTCATGGAGTGCGAAAGCGTGGCGTCCCAGAGAGCAAAGTTCCTGGGAAAACCGGGAACCCTGCGGGAGGCCTGCAGCGTGACACGCAAGCTGCTGGACTTCCTGGAGGACATCGGGTGGCTGGAGTAGCCGCCGTCACCCGCTCACGCAAAAAGGGCCGACGTACGGCCTAGTTGCGGAAAAGAGCCCGCTCACCAAGTACCAAGTACCAAGTACCACGGTCACAATATCTGTGCACCTCGTCGGAATGCGGCGCCTCTCCCGCTTCCCCTGTCCCGCACTCCCCGGTGCGACAGTATGGTTAGCATCTTCGTTGCCGATACATGTCCCGATAATTTTGATATTTTCGCTTTGTTGTTGTTTTGTTTTTTAATATTTATTGTTAAGTTTAGACATATGACGTCACAAGGTCAGGTGCACAGATATTGTGACCGGGTTGTACGAAACAACTGCAGTGCGAGTATGGAACTTTATCAATCGAAAAACTGACATTCATAGTAGGCTAATTCGGTAAAATTTTGCGATTTTGTCAGACCATAGACAATTTTGAGGATCTTGTTGATTATTAAAGTTTTATACTTGCACTGCTGGTCTGAGCAACAAAAATTACTAATAAAAAGCTCTAGCTATACAGTCCCTGATTCCGAGAAGCACTGGACATGAAATCGTTAGCATCAGCTAATCACATTTAATACTAACGGTTAATACAACTTTAGTGAGTTATAAATCCTGCACCGATGTGGCACTATTATAATGTATAATCCAACAGCTATCATCATATTGTATTAAGTTTAGTAGTTCTTGTTACCTACCGATAATTCCAACAACAAGATAGTTCAAGCTCGAGTCATGGAGAAACTCTAAAGCTGCAGTGTTGAATTCCAAATTCTCATCAAGAAGTTTGACTGGCTCAGTCATGTACTTCAAAGGAGGTGAAGGCTTCTCTATTTTTATTTTTTCTTTATTCTCATTTTGGGCTATTTTACTGGGAGTAGGTCCATCTTCGTTGATTTTAGAGGTTTTCGGGCTCGTTGGGCGTTCTTCTTTAGGCGTGCTCTGTTCTCTAGTTTTTAGTATAATAGTGGGTTGTTTTTCTTTCTCTTGCTTTTCTTTGACATCTTTCGAAGTATCTCTGTCTGATTTGAGAATAACTGGTCTTCTAATTGTAGAAGCATCCTGAAAACAATGTGAATGAAATTTTGGTAAATAGGTATTTTCGGTTGATATTGGATTTTTCATCACTTCGTTCAGTTCTTGTCTCACTTTTGTCGGATTTTCACGGATCTTTGGTGGATATATTTTCTTTTTCTTATCAGCCATTATAGGCTATATTTATGCTTCCTGTTTATTTTGAAACAATATTCTGAAAATTGTAGTTGGAAGTCCTTATATTGTACGGCCAATTATACATTGCCCGATTATGTACGGACTGTTTTATGCGACCAACTTTGTTCAACCCGATTTTACGAAGCCTTGTACAGTCATGTACTCGAAAAACGGGCTGTACATATTTAGCCGTACAAAATGGGGTGTGCAGGTTTTGTACGGGTAGTTTTGCATGGCCAATTTTGTATAGCCCGTTTTCCATATACATGGCAAACTAAATGTCAATGTCAAAGCCTCGTTTACTGTGTGCAAGTACGAATTCTTACTAAACTTAATCGAGTATATCGATTTGAAGTGAGATTTCATTCTTGGCCAGTAAAACCATTTTCAGGGCTGAAATAAAAAAAAACATAATAACCTACTGTAACATTCGTTATTTCACGGTCTGTTTTAAAAAAAAACTTTTAAATTTCTGCAACATACTTCATTTCATGGCTGAAATACAAGAAAAAGATCGATTATAATATTTCTCTACTCACCTGCAACAAACGAAGCATACCTTTGGCAAGTTGATTCTCTATGTTAGTCTATGGTTTCCTTTGTTTGGCCACAGGTTTGGCATCGTAAAACTGGTCGTACAAAACGGGTTGTACATATTAAACCCGTGCAAAATTTGTACAGGCAGTTTTACGCGACTAATTTTGCTCAACCCGATTTTTCGAAGCCATGTTCTCTTAGCACAAAACGGGCTTACTAAACTGGCCAATGACTTAGTATGCTGCTCTATTAGTGTCATCGGAGGAAGCAAGGTGCGCGCTGTCGTTTGCTTAAAGGGCCAGCATTACATCTTCCTCTCCTTCGCCACTGTGCTCTCATTTTCTCTCCTTTTAATTACACATACCAAAAGCTACCAGCATGCCAAGTTTCGTGCTTTCTGCCAGATGGGACCGAAAACCCGGTTTTTTCGAGCTAAGGAGTACTCTCAGTAACGTTATAATTAGTGTCAATTTGGATTTTTTTGTTCACATTGGAAAGACGTCAGGCCAACGTTCCAAGTCAGGCCTCTCGTGAAAATAAAAATGTTTGATGTTGACGTCATATGTTTACATGACATTGATGGTATTGACAATGACATTTGACAGCTGAGGCTGACTGAGCAGTAGCAGTGTTGCCACCTTGGTGGTTTTTCCACCAGAACTGGCGCTTTTTCAAGGCTTCTAGTGGTATATTTACATCATTTAGCGGTTTTATTTTTTTTAGTGGTTTTTAGCGCTTTTTCAATATGGAATTTGGTGACACATTTTTGAGAGGGAAATACCCTACCGTTCCGGAATTTCATAATTTTCTTCCTACTCTATGACCGGGGAATCCCTAGGCACTGTCATAAGTTGTCGTTTTCTTTTTATCTGTCAGTCTATTTCCCGAATTTGGTTCGTGTTGCTTATAAAATACTAAAAATTTTGACAAGACCAAATATAATATTTACGTTTAGTAAATTGTAACTTAGTGAAAACTCTTTATTGCACTCTGGTAATAATAAACAATTTTTTGCAATGAGGCGTTTTAAAAAAAAAAGAGTTTTAGTTCTAAAAATTATGTCTAGGGCCTGGATTAATCTGAATCGGGTCTGTCATCTAATATCTAAATGTCAATGTCAAATTGAAACTGATGTACAAAACATGGCTTGCTTGTAATATTAATAATTATTTTCAATAAAATGTATGGCAATTAACTACCAGATTTCCAAATATTATGGTCATATTTTTTCCCCTAAGACTGGGGAAACGGAAACTAATATCTAAATGTCAATGTCAAATTGAAACTGATGTACAAAACATGGCTTGCTTGTAATATTAATAATTATTTTCAATAAAATGTATGGCAATTAACTACCAGATTTCCAAATATTATGGTCATATTTTTTCCCCTAAGACTGGGGAAACGATAAGGTATAACTATAACCATACCAAAATCGATTTGACAGGTTGGATTTTAGTGCTTCCACACCACCTGTGAAAATACCACGAACTTTTTTTTTTAAATAAAAACGCCTCGTGTAAATCTGTTTACTTAAAAAAAACGAGTACCGGATACTACTATTTTTAAGCATCTCATATACCTATATTAGTTTGTTTTTCATTTAAACTTGGGTTTCTTTAGTCTGAGATTTATAAGCAATAATTTAGCGGAATCTGGTGTTTTTTTTTCAATCCAAATTTCTTAAATCTGGCGGTATTTTACTTTTGCTCTGGCGCTTTAAAAAAATCCAAGGTGGCAACCCTGAGCAGTAGTGAGCACTGAGCAGCTTCTATTCGTTCGTACATTATTTACGCAGGTCACTAGGAAAAAGAATAAAGAAATTACGATAAAAAATGGATTATCTCGCTAAATTGGGGCTAGTTTTTATCGCTTTATTGTGTATAATATCAGAGATCGATTGCCAAGATGTTTGTGATAAAAAGGGACCTTGCACATGTGCGTTTCCGAATGGAACCGGGATAGACCTAACGCCTATAGCTAAACCTGTTTTTTTCTCTGCTCAAATATATTCGGAAAAGACAGAAGGAATAGAGCTATCGACCTATTACTACCATCCTTGCTACGATATAATGCCTCCAACTCCAATGAACGCAACAGGCAATAATAACACTTGTGACAAAAGCTTGACGGTAAGGTACTTTGCATTGTATTTTTACGCAACATATTAACAGCATGATTATATTAGCCAAGCTATTTAAATAGCCAAAAAGCAAATTCATTGTGCGCCATCGACCAATTATGATAATCCACGTTATATAAGGAATGTTCCTAGTTATATCTCCACTAAAAAACCTGTCTGACCTGTTCTTATCCATATCAGAATAACTTATTACATACATACTTGTTTTGTTTTTGTCAGATACCTTATAACCGAAACCTATAGTGTCATGAAATCCAAGAATTTAAATGAGATTAAAATAAACATTCAATGTGTAATAAACCAAAGAAATATATTTTAGTTTGATGTATTAGTTATATCTATAAACATAATTCAAATCTAATACTAGTTGTGTGGGACTCAGGTAGGTAAATCTAGAAAAAAGTTTGGAAACTGTTTTGTCCTGCTTGTTTTTTAGTTTGTTGTTTTGTGTCTAAATGATATTGCGAAGACAAACTAGACTGAACCACAAAATAAATAAATATTACAAGTATTAGTAGACTCACTCTCAAATTACGCTCAAAGAAATTAGGACTCTTGATAGGTTGCAACAAAGTACATTTTATTATACACAGAAGTCTCAAAGTAAGCACAAAACCAGTGTTTGTAATCTGTAACCTTATTCAAAGAGTACAAAATATGGATATCATGTATAATTAATTACACATCATACTCTCCGGGCTAGAGTTTCTCATTGACTGCTATAGACATTTTAATTTTTTGTTATTAGGTTAAATGTCAAGACATCCCAAACCCATCTAGATCCACCAGATTCAGATCTATAATCTAGGGTTGCGGTATATGTTAGCATATTGAAACAAAAAATCCAACTGAACTGAGTTATGAATGCAATTTTATGCCAGTGTCAGTCTGTGTCTGGACTGGACTGGGGACTGGGAGGTCTCCAGTTAGACATAGACCTTTTCTTAGGTGGGCACCACACCTATATATATATACCTATATATACCGGCTCTACACTCACGGCGCGAACACCTGCGAAAGCCGCGAACTGCGAATGTGGATGGATTCACGGTTTCGCGCCTAGTGTTCACGGCTTCGCATTCGTGGGTCGCGGCGTTCCCGGATCGGAGTCGGTTTTTTTCCCGCGACAAAGGGTTCGCGCTTGGTTCACATCACGCGACTGCAAACGGCGGCGTCCACATTCGTGAACTATTGCAGTTTGCAGTAGCGCGCGGGACGCAGTGTCGAGTGGTCGTATAGTGCCTTGTTATCTTTTTAATTTTCAATGAGCGTCACCTGGTCATCCACCATCTTCTTTTGCTTCATTTCATTTTTAATTGTTTTTTTATTTTTAACTAAGGTATATATATATTATATATATAGTGCTAAAGCACAAAGCGCCACAGAAGCAGCGGCAGCCACATCGACGTCCATTCTCGTTGAGCGCGCGAACGAAACTGTGAAGGCCTTGCGAAGCTTTGCGAGTGTGGAGGCAATCGTTATTCACGATGTGAAGCGCGAAACTCTTGTCGTTAATCACGCCGTGTATTCACGCCGCGGGTCGCGCGCGATTGTAGAGCCGGCAATGTTATAAGCTATAACAATCCGGTGTCCCTGATACTGCATTAATCAAAAAAAGGCTATTGAAATGCGATTGGTTAGCATTTCGTAACAAACATATTGAACGTCAGCCAGCCTCGCTTCGTTATTTTAAGGAGTTGCAATGGCTTGGGTGATCACTGGCAGACGGAAACGCACAAAGCACCTTTTGGGGGACGCCAGTGCGGGACCTATCGCCCCCTTTCCTAATAAGAATAAGAAAATTCTGTGAAAATTAGAAGTACCTACTTTTTTACTTAGATACTTTTTTTTTCTGCAGATTTGTCGCCATGTTTTCACATTGTTACCGACCAAAGGCACTAATGAAACAACATACACGAAAGATGCTGGTATCTATAGCGGTATGGGTGATGCAAACCATTCAGTATTCAGTGTGAATGGTGACTCTATCATTTATGTAAATGGACCATCGTGAGTATTACTTTCCTACTTCATTAGATCATATAAACAAAGTACAGAAAGTTCATTTTGTTTAAAAAAAAAACAGAAACATACAAAACATAAACAAATTGACAAAAATTATCTAGTGTCTAAAAAGCCTTAATTAAGTTGAATTCAGATTCAGAAATATTTATTGAACAACTGAATTAAACTGGCTTTGATTGAATACACAAATGAAAGGATTTTTGTGATCCATTTTGCCTTTAATTTCTGGTGTAAACAATAAAGAGTTTATCTATCTATCTAATGGTTTGAATGAGTAGTTTTGAATGCTTCAAAACCATGTAAGTTTTTGTAAAATTTATTCATTGAATTGTCTTGTATTAAATGTGGTGATAATGGTGGTCAAAGAATAAATAAATAAAAATTACCTTGTAGGCAACTAAGTAATTTTTATAATAAACTAGCTGACTCGACAGACGTTGTCCTGTCTAAGAGCTCTGCCTCATTAAGACGCCATGGCGACGTCGCCAGCGGCGCAGGCCTGGCTACTTCTGGCATCCGAAGGACGCCAAGTCGAGTGGCCATGGAGTCTCGACAGTCAGTTCGTTTACGTCGTCAGGAATGGATGTAGAAGAAATCGCAGTTCTTTGTTATCTGAAATCGTCCAAATTGGCGGCTGACTGGCGACTGAGTGAGCGAGGTGCAGTTTACCGTGTACATTATAGTGGCAACGTCGCCAAGCCGCCAGAGTATCCAGAAGCCACGTAGAGAACTGTAGCTCGTGGCCACGCTTCCAATTTGGCGACGTTACCAAACCGTCGCCAAGTGAGTTAGGTACCATACATTTCAATATGCTTGGATACGTAGCCGGCGACGTCGCCATGGCGTCTTAATGAGGCAGAGCTCTTAACGATGACGAATTGGTAAAAAAAGCCATTGCGTCAATTCTATGTCAAATGTCAAAAGTTACATTAAAAAAGTTTACATCATCCAAAGCGCTAAAGTTAAATTATGGTTTAAGTATTTTTTAATTTTTCATGTTTTTTTACTATAAATTGAGATGTGAGCTTTCCTATCTCCTAAGTTAGATCGAACTGCACACGGTGTGCAAATTTGATTGAAATCGGTTAAGTAGTTTAGGAGTTTATAGCGGACAAACAACGTGACACGTAATTTATATATATTAAGATAAAACATTTGTTCAATTTACTTACAGAAAAACCATAGTACTCCTAGTATGTGCTGAAACTGATGATACATTCCATGTCAATTCGATAGCTGAACCAAATGGAATTGTAAGTAATATTAGTCTAAATTTGTTGTCTAAAGGGTTTATACAGAAAGGGTATGCTAAGCCGAAAATGACTCGTAGTACTCATCTTTATGGACAACTTTTACTAAAGAATTTATCCGGAATTTGCGAAAAAAAAATCAGTTCCATAGAAAAATTAAAACACCACTTGATAAAATGTACTTGATAAACAGCTGATTTTTTTTCATTAATTCTGGGTTGGTCTCGTGGTAAAAGTTGTTCATAATGATGAGTACTATGAGCTCTTTTCGGCTTAGCATACCCTTACTTTATAACCCTGTATGAATACTGAATATGCTGGCCAACATGAAAATTACTGAGAAAGTATATGTAAGTATTGGAAAGTCCCAATAGTCTTACCAGCTATCCAACATGAATCAACCATTTTTCTAGTTTTAAAGTATGTTATAGTCGGGCCATTTTAATAGGTCACATTTGACGTCTGTCAGTTTTATCTTCATAGTGAGGTGACCATCGATAAAAGTGAATGAATCAATACGGACTTGAAACATAATATGTGAATTTTAAAAATTATCAGGCGAATCCCTGTCCCATTATTATGTTTCTTTCGTAAATTTAGGGAGCAAAATAAGACAAGTACATAATTTAACGAAAAAAAAAATGCATTTATTCAGTTGAACTATCAGAGGAGGGGGAGGATGTTGCTCGCGTCCGTAGGAAAATACCATCTATACCTAGACCCACCCTACACGTCTCCCCCGGGTGGTGCAAAACGAGCAACAACGCCGAGTCTCGGGCGGCGGCAAATAACCTGACTCAGCTTGCCCAACAAGCAAGTTCTGGTTGGGGGTAGGAAATGACCTCTACAACCCGTAACTCCATGGTCTCATGGAAACGGGGGCATTGGCTTTACCGCCCGTGTCATGAGGTAGAAAACCTCTCTAAAAATTCACCCTAATCCTAAGGTGGGATACGCGCCGAAAGGATGTATGACTTGCAGGTAGCAAGTCCCTAGCGCCAACCTCAACGGACCCGGCTAACGTTGTTGTAATGTGCCTTCTTGAAGGAATAGGCGTCACCCTCCAAGCGACGATTTACTTCGACCTTACTCGTGGGAATAAAATGATGGAAACTAATACAAAACCAAATAATATGATCCAACAACAATTTCACAAAAGCATGTTCATCAGACATCGTAGCAACAGTCTACCATCAGCGGTAGCGATGTATGCCAGTGACAAACCTGTTCAAAATAACGAAACAGAACAACACTTAAACGAACCGGAAAACACCTCACTGACTTCGTGGCAAAACGACAAAGTACCAATTAGGCAAAAAAGGAAGGAAACAAGTCCAATATGCAGCGACAATACAAAGAAATCAAAGAATACCTTACACTTCGCAGTCCCTACACACAACAAATTCGGCCTGCTTGCCAGCGAAGAAACAGCAGCACCAGTGAAAACTACAGAGTACATACCTAAGCCTGAACCTATTTTTGTGACAGGAGTCACGGATGTTACAGCACTGAAAGCCACTCTAAATAAAATTGTTGACTGCAAATTATACAAAATGACTACCTTAAGATCTGGCCATATCATTAAATTGATGCCTAATGATATACAAACATATAAAACAATTAGGGAGCAATTTATAAAAAACAGTATCTCACACTACACCTACAAATTAAAATGTGAAAGGGCATATAGAGTCGTATTACGGGGGCTACACTCTACAGAAGATACTACGCTGATAAAAAAAGAGCTGCTAGAACAAGGACATGAAGTCAGACAAATAGTAAACGTCTTACATAGGTCTACCAAAGAGGCATTACCCATCTTTTTTGTGGACCTTGAACCTAACGAGAATAATAAAGAAATATTCAAACTACGATACCTAAGCCAGATGAGAGTGACGATTGAAGCTCCTTACAAAAAACAAGAAATAATGCAATGCAAAAGATGTCAGAGATTTGGACACACTAAAAACCAATGCTTCAGACCATTCAGATGTGTGAAATGTGGTAACGAACATCCAACTTCTTCTTGTACCAAAACATCGGATACAGACGCTACATGTGCCAACTGTCAAGAAAAACATCCTGCAAGTTATAAGGGTTGTGCAAAATACAAACAATATAAGGAAAAAATATTAAAAACCAAACCAACCAATAAAGGAAACCACCCAACTAAGAGAGAGAATAAAGAAGATATAAAAACGCTAGATCAAAAAGCCAAACGGAAAATAACTCAAATTAATCACACTGAAAAAAGAAGCTATGCAGAGGTAACAAAAGACCGGCCACTAGTGGAAGACCTACCTGATCAAGAAAACCTACCAGACAGACTAGAACTTATGTTCGCCAAATTTCAACAAATCATGATCAACATGATGGACAAAATGATGGAACGTATGATCCAACTTGTGACAAGCCTAGTGACCAAATGATAAACATGCTCAGAGTAGCCACTTGGAATGCCAACGGCTTGTCGGAACGTCGTCAAGAGCTCAAAACATTTCTCCAAATGGAAAAAATTGACATAGCCTTAATATCTGAAACTAGATTTACAGCTAAATCCCACTTTACTGTACAAAACTACATGGTTTACTCAACAAATCACCCATCAGGAAATAGTCATGGAGGAACTGCAGTAATTATAAAGAATAATATTAAACATTACGAACTGGAAAAGTATCATACCGATAAAATACAAGCAACTTCAATAAAAGTAATGGCCAATGAGAGAGCCGAAACTACTTATTCTGCAGTGTACAGCCCACCCAGACACAGGATAACAAAAGAAGACTACAACATGTACTTCTCTTCCCTTGGCCCAAGATTTATATGTGGTGGGGATTGGAACGCAAAACACACATACTGGGGCTCACGATTAACTACACACCGTGGGAGACAATTACACAGTGAAGTTCAAAACCTAAGACTCGAGTGCATGACCTCACGCAAACCAACATACTGGCCAACGGATAGAAATAAAATTCCTGACCTGCTCGACTTTTATATAACCAAAAACGTAAGTCCAAACTATATGACTACTGAAACGTGCACGGACTTGTCCTCTGATCACACGCCAGTTATATTGAACGTAAGCTCGACAGTGGTACTAGTGAAACCAGCAGATAGACTATATAACAAAAATACTAATTGGGAGATGTATCAAGACGAAATAACAAAGGGGATTAACCTCATTAAAACACTAAAAACACCGGAAGACATAGAAGAAACTATTGAGAACCTAAATAAAATCATACACGAAGCATCGACTATTTCCACAAAAACCAGAAAAAAATATTGTCCTCGAATGTTTAATGAATACCCAAAATTTATCAAAGACAAAATATTCGAACGTCGCAATCTAAGAAAGGTGTGGCACAAAACTAGATATCCTGCAGACAAAACAGCATTCAACAGATCTTCGAATGAATTGAAGAACCTTATTAAAAGCTACACGAACAATAATCTCCAAACATTTCTCTCTAACTTAACTCCAAGCTATGGAAGGCAACACGAAAATTGAAACGCCCCAACAATCATATTCCCCCCATCAGAGGAAATAACGATAAATGGGCCAAATCGGACATGGAGAAGGCAACAATTTTTGCTGAGCACCTTAGTAATGTTTTTCAACCATTCCCTAAATCAAAACCTGATCATGATGATAAAATAAAATACTATCTTGAAAGCGCACACCAAATGAGTCTTCCATTAAAGCATACGAGTCCAACCGAAGTAGCGAAAGAAATAAAACGGCTAAAAGATGGAAAATCTCCAGGATACGACAATATCGACAGTGTTCTTCTGAAAAATCTCCCAAAAAAGGGTATAGTATCAATTGCAAGTATTCTCAATGCTTGCTTACGTCTCAACCACTTTCCAGGACAGTGGAAAATAGCGCAAGTAATTATGTTACCAAAACCAGGAAAACCACCAAATGAAGTTGCTTCGTATCGACCCATAAGTCTTCTACCGTTAATGGGCAAGCTCCTTGAAAAGATACTACTCAAAAGGATGAAGGTACATCTAAATGAAATTATTCCAAACCACCAGTTTGGCTTTCGAGAGAATCACGGAACGACTGAGCAAGTTCACCGCATCGTCGACGTTATAAGTAGATCCCTGGAAGAAAAGAAATACTGTTCAGCAGTCTTTTTGGATATTAGCCAGGCTTTTGATAAAGTATGGCACGAGGGCCTACTATATAAAGTTAAGAAGATGCTTCCTCACTCGTTCTACCAAATAATAAAGTCATATCTCAACAAGCGATGCTTTGAAGTAAAGCTTCACGATGATCTCTCCGATCTGTATGATATAAAATCAGGAGTACCACAGGGAAGTATACTGGGGCCGGTTCTCTACACCATATATACTGCTGACTTACCAACAACTGACAAGACTACGGTTGCAACATATGCAGATGACACAGCCTTACTCTCCTCACACACGAACCCAGTAACTGCATCGGAACACCTACAACATCATCTTGACAAAATTGAGAAATGGCTCAGAACTTGGAGAATTCAGGCAAATCAAAGCAAGTCAACACATGTGACATTCACTCTCAGGAGAGACACATGCCCTCCTGTTACACTTAACAATGATGACATTCCTCAAGATGACAACGCAAAATACTTAGGCATGCATTTGGACCGAAGGTTGACATGGCAAAAGCATATATGGACAAAGCGAAAGCAGCTAGACTTAAAACTACGCAATATGTACTGGCTAATAGGACGCCACTCACAAATGAGCATGTATAGTAAGCTGACAATATATAAAGCCATTTTAAAACCTATATGGACCTACGGTATCCAGCTTTGGGGTACAGCCAGCAACAGTAATATAGAGATTTTGGAACGTTTCCAAACCAAGACACTTAGAGCCATCTTTGACATCCCTCAACACATAAGTAATAAATATATATATCATGACTTAAAAGTACCAACTGTTAAACAGGAGATAATGAAGTATAGCAATAGCTACCAGAAAAGACTATCAAAACATAAAAATGAGCTCGCCTTTAGACTAAGTGGAGATAGAGGCTCCCAACATACAAGACTGAAAAGACACAGCGTTCCTACTCTAAAAGAGAGATTCATCAATATGGATTGAGACACCTACATAAGAAGTGTCCAACCAAGCTAATATGCCCAAAACAGATACAAGCTATTCAGACAGAATAGTGGTTTATTGTTGAGTTTAACAGATTGCCATGGAGCAGAAAGAAACAAAAAAAAAAAAAAAAAAAAAAAGTTTTATCTTCATAGTGAGGTGACCATCGATAAAAGTGAATGAATCAATACGGACTTGAAACATAATATGTGAATTTTAAAAATTATCAGGCGAATCCCTGTCCCATTATTATGTTTCTTTCGTAAATTTAGGGAGCAAAATAAGACAAGTACATAATTTAACGAAAAAAAAAATGCATTTATTCAGTTGAACTATCAGAACTGTTATTATTGTCATCTTCATCACTGCTGCCAGCACTCGGAGATATTATTAATTCATTTTCAATAATATTGTCTATTCTCACATCTCATTCAAAATCTTCTAAAATTATTTTCTTTGTTTTCTCTACGACTTTTCTACAGTCTTCTGTAGTGACTTAAAAAACATCGGTGGAGTATCTGGCCATGAAAGGCTAGTGACAGAAAGGAGTGGAAAGGGCTCGTCACAGGACATGCTGATCACGACACAGAAAAATAGTAATAATAATTGTCAATACTATGTTTAAATTATCAGCAATAAAAGGCTTAAATAAATAAACGTAGTCAGTAAGATCAGTCCAATAAAAAAGCCAGGTCAGTAAATTGTACCTATAACCAAATCAATGATTTTTCTATTTAGTTATTTTTTATATTTTTATAGTTTGTTAAAAGAATAATAAATATTTATGTTTTATTACCCACGACGGAACGGAGGAACGGAATCACAACGTGGTTATTAATTTATGGTGATATTTCTTCACAAGTAATCATTGCATTCGATTCAACTTATCAGCTTTCGATTTTTAGAGTAACATCCCTAGTGTTTAAAAAGAAAAAGGGTTAACTGACGCAACATTGTAACAACGTTCAGTTCTTTACGAGATCGTAAATTATCTCGTAGATCAGTAATTGTTTATTAAGTTTAAAATGGTTTATTAAAAAAACAAATCATAAAATAACTCGTATCGGTCATTATTACAATAAATATGTAATCGTAATTGAAAAAAGTTAAGCAATTGTCTAACAAAACGAAAAAAAAATTATATTTATGCCCGCCGTTGCAAGGTTACGTTGTTGAATTTCGACGAATTGTAAAATGTGACCTATTAAAGTGGCCCGACTATAGTCAGACAGAAGCCATAAAAAAAAACTACAACAATCCAAATTCTTATTACAAGAATAAACCAAAATTAACATCAAACATTAAAAATTGTTCAGCTGTTTCAACCATATTATTTCAATTTCACACTTGTTCAAGTAAAATGTTATGAATTTTAAAACTGCTTATTTCAGGTCTTGTCGCTGTACTCAAGATCTGCCTGCATGAAGACACTGAGCTTGCCCGCCGAGGGGGGACGGTCTCTAGGATCCACGCTGCTTATAGTATTCTTCTCCCTCACTATATTCTACCTGGTCCTCGGTATTTGTACCAAGAAGTTCTTGATGGGGGCAACGGGCATTGAGGTCATACCGAACTTAACGTTCTGGAGTGACCTGCCGAACCTTGTGAAGGTAAACACTCTTATTAAACTTTATTTAAAACATATTTTTTGACATTTTATGACTAAAGTAATTTCGAGAAAAGGGTTTGCAAGAAGAGCATCTTCTTGCATTTGCATTTTTGCATTATTCCTTTCCGCTAAAGTGTGTGTTAAATAGAATTTGTAAGGCGCGCTAAAAAAAAGCGCGTTTGACGTGCTTTGGCTAGCAGGACTTCATTAAAACAT
Source organism: Alcis repandata (assembly GCA_949125135.1). Classification (NCBI taxonomy): domain Eukaryota; kingdom Metazoa; phylum Arthropoda; class Insecta; order Lepidoptera; family Geometridae; genus Alcis; species Alcis repandata. The sequence continues at coordinate 5,035,232 of OX421235.1, read as the reverse complement.
ACATTAACACTTTGACTGTGGAAAACACTTACCTACCTTGTGTTTTCCTTTGTGCGACGCGAATACGGCTGGCACGCCAGGCGCGTAAATCACAACGCATTTGACTATTAGCCGCACTTAAGGGAAGCGCATGTCATTATTAACCGCAGTCAAAGTCAACCCAATTTTTTCGAACTAACGAACCATACTAACAGGAAATACCATCGTAATATGTTTTTCTCCGATTCCAGGATGGCTGGGCGTTTGCCATCGCTGGGTTTAAACTGCCAGTCCGAGGCAGCGGCCCCGCCATGTCTCCCGACCCTAACAGCTACGACAGCATATAACATACGGAACCCGCCGCCCTTGAGGGCCAGCTCGTGCTTATTGAGTAACTTTGAGCTCTGGACACTCGTGATGTGATGGACTGAACTATATGTTTGTGCTCTTACTGTCTTGAGTACTGAAGGCCTAGAATTTCTGATGCAAAATATGTAGTGATTTCGATAGAAAAGTGTATGACCAAACACAGTTTCCATTTTCGTTCTTTGGTACTTATGTAAGAATTTATAAGAGTCCACCAACCCGCCTTTGGCCAGTGTGGTGCAATACGGCCTAATCACCCTTCGTGGGTAGACCTGCCTCCCTGGCCAAGTTGCAATCTATAATCGCAAACGCTATAAAAAAGAAGACTATGTATTGGAATGACATTTCTATAGTCTGTTTATAGATTCTATATTCTATTACTGAAATGTTCCCTTATATTATAATGGTGTTCCAGCAGTGGGATGAAAGGTTGTGTTGGGTGGGTAGACGCTCTATGTGGGCCCATTTTTCATACATTTATCTATCGGATATTCGCTACGTGTTTTTCGACAGAATTCATGATCCAAAAAAAAAACCATAACAAATACATGTTTTCAATAAAAAATACTAGATTTATCCGATTGCCTATATGAAAGCAATGTTTTTGGTATGTTTGTTTCCCTGTGACCTAGCGCTTCTATGGCTGAATCGATTTTGAAATGTAAGATGCTATTTGATTCATCTTTGTATTCAGAGTGTGGCTACATTTTGCTCTCGGGATTTTTTTTTATTTAGTTATAATTTCTGTTGTTAATTTTATGCAATCATTTAAGTCAATATTCACATCTTTTCCCTACTCTTTAGTGAATACCTTCCCATACTTTTTGTCATCTGTAGCCAAACAACCCTTGCAAATAAAATTTTTAAATACACATGACAGTAATAGCATAAACAATTAAACATTAATGGCATCAATTTACTATTTTACTAGCTATCGAAAAAAAAAATTACCATCGTAGTGGGTAAGCTTTGTGCATACTTCGACTGCAAGCGCCATCTTTTATCAAAAATGTCACTATTCTTGTAAAATATGTAAAACTTAAAGTTACATACTATGCAGTATTAGATTAGATGCTGTAAATAATGATCTTTTTGAGGGACGTCTATGGGCTGCTTGTTTTGGCTAAATTGTCTGTCTCTTTTTGGCACAAAACGCATCTCGTAAGCGAAAGGTAGACAAAACATATTTTAGCTAAAATCAGCCTACTGGACGTTTGTGAGTAAGAGAGATAGAAGTAAAATCCATTTCTGTTCCTCTTGCAAAAGATTATTTATAACTCTTAAATGCTATTCTAATATATATTCTCAGCACTGATATAGAATCTATCATGTGACATATAGGCGTCGATTCTGAGGTGTCATTTTCTTAGTACTAAATTAGACAGCTTTCAAAATTGTACTATATTTTTTGATAACCATCACTTTTTTAACGTGAAAAGAGAGGCAGATAACTTTAGTGCAATCAAATAAGTTAAAGTAATTATTTACCTGAATTGACGCCATAATTTAGAAACTATAGTAATCATTGGAGAAAACTGGCCCATAATAATTTATATTTTTAGTTTCGTTTCATATTACGTCCAAAATATATACTTAGGTAAATTTTGCGCATAATTCATGTAAAATTATTTAATGAGTCATAATATCTTAACATAATAGCTCTTTGATTAATGTTATATCGTTTTTTTTTTGTATATAAATGAGTAATGTTTAACAATTGATTCTATTAGACTAATTTTAATTTTTTTATTTTTATTTGTCGTTTAAGTCATATAATGTCATGCGGGGCTATTACGTCTGCGGGGTTATTACGACTTTTGTCTATAACTTATGTACCATAATGTTTTATCCATAACGACATCTATGGGCGGAAAGTGGAAAAAGAAAAAAAAGTGGCCCATAGATGTCGTTATTGATAAAACATTATGGTACATAAGTTATAGACAAAAGTCGTAATAACCCCGCAGACGTAATAGCCCCGCATGACTATACATACATATCTAACAATTTCTATATTAAAACCATTTTTAGACCATTTCAAGTACATAGTTGTATGATACGTGATTTGCCTTAACCTTTATCGGTTCTTAATTTGCTTCTCAGTCTGCTCGAATAAATATACTTAAATAATGCTAATTATTAAGAATGCTGTGACTAGCGTCGATTTAAAACTATACGAGTATATTTTATATGAAACCTTGATCGTAGTAATAGTATAATAACTGTCATAATAGAGGCCGACGCGGGTCCCGGATATCATTGGGGGGTTGGTCATCTACAGGGTACAGTCAAAAAAGATAGATTCCTAAAGACGTTACATTTTTTTTGTCTTTTGGACGCATACCTTTATCTATGGTATTCTGATTGCGAAACATTATCTTTCTATGAAACTAAAGAAGAACTAAGTACATTATAATGCTAAACTTTTAATTGCGTTTTCTCAAATACCATTAAGTGGGCATGTTCTTTGCCTGTACTCTTCATGTAATCTAATTAAAATAAATGCTCTACACTTAACATCACTTTAATTATGTGCGTGCTGGTTAGATAAAGACCAATGATGATGAACAATTTGTATAATTATTGCGTCTATAACACCTACTTTGTATTCGAGCGTAAACACATTGGAGAGGTGTTGAATTTTCGATGACATATGTCATGATTTCTATTTGTCTTAGTATCTATATGTCATATCATACTAGACAGTGAAATATCAGGGCAAATAGGAGATTAAACATCTTAAATCTCAGGGTGACGAGCGCAGTGCTGTGCCGCGCACGGTCTTGAATATTAAGAATTCAAAGTTCTGGGTAGCGCAGACCTGTTATGGGCAAACATGACGTTTAATATTAGGCGAGCGATTTGCTCGTCGTCATTCAATAGCATAAAAAAGACCATGTCTAATTATTGATGAATTTGAGTAAGTCATGTTATTGCTCCCGTTAGCCTCCCAATGTATCCGTTTATTAGTTCATACTATTTTAGGTTTTAGCTGTAATTACTTCGCTTATACATAGCTTGACATCTGTCACCCCTATTTTTAGACTTGAAAAAAGGAGGTTCTTTACTATTTATTGGGTTTATTGCAATAATACATTGAAACTAGTAAACTAGAAAAAGCTGTGCCGTTTCCTTTGCCGGTACGTTTTATTATTTCTTGCAATTTTTAACAGATTTCAAAACTTTTACAATATTGTATAGTACCGTATTTTGATACCAAATATCGTAGATTTTACATTTTATGTGACTTATGGCATATCCAGTAGATAGAAGTGCCAATTTTATATGTCGTAATCTCTGAAAATATACGTGAAAATATTCACTTTGTTAGTAAAATGTCTATGCTATAGTATTTCGAACCGTATATAATCTTATTTATAGTATTTTTACCATAATAATATATTTGTATTGACGTTGTATTATAGATACTGTATCGCTTCAAATAATTTTTTGGAATTTTTTTTTTACTACTTTGGCCAATAAATTTTATTTCGAACATGTCGAGCCTATATTTCTATTTTAGAAAGGCATATATGATGCCTTTCTTTAATAGAAATATAGGCTCTATTGTATGAATAGGTCTGCATGTAACAAAAATGCACAAAAATAAAATTAACTGTTTCGGTTACTGCTAAGAATCTCTAAAACAAATGAATGTGTGCTCGATTGATGTTTGTTGCGTATACGTTCGTGTTTTGAATTAGCTGTCAACTAGTCATGATTTGTTCATTTTGATTTAAATTGCATAATAAAGCCAGTCTTCAATTTTCAGTTATTTTACTGTCCGCTGGCAACATTGTAAGTACGCATTTGGTTAGGTGTAAGGTAATCGATAAATTTTAATGTAAAGTTTCTAACTTATGTCGATTAAATAACGATTCAAAACGGCGCCTAACTATTGTTTATGCAAATATTGTGCGTTATTAATGTTCCGCAAAAACGACCAATGTGAAACGAAAGTGTAACTTTTCAAAAAATGTAATTGATTTAGTTTTAGTATGTATTGGATTGGAGTAAAGAGAAGAAAATAATTACCTGTTGTGATATTCACATATTCTCTTATTAATAAACCTGTAGTAGCTGTAGAATAGCTACTTTGACCTTTGTCTTTGTCTACCGAGTTGAAAACTTGCAATAAAGGAGAAATGGACAAATGCGCAGGAGCTACTCCAACCTTAAACTACAGTTGATTAATAAGGAATGTAAAGTTTATCGGCCTGCCGAAAAAACCCAAAAGGTATAGGAATGTCGAAAATGAAGATAAATCGAAGGGATATTTTTTGTAAGTACTTATTTGAAAAGTGCGAAATGACAATTCATTATTTCCAAGACAAAATATACTTCAAAAGCGAGTTAAGAGATATATATTTTGTAAATTTAAAGTATAATCTTATTCAGAAACTTTTAACGGGCATGAAAAATTTGCCTCAGTTGTCTCGTTTTCGCGCGTGACATTTTTCGTTCGCGAGAAGTTGACAGAGCATTGTATAGCATTCGATTGTTGAACGTTTCTGCATAAGAGGTAGATAGATCTTCGTAACGTATTTTATCAACTACATTTATATTATACATAATCATAATAATTATAAATAACGATTTCAGGTATATCTATTTTGTATCCAACATTTATTGGTAGTGTTGTTTTAATGTTTTCTATGAATAATTAAACAAATATTGCTCATATAATTGTGTATTTATTTTTTATAATAATACAAATATCCGTAGTATAATCTAGTTTTAGGAACATGTACCTAATTATGAACTATGTGGAACATTAAACCTATTGCAAGTCTTCGGTTTGAGGTCACTGTATTGCGAATCCAATCTGTAAAAAAATATAAGTTTTAGTCTTGGGTACACTTTAACTTTATTTCTCTTAATATTCAGTGTCTCAGTGTTTCAGTGTCTTGTGTCGTTTTGTCTTTTCTATTATGGAAATTTTCTGATTTTTTTTCTTTCTATCATTTTGTTTGAAAAAGACAAAATGGTCACGATTATTAATAAACAATAATGATTATTATTGCGCTCTGGCTATTATCGCCCCGTTTCCCGCTAAAGTGGAAAACGTGACGTTAATAGGTCTTGTAGGAAACTCGAACTAAAATTACCTTTGGTGAATTTTCAGTTAAACATTTGCTCAAAAGGTACGCTCGTTCACAGCCTTTTTCTCCATCAGTCACTGTTTCGTCGTTCACTGTAAACAAATAAGTACCACAATTTATGAAGAACTCTAATAATAGTGCGACGTGATTGAAATCAGTTTTCTACAGGTTTATAACGAAAGGATATTATTATGCTAAGCCGAAAATAACTCAGCATTATGAACATCTTTTACTATGCGACCAACACTGAATTTGCGAAAAAAAAACATCTGTCCATACATTTTGTCGAGTGTCTTTGACATTTTTCTATGGAACTGCTGATTTTTTTTCAATAATGAGTACAATAGTCTGCGAAGTTGGTAAACTTCTTTCTCCCTCACGATTTTGTAAAACCAATGTCCATTTAAAGGCACGAAACCATAAGGACTGATGGGACAAGACCATAAGCCTTGAAAGACGGCAACTAGGACATCGCATGTTGCCTATAAATAAATCATGCTTTAGCCGTAGAAATATACCTAACATAGAGCATTTTAAACGACCTTATATAAGCATCAAACAATTTTATTGTCCTCACCCTTCCCGCACATGTTGAAAACCTTTTTAGCAGCTTCCAATCTTGTCGCGCTGTCGCCGAACTCCGTTACTACCCATTTGTTGGTCTTCTCCAAATCGTAGTTGCCTTTATCGTCCATCTACAAAATAACTTATCTGTATTATTCCCATTGCTCGCTTTTAGCGCCTGTGTATTTTGCTCTATATAAAGATGAGTGCGTTGCACAGCATTTTGAACTTTATCTGCTCCAATTACCTCCATGAATGTCAAGTTAGATTTACGCTTCTGGGCGTTCGGTCTTGGACTTCATGTTATGACTGTCAGCCACGTGTAAGTACCTACTTTATTATTTATAGTGTCAATAAGGTTCTATATTCTTCATAGTCTAGAAGTCTAGAGTATCTAGAATCCTGTAGAAATCTTCAAAATCAAAGTAGGGCAAAATCGAGTCCAAAAGGGTCGGTTTCAAACATACAGGTGAAACTAATAAAAGCGTGTTAATGACATCTTACCATGTCAGCTTTTCTGTAAATGCAGGCCATCAAGCACTTTGCGTTCGGGCTATCCGGTATCCTGTGATCTTGCATCATGGCCAACTCTTCGGCTTCTATAGAGTAGTGCTTGTTGCAAATGACGGCAAGGCTGAAAAACCAGCCTTTTACTTCCAAGTCGCTTCTTCCCTGAAATTTTTATAGTCACATTAAAAAGAAAACTTTAAAATTATACTTGATTGCATTCTACAGTTGTTTGCGTTCTAACGAGTCAATGATGGAGCGCACGAACAACTTAGGTTCATCAACACTAAGCTCTTGAAACTATTGTAGAAATTTTGAACAGTATCTACAGATAGTAGATACAGTATCTACCGTATAAAAACGCAACGCCACTATTTATGCGTTTAAGCGGAATGGTATTTTATTATAGGCAAATAGAGTGGATATTTGCATGCGAGCGAGTTTCCATATATCGAATGATTCATATATCGAATTTGCATCTAATTAAGATTTCCAAAAAACCTTTACTTATTTATTATTACAACATACTTCTCTATCAACTTTTTGCCCAAACTATTGAAATGGATATGTAGGTAGGTACTCACATAACTTCCGCCAACGAACACCAAAACTACAGCCAGTTGAGTAATCATGATTACTAAACAACGTCCACCGAAACAACACTGTTTTATATAAATTTCTATAAAGCATTGTGGTTTTTGTTAAAGCCTAATGAGCTTAAATTATATTGTTTTCCGGCGGATAAACGTTTGAAGTCTAGGCTCGATCAACTATAGATAGGTTAATATGAATACTTATCTCATTTTAATGGTTCAGCAATTTTGGTCTAGTGGCTCTGAATAGGCTAAGGCTGAGGCTGAGAGCTAATGGGTTTAAAAACACGTAGGTAAACACACAGACAGTAAATGGGGTACTCGGATGAGCTAACAAATCATGGTTCTAGTGACCGTCTCGCCTGGTCTAACTGTTCATATAAGCCGAGTACTCGGCCGAGGGCACTGGCTCGCCTCTGTATCTACTCGTTACATGTAATCAATCCATACTATCTTTGTGAAGTACCTACCTTTCCTACCTGACTGCGGAATAGCTAATTCGTCTTTTGTCTTTTTTAATCAAGTTCATTTGAACGAGAACAGACAAAATAGGCCGGAAGATGATGACCATGAGGAGATAAGATGATAGAACCATTTGTACCTGGCAACTTTTTGCACAGCCATACTTTTCCGATGGGTCCGAATGTCCGCCGCATACCGCTGACACGTTCACCATCCTCGCCCAAGCGATTGCGACGCCAGTACCAGCGCTATGACCATCATTTTCCTTTTCGTCATTTCGTAATTAGGTCGCCTGTAGAGTCGCCAAACGGGGTCAAATGGTGGAACGGAATGTGGAGCGTGCCCCTCTACCGGTTTTCCCGAGTAACTTCAACATTGGGTTCTTCAAAAGGGCTGTTAATAGAGTCTTAATTACGCCGATCTACTAGGCATCTAGAGGCTGTTTTGATACATTTTTTCACAAGATCAGCCGATGTGTGCTAAAAAATATCATGAAATGAAAATTGGCTACCTACATATCTGTCGTGTTTGTGCAATAGAACTCATTCATCATCTCATTACGTTATTCCATGAATAAAGGCGAAGATGCCACTTACCTACACGATAAACATCACGTGTCACCGCGTACTTGAAAAATTGCAAGTTAATGGATTATTAAGAAAAAATTGCCGGTGATTACTGCGACGGACGGAAATCGGTGATTATTTTCCGGCACTGCCTCCGGGACGGAACTGTATCATTTTCTGCTCCGAGAGCGGCGTGGAGTAGAGCGAAAAACTGTTTAAATTTTGAATTTGTATTAGCAATTGAGGTTCCATAGCTTTAGAAGTGTTCATGAAAAATTTCAGTTTTCACAATATTTTCTCTTAATATTATTAATATTGCTAGCAAGAATTAATAATCCCGCTAAAATTGCATTGAAATGTCTTAAATCGGATGTCTCAGCATCTTTTGGTTCTGACAAAAATGATGACTTGGTGTCGAAAACTAGAAAAGTTTTGCTTAATCTGGAATTAAATGATGAAAAAATAGCTTCTGGTCCACAAACAGATAACAAAGTCTCGTTACGAGCTTGATGTACCTTTTTACATTATGAAAATGGGAAGGATACTTTTGAATTTCGAAAAAAATTAGGTTCTATTACATTTGATTGCATTCGGAATACCTACTACACTACGACAAAAGTCAAAGATGTGGCTCAGGAATCGGCTAGCCTAATGTGGAACGCAGCCAGGAACGAGCCAGCCGCAAGCAAAACCTTGGAGCTGAAAAACATTTTTTTCGTTCAATCAATTAATTCAACATAGTTTGACACATCAAACTAAAGTACCGGCAGGTGGAATCCGCAGAGTTTCTTTCCTCCGGACTCATTTCAACACTTTTCAACGGCACTTTTCATCGGTGCTTAGCAATAATAATTTGGCAAATGTTTAAAGATAGGTTCCATTTTTTAATTTCATATCTAAATTCAAGTCTAAATCAACTTATGAAGCGTTTTCCCTATACAGCCTAAATCATATTTGGGGCTAGGTATATATCTATTTAAAGAAAATGAAATGTTTTCGTTGTTGAGCGAATCATTATTTTGTGAACGGCTCGATCGATTTGGCTAAAACTTTAACATATATGTGTGCAAGCCTACGATTTCAACCCCAAATATGCAAGACCAAAGCCCGAGCTCTACCACATTGAGAAGAAAGTCCCAGCCATAACCTTCTTAAAAATAAAACTAATTACTTACTTTGTCGGTAGCAATTTTGAAGAAATTATCATAAATATTGCAAGTATTTTCAGGATCAGTTAATCAGATTTTATTTAAAATAATGCATTCAAGCGTGAGAAACAGCTTTGAATTAATTAAAATAGCATATTTCTAACATATTTTTTGGCCAAAACTTAAAAATGTTAAATTTTGGCAAACTTCAGTCTCAGTGCTCCACCTGAAGACAAAGTCGTAGAGTTCTGATTCTTTGCACGAAAGAAGCTATCTTAAAGGGTCACTGGTTGGTGACACAGGAGAATTAAAAAAAACAACTTTTTTTTCGCTGGTTTCTCTCCACCCTATCGGTGTTGGTACTTTTTTGAATGTGTTTATGTTGCCGGCTCAGTTTGTTGGGTACTGGAGCATGCGATAGTTATCCTACAAACAAACGTTATATGAGATGACGTTTTCAACTGCATTATAATTTCTAATGTAAGGTTTAAAAAAAAATAGGTTCTTTCATAATTAAAATGTTTATTTACCAACTTTTAACATTGTAGATGTGGTGCAGGGATGTAAGTAGTGTACCTATATAATAACAATTTCTAAGTTGCTAAGCGAACTATGAAAATAGCTCGGCATTTCTCGTAGTAGAGACTTGTTCAGATAAGACTAAAGTGGGCTGATGATGATATAGAAATGTAGATATTAAGTATAAGGCGTGTCCACACATGCACACGTGCACCTGCACATGTGCACCTCTCTCTAATACTTTGAAAACTTATCCTATACTTATATTTATTAGATGTAGCAAAATCAATGCTTAATTTTTGTAAATAACAACTAGGTATACTAGGGGAAGAAAAATATGTCAGGATTATAATCGTGGATGCATTTGGTTGTGTGAAATGAGGCATCACAGAGATCCTTGTGTGCGTCCGCTGAAAAATGAAGGTTTAGTTTAGAACTAGGTATACGTAAAGTTGGTTCCTACATCTAACTATGTAGAGCTGACAAATGTATGGTTCAGCTCGCATTTTAAGATTTAAGCCTTCCAGGCTACAGAAGGTACATAAGTAGTAGTTAGACACAAGTACATATACCTAACTATTTATACTTATATTTCACCCAAAATCATTACCTTTCTGCTTGAGGTTATACTTATGGAGTAGATGAGCGTGAGTACTCATCACTGTTACTTACCAACTTTTTTGCAAGCTGTTATCGCCTCTTTCGTTGGCTCTTTAATATCTTCAGGCAGCAGCAAATCAGCTTGCTTTATAGCGGCCTCATAGTTTAGTTTTCCATTTTTGATCTAAAATTTGGAAACATTTATAACTTTTACCTCAAAGTGGGAAGGGATAAAAATATGAGTATTAGTAAAGTTACTTGAAATTCACCCTTCGGCCGCGTACGAAACCGGAGACTCGTAACCAGTTACGGCAAAAGAAAAAATCTTGTCGCTATTCCTAAGTAATAGTTTTTCTCTTGTTAGGACTTTAATTTTAGAAGTTTGATATGAAGAAAACACTATAAGCCAGTAGCAGAGATTTGGCTCCTTACCCACAGCCCTGGTGCACTGTTGTAAATGTTAGTTACCTTCCTGTTAAGTACGCGATTTGCAGTTTCAATACTGTTCGTAGCATCAGTCGACATTTTAGGAACAAATGCGTGACGTATCCATCTTATAGACGCGTAAAGCCGGGTCCAGATAATGTATCATTTGCCCGATCCGATCACCGGGCAAATGATACATGGGTCGGGCCGTATCGTAACGGCGTATCGAGATCTCCTATCATGATACGTGTATCATCACCCGTCTACATATGCGATCATGATACGCGTCAGCGATACGGATACGGTGATCGGATCGGGCAAATGATACATATCTGGACCCGGCTTTACGTCAATACGCGTAGCGTGCATCGTCGGTACACACACGCCTTTAGAAACATGACAGCAGAACTCTCACAAACAATCTATATTATACTAACCGTGCTTGCCATTTTCATAATGCATGCTATGTAGCATTTTACTCCCTTCTCATCTATGAAGACACCATCGTTTATGGGGTCGATTTTTTCTGCAAGTAAATACAATTTGTTTCAGAAGGGCGACTCTATCTGCACATTAAATCTCATCTCAAACTGTTTCACCGTTAGAAAGCTATGTTACGAGAAGAAACAAACGATCGGTTTCTAAGAAAGCGTGGTTTGATGTAGACCACATCATTACTTAGGCTTACCATCACGCAAATTGACGGTCAAACGCCATGATTAAATAAATCTTTGTTTGTATTAAAAAAAACAGGACTTACCATCTTCGACGTTATTTTTTGGCTGGCACGATTTTCTCATCATTTTCATCGTGTTCTTGAGTTGTTTCATAGTCATCTGTAATCATATTATCACACTGGTAATTTAAACGAGTTTAATACTAGCCTCTCTTCTTGTAGGTACAGGATTATAAGGAGAGGGTATGCTAAGCTGGAAAAGGCTCATAGTAGTCATCATTTTGTAATTTTTTTTAAATAGGACCAACCATAAAGACGCAAATCCTTGGCATACGCTTTTCTTGTGATCCCTATGTTATACAGGTTTAACCCGCGACTTTTACAATATCATCAACACGATGTGCTGGGTGACCGACCATCGAAACTTGTCTATCTATAAATATGAAGGAACAGGTCCTGACTGACTGACAGACAATGTTCAGCCTAATTTAAGCCGCTGGTCGTAGAGATTTGAAATTTGGTAGGTGTGTTTGTTTTGATGATTGATGGTGTGCTAATTAAGGATTTTTTGAAATTGAACCCCTAAAGGCCACCAAATATTTCACCAAATAGGGTGTTAAAGTTTGTATGGAGAACATTATTTTTTGATGCCACGGTTTTGAAACTTTGCAAATATACTAAGCCTAAAAAAACAATGAACATGTATTTCATATTTTTTGGGAAATCAACCCCTATGGGCGTGAAATGGCGTGGTAAAGATAATACGGAGAAATAATTTGTTTTGACGCTACGTCAAACTCACAACCCCCGGAAAAAAATCGAAACCTTCGAAAAGTCACATCTTCAAGGTAGAGCTACTTACTAATTATCTCGAAAACTAAAAATATTTTTACCAAAGCGCTTAAACTAAAATTTTACCAAAACATCGGACCTTTAAGGAGAAGTGGAAAAAAAAATATGGCCGCCATACAAACTTTAAGTGTCTAGAATCTATATCTCCGAAACGATTAAAGATGGGTGGGGTGTTTTTGTCCAAATGTCATAGGAGTTTGCGAAGGCTACTTGATGGTGGTAACAAAATCCAAGATGGCGGATTCAAGATGGTGGCCATTTTTCAAAATGGTCCGAGAGGGCTGATTTATTGCATCCAGGAGTTTTTGGGGTGCCTGATTCTATTATATGAAGATTTTTACATGCTCTAAAAAACGGATATAATTAATTAGTTAATTTTGTCCCGAAAAAAATTACGGTTCCTGGGGGATATTTCAGATACAACAAATAAGAGATCTCAATAAAAAAAAAAGATTCCGATTTAATACAATTTAATTTATTTGCAAACAAAAATGAAATGAAAAGCCAGACAACTACCTAGTTAGACTATACATAAGACATAATACTTACCCACTTATTAATTTATTATTAAACGGATCTCCTTTTTTAACACGCTTTTATTAGTTTTACCTGTATGTTTGTAACCGACTCTTTTGGACTCGATTTTGCTCTACTTTGAACGATAAGATTTAATTCAAACTTTGCACACTTGTTAAAACCGATGACAATGCGTGTTTTTTTAATTTTTTAAACTATAATTTATAAGTTTGGTTGTTAAATGTAAATAATGTCTTTTAGAATGTTTTAACTGTCTGTCACTCTTTAGTTAGTTTTTAAAAATGTTACATAAATTTATACGTAATTAAATATATTTAAATAATTTATGATTGTTTTTATTGAATAAATAGTTACTCTCCCTCAAATTTTAGAGCGTGATACAATAATCAGATGAGGTAGATGCGATCTAAATCCGTTCAATCGTTTTAACGTTATTCAGTAACAAGCATCTAAACATACACACATTCACGTATATACCTCTAATATTAGTATGTCTCTAATATAAATATGTAAGTAAGTATTTTCCTATATAGGCAAGTAGGCCTAAACGGCTTGACCACTTTTGGATTATGACATATCGTTAGACTAATTTTGAACGAAATTGAATACCTATGGATTTAATTTACACCCTGGTTTAACACACTATTGGCTACTTTTAACCCAAAAAAACAAGATTCCTTGAGGATAGTGGGTAAAACCGCGTGACATACTAAGTAAAACATAATTATTAACATTGGGATACACTCTCTTTTATATGCGTTTAACAATTATTATTACAACTTAAAGCTTCTACTGACCTTATTACGATAGTGGCTATAAAGTACCTCTTTAGTTTATAATAATAGATAGTGTCAAGTGATTTAATACAAATTATTTACAACAGACGAAAACAGTCCGGTATTAGCCCTACGTACCCTAGTTTATAACCAGACTAATGAAGAGAAAATCGATAGTCAAAAAATAATAAAACGATTTATCATGATATTAGGTGAAACTGTAATCGATTACCAAAATATAAGAAATCGATATTTTTGAGAACTGCATAATGTAGTAACCGATTTTTTTAGAGCTAAGTATCCTTATTTCAATCAGTCAAAAATTCAAAATGCTCGTATTACAGCTTCTGATAATAAACCTCTGAAAAGATTAATCCAGGAAGTCTATTGAAGCAAATTGGTAACATGACATAATTCTAACACAATGGTTAAAATAAAACATTTTATTTAAATTAAAATACTTTGAGGTTACTCAGTAATTTTTCTACTTATTGAAATCGTCGGTATTTCTCTATTGACATCATAGACAATATCATTCGATTTATTTCTTAAGATATTCTGATCCCATCACTACGTTTGCTGTCAAAGCTTAAAATCAATATATTATACCTCTACAGTTAAAAATAAAGCTATCAATCGACTAACTATTTGCTATAACAAATATGATATTTGAAAATGTTGGGTAATAATGATCAAGAATCTTTCCTCCCCAAATACGGCCCGCACCCCCCGGATTTAGCCTTTATCTGTTCTGATACAAATGTGATTATAAAACTAGTCTAAATAAACCCAAAAAAAAATTGATGTCGGTGGTGACAGACGCATATCCCTAGCCACTCAGATCAAGTAGAATTTTTGTACCTAGCAACTTTCGTAAGCTAAAGGAAGATATCACCATTTTAGGATCACATCATAAGTTTGGCTTAATATTGAAATAGTTGAAAAAATGAAATTAGCAAGAAATCCGGTTTTTTGTTACTTACCGCTTCACAAAGGGCTAAGAAAATTAAGAATGTAACTGTAGTAATTATCTTCATAGTTTAAAATTGATTATCCGATACAAGGTCTTCTCGTCCCAAAATCGAGGTTCTTTATGGGGACCTTGATACTTTGTAGTAGTTTTATAATTATCTGCGCAAGTTAATTGATCGATGACAATGTGATTGCTTAAACACCTGCAAAATTATCACCTTTCTGGAGTCTTTAGAGTGACCAATCAAGTCTTTTTATCGTGGAATTTTAGCGAATGTTAGCGTTTGGTAGAGTGGCACTAACTAATAGAAAGAAAAGCAAAGAACAAAATTACAGATCAGAATTTCTATTTTCTGCCAACAAGGGCAAGTGCCGTGATTGCCCTTCCCCCTATCGATACAGCACGAGCTGTAAAGCACGGGCCGTGGATAAATAGTCTTCTCACGGTTTTTATGCAGCGAGAAAGTGAAAAACCGGCCAAGTGCGAGTTGGACACGCGCACGAAGGGTTCCGTACAATTATCTATAAAAACGGCAAAAAAAAATATTTTTTAAATAAATATTTATTTTATTTTTACACGCTTTATATTTAGCTTCACTTGTATGTTTGTTTGTAACTGACTCCTTTGGGCGCGTTTTTGACCCAATTAAACGGCCAGATGACAATACACTAAACAAAGCGTGTTTAGTGTATTGTCAACAATTTTTAGTTTTTTTTAAACGATTAATTTAGTATTTGTTGTATAGCGGCAACAGAAATACATCATCTGTGAAAATGTCAACTGTCTAACTATCACGGTTCATGAGATATAGCCTGGTGACAGATGGACAGATAAACAGACAGATAGACGGACGGACAGCAGAGTCTTAGTAATAGGGTGCCGTTTTACTTTTTGGGTTCGGAACCCTAAAAATCATCTATACCTGGTATGCGGGATGGATGTGAGAGAGAAAGAATATTATTACCTTGAGTTATATTAAAACAAAAGTAGAAATTCAACATTAAACTTCCCTAGACAGATAGATGCTTCTAACTTGATTCTTTGACGATTTAATTTCAGTATTTTTTACGGTAGTTTTTTTTTTTCAATTTTTACGGTTAGGATGGTCACCTTGTTCTCACATGTATAACTAGTTAAGTATTAGACTCATAAACGATTCCGCGAATTAGGGATTGCAATCCGGAAAACCGGATCATTTACGTTTACCGGATCCGTTGCCAAGTTACCGGTTACCGAAAAGTTAGACCTTTTCGGCCGTTTGTAGCTCCATTGGAAGTCGACTAGCAGATGACCCAATTAAATCTATTTGTTTATGACAATATATTCCAAAAAATATTATATTAATTGTACCATTCATTAGACAGAATCATTAATCATTAAATCAGGCCGGTGTCTATCAAAAGTTACAAATATGAGACTTTGATTGGTTAGCTTTTGGTATGGGAATCCGGTCGAATCCGGCCAGATTGAAAATGACACCTGATTGCAATCCCTACCTCGAATGCATGTCGATGATCGTCAAGAAAGTGCCACTTAGGCTCACGAACGTGTTGCGCTGCTAATCGTCTAACATTGTTGCTAATTATGCTCAGCTTATAAAGACTTAGATTGGTTTGGAAGTTAGACTTGTATAGTACAACGTCTTAAAGTCTTGGTGCGAGTCATATCACATCTAAAAAGCAGGAAAGTAGAAACGATATCCAGAAAACAAGAAGAATATTCGTCGACCAGAAAAGGTAAGTAAGAATAATATCGTTGGTTATAAAGTTCAAAACGCTGCCAAAGCTTGGAGAAAACTGCTTGAACAACTGAAACGAAGTTTTTGTCTTAAGGATTGCACTGTCCAAAGACCTATGTCTATCCATGGCTCAGTTTTGAATAAAGGTGGGCGGATTAAGATGAAGACAATATATCAGGCATGGGTAAAAATTGATACCTTGATATTTCAAGTGATGCATCTCATTATAAGTACAAAGTGGTAACAAATTAAATGATCTGCATTTTTCTCCTTGCAACATGCATTTTGACAGGTCAATTGCATCTTTTGCATACCATTATTATGCTATTAATTTTCCATAATGCTGCAAAGTAGGTTACGCCTTCCTTTAAATACCTGAAGATTTTGTTCCCTTGCATCATTGTCCAGAATGTGGTCGCCAAAACGTCAATTTCTTGGTTTTTTCACCATTTGTGTATTTTTGTTACTTTTTGTGGAGAGTTATGCTGTAAGTATTATTGAAATTAATATTTTTATTTTTATTAGATATGGAATTAAGATTTTTTAATACATATATATATTAATTATATTTTTTTAATTCTATTTACTTCATCTATTAAAATTAGTGTATTAATTGTTAGATGACGCGACAGCAACTGAAAAACTCTGGGAAGTTGATGAAAAAAGCTTGTATGCCGAAAAACGATGTAACGGAAGGTAAATATCCAATAGTTTAACATGTTGACGGATTTGTGTAATGTCTAGATTAATATATTGCGACCAGTTAAATACATAATTAATGTATGTTTTTAGAATTCCATTATTTGGTCACACGTGCCATGAGAGCGATAAAATGTGACCGACCCAACTAAATATACATAAGCAATGTCTATACTGTATACAGGGTTATACAGAAAAGGTATGAACAACTTTTACTATGGGACCAATCCGCAATTCGCGAATAAAAAAAATTGTCGCGTGTCATCCGCGAATTCCGTTCTTTTTTTATGTAATTGAGTGACGAGACGAGCAAATCGCTCGCCTGATGTTAAACGTCATGTTTGCCCATAACAGGTCTGCACCACGCAGAATTTTGAACTCGCAGAATTCAAAACCCTGCGCGGCACAGCACTGCGCTCGTCACCCTGAGATATAAGTTGTTTAATTTCCCATTTGCCCTGTAATTTCACTGGAAACAATGCCCTTCCAACCGGAACACAGTAATGTTTGCATATTACTGCTTGGCGGTGGAATAACTGGCAAAGGTGTGGTAGTTCCCCGGGCGGGCTCTGCAAAAGAGCCCTACCACTACAAAAACTACGGGTTGCTCCATAGTAAAAATTGTTCTTAATGATGAGTAGTATGTGCCCTTTTCGCCTTAGCATACCTTTTCTGTATAACCCTGTATACTACTATTGTCTTATTTTGTCTGATGTCGACCAAAATATTTGCAGAGTTTATTAGGCGCCACAACAGTCTTTTTCCTGTATAAACGTTAGCTCACGTGAAAAATATCAGTTCCGTAATTTGGTCTCACAAAGTTTGCCTCACTGTGATATCATTTCTTTTTGTTTTCAGCCGAAATTGGTGAAATAGAGCAAGGAAAGTTCATAGAAGATCGTAGAGTCATGTGTTACGTGGCCTGCGTTTATTCTATGACACAAGTTGTAAGTAACTAATTAAAGTAACTACCATTTTACATAACACATTTTCTGCCGTTTTAACACTTTAACTGCTGTTTAGCATTACATAATAATGCAAAACATTGATTACAATATGTCCTATAGGCCATTCGGAGGACACTCCAGATATCTTAACACTTTAACTGCGGAAAACACATACCTTGTGCAACGCGAATGCGGCTACACACGCCAGGCGCGTAAAACACAACGCATGTGACTATTAGTCGCACTTAAAGCAAGCGCATGTGATTATTAGCAGCAGTTAAAGTGTTAAGGGGTGTATCTTTAGCGGTAAGGACATACTTTTTGTATAAGGATACCTTTTGCATAATTAGTAAGTAATAATAGATAGCTAACAACCATTGTGGAATCACTCACACATCATGCCTACTTAACAACTTTTCATGAATTTTCATAAAGCGCTTTGAACTGAAGAACTGTAGGTATTGATTATACAGAAAAACACGATACGTGTGTTTATTGGAGGGAGAGTTTTTTGTCATGCAATAAAAGTTGTTCTGCAAGGAAGCGGCTTCCCAGTGGTTCTTAGAGATTTTTTTATCAATTGTGTTTATTGGAGGGAGAGTTTTTTGTCATGCAATAAAAGTTGTTCTGCAAGGAAGCGGCTTCCCAGTGGTTCTTAGAGATTTTTTTATCAATAGTTATCCTTTTATATTTTTTTTTGTTCTTGTCTTCAGGTGAAAAATAATAAGCTGAACTACGAAGCAATAATCAAGCAGGTCGACATGATGTTCCCTCCTGATATGAAAAGTGCAGTAAAAGCAGCCGCTGAAAGTTGCAAGGATGTTGGTAAGAAACTGATTCCTGGACATATTATTATGATTACAAAAGAAGTAGGTACAAATATTTAGTTTAGTTATTCAGTCCTAACGTCGTTTTTAACCTCGAAACAGTAGAGACTATTTCTATTAGTGGAGTAGATAAAAATTATAACTTCCAACATCCTCGTTGACATTTTTAACTATAACGTAAGTCAGGGTTTTCCAAAATGACTTGGAAGTCGGAAAAATGACTCGGAAGTCAAGTCATTATGAATGAAAATAATAAATATTTTTAACTAGCTGCACCCCGCTGTTTCACGCGCTATCCTACAGGCTTTTTTTTTTTTATTTTTTTTTAAATTAAAAGTAGCTTACTTCTATGTTTATTTAGGCTACATCTGCCTCTACAGCAAAATTCGTACAAATCCCCTCAGCCGTTATTTAATTTTTATGATTGTGATACAAACATACAAATTTGACACTTATAGTGTTCGTAAGATATATTGTTAATTTATTCCTCTGGCTGATATCTTTGCAATTATTTTGTTTTGATTTATTTCCAGGGAAGAAATACAAAGACGATATTTGTGAGGCTTCCTTCAGGACAGCAAAATGTATGTACGATTTTGATACAGAAAACTTTGTCTTTCCGTAAATAATATCTTTTCAATTTTCAATAAAAAAATTATAACTTCATGTACATGTATTTATGAACTAATTTCAACGTATTTATGAAACAATTAGCTAAAGTTGTTGTAACAACATAAGAAAATAAATGCGTGAAGTGGATAAAAATGTGTTTTAAGTGCGATGACGAACGCAAAAAATGTTTTGTTGATCCATGTTATCACATACTCGTATGTAAGTGACGTTAAATTGTTTTCGTATAATAAAGTTCTTAAACCAAACATGCGTTTTAGTTACAATTTTGAATTCAACTTTTTAGAATAGGCGCTTTATTGAGAGTTGCTTACTGCATTACATAATGATGCAAAACAAAGACTACAATATGTCTTATAATAGACCATTAGGACTATAGGTATAGGACACTCCGGAATTCCGGATATAAAGACGAAAGGCAAGTCAAGTTATGTTGTGGTCTAGGATGTAGCATGTTTTTATAAGAGGAACCTGTTCATGCTAGATTTATTTTTAAATAAGAGACTTTCAGACTTTAAAACATTTTATGAACTTTTGGGAATTACAAATATTCTACATAGTTATAGATAAAGTTTTACATTTTCTCTAAGTACGTGTATTAAAACATGTAATCGAAGCACCACAACAAAAAATGACTTAACAAGACGTTACGGTAATAAGTAAAACTATAGTCATACAAGTAAATCGGTCGGAAAACCACAGATTTGAAGCCATTAATCATTGCTAAACGTTTTGTTAATAAGCAACTATTTTGGTCAAATTGCTACCTATGTAAACTTCCCAGTAATTTCGAGCCAAAATTCAAGGTCCAAAGGTTTATATTTATGAGTGTAAAAGGAATAATGTTAGTTTTTGCCAGTTTATTCGAGAACCAAACATTGTGTACAAAGTGATTTTTGCAATGCGTTTCTTTAGGTGTTTGATTGTTTTGCTAGTGATTGCTGGATATGCGATGGCGGTAAGTCTTGTACAAATTTAATGTCATTTTAATACTATTTCCATAGACTAAGTAATTGACTATTTTTACTTTAGTTCCTATGCTCTCGAAACCCTAGCTGTAAAACTGGCCCTTTCTATCCATAGGGATTAAAAGCTTAAAGACATAAGCGGAATTTAGTCGATTACTCCGATGCTATTAAATTATAGATAAATAATCAATAATATTATTTATTTTATAATTACCATTATTTTATGTTTTTTTAGTGTCTGATAAATCTTCCTACTTATTTAAAAAAAAGTTATGATTTCATAAAATGAGTGTTTTTATGAAATACCTATTCCTATATTTTTTTTCAGATGACACGTCAACAATTGAAGAAAACTTTAGGAATCATGAAAGGCCAATGTATTACCAAAACTGGCGTAGCCGAAGGTACAGTGATATAAATTTCATGGTAGAATCAAACTTTTACTAAATTACAATTTTTTTCTTAAGCTTCTCAAATTCTACATTGTACCTTATTTTGTTGGTTATTTTATTGGTATCATTGATTCTTTTTACAAGAATTACGTATTTATATTTTTTTGTATTAATTCATAGACAAAGTGGTCAATATCGATCAAGGCGTTTTCATGGAAGAAAAAGAAGTCATGTGCTATATCGCATGTATTTACAAAAGCATTCAGGTGGTAAGTAGATAATAAATAAAACTGCATTTATTTAATTCTTTATCTACTTTGTAAAACTACAGTTTAACAATAGTTTTGGTTACTTTAAAAAATATAAAACAAATTGCCAAAAAAAAGCAACGGCGTCGAAATTGTGAAGGTTTTAAATGCAGATTTTTTATTCTCCCTGATAGAACGCCATGCAAGGTTGATAAAAGCTTCAAAAAGGGAAATGTGTGTTGTCTAATCTACACAATTTATTTTGCATTTCAGGTAAAGAAAGATAAACTAGATGGCGATTTAATATCAAAGCAAATAGACATGCTCTACCCTCAGGACATGCGGGAATCCGTTAAAAATGGGGTCACAAAATGCATGCCAGTTCGTAAGTATTGGAGCTTTAAATAGAATGAAATTAAAATTAAAACATATATTTGATCATTTGTTTATTAGTTTTGTTAGACAGTCAAACCTAAATAACTCTAAGTTTGCTCTAAGTTTCCCTCATAAATCTGATAGGATTAATATTTTCTGCATTATTTTTTAAAAATAAGTTTTGCTTTTCAGAGAATAACTACAAAGATATGTGTGAAGGGATATTCTACGCGACAAGATGTTTGTATGAATCGGATCCAAAAAACTTCATTTTTGCTTAATTTAAAAAATGTAACTACAATTTTACCCAGTTAAACCTAGTTAGTTAGTTGTCTTAGTTTTAGCTAGTTGTTTAACGTATGTTAAAACGTCTTTAGTTTGTCAATAAATGCAATTCAAACGAACATTTTATATCATTAAATGTTACATTTTCCCATCTACCTTTTTCCATCCTTCGGGTTAAAATAAGTTAATTTTAATATAACGGGTTAATACGGGTTAAAATAAGATAATTTAAATATTTTTAAATACAAGATTTTATTGCATTGTCATCGAAGTTACATAACATACTCGTACTTACATACATACATACATATGATACATACATTGCAAGTTAAATAAAAGCTTTTAAAAATGAGGTAAGTTTAAGGCTCAAAAAAATTAAAATAAAATAAGGATTTAATTTAAGGTTCAAGCTGACCTAGTATTTACTTAAGTGTACAGTAATTAAGTGACTTTAGCTGTGCACTATGCTGTAAAAAACCCCTGCTGATCTTCTATACCTACATAATATATTAGATTGAATTACCCAGCTTCTCACTAGATCTCTGTGTTTATTCACTGTTTATCTAGGACTAAGTAAACAATAATAAGTAAGCGCCTTTCCTATAATCAACTCTAGTCTTTATAGTGTGGAGAAAAAACGATTTTTCCAAGTTGGTATTTGTTTTGATAGACGTATGGAAGAAGAGTGTGTTCTGTTATATCGATGGAGCAGAAATATTGGCCTGTGTTAGTTATTGTGCTTGTGATAGCGGGAAATTGCGATGCGGTAAGTGATAACCACAGTTTTTTATAAATACTGTCAAAAGCTACTTATTACCAAATAAATCTATTAGTAACTAACTGCTAGTACTACTCTTTCTATTTTTTTTTACCATAATTACACATTTTATATATCTTTTTAATGATATTTAGTGAGACGAATCGCTCGCTAAGTTTAACTTAGGTGCATAAATACTTAAAGATAGTGTACCTAAGCCCATGGCTCGTATTACTTTTGCCTATTATGATATCATTACAATTTAAGACTAGATGTGTCCAGCTCGAAGTTTATTCGTAAAAGCTTGCTAATTTACATTGAAATACAATTAACGCACAGTTTATTTCTGTAAGTTATGCGATACAACAAACACAGGAGATGTTCAAAGATTTACGTGAAACCAAGATATTCTAATAAGGTATTTTTCAAACTGACTAACTGGGTATGTTTAAGGTGTAGCCAGGGCCGGATTTGGAGGTCTGGAGGCCTCGGGGCAACAAAGGAGTGGAGGCCCACTGGCTCTAAATTATTTTCCGAATAAAGAAAACAGTTTTTTTTCAGTCGTGTTTTACAATAAGTAATTTATTGTGAAACCAAATAGATTCTGCAACGGATTCGCACGGGTATGTTAAATATAGTCTATGTTACTCGCTAATTATATAGCTTTATATTGATGCAAGAATTTTCAAAATCGGCCCAGTGGTTTTAAGTTTATTCGGTTTATTTATTTATTTCGGTTTAATAAATTTATATACAAACATCCAAAAATACAAATATTTCCTCTTTATAATATTAGTGCAGATTAGGGGTTGGCAACCTTTTGGTACCGCATAGTGACAATTTGAAATGACGGTGGGACGCACTTGTGCATAAAAATCAAATAAAACTGTTTTTTTTTTCCATGAACCAATTAATTTGGTTTCGAAGAGCTTTCTGTATCAAGTACAGTGGCTCTACTCACAACACAGTGCTTGATTAAGGTAGCTCAAATCCCGTAGTGTTTTTATTAACAGACCTTTGAATGTTGTACGTAGCAAGTCTAAAACTACAAATTAATAATAAACATGAGCGAGCGTAGCGAGCGCGAATATTTGAGAAATGTTTGATCAATTTAGGATAGATTTTTACTATATATTGTATATTTTTAAAGTTTGAGATATTTTCAGGTCAATTTAAAAATAGTTGTGGCCTATATAAAATAATGCTTGAACGTAGTAGTTGAGCGCAGATGTTTTGAGGTATTTTTGTTTAATTTAAGACAAGCTATTACTTAACGGGGTGTATGCAATGGTTTTCACAAATTAAGAAAATGCGAGTGTGTAATTTTGTTTTATTCTGTGATCTAGAAAAAAAATCAGGCGGCAGGTCACTCAAAACCATATAATTATGAGAACAGTGCACGAGCGCAAAAATTTGAGCCGTTTGAGGAAAAATGTTTGTATTTAGTAGTACTAGTCGAAATAAAATAAAAAAGTCTGTATTGTGGGGGCCCCCCTTTTGTGGAGGCCCGGGGCAGTCGCCCCGGTTGCCCTCCCCTAAATCCGGCCCTGGGTGTAGCATTTAGCTTAAGTCGCGAAATTTAAATTTTAAACTGGTTTTTCGTTTTTTGGAGCTACACAGGGTAAGTAAATTAAACAATAATGAAATTTGCGACAAACGTTAAGTATTAATTACGATATTTTGTAAAGTTAATAAATAGTAATGCACCTGAATACTCAAATATGTTAGAAACATCTCTGATTGTAAGTTTAACGATTAATTGACTTTCTTGTGCATTACTGTCTACCACCTCTACAAGTTATCGTAAGGATTGCCTAACGATTTAATTTTATTAATACTTAATTTAGTTGCCCGGTATATCTACAAAAACGAAAAAAACTGTTTGAAATTTAAATTTTGCGCTACAAGCGAAACGTTTCGCCAGTTACCATTGCGTTAGCTACATCGATCTCTTCCGTGGTTAGCTACGAGAAAGACTGTCACTAAACTTTTACCTCCTTATTAATAAGCGCGTACTAGCCAAGGAGTATTCAATCCGTTTTTTGTCTTTTTCTCTTTTTAAAGTTTTTGAGCGTGTTCGAGTAAGACAAAAGACGGAGTAACTTATATCTCAGGGTGACGAGCGCTGTGCTGTGCCGCGCAGGGTCTTGAATTCTAAGCATTCAAAATCCTGGGTGGTGCAGACCTGTTATGGGCAAACGTGTCGTTTAACATCAGGCGAGCGTTTTGCTCGTCTAGTCACTTAATAGCATAAAAAACCTAGGCTACTTCCTGTAAGACCTGTAAGACTGTGAGTTGTAGTTTGATGACTTATTAGTCGTTTAATTTCATTACAAGAACTGTGTACTAATTTAATTTAAAATATCCATAGATGACTAGGGAACAGTTGATTAAAACGGGAAATATGTTAAGAAAACAATGTTTGGGTAAAACAGGAGTCGAAGAAGGTGAGAAAAACTCCATAAGTCATATACATCTATCTATCTATATATCTATATCTATCTTCTATCTATATAATTATATATATAAAAATGAAACCCGTTTTCCTTGGTCACGGCCTCACGCGTGAATGGCTGGACCGATTTCACTAATTCTTTTTTTGTTGTATTTGTTATTATTAGGAGAAGGTTCTTACGGAAATAATATTAAGAAAATCTCTCAGAAATATTGAAAAACCCTAAAAACAGCCCTTTTATTTTTCCCATACAAACGTTTTCTAACTAAAACGAGCTTTATTGCTATTGTATAAAGTTCATATTGAATTGCAAGCACTCACTGTTGATTAAGCAATGTAGGTATGTTCCTAACGTCCAAGAGTCAATTTGCACTTTATTACCTCTGTACAAAGTTCAAATTCAATCATATCTATCAAAACAGTGTGCGTTTTATACTGATAATTTTTACTATAAATTGACAAGTTAGCATCAACAAACTACGGTTGCTATAGTTACGCAATAGCATGAGAATAGAGGTTATAACAAAGAGTTCCTATAATTGTTCTCAACACCTTTGGTCACGCCATCACGCGTGAACGACTGGACCGATTTCAATTTACGTTTATCCCAAAGTCTACCCGTGCGAAGCCGGGACGGGCCGCTAGTATATAATATAATTTATATAACATGACTAGCTGACTCGACAGACGTTGTCCTGTCAAAAGCCATTGCGTCAATTCTATGTCAAATATTGCGTAACTATAGCAACCGTAGTATGTTGATGCTAACTTGTCAATTTATAGTAAAAATTATCAGTATATATATAATTTGCAATAAATTAAAATTGCGACTATAATTTGAGATTTAAACTATCCTATCTCTCAAGTTGGATCGAACTGCACATGGTGTGCGAATTTTATTATAATCGGTTAAGTGGTTTAGGAGTCCATTGAGGACAAACATTGTGACACGAGATTTATATATAACATGTGATGTGATATAAACGTAACATAATTTAAATAGTTATTATTATGTGAGTGGTCAACCGAAAAAAAACCTGACGGGAATGGAGACTTTTTTTTTGTTGTTTTTGATTCGTGGTCTCTGATTTTATTTTTAGTGCAAACAGAATATTTTGAGCTGAGTAATTTAACATTTTAAACAAAAATTGAGAAAAAAACTAATGAAAAGTGTTTTTGTTAGAAAACTCTAACGTTTATCTCGGAACTAATTATTTTCTTATCCCCCTTTTGCTTCGCTCAGGTCCCTTTTTGCTTGACTGTTCACACTTGGTAAAATTGACACTGGAATGTGGTTTGGTAGCTCGAAGTGACTCGTTTATTAGTATTTATTAATCCCGTTTTAACTTTGAAAACTTAAAATTACTTGCAGATAAAATTTCACAAATAGAAAAAGGGATTTTCATCGAAGAATACGAGGTGATGTGTTACACCGCGTGCGTTTATACGCTTATTCAAGTTGTGAGTTTTTAATTTATTTTATTAACTAAAATATACCTAACAGTTTCCATATCACCTAACACAGACTTATAGGAAGCTATTTTACTAAATTACTCTTTAGTAATTTAGTAAAAGTAAATTAAGTAAAAGGGCTATTCGTAATTACGTCACATTTTAATGATTTGTTGCCCCCCCCTCTAGTGTGACGTCACAAAAATTAGAACCCGTCCCACCCCCATGTCACATAATATCACACTTAGTGGACCCCCTTCATTACGTGTGACGTAATTTATGGCCCCTAAAAATAACACAATATTATTTTTGCCATAGGAAGTATTTCCACTAATTTGCTAAAAATAGGTATTCAAGGATATTAATTATCGCAAGCGTATTAATAACGCGATTATTTTTAACAATGCTACCAGGCGGTCGTACGAAATACGCGTGGGCGTGTGTTTTTTACGAAGCATCCACTGCTCGGTGACTATTTTCCTTGTTTTTATCATAGTTCTCTTGAAGCGTACACTTTATAAAAAGTCAACAGGAAAAATATGGCTTAGTTTTTATTTAGAAAATGACACGTTACGTGAGTGAGACTGACGCACGAAATCGTTACCTGCATTTGGCCAAGCGTATCGTTTCAATGCAGGTTTAATTTGTGTTTTCTTGAATTCTATTATAGGCTTGCGTTTGACCGCCATCTCGCCTGATGGTAAGCGATGATGCGGTCTACGATGTTTAATTTATGTATAATATATTTTAATTATTGTTGTTTAAATATTATATTTCTCGCAACCAAATAAATAATTTACTTATGAATAGCTATATCAATAACCTTTGTCATAATAATTTCCGATCTATTTGGCAGGTAAAAAATAATAAGTGGAGTTACGACGCAGCGATGAAACAGGCTGACATAATGTACCCGCCAGATATGAAGGGCCATGTGAAGGCCAGCATTGAACATTGCAAAGACATTCGTGAGTACTCTAGTATATAGATTATATCTATGTATATCTCTCTATAGATTTTATAAAATTTCTTCATAGATAGAGAGATAAACTCTTAATTAGTTCATGTAGGTAAATCTATCTCCTATTGTTTGTTATAATTAACACGAGAATACTCACGTAAAAATTAAGTCGTCTACTACGGTTAGTTTCGGTCACATTCGGTAACCTATCTCCTATTTGACATTTATAATATTAGTAGCATTATATTCCATAATACAGGGTTATACAGAAAGGGTGTGCTAAGCCGAAAAGGGTTCATAATTACGAACAACTTTTACTATGGGACCAACCCGGAAATCGCGAAAAAAAATCAGCCTTATTAAGCGTATTACCTTATTTATATATTTATTTATTACCTTACGTTTGTGTGTAAGATGGTTATATCTAATAAACATTATATTTTTCAGCAAACAAGTACAAGGATCTGTGTGAATCTTGCTACTGGACCGCACAGTGCTTGTTTGGGTTCAGCCCCAAATATTTTATATTTCCCTAAAGTATAATACGTTCGTGTAGTAAGTAATAAATAAGTTAATGTAGTACTGTAAAAAAAATATATCCATTTATTAATTTTGTATTCTGCTGGGTCCACTTATATACCTAAGTTTTTTTTTTTGTAATCCATCATACACAGAGTGTTTTATTGTATACAGGATTATACAGAAAGGGTATGCTAAACCGCAAAGGGCTCATAATACTCATCATTATGAACAACTTTTATAGTTGATTTTTTTTCGCAAATTCCTGGTTGGTCTCATAGTAAAAGTAGTTCATAATGATGAGTACTATGGGCCCTTTTCGGCTTAGCATACACTTTCTGTATAGCCCTGGATACACCTACTACATACCGGGACAAGTATGTAGTTAGACGTTAGAATTACAAAGGAACTCAATCTTACGTATCCACGCAAAAAAGAATACAGATCTAGATAAATTAATTTAGAACAATAACTACTGATGACAAGAAATAAATACTAGGTATAAACAGAACATATATGGTATTTTTTATTCGATTAGAAATAGTTACCTAAGTAGCAATATGATTTTGTTTATAGGTTTCTTTCCTTATAGAGTTATAATGAACGGGTATGCTACGAAAATGGCTTCTAAAAGCTATTAATCATTATGAACACTTTTTAGTCTGGACCAACCCTGAAATTGCGAAAAAAACAACTGTCCCATACATAATTGTAGAGTAGCATTGACATTTTTCAAAGCTGATTATTTTCGCGTTTTCAGAAATGGTCCCATAGTAATAATAGGCATGATGACAAATTTTGAAAAACTGGTTTTTCAGGTTCAGAAATAAATATTATATACAATGTATATCTGCTTATAATGAGGAATCAATATGAAATAAAATACATTTTACTTTAATTTTTTTTCATTTCCGCCAAAACGCTTCAATCTTTCATGGCGTCGCTTGTGACGTCACGTTCGACGTAAACATTGACGGCTAGTACGGCCACAGTATTAATTTTGCATTGTTTGTGTTTTAAAAGTTCTATATGAGTTAAATATGAGTTCGAGACCATATAGGTGTTGTGCAGTGCCTCTGTGTACTAATACAGCTATAAAAACGGACAAGTTATTTATATTCGTTCCCTATGATAAAACAATACGAAATAAGTGGCTTAAACTTGCAAGACGTGATATAAAAGGAATATTGCTTAGTACTCAGCTTTATTTCTGTGAAGATCACTTTGACGTAAGTATTTACTTATATTTGTAGACCTAAAATAAAGAAAACCATGTTACAACTCAGATTACAACTATGTATTTGGTAGGTAAATATTAAAAGAATAATTGCAATATAACCTCCAAGCGTAATATTAGAAGCTTCATTGAAGGGTATATTAAAAAACAGAAAGTATACATAATATTTTGAAACATTTTGTCTTATGTTTATTCATTTATAAGTGATTTCATTGTATGATTTGTACTTACATGGATGTTTTTACATTCCTAAATTCTGACGAACAAAAGTCTTTATTTGACCCTAGAACCGCTCCTAGAATCAACAAGTCGACTCTTGGCAAATTTGTGCTGCTTGCCTTTGTAAATCCTGGTTCCATTTTTGTATTTTCACTTTCTATTTTATTTAATATATTTATAAAAACAAACCAAATTATCCACTCGCTATAGAGGGAAACTAAGAAGAGCTGTCATTGTAGTCGAACGTGACGTAATTCGCTCTGATTGGCGTTCAACATAACATGGCGGATTGTCGTATTTTGTGGTTTTATTTTATTAAAATATTAAATAATCTCACTCATAATTAAAAAATAAATACGTTTTTTGCAATCCATAATTTACATTTCATTACATAGATGCATTACTTTAGTGACTTTTGTTTACTGTCATCATCCCTATTGTTAATATTGATGAAGCTTTCAGATACAGTCCTTCCTTTCCTTAGGATTTCCTTTCCTTATAGCCCTGTATAAAGGTAGTTGGGCGTCAATGCATAAAAAGTTAAAGATGTTGATGGTTATTTATAGACGTCACTAAATATTGCATACAAAAACTATTGAGCCAAGACATGGCTGACGATTTTAGTCATTGACTATATCTACTACCTATTTATTTAGACATACTCAGGTTGCTTGTAAATCAGAAATAAAAGATATTTATGAAATAAAGGAAAAAAGTATTGAATAACATTATGGACTGTACTTCGGCTGCCCCTTCGAATACTAATACTATCGAAGCTGCAAACGGCATTTTTTTACAGGAGAGCTGAAAGTCCAAATTTGACCTATTAATAAGTTAAAATCTGTAAAATTTTATTCGATTAAAAAATGTATGTTTTTTCTAATTTGTTAAAATTATTTTTTTTGGATTGGAACGATACTTAGCAGTTGCTAAGGTTGGTAATTGTCACTAGTGCACAGTACTAAGCAATGTCCCTTACTTTTAAAATCATAATATAAAAAATATCATAAAACGGTAATATATCAATGCATAAAACATTTATGAGTAAAGTAAAGTAAAAATTTATTGCTTATAACTGTGTACAATGGTGGAATAAATTAGTGTAAAGTCTCAAAAGCCTATCCTAGCGGACATATAATGTGGTATTTGTTATGAACAATGGGCTATTTTTAGAACCAAAAACTAAACCAAAAAAAAAAAGTAAAACATTTTTTTAACAAAAATTGAAATGGGACCACACGGGAAGCGTCAGCTTTCTAATAAAAAAGAATCATCAAAATCGATTCACCCTGTCAAAAGTTATGAGGTAACAAACAAAAAAAAAAACATACAGTCGAATTGATTACCTTCTCCATTTTTGAAGTCGGTTAATAAAAAGCTAAGCAAGTAAACAAACAAAACAGTACTTATTTTGTAAATAACCTAAAATAAGAAGCTGAGATCAGTTCTTAATGACTATGCTGAGATAATTTCCTATATTACCTTATTAACTACCTCTACATGTAGGTATGGTCCTGATCCATGTGTACAAGCATAAAATTCATTCATGTCATAGAAAGTCATCAAGACTCAAGTTTGAAGGCATTAATTACTTGACGGATCTAACTTTTCTAAATGTATTGATGTCCTTGTCAGGTATATTTTTAACCGACTTCAAACTTGAGTCTTGATGACTTTCTATGACATGAATGAATTTTATGCTTGTACACATGGATCAGGACCATACCTGCATGTAGAGGTAGTTAATAAGGTAATATAGGAAATGATCTCAGCATAGTCATTAAGAACTGATCTCAGCTTCTTATTTTAGGTTATTTACAAAATAAGTACTGTTTTGTTTGTTTACTTGCTTAGCTTTTTATTAACCGACTTCAAAATAGGAGGAGGTTATCAATTCGTCTGTATGTTTTTTTTTTTGTGTTTGTTACCTCATAACTTTTGACTGGGTGAATCTTTTGAAATTTTGATTTTGATGATTCTTTTTTTATTAGAAAGCTGACGCTTCCCATTTGGTCCCATTTCAATTTAGTCCAGTTCTGATAATGGTATCCATGAGAAAACCATATAAGTCTTAAATTTGCATTAAGTACGTGCGCGACAAATAGATGAATAACTCAATAGTCGGTCTTTTGAAGTCGGTTTTTGTTTTTTGTTTTGTAAAAATAATGTTCTTGTTGGTAAGTTTAGATTCGTCAAATAAAAGTTGAAAGTTTCTGAGGCGCTTTTAAATTTTTGCACGGAATGAGAGGAAGAGTAATCGAAAAGGGCCAAAATGAGGTAATATAATGTTCTATGAAAAAAAATAGCCGCGGGTAATAATTAAAATTGTTTACTGTAGGCTACGCGGGCAAGGCCACGGACAGAACCTAGTGTTTGTATAATTACAGCCGGTAATTACTCGTATGCATCGTGCTCACAGGCTGATGATTACGCGCTATCAAATCATTTCAGCAAGATCTATTGGCGAGATTGTAGATTCTTGGATTATGTTGTTCCGTATGTGATTTATAAATAGAATGTAGTTCTTCTTAAATTATGTTAGTCAAGTTTTAAATAAGTCACGAACCGTTGAAAAAAGTTCTTTTAAAACCTGAATTGATTAGTTGCAACTGTCGAAAAATGCGAAAAATTAGTTACCTAGAAATTTAAGTTGGATTTAAATTACTTATGAGGCTAGATTGTAATTTTACTAAGAAATGTTCTTTTGGCACTTCTTAAATAATAGAGAGAAAAAAAGTTTCTTTGATAGCCGATAATAAATTATTAGGTACATAATACATAAAAAAAACTTTGAAAATATTTACCACATTTGATTGTATTGTTTTCACTTACTTACTCCTCTGGCACAGCGACCCAAAGTGGGTCTTGGCCTCCGACACCAGAGAACGCCATAGATCACGATTTTGCGATTGTTATTCAATTCTGATTTATAATTAGTTCCATAAACTTTCGCACAAATACATTTGATAAATGAATACTAAAAATGAAAACTAAATACTAAAGCTTGCTCAAGCTTCCAGATCATAGAAAACTGATTGCCAATTTTGTATAGAACAGATAAACTACAGAAAGACTACAAGACAAGACTACATAATAACTAGTTTACAAAAACGGTTTGAACTAAAAGAGACCGCAGAAATGATTGTCCATCTAAATGTTTACCATATTTGAGTCATTGTTATAATTTGACGTTTATAATATTGACTCAAGCTCTCTAACTAGGTACAAAATTGTTAACTAAGCACTTAAAATAACACGGAATTACCTTCCTCACACAATGAACGTTATTTTGATGAACTTGAGATTAATAGTCGTGATGATTGTAGGTACAGTCTACGACATTAGACAACGATGGATTTGACAAAACCACTTATGTCTTACAATATAAATCTATTTTGGTCTCTTACAATATAAATCTATTTTGGTCTAAAACTTAATAGACCTAAATCTTAATAGGCAGGCCTAACTCCTGTTTGGTTTAACGCATAGCGTATTTAGGCATACTGCGTTTTAGGTACGCAGAGAGCAAACGATCCTGAATATGCGTACGATAACCTTATTTTTTTTTTTTTTTTTTTATTCAGTAATAGGCTTGCGTTTGACCGCCATCTCGCCTGATGGTAAACAATAATGCGGTCTACGATGGAGCACGCTTGCCTAGAAGGAACCGATTCACTCGCGACTTGAAGACACCCAAATTATATCTATCGGGAAACACCCACTCGGGCAGAGTATTCCACACTCTGGCAGTGCTCACAATAAAAGTGGAATCAAAGCGTTTTTTTGTGCCCTTTGTTTATCTAAAGTTGAAATTGAAGAGCTAGTGAATATAATTGAAGCTGTAATCGAGTTATTTATAAATTTCAAAATTTTGCATGCTCAGGATAAGTGGAATTGAACATGTTTAGAACGTAGTTCGTAAGAGGTAAATCGCTGATGAGGAGAGAGTCACAAGGGGATTCTGAAAACTGTGACTAAAGTTCCGCATGCAACGTTAGCTGGGCATTGTGTGCAGAAGAAGACTGTAAGGTGCGGTTGAATAACCTACAAACCGATAACCAACTACTACATACACACCTGACAAATAACAAAGTAACTCAGCAAGCAAGTAGCAAGTATCTAAGTTCACAAGTAATTGTGGTTCGAAATAAACATACGTTTATTGAATATTTTCATTCATCAACTTCAAGATTAAACAATCTTAACCGAAATAGATATCTTTGCCCGAGGTCACCACCTGAAAAATGAACTATTTTTTTTTTTTTTTATAAAGCTCTATGTTCTTGTTAATTCTTGAAAGTATTTGGATTTAAACTAGAAAATATGCATAGTTACTCTAGTGGTTGACTGTACCATCCAAAATTGCGACTGGAATATAACGATGTAAGCATGTTAGACATTATTAAAACACAATTCACATATTTTATGTGTGGGGACAATTTTCACACTACACTGAAATTACTTTATTGTTAAATTGGTTTCGTTTGTATAAAATGTCGGGCCGAGTCCTATTGAAGCTAATCAGAAAGCAACAGCTTGAAAAGAACACTGTTCACTGAAAATATCCAAGAAAATATCTGAAAATATTAAAGAAAATATCTGAAATTGTTCAAGAAAAAATCGTCATGTTGCGCTACATTTGTCTGGCTTTTGCGCTTTGGACCAGCTTTTTGGTAAGTAATATATACGATATCGTGATTGCAGCCTCTTTGTTTATCATTATTATCTTCTGTGATTTGACGATTTTTTTATTTCATTTTAATTTTTCTGTTTTGCCGTCGGGACCAGAAAACCACAAGGAATATTTCAGCGACTTATTGTTATTTTAATTAGGCTGATTCGCCTACGCCTCGTATTTATTAACCTGTTTGCCCAGAAGGTAATATTTTTGGGACAAATATAAGTGTGTCTGTCTATATGACCTAACCTGAGCGGCTTGACCGATTTTAATTTGAGAGGTGTGGTTAGATTTATCAAAGAACTATTTTTAAATATATTTCCAGTGTATTTCTTAGATTCAAAACAACGAAACACACACAAAAAAAAAAAACAAAAAACACGTAAAAACCAGTGTAGTAGAAGTATTGTTGTATGTGTGATTGTGTATGTTTGAAATACATTGAAAAACAGTTTTTTGAAGATAAACTTTTGCGAAGTGACGCCTGATGAATTACAAATTCATAAAAAACTAACAGTATAAAAATGTACTGATTTCAGGCTGCTGGTTTGTCGGAAGATGAAGTAAAAGAAATGCGAAAATTCATGGCAGACATCGCTAGTAAATGCATGAAAGAATTTGACGTGTCCGAGGAAGATTATGAAAAGGCAAAGAAGGATAAAGACATGAGCAGCGTCGACCCGTGCTTTATTGCCTGCTTAATGAAAGGGAAAGGCTTGGTAAGACACTATGAACTTTCTTGAAACTCAGTCTCTTAAAAACTTTTAATTAGCTTTTGGTCTCAGGTGAGACCAAAAACTGTGACTTTTTACTTAGATGTAATAAGTATGGGTTTTGCCTGTCACACTATAAATATTTAAAATAAAATTTTAGAAAGTCATTCTGCACTCTATTTTCCTCCTCAAATCGTGTTCCTCGTGTCTAAGGGTCGTCGTGACCACCACCTCTGAGTAGTCTCTCTTTCATGTTGCACCAACGTTTCCTGTCTTCACCAGTACGAAGTGCTTCGTAGATTGAAGTGTCGAGAGTTGTGCGAATTTGATCACATGCACATTCTATAATTCAATTCAAAAATCAGAATAACACAATCAAAATGTTGGACAGGTTCATGTTTCTCTTGAAAAGTAGCAAAATTGTATACGCTCTAGCTCTAGCAAGATGCCTTCGATATCAGACGCCAAGCTATGGTTTACATCTCAGTCGCGTAGCTTATAGATTACTCCGTGGGAAAAGAATATTATAATTTAATTTTATGTTTGAATAAAAATTTCAGATCGATTCCAAAGGAATGTTCGACGAAAAAGCGGGAAATGGATTCGCCGAAAAATTCATGAAGTCTTCTGAAGACATTGCCAAAGTTAAGAAAGTTACGGATATCTGTAAATCAGGTAAAGCTTTATTTATTACTAGCTTTGTCTTGCGGCGTCACCTGCTATCCCACAGGAACCGTTAAATTTGCCGGGATTAATAGTAGTGTACCTTATCTAATCTATGTGTCAATCCTGGGTAAAAAATTACCTCTTTAACAAATCCGTTAAGCTGTTTTACATCAATTCTCTTGAAAGGTGGACATAGCCTTTTGATACAGAATAGGTATATTGTTTTGTTTTTGTTGGCGCAATAAAATAAAATAGTAATCTTAGTTGTTCTAGATTCTTAAAGGGCTTCACACACAGCAGCTATAATGTAAAGATGTACATTATAGCACGATACATCTCATTACATCTTTCCATAGAAATCGTCAGGATGTAAAAATATACATTATAGCTGTCGTGTGTGGTCTCCTGACGATTTCTATGGAAAGATGTAATGAAATGTATCGTGCTATAATGTACATCTTTACATTATAGCTGCTGTGTGTGAAGCCCTTCACTTCAGAATCTAAATACATTATTCAAATATGAGTACATCAAATATGTATGGGTCGGCATGTTAGCCTCAGCTGTAGTGTATCCGCCTTATAAGACAGAGTTCCCGGGCTCGATGCCCGGCCGGGCAGATGTT
The DNA here is from genome assembly GCA_949125135.1 of Alcis repandata. Classification (NCBI taxonomy): domain Eukaryota; kingdom Metazoa; phylum Arthropoda; class Insecta; order Lepidoptera; family Geometridae; genus Alcis; species Alcis repandata. Next base: position 4,999,195 of record OX421235.1, on the reverse strand, counting down.
TGAATGATGAATTTAAATATTTGTTCTGGGTCTGGGTGTTAGTTGTCCTTGTCTTTGTGTGTTCCATGGCATCCCCGACACAGGATTTATTCCTAGTGAAACGTTTATTTTATTATCAATGTACACTTGTAAATATCAAATACATTTTTTTTTACTCTAGAGTACCAAAATATTACCTTAATTTCTGTTCCACTTTCTTTACAGTAAATGAACAAGATGTCAGTGATGGCGATAAGGGTTGCGAGAGGGCAGCATTGCTTTTACAATGCTTAATGGAAAACCATAGCGTAGTAGAAGCCCAGTAAGTTTTTTTTAAACTAAGAAATAGTTACTTAATGGAATGGAAACTTTAGTTCGAGCATTATGTATACAAGGTGTAACGGCAAGGTGTAACACTTATGCGTGTTCTTCTACACGTCAAAATGAACAACTTCTTCAACAAAAGTTTGCTAAGTTCGAAAAAGAAAATTGATCACGTGACCACATATTTTGTATGGAGACTCGATTTTTTTTTCTCGAATTTAGCAAACTTGTGTCAGTCACAAGAGTTGTTCACTTTGACGTGTACTACCCTTGAGTATTACTACACCTTGCCGTTACACCTTGTATGTTATTCTTATATAGACGGTGATTCGCACAATAAATAACGTACGTCTATGTATGTACGTATAGCTACACCTTAAGCCGGCGACTGACCTGAGCATTTTGCCGTAACGTAGCATTCGAAGCGAGCGTGGTGGAGCACGCGGCGCTATGAGCGAGCGGATCGGCTCGCTGTACTGACCTGCAACATTTCGTCGTAACGTAACGTTACGTTACGACGAAATGTACAGGTCAGTCGCCGGCTTTACGATATCTTTAGGAACGGATTTATCCAAATAACTTTAAACCATTTCAGGTAATGTAAAATTTGGAGCTGTGATCATCGAAAACAGAACAAAACGGCGACCTTCCTTGAAACTGTATTTAAAAAATATATAAGTAGGTATATACGTGTGTCAGATTCACTTAGTACTGAAATAAATTGTTGAAAGTATAATTTGGTATTTTTTGTTTACTTATTTTAGTTAAGGACCATTGTATTTTTTGTGCGAAACTAAACGAAAAACAAGCTTATAGACTCTACAAGCTGTTAGAAAATGACGAAGAGATTCTAGTACTATACGAGTAGTACCAATCTGTCTATTCTTCTAATCTATGAAAGTTTTTGAACTCTCAGGCGGCCAAATAAACTTAAAAAGTACAACCTACTTACTAACTTAGAATCCTTTCCCAGAAGAGTGGTAACCTGCTGGCAACGCCTCTTACGTTTCACTTGTTCTTAGGCGACGATGACCGATTGCCATCAGAGAGCTCACTTGCCGTTTAGCCAATCGATTTAAGATTTAAAACAAAGCTATAGTCTACAAGACCAGCAAGCAAAAATTAACTGAAAGAAAGCGAATATAGAAGTCTTTTTTTAACACAAAACTAGCAATAGAACATGCAATAGACATATTAGAATAATTTGGTTTGGAGAGTTGTTTATTAAATAACTCGTCCTGTCCATATTCGATGCCGTTGGTTCTGATCGATGGCTTGTCAACAGTAGATAATAGCAAAACTAACTAAATTTCAGGAAACAATCTGCACGGATTAAAGCGAACCTCCGGTATCGAAGGCCATGACAACCAAAATCACACCGTCGTTAATGCATTAAAAAAGTCAACCATTATACTCCTATTTGCGTTTACTATAAAAACAAACAGAATTGTAATTCATAGTTATATGATATTGCTGCTTTAGTAAGATCAGTGGTTTGATATCAACTTTAAAATCTGTAGCTAAGTTTATTATTATATAGTCATGTATAAATTTGGAATAGTTTGTTTTGTCTTGGCCGCGAGTATTGTTGTGCAAAATGATGCTGTGAGTAACAATTTTACTTTTTTCACGTTTTTAATAGGTACATACTTTTCAAATATTAAAAAATAATATTTGAGCTTGTTTTAGTTTGATATTTATATTGTGCATAAGTTACGCATTTTCATTGATTGCATAATCCATGATATTAGACTGCAACATTGTAAAACATGAAGTGAATTTGCAGTCAGATTCAAATCTATGTGGTGTAATCGATTTCGGTCAGACCTTACCTCTACCACTGTATTTTGTGTCTTCTGGAGCCAAATTTCTTCTGATCAATCGTCATGGTTTGATGACGTAAAAAGTGACAGGGCAGAAAATAAACTCACCAAGCAAGACGCCAATGGGACAAACCTTCCTCAAAGTGTAGCTTTTATTTCAATCATAACTTTTACAGGCACAACTAACCGAAACTCAAAGATCAAAAATCTACGGCAGCTTGCTAACAGCTGGCATGGACTGTATGAGAGACTTCCCATTGAGCTTGGACCACATCAAGGCGTTCAGAAGCAAGAAGGTGCCTGACGATGAAGTGGCTAAGTGTTTCGCCAACTGCCTTTATAAGAAGCTTGGATTGGTAAAAAAGCCTTTCATATCTTTTAATGTTTTACACTCACAATTCAGGTAAACCTACTCTTGAACATCGCTTGTAAATTGATCACCTGATGGTTACCTATGTACATGAGTTAAAAGTAGAGTTAATGAAAAAGCAGACTTATACTGACGCCTTTAAATACTACTGTCGAGTCTTTTACGTGTTGGGTAACCATTTTGAATTAACCATCGGAACCATTTTGTGGTTTTCGCCATGCTCCATTAACACATGAATCTAGAAGTTTAGCTTACCTAATGAAACAATATTTCAGATGGACGATAAAGGAAAGGTATCGGAGAAAGCAGCCAAATCAGCAACTAAGAAGATCTTCAAGGAAGGTGACGAGATGCTGACCAAAGTCGAAGATCTCATCAGCAGATGTATCCACGGTATGCTTATTTTGCTAGTCTGGTAAAAGTCCCAGCAGTTGTTTGCTTAATCCGCTAGCTTAGCGATTCTAAGAGAATTTTGCCTTTAACAATAATAACAATATAATATATAACACCATCGGTCTAGTCTGGTTCTGGTTGTGGCCAGTCAGCGACTTGGGATTTAAACAGGTCTAACTAACGTAAGAGATTAGATCAGCAAATGATCTATAGGCCACGTGCCGAATTGCAATATATCTAGAAGGCGTATCTAGTAATTTTAAACGACTAACGACTCATCGGCCAGCCTCAATATTTCTGGAATGATATACTCTAGCAGTTAAAGTAGTAAGGCTACTATGAATAGCCAATCATATTTGTGTTTGAGATCCAAAAAAGTTGATAAATTGTGTTATTTTCCAGTGAATGATGCTGAAACAAGTGATGGTGACAAGGGATGTGACCGGGCGAAGCTTGCTTCCGAATGCTTTATTGAGCATGCTACAGAGGTAAGACCAAGTCAAATTTTGATAACCCAATAGAGTTCAAAATGGAATGGCCGCTATTAGATATCTCAAACTAAAAGAACGACATAGCTTGATGTCATTAAATTAAAATTTTACCCCCCTAATAAAATCAAATTTCAAATTTCACTATGAAATAGTTATTTTGCATAAATACCTATAATTGGGAAGCGCGGTTTAATTTGGAAATGTTGATTTAATTTGCCTACGTTTTGTTTTTGAAACTAAAAGAAGAAGGTCTGATGAATATAATGGTGAAATTAAGAATAGAAAAAGAAGAAGGTGAATATACAAGTAGTAACATCTCTAAGAATGGTCTGGTTTTACATCAGAAATAATATTGATTTGTTTGTTTCAGCTTGGCTTGAATGTGGACTTCTAAAACGGCCACACAAGAATACAAGATGGGATCTTAACGAAATCAAATGATACTAAAGAAAATGTAGGGTATTAGAAAAGGTTATAGTGGTATGTTAATTTATTCGTTTTGAAATATATTTCTTTGTTCATAAACATAGTTTCACTTGGTTTATCACACACATTTTTCCTATCGGATTGTAGACATTTTACTATAATTCGACACGAGTACTTGTAGGTAGGTGTACTAGCTACGAGTTGCGAGCCAAAACGCCTTTATCTGGAAATATAAAAGTTATTATATAATATATATAGTTATGTTATGTTATTATATATAGTTATAGCTATTCATTTATTGGCCAATGATCTGGCTACTGAGTTATCAGCCTTTGTAAAGCACAGCATGGGATCGCAAGAAGTTTAGCCTACTGTGGGCCTAGCACAATTTTGACGTAAAAATACGTAGCGAGTATTCGATAGAAAAGTGTACGCCATTTACACCCGTCAGGAGCATACTTGACAGTCGTAAATGGCGTACACTTTTCTATCGAAAACTCGCTACGTATTTTTACGTCAAAGTTGTGCTAGCCCTACTGACCTCCAAACTTCAATATGAAGATGGCAATGATGATGACTGGCTACTATGAGTGTAAGCCAAAACAAGAACATTATTTTTACAAAACAAAAAACAAAAACCGACTTCAAAAGACCGACTATTGAGTTATTCATCTATTTGTCGCGCACGTACTTAATGCAAATTTAAGACTTATTATAGTTTTCTCATGGATACCATTATCAGAACTGGACTAAATTGAAATGGGACCAAATGGGAAGCGTCAGCTTTCTAATAAAAAAAGAATCATCAAAATCGATTCACCCAGTCAAAAGTTATGAGGTAACAAACATAAAAAAAAAAACATACAGTCGAATTGATAACCTCCTCCTTTTTTGAAGTCGGTTAAAAATAAGTCAGTGGTTTATTAATGTGAGATCCGAAACTTACCAACATTTTCCGTTTTGCCAGGCAGTTAAGCAACATTTTTGTTTTGGAACAATCGGGTTGATCATCCAGTAGAGTACTTTTTTCGAAGTCTAAAAAAAAATACAATTTGATATATAGAGGTAGAGGTAAGTAATGTAAGCTGGCCTGAATATCTAACTCTGATTAGATTTGTCACTTACAGCTCAAATCATTATTAATAATTTTCAAATAATTTATTTAGAAACAGGTATAACTTTAGATAACTCCCAGAGGTTAGTAGCCTAAACTAGTCGGAGACTGTGTGTCGGGAGCCAATCACACACAACTTAGCCTAGGAGTTTTTCCTTGTACATATGCAACCTTTAATCCTCCCACTGCTGGGATACAGGTCTACCCCCTTTCCTTGTACCTACATCTCACCACAACTCAGTCTTTGGGCCGTTCGAAATTATCTCGGTCACTGTCACTGTTATGCCATTTTAACACTCTTTTATTAGTTTCACCTGTAGGGGAGACCGGGGCAAGATGAAGCTCGGGGCAGGACGGGAAATGTGTTTGTGTGCGTGACTGGTGAACACAACAGTGCCTAATACAGCGTCATTCGCACGATGTTCAGTTGCGTCACACGAGTCCAAGCGGCCCGTGCGTATCACGGCGTGTTTTGACTTCGCGGCGACAAAACACCGTTTTTTGGAGGATTTTTACGAAGTTTTTCGAATTGAATCGATGGGTACCAAGCTAAGTATCAGTGCTATTGTAAACATTTGACCACATGCTTGTTGTAGTAGTATAAGAGTAACGAATTGAGATTGTTTTTACGCAAAATAATTTTGTAGGTTGGACCTGTTGCTACTTTTGCAACTTGTGTCTATTGGGGCAAAAAGGTCGGGGCATAATGGGATAGTATTTCGTTTTGCCCCATTTGTGTCGGAAAATGTTTTATACCTATCCCTAATGTATTATAAAATATGAAATATACATTTCTGATATTTTGGTGGTGAGTACCTAAATAATTGACATTTCAAAATATGCAAATATGATTTGTGTGCTGTACCTACAAATTAAAAAAAAAATCAAAAAATTAAATTGCCTGAATTGACCTTGGAACGACGAATAAGAAAGAAGAAAATGAGAATAAATATCAACTTAAAAATAAAAATTACTTAAAATACTTCTCCGTACAAAAATAATTTCATAATGAAAATAGAAATAAAAACAAAAATAATAATAAGCCGATTGACAAAAAGAAAGCTGACAATACTGATATTACTGCAAAGAAAAGACCTGAAAAAATAAAATAAAAACAAAGAACGCAAAAAAATGTGACACAGATTCTAGTTCATCTAAAACGAAAAAAAGATTGCCTTAGCATTTATTGTGAATACTTATATTTACAGTCCACTGAAGGATGGATTATTTGTAGCGTTTGTCATGGCAAGGCTCATAATTCCTGCACAGATGTAGACAATGACGATGAAGAGAGACATATATAGTATGCCACGTATATGCCACATATGTGCCATAAGTACGTATATGCCACATAAGTGAACGTTGCCAACCAGATTAAAATGTATACTCATTATGCCCCATAGCGTTTCCCATTTTGCCCCGGTCATGGGGCAAGACGGGATTTTTGACTTGTGCCATTTAATTAGGATTTGCCAAAAAAATATGTGGTTTAGAGCCATAAAAGATTAAAATTATATTAATGAAAACTATAAGTGTTGCTTTTGTTGTAAAAGGTTTTTATTAAACAATTTAATTTTCATGCTATGAAGTTTTTTCTCTTAAGTATCCCATCTTGCCCCGGTCTCCCCTATGTATGTATGAAACCGACTCCTTTGAGCTCAATTTTGCCCTACTTTGATAGATCAGATTTAATTCACACTTTGCACACCTGTCAAAGACCGATGACAATGCGTGTTTTTTAGTTTTTTAATCTATTTAGTTTAATTTAATCATAATTTGTTTGCTCATATGAGTGTGCCCATTTTCGGTCTCACTTTACTCGTTACGTCTAATTGACCAATAACATACCTTTAGCACAAACCATCACTTCTGTACCAACGTTTAGTAAATCAATGAAAGAAATCTCCGGAATATATATCTTCACGAATACCAATGTCAATGGAATGCTCACAGTTTCCTTTCCATTTTCTCGTATTATCTGAAACAAGAAACATTTAACAAAAAAGAAGCATAGGTCTTTGGCATTAAAAAATTGTAGTCAAAGCTGGTGCCATATTGACTACAACCAAGTAGTGTAGAAGTATTCTTCTAGAACATCCTTTGTAGCGCTCCTTATTTGGGCCTCTGTACCACTGACGACATAAAGTCTCTATGAAAAAATGTAGGTAACCACTTATTATCAGATGACCAGCTTGCCTGTTTGTCAATTTACTAATCTATTTAATACTAGCTACGCCCCGTGGTTTCACCGGCATTTTCGGGTTAAAAAGTAGCCTATATGTAAATCCAGGGTGTAAGCTACCTTCATACCAGATTTCATCCAAATCCATTCAGCCGTTTTGCGTGATTGAGTAACAATCATACAAACTTTGACATTTATAATATTAGAAGGATAGCAGGATAAAAATGTACCAGCCCGTAGTGATTAAGGTAGCATTTGAAGAAACATGCGCTAATTTTGTCGATATCTTTATCTTGTATCGCTGTTTCTATTTGTACTGCAGTCATGCCGGACGCCTCGGCGCATCTGCTGGCAATCGCATTTATAGCCAACTGAATCGTGGGTTTTTGCAGTCCTATATGCGCCTGAAAATATGAGATAATGCAAGTTTGATGTAGTCGAAAACTTCATTCTAAGTAGGCGATAAACGTTTTAAAACTGTGTGATTAATTGACATGGTTATTTAATTATTTATTATCATTTTGTAATATTTTCATCTATAAGCTATACCAAATTAAAATACAAAACAAATTTTCAATTTAGTTCACTAAATCCAAGAGAGGCAAGTCACCTAAGTATATGTTATTTACCTACGTATTTAATGTAAGCATCAATTAATTACTCAATTAATTAATTTTCGGTACGATAAACGATGGATAAAAAAAAACACATCGAAAATAGCAATAGAAACTGTTATATGAATTATAATAACGGCACATGTTAAACAGTCAAACACGTTAATTCAATACACTTACATAGGCACTATTAACAATCATAAGCACTAAGCAGATCACTCTCTTCTCCATATTGATATTATTTCAAATTTCTACTGAATCTGTTACACACGTTTTTATTCAGTGGAGATAATTAACACAGTTACCGATAGACCGAGATTCCAACGATTTTACTATCGAAGTAAGTAGGTAAAGGATGTTTAGGTACTGATAGTTTTCAGCTGGCTTCACTTGGCCTGTTACATTTTTAATTTTTTTTAAAAGTATTTTTTAAAATTGCAATTTATGTAACTAACTAAGTATGTAGTTAAATACATGTAACTGTGTTTATTCGGGTGGAATCTTGCAACTTCATTTTGAACTACTTCCCTAAGTCTAGCTGAAAGTTGTGGAGGTACATTGTGTGTTTACTCAAGCAAACTTTTTGGTCAAAAATACTGTAAATCCGAAAAATAAATATATCTGGGGACAACATACAATATCGGTATTTAAGCAATATCTCGAAGTGAACATAAAATATGTAATCTATGACGAATACTATTTGCGGTATTTACCTACGTTGTTGTAACTCACATACTTGGTTAGGCTTATAGGGGTCTGGCACTGAAATTTAATGGATTAGAATTAGAATTACTCAGATAAACACCAAGCCTACGTAAAATGCTTGATGTCAGAGATGTAGGTAATAATATTGTGTATCTATGTTAGTGCTGTCTACACACTGGGGAAGTCGGCCCGTGCGCCAGTCTATACCCGGCAGGTTAGTACCGGCGCGGCGCGGCGGGCGGGTGGTCCCGGCGGCTTTAGAAGTTGCGGGTCGGACAATTTTGCCGACTGCACGACAGTCGCAGCATGTTTTTATATTAATAAAAAACACTGACTTGAAGCACAGCTGGCGGGTAACGGAATGAGCGGGAGGCGTGCCGCCAGGTAATGCATGCGGGCGCAAGTCGGCAAAATTGTTTCAAAATAAGGCAGCCGGGCTTAGGTGTGCTCGTAGCTTTACAAATAAATTGTATGTTGGATTTGGATGGCAACCGTCCTGCCAGGGGGGCATCACGATGTGTTTCTTTACCCCCGTTGCCTTCTGCCAAGGACACGACACAGGGAGACCTATTCTTTGGCACTTGAGACTATCTCGGTCACCTTTACTGTCATGACATTTCTAATGCGAGCGACAGTTTTTTTGGTAACCTGTAATGTTTTACTGCTAGGCAAAGCTCTCCCCAATTATTTTTTTTTCATTTCTGCCAGTCTTGTGCCAGCACTGTCCAGTCTTTTTTAAACTTTCAAAGTTCATCGCAGCATGCGCCACGCGTCAGGGGGAGGAGACCTGGGGGTCGACTGTCCGGGGCCACCCACTCCGTGGAGACATTTGCCCACCTGTCCGGGTGCATTCGGCTTGTGTGGCCCGCCCACTCCCTCTTCAGCTTGACAGTGACTTAGATAATATCTCACTCGTCTGGATAGGGCCTCAGGACTGATTGCACCCTAGTGTAGCCCGGTATTGTTTGAAAATACTACCCGTCACAAAAAAGGTTGGTTGGACCAACCTAAAATAACCTTGAACCATAGACATGGAAAAAAATAGGCGTCTCATATCGATAGTATATCTAAAATAGAATACTTTAATAAAAGTACCGTGAACTGGTTTAAAACACGTCTTCTCGTTTGATCAAATAGCGCCTGAAAAAGTTGCATCTCAAGCTAATCTATTTTTTACGAGAGACGCTCACAAGAAGCAAGCTTTTGATTCTTTGTTGATATGTAGAAAAAAGTTCAGCAAAAACTACGTGTCTACTATACAGGGTGTTGTGTAATACACAGCCAATGTTAGAAACTATTAACAAAGTAATCGACTCGAATAGAAACATCGACATAAAAAATAATTAAGTTAAAAATCACAATTTCATTTCCGGAGTCACAAATTTACTTATACTTTATTAGCATGAAAGAATCAGTTCTACTTTGGACTTATATTTCATTAATTATTGTTGGACTAATTTTGGACAAAACAAACCCTAACAAACATCTCAGATGTGAGTCATGCATAGACGAAAAATAATGACACGGCACTAGCTCTCATTTTAGTGTTAGTGTTAGTTCCTTTTGTAGTAGAAACTAAACTTTATTATAAATCATTACAGCGTGCAACAACATCAACAATAAGTACAACAAGTAGTATATTATTTTTAAGGTTGAACACGATGTGATTTTTTCCTATATTTATAAATAAAATATCTACTCTGAACTTTCTTATAAAATATCTTAGTAGCTACTAACCAGGAGGTGTAAATTTTTGCTATAGTTTGTCATATTTTCCCAACATAATGTTTTGAATACCTATATATACAAGTAAAAACCATATATCTTCATAATGTGAGACACATAAGTTCTGTAATACGTCAAGTAGTGTTAGATAAAAAATTAAGAAAAGGTTCCGTATCATATTTCAATTGCTGTAATGACAATAAAGTACGAGAATAGATTTTATTATATTTTATGGCAATAAGGCAATTAGATTTTAAAATAAAAACAAAATTATACACACAATTAAGAAAAATATTTTATATAAATAATTATTTTGATAAGATAAGTACTTGGTTCCGCTATTTTCTACACCATGTAACTTTTCAATATTTTTTTCTATCTTACAAACTGTGTACTAAATAAGTAAAAAGGTCCGTATTTTCACAAAGACCAAGGAACTCTAAAATAAAAAAATAGCAGTAACCAGCTTAAATGGTCAATCATGAGTCAATTCATGAACTCAGATCAAGTAGAAAGGCAGATAGAGTCCCGCCTTAGATACAGTTGAAGCCAAAAAACTATCCTACTTCCCGTATACGTATACTTCAAGCACATACTGACGCATAAAAACTACCCGTATTACTACTTATTCTTATTTTTCTTGTCCACGTTCTCTGAGTAACTGACGTAAAAATGACTATTGATTCGGTTCGGATTGGTATCTAACGCGGGAGGGACTCTATCTACTTTTCTACTTGATCTGAGTTCATTACATACCTATTTGCTTTTTGTCGGTTACACATTGAACAGGCGAGGTGTCAAAATAATCTGGCTTCATAGACTCCTTCTACGAATTATTATTTTGGTGAATTTTGATATATAAATAGCTCACAGGACCTCGTCAGTTCAGAATCTTACTGACTTGGGAGCGACGTAGACATTTGGACCAGTTCTGAAGTAGCTTGTGTAAAATGACTAAGTCCTACATTTATGTATTGGGAGTGATAGCAGTTACTTTAGGAGTAGCTTTTGTAAGTACCGTTTAGAAATAATAATTATTTTAAGTATACATAAATTATATCACTTGAATTTCTCATTTTGATCAACAAAGATAAAAAAAATGTATCCTTATCATTTGGCACTTTTTAACCGACTTCAAAAAAAGAGGAGGTTATCAATTCGACTGTTTGTTTTTTTTTTTTTTTTTATGTTTGTTACCTCATAACTTTTGACTGGGTGAATAGATTTTGATTTTGATGATTCTTTTTTTATTAGAAAGCTGACGCTTCCCATTTGGTCCCATTTCAATTTAGTCCAGTTCTGATAATGGTATCCATGAGAAAACCATATAAGTCTTAAATTTGCACTAAGTACGTGCGCGACAAATAGATGAATAACTCAATAGTCGGTTTTTGTTTTTTTGTTTTTTGTAAAAATAATTATTGATATACGAGTAATGACGAGTATGTATATTTTAAACAATGCTATTACATATCTATATATATAAAAGAAAGTCGTGTTATGTTACACTACTTATAACTCAAGAACGGCTTTACCGATATGGCTGAAAATTGGTGAGGAGGTAGCTTAGAGCCAGGAAACGCACATAGGATACTATTTATTCCTATTATACTATTTATTTCTGTTAAATAAATTCGATAGCATTCAAATGTGTCAAAAAGCATTCAAGTGTAAATTGACATAAAACATCAGTCACTATAAAACGAGGTATAACAAAAAAGAATCAGACTTGGAATAACAAAACGACTTATTATACTCTTTGCGCAAATGACAGCTATGTAATGGACGTATGGATGACAATTTAACAGCTAAACAGATTTTGACGAAATTTGGTATGAAGGTAGCTTAAGCCCTAGGTAATATGTAGATTACTTTTTACCCCAGAAAATTGAACGGCTTTCCGCTATTCTTGCAGGACAGCGGGTGAAACCGCGGGGCGCAGCTAGTTATTTATAAATTGCATTACCATCATCAGTTTGCATTGCATTATTTTGTTTGCACTCAAAACAAAAGTTACATTTTGAACAGATATACTTCCATTTTAACATTGGTTGAATTTATCTGAATTTAATTAATAGTTGAATAAGTTATAAATATATTGAGGAAAAAGCCTATTGCATTTGTATAATGTATTGAGGAAAAAACCTATTCCACAACTATCTCTTTTTAAATTTTATTTGTCTATCTATATAAGAAAGTACCTAAAATTTTATTTTAGGCAGCAACCGATGAAGAAATCAATGCAGTCCGTGCGGCCGTGCGTCCAATGTTAGACGCATGCAGCGAGAAGTTCGGCATCACAAGAGAACAGGTTTTGGCTGCGAAGGCGGCTGGCAACGTGGACAGCCTCGACGCTTGCTTCTACGAATGTTTCTTCAAGAAAGTTGGATTTGTAAGTGTTCCATGCTTATTCTTATCTTTCAGTGTTAATATTCCAGTTATGTTCTAAGTTTGTATGCTTGGAAGTTTGTTACTCATTCACGCAAAAATGGCTTATCAGAATTGAATATAAATGGTATGGAAGCACTTACAAGTTTAGAATAAGGACTTTTCATCATCGTGCGGGTAGTAATTAAAATCCTTACGTGATTCGAACTTTAAACTAAATGCTGTTGTTAGAAATAATAGCGTTTTTTAAAACTACATTTCTTTACGTTTTAGATTGATGCCAACGGTCTTTTCGATGCTAATGTTGCAGTAGAAAAGAACAAGAAATATTTTAAGAACCCGGAGGACATCGCGAACATTGAACATATTGGAAAGACCTGCACTTCAGGTAGGTCTTAATTATAACTAATAAAATGGTTTAACCACCATGAATTGCAAGAGAAAAAAGAAATACTTTGTTGTTTTGCCAATTTGTCTACTTATTTGTCATATAATATTTGCTATAACATTAGATGAATAGATGAAATGAAGTCTAAAAACAATACATAGATACAAGATACATAGATACAAGATCTGAAATAGTACCTATGTACTATTTCAGATCTTCATTTTACCCTTATATGCGGAAAAATTGGAAAAGCACGAATTATTAATCGTATGACCGACTTCAGGTTAAACGATAACTTTGCTTAATTTTACAGTAAACGAGCAGACTGTTACCGATGGAGACAAAGCCTGTGAGAGGTCCAAGTTGCTGCTCCGTTGCATGATCAAGGAGAAAGCTACTGTGAGTTAAACGACAATTACTAAGGAAACCTAGGACCGTATACCGCGAATTCTTAGCGCGGAGCTGAATTGTTCAACGTTGGATTTTTCTCGCTTTTTCTTTAGCTGACAGAGCGAGACGAAATCCAGTGCGACCCAGTTACAGCTCGCGCCAAAGCTCGCAGTACATTTCTTGTAGACTCAACGGACTCTAGAATGTAACTTTACCCACAGAATCCACCCTGCAACCTATACGTATAGCTCTACTTACTGTGTATGTAGAAAAAAGGGTAGATAACAATAAGTTTAGTATTAACAAGGATTAGGTAATCTGGAATGTTTACCCAATTAGCAACAAGTAACATAAGAATTGTCCACTTATATGTTATGGGACACTTACCGCTTAACATTAGAATATTAGACGAGTCACCTATAATATCAATGTTGTAAATACTATACCGAATTCGTTAACCTGCTCGCAAAAACTACTTACTTAGGTACGTCTTACGTTCGAGCAGGAAGGCACTATAGCGCCTGTGAGTGACAGCTATTGTAATCAATCATTTATCGCTCTCAAAGAAAAAAACACGAGTCGAATCGCACGTTTGCTCTGTTTAGATTAGTAGATACTCTAGAACCCTCTGAGACTGATTTGAGTCATCTGTTTGATTTCGATGAATTTCCCAGAAGTAGGATAAAAAACCGGTTGTCAACTGTTTTAATTAATTTATTAGCACAATTGTAAAGACTAACATATTTTTTCTTATTTTCAGTTCACGCCGTTCGGGTCATCCTAAAATCCTGTGATATGAAAAATACCTATAAGTATAACCAGAAGGCATTTAGAACATTTATATTTTGGCAATAAACGATTTTACCTAACAAGTTTTTGTTTTGTGATACCTAACTATTTGTAGTAGAAACAACAAGTTAGGTAGATATTAGTTAAGACTAGATATTGAGGTAAGTAACCATAATTAGGTTTAACAAATCAAAAAGTTAAAGCCGAAAGTAAGCGTAAAATAAAAAGTAAATAATTAAACCCATTCAAAATTAAAGAACATCATTCTCTACTCAGTACTACTTGTAAGTAAATAAAAATTTTAGAATAAAGGCTGCATACGAAACGTGTTTTTATCCGGACAGAACGCGACGTGAAGTTAAAGAAAAAAACGTTTCATAGAAAATGTAAACGAAAGAGGGACAAACGGGAAGAGAATGTGATACGCGCAAGGCGGGAAAAATATTGCCGGGAAAAACTAATACTAACTACATACCTATATATACAATATGTCCGGTTTCCGATGTCCGATACTTTAAGGGGTTAAAATGCAATTAATTTTATCGACAAATCATGGATTTTTTTTTATTTTTCTCCGTCAATAAAAAAATGGCAGCACTTTAAAAAAAATTGTTAGCGAAGCATAGGTGCTTGTATTCATTTAACAATATCTACCCAAGTAGAAGACTTACAAACACAAAAGTGGTCTCAAATATTAGTTAATAGTGTAGACAATAAATCTAGATTCAAATTTTAATTTTTTAATGTTTCAGTATTATTAAAAATAATTTTTGAAAAAAATAAATTGGACAACAAATTGATGTTTTTTTCAGATTATTAGTTTAAAAAAAAAACCAATGTGTTAACCAATTTTATTTATTTATTTTTTTAATAATACAGGATATTTGCTATAAATGTACATTTAAATCTTAACTGTGAGTTAGATAGTTTAGGAGCTATGACAGTGTAAACATATGTACTTGAAAAGCGCGCATACTCCAGCAAATGAAATTAGTAAAACCAAAAAAAATAAAATAAGAGATAATGAGAAAAATAAAAAAAAATCCGTGATTTGTCGATAAAATTAATTGCATTTTAACCCCTTAAAGTATCGGACGTCGGAAACCGGACATATTGTATATTATATAAATATACCATACCTATTATACCTATACCTAAGTATTTACTATTCAACTCTTACTTCTTTAGTCACCGCTCCAAATATTTTGATGCACTTACTCGTATCTAAAGCAAACTGCATGTGACCTTGATGTAGAATTTGTTCTTAGAAAATGATTTCAGTCAGCACATAATAAAATTACTTAGCATCTACCACTATTATCTATCATTTACCTACCTGTTTGATTTGAGCGACTTATTTTTCCGAAACAAAAAATTATACAAATACATGAAGTAGAAACCTATTAGTAATTATAGTTGTTAAAAACAGTTCAAAAAAAGTCAAAATTCCATTTTTAGAAACAAGCTTTTATTTAAAAGGTTTTTTTTTCTTTAAAACTTTAAATGAACTTATACGGTCATTACACAATTTATACGATACAAAAGCTTGTCGCAAAATTTAAGTACCTATCCTACTCGTACTTACTTAGTCTGAAAATTGTACCTTGATTGTTACCTTGATTTTAATCAAGGTAACAATATCTACGCAGGTAAATAAATGTACACCAAACCTAATTCAAACTTAATCCGAAAAAACATGAATACAAAATTTCAGCTCAATCGGTTGAAGATATCTGCATCAAAATTGAGTTGCATGATTTCACCCGATATAGTTACACAGATATAGTTACACACATACATACAGTGCAAGTTAAATAAAAGCTATTAAATTCAACTGTCATAGAGAAAAAACGTTACAAAGATACTGTTTATTTTGCTAACAATAATAAAGTGTTTGAAAATTTATGAATATACAAGGTAATTATTAGTTAGATATCAACTTGATTTACCCACCGCCTTTCAAATTCAATAAAAAATTAGCTGCAATAGGCCAATAATTAATGTATTTATAAATGTATATTCAATGTTTATTAAATGTATTTATTTATTTGTATATGTATTTACGGTGGAAGATTTGTCGAATCTGCTGTATCAATATCATAATTTTACATTAAAATAAATTTAGGTATATAGTCATTACAAGTTTCCTTCTATTTTGTTAAATGTTATTTTGTTAAAAATAAATTTCCTTGAGAAATTGAGACTCAGCTTTAGTAAAAAAAATGTAGCGCCAGATTGCAATACGAGTAAACAATATTATAGTCCGATTCACTACCGGATTTATTCTACCGAATGCACTATCGAATAGTCGTTGACAGATGTAGCGGTTCGCAAAAACCTAAAATAATTTATTTCCACTAAACTGGCTGCAATTGGTTTTTCAGGACAATGAACAAAGCAAAACAGGACTATTAACTAACGTTTGGATAATTAATTGCAGCTATAATTTGTGTTCCCTCGATCAAAAAAGAAAATCGAAAAACCATACGCCATACGAGTACCTTTTTATGTCTCGGGTTGATAACGTTTTTCCAATTGGAACGAACATTTCTTGGATCAACTAAAAGTATTATAAATTATTTTGTCTTTTTTTCCTCACTTAACGCGCTCCATCATTACATTCAGTATAGTTATAGTTAAGTGGGACGTGATTTAGGTAGATTTAAAATAAGATGAACCCTAGTAATTATACTACAAGGTACGAAAAGAATCAAAAAATTACCGTTTTTTTTGAAAATGTCAGGCAAGACTTTTTTTTAATTGCGTATAAATCCGCGTTTGACCACCAACTAAGCGACGCTGTGGTCGAAGATGAAGCACGCAGACTTAGAAGATACTTATTCACTCCGACCTTGAAAAGCCCAAGATTGTATCTCTTAGGAAACAAGGAAGCCGACAGTTTATTCCATTCCCTGGCAGTACGGATCAGAAACGACCACCAACCACAAAGTCTGAAAAAAAATAAACAAAAGTTACCTAAACGGTTTTTACTAACTTAAATTAACGTGTACATTTGCGTGGTCGAAAAGATCAAGGGTCATTTGACAAAGTTCTGTGTCCAAAGTCTACATCGAAACCATCTTGGACTTTGGTCATTATGAGATGGAAAATATTCAACGAGTTTTTGTGCATTAACTCGACCAAAATAATTATATTTTAGGACCAGAGGGTAGGGTTGGCAGTTTTTTTTTCTACCGTTCAAAATGTTCCCTCTTCTGTGATTCAGGCATTTTGCCTACAAATAAATTTTAATTTTTTTTTGGTAATTCACTAATTCATTATAATTGATGAGATTTTGGAAATCAGGCTTATTAATATTTTCTACACGACGGATGAGAAATATAGAACAATACGCTAGAATTGTGACCAAAACCGATGTTCACAGCAAAGCTATACAGGGTTATAAGGAAAGACTATGCTGAGCCGAAACAGGCTCTTATTAATCATCATTGTGAACAACTATTACTTAGGGACCAGCCTGAAAACCAAGACAAAGAATAGCTGTTCCGTATAAAACAGTCAAATGACACTCGACAAAATGTATGGAACAGCTGATTTTTCTTTCGCGATTTCCGAGTCACATAGTAAAAGTTGTTCATGATGAAGCTGTGAGGTCGTTTCGGCTTAGCATACGCTATCCTTATTCCTAGAGGGTCGTTGCACTCAGTTTTGCCGAAACAGCACTTTGAGCGTCCTAACTTCTTGTCATTGCTGTGCATCTCCTTAGATTTCTATGGTCTTGGAATACTGCATTTCTTTAAACTTTTAAGAAACGTAGTTAGCTTAATTACTTGTACATCATTTAAGGAAGTCTATAATATACTATGCAAAAAATGAAAAATTAAAAAATCACCAGCCCTGACCTATGATTGCCTCTAGGCAACCTTTGCCCTCGTTATATTGTACAGTAACGTTTTTGTATTTTTTGCTGAATACATTTTAATATCAAACCTCGGACTTTGCACCTGATCTATTAATTTATCCGCCAAATGAAGCCACTGATCCAAAATTTAGTATATAAGCCCCAAATGGAACCGACAATAGTCAAAATAGATTTGCTTTGACAAGAACCAGGACATCTGGAAAGTGAATAAAATATTTCGGAAAATGGCGAAATTTTATGGTGTTGTTTTTCTGGGTGTGGTTGCTGCTGCTATTGGTGTCGTTTCGGTAAGAATTACAATAATTATTTTATTTTTTTAGGTAGATTTGGAATTTTATACCAGTCTTTTTGGTGACAGCTAGCTTGGGGCTTTAAAAGATACCAAATAGCCAACATCACCAAGATTGTGTGTACTTGCCAATATGCCTCTATTACCTTGCCTGAGATATACTTAAAGAATGCTATCATCTTAATTAGCATAAAGAAAATAAATCCAAATAAACCAATAAATATTCCAATAGATCCTCTCAGAATACCTATGTTACTGTCTGTAATAGATGTTTCTGCCTCCAAAATAAGGTAGACATCACCGCGCCTTTGTCACTCCCTCTTTTGCTTTTTGTTTTTTTGGCTTGTTGTCGAGTCTTTTGACAAGTAGCCATATTATAATCGCAGCGTCTAACCCAACTGTTTGTTTCAAAACTAAGCGTATACGAATCGTCTGTTACCAATTTCTCAGGCCATAACTGAAGATGAGAGGAACACTATCCGCATGGCTTTGCTGCCTATCCTGACTTCTTGCGGCCAAGAACTCGGCATCACGAAGGAACAAGTGTTAGCTGCCAGGCAAGCCAAGGACCTCGATGCGCTCAACCCTTGCTACTACGCCTGCTTCTTTAAGAAGACTGATGCGGTAAGTCTCACTACATTACCCGACAACGAAATCATAAGCAATTTTCCGATTTTCTTGTATTTTCTAGGCTAAAAAGTGTTTTACTTTACTTTACTTTTTTTGCTAAGTTTGATATAAATTGGTTAACACCAGTAAAACGGTGAAATGAGAAAAGGGAGATACTTCAGAATTACAAGGAGCAGGGTTGATGCAAGTAGACGTGAAAATATGCACAGAACCCTTGGGATATTAGTGAAGGACTTGTCACTCACATCTCGAATACGGATAATGTAAATAAGAATAAGAAGTGAAAACGCCTATTTTTCAGATGAACAGCGAAGGACTTATCGATGCTACCGCCGCTAAAGCGAAGCATCGTAAATACGTGCATGGACAGGACGATCTGGTCAAACTCGACGCGATTGTGGACAAATGCTCTGCAAGTAAGTGGAAATTTCTTGAAATCTCTTATCTTATCTTATCTTATGTTACTAATATTTTAAAGGTGAAAGTGTGTATGTTTGTTACTAATGAACGCTGAAACGACTGAACAGATATACATGAAACTTGAAATGAAGGTGGTTCATGGTCTGGAATAACAGATAGGCTTTTTATCCCGGAAGACGCGGGTAAAACCGCGGGGCGCAGCGAGTAGCTCTGCGGGGAGCAGAGATGATAAGAAAATGGAGTTCGAATAGGCTGAGTGCTAGCCCTGGTGTCAAAGTTTTAAGGCCGCCTGAAAAGCCGCTGACATGGCTTGGCGGTTGTTGATAACAAGGTGTAGCGGAAAGATGTAGTAATACTTATGGGTGTTCTTCTACACGTCAAAATGAACTACTTCTAGAACACAAGTTTGCTAAATGCAAGAAATAAAATATTGAATCTCCGTAGACACTTCACAGTTCACTTTAACGTGTAGAAGAACACCCTTAAGTATTACCGTTAGACCTCGTAAAACACAAAATCGGAACCTACAATTTTACGTGTCATAAGAACCATGACAACGCTCTTAATAAATACCCGGTCATCCATTTGAAGACTGACCATATCATTCGTTACATAACATCAGTAAACATGAAGATGATAAAGTTACGAGTATAGGTAGTTTATTTACAATTTTTTTAATAATTTTTTCATCGTGTTTATTGTCTTTTTATAATTACATCTACAACTTCCCATTGGAATTTCATGACAATTTTAAAGGGCTGTTTCGGAATTGACTATTGAAGCAACAGTTACTGCAATCGATCAAACCTCAGATTAATTTTTATTTTTACTACCATTAAAACTAATGTTATCATTATGGTATAATCAAGGATAATTTGTTTTTCACGGCTAGATGCACTAGGCGCTACTACAAAAGAAAATACCCATTATATACTTAGGTATCATCATAAAGCTGTAATTGTAGTAATTTAGTTACTAATGTCACAGATTAAGTAATAGTAGATAATGAGAGTAGTAGGTAATGTGACAGACAGTTTATCCCATGGATCTAAGCGTGCTAATTGTTTCCAGTGAACGATCAAACCGTGTCCGATGGCGCCCAAGGCTGCGAAAGAGGCAAGCTACTAGCCCGTTGCTTCGTCGACAACAAAGCATCCGTACGTATTTCTATTTTTGAGCGACTACCCCTGAAAGAGGTTTTTTTAATGTACTGCACATAAGTCCGCATTTGTCCAACCACTCGACTGTTGATAATTATCAAATAATTCATGTGCACCTATGTGTGTTATCGACAGATTCATCTTTAACCGTATCGTATGGTTGGCTCCATTAACATGTATCTATTTTGTTAATTAATCCAGTGCTAGTCCATTATACTAACAGTAAGTGCCACACATACTTAAAACAGATATGGAGCCAGTCAGAATTTCGAACCTCAAAATTTAAGATAGACATTGCATCATACACGTCACTTGAAACTATCAGCTATTTGATCTCCTTTTTAACAGATTGCGCAAAAAAAAACTATACTCTTGACTTACTATGGTTTCATTGAAAACATAGCCTTACAATGAAGTGGATTCGTAAAGGTTAAGTGGCTACATAGTTAACCCTACAATCTAGAACATATTAATGAAGTAGTTTTATTGCTTGTTAGAACTTAACGAGGTTAAGGAAATCGTAAGCACTAATGTATTTTATTTTGTTCACAGATCACCCCATTTAACTGAAAAGTCTACCTACGAGTACATCTACTACTTACGTACAACTTAACAACCGTACCTAACCCATTCACTTTCTTGTAATCTTTGTAATTTTAATTATTATTGTTGTGTTAATCTACTTATTTTTTCTCCAAAAACTGTTTACTATAATTTAATAAATATCTAATAAACTTTTCAGAACGTACCTACATTACATTTTATTTGACATTTAAATCCTTGTATTTGTTTTTAAGCTCCTTATTTAAATCCTTAATTATGTCTAATTTTAAAAGTTTTGATTTAGCTAAATAAAATTATTATAAAATTTATTTATTAATTTAGCTTGTTTAAGTAGAGTAAAATTTTGGAACTTCTATTTAAGCTGAAATTTTGTATATCTCTGTATATTAACACGCTTTTATTAGCTTCACCTGTATGTTTGTATGTTTGTATGTTTGTATGTTTGTATGTTTGTATGTTTGTATGTTTGTATGTTTGTATGTTTGTATGTTTGTATGTTTGTATGTTTGTATGTTTGTATGTTTGTATGTTTGTATGTAACCGACTCCTTTGAGCGCGTTTTTGACCCACTTTAAACGGTCAGATTTCTTTCAAACTTTGTAGATATATCGAGGACCGATGACAATACACTAAACTAATCGTGTTTTTTAGTTTTTTTAACTATTAATTTTTTTAACACGCCTATTCTATAAAGTTTCTTTAACTTTTAATATCGTTTAACTTACAAATGGTAGTTTCGTCATTCGAGTCAGAGAACAGAGTGGCGCAGTGGAAGCGTGCTGGGCTCATAACCCAGAGGTCCCTGGATCGAAACCACGCGCTAGAAATCTTTTTGCTCAATATTTTTTGTTACGCATCAATTTTATTTTATGAGGTCTGAGGATCGAAACCACGCGGCTACAAATCTTTTTGCTCAATATTTTTTGTTATGCATCAATTTTATTTTTAATTTGCTTGAGCAGACGGCCAAAATCGGATAACACCAACACATTTGTACATATTAAGGATGGTTAATAGTTAGCAAATCGAACTAAAAAGCGAAAAATAAATAATAGTTAAAAAAAACTAAAAAAACACGCTTTTTATAAAAAACCGAACTAAAAAAATAGAAAATAAAATTTTATAAATTTAAATTAAGAATAGGGTTGAAAATTTCAATAAATATAAATTAATATTAGTGTAAATAAATAAATATATGTATTTTATTTTTAAAAAAGCGTGGGGTGCTTTCTAAGATATTATCAAAATGCTAATCACTCTACTCATGTCTGTCAATACAAAATGTATCTACAAAATATATAATATCTACTTATTGACCCATGCACCCCACGCTTTTTAAAAATAAAATACATATATTTATTTATTTACACTATTATTAATTTATATTTATTGAAATTTTCAACCCTATTCTTAATTTAAATTTATAAAATTTTATTTTCTATTTTTTTAGTTCGGTTTTTTATAAAAAGCGTGTTTTTTTAGTTTTTTTTAACTATTATTTATTTTAGTTCTGACGACAATGCAATAGAAGCTTGTTTTAAAATACATTTTTGAACTATGGGCCTTAGTTATAAACGTTGCTTAAAAATTGCTTCGATTGATTAAATTTAACTTGTGC
Source organism: Alcis repandata (assembly GCA_949125135.1). NCBI lineage: Eukaryota > Metazoa > Arthropoda > Insecta > Lepidoptera > Geometridae > Alcis > Alcis repandata. The sequence goes on along the minus strand of OX421235.1, from coordinate 4,976,530 downwards.
GCTACACAAAAATGTAGTGCACAGTACTAACTGTCACTTAACTGTAAACTTTATATATCATGTTAATTGAGGCCCTTTCTTGTTAGTTATCTTTAAAACGTAGGCGCCAGCGTTTAATAGTAGTTTTTGTGTTTTCCAATAATTTTATTATCAACAGAGTCAGATTTAAAATCTAATTTTACAGCTGATTGCTAAAAAACTAGCTATGTACGTAAACATCCAGTGTACTTAGTGCAAACTGCAGGAAACGTGACTAGGCATTACTCAAATTAGCTTCAGACCATTGACGTATAAAAATTAATGTGCAAGGATTGGGCGAATTAACAACAACAACATTAGCAGTGACACTGACAAGGAAGTCGATTGTAGTTGTCTTAGAAATATAGGTAAGTCTAAGTAGTAACTCCTTTGTGAACTCAGTCGCGGATTACCTGCGCTAGGGTCTCAATTTTTGAATCGCTTGAATGGTTAAAAAATGCGAAATTACCGACTTTCAAAGCGAAATCCTCTAGAAATTTTGTTTGGAAGTGAAAAAATACCCGTGGAAAGGAATCAAAATTTGAGTACCGGGACACAGGCGTCACTTGTCACACTCATACACATAAGTCAAGCACTCCACAAACCGATGCAGCGCGCTGTTACAAAAAAAAAAAATAACAAATGGGACTAATCTACGAATGCTTACCAAACATAATGGGACGCAATGTTCGGTTCACCATCTCTAGACATTTACCTCGATGTTTCAGTGAGACCTTTGCTTACTAAAATTGTTCAGACTTTTTGTCGACACCTCACGGACCTTGTAGCGTGAAGCTCGTAGGTAAGTTAATTATCTCGTCAAGCGAATAAACCTATTGTTCAATTAATTCCGTAAGTATATAAGTTACTGATGAGACGAAGGAGATTCAGAGTTTGTTTGTTCTAAGCAGAGTCAGGGTCTAAGTAAAGTGTTGGAAAATGGCTAAGCTTTACTGTGCTGTTGTTTTGGGTGTTGCTGCGGCTGTTATTGGCACGGTTTCAGTGAGTGTTATAAATGTGTTTTCTTTTCTAACATAAAATGTATAAACACTAATATTTAAACTTTGTTTTAGACACTTGTTTCATAGAAACAAATGAAAATATGTGTAAATAACATAAAAAAAATAATTAATAAATGATGAAAATTTCAATGGAATAATTAATTTGCGTAAATATCTGTTTAATTGATTATTTAATTTTGTGTCCATCGTATTTGATTTTGTTACTTTTACAACTACCTTAAGCGTCGGAACTTTTGTTTAACCCATTTACTATTTTTCTTAATTTTATAATTTCGAAAAAGTTGTCAGTTTCTGTACATGATGCTTATGCAGACTATTTCCTTGCTAAAAATTATCAAGATCGGTTTTACCTTTTTCATGGATACCCATTACACAGTGTCAAACGTCATGATATTTTTTTGTAAACATTAAAATCAGTATTTTGTATGTATAGATTCCAATTTGAAACCTAGTATCCACTTTCGAGATTTTATATTTAATATTTGTATGAATTACAGTCTTTATCAGACGAAGACAGGAACGCGATCAAAGCGGACATCATTCCCATACTGATCGAGTGTGGTAAAGAGTACGATATAACCAAGGATGCTGTGCTCGCAGCCAAGAAGGCTCAAGATATTGACGCACTCAACCCCTGCTACTACGCGTGTTTTCTGAAGAAGAAGAAGATCGTAAGTACCTAAATAGTCATAAAACTCTATAAATCTACTTATTCCATGCCAATACTGCGAAATGTAGATAAACCCGGCCAAGTGCGAGTCGGACTCGCGCACTATGGGTTCCGTATCATTATCTATGAAAACGACAAAAATCACGTTTTATCAGGAGCCCCTTAAATATTTATTATATTCTGTTTTGTAGTATTGTTATGGTGTTGTTATAGCGGCAACAGAAATACATCATCTTTGAAAATTGTCTAACTATCACGGTTTATGAGATACAGCCTGGTGCCAGATGGACGCCTGGGTCTTAGTCGCATTAAACCTGACCAGATTGGCATCACCCCAATCTGAGACAGCCTTAAGGGACAAGTTCAAGCGCTCGACTATAGCCTCTCTCGGTAACTGGATTTGAGGACCACTGGACCGCTCTTAGGCCGCCAGTTGTAGCGCTAGTTTTAAGTGTTCTAATCCTTTTGTTTGTAATTTATGATGTGAACAATAAATAGTTTATCTACTGGTATCTATACTCATGTATTCTTAAACTTCAGATCGACGAGGAAGGTAACTATGCTCCCGAGGTCGCTAAAGCAGAACATGCCAAGTTCATCCACGACGACGAGCTTGTCAGCCAGATGGACGGGGTCTCGGATAAGTGCACTGTAGGTCAGTAGCTTTATAGTACTGTACTTTTAAACCTTCCCTGTGTTAGAACAAACAAAACAAAAAAATAAATATTCAAATCGGTCCAGCCGTTCTCGATTATTAGCGAGACAAACGAACAGCGAATTATTTATAAGAAGACTAGCGACCTGGCTTTGCACGGATAGGAAATACAATCTATGTTACTCGTTAATGATGTAGCTATAAATTGGTGCAAGAATTTTCCAAATCGGTCCAGTAGTTTTTGGGTAATTCATTACAAACAAGAACTGCTTTTAACTGATTTTCCGAGTTCATTATTCCTGGTTTTTAAATGTTACAGTGAACGAGAAACCCGTCACCGACGGTGCTGCAGGCTGTGACAGGGCGAAGCTAATTGTCGAATGCCTGCTGGAAAACAAAGATGTTGTAAGTACTTCCTCTTTGGACGATGATAGTGTCAATTAAATTGTTTTTATTTATTGCAGTCATAAAAAACCCATAGGCAAACTTTTGAATTTAAAGTTAAAATTAAATTAAATATTAAAAAATACACTTAAATAGTTACACCTGTATAAAGGTTGCAACCAAGTTCGTAAAGATATTGCCACACAAATTATGTTGTCATTGTCACTTTACTATAATATTCCTAATTTAGTCGTATAATTGACTGAATCATTAATATAATAATCTGTGTTTTACCAATTGTATACTTACTGACAGAATCTAGACACGCGGTAGCGTGTCAAGCCAAGTTCAAGTGACAGAACTGGCGAGCATCACCGTGTGTATATTACACGAACCATTTGGAGGCACTTTTGACCTCGTCATAACTCAAAAACCATTTCACATAAACGTGTCAAATTTGGCTCATATATTAAGACTTGCGAGATACATATGTGATCCAAATTTCATAAACACATCTCTAACGGTTATTTAGATATTAACGTCTAAAAATCGTAATTTTTATCACTGATCTAACTATAGACTAAAACTATATCCATGTTCCAGATGACCTAGAAAGTTCAAATTTGGCATAGTTACAGATAGTCAAACCTTAGGCTACAATATATTATCCTAAGTTATAAGAAAAATGATATTTTATATTAGTATAAATAAATTTCAGGACTGACCATCAAACTTGGCACTCATTTAGATCTCCATTCTTTTTGTATTGAACTTGGCTGTCCTTTTTTACATTTATGTTTTTGGCGGGTTAAAATTATCTATCCCTGGTATGTCAGAAAACAAAACTACGTAAACAATATATCAAATACATATTTTCCTACTGGGAAAATGCGTTAATACTCGCATTGCGCGTTTTTCCAGATATCCGACCTAGTTTTCTAGGTTATCTTTCGCCCCCAAAAACCGCCGTATTAAGCAAAATCAGAACTTTTTGATTTGTTTAGTTGTTTAAATCTTCCAAATCGAACATGATTAGTATATAACTGGACTATTATTTAGTTACTAGCTGTGCTTCGGGGTTTCACCTGCATTTTCCGGGATAAAAAGTAGTCTGTGTTAATCTAGACCACGAACAACCTTCATTCGAAATTTCATGTACGTAAATCCATTAAGCTGTTTTTACGCGAAAGAGTAACAAACATACATCAATACATTTTCACAAACTTTCGCGTTTATAATATTTAGTAAGGAAGGTAGGATAGTAGGATGGACTAATGGATTACTTTTATTTTTTTGCAGTTTGCCACAGTTTTCAAGGAATAAGACTTCTTGGCGTGGAGTACAAGAGCATGGAAATGTAACATATAACTTTGTAAAACGATATTACGAGCGTATTCTTAAAATAAACAGGTTACCTTATTTATTGCAAATGAAATAAAACTTTTATGATTTTCAATTATTTATTTTATTTCACGTCTACTTTTACAATAGGAAAAAAGGCCCTTATTTAGGTACGAGTATAACACATAATTTATAAATTTATAAAAGTTAAGTTAAGTTAAAAGTTATCTGAGTAGGGTGTGTGTGTGTGTGTGTGTGTGTGTGTGTGTGTGTGTGTGACTGTGTGTGTGTGTGTGTGTGTGTGTGTGTTAAGATTGATACAGACATCTCGGCATGCGCGGCAAAACGGACGCATGTTTCTTACTTACAAATGCTGCTTACACATGCTTAAAATTCTCTGAAAATTTCTCGCTGATGTGAATTGTCACGTGCAAAACAAACTCTGGGTGGCACAGACCTGTTATGTGTGTGTGTGTGACGTTTAACATCAAGCGAGCGATTTTTTCGCCTCGTCACTCAATTGCATAACAAAAGGCAGAAAATTTTAAATAGGTTGAAACAGCGTTTATAAGTAAGACCATTGGCATAAAGTGTTACCAAGCCATGCGTGGCAAACCATTCACTCCCATTTTAGGACGCATGTCTTGCGATGCCTTTCTCTACCTTTACTTATTTAAATTATAACAACTCGACAGATTTAGACAAAATTTAATTATTTTTAGAAAATTATTGTCGTGTTCTAATATCCAGGTTTCAAGAAAGAACTAAAGCTGAATGGAAAATTCCAAAAATGGTTCATTGCTACATCGTTTTGTTTGGAGTATTCGTGACTCTAGGCACAGTTGCAGTAAGTTTATCGATGTGTTTTGCGTTTGATTTTTTTTTATTAGGTCCAATGAGTTTTATAAACTTTCGCCACTTATTTTCTTACCCTTAGCTTCACATATTTTTTATTATTATATTGAGCTATGAGTGACTCACGGCAGGGCAAGAGCTTCCACTCCCTCCCTTCACTTTTTACGATCTAGGGCTGCTGTCAACCCATCTTTCAGACGTGTGTTGCATCGCGCCATCTTTTTCTAGGCCTGTCAAGGTCGTGTGTTTTTTGGGGTACAGAGAGTCCCCTCTCTCTTACACAATAACTTAATGCGTCTATAAAATATTTGAAGGCCATGACGAATGAGGAGCGCAAAACTATCCAGCTTGAAATACTACCTTTGCTTATTTCATGCAGCAAGGAGGTCGAAATCACTGAAGAACAAATTTTAAAAGTGAATAAGACAAAGAACCTAAACGACTTAGATCCTTGTTTTCACGCGTGTTTCTTTAAGAAGACGGAAATGGTACGTGACTATCAATATTCTTATTTTTATTTATTTTTAACAACCTATGGTGTCCCACTCCTGGGCAAAGGTCTCCCCATCTCCTTCTAGACTAAGCTGTGCGATAATCCTCTACATTTGGCCAGTCTGCCAGGAATACGTCGCGGTCATCACGCCAGCGTTTTTTCGGCCTGTTTCGGCTCCTTCGTCCGTTTTCAGGCACTCCCTGCTTGACCTTCCTGGCCCAATATTCTTAAACATATTTGAAATGATTTCGGTTCAGTTGGAAGGCGCCACTCCGAAGCTTGTTGACTAGTTTGCATGTCAAACTCGTAAACCCACGTCTCGTCACCAGTAACAATGCGTTTTATAAATGTTGGGTCGGAATTGACTCGTTCTAGCATGTCCTCAGCGACTCTCATGCGATTGAGTTTTTGGAGAAAATTCAGGTCTTTTGGGACTAGCCGAGCGGTAACATGTTTCATACCCAAATGATTACTTAAAATGGTACGGATCGACTCGTGAGATACAGAAAGTTCGGCGGCTATCTCTCTCAAAGTTGAGTGAGGATTTTCAGTCACTATTTCCTTCACTTTTGCGATGTTAACTTCAGTTGCAGACGTTGATGGCCTACCAGAGCGAGGCAAATCTTCCATCACATCTCGACCGCTTTTGAACGATTTGTACCACTCTTACTTACTTGGTACTTGGTACTTGGTGAGCGGGCTCTTTTCCGCAACTAGGCCGTACGTCGGCCCTTTTTGCGTGAGCGGGTGACGGCGGCTACTCCAGCCACCCGATGTCCTCCAGGAAGTCCAGCAGCTTGCGTGTCACGCTGCAGGCCTCCCGCAGGGTTCCCGGTTTTCCCAGGAACTTCGCTCTCTGGGACGCCACGCTTTCGCACTCCATGAGCACGTGCTTGGCCGTTTCTTCCGCCTCCATGCATCCTCTGCACAGGGGGCGATCTGTAACACCTATAGTAAATAGGTGTTTGTTTAATGGGCAATGTCCGGTGACTATTCCGACGAAAAGTCGGAGCTTGTCCCGTTTTAGACTGAGGAGCTTTCGGGAGGTTCTCCGGTTCAGTACCGGGAAGGCCTCCCTCGACTGCCTGCAATCCTCCATACTTGCCCAAAGCTTTTGGTGTAGTTTGTGCGTTCTCTCGCGAATCCATGACCTGATTTGGCTGAAAGGCAGAGGTATCATTGGCTCCGGTCCTACGGGGCGCATGGCCGAGCCTCTTCTTGCCAATTCATCAGCCGCATCATTTCCTCTGGATCCACTATGTCCTTTTATCCATTGGAGGGTCAGTGAGTTTAGTTTACTGACCTTTTCCAGTAGACAGTGACATTGAACTGTTAGCCCCGAGGAGTGCTCAACTTTTTGCAGTGCTCGAAGAACTGCCATGCTATCTGAAAGTATCCTGATATTGTGGCCAGTTACCTTCCTGTTTAGTATTGCTGTTGCTGCTTGGATGATACCTGCACATTCCGCTTGGAAGATGGAGCTGTGTGTCCCTAGAGCTAACGCTACATGGATATTCAGCTCGTCTGAGAAAGCGCCTGTGCCTGTACCTGTTTTCATTTTAGAGCCATCTGTATATATCCTAAGCTCCTGTGTGTTGGTGTCTTCACTAGGCTCCTCGTACAGCTGTACTTTGTAGCTTTTAGTGAAGATGTGTTGTTTAGGTACCCTGTCATAAATAGAGAGAATATCTGGGTTGCCCTCTGCACATTCCTCTATAATTGCGGTGTGGGTCGCGTTCCTGTTATGTTCCCAGAGATTGAGTGCGCGGAGTCTGTAAGCAGAGGCCGCGGCCTCCTGTTGGATGTGTAGCTGCAGTGGTGGCAGGTCGAGTAATGCCTCTAGGGCTGCCGTAGGGGCCGTTCTCATGCAGCCGGTTGCAGCTACACAGCCGAGTCTCTGGAGTTTTTTCAGTTTGTTTATTGTTGTGTGTTGTTTAGTTCTAGGCCACCAGACTAGGGCGCCATATGTTAAGGAGGGCCTTATAACTGTGTTGTACAGCCATACTGTTATTTTCGGGGTTAGTCCCCAAGTTTTCCCTATCATTTTCCTGCATTGCCAGAAGGAGATGATGGATTTGTTTATTTTGCATTGGAGGTGGTTTGCCCAGTTTAGTTTGCTGTCCAGCGTGATACCCAGGTACTTCACCTCATCTGTTAGGGCCAGCTGTGTGTTGAAGAGGTGAGGTAGTGTGTATCTCCCTAGGTTTCTTTTGTTTGTGAACATTACTAGTTGTGTTTTTGTTGGATTCACGGACAATCCGTATTCGGTGCACCATCTCTCCACGACCCGTAGTGCGCCGTTCATGATGTTACACGATACGCTCGCAAAATGTCCTGAGATGAGGATGGCCAGGTCGTCTGCGTACCCTACCGTGAGAAAGCGTTGTCCGTTGAGCTTTGCGATTAGATCATTTACCACCATGTTCCAGAGCAATGGTGAGAGGACACCACCTTGCGGGCATCCTCTGGATACTGTCGCTCTAGTGGTACCTCCAGCGTCCACCCTCACCGCTCTTAACTTCAGCATGTTGATGATCCAATCGCTCAGCGTCACCTTTACCCCATGCTTTCTGAGTGCTGTTTTGATGCTGCAGAAATTTGTTTTGTCAAAGGCCCCTTCAATGTCTATGAAGGCACCCAGGCAAAGCGTCTTGTTCTTGATATCCTGCTCGATAGTGCTTACCACTTTGTGTAGGGCTGATTCCGTGGATTTGCCCGCACTGTAAGCGTGTTGTTGTGGGTGTAATGGTGTCACAGTCAGTATGTCGTCTCTTATGTACCTGTCACATAGCCTTTCTAAGGTTTTGAGTAAGAAAGAAGTTAGACTGATCGGCCTGTATGCTTTGGGTTCTGTGTAATCGCTCTTACCCGGTTTGGGAATAAATAGAACTCTGACCTCTCTCCACGCGAGTGGGACGTACTTGAACGCCAAGCAAGTTGTGAAGATGAGGTCCAGGGTTCCGTTTATGTACTCTGCTCCCCATTGCAGCAGGCCCGGAAATATGCCATCGAGGCCCGCTGATTTGAAGGGTTGGAAGGTGTTTATTGCCCACTTAATCCTCTCCCTTGTGACCACCTTTCTTGCGGTCAACCAGTCGTCAGCTGTGGGTGAATCCACATCATTGACCTCCCAAGTGGTACCGTCAACGATTTGGCATTCTGGAAAGTGGGTTTGTAGAAGAAGACAGTTGGTTTCGGTGTCTGTTTTAGTGTAGGTGTTGTCAGGTAGCCTCAGTGATCCGATTTCTCGGTTAGGATCGGCCGCGAGAATTTTCCTGATCCTATTGGCTTGTGTGTTTGACTCTATGCTTGAGCTGAACCTTCTCCACGACTTACGGTTCCTGGATCGAATCCGCTTTTTGTAATTTGCGCGGGCAGTGTTATAATTGCTCCAGTCCTCGTCGTTGTAAGTGTTCATTGCTCTGTTAAATAGTTTACGTACCTTTGCTTTTAGACTCTCCAGGTCTCTGCTCCATCCCCGATTCCCTCTTTTGTTGGGGGTGGATAGAGGACAGGCCTCTTGAAAGCTCCTGGTGAGACTATTGGTCAGTTGTACAACCGCTTTTTCTATGTCGGTTGTGTTGTTTATTGATGCCTCCGTGGCGTCGGTGTTAAGGCGTTGCTTTAGAAAGTCACAAAATTTTACCTTGTCCGTTCGCCGAGGGTTGCGTGTAGGTAAAGGCGGTGTGGTGGTCATTCGCAGTTCGAAACGCACCCATCTATGGTCGGAGCAGGAGGACTCGTCCGACACACGCCAGTTTTTTATTGTTTCTATACAGTTACCTGTTGTCAGTGTGAGGTCTATTATAGTTCGGCATCTACTGGTGACAAAAGTAGGTTCCGTTCCTCTGTTTGCTATGGAGAGATCTGTTGTGAAAAGGTAGTTTACCAGTTCCTCTCCCCTGTTGTTGGCTGCTGGCATTCCCCATAAAGGGTGATGCGCGTTAGTGTCTGTTGAGATAATTAGTTTAAAGTTGTTTCGCTCACAGTATTTCACCAAATCCACCAAGTGTGTCGGAGGGATCTCCTCGTCGGCTGGCATGTACGCCGACGCGATGATCGTCATCCCCCCGTCGACTCCGGTGTTCTGGAGTCTGACAGTGGCCAGATCCCTAGAGCAGAATTCTGTGAGGGGCACTGCAGAGATATTACGCGGTACATAAATACATGCCCGCGGGCTATCGCATGTGCTGTTTAAAATTAACTTACCATATGGCGTTTTGAGACCGCATACACGCCCACCCCTGATCCACGGCTCCTGGATCAGGGCGACGGTCTCCCCATTGTGTGGGGCCTCCAGCACCCTGCGTAGGTTAGCCGTAGCAGTGAGGCTGTGCTGGAGGTTTGCCTGTATGAATTTACAGTCGGTAGGGGACGCCATTTTCAGGCTTACCCTCTGCCGACTGCATTAGCTCGATGCCTTCTTCGAGCTCTTCTACCTCGTCGGTGCCACTCTTTTGGGGCTCCGGGTCCACACTCATCCCCACCACCACGACTTCAGATGTCGATGGTTTTGGGGACGAGTGCATAGGCGCCGGTGGGACGGTCTCCGTTCCTTCCGCCGAGGTAGGGACTTCCTTCCGGGGGGGCTCATCCGAAAGGGACCCGTCCGCTCCATAGAAGCGGACGTATACCTTTCCCAAATTATGGGATAGTCTGCGTCCACGCTCCAGAAGAGCCGGGACCACGCTCTCCGGGATACCCAGAGTTAGGAACATGGTCCCATCCTTCTGGAGCGTGTGGGTGAAGACCGTCCAGGTGTTCACGAGGGCCCACTTGTTCTGGTGATCCAGAACAAGGTTGGTGTCCTCCAGGGTGTTTTCACACTCCGGAAGGAACAGGGCCGCTCGCACCCTTCGGGTCAATTCACCCTGCTTCCTCACCACGAATTTGGTGCCTTTCATTTCTGGCATGGAATCTACCGTTTCGGTCAGCCACCTTAGTGAGCGCTCATCCTCACACCACAGCTTCAACACTCCATCTGCAGAGACGGGTTTGCCGTTGAAGCTGGGCGAGTAGGCGATTGAAGGGTCTTTTATACCCTCCAAAATTTTGCGCTGAAGGAACTTCTTCACTAAGGTGACCTGTTCCTCGTTTAGCTGGGCATTGTCGTCCCTCGTCACCGCTACGCAGAGTTCGCTCTTCACGATCCCCGCATAGCTGGTTTGGGCACGTCGTGAGTTGTCCAGCCTCGCTTTTTTATACTCGCCTCTCGGCGATGTCGTGTCGTCCAACCGCAGGCGTTTGCTGGGCTCATTTTGTGCCGAGGCTTGCGCCGACTTCACAACGGCTGTCTCAGCACGCTTTTTGCGGTTGGGTCTGTTTTGGTTTTTGTTTTTTGAGCCCGTGGCTTTGCCTCTGCAACCATCGGTCCCAGCATTCGCCACAGTCGAGACTGCGGTTGATGCTGGCGGGGCATGCGGCTCGGCAGCAGGCTCATTTTGGCCGGATCGTCGCACATGGCAGTATGCGCTAGGTCCCGGTCTATTCATTGGAGGGGCCTCAGCCGTTGGCTGTGGTCCGCCCGAACCCGTTTCCCGGCGCATCTGCGCTTGATGCTGACGACTCAGCTTGCGTTTTTGTTTTTTGCTTAATCTCCCCGGGACGTGAGCCACCACGGGAGCTGGGGTGTTGGAACTTGAGGTTGCAGCTGTAGGCCGTTTCCCCGCATTCCTTGCCCCTTTTTTACCCTTGGGTCTTACGACCTTCCAGGCAGCAGTGTTTCCCTCTTCAGCCTCGATTGAAGCCTCTAGGTACTTCACCGCCTCCCCACTGGGGGTTTGCGATTGCTTTGAAGTGAAATCCATACTTGTTAAATTTGTTAGTTCATCCGCTTAGATCCCCACCCTCCACGGAGCCCGCACCATTGGGGATGTTGGGTTACAACACCAGGGTTACTAAGCGGATATAGAAGGGCGGAGTCAGGAACCCACGAGGCGGACGCCGCTCCCAGGTCCACGCCAATCATAACGTGGTCCGCGAGCGACGCCGACTGCAGGCCCCTTAAAACCCCCCCTCTCGCCCGGTGGAGTGGAAGACTGCCACCTGTGCTGAATGAATATGTATGGCTAGTCCATATCCTCCCGTTTCGGTTGAAATTCACACCAAAGTGGAGTGTTGTGAAAGACCAACCAATCACTCAGCCACCAGGTTTGTTGCATCCAACCTACGGGCCCCCCACGCACAGCACAAAATACGTGGGTGGTCATCCCCCCAACCATACATCCGGAGATGTAAGGCCCGCAGTGACCTGACCACCACGCCACCACGCTGATTGGAAGAAGGAGAAAGGGATGGGAGGGTTTGGAGTTCTGAAATTGCGCCTAAAAGTATCTGTTACGTCTGTTCCATAGGGGACCAGACCAAAAGCAGGCGCCACCACGTGCAGGAACTTTGTAGGCTTGTTACAGATGTCAACACGACCTGCGCTCCTTTCTGTAACCATTTGACGAACTTGCTCACCGGACAGGTGGCCAAGCTAGGATTAGTGTGCTCACTTTAGCTCCTAATCCCGCCCTTTGTACCACTCATAAGCACGTGTTTTTGATAAAGTCGATTCGCCGTAAGCCTTCTGTAACATTTTTAGTGACTCCGAACACGAAATTCCATTGGCGATGCAAAATTTAAGACAAACTCTTTGTTCGATGTTTTTGTCCATGATGAAATTCGTAATACACACTAGATAAGACCTAACTAAAAACAGCACCATATTTAATCTAAATAACAGACGCAACTCAAACTCCGCGCCAAAATGGAAAACAGTTGTGCCAATCTAACAACAACAATAAAAACAAAAATTTGAATTTGGAACCCAAAACAAATCATCCATTCCCGAAACTTTTTTGACTGAAGTAAGTAGTATAAATCGACGATACAGATCCTTGTAGTATATTTATGTTGTAATTTATGAAGCAAGTGTGACTGACCGTTTCGTCAAAACTTTAATGTGAAATATTCGTCAGGCTTTGTCTATTTATTTTATGAATATAGATGGATAATAACGGGATTTACGACTTTGACAAGAGCCTAAAAAATCTCAAGAGGCATGTCCATGGCAAAGATGATTTGGAGAAGTATACTGAGGCTTTGGAGAGTTGCAAATCAGGTAATATTTTTTTTGCAGGTTTTACTCAAATGTAGATTATGTCCTCCTCCTAAAATCGTGTTCCTCATGTCTGAGGGTCGTGACCACCACCCCCAAGTAGCTTCTCTCTAACGATGTTTCGCCAGAGTTTTCTATCCTCAGCAATGTGAAGTGCTTCGTAGACTGAGGTGTCGAGAGTGGTGCGAATCTGATCAGACCAACGTATCAGGCTGCGTCCTCGTGACCTCTTGCCGTCGACTTTCCCTGTCACCATCAGCTTCTCCAGGTTGTCGCCTTGTTTTCCGATAATTAAAATGTAAAAATGTTTGTTTATGTAAAAATGCACAATAATGCAGTAAAAATGTCACACTATGATTTTAATGTACAAATTAATACATTGGTTTATTTTGGTATATGTAAGATTAAATAAATAAGGACGATATTTTTTATTATTATTTCTATCGATTGCCTGCTATTGCCGCTGTTTGAAAATCTCGAAATCAATAAACAATACAAAGCAATAGAATACAATCCGGTTTGCAAATGATCCAGGATTATTTGACCGAGCGAGCGAAGCGTCTCTGCAATAACTGGCAAAATATTCTTCCATCTGTCCTGATGTGACAGGGCCTATTTTCAAACGAATCTCGATGAAACTTGGTTTGTAGGTTCTACGATTTCATAGATTTTTTGGGCGTAGGGATTTTTTGATTGGGGGTGGGTGTATTATATAACAGGGGGGAAATTTGCCGCAGAGCCATTTGCCGGCCAATTTTGATAAAATTTTGCAGAAATATTTGAAATCTAATTCTAAACAATAATTTCAAATATTAGTAAGATTAGTCAAGAGGTTGTCAAGATAAAAGACTTTGATTGTCGCAAAGAAGTTCTCTCGAGGTCTACTGTTGATTTAACCCAAATTGTTTGCTCTTATAATGTTGCAGTGAACGAGAAGACAGTAGGAGATGGTGCTAAAGGATGTGAAAGGGCCAAGCTACTAAGAGATTGTTTTCGGAACCATCAATCTTTGTTCTACATTTATGTATCATTATCAGTCAATTCATAAAGTAATTACAGGATAAATAGGTGACTGACGTTTCGTAATGCCGCTAAATAAATAAAATTAATAAAAAATTAATAAAATAAATTATATTTTTATTTATAATTTAAAATAAATAATAACTGTATTTCAAAACTTTATTCTAGTTTTTCTGTAAATTTTACCTGATCCTTTACATTCTGAATAGATGAACCTTCTTAGGGTAGATGACTCTGACAGTTTTTTTCGATAGGTATAGATAGTCCGATTGATCGAACCACGCAGTCGAACTACGTGGCCATAGCCGGTTTTTCAAACATAGAAAATGAACTAAACTGATTATTTTGTTTAGGGTTGTCATTAAAAATTTAGTTTTGAATGAAAACTGACTTTAACAACTAAAATATTTATTCAATTTTTCAACAATAAAATGTACCTACATTGTACATCGGAATTGTAATAAACATACCAGAACATTATAAAGTAACATTAGATACTAGATAGATAATCACAGTTACAGCCTCGTATGAGCAGCCATAGTCATCGTAGTAGGTAAGCATAGTTGTCTGGAGTCACGGTGCCGGTGGTCGAATCGAAGTTAAACATCGAAACCGAACTGAAATCAAACGAGAGCTGATATCTACTAGCTGACCCTTGCCCACTTCGTTGGGCATAATGTTAATTAAACCCGAAGCCATCGCGCGCCGTCCGGACCGTTTTTTCTCCGATTCACTTTTCAAAACGGACTACCACGTAAAAGCCTTTTTATTTTTCGGTTTTTAATATAACCTATGACACTCAGCAATAATGTGGCTTTCTATTGGTGAAAGAATTTTTAAAATCGGTTCAGTAGATCCCGAGATTACCCCTTACAATTTAACAAATACACAAACACACAAACTTTACTTCTTTATAATATTAGTATAGAAGTATAGATTAGTATAGATAAGTGCCAAGTTGTTTATGAGACTGAAAACTGAAGTCACTCTAACGAACTTTACAGGGTTATAATGTAAAGCTAAGCCGAAAAAGTCTCATAGTACTCATCATTATAAACAATTTTTACTAAAAAACCAATCCGCAATTTACGAAAAAAATATCTGCTGTTCCATAGAAAAATGTCAATGACACTCGACAATATGTATGAAAACTGTTTTTTTTCGCGAATTTTGAGTTGGTCTTGTATAAGTAGGTACTCATTCTTATGAACATACTAATTACTATTAGTCCAGGTTTATATTTGTCCAGTATTTTTCAGCTTAGCTTAGCATATCCTTTCCTTATAACCGTGTACAAATCAGAAAAACAAACTGATTAAATGAATTAATTGTCCCAGTGTTACTGGTTGGGAAAAAAATTCCCAACGAGTCACACTGTGACTCGTTTTGGTGTGACTCGTTGGGAACCCCTCTGCAATTCTAGCCCGAGCCGTGGACAAATTATCTTACCATTATTTTTATCTGTGTTTACGTGACAAAGCTGAATGTATTAATGAATGTATGAACTTATTTTGTATCTAAGAATCTGAGACATTGGAAATAAATGAATTTGAAAGCTAGATGCTTGTCTCTTCCTCCCGGAATAAAACGGTGGAAAAACAATTTGTCCACGGCCCGTGCACGCTGATAGTGATGGTTTTTAGAAATATGATTAGACTAGCTGCGCCTCGCGGTTTCACCCGCGTTTTACGGGATAAAAAGTAGCCTATATCTTAATCCAGACCATGAACATTCTTCGTTCCAAATTGCATGTAAATCCGTTCAACCGTTTTTGCATGAAAGAGTAACAAACATACATCCATATATTCTTACAAACTTTCGCGTTCATAATATTTAGTAGAAAGGTTAGTAGGATTAATAATAATTATTTTTACAAAAAAAAAAAAACAAGCAAAACCCGACTTCAAGAGACCGACTATTGAGTTTTTCATCTATTTGTCGCGCACGTACTTAATGACAATTAAAATTTTAAGACTTATTATATGGTTTTCTCATGGATACCAATATCAGAACTGGGTTAAATTGAAATGGTACCACACGGGAATCATCAGCTTTCTAATAAAAAAAGAATCATCAAAATTGATCCAGTCAAAAGTTATGAGGTAACAAAAATTAAAAAAAAAACACACACACACACACACACAGTCGAATTGAGAACCTCCTCCGTTTTGAAGTCGGTTAAAAAGTACGTTAAACGGGGTGAATAAAATTGCAGGGATGAATAAATACAAAACTGAAAATGTTTTTCTACAGACTAAATAATAATAATAATAAATCATTTATTTCAGGCAGTATAACTTGCATACAATGCAAGTTACAGAGGCCCATAGAAAATAAATACCTTACAGACTAACATACATAAAAATAAAAACATAAAACTTTAAACTTAAACAACACGTTTCGTAGTCGACGCGTTTTGCAGTGTCTAAAGCCAAATACTTATTTCGAAAGAAAAAAGTACCGAAAGTTTCGAAACTTTTACCCCCTTTCACCTTTCTTTCTTCTTTTGTTTGGCTATTGTCTGTAGAAAATATTTTTTAGTTTTGTATCTATTCAACCCTGAGATTTTATTCACCCCGTTTTACTGTACTAATAAACTCATTAATTCATTATGTACCTTTGGAGCATTTTCAACCATACATTTCATTGCGATCATTGCTCGATCACACCCCTTGTCTCCATCGCTTACAGCTTCGGTGTTAACTAAAACATTGAAAAAAAGAATCATTATTAAATAATTAATGTTCTAATCAATATGAATTAACAGGGAAGCACCCAATATCCAAATAGTTGCAGAACTTGTCAAACAAAACAAACTTAGAAAAATTCAACATCACTTTTAAAGTTATATTTCCAGGTTAAAATAATATTTTTATTTCCTTTTTTTCTAAAAATAATTGGCTGTGACATATCTACTGACAGAGAGACTACGAAGTCTCGTCTTAGGGACTCTTTCCCGAAGGAAGTTCAGAACCGTAAAAAAGTTGAAATCGAAACTTCCGATCGATTTGGCAGCAAATTGAGAATAGCATGTCAATACTTACCGTGTTTGCAAGAATGCAGATAGTCTTCAATTAACTTGAGCTCTTCAGGATCTTCAAAGACTTTCTTTGCGAGTTCTAAAGCAGTCTCTTTCTGTATTAAACCATCCTTGTCCATCTATAAAAACGTTGAAACAATTGAATAGCACCCTAATTTAATAAAACAATTGAAAAAAGGATAGTAACTGTCTACAGCTAACATTCAGTCCTATCCCTGATATAATTTTACACACGCGTATACCTACCTGATTATTTCGTAAAATATTTTTTCAAAACTAGGCCTTAACATTTAGAAAATACGATGGAATGTTTAATTTTATTGTAGAAGGTTTTCTCACACAGTGACAATGCCATCTCGTAACAAACACACCATTTCAACTCATTATAATATAACACACTAGACTTATGCATATAGCTGAAAACGTAGTAAAGGATATGTGAAGTCTTAGTTGTAAATAGCCAGAACTTTTAGCTCAACAGAATAAAAGATTATGATAATTATGACTGATTGGGTTCAGTGGTAGTGTATCCGCCTTATAAGCCAGAGGTCCCGGGTATGATTCCCGGCCGCGCAGGTCGTTGAATGATGAATTTAAATATCTGCTCTGGGTCTGGGTGTTAGTTGTCCTTGTCTTTGTGCATCCCTGACACAGGGTAACCTATGAGTATGAAGCGGGGGAAGTGGGGAGCTATGAGTGTGAAACGTTTAATTTAACAATGAAATGAGTGTAAGACGTAAGTGTTTGGATTTAATTTGCTTACCACACCAATCTCCCTCATCATGCAAGCCAGAAAACAAGGAGCTGCGGGCCCGGAAGGAACTTTCTTAGACCTCAAATCTTTGATATCGTCCTCGGTAATAGGGTTGTCTTTCATACACTTCATTCCGATGACTTCGAAGTGCTCTTTGATTTTAGCTTTCTGCTCATCAGTCATGGCCTAAAAAGATTTTCACCAATAGTTGTATTGTACATTTTTGTCAACGGAGTGGTAATTAAAGCGGTAGACAAGATGACTATCGGGCTGATTGGAGTGCCTTGGGCTTGGGCATGCAAACCCAAACATTTTTCGCATCAATGGCCTTGAAAGAGACCTATATCAAACCATTGACTCCTAGACGATATAGGTACCTATAGGAAAACTTTAAAAATAACAATTACAAAAGACTTGCTTTACGCCTACTTATGACCAACCATCGAAATGGTATGGAAATGACAAACCAATTCAAATAAAGAACAACTTTTCGTTCACTGAAAAAAACCCTTTCATCGAAACTTCCCCTCACAACTTTCTTTAGCAGTATAGATGAAGATCAAAGCATTGTATGTTAGATAAGATGTGAATAAAATATATTACTTACACTGACTAAATACGGCGTCAACGCCGCACAGACGCAAAACAAAACTACTGGACGGAACATTTTTTTAATTACACCTCTTTAACCACAAGATATCAATTCTGTAGCGTCGTCTACTGAAGACTGAAACTTATTGTAGTATTGTCCAGCATTTTCAGGTTTATATACATATTTAGCATCCTTGTGATTTACTAACAAGCTATTATTAGTTCCTAGCTCATGTACAAAAATTTGACAAATCTCATTGTTGATAATAAGCAGGTAGGTAGTTAAAATTGGTGTCGTTAGCCACAATGCCGCGGGGTTGTTAGTTGACAAGATGGAATTTATGGGTAAGCACGAATTTTGATTCTTACCAAGGATTTAGCAGAAATGTAAGCATTAGAAATATATTATATTTCTTACTATCTTACTTTCTTCTTCTTACCTACTTAATCACACGAAATGGCTCAAAAGGTTTGGATGAATATGGAGGTAGCTTACGTTTAGATCTCGACAAGCAACAGAAAGTAAATTAAACGGGTAGATAGATAAATATACTTTTTATTGTTTACGTCAGAAGTTACAAGCAAAAGGATAATAACGTTTAAAACTTGTGAAACAACTGGTGCTCTCATCGCCACGAGCGATGATATAAGCGGTTATTTTTTAAATTTCAAAATATGTCAACGTCATGACAAACTAATTATTATTAAAGTTAAACGTGTGATAAATACGGCTACGGCGTTTGTTAACAATTATATACTTGTTCATCACCGGATGTGGACCAGCCTCCATTTTCACTATAAAACGAATAAACTGTTCTAATTCACACATTTGACGTGTAAATCTGGTTGCGTTGTGTGAAAAATGCTGAAATTTTTCGGATTTCTTTGTGTTATTTGCGGCTTTGTGGTGGTTGATATCTGGGTATGTTTTATGACGTCTAATTTTTTATTGACTTATTATTAAAATTTAAATTTTTCTATAAACTGTTTTTAATGAGCACTTTTTAGATGTTTATCATAGAATTTCTATAATTTTGTTAAGGAGATAATCAGATGAAACGTTTCAAAGATATACAGAAATCAGGCTATTTGCTTTTCTAAACATTAAGATCATAAAAACACTAAAATGATAGGCGTCCATTAGGCTTTAAAGGTATGTTTATGCGTAGGAGAAGGCAAAGAAATAGGAATTTCCGTCTGATATCTAATTATGTGATATTTTGTTATATTTAACATGCGAATACTCACAAAAAAAAAATAAGTCGTTTCTTACGACTAGTTTCGGTGATCACATTCGGTGACCTTTATCCAGTAAGTTACAAGCGTGACACGCTCGAATCCGAATGTGATCGAAATTAGTTGTAGTAACGACTTAATTTTTACGTGAGTATTCCCTTGTCAATATAACAAAATGTGTCAAAACCACGTTAGTAAAATTATGTGATTTTAACCAAATTTAATGATTTATTTCCAGGCCGAAAAGGTAGAAGATGCAAAACAACTATACGGTGATGTAGTGAAAGAATGTGTGAATGAAAATCCTTTGACACCAGCTGATTTGGAAGCATTGAGAAACAACCAGAGGTCATACAATGTGAACTGCATCTTCGCGTGCGCTCTAAAAAAGTCAGGAATGGTAAGATTCTTTTAATACCTACATGCGTTAAAACTTGGGACTTCGGTTTAGCTTGCAACTTTGACTTCGCCTAAGGGCACTGCAGATAAAATAAATGCAGATAAAATGTTTAATCTCTTATTTGACAAGACTAGGAAATAATATTGTTTAGTATAGAAAAAATATACGAGTAACATACTTAATGGGTTTTAAAATAAACCCCTGACATGGACCTTTGAACCAGCAATGTTATAATTCACACGTGACTTTTTGTACTTAGGAATGTGCGAGTTTTTGCACCTATTCAATTCTGTAACGGTCGAAAGGATTTGTATGAAACCTAGTTTTGTTTGTTTGTTGTAGCTTATTATAATATTTCCACTATCATATCTATAGCCTATAAGCCATGCCGTGGTTGCACCCACTATTCTATAGTAATTGTTAATTTTATTAGAACAAAAGTAGCTTGGGTTAATCTTCTTCTCTTCTTCTCTTATATATAAAAATGAATCGCTGTTCGTTTGTCTGGCTAAAACTCGAGAACGGCTGGATTGATTTAAGTGTTTATTTTTTTGTTTTGTTTGTTCTGATACAGAGAAGGTTTAAAAGTAAAAAAAACAGCAGGTGAAACCGCCGGGTGCAACTAGTTTGAAATATAACTTTATCTCTAATCTCCATTCCTCACTCAAATCAGTTGAGCCATTTCAGCGTAAATGAGTAACAGACACTCATTCATAAACTTTTGTATTTTACAAATCAATGTGAAACTAATCACACTGAAGTGTGATTCTCAATTGCATAGATACAATGTTGTGTTGAAATTCCAAGGTCGCGGACGATGGGTGTGCAATTACACGGTCCACACCATTTGACAATGCATTGTTATTACCGCTAATGCTCTTTATACACCGGAAATGGTTCTATGATTAGGCAACGCGGGGTCTGGCCATGGACATCGGTCTCCCAGTTTTCCTTATGATCTGTGGGTATAATTATGCAGTTTTTTTCTTATAGGTAAAGAGTGACTAACGTAAGCAACCTACGTAGATAAGTACCCTCGCTTATGGACATGCAACACTAAAGTTGTTGATGCTTTGCCAGTTTTTGTCCGTACCATGAGGTTAGCGCGAGCCTGGCTTTCATCTTGCTCTGACAGTTAAAAAGAAGTGAGATAGAAGCCAATGCAGTTCATTTCAGGCTTACGCTAAAAGCTCATGGTACTGGCCTTGGAAGACGCCTTTTCAACATACTCGTTGTCAGTGCTGTAACTAGCCTTTTATGCACCCGGTGCGAGCTTTCAAAACTGCGCCCCTGACCTAACTAGCTACCATGCATGAGATAAAACTAGATACTAGTCTGGTCATTTCTGCGCCCCTCCAGGGTCTGTGCCCTGTGCCTGGGCACTGCTGGCACCGCCCTAGTTACGGCACTGCTCGTTGTTATATCTTTGCTCTTTCTAGGACACGAGTACAGGCGCATCATGATAAACTTCTTATTTCAGCTTATTTATTTTTTCTTATTTTTATTCAGTATCAGCTATGTGGTGCCACAAGAAATAAGCCATACCATATAAAATATATTTACACAAATCGTACGTAAGCTTTTGTTTGGTGATCGAATCAACAAGGATAAAATAGCGAAATTCGTCTAAAACCTGCTAGGATTTCATACAAAATATTAGGCACACGTAACGCATATCTAAAAGGATCAAGGATCAGTAAAATTAAATTCTTTTTTTAGATGGATGAAGATGGAAACTTGTCAGTAGAAGGGGTGCGTAGATCTGCTGAAAAGTATTTGGCAGATGATCCAGAACTCTTGAAGAAAAGCGAAATGTTTACGAATGCATGCAAAAGTGGTGAGAATGTTTTAAAAAATCCATAAATAATCTAGTTCGTTCTTTGAAATATCTACAAGTTGACTGGTTACGACTATATACTGGAGATATTCGAGGTTATCATTGGGATCATCATCGGGACGACCCCGGAATTCTCGAAAAAAAATTAGCTGTTCTATTCATATTGTCGAGTGTTATTGACATTTTTTTATGAGCCAGCTGATTTTTTTTCGCGTATTACGGGTTGGTCTCATAGTAAAAGTTATTCATAATGATGAGTAGGTACTATGATAACCTAGAATATGTCAAGTGTCTAACCAGTCACCCTGTATAATATCAGAGTTTATTAGTTGTCAATGCCCTAAATACGAGTAAAAACATTATCTATAGACAATGACTGAGTTATTTTTTGTTTCAGTAAATGATATTCCCGTGTCAGATGGCAACAAAGGCTGTGAAAGAGCCTCTTTAATCTTCCAATGTAGTGTTGAAAAAGCACCAAATGTGAGTATCTCTAAAAATATAGTATCTTTCAAAACTGTATCTATTTAATAAGATAAAGAAATTAGAACCTAAAAACCAAAATGAAACCTACACCTCGAAGCCTGCAATATAATTTTCATAAGTTTTATTAACTATGTTTTTTTTTTACAGTTTGATCTATTCTGAAACGTCGTTACTACGGGACCTGCTACTCGAATAAACAGACCGATCTTGAATGAACGTAGTTAATTTATTCCATCTAGCTCAAGGTTTATTAGAATTCATACAATCATGCACACCGGAAGTTTTACCTAATACCTACTGTATTTCCGATTCATCAAAACGAAATCACCATAATGTATTAAATAACGTAATTTAGATAATTAAAGTTATAATATTTTATTGTTGTTTTAATAAATAGATGTATCGATAGGAAGCGTCGATTTTATCTCGTAGGAGTGTTTTAGTGACGCGTCCAATCGTTGCTATATAATTATTTGAAAAGTCAATATGTTGGCCATTAGAAAACTAATAGCTTTGCGACTGGCTGTGGAGTAAATATAAGAGAAATGTGGGTTTTAAATTTATTTTACGTGGTCCTGTTATGTGCCAGCATTTATGTAAGTATTCAATTATTTAAAACTGTTAAGGTAAGTCTGTATTACCACTAATAGATCTGAGAATTTATTTGTAATATGAAACAGAGTATTGTGATTTGGATAATTCAGCAACAAATATATTCAAACGCCGCCGATAGGTTATTCTCGCAAACGCTTAAGTGAATTATTCACATTTTATCAGCCACGGAATATTTTATCGCTGGATATATATTATAGTTAGGGCTCTCTTCCATCCCCTGTTCGTCGTGGCTCATGCGTACCTAATTAGAACGAAATTGATATTATTTATCTCAGATATTTTTATTTATATTTTTATCATGCAACACGCTCACGAGAAACCGAAATTTTAATGTCAAATTACTATTTTTCGTACATCGTTGGTAGGATTTTTAGCGCTTTCAAGCAAATTAACGTAGATATTTCACTGATTCAGGCAATGACAGAAGAAGAGGTGAAGGTGGAATTCATGAAGATCATAATGAAGTGTTCGAAGGACCACCCCGTGGAGATGACAGAACTGATGCTGCTTCAGCAATTAGTGGTCCCTAAGAAGAAGGAGACAAAGTGCTTATTGGCGTGTGCTTATAAGACTGAGGGTGTTGTAAGTACTCGTAATTATTAACTACCCGCGTTTTCCAGCATGAAAAGTCTATGTGTGTATCTAGACCATGAACAACCTTCATTCCAAATTTCATGTTCAGTCCAGTCGTTTTTGCGTGAAATAATAACAAACATACATTCTTATAAACTTTCGCGTTTATAATATTAGTAGGAATAGGATAGGATGAGTAGAATAGGATATAGTAGGTTTGCAAAACCAGTGTCTGAATTTTTAGGGGAACTGAAGACCTACTCTGACTTAATGATAACTTGCTTTTGAATCTAGGTAGGTACATAGTTTTAACAATCACTCAGAGTGTAACGATTACCTAAATCGTGGTAGCATTTGTTTTATCAACTCATGGTCTATTACAGTTGATTGAAGTAGCAATAATAAGAAAAAAAATAACAACTTAACAAATTTACTATATCACTTGCTGATCTATACTAATATTATAAAGAAGTAAAGTTTGTGTGTTTGTATATTTGTTAAATTGTAAGGGGTAATCTCGGGATCTACTGAACCGATTTTAAAAATTCTTTCACCAATAGAAAGCCACATTATTGCTGAGTGTCATAGGTTATATAAAAAACCGAAAAATAAAAAGGCGGACGTGGTAGTCCGTTTTGCAAAGTGAATCGGAGAAAAAACGGTCCGGACGGCGCGCGATGGCTTCGGGTTTAATTAACATTATGCCCAACGAAGTGGGCACGGGTCAGCTAGTTATTTATATAAATATACGAGTATATTATGTTCCTTTGCTACAGTCACTGATCGGTTTAGTAACACAAGAAATGTGACGACATAACATACGTAGGCACGAGAACATTTAGTTTCCATTGATGTAATAAAACCCGTCAATGAGATATTCTATATATTTTTTTGATTTTATAGATGACGGCAAAGGGTTTGTATGATATCGAACACGCATATAAAATAGCAGAACTTACCAAAAACGGTGACGAGAAACGATTGGAAAACGGAAAGAAAATGGCTGACGTCTGTGTTAAAGGTATAAAAGGGTATTTATTAATACAGGGTTATAGAGAAAGGGCATGCTAAGCTCATCGTTATGATCAACCTTTAATATGGGACCAACCCGGAATTAGCGAAAAAAAATTCAGCTGTTCGATACATTTTGTCGAATGTCATTCAAATTCCGGGATCCCGTAGTAAAAGTTGTTCAAAATGATGGCTATATTTAGTTTTAAAACCGAGTTCCGTCGAATTCTACCCACTAAAGAAATAGATAGGTATACCCCTTCGCTTGAACGAATGGCCAGACTCCCTGAAAAGAAACTATCAATAAACACACCTTTTTCGGTTTCCTTAAGTGTCTATAAATTATTATGTATTTTTAATAAAGAAATATATTTTCTATTTCCAGTGAACGAAGTTGAAGTAACTGATGGTGAAACGGGTTGTGAAAGAGCTGGGCTAATTTTCAAATGTACATTGGAAAATGCTCCCAAAGTAAGTAACTTTTAGCTATAGGAATCTATAAATACCTGCCAGTGTATGTTAAACATGTACATAAGATTTGTTAAGTTTATAAGTAAATAAGTATGAACATAACTTTTTATTTTTAATTTTCTTTTCTTTCCTTTCAGTTTGGATTCAAGATTTAAAACACCATGAAACAAAACTAAGCGATGATGCTCCACATGGTTGCCGAACTATTTATAGTAAATATTAGATTAGAATTAATTTATTTACTACTTTTGAGAGATTAAAAAATGTATTCACTTTATTTATTTTCGTTTGTGAATTTGGCATGACATCTAGTGAGTTAGGTCCGTTTTAATTCAGCAGCATAGGGGCACAATCTCTTTTAAGTGAACGTAGAAGCTAACATTGAAAGATGGATTTTTCATGCGCTCACGTAGTTCTGGGTGTAGGCGCTAGATGGCAGTTTTATTAAGTTAAAGTTAAGTGATGTATGATATTATCTTGATTTAATTAACTATTTAGCATGCAGTGTTTTAAGTTTGCTAATAAAAGATTTAAGAAACAATTATTACGCAAACTAAATACTATGAAGAATATTTTTGAAATTAATTTTATTTTCATGGAAAATATTTTATGAAATTAATTAAGAAAAGTAAGTATTTAATCTATTTAATTATTTCTAAACCTACAACATAACATAGAACATTAAGACATAAGTAACATAGATAAGTATTCGTAGAAGGGTGGACCATAACGACAAAGTATTGATTAAAAACGGTCCTAAAATGTATAAACCATCCAACGTATCCATGCACAGGCACACATGGTTAATATGCGGAGTTCCTACACTACAGATCACGCACACACATGAGTCAAGGAGCGAGTTTTTCTACACCCCTTGCGCCTGAGCACATTGCACGCACACAGACAAAGGTCAGCCGGCGCGGCATCAACTTCATTCAAATCTTTCTATAGACGGAGCGCAGTCAAACGTGGCCCAACTTCACTCGTTAGTAAACACCGGATCATCGGTTCTTTGATGACGTTCGACTCAACAATCGATGTTTTGTCAATATATCTGTGATTTTGTACTCGTGATTAGTGGAGTGAGCTATCATGCTGTCTGTGCTGTTTTAGTGTTTTGAATATTGTGTGTGAGTTTCGGGATTTCAACTGTTGGAAAGTTAATTGTCGTACGTAATTTATGATTAACGACAGTTGTATTTTGGTGAGTACCAAAGTTGTTGCTTGTATCGACCTGTTTTTACATAAAGGTTTAAAAATGTATCATTGTTTTTCTTGTCTTTTATTTTTAACAAATATTTATATATGTAGACAAGTTTCTATCTTTCTGAAGTACTAATATGCAACGAAACATTTGTTTACTTTATTGGTTTTCTAACTTGAAGTGGTATGGGAATAAATCTTCGATCTTCTTCACTGTATCGTTTAGGAATATCGTTAACTGTTTCAAATTGAAGTTTATCACCGTGGCCTGATTGCAGAACTTGTTTATAAACTTTGAAATCATTTTTGCTCAGCATCCTTTTCTTTATAACTTTATGAGCGGTGTTTTTGCCTTTATAGTCAGTTATGACATGAGACCATTTTTGGATAGATTTTTTGGCGATGTGTTCAATATCTTCAATGTGACGTCTTCTTCTCTTGCCGGAAACAACGCCGAGTTGGAGAAGCACTGGATTGCTGACCAAAGCTGCTGCAGCACCCAGAAGCGCTATTCCAGCTATGGGCCATAGCAGAGCTTTGTGACTGAGACCCTAAAACACAAAGGCTTTTTAACGACAGATTCTTAAAGTTAAAGTTTTAATGAGTGTCTCGTACACTTTATAAAAAAAAAATAAAGCCATACAAATGCACTGCGTTTGATGGTTTTTTCTACGTGACATTGGCAAAGTTTTGAAACAATTTTACAAGAGCCACCAAGAGTTGAAGTAGATCTACATACTAAGTAGGTTTAATAAAATTTATCGAAAGTCAACTGTCTACGTTAAAGTTTTCACTCATCCGCTACCCTAATTTCAACATTTATTCTAGCTGTTATTTCAGAATTTGAAAGCACGAGTTGTCGTCAAAAATTAAGTTATGTAAAATTGTAAATAGATAAATAATTCAAAGTGGTTAAAAACAAGACGACGAAACCAACAAGCAAGCATTCAATTTTTAACAAGTAGATTAGTAGAACAATACAAAGTTGATTAATCTATGCAAGCTGATAAATTCAGTGTAGGCATTGCCTAGGCATAAATACTTAGTGTTTTGCGTAGGACCTTGAATGAAACGCGGGCGGAGAACAAACATTGAATCATAATTGCCTATATCCTGTGTGATACTGATAAACCTCAATCTAATATATTCATATGGATGGGTAGATGAGTTGGTCTGTCCATTCATCATAGGAGCCTATGCTATACCAAATAATGAGCTCATCGATTCGGAAGTCATTTAATATTATTTAAAATCTGGTCATCCAGTATAACAAAAACGGCGCGGTGCGACAAACAGAAATTGGACAAAGAGCTGAATACTAGTTAAGTGGTCCTAATGAAGAGACGTGAATGTCCAAGATTGGGCTAAAGTAAGCTGACTAACATATGACTAGCTACATTGTATGCATCGTGATGAATTGATATTGAAAACCAAAATGAAGGAAAAGTAGAATTTTATCATCGAGCAAACAAACACATACAAATTATTTTTGTGATTATGGAGTTAGTATTTGAATTTTTTTTTCCTATTTTGAATACTAGGTTTAACAATCTGATATTATTGATATTGATACCATACAGTATGACACTTATTTCATTTATATGGCAAGTTAGAAATAAAAACAATAAATAAATAAGAAAAACTCACATGATCATAATACTTATGATGTCCATACCCATGATGATGACCGGGAGAATGGTGATGGCCCGAATCATGGAAGTCGTAATGATGATATTCATGTGGGTCGTGGTGATTGCCGTGTTGAGGATATTCGTAGCCGTGGCCGAAATTAGGATCTTCGTAGTCAAAACCATAGCCTACAACAAATACAAACGTATCTACGAGTAACAATTAGACAGAAAACTATTGAAACACACAAGTTTATGAAGGTCCGCATTAGATACTGTCGCAAAGCAAAAAGACGATTAATGAACGAACGTGAAATATAGGCCAGGGAACATGTAGCGTGAGTTTCTCGGTATCTATTTGCCACGCAAGATATTACTTTCATTAGCCGCAAAGATATTCAAAGAAATACCATTACACTGATGAGCAGATATTTGACCATGTGGTAATAACGTTTTGTTTTACCTGCATGTTCATGATGTAGCAACCCTCGAGCATGGCTAGATCCCGAGATCGCGCTGTCATAATTATCCTGAAAAAGTAATTAAAATTATAGTATCGATTAAGTGAAATCGAAGCTAAATGAAGTAGAAACAAGACTTGGTTGTAAAACATCCAAATATGGACGAGCATTGCATGCACGGAACATAGTTTTCAATTTGCACATGATGAAGGAAAATCTGGTGGGTTGACTATCAAACTCCAGTATTAAGGAAGCATTACTTAGCCCCTCGTCTGGCAGCTGTCATTTTCGCAAAATGGCGAAAGCAGAGGTGATAATGGTTATCCGTCATGGATATTTACACTCTCTGCTCTATCGGTCTATTCTTCGTTTTTAAAATCATTTTTTAAATTACGTTAATTCTTTTAATTTGTTAATTAGGTTCTCTCTTTTAGTATATCATATCACTCATCCCAGTCATGTACGAGTAGGTATAAACAAAAATATGGTGATGACAATAATGAATTGAAATTCTATAAACAATTTGCAATTTGCCTGACAATTAAGAGACATCCCAAACAATTGAGAGGACTAATTTACATAGCTTTTTCAAATTATGATAATTAGAGCATTGTCCTCCGCCACGGTTGGGTACCTCCGTCTTGCACTCCCCCTATTCACACGGCCTCTAATGCGGCTCTTCCGATCGCTCCACCTTTCTAATTGACGACATTCTTCACAAATTATTCTTGTTCTTACATAAAATAGTACGTTTTAGACGACGTCGCGACTGCTTTGGACAATTTGTTTGTGGCTTGTGTTTGTAGTTACTAAAATTTGTAAAAGTACCTATGCCTAATAGATTTCAAGGAACACCCAAGATTAACATCCTTTTTAGGAAAAAAGTTAACTGTTTTTGTATGATGGGAGACAATTTGCGAGCGCAGCTAGCAAAAAAAATATCCTAGCTGATGCGAGGAACCGATAAAAATATTAAACAAAATATAGGTAAGGATGATAATTCTGCAACAGGAGAAAAGGTTTGCGATTTTGGGAATGTTTTAATTCGCATGTTTGTTGTTGTGTCTTCTTTGCATTCATTGTTGTTATATATTCCAATATGTACATGCACAATCCAAATATCGCATACACCATGAATAATAAATGTGTGAGTCACACATGTTTATTTTTACTGTCAAGCGTTATTTGATTTGCAAGAGAAATCGATCTTCCACAAAAATGCATTTTGGTTTTGAACCTTGTTTTTTGGACTTAAGAGTGTAGAATTGTAGATGATACGGAAATTTCTTCATAATCCATCGTACTTGGTGTAAC
The DNA here is from genome assembly GCA_949125135.1 of Alcis repandata. Classification (NCBI taxonomy): domain Eukaryota; kingdom Metazoa; phylum Arthropoda; class Insecta; order Lepidoptera; family Geometridae; genus Alcis; species Alcis repandata. The sequence continues at coordinate 4,947,350 of OX421235.1, read as the reverse complement.
TGTAGAGGTCGAGGCCGTCACGGGAAAATACTCTTGGTATGTCTGATGTGACCTTAGATTGTGTGGCATGTTACTCTTCTTTCGAGCAGTTAAGTTGTTACTCAGGTGCTCGAAGAATTTAATGAGCCATTAGTGAGAATTCACTTTGTATTTTCATTTCTTTTTAAATATTTTTTTTTGTATTTTTTCATTTGACTTTATTATAAGTAGGAGTTTTATCACAGGTTTTATGATTTGGACAAAATCCGAATAACTTGAGAACAAAAATCAACTTATTTGAAGTTTCTGCTATAAGTAAGTATTGGTTTTATTTTAGTGATAATCCAAAAAAAAATACAGCTCTAAAATTGTTAATATTGTAATCCTCCATCCACCACACGAGTTTTAGGCGCAGTCACTTATGTTTTGTTTTCAAAATGAAACTACAGACTCAGACGGGAATTGAATCAACATTTTGCTACTGAAAACAGACAAGACCAAACTCTATCAATTAATTAAATAATGCGTAATTAATTAGCTGTAGGTATAGGCTACTGAATCATTACAAAATTAAAAGAATATCAATGTATTTACATCGTATCGAGTGCCGGTTGAGTCACACATCCGGCACGGCAAGTTATCAGGAATGTGGACCATTGCGGAGATATTCCCACCATCCGTGTCGACAACGACAGGCTCAGGGCTACAATACACTACACAACTTCCATCGAAAGATATTAAAAAAACATCCAAACTGTGTAACAACACATAAGTCCAACTAAGAGCTATTTTGTTCCATATTAGTCATGTAGTGTTGTTTCTGATGATTCAGCAGCAGTATTTGGTATTGTGAGTATGGTAGAAATCAACAACTTTCTCAGCTTTTAGTCATCCCTTCTTCTATTTGAAATTTATGCATTTGTCCTTCCAGTGTTTTTTAAAGGGCTTGCTTTTTTCACCAAAATTAAATCTATACATACTCGACATTTTCTTAAAGAAAATTTGTGCTTAAAATTAGTTGCAATAATGAAAAAAATGTTTATAGTAGATAGTTGTGATGAAAACCCTGTCCAAAGGATCAAGAGAGTAGAGAATGCCGCTAGCTGTCTTCGAGTAATTGCAGCAAGTTCTATTTAAGTCTTAGGGTCAATTGAAGACTAGATTGCGGTTACGGGATCGGTTAAGCAGTTCTATATTTATAACTTCACAGTAAACTGTAAGCATGCTACTTTGTCATGGTAGTGCAGGTTGAACAAAATATACCATCAAAATTTCACTTACCTTGAACGTTACAGGGTTCTGTATGGGTGCAAAATTTGCGTAGCGGCTCAAACCCAAGTCCTGCTTTTGCAAAGTCTTCACATCAGATAAATTCTGAAATGGATGTCACAGAATAATTGACTAGTTATGCTGAACTTATCATTATTTTGGCAAATAGGGTAGTCACTTACAAGATTATTTTCCCCCACGGAGTAATCTCTGATTCGCGCATTGAAATCAGCATTCGTGATGGCTTGACATCCTTTGAAATCATTCAAAGCGATGAAAAGCACAATGAACTTTAGGTACATATACTTATATCTTCTAAACCACATCCTTGTTAAACAAAGGCTTCACAATCACAAAACACTTTTAGGGATGTAAACGAATGGAGACACGAGTTACATTGAAACTGTATGGCTTGAAACAGTATACTTTATAAAAAAGTAAGGGACACATAGAGGGGAGGTTTGGATGACAATTTGATAGGAGGCGAAACAATGGTGCAGTCCAAGATACGTCACAGCCTGTTGACTCTGTTGCGTAGTGTTTCACTAGCTTTGTTCGTAATATAATGATTGCCATGTTTGCCGTGATTGTTACATGGTGGATGAGCATTGCTACGGATGCCTGTTGAATTCCTTTTTAGTGCAATACCAGCAAACTGTAGTCCATCAAATTGGCCACCTGCTAAGTGGCCAAATGCCACAGAATAAATGATAGTTGGTCATATCTACAATCTACATAAATGAAAATCTAACAGCGTATCTAAGGCAGATACGAGTATATAGGATGTACTCGTACCTTTGCGCTATCGTTTGGTAACCGAAATAAAATTTGCAAAAACTTAAAATAACCGAGGAATTTTCTCTCAACATCGAAGATCGTAACTTTGTTTTATTTCCGACATAAAATGAAAGGTATGCACCCCTGTAAGATATGAGCTTTTTTTAAGGCGAAAACTTCTCGGATTCAAGCTCATACGAGTATATCTATCTACTCACTTTCATACATCGATAGTGTGAGTTAACATAAGCCAAAATGAAATCAGAAAACAACGAGCGCAACCAGTGTTTTTATTGATTAACAATGTTCAGGCAAATAACAGTGAAGTATCTATCTATCTTACATTATTACTAGTCTAAACAACGAAACAATCTTTGTATGGACTCATTGGACAACAATTTCTTCGTCGCCGAAACTTAGCCTACTCCAGTTCCAGCCATCAATAAGTAGAAAATAATGTTATATTTCATGAGTTCTAAACATTTCCTGTATCTCCATCCGCTATGAATGTTTTTCTCGAAATCAATAGCAAAAACATGTCCGATAGCACGAACGTATAGAAAGCAAACAGTTTCCGTGATGCATACTGCATTTTCTTACGTGTTATTATTAAATCGCAATTAATCACGGAATGAAACCATAACAGGTCGATATATGGGTGTTTTTAGCTTGATAGTGAGGTGGTGGCATTAATTCTGCAGTTGTTAGCATTTGTCTTATTTGAGACATTGGTTGAGACACTTACGCAAGTTGTGGGAAATTATTGAAACAGTTAAGGTGTTGCAAGTTTAGTAAGTATATTTAAAACTACTACACTAAATAAAACTAAAGTAATCCAAAACATTAATTATAAATCTTGAATTCTAAAAGCTTTTAAATTCAGAGATACTCAACTGTTTGTCGGTACTTTTCAGCCTTATTTGGTGTTGTTGATGAATTTCGTAAATTAAATTAATTTTCAAGCTCGTCTCGCTGGATTTATGTACAAGCGCAAGCAGAGTTATCGGTTGCTTCGAGGAATCCAAGTTTTAATAAATTGTTTGACCTACATTTGAAAGATTTCGTCTTGCATTTTTTTTGTCCTGTTCTAGTATAATAATTCAAGGTATCTAACCATATTTTTACGTGCTTTTTAGATTTGCTCAAAGAAGTTTAACAATTACTTTCTATTAATATAATTATTAATTGAGTTACACATTTTAAAGGCAAAAGAAAGTTACTCTATAACATTTTAGTTGTTGTTTTTGTATCACAAAATTAATTGAACGATTAAATTATTTCAACATTATTAATTTATTTCAATTTTTAAATAACAAGTGTTGCTGTTTCTGAAAGGCAGAATACACCTATGTTTCAAGCTTCTTTACGGAAGAGACCGAGTATATCAAAGGCTCTTTTCTTTGAATGCTCAAACATTCTTCTCATGTCCGTAGGTGTTATTTCTGCTTGCTTCAGCACCAGTCTTGCATTACGAGTGTGCGCCGTTTTATTAGTTTTAAATTATTTATTTCACCGCAACAGATTTACGATTGGCACTGCGATATATCAGGCGCCCGCCAATAAAATTCACTCGGTGCTGGTTGTTGGGGACTGGATGGGGCGTAAAAGGTACGTGCATTAGAAATGCAATGTGCATAAAGAACAGAAAATGACAGGATCAAAGGAAAGCTTCAGCAGTTGTTTTATATTTGCGATGTTTTATTATGGAAACTAACGTCGTTATGACTTATAATACTAACATATTTTGTTTTAAATACAGAGGACTTCTCACGTTAGATTATTTCTTTAAAATCGTAAATGTTTACGATAGTTGGATGTGTGAAGGTGAAAGGTAGATTTTTAATAGTACCTATCAGGACTCTTATTTGGATTATTTTGTTGAGAGACCAGTAATCTAGAGGCGCAGTGTAGTGGTATTAAATAGTTTTCACGCTCCTAATTTACTCCTTGTCCTATAATTTTTGCCGTAATTTTACTAGTAAGATTAGATAAAAAAGAGTACATTTGAAAACCTAGCAATTTATTTAAAAAGTTTTGTATTGTCTTTTTATACTTTATTTACTACACTTAAAAGTGAAATATCCACAACTAAAATATAAAGTCTAATATTCAAAATTCACCACGCATGTCTCTGGCATTTAATCAAAAACACGAACACAACATAATGCAATCTCAAAACGAAAAAGCACGACGAACCTATATCGTTCGTAACTCGGTTGTTCGTGTTCTGCGTGATGCTGTTTGAGTTTTAGTCTTACTTTACTTGTAAGCACTTCTAGTCATCTATGTCTGAGTTCATCCACGCGTTTGCCCATCACGGGCAGGTAGCGGCAGCCCCCTTTATTTTACGATCTTAAATTCTTCACGAGATCTATACTTGCAGGTGAAAAAACTCTTGGCAAAGTGTAGGATGCTTTTTCAGCGGTTTTCCTCCTCAAGGGGGTTACGGGCGAATGGCTCACAGGATTAATGGTTTGAGTAATTTTTCAATGGTTTTGAAATATGTTTTGTCGATTTGTCTTGAAGTAATAGAAATAATATCGCTTTTGTATTCGGTAACAATTTAACGCTGGGGTTTTCTCAGTTAATTAAGTAATTCAACGATGATAAAAATAAGATTAAAATGAGACCTTAGTTTTACGGCCACACCCCAGCATAGTAATATTTTAAATGCGAACAACTAAATTTTGTGAATAAATTACCTATAGTCTAGTGGTAATTTTTATTAACCGACTTCAAAAAAGGAGGAGGTTATCAATTCGTCTGTAAGTTTTTTTTTGTTTTTTTTTATGTTTGTTACCTATAACTTTTGACTGGGTGAATCGATTTTGATGATTCTTTTTTTATTAGAAAGCTGACGCTTCCCATTTGGTCTCACTTCAATTTAGTCCAGTTCTGATAATGGTATCCATGAGAAAACCATATATAAGTATTAAAGCATTAAGTACGTGCGCGACAAATAGATGAATAACTCAATAGTCGGTCTTTTGAAGTCGGTTTTTGTTTTTTATTTTGTAAAAATAATGTTCTTGTTTTATTTTTATTTTACTTAATAGTGTTTTTTTGGTAGTTTGTGGTATTTTTATGACCATTTGAAATGTTGGTTTTATTTTAATTCTTGAAATATACTATACCTTTTTTACTTGAAATTAATCCTCAAAATCTTAATATATATAAATCTCGTGTCACAATGTTTGTCCTCAATGGACTCCTAAACCACTTAACCGATTATAATAAAATTCGCACACCATGTGCAGTTCGATCCAACTTGAGAGATAGTTTAAATCTCAAATTATAGTCGCAATTTTAATTTATTGCAAATTATATATATATACTGATAATTTTTACTATAAATTGACAAGTTAGCATCAACATACTACGGTTGCTATAGTTACGCAATATTTGACATAGAATTGACGCAATGGCTTTTGACAGGACAACGTCTGTCGAGTCAGCTAGTACTTATATATATTTCTCAACACGAACTCGAATGAAATAAAAATTGAAAAAACATGAAAAAAAAGAAAATGAAAAGTTTCAGCATCCATTTTCGGAATCAGTTTTCTCAATCAGTTCAGACTCTCGTTTGGTTCCATCGATCAACGTCTGGCTTCAAAGAGCATCGGAGCCGAGGTGTCACGGATAGATCACCGTAATCGAATGTTGATACTTGGAATAGTTGATTGTGATTTGAACCGATTGCCTACTTTGATGGATCGGAAGCATTGTGCCGGTTCTTGGCTCAAAGGACGTTAATTTTGATAAGCCATACTTACATACTAGCTGCGCTCGACTCTTTCACCCGCGTTTTCCGGGATAAAAAGTAGCCTATGTGTTAATCCAGACCATGAACATTGTAACGTTGTCATTTTTGGTTAGTATGCAATCATTTCATTAGTGTTTTGTTATGACGTTGTCACGTTAAACTATCGTCCGTAAACCGACTATAACAACCAATTTTTTTCAGTAAAATAATTGACACGCATTTTTTCCCTTAAAATCAAGCGAGCAGAAGAAATGTACCCAACCGTTGTCTATAGCTCCGAGCATTTTTTTGAGCGTCGTGCTTTCAACCGTTTACGAATATTGCTCCATATTTCTGTAAGATTTTACGAGTGTTACACGCACATTCAGAATGCATCTCGAAATGAGAACAGCCCATCTCGTCGTATGAGAGTGACATCTTATGAAAAATGTGGTAATACTGCTTGAGCCCCGAACATTAAGCCATCTGAATATGCGAGGGTGAAAACCTCCGCGTACTCTGGAAATAGAAAGAAGGGTGACTTCTTGAAAGTTCTTTAGAATATTTGCGGTGCAGAGTTATTAGTGTGAGCGTAGTTTTAGGGGCTTTGGCTGAACAGTGACGGAGTGTTAAATACCGTTTTATAATGTTTACCAAGTACTCGTATGAAGGTAAGAAATCGAAATATTTCCTTGAATAGCCATCTCTGTGAAAATTAGAAGGCTAAGTTAAAGTTGCAGAAAGATGTAACAATATCTGAGATAAACCAGAATTGTAAGTGGTGTACTAAGTTCCCCTCTGCCAAAATACATGTCGTGGTGTGCGTAAAGTTAAACGATCGGTTCGTCTTTACAGGTTTGTGTGTAGCTTTAATTGATGTATGCGCTCGAAAAGTCGACTTGATTTCTTGCATGTTGCAATACGTGCTTACCTGTGTACATCATTTGCACTCCGCACCACCCTAAAAATACTTTTCTTCTTTACAACTTGAGTTCATTTCAGTTCTCTAGCTATATAATCAAAGAACGCTACGCCAAACAATATGAAATTTTTTACACAAAAACACAACGAAGCAGTGAAACATAAAGTTGTAATTAAGGTTGGATAAATAATTCCGTAGAAGCCCGTGTTCACAAAGCCGAAACAAATAAAAAATCGATGAGTCAACGGGATAAATGTCTGAGTGAGTAACATGGTTCAAAGAACCGACCAAGTAGTTCAAATGAGCAGTATCCTCAAGCATCTTGAACGCTACAGGTACATAAATAAAAGATCAACGCTCCCAACTGTCCAACGTAGCGTCTCGTAAAAAAACACTTTTCCCGAAAAAACTTCGAGAAAATTCGAGAAAGCTCCAGAAAAAATTGCTCTCGTTACTGTGGAGGAATTGGCGTTAATAAAAACGGTGTAATTCGGAAGTGAGGGCGTTGACAAATAGAGGCTAGAGCCGACTAATGAGGCGGGTCTTGCATCACCTGGCGAATAAAATGCCTATCCCGGGGACGTATGCGAGATCATTTGTTTGTTTTTTCTTTGGGGAATTTGAATGGTAATTTTGTAAAGCTGATGATTTGTCGGGGAAACGAGGACGAAATCTAAGGCTTAGAACATGTACTTAGGATGTTGTGGTTTATTGTAAATATATCTTTGTGAGGTCTGTTAGGCTCATTGTTCACCGTTAGAATTAAACCACATCACCACAATATTCAGTTAAGCCGTTTCCAACCCAGCTCATGTATGGTAGAAAGCTTTTTTTCTTAATCAAAAATACAAAAAAAATATAGAATAAAAAAAAGAGGATACAAATTCACGAACGAGTCTTTATTCGAATAGGAACACCGAAGTCGGATTACTAGATCGATGAATAGGAAGTGCCTAAGTACTGGTCATTGTCATAGAATTAATACATAAACTCGAACATTCAATAAATAAAAACTTTTGACATTTTCTCATAGATTTTGTCTGCTTATTTTATTAGGTAACTCTTGTGTACGATATACGAAAGAGGAAACGGCGTCTCCTCCTTCCTAACAAGACATGTATTACGTTTAATAAACGTAATCATTCACGTAATACCACAGAATAAATAAAAGTACAGCAATACGCAGAACACCGCGTAACACCTGTCGCCGTCGCCATAATGAACTATTCGGCACGCACGCTGATAATCCCGCAAATACGCGTAAAATGGCGAATTTGCGTTTCGAGCTTAGCAAGAGTCCGAGAGCTGGCGGATATTCTCGCAAAAGCCACTTTGGTACTCAAAGTACTCATACAGATCACCTCAACGCAGAATACAATGCAATCGAAATGCATTACTTCTTTGTTTTACACCAAAACATATTTTTTTAACGTGAACAAGTCTGCGTTTGACCACCAACTGGCCTGATGGTAAGCGACGATGTGGTCGAAGATAAAGCACGCAGACTGAGAAGAAAAAAATATATTTAAAAAAAAAAGACGTGTGGCACTCGGGGACTGCCGCGGTAAAGCTATTGCATAGCATTTTTTATCAACTTATGCAATTATAATTATTTATCGAAACCTTACACTCGACACCTAGAGGTGAGTTGCTGGACTAAAGAGACAAGCGTGATATTAAAAAAAGTCATTAAAATTTCTGCTATTCATCGATAGATGGCAACAAAACTAAAAAGTATCACTAAAAAGTGTTAGATTATTTTCGTTACGGAATTTCTGGATTCGGTCTCCACGCTCAAGGCCTGCGATAGAAGCTATGCAATAGCTTAAAATAATATAACGGATTGAGAAATTCGAATATTGAGAAATTAAGTAAAATGACATTCGATAGTACAAAGACTGCCTTTTCAAAAGGCCTCATAAAATATATTGGAATAATTAGTACTGCATGGTTCTAATACGTTTTGACCATAGGTTTATTTTTTTACCGCACTATTAGATGAGGTCTCGTTGCTTTTGGAAACTAGAATATAGGTACCTACTATTTACTATTACTACTACTTTTTTTTATTTGTATTTTTCACTTTATTTTTAAACTCTATACTATCTACTCTTAAAGTTTCGTTAAAACTACATAAACTTAAAAAAACCTCTTTCAACTTTTCAGCAATCTTAGTAAATCTAAACAGATAACTTAATAATCTGGTCCATTAGCTCTCAATCAAATAATATACAGATATTCATAGACAGGACAGACAGTCACAACAAACAATGGGCCAAATAAATCGGACCCAAAATGACGGGCGTGCAATCCCCTAATCCCCCCCTCTCGGGCCAACGCGGATTTCAAATTGCGGCAAGTTATTGCATATTTTATTGGGCTTGCTCAAATAGGTGTATTTTCTGTTCTATTAAGTATGTTGTATAAAAAAACTTGCATAAGCCCGGAATGACCGCCGGACCCTTTGTTTTGTCTGATGACTTCATATTGCGGTGAAAGAAATGCAAGTTACTCATCCTACTAATTTTTAGAGTTCCATACATCCGTAAATAATCTGTCCTTCAGTAGGTATAACACAGTCAATTAATCATTAGAACTACAAAAGCTAGCGCCCTGAAATTTGGCATGAGAATAGTTCCCATTACAAAAACTCTCACCTCGTAATATACTGCGACAGAATCATGCTGTAGCGACAGCAATCTCTTAGCAACACCTAACCATTATAAGGTTGCCATGAACTTTAATGATATTCTGAACTTAAAAACATAAACAAACCCGACTCCAGCATCCAATATCTAAGTTGCAATAAATATTTGAGGGGACCGCACGCACGCCCAGCTATCATAAACACTCATCCCGTGAAAGCTTCCGTCCCCACATGCAAATTTGTTGTGTTTATTGTGAACGCACGACCAGTCTGAATCGGTACTGTGGCGAATAGAGAATAATACATTTTGTTTTAAACTACATGAACCTACTAAAATATTAAAGGTAAAACAGAGCTCAAGTTCGTGGTAGTCGATTTAACAACTACAGTTGTTCCATACATTTTGTCGAGTGTCATAGGCATTTTGCAAGGGTAACAGCTGATTTCTTTTTCGCGAATTTCGGGTTGGCTCCATAGTAAAAGTTGGTCATAATGATGAGTAGGTACCTACTATGAGCACTTTTCGGCTTAGCACACCTTTTTCTTATGACCCTGACGATAATTACAAATTTATACTTATGGGCAAAGTTTCCTGAAGGCTGACCATGTTACTTCGTTGAATAGCCAATACACTTCTGTTTGTTATGGCGAACTTATTTTTAAAATTCAAATAAACAGTAATTGACTTTTTGTTTCGGTTAAAATATGAGTGCCAGTGAGAGTTTGAACATGTTTTTTTGAATGTCTAGTTTTTAAAAGTAATTTTAAGTTAAGTATTTTTTTCTACATAATTAGAGCGTCACAAAGACTTTATACTGCTTACTACTATATACTAAGATTTATTGTGCTATACATATATAGTATTTATGAATGTATTAATACCTATTGTTGTCACCGGACCGTAAAAGACCAATTTGCCCAATCACCGCCAAAAATAATTCAACACAAATTTCACTGAAGCGCCTGTATTTTAATACAACATACAGTATTTTAGTCACGTCTGTACGTTGTTTAAGCTAAGTACCCTTTTCACAAAATGACACTCATTTTTGGCAGCCAGGAAATTGCTTACAACTCTCAACTTAGAATTTTGAAACGTTAAAGGGTAAATTTAAATTATTTTGTGTGATTAAGCTAGTAAATACGTTTAATAAGCTGACATAATTATGTAAAACGACGATTTAATTATTGTTCAGAAATAAGTAGGTAGTTCCCTATTTTTCACGTAGGTATTTGAGATTTTTCGTAACAAGTTTATTTGTTTGGCCAAAAAATCAATTTAATCTTCTAAAGCCTTAGGTTTTGGTTGAAAGCCACTGTTTGATTTATTTGATGAGGTACACACAAAAATGGGTATCAATGGGCACATTTAGACATGTCAAAATATAAAAACCATTAAAAACATCCACTGACATGAACTACTAAAAAATTACAATTATATCAGTAAGCTGCGACATTTAGCCCTCAACTATAGGCTTATCTCTACAAATTACTAAGATACTTACAAATCAATATAATGAATCAATTAAAATTGTAGTTTAATAAAAAATACTGTAAGGGTCCGCCCGTGCCTGTCGTACTATGGTACGCCACGGTGTACCAAACAAAATATAGCTAAGTAGGTACCATGAGAAAGCGTTTTTCGTTAAATCATACATTACAAATTCCATCAAGCATCCAGCTTGAAGAAAACAGATAATTATAACATTGATTCACCCGACTCGCTTATCTAGTCAGGCAAATGTCTTGATTACCTACGCGTAACGAGTACAGTGGCGAGACAGTTCCCTCGGCCCAGTACTCGGTTTTATAAACAGTTTGACGTGACGAGACAGTCACTAGAACCTGATTTGTTTACTTGGCCGAGTATTCCTACTGTCTTGCCACTGTACTCGTTACGTGTAACCGACCCAATACCAATGGCGACGCAAAGAAATAAGCGAACAAAGCAAAGATCGCAAATAACAATCCGAAACTAGCTTGCATTGATTACGTCAAACTTTGCAGATAACTAGATAAAAGATACATTGAAGAAGATCCGAGAGAAAATAACAAGGCTATTGTGTTGGATGGTGACAATAACTGTACTTTTGTTTTTCAGAGTGGAAAATGTCGAATATATGCCAACGGTATATTAGGCGACATTGCGGGGAGAAAAATGGAGCCTCTTACATGAAGGTAATCAGTTTGACATTATACTTTAAAGTAGATATTTGAGACTCACAGAGAAACGTTTTGCGAATAATGTAGAATGACTTGGTTAGCCAAAAAGATTTATTTTGTAGTTGAAAAGTTAAACACCTGGTGATAAGTAGTGTGGTGGAAGATGCCTAACACGTCTAGCATGAAATTGAAATAGGCTTTTTAAAAGGCGGTTGGAACAGGTGGGATACCACTGGGATACCACTATCCCAGGACCGGCTGGGATGATACCAGTGTGAATCTTTTATACATATGATTTTATTTTTATAAAAAACTTAGGTTTAATTTCTTTCGACGTAGGTCTGTTAAATGTACAAGTTAAAAGGTAAAGTTAAATGTAGATATACTCGTATAAGATTAAGCACCACCACAAGGCTTAATAAAACCCTAGAAGTAGTCTATTCATCTCCTTTACGAGCGAAACTTTTATTATTAAAAACAACATACGGGCTGAGAGACTCTATTGCGTGCTTCGAACCCATAAGCCTGGCCCACTCAAGTTTCAGGTGATTAAGTACGCAGTTAGCTAGAAACAATCTTTTTTATCGTTCGAAACAGATAAACAAGTTAAGAGAATGCGTGTTAGGAGTAGTTATTACGGTTTTCTATTACCTGAGTTTGTAACGACTTTTCATCTCAAGTTCAGGTTTATTTTAGTTACTGATGATGTCAACTGAGTAGATCAATTGTCGTTTAAACTCCAAACAAACTTTTCTCAATCATTTGATTTTTTTAAAACGAGGTGTTATGTTCTTCCGATGATAATGATAGCTCAGCTCGAGACACCCGAGCTTCGATATCACCCTCGAAACGTCTTACTATCCATGAATATACTAAAACCAAAATAGACATTTAAATGAACCATGACATGAAACAAAATAGGAAACAATCAATTTCTACCAACTAAAAGCTAAAACAGATCAAACGGAACTATTCCCAGACGGTCCTAGTATTTGCTCGACGCTACTAAGCGCGTGCAAAGGAAAAGATAAACCGCATGTTTGATTCAAAATACGTTCTGCGATAGCCGTACAAAGCTAAATGTCCAGGCGGATGACATTTTCATTCTTTGCTAACTCCCATACAGATGAGAACAGTATGGTTCGATTTAGAATAAAATGTAGAACGAGCTCCCATCGCCAGTATTTTTGAGTAACAACATTGGGTTCTTCAAAAGGGCTGTTAATTGAGTCTTTAAAGGTCGGCAACGTATTCACGACGCCTCCAGTGTTAACCCTACAGTGGTCGCGCGGATTACATGCGTAATCCAGACATATGAAACGGCTAATATCTTTAAAACTAATGGCCCGAAGTTTTTGCGTTTCCTGGTACTTTAAGCTGGATAACTGACGAATGCGCTCAGTGCTGCGCGAGCCCCGATCGCACGCGGTTTTCTCACTGCAGGTCCGCAAAGTTGGTGGATTACATCTGTATGCCGCGCGACCAATTACGTAAGTATTTTTTACTTAACTTTTTTGTTTATTTTCATTATTTTTTTAATTTTTAATTAGTTATAACACGTAACAATTAATTCTTTTTGCTTTGGTATGTGTCAGCAATTATTTTTTTAGGAATACAATGTATAGTCGGGAAGAATATCAAACACTGAGGTGGCTGGCTGAAGATAATGATCAAAACGATGCCGTCGTTGCTCAATCAAGTTCTGACGCTGAAGAAGAATTTCTTGAGGAGCAGAATCATCAGTTAATGACTTTCTTGGTCTTTCTCAACAAGAAAACCAACCAGCACCGTCTACATCGACGCAAAGATCATCCATCGGTCGTTGCTATAATTGCGGAAGAGCACGAAATAAAAGCACTAGAAAAGTGTGTAACCTGTGCTCAAAATTCATGTGTGGTGACCATTCCAAGAAAATGTGTCTAAAATGTCTCGAAAACACTAATTAGAATTTAATTTTCCTTAATGTTTTTTTTATGATCTCAATTGATGTGAAAGATGTGATTTTTAGCGCCAAAATAGAGGTTTTTATACTATTTGTCGTTAATTGTAACACAGAGGTTGTGCTTTAATTTTGTTGATTTTTTCTAATCAAAATATTTCTATTTGTAAGATTTTTAAGGTAAATAAAAACAATTTAAGCACGGGCGGCTTTTTATTTCAATTTAAAATTGGCATACATATGTAATCCGCGCGACCATTTATGCAACTTTTCGAGGCGCGACCACTGTAGGGTTAAAGATATTCATAGATAGGTCACGGTGATCGCTTACTCGTACCATCAGGAGGCCCGTTAAAAATTAACTGTACTATTTATAAAATGCAACTGCATAGATAACCGCAGTGCAGTCAACTGCAACAAGCTTACTTTCTGATAAAAATGAAACCTTTCTTTCAATGACGTTAGTACGTAAGTAACTAGATTCTAGACTAGATAATGCGTGCCATAGAATAAAACCTTTGAGTCAGGTGAAGTGACGGCCTACAGTGTAGGCCTAGCACAACTTCGACGTAAACTTACGTAGCGAGTATTTGATAGAAAAGTGTATGCCATTTACGCCTGTCAAGAGCGCCCATGACGGGCGTAAATAGCGTACACTTTTCTATCGAATACTCGCTACGTAAGTTTACGTCAAAGTTGTGCTAGGTACACTCATGGCACTTTGTAAAAGTATGCGTAAAGGCAGAAGATTGAGCAATGTAAGCAACGACATGAAAAAAAAAATCGACGCATAAGGACTAGTCCAGCGGTGATAGGCGAACGATTAAATTCAGTAATAACCCCATAAGCATATAAGAACCGGCAGTAACTTAGGTTTGTAACCTTCCCTGCGCTTAGCTGAATTTTTAATAGACATTGCCCTTACTCGTTGTATCTTATTGTTAATCTACTGTACCCGTGGTTAAACTCAAAGAGGTGCATTTGACGTTTTCAATTTCCTGCTTTGGGCAGTACGATGACCGCATAAAGGGGCTGGAATTTCCGATTCTACTGGTTGGCTGAAGGGATTAAAATTATTTAATACTATGAAGATACATTGCGTCAATTATTATTTGCACTGAGACAAAATTATTATAGATACAAATTTTAGGAATTTGAAAAAATTCTACTAAAATGTATTTTTGGCATTAAATTAAAAATTGATGAAACTTTTTCGGCATTTCGTTTTGTGACACGTGCTATGATCACACCTTTTTCAAACCGGTACGCGGTGGCAAGATTACTATGTTTGTTTCCGGAGCCAAATTTCCGTGTAAATTCTTTGGCTGAAGCTGAAAATAGTTTACAGTTTACCCTTTTACTATTGAAATCTGTAACTAACCCATCCCTGTGGTGTTCAATTTCCGAGCGCGCCGCAAGCGGCGTCGCTCGTCCCGCTGCTTCCGCTGGTGAACGCCGCTATCTCTGCTGAACAGTGAAACAAGTAGATTGACGGCTAAATAGCGGTACCGTTCAGTGCCGGATCCAGGATTTTGGTCTGGGGGGGCTTGACCTGGCCGAAGATAGGATTTATTAGGTAAAAACTATGGATTACTCAGGAATGGACCCAGCCCCCAATAGTTTAGTTGCAATCCTATGATTGCAAACGCTTTAGAAAACTAAGACAATGTATTGGGATGACATTACGATAATCATTAATTTCAATACATCATTCTTTCTAATGTTTTTTTTTTGTATTTTTAATTTCTTTTTCTTTTCTTTTTATTTTTATTTTTGAGTTTGCGCTAATAGAATTGATTTCGAGGGGCTTAAGCCCCTTTAGCCTTTCCCTTGAATCCGCTATTGATACGTCTGATCACTACAGCTTGTTTCTGGTAAATGTTATTTAAACGTCTAGTTTTAGATGGCGTATTGGATAGTAGACGTAATTAGACTATAAATATTAAACCGTACAATAATGATAATAAAGGTGGTGTTCATTTACGGATTTGGCTGAGGCAGTTTGTTACATTAAACTTTTATCAAAAAGATTTAGACACAAAATGAAAATAAGAATTAAAAAAGCATTACGAAATAAAGGCCTAAAATAATACACACTTTCGTTTATTTAACTTTGTCTGGGTATAAGAGAATTGATCTTTAATTTTTAAATGTATACAAAAAAGAATAACGTAACAGATGCAGGTAAAGCTCTTATCAGAAAATACCTTAGAAGCGTCATACAAAAGGATAATAATAAATCGATAAATGAAATGGAACTGCAAGGCCGAAGTTCATCAAAACTTCACAAGACGATTAGGTAATTTATTAACAAACTGTTTTTGACAACTATTTATCAAATTAAATATCCTTAATTACTGGTTCAATAAAGAATTAATTAGTTACATTTTGGAGAACACGGGCCTAATTAGAAATTTTTCTAGACTGTCCCCGCTTACGCAAACGGCAACACAAAGGCCCTCGAGAACAATCGACGCTTTAGGGGAAATAACAAATACCATTCCAAATCAACCGTGACTCTACCTTGCTTAATAAAAACAAGAAAAAAAAAATAAGAGCAGGGAATTGTTATGTTTCCGGACTGAAAATTCCCCGACGACCATCGACGTAGAACTTTCTTCATTTGCGCGATACGAAACCTGACAATACAAAAGTTGTGTACGGGGAGCGTAGTTGGAAATTCATGCATTATTATGAGTTCGAGATATCAAGAGACGTATGAGATATGAAATGATATAAGGTTGAAAATGCCATGAAAATTCGATGAGAATCCAACTAATAAGTGTTAGCTGTAATTTCAATACTATTCATATTAAAAATGTCAACGTTTGTGTGTTTACTCAATTAAGCGAAAACGGCTGAACGGATTTGGCTGAAATTTGATATGGAGGTAGCTTATATAGGCTACTTTTATACCTTTTTTGTTATAATTAACTTTTTTTTTTAATTTACTTTTATACCAGAAAATCTAACGGTTCCTGTAAGATATCGAGTGAAACCGCTGGGCGCAGCAAGTATGTTATAGAAAAAGTTCAAGTTAAGGTATTTTCACGCCGGTTTTTTTATGCTATCGAGTGACGAGACGAGAAAATCGCTCGATTGATTTATAAGTATGAAATAGAAAAAGGTCAAGTTAAGGTATTTTCAGGACGGTTTTTTTATGCTATTGAGTGACGAGACGAGAAAATCGCTCGATTGATTTAATGAGTTATTTAATTGTTCTATTCTATAAGATTCTGTAGTATTTATGACCTTCTGTTATATTTCTCCCGGAAAATAATTCTGAAATGGGTAAAGTTATAAGGAAAAGTGTGACATTATCGTCGCCGTAAGGAAGCGCATTATTCATAAATTCTAAGCGGGGTGTTGAACCAGCTCTCCTGGGACAGTTTTAATGTAAGGATTTGCATTTTGCAGTATACTTACAAAATTAAGATGAAATAGTTACTAAGTAGATGGTTTTATCTAAAAATCGTTAAAACAGTAATCTATACAGCTAATTATCTCTACAAGAACTTAGATATAATTTAAGTATTATAATAATTATATCGGTCATATCGGGCGGTGCTGATATCATAGTACTAATAAACTAAGTAAATAAACAATAATGCTTCTACATTAAAAATAAATATCTGCAAACTCGAAGTTACGAGTTACGGCGCGACATAGATGGTATCGAAAGCTAGTAAATCAAAGTTGATTACATTTACAATCGTTCTTAGATTACTATAGGTAGTAACTAGAAAGTAATCATAGTGATTTTTTTTATCGCGAAGCCATAGTAGACCCCTTGCATGCAACATGCCATGCCGCCCTTTGCATGCAACGTAAGTGCATGCCACCCTTTGCAATGCATGCACATTGCACACGTGCACATTCCACAAACATGTATGCATGTTAGCTGTAGGTATACCCAAGTATGCGCATACATTCGACAGACATAAACACAACTCTATCTACATCTATCATACAGTTTATTGAAATATTAGCTGCGTACCGCGGTTTCAGGCTTTTAATCCAGGGTAGGTATAGACTTTCACCAAACCAAATTTCATCCTAATCCGTTTCGCCGTTTTGTGTGATTGAGCAAAAACATACAAACACACACAAACTTGAAATTAATAATATAAGTACGGTATCTGAACCTTTTGCATATACTATTCGTCGTATGAAATATCATCTCATACCATTAAACTCGCAAAAAGAAAAAGAAATAACTGTAACGTCCCCGAGCGGGGGTACTTCCAAACAATTAGAGGCGGCTCGTTAGTCGCACGATTTTAACAACCCCCGGCTCCACTGCGTTTTATTAGTGCATAAAAAGATCTTGTAAATAGAGTCGGCTTTGTTGATGCCAGACTTAGTTATAGTATTTAAAGTTAAGGGATTTGAAATAGACTCTATCTCATTTATTAACTAACTGTTCACTCTGATAGAGAATTAGGGATGAGGTGTCTTTACTCATAGCTTGTTGGTCAGGTTGTAAGATTTACTTCTGTATATTATGTTTTGTATCGTAGACATAGACACTTTCCGAAAAGAATTGAATTAATTATAAAAAATAGTAGCGTCTAACATGGACCTCAGAATCAGTAGAGAGTAAACTATTAGTGAGATTTATTTTTTGTGTAAATAATTATTTTATTAAGGCTAGTAGTTTTTAGTTTCAGTTTACCGATTACCAATATATTCCAAAACAGATGCGCATACGAAGAATACAGAGGACGTCGCAAACGGTTAAATCGGAAATCAATAGCGCCTATCACCCTAATGATTTGCCTCTTGACCCATTTCTCCAAAAATCGCCCCAAAAAGTTAAATATACCCTCAAATTTAAGTCTCATGTGGTTGAAATAAAACTCAAAAGAAGTTACTTCAGCTAAGCTTGTTATTGTTTGTGTTGCTTAGCAACGGTTTGTGTACAACGAGAGGTCTTTGAACTTCCGGCTATTCAAATAAGCATATACTTCTTACCTATTGGAAAATTGCGGGGAAAATACTATTGTGTTTTTAAAATGATTGATGATAAATTGAAATCGGTTTTCTTCAGTATTTCTAGGTCTACTTCTTAGTGTCAGTGACCTATATAAGTTAAAAATGAAGTTTTTTAAAATGAAAGAAAATCGCAAGACTTTCAGTCAAAAATTTAAAACCTACCGACTCGATTTATTCATGTAATCAATGTTAATTATGAAATTCATACCATTTGAAAATGACGATATTAACGTACCTCAACTACATTAATACCGCTGAAGCTTATTATGGAAATCGTGGAGCCACTAATTGTCCAATTATCAACATTAACAGTTCGTTGCCGAAACATTTTATCCAGAATACAGAGTGGTATTCTGGATAAAATGTTTCGGCAACGAACTTTACTCGACTTTTGTTACTTATAATATTTGCTCTGCTTACTCTATCAGGCGTTAACGCTTTAAAATAAAGTTATTATTAAAAAAAAAGCAACAAACAGTCGAATTGAGAATTGAGAACCTTCTCCTTTTTGGAAGTTGGTTGAAAATAAATAAATACGAATTGGAAAGAGAATACCTTTAAACGAGGTGTTATAGCCGTGTTTCCTGGCGAAACTAACATATAAAATAACGATCTTTGTTTCCTACTTATAGTTTCCCAATTTGTTCTTATGTATAAATATACCTACGCAATATGTATACTGATTTGAATACGAATAATTTATCTGGTTAATTGATTTAAAATCAGAGTACCTACGGATTTATTAAAACCCTTAGCTCGTTTTATGTTTGAAGTATTTGGTTTCATTCATACTTAGTGTATACACTTAGTCTCCCTAGTATTTGTTTTAGAGTACGCAAATGCATACTAACGAGTACTTAGAACTCTTTTAACATCTTCATGTAAATGTAAACCGCTCACTTCAAAGGAAACTGTGAGGTGGTCTGATGTATGACGCCTTTCATCTTTCTGTTTAAAAATGAGAATGCAAGCGCGTTGATTGATTTGAATGCAAGCGTTGCATAAGGTCAATAAATAATAATAACCCCGTACTGGGCCCGTGCCATGAGCTTTTAATGTAAGACTGAATGGGATCACATTGGATTTTGTCTTGCTTTTACTTTAACTGACAGAGCGAGACAAACGCCATGCGCCAGGGCGATCTAATTAAGTGGCCGCACTAAAAATGTAATGGAATGGATCCTGGATGTTATTTAGACCATCCAGATCCTCGTAGCATTAGGATTCCAATTATCTAAGTAAATAAAAACTTCACATTTTACGTAAGAATAAAAATTAAATGGAAATCATTGGTTTACATTAGCCAATTCAATTCCTAATTGGTATCCCGTTTATGAGTCATATGAGTATCGCGTAGAATGGAAATTTTAATACAATAAACCAGAATCTAAGTTGTAATCGATTATTTATATAAACTCTCTCACAAACAACACTCTCTCTCTCTCTCTGACAATACGAGTACAAGTATCCATAGAAACAGGATAAAAATAGAACTTCCCACCCTAAAAATTACATGCTATATCGCCACCAATCGACCTTTACACATAAACAGGGTGTTTCTAAAAAACGGTCTCAACAAACGCGCAGTCAGCGAAACACGTGGGGTGTTCCGCGCGGGTGGACGCGGCTTGGCGAAGAGATTTCTATTTGAGAAACTTTTTTTTTCATCCCGTCTGCGCACTAAGCAAATAAGTACGTAGCTGGGTTGTAGGATGGAAAAGAGTGGCGAACTATAAGTTGGTTGTAGTATCGTATACCAATCGTATGGCATTTTTATTGCATACCTACAACCACAAAAATATTAGAAATTAAATTAAGTGAAAATACAATCTATTTCAAATAACCACCAAATCATTGGTGTAAATTCATTGTTTTTTGTGTTATTTTTTAATACTTACCAAGCATTTCATGTCACTAGCTCATTGTAGCTTGTTTCTTTTAGAAGAAACTAGAGCTATCTGTGCCATTCAGTAATCACTTACTACGTTTTTCAACAATATACGAAATTATCAGTCAATTTTATGTCAGTAAAATGCTCTCTAAGATACGATTTCTCATCATATTTGCCATTTCTAAGGCCAGTGTGTCACGTAATAAAGTAAATACCTAAACCTAGCGGCTGTGGTGAACGAGGTTTAACTCATTTCCCGAACAACGTTTCCAATATGTGCTGAGGGGCGACGGAAAATCGAACAGGCCGATGTCTCTATACGGGGGATTATCTCGAATTACTGGGAAATTTTCACTTTGATTGGACTAGCAGTACGAGGAAGACGTTTTTTAAACAGTAGAACTGTGTAGTCTTTTGAAAATTCCAATTAATACCCTATTTTAAATAATTATTATACAAGGCGTAACGAAAGGTGTATCTAATAATACTTAAAGGTGTTCTTCTACACGTCAAAGTGAACCAGTTATAAGGTATGGCGTAAGTTTGTTTAATACAAGGAAAAAAATATTGAATCTCCATACAAAATTTTTAGTCACGTGATCGATTTTTTTATTTATTTTTTTTTTCGTGACCTTTCCGTTACACCTTGTATACATCACTAATTTTTAATTACTAGAAAAAGCAATGGCGTTATGTATTGCTCTTACTAAGTCCATACATGAAAAAAAAGGATGTTTTCATCACGTTCTAGCTCCAGCCGCTCTAGCCGTAGTTACAAGATATAATTGTAATAAGTATTGCGTAATTTCTATTAGTGTCCTCTTAAAACACTTACGAAACAAGGACAAAGTTTTCGTGTCTCTGAAATGCTTATTTTATCTACTTAAAACTTTAAAATACGAAAAGTTTCCTAACATAGTTCCTTTAAAAATGGCGGGTCTGAAAAGTTTAACAGACTTTAGGATAAATTGTGAAATTTTCCATTTTTAGAAGCTCGTTTTGTGCCTATGCTAATATAATACAAGATAGCGATATTATAGGGTTTTTAAGGTTAGATTTGCATGGGGTCTATTTTATCGATCTAGTATAATCCGATATAGTATAAAATAATGTATTCCTAATTTTTTTCTTTATGGTTTGTTTTTTTCAGTTGCTGAACACACTGTCCACCGATTTGGAGGAGATGCTCACCGAGTTATATGAAGAAAGCGGAATAACAAGGTTGGTAACTTAAAGCTTTTTGAATTGTTTCTAAATAAATTTCAGGAGATTTACCATCTTAAATCTCAGGGTGACGATTCTGGGTGGCGACCTGTTATGGGCAAACGTGAAGTTTAATATCAGACGAGCGATTTGTTCGTTTCATCACTCAATTGCATAAAAAAAACTGAAAATCCCTGATGTTAGTTTTTTACAAATGTTCCTATCATATTCGTACCTACTACCTAGCTCGCGTTGCATTTATTTGAAATATTTTAACATCCCAAGCAAGGAAGGCATCGTAAAACTTTTCACAACCACTTAAAACTGCTAACTGCTCTATCAGTAATTGTCTGCTATTTAAGAAAGTGGATAGTTTTCTGCGCAACTGAAATTAGTTACGATCGGTGCTTTTATCTTTTAACTTCACTGTCTATAAAAAGGACCTTAACCCTTCGTAATTAAGTTGAAAACACGGTTCTATGAACTGTAGTTGTGTGGATTGTAAGTAAGCGATACAAAATTGCATTACGGGCGTAGCGGCCGGCGGTAAATCGAATCACTCGTAGTCGATTCGACTCTTGCAAAAGCTCTCGACTCGAAGCTCCTTTGACATGAGACCCCTTTGTGATATTATGAATGGGGCTATTAAGAAGCTTTCCTTCCAAGTGAGGTATTAAGGAAGTTTTAATTTTCCGAGCTAATAAAGTATTTTTTGGGGGCCGGTTTGGGGTTCTTTAGTGGGTCGTAAAGTAAAACGCGGTAGGCACGAAATAATTGAAGAAATAAAATCAACTTGACTTTTATAATGAAATTTAATGCTGTTTTTTCACAATTTCCAGAAGTACAAAAAGAAAATTTGGTTTTATAACCACTTCTGCATTAACTTTATTAACAACAGAATATACAGTTTTTTCGCAAAAATAATATAGTTAAATGACTGTCCTTAAACGCATACTACATGTTCTCCAGCCTCTTAGTCAAATCGTAGATTAAATTAGTCGTTTGTTTTGTAAAATCGCGAAAGACATTTTCACATTTATTATACAGATACAAAGACATTTACATTTTCCTTTGTAAATTCCTTTTTGAAAATACCAAAGATACGTACTGCGAATATATGAAAAATAGGTTCTTGCACAGTTGCTGCAAAGTAAATTCATCACGAAAAAACTATTTGTGAATTTGCCACAATTCTATTTTTTTGATAAATTCGCTGAGTTGCAATTGTAAATATTCCGTAGCCAGTAAACAAAACAGGCAAATAATTGACCACATAATCCTGACCGCTAGTAAAACCTGCCTAGGGTTTCAGCGTATCAGTTTCGAAGCCAATAAAGCACTGTCGGCGTAAATCAGCCGCAAAAGATGAGTCTGGTATCGAGCTTCACAAATCATCGGCGGTGCTTCCTGGGTTTGACGGGGACAATGGTGGACATGACTGAAATTGGAAGAGCTAATTAATAATAGAGCTCTATTGAAATTTACTTTGTGGTACCTATTGTTATGTTCAAGATCCATTTTTTATTTGAATTGTGTTAGGGGCTTTCAGACGGGTTAGAAAGGTTGACACCAGAGCCTATACAGTTATACATAATATACAAGTGTATTTGTTATTAGTATTTGAATCAAATGACTAAAAAATGAACCTACTTATAGATTAAATCTAATTAAGTCCATAATATTATTATGGTGCAAAAAAAAAGTCGTATACAATTTTTAAGCTGCTCTTACCAAGGGAACTATCAGAAAAGAGAGATTTTAGCAGTAGGGACAATTTTTTATAAGTAAAAAATTAAAACATCTGTACAGAAAGTAGTCTTTATTCAGTGAGATTTTGTAATGATCAGAACGCAGCAGTCAAAAATAGGAATAAAACGTTCATACAAAAATGTTTGCTTACAAAAATCATCTCCGCTATTTTCTATACAGACTTTTTTTTCGATATGGAAATAAGTTTTCCCCCAAAATCGTATATATCACAATTGCGTAGTTTTGCATTCGCGCCTCTCGTAAATGTGGTTACGTACGTAGAGCTTACCATACGAAATCTCTCTCACCGTCCCAGGCGCCATTACATTATGCAACCAGTGTTTGATTATCATAAACGTGTCATACGCGGAATTGTGTAGAAAGCACCTACCTACTGATATGTTATATCTAATATACTTGTACTCATGGGTCGATTACACGTAACGAGTACATTGGCGAGACAGTAAATGGGCATATAATCGGCCGAGCAAACAAATCAGGTTCTAGTGACTGTCTCGCCTCGTCAAACTGAGTAGGTACTCGGCCGAGGGCATTGTCTCGCCACTGTACTCGTTACGTGTAATCAACCCATTACAGATACGTAACATCTAGCATACTAGTTCCTAGGTACTGGGGTCCTATTTTTGCGAGTAAGATATTATCTCGGTCACTATCACTCTGATATAAAATGTCATGAGTGTAAGACTTGACGGAGATAATCTCGGGCGCCCAAAAATAGGGTTCCTAATATGTAATGGGAGGCGCAAAAAGGACTGGCGTTATAGTGAGTACATATCTAAATGAAATATGGTCATTACTTTTGCGCCATCCTGCATTTTGTACTTGTGGGTAGCTGTTGGAATGCGGAGTGTATAGTTTAATTAAGCTAACGACAAGGCTGTAATTTCCGGTTAGCTCGCCATCACTTCAATTGAAAATTGTAATGTATTAGCTGCAACTATCGATTTTCCGGTTTTCCCGTATTTCTAAAGGTAATAAACAAGCAAAGAGAGGTTTTTCGTGGTTTTAAAAATTAAAAGTTTTTTCACGAAATCCTTTGTAAAGGTCTTAAAGCGCGGAAAAGCGTCTGTTTAATTAAATAACAATAAGCAACGTCAGAAGTCAGATTTTGATTGTTTGCAAAAGGAAAAGCTTAATTAAATTTTAAAACCGAGCCAAAGTTCACAATTCAGGGTGAAATGAGTTAGTGAACATTTTAGTTTATTTAGGCTAAGACGCTGTTTATTTAGGACAGAGGTGTAACTTCTTCAAGTCAAGCATCCTCGCAAATAGAATTAACAAATGAGTTTAATTTACGAAATGAACCTGGCCGTTTATACGTCTACTTGTATGAAAATTGAGCCGTCAAAAACAACAAAACGTGCTCGAAACAGAAGCCAGAACTTTCGAATAAAGCATTATGAATAATGAAACACCCTGTACAAAGCTCGTCCCCGCACAGGCGTAACCACAAAACTGAAGTTCGGGGGTGTCGCGTAAAAAACGGGAGCGCAAAGTGTTTTTTACGGCTTTAATACGAGTTTATTAAAATATTTAAAGCGCAAGTTTACTGAAAATTTCCCAGAAGACATCGCAAAAGGTCCCTGATGGGGTACTAAGAGCTAAGGGCTAGGTGAGGGAGTGATAAATTAAAATGTGGCAGCCGACCGACCGACGTCTACACGTGTTGCTTTGATGAAACTTTTGAAATCTTGTCCGAGGGCTGCGGACCATCAAAATTCAAAATTTTCCATTACTTTTTATTTTCCTTTGTAGAAAGAAAATTAAATGGCGAGGCACTGTATCGCTTTTACAAAAGCTAGAACTAAACGCTGTCAAGGAATTCTAGCGCAATGAAATCGAACTGGAGTCTAGCGTTGAAACAGACTATGTGGTAGCATTTATGTTGCAATAAAGATAAATATGTAGTGTAGCTTCTAAAATAATACTAATGATCGTTCTTGTGACTTTGATAACAAAAAATCTAAAATCTATCTTTACGAAGTGTGTGTCGTAAAGTCTTTAAGCCTTTAAAAAGATTTATTTCTTTAACTAATGGTAAACAATAGTTGAACTTGACCATTGGTCATGGTAAAGTCATGGTCATGATAAGAAACTCTTAAGACTGAGTAGTCAGTCTTAGTATCAGGGTATGTGACTTACCTGTAACATTCAATGTTTTTAAAGGTCAACAAATATTTCTGATTTCTGATGAAATCCGCCCAAAACCTTACGATATGACGAGAACAAATAACCGAGACCGATATTAGAACTTAGTTGTACTTAAATTCCACCCAAATAAAACGATACGAACGAACGAAATAAACGATTAAATTCAACGATCACCCATTTGAAACTGTCTTGTGATCTACCGTTCACTAACATGACCTTTGGGTCCAGCTAGTTAAGGTCCACTATAATGAACTATTTCCATTCCTAACGGCAGACTGTCTACAATAATTTTACACTGGAAACAGACTCCCCTTTAGGCTCACTTCCAGGCTCCATAGTGATTTAAAGCGGGTCTGCAAGGGGAGATAGTGGTATCGACAGGGGCTGCTCTGCTCTTGATGTTTTTATTTTATTTAGTGGCTAGCTAGCTGGTGCCTTGCTAAATCGATACACGATTTCACTCTTTTATTTAAAGAGATTTAGTAAAATAAAATTCAATTTATCAAGCTTGTGAGACTCATCTCCAATGTGGTGATGTATGTCGCAGCTGCTACGGCCCCGCCGCTGACGACGCCGAATCCTTTGTTTCCGTCAGCGCCGGCCGGGTACTTTTTCCGCTGCACCGTGCGCTTTGACGGCATTTCCAGATTCACCAACGTATTTGAGACCTTCGTCGACGCTATCACAGTGTATAAGGAGTGTACCGTGATAAGGGACGAGCACCATCTACGAGGACTAGTCCTGCTTCCCACCGACCAGGCCGCCGTGTATTGGCGCGGCATCAAGACTTCCGTGACATCGTGGGATGTTGCTGTCCGCCGACTCCGCGCCATGTATGGTGCGCCGCAGCCGACCCACAAGGTTTACACTACAGTGACACCTTCGCTGAAGAACAAAGTGCCGACAACCGTGCCGAATCGTTTATTTCGTGAGCGCAAAATTTGCCCAGTTATCTTATAAAGTACCAGTGTTAATGCGAACTGATATTTTATACGGGTTGTTGCATCGGAAAATTAGGAAACAGTTGCCCCGAGACTGTTACGAATCCGAACCAGCTTTTCGAACGAGCGAGGTACGTGGAGGAGTCTTTGAGCGAGGTAAATCATACCAATGTACATATCTGACACATTCGCGGTAGCGATGTATGCTATTAAATCGCGCCATTTTTGTAACTTAAATCACAGTAGCCAAATTAATGAACCCTTTGCGAGTCGATGTGCGTCTACTGTTACAGTACTTGTTTTAAATTAATTGTGATACGAGTAATTTGGAAAATTTGATAGGCGGACCGCTCATTCAAAACGCTAAAATGACGATGATTAGATCGAAACAAACTGCAATTTCAAAGATAATATGTACATATCGATCTACTTACAAAACCCTTTTAATCTATTTGAAAAGTAGCATTATTAAAGAAACCAAGATAAAACAATCGCAAATACGTACAAAACGATGGAAAAATCTTATTTTCCCAATGTTTAATAAACAGAAGTACAATAGTGATATTTTCCTTTGTGCGCGTAGACATTGTTGCAGGCCTTTTGTGGCTTCGTGGCTGCCTGCACAACTATACGCTGTGCTTTTAGTTCTAAAAACCACCCTCGCTCTCGGGCTACTCCTTTCATATTCTCAGGAAATAAGAACGGGGTTTCTACCCTCGTTTTTACTTATGGTTCACGTTTTAAAGTAATGATGGGACTTTTAAATTATTTTGTTCTAATATTGTCATGGTTTGTTTATAGAATGACTTATTTAAATTTGCGCCATTAGCTAGAATGTCTGAATCTGATCATATATCTAAAAAAATAAGTACTTGATAGAAGGTAATCGTCAAGCAAAATAATATATTTATGTTATTAAAAAACTACTAATTATCTCAAAGTTCTTACGGAATCTGTTCTAGTTTATTAAATTTTTCTTAAAACAAAATGTTTCTTTATTTATGTTTTTTTTATTGATTTAAGCATATACAAAATGTATCGACATCGAAATTACACGCAGTCACATCTCTAGTCAAACGGCAGTACTTTGAGTGATTGCGAGCGAACTTCACAAACAATGCCCGCCGAGTCAATCTCGCCATATCTCTACCTATAGATATACTCGTATGTTAGCTAGATTAGGCTATATGAGTGATGTAAATGTATAGCTTCTTTATGAGCGGTTGAAGCGCTGTATGGATGTTTGCAGTAGAAGATGTAAGCTGTTTAAAAAAACCCACCTTACAAAATATTATATGTTCAAATAGACTCATTAAAATGTCCGTAGAAAAAGTCATAGTATTGCGAGAGATTTCAATTTTCATGGAATTTTAGCAATAAAGACGCATTTTTTAGAGAGTTTATCGTAAAGTTTATCTCTAAACATAAAAGAACAAATTGATAGGGTAGTGATGGGATGGTGATGATTACGAAGGGAGTAGAGAGGATAGTAACTGCGACAGTGAAATAAAATATCATAGCCCTCATCGCAGTTTATATTTTACGGAAGGATCATATCATGATCACTTCCTATATTTCGAATAAAAAAAGTACTAACAAAAGTAGAATGTGATAAGATAAAATAAAATAAGCAACATTTTCACGGTATTCAGTAAATAGTATAAAAAAGGGAACAAATTCAAGTTCAAAAATGTTTTTCAACTTTAAAAATCCTTCATATTTTTATAAGCACTTTCCCGTGTTAGTATATCAAAATGCGATGATTGTACCTCTATCTCTATGACAAAGCGTGACTTCTGCCATTTTTCATTCATAAATTATTCACTGCTATCGTACAATATTATAGTTCTGTTATTGTTTAGTTTGTACAGTGCCGGCGTCGAATCAATAGCTACAGTTTGTTTGCACTGACACTGAGCGCTAAACAATAAACTGAACGGTTTACATTGGATGCCAAACTGGCTTCCATTCATAATAGAGGTGCGTTTATTTAGTGTTTCTTTTTTTTTGTTTGGTAGTTTTTATCCGAGATATTTCCATTTTAGCAATTTTTATTTTGCTGACAAGAGCCAGGCGAAAAAAATTAGGGATTTTCTATAATAGGCGTGACGAAAGATTTTAAAATCCTCTTCCATAATGTGAGTACACATTTACTATTTACAAAAAAGCCTTTATTTCGGTAATAAACTTAAGTTTAACGAAGTTTGAAGCCATTTTTCACATATTTTTTCAACAGTGCCCGAAAACAGCTTGCTTGTGTCATGGCGTCGATTTGACGTCACGGCATTGTGTCATGTCATTGTGTCTATGCGTGATGAGCGGCGGATGACCTGAGTTCACTTAGGCGTGACGTCATACGCTGTGATTGTTGTTTCTGACAAGATGGCCGATTGCTGTATTTTAATGTTTTATTTGTTTATTGAAAATCTTAATATTCTGTTTTTTTAAATAAAACTAAACATGTGTTTTAAATTTTTTTAATCTGGCTAGTCCCCTGAAAGCATTGAATCGGCGATTTTTTGATACTGTCGTCATGCCTATTATAATACCTTTCTCTAATACTACCAAAAACTTCGTAGACTTCGAATTTATTTTTACCTACAACGGAACGGAAAAGGTTACATATGTGCGTTTAGGGTAAGAACTTGCACATTAATTAAGAGAAATGAAAATTATGGACCAATTTTTTCAGAATCGCATTTTGGTTTTCCTCTACATATTCAGCCTCTTGTTTTTATCTTATACGATACTCACATAAACATTAGCACGAAGTAAGCGTTCATTATCTTTTTGCCGATAGGGGAGGGCTGTAGGCAATAATTATTTCCGAATTAACCGCATAGGGTGCCGCCGGGTGGGCTAAATTAAATCGAACGACGGCCCCGATGGACAGCGATCTGACCGTTTGCCTGCGTAATGGTGCTATCAAAATCTGCGCCAAAAATGCTGCAAACGACTGCAGATGCGATATCAAGTATAATGAGGAGGCAATGTTTACATTATGGGCTGTTACGATGACTTTAGGTACTTGTACCGAAAGCCAGAACATTTTATTTCATTCATTTCGTGAATGAATGATCATTTTCTATATTCATATAGTACAGTAAGCAAGACCAAATACACTTAAGTTCAAGCCTCAAGTAAGTAAAAATGCGAGACACTTCACGTCTTAGCTTTATTTCGACTAAGAACTTCCCGGGTTGTAGACCTGCTAGTGAATAGCCGGCATAAGAGGAGTCTTATGGCACGCATCAGCAGTGTTGTACCCGACACGCAAGCAAGCATTGACACACCTTGGGTGTAACGGGTACAGTCGGATGATGTCACCGAAGTCGGATTATACTAGATCGATGGGTGACGTAGAATTAAACCTACTAAAACACCTTCGATCGACCGCACCCAGACGGAGAGCACCGAGGTCTCCATAGGAACGCCCCGGTCTCTTCCTTTCTTAGCAAGTTGCCTGAGATAGCTTGATTACGAAATAAGTAAGTACCTAACATACTATTCTTAAACTATTATCAGTGACAATCAGATGATCTCTAGAGCATGACATCCTAAATATATCCTAAATGTAGTGAAGTTAAAAAACTACTGACATTGTATAAAATGTTGAGGAATACCTATCTCACCATTTGAATTTATCGTCACTATTTTCCTGTCTAACAAAAGGGGTAGTGTTTATTCAAGTCGACGAACAAAATCCAGGAGTGCTCACAAACAAAGATAATAGTGGATCAAGAAAAAAAGTGATATACAAGGTAGAATATTCTACAAATAAATTTATTTGACACAATAAAAATAACAAATAAATTAAGGCAAAACACTAACTATAAAAGAAATACGAGGGAGTATCATTAGGTATGTTTTTATAGCCTTCTAGCACAGCAGATTATTTTTTATTACGCATAAATAAATACCAACACATTTATAAATTAGATTTTCGATTACTCTTGTCTTTATTGACAGACGATAGCATAAAAGCATAAAACTCAATACAGAAATTCCGCAGAAATCCGTGCCAACGCTCTGTTTACTCATACCGACAACCTTGACTTGTCTTTACTTTCTTCTTATAATAATCCTTACAAAAACACCATGTATTTCCTACTAATATTATAAACGCGAAAGTTTGTGAGAGTGAGTTGCACTTTCACGCAAAAACGGATTTACATGAAACTTGGTGAAATAAAGGTACTTTTTATCCTGGAAAACGCGGGTAAAACTGCCGGGCGCAGCTCTACAAAAATATCTTTATACTAGACTAGCGACCTGCCCCGGCTTTGCACGGGTATAAAATATAGCCTATGTTACTCAGGGATAATGTAGCAATCTAATGGTGAAAGAATTTTTGAAATCGGTCTATTAGTTTTTGTGTTTATTCAACACAAACATACAAAAATACAAATCTTTCCTCTTTATAATATTAGTATAGATTAAATAAATGTGAAAGACGAGTCCTTCTGTTTATACCTTTTTACGAATGTTCAGAACAATTTTACTATGGATAGTAACGTGGTTTTCACACATTTTTTTGTTTTTTTTTTTTTTTACTTGAGTATTTCCGTGTTTAATTATAACAAAAATGTTCAGAACAATATAATTAATTTTGGTAACGTTATTAAAGAGTATCTAGTGTGAAAACGTAAAAACGGAGTTTCAACTTAAAAAAACTTGAGAAAAATAGAAAATTGTGAGTGAAACCACACGAAACTACTAGTTTTTCAGCATAGCCTCGTAACCGACTAAGTAAAGTGTTGCCAACTATAAGACAAGAGCCAATAACTATAACAATAACATTTTGTCTGCGTCGCCGGTTGTTTGTAGGATGAGGGAAGCCAATTTCGGGTTTTAGGGTTTTGTGTTTGTAGTGGGATTGTTGTAAGTGTGTTTGGTACTCGTACCAAACACTCTTAAATATTAAGGTACTCGTACTGGTTAATATTTAATCATAATTCAGAGGCGTCACTTCTATTTATGGTACCTAAATATTTTTGACGTGATAACGTCTTATTATTCGATGGAGCCGGGTGCAAGTAGGTACGAAAAAAGTGTGACGTATGTGCCGTTACCTCGGTGAGGCGTTACCTCTCTCTGAGTGAAATTGTGATTTCCTATATTCTATTTAAAAAAAAACATACGGACGAATTGATAACCTCCTCCTTTTTTGAAGTCGGTTAAAAATGAAACCATTCCATCAGTATTTTCTTATGACGTTGTCACGTTCAACTATCGTCAGTAAACCGACTTTACAGACAACCGATTTTTTATTGCCAAGATAATCTCAGTCATTTTATTTTTTTCTGCAGAATAGCTTCAAATCCTACTAATATTATAAAATGCGAAAGTTTGTGTGTGTGTTTGTTATCTTGCGTATCTTCGTAACTAGTAAACCAATTTTGATAAAATTTGAAATAGAAATAGCTAAATAACGAATCCAGGTAGGTACTGCAGGTCCAGGTCCTGGATTCGTTGTTACTTTTTACATAGCTTCTTTTTCATCATCACCCTTTTTCAACACCGCGTGGCACAGCCAGTAAAAGTATAGTTAACGAGGATAAGGTCACATAACCTCAGATCATACTTCTTTGCATGAGCTTTATTTTGACCTCACACCCATGATCACCTCATGAGGAGATGTGCAATAAAAATTGTGCAGCCTACAAAGTGATCAAAGGCCTTTTGTAAAGATTTCCTATCTTCTTTCCTCCTAAATTCATGAACAGTGTTCAATTTTCCAGCGTATTAAATCCGAGTTCTACTTTCCGCTACATAATATTTCATGATAATCTTGGATTTCCACAAAAACAATGCTCTATAATATTCAAAGACGCTTTTATCAGCATTACGGGTAATCCCTATAAAATCCACGTCTCCGCTCATTCGAGAAAGGTGCTCATAATAAACGGAGACAAAAGAACGCAGTGGAGGAGCAATACTTATTGCCAAGAGAATTTGTGATTCGAAATCCTTTAGACAACTAAAGGATTATATACTTAAATAAAGGAAAAGTAAGCGAACGGTTTATCTGCATTAAATATTGTGTTAATTAATGACTTTATCCATTATTGTTGATATAATTTTCGCGAAATAATTGGAGGATATTACTAATATTAAAAATCTAAAAGTTTGGATATTAAATTTGTTGGTTACTCATGCAAAAATGGCTAAACAATTACAAACCATTTTGGTGTGAATAATAGGTATATAAATTGATAATATTGTAATATTAGGTATAAATAATAATAATAGTATTTATTACGACTGATTGGATTGAATGAGACCTAATAATCACGATTGCCTGATTCCAGATTTCATTTGAATACGTTTCACACATACTCGTAAGTGCTTCTGTGTTACTTCACTGATGCACATAAGTACCTAAGATTTTTTTTGAATCGCTTCCTCGATGACAGAAAATGAAACAAAAAAATCTCCCTCAGTACGAACAAACAGATGCGCTTGAATAATTACTCCGAGATCTGAGCCTGAGGAAAAATGCGCGGAAGAATGAATTATTACGACAAGGTATTGTACAGCTACCAAGGGCGTCGCCAGCTTATGACTAAGGGGGGGGCAATGGGGCAATATTATGGAGGATAAAAAAAATAAACGCCGAGAGCATAAAGCGTTACACTTTGGAAGTCTTTGCCTCGATGACGATTGTAATAAGAACACGGTTCTAATATCAATGTATAAAAAACTTCACAAGCCCTCGACAGCACAATAGAGTCGGGACAATTTAGACATTGGAGGGTACAGTAATTTCCACCCAGCTGAAAATTGGTAGGATTGTTTGAAACACCATCATAAATGAAATCTAAAAAGTCACCATCGATCCGATACGTGCAAAAAATCTTACTCCGGGTAGAAGGTCACCAAAATGGGTTTTTCGCGATTTTCTCAAAAACAATTCAAGCTACTAGGAAACTGTTCAAGACAAGTATGTTCTCTATAACATTCCCTACAGTATTGCTTTTAAATGCATGTTGGTAGGACTCATGGTTTTGAGATATGTTGATATTCATTTCAGACCAGGCCAAAAAGATGACAATTTCTCTTAACGAAGCCTCGGTTAGCAGTAGATCATATCACAAGTTTGTAAATGAGTTTTCCTCAAGTTTTCAACATCGCTAAATCCGACAATCTCAAGAAACACTTTGAAAAATGACTCTTTGTGGCTCAAATCGGATAAATGATGATGATGGCTGACGAAAAATTTTACCTCTCGTATCTCGGAAACGGTAGAAGGATATAGAGGGGTACACGCGACTTTTGAAATGTAGATCAAATTTTTGGGGAAATGATAAAAAAATATAGTCGCCATCGCCATACAAAAAAGTTTGACAGTCATACAAATAAAAAAAAAAAGGAAATGCTCACAGCTATGGAACCGCTGTAGTTGGATGGAATGTACTTGAAGAAATATTATAGAGGTTCATAACGACAATCGAGATTCAGAAACAAAAATCCAAGATGGCGTATTTCATGTTTTCGTCAAATTCCAGTGGATCTTCCAGTGATCCTATGAGGGTGATATTTTGGATCTGGACCTACATATTATTACACTGTTTAATGGTCTTGCGTTTTGGCAAATCTGATGATCGTGATGAAAATGGCGGCGATTTTTAAAACGGATGTCTAAATCTTAATGTTATTCTGAATATTTCAATATTTTCTACAATTTACATTAAACCTTGTGAATTTATTAACGTTTTGTCATGCGATGCGGAATTTATTAATAGGTAAGGAAGTGAATTGCTCGCACTCTGGTCGCTTTGCGGCTAGCTACATTTGATCTCTAGGGGGGGGCAACTGCCCCCCCCTGCCCCCCCTTGGCGACGCCCTTGACAGCTACAACTGCCGGGTTTTAATGAATCTTGACTTATTAAGAGTCCTTATTTTGTTTTTAAACTTTTATTTCTGAAGAATGCCCTACTAGATCTGCTCATCTGTATGACAACTCAATGAATTGATTTTTAAAGCTTTTCTGTACGTTGGATCCGATTCTTGGTTCTGACTCGTGTACTCGTTTTATTTTATTAGATTGGTAATGAAAACTCAAATCCACTGTCTTTTAACAATATTCTAGCTTTAATGAATAACTTATCTATACAACATGGCAGTAAGCATAGCAATTGAATAAAAAATAATTCAACTAAACAGGCATATTGAAATTTTTATGATATTTACAAAAACAGAGTTGAGTGTGAACCATTAATATAGGGTTTTTCTTCATATCCATGATGGTAACTAACAAACACATTTACATTTAAGTACACAAACGTTTTCATCTATTGTAGGTACCTAGCACAATCGTATACTTTTACTTTCTCTGTGGTACGATTAAGGCAAAAAACAACTCGACGTAAATCTTTATAAACATTACACTAACACTATAATCTCGACATAATCAGGCCCTCAAATTGGTATCATTTCAGTCTCGTCCGGGATATGATGTTGATTAATTCCCTCTCCTCAAACACCTCAGGCGCGGCTGCGGTCAGCGACACGGCACATGCATCACGAACTAAACACGATTAACGACCTTGCTGTAGAGATACCATCATTTCATGCAATTTGAATTTAGCTTTGTTTTTGTCTGTATGACACAAGAGTAGTGTTTTTGTCTGCTGCTAGTGCGCGCTATACTTCAGGCTCAAGAGGCGTTTCAAGAAACTCTGATTCGTAATAAATCGGTTAAACGTGTGATTTTCAACTTACAAAAAGCTAAATACTAAGCATTAAACTTAACTCTAAATCATAATAAATAATCAATAATTATTTTAAAACTCATAATAGTGACGTCATGGGCGATTACCGTTTTACTGAACAAAATTGATATAGCTTCTTATTAAAGTTTATGTAAGTAAATCGCTGAGATCCCTGACTCTGTCATTTCAAAACAATGGCAGTCTCTACATTTTACAAACATTTGGTCGCCCTATAAGTTCCAGGATACGCAGCGCTACTAATGCGAAACCCTTGTGGCCTGTGGCCAGCAAAGGATTTTTGGGTTCAGCTTAGTTAAAATTAATGTTCTTAAACATGTCTAATGGGCTCTAACATGTACTTGAAACAAGAACACTTTTAGCTGTAACAAGCATAAAGTTGTCTAATAAATAAATAATTTAAATGAAAATGTTAGGCCAAAAATATTAGACCCAAAGAAGCAAAGTCCCATCTCCCATTACCATTACATATATTATGAGCAAAATGTTTCATATTTCCCTACAGGTCATCATAATAAAAGTAATGTATTTGACCAGTCGAAAAACCCTTCATAAAAGTCCATTAGGCGTTGTTTAAAATACGGTAAGTGTAAAAACGACGTAAACTGGGAGCGAAGAGTAACGTAGATACCCGGGATATTATTATTTCATAGCTTGTAGAACGCCGTAGATGGCGCATTAGCATAAAATATCCAATGTACAGCAGATACGCATTCAGGGTGCGTCAAAAACACACCTTTTTAAGCCCCAATGATTAAAAACAATGTTTTATTTCTGTTTTAAATCAGCATAAAGGTTCAGTCAGTCTTTTTACTTTCTTTTGCATTTTGCTCTATCCTCGACCCGTGATATTGATAGATTCCTTAGTAATTTTACGCAGCACAAAAATTGAAACAGCATTGACAAAAGCACGAATACAGAGTATTAGTATAAATAGTTTATGAAGTGTATCAAAAATTCTAAGCAAAAACTATTTATATAGTTGTAAGTTTTCCCATTTTCCAGACCTTAATACGTCCTGTGCTCTTTACTCACAAAATGGAAGAAGAAAATGTATTCAGGCATCGGCCAGAGTGGCTATATGATCCTGCAGCAGTAATATAAAGTACTTAGTGGCAACATAAAGTTAAGATATTATAGCACTTTTAATATTCTAACTTTTGGTTTGGTACTTTATTCAGGTATGGTTTATATAAAAACGCTATCATCGTATTCATCTACAGCCTCTCTTCTGCTGCTTCAGTTTTGTTGTGTCATCTGCGTTGATCAGAAATTCGACCAGCGATTTGGCAGTATTTTCAACCCATCCTGCCTCCACCGGACGCCGAATGTTTCTCTATCTATGCCACATTAATCCACCACTATACCACCATTTCGTTACCTCTATTTTGGTGGAGTAAGATAATGACATCTTACTTCACTGAAAACACTAATTTTGAAAATTGTACATAATTGTAATAATAACTAGGTATTTTGCTTAAGGTTTGGAGATCTAAGTCTTTGAAACGGTTAAAGAAGTAAGTCTGTTTACAATTTTCAAGATGATTAAACTCGAAATATAACTTAACCGCAAACAATTCTCAAAACTATTAGTTCCGGTGCAAGTTACTTTCGCCATTAGATTAGTTCGGTATGGCTCGGTCCCCCGTGAGTGCATACCCTTGTTTGACACGAGACTGGGTAACTTCTCCCGACTTGTTGGGAGAACTTTATGCGGCAACCCCTTTTGTATTGGAGATGTAGGGAAGTTTTGAGCTATGTAGATTTAGTTCTGATATAAACATACTTGTCATAGACTACAGTTAAAGAAAAGAAAAAGTCTGTCAATTTTACTGATTTCATAAGAATTATCTTACATTGCGATACTTACACTACACAGTATCATAGTCCCCAGTGCTGAAGCCATTACACCTCCCAAAATATATCAACAGCTGTTTTATGACAAAAATTAAACTTGTGCCAGGAATATTTGCGGGCACCCATTATAAGACTGATTATGTGTTCCTTAACATCAGTATTCTGCAGTTAAGATCACTAAGATCAGTCGTGCTACGCCACAAGCGCTTACATCTAAACTAAGTAAGATGTTTAAAATGCAAACAAATACTACCCCGATCCGATGTCCCACAATACTTCACAACGCGCATCAATGCACTCATTCGTCGAGGAGTCCACGTTCCGTGCATGCGGGTAGAATCACAGCAGGCGCGGCACGTGCTGCGCCGCCTCAAGCGATGCAGTAATTATTCACGAGGCGTTCAGTTGCATCTGGACGCTTACACTCAACGTCACCGTCTTTTGTTTTATTTCTTTCTTGGGTAGCATCTGAGTAAGAATTGTCAAGCTGTAGGTATAGCTACAAACAAATGTATAATTTCACAGGCGTTGCGTCTATATGATTGATATGTTTTTATTGGGACAATCATTTAAGGCAGACTACATTTCACAGGAATAAACGTCGGCAGCCCTATTGTCTGACTGATTACCAGTCAGTTTGACAATAGGGTCTTTGTCCAATAATCCGAATTGAAAATGGAAATTTCATTTTATTAGCTACCAGAATGACTAATTAGAGCTATCATAGTTCGTAGTATTGTTTTATTATATAGGATCATAGTCCAAAAAATATCAGTATTTTTTTGATTTCTCTTTTGACTTTCGCAGTCAGCCAATCTATCGCAAACCAACACTATAACCGAAAAAACCTCTGCGAGCTCAGTGACTAACAAAACTGTGGTCAGAGCCGATAGATCCATTTAATCCAGTTACAACCGTATAGCTGTACGAGACAAAATAAACAAATCGGTTTACAATAGAAATAGCTGCAGGGCACACAGTTTTTGGATCGTCAATTGAAAACACTTTTTTGAATGGGTACTTCAATTTTCCGCTGCTGAATCGAAATAACTTAGCGTCATTGTTACAACTTTTCATTATCCACGCATTCGTTTTGGAATCGGCGGCAAAAATAACAGTTCAAAATGTTATAATCGTTTGCGTGAGTGCACTGTACACTTTTGTATATATCACACATGCAAACGGCTGTGGGCAAAAGTGGTTTTTCACTGTTTTCGTTCCCAAAACGAACGCTTATGGCGATTGTCGATGCTCTCCTTTTGTCACCAGTTAAGTTTCTATGTACCACTATTTATTGTATAAATATCTTATTTCTGAGTCTATTCAGTACATATAATTATTAGTATTGTGCCACAGAATACATTAAAGTAGGAATTCAACAATAGTCTGTGATTACGGGCTGAGCTCGCTGCGATGCGGTTTCACCCTTCTGCCGCAACATGTCTCTTGTTCGGGATTCATTGCCGTACCTGTTTAATAAATTATCAGGAATACTAAAATTAAATGAATTTATAGTTTGAAATCTTGCCTATGATCACTAGCACTTTTAAAATCTCTTAAAATTATAAAATGGTAGGTAATAGAACGTTAGAGAACATTATTTGACGTAGTTAGCCTCCTCTGTGCTTAGCATTTTACATGTGTGTGTGTTATGACATGATGTATAAGCTTTAATGAGAAATATGCCTTGCTTACTCGTACATTGTGTTATTTTTAAGGTACACGAACACACAGAGTCAATGCAATGATGGAAATTATAGAACAGGTTTCATTAGTAGATACGAAAGCTGAGCTACATTTTTCAGTACCTAGATAGATAAACTCTTTACTGTTCAAACTAAAAATGACAAACTAAAGGATAAAAACACTTATAACTAGTGCAACAACTGGTCGCCTTATTAATTTACTAAGAGCGATCTCTTCCAGCTCTCCTCTTCTAGACATAATTTATCAAGGAAGTATTCAGCAAACCTTAATTAAACCCATAGAAACTATCACCTCAAGCCTCGTAGTCAGTGATGCGCCGATCCGGTTTCACCCCCGACCGCATTAGACGGCTGCCGCTCACCACCCTGCGAATATTTAATATGGGACGCGTGATTAGTTCGGTATTCATTAGGAAGTCTGCGAAAACCGCACAAAGTTGTATGCAGTGCGGCGTGTTGGACTAAATTGATTAGATACCATCTACCTATCTAAAACTACTTGAACAAATGAATCTTTTCCATTTTACCACAGAATAAATAAAAGTCGGCTTTACTGTTTCTGTTCTTTCCTTTTGTGGTGTTAATAAAATGTTATTGTTACAACAACAATATTGTTGTTTGTTTGTGGTCCTGTTGTTGTTGTTACTCCACTGTAGAATGAAAATTTTATGCATTATAAATGTCGTAGTTTTCTATCTGATAAAAGTAGAGAAAGACGCAGTGTGTCGTCACTTTAAATAGTTAATCAGTAGGCAACAAAACAAAAAACAAAAATAAACGGAAAACCTAAATAGGTAATCGTTAATTGACCTCAAAGAAAACAAAAAGTAAAATTCAGCCATATAAACTCAGCTTCAAAGATGGTTTCAATAGTCTTTGAAAAGCTCAAAAAGCGATCGCTCAGTACAATCACAGGAAATAAAACGTCTAACGAAGCTTATACGTAATTCCAAAAAGAACAGCCTCATTTCATACCTCAAGAAGCAACTGTCCAAGCGACCAGATAAAAGCAGCACTGATATATAAAGGAACCGTGATTACATTCCTGCTGTGAAACTGTCCAAGTCTTAAAGGGCCATTTTTACAAAGCGACAAAGGTTGCGAGTTCTGTAATTCAATTTATTGCGTCTACCCTCACTCGAGGGCTGCGAGCGATAATGCAATTTGATTGAGCTGCTTATTGGCCCTTTACCTTTTCATTACTGCTACTTTTTGAGTAGCTTTCAAAGGTTTTTCCAAGGTTCATTTTCAAAGGGGTTTAGAAGAATGGTATTAAAAGGCTTCCTTGAGTCCCATAATCGTATTCCACTGAGTTTCTTTTCGAGTGTGAAAATGTTTCAGTCCAATAAGGAGTGACAATGGGAACTTTTCACTCCGCTTCTTGACACCTGCTTAAAGAGATGGATTGAGACGTAGAGACGAGTGCGAATATGTGTAGACTGGAGTACT
Source organism: Alcis repandata (assembly GCA_949125135.1). Lineage (NCBI taxonomy): Eukaryota > Metazoa > Arthropoda > Insecta > Lepidoptera > Geometridae > Alcis > Alcis repandata. The sequence goes on along the minus strand of OX421235.1, from coordinate 4,907,214 downwards.
TTGTCGCTGCAAATTGTAGCTCTTTAAATATTCGGAGTTTTAAGTCTGACAGTAAATAAAAAAGGTATTTTCAGTTTAAGGTTAGCGATTACCTTACCCTGGAATATGTTACATCCATTTAGCATAAATAAAAAAATTGTCCTTAAATCACTAGCAATCTTTCCAGTAATACCTACTTATGTGATGTATATTTGTCCAATTATAAACTTTTACATGCATGTAATGCTGATTGAGTGCGGCTAAATTAATTTGATTTAAATTTCGTTAGCTTAGACCCTGGATATCGGCCATTTTTTATCCCGAAAAACTAACCTTTTTGTAACGGGATTATAAGTGGTCAAAACCATTTAATGTGACAAGGTACCATTTCACGTATTAAATTGAACTCTATTCACCTTCGTTTTGTTAGCAAAGTTACACAGTTATATTTCAGAGGCACCCGTGGTGTAGCAGCCCTTTCATTTTCAAGTCGATTAAAAAAGTTGTCCCGTTAGAAAGGGCGGTAATGTTTCCCCTTCAGCAAAATAGAGAAGTGTATTTTTGTTTATTCATATTTTTGTCGCTTGTTTCGATGTAGAGTTTATTGTCAATATCGTTGTTTTGATCGGAAAAGGGCTTTGTGGGGATGAAATGAGAAAATACGAGTACTTACAGAATTTTCTTATGAGGAAAGAAAAAAGGAAATTCAAGACGTGAAAAGAAACTCATAGATTGGCGTAGCGCAAATATTAAACTACATTATATTTATGTCACTTTAGTTCAGTGGTCGCGTCAAAAGATCCTGGGTTCGATTCCTAATAAAGGCAGATGAAGATTCAAAGGTGAATATTTAATGGCTGTTGAGAAAGTATTTAGATATAAATTTCCTCAAGGACTGAGTGTTATATGTACCTATAGTTGTCTTTGTGTGTTAGTAGGAAGCTATGAGTACGACAAGTTATTTATTTTTAGTCAGTTTTTTTTCTGAGCTTGTATTTCGCAGCCCTTACAGCCTCACATAGACAGTTTAAAAAATACTTAGAAAAATTCTCCACAACAATTTTAATTTTTTCAGCGGCGATAAATTCTCTCCCGTATTTCAGGTAACAAAGAGATAATAAAACGGTTCAAAAATGCAGTAAACAGATGTTCTCTCACGTTTCTGTGCTCGCATTATAAAATGCTGCCGCTTTCCCTAAGCCACGGACCTGGTACTCCAGGTAGATTTACAGCTTAGGACTCTTGAGTCTGGAAGATTGTCCTATTTGATGTCGGAGTTTTATTGTTCTTTAAATAAGGCTCCTTTTTGCATAAAATGTAATTGTTTTTAAAACAGTGATGATGAGCAAGTTCGAAAAGAACAAGGCCTTAATTTTTTTAGCTTGAAACACGGTAGAACAAATCGTCGAAGAGCTTTGAAACCCAGACTCGCGACGGTGCCGTAATAGTGTTTTGCTATCAAGGCAATAGGAAAGGTGTTTTTGAGTTACACATTTTGTGCCCTAAAACTTTCTCCGTGACTTTTTCATTATTTTTTTTATATGTAAAAGGTATTCATTCTATGCTCTTTCTTATAAAGCACATAATGCCTTGCCAAATTTTGTCAAGACTACAGCGGTTTATGTGAAAAGGTTACGAACAGTCAGAAATATTATAGTACATATAACAGTTACCCAACATTCCATATCGAGATATTTCCAAAAGATTAAAAGCTACTTTATTCTCATATCACGAAGAAAAATATCTCTTATACATAATAAAAAGACAAGAATTTTAATATGAAAAAAGAAAGTAAATTCGGAAACCCATGAGGAAAAGATTACGCTTTTCCCGTAAAATACCGACGGAGCAAGGTAGGCCTGAACACCGCGGGTGCTCTTATAATTGAGTACGTAAATCAAGGGGCCATCGAAATGAGACGTTTGCTACTTCATCGAGATCATGTGGTGGGTGATAGGGTGCTTATTGGAAAGAGATGGAAAATTCTGGGTGGCGCAGACCTGTTATGGGCAAACGTGACGTTTAACATCAGGCGAGCGATTTGCTCGTCTCGTCACTCAATTAGATAAAAAAATCAGAACTAGGTTTTTGTGCCTAACATATTTAATATTTAACGTCTTTTTCTATTTTTTTTGCATAAAATACGCACGCTGTCTCATACGTCTCTCTCTCATATGTTTTCATCTGCACTATTTTTTTTAAATCGAATGGGTCAAAATTATAAGGCTCTAGAACAAAAGCAGTCGAAGTGTAGATTCAGACTATTTTTTTCTAAATCTACAAACATATTTTGTACTAATTTTTGTTCCGTATTTGATAGGTACAAAATTTGAGTGAATAATTGTAGCTAGCCCAGCCCGTTCAATGTACAGCCGCAGGTCTGTAATTATTTAATTTGCCCATAATAGATTAGACCCAGATTTTGTTTTGTAGGAATTTGTACTGTTACGAATAATTTAATGATAATAGCTGTGGATATTGGGCTAATTGGTAGAGACAAAAAACATGGTAATTACTTACTTGTTGCTTGTCATGTTGGTTTACATCCTTAGGCTAGTAGACCGAGAGACAGTATAGTCTAAATACAAGATCATATCAAGTTGTTTTTGTTTTGTTTCAGGTAAGGTCAATATCCTACAAAAGGACGTCAACCCACAATTGGCAATGGTACAAAAAAGTTTGCCCATATAAGATCTTTATCAGAGGTACAAAGTGTCCATCTTATAGTAGGCAGGGGCATTGTCCAAGACTGGGTAATGCTATAAATATTTAACCGGGATCCTGCCCTCTAAGATTGAATACTAGATAAGATGGAGTTGATCTTTGAAGCTAGATTGAATCACTGGTGTTCTGGCATAGATTTGTTTTTCGACAAGAATGCCATTGTCTCCAATTTCATTTCTTGGTTATAAAATGGGTTTGAGCGATGTTTTGAACATTTTTATTCGCTTCAGAATTTATAATAGAAAAGTTTATGATGATAAAGAATTGGGCGGATTCAGCAGGTTTTGTATATAATTATATACAAACTTATGAAGGTAAATTTAAGTATCTAGAAGCTGATAGATGCTTTAAGACTTTCCTCACAGAACCTACCATAAATATAAGTAAAGGAGCAGCTAGTTACAAAATTCTCGACAAAAGAACAAAACAGGTGCGGGTCGAGCCTGGATATTGAGACATAAATCCGCAACACTTGGAGTTAGCCCGTTATTTAATATTTACGGCTCTTGGCACGCGCTCTGCGGTGCTGTTAATCTGCGCTCGGTTGGAAATCGGTGAACCTCATGGGAGGCCCCTGAAAAACTTAATTGCTTACGATAAATACGTGTAAAGCTTGACTTGTGAGGTCGTGCTTTTTTTGTTTTATATGGATGAAACCGAATTGGACAAAGAAGCTGACTGATATTATGTTACCAAATGTGGCGAAGGAGCGACCGGCGCGTAACAGTAAGTGAATGTCTAATGCTAAACATTTTGAGTGACAAAGATACAGGCCTAGCCTAGTTTGCCTACTGCAGCGTTTATTCACTATTTGTATTCATTCTTGCATATGGAAACTAACGTGGTTTTCACACATTCACGCGAGTTTACAAACGTGGCGCGCTCGCGGTTGCGTCTCGTTTGTAAACTCGCCTGATGAAGGTCACCGAATGTGACCGAAAATAGTCTTAGTAGACGACTTAATTTTTACGTGAGTATTCCCGTGTTTAATTATAACAAAAACATTCTTGCATATTATTGTACCTGCAAAAAATTTTAACTTTCTTTGCACCTGTCGCTATACCTCTAGATACTTCCAGCATCATTAGCATAAGTGATAGGTCAATACTTGTTTTTTTTCCCAAATGGATTTATAAGTCAGCATTATCCTCAGAATCGGATATGAAGGAGAGTTTTAGTCGATTTTTCATTCAATTTCATTCGTTTCAGTCATGTATTTTACGAGCTGGATTTGTATATCTAACAAACGGGCCTATTGTAGCTGTTATTGTTGTTTACTAACGCAAAACAACAGGGTTTTAATAAGTCAATTGTGATTCTGTGCGTTCGCCGTAAACTTGGCGGTCTGGCGGACACGGTGCTGTTTCAGGACCTCACTATGAGTTTTCGAAATAACATCGCATCGTGGTAAGTAAGTATCGAATTTTTAGCATCGAGAGAACATTTGACTCTGATCTAGTCATTTGAAAATAACGAATATGCGGTTGATAATCGCGATCAAATAAATATGGGTTGCAAAATGAAATTAGTTTAAACATTTCGAAATTTCGAAATTAAACTCCATTGCCCATTACTCTATTGGATAAGACACATCATACCTACATATCATGCCAGTAAAAGGTGGTAGGAACCATCTTTTACCTTCATGTCTGCTGAAAAGAAATCTAGACTAAATAGGTTTGCTCCATAGCAATCTTATTTAATCTAGATTTATTTTTAGGGATATGTCCCTAAATAACAAAATAGAAAACAATCAATAAAAAAACCCAATCAATCAATTCAATTAAAAGAACAGAATGAATGAATGAATGAATTGAAAGTAATCGTATAAACTGAAAACCTAAAAGCACAGTAGTAAGGGCACTGAATTCGTTTCTTTATACCAAACCTTGGCAACGGCCGACTGTTTGTGTGGCGTATACGTGACGTGATTTCGGCTACCGTTCGTGTCCGATCGTGGAAAAAGTTCTCTATTTGTCACTAGACGTGCGATATTTTGTTCAAGATTTTTTCATTCTATTGTAGCAATTTTTTTTACTGAGAGTTGTCTAATATTCAACGTAAATCCATTTGAAGAAACCAAATGGATTTATTTGAATTTATCTACTAATATTTTAAATATGGAAATTTGTATGCATGACTGTTTGTCACTCAATTACGAAAAAATGGCACAACGGATTTAGATAACACTTAATGAAGAGAAAACTAATTGAATGCAAGAATCGCCTAAGAAATTTTTGTATGTGCTGTTTACACCAAGAAAATTTTGGCAAGCAAAACTTGCGCAAAAGATCAAAATGTTACGTACTGTTTAGACCATGCAGGTAATTTATTGCTTCAATTTTATTGTATGCAACAGGCAAGAAACTTGCATCATGCTATTCTTTAGTGATTAATTAACGAATTATTTTTGAATTTATTACGATTATCTTTTTCCATTGACTTGTAGCAATGCTATGAATAAATATTTCATTTCATTTTCATTTCATTTCATGTAAATGGCGCTTTAGTCTGGAAATAGCTGTTTATCACCGATTAAAACATAAGCTACTTGTGGTCTAAAGAAAATAACGGATTCTATAGCTGGTGAAACCGGACGATACAGCTAGTCTTATAATCGGAACCCATTAACTTTTGTTCAATGAAATGTCCTAACAACAAATACAATACACAAACTCATTTCCTTTCCACCGGCAACAGTGCATTAATCGTATAAATTTTGCAACTTGAATCGTTTCAAACTTCATAAAAAGGGATCAACAAAGTATACTGGCACGTCTATCCTGTCGGTTATTTAATTTAAACTCTACCTACAAAGTTTTAAGCGCACTTAAACTTTTTAGCTTTGTTGTAATTTGTTAATTGCTTATGCTCTATATTTATTTAGAGAAGTGTCTTAGTGCAAACATTTTCTGGAAACTTTGTGATAGGTGTGGTAGTTTTCACTTTGAAAGTTTAATTAAAATGTTCAATTAACTTTACAAAATGCCATCAATAGTTGAATAAAAATGATACGTAGATCACTGGATTACATCAATTTAATGAAATTTACAAAAATCATTTTAATTAGCAGTTTTTAAAGCATTTTTTTTTTGTGAAAATATTTTATTTTAAGTAAAAACTCTAAAGTCTGAACACAATACTACAAAGTAAAACTCCGGGATCTGCGGGTCTACTAGGTGTATCGAGTCCCAAATGGACTTTAGTCTGTCGACTCACCGCAGATTCCACGATTTATGTGCGGACTGTCTTCACGAGTCATTGCGCTAAAGTTCCACCAGCGATTAAGATTTACAACGGCCCTGTCCCTAAATAACTTAAATAGTTGGGAAACCTACAGATTCCTCACGTAAGTTTCGACAGTGGCAGTTTTATGGCGGAAAACTATTTGTGTTGGGAACGGAGTTGTGGCGGTATTGTAGTTTTAGAGACCGTTTTGGTTAGGTTGATGAGACCTTAATAAATTTTATTCGATAGATGAGTTTAGTCGTAACTATCCTTGAGCTGTCTTAAATACGTTTTAGTATGAAAACTCGTTTTCAACAAAAATAAACCTTTATGCAATTCATATTGAACAACGAGTTTGTTATTGTGCCTGTGTGTATTTTAACTAAATTGGTTGTGAACAAAATAAGTAAACGATACATATCTTGGATTACCAAATAATATATAAAATTATTTTTAACTCAGTATTTTTAACTAAAATAATAACAGCTCCTGTAACATAACGATTTTTTATTCCTAGGGGGAAAACCTGAATAGATGGTACGGATCATTACAAGAGGTAGCAATCATCAGATGAGTTTGTATGTAATAATGTAAGAGTAGGTAAATATTACCGTAATGTAATACAATTAACATACAAGCTCTATGATAATGAACGAATTCCACCTACAAGTTTACATCTCACACGCGATAATTGGGATACGTAATGGGAAGGGATACCATTTGCATAATTTTCGGGATTTCCTTATTCCCTTCAATATTTGTTCTGTGTAAGTGATACAAAGAACCTACTGGGAATACGATATACATGATTAAAGTATATACAATATACATACAATACATACTAAGTATTGTTGAAATGTTTTCTACCTTCATAGTAGCAGAAAAATTATGAAGCACTACAGTCAAGGTGTAACGGCAAGATGTGATAATACTTAAAGGTGTTCTTCTACACGTCAAAACGAAAAACTTTTATGACACAAGTCTGCTAAATTTGAGAGAAAAAAAAAATTTAGTCACATGATCAATTTTCTATGAAGATTCAATATTTTCTTTCTTTAATTTAGCAAACTTTTGTTGTAGAAGTTGTTCGCTTTGACGTGTAGAAGAATACCCTTGATTATTAGTACACCTTGTATATGTTACCTGCAATCCGCTGTTTCAACCGCGAGGCTACGAAAAATTGTGATGACAATGAAAAGCAGCCTGTTTCCTTTTCTGTACCCCTGAAACGTATATGTACGAGTATATCAAATATCATACTTACGAAAGTTCTATTTAATTCATTTTTAATGATAAATTGTGTCAAAACTATAATCAAATTTATATATCAATTGCATGCTACAAATACCATAATGAATAAATGCAATTAAAACTACTATGCTTTACCATTAAATAAATTAGACTAAGTAGGTATAAAGTGGGGCTTTTCGAAATAGTTCTATGTGAGATAAGTACCTACAGTACTTGAAATGTGATCAATATTCATCAGCGTCCATTCAGCTGAGTCACACGTGGTTGCAGGATCCCTCCCTTTCCTCGTAGCGTGGATCTCAGAAATGCTATTCATTCTGCTATAACATGGTCTGGTATGATTTGGTTCTTATTGAGAAGGTATTCATTGAAATATTTTCTAAGATTACAAGGCCAATTACAAGCTAAAATTTGTCTTACTGGTTTAGAATAATTTAGGAAAACAATTTATTTAAGAAATGAGAAGATTTGTAATTTAATAACAATGAAATATAAATTATAAGAAAAATGTAACTTACACAATCTTTTACCGCGATGAACAGAATGTCAATTTTTTACCCAGGTTTAACGAGACAATGTTTTACAAGGACTATAACACTAACTAAAACTATCATAATCATTTCATGAAATTTTGAAATTTTCCCTTTACTACTAAACAGTAGCTTAGTTTTTACAATTAATTAACTATATCAAAATTAGTCCGTATGCCTATGGCAGCTGTTGGATTATTAAAGGTTTCCAAACACAAGCTTCCACTAGTCTCGATGGGATATAAGTTAGGTAAGTAAATACCAATGGTTTGCGAACCCTACGCCGCCCGGGTCATTCCGTAAACATTGTAAGTTACCGTACGTACACCTAGCCTTTATGCTTTATTCATACTGGTGCTAGGGGTGCCACAGATAGAACATTTTACAGCGCTGTTATTGCAAGCGTGGGCCGACGTTTGAGGAAAATATTGCTCGTTATTTTTCACAGGTGGAGGTACTTACTCTACTTATTTTGACAAAATGATTTGTTATAAGATAAAAAAAAAGAAAAGAAAATGCTATTTTTTTTCTTCTGTTCGTCAATTTCATGTTTTACTAAACTTTAAACTTTATAATATTATTGGCGCGTAAGTAGGTATTTAATTTTTCACATTTTAGAAAAATTGTATTGTACTCATATTATTTTTTTAAATAAAATTGTCCAGTCAAAATCGTAATTAGATCGTTGTATCTTATTGTAGTATGAAACCATTTAATCTTAACGTAATGTTATCTTATAGAGGTACATCTTAAAATTAATAACTGTGTGTTTGCCAACCCTACAGCATAAAGCAAAGCAACGTCCATCAAGTGTCCACGCTGATTGTAGTGGAAATTAATCACTCCCGAGCACGACCGAATGGTCGACGGGACGTAGGCACTGATCCCGCTTTTTGACCTCTCTGGATCTTTAGTCTATGTCCTATAGTTCCTATACACATAGACATCCGATTTAAAATAATCTAAAGCTAAAAATATATGAACTAAAAGCGGTTTCATTTTAATAGTCTGCTTTTAAAATTACCAATTTTCTAAACTCCCGGAAAACTTTCCAGTGTACCAAATGATAAAATTACATTTTATCAATGTAAATAGATTATACGATAAGGCCGACCTTTTTTACCCGATTTGACCAGCATAGGGTTTATGTATATTAGAATGTATGTTTGATTGTCTGTTCATAAGTGATATCCGACTGCGTCCGAACAGGTTTCGCCGCTTTTGAATTGTCGTTAGAGTGTTCTTGTATCCGAAGAGTACACATTGTAGTAGGATTTCTTGTTTTTCTTTTAATAAACCTAAGTCATTTGACGGTCTGTTTGGTTCAGCGGTAGTGTAACCGCCTTATAAGCCAGAGGTCCCGGGTTCGATTCCTGGCCGGGCAGATGTTTAAATGATGAATTTAAATATCTGTTCTGGGTCTGGGTGTTAGTTGTCCTTGCCTTTGTGTGTGTTCCATGGCATCCCCGACACAGGACTATCCTAGTAGCTATGAGTGTGAAACGTTAAATCTTAAATATATCTGCCATAATTAATTAGAAAACTTTTGGTACCTACTTCGAGTATGAATATGACATACGAGTAGCACCTACTCGAGTTGAAGCGAAGGGAAAAGTTGTGTTTTGTTTCGTTCCGACACATCCGATATTAGCTCGCAAGTAAATAAAGCTAAGTAATAATTAATTGCGCAGATGTTGTTTATCTGCGGCCGTATTATTACCAGAAACTAGGAGGGTGGTATTGTTGTATGATATTAATTGTGTGATATGAATTAGTCGGTAGAGTAAAGTCCGTGTTGAGATGATGGTTTGGTATAATGAACTTTCTTGCTTTAGAATTTGTCACAGCTACTGAATACAATGTGGTTTTTATTGCTAATGAAATTAGTTTTAACAGTTAGTCAGTTTAGTTTATTTATGTCCTTATTATATATCTTGACTTGGCGGTTTCAGTAGCTATTAGTAACAAATAATAATGTAATTTTAGCAGAACTTTGATTGTAGCATTGTGGACGTACAGTTTTACTGTATCTCAACTTGGTGAGTATTAATAAAGTGGATAGATGTTTCCTAGGCAACCTAGTGCTATATCCTCGACCACATCGTCGCTTTCCGTCAGGAGAGATTGCAGTTAAAACTATTACAAGTTTAGTATAGATTTTCGTCACCAGCTTTTGTTTGGTCACTACTAAACGCAGAATTCTCGTTTGTGCCACTGAGTTAGGTCATCACTTTGGAGTCCACCAAGCTGTTGTTCAGAGACAAGTGTAAATGTTTTTTGTTGACTTACAGAAACACGTTCTCGCCTTTATCGGTTTTCCATTGGTCAATAAAACACATTTGCACTTGCCTCTTTATAGCTTCGATGGACTTCCGCCGTTACATTTCATTACACCTGATTGTAGTATGGCATCCTATCCTCTACCTCTCTAATGTTTTCCTGTATTATTATTACTTTTTTGTAGTGACTATAAAGTGCTAAATAGCAATAATAAATGTTTGCTTGTAAGTATAAACTCTTTTCCAAAGTAATCAAACGGAGTAGGTACCTACATATCTTTATCTTGACCATAAATGCTCTGTCCTGATTTTAATTGCTAAAGTGAGTTTATTTGTTTGTTAAACTTTCATGCCAAACTATTCAACCAATCACTATGAAATTTTGCACACACCTATTCCGACTTACAAAAGGACAGGCTATTTTTTCATTGTCGTCATCATTATCGCTTTTCATTGAAAACGCAGTAAGCCAGTATCCATAAAATTGAAATAAAATATCTGTTTTCTTAACAAAACAACTATAACTAACTATCTATCGTTAGTTATCTAATAAATTAATTTACACGTCAACATTCTAAATGATCCGCTATAATCCTACAATCTTCGTTTCCATAAATGTCCTCTACACAATAAAATGAATCATCAGGCTTGAGAAGGTCAAATAATATCCGTGTTTACGTTCTCTATACTATTAAGTTACGGTATTAAACTCATTAGAAAGCGTTTTCTTCAGCTAAAAGCTTAATGTGACAATTACTTGAATGAGTTTAGTACCTTTTCCTTAACTTTGTAAGTGAAGTAAAATTAATATAGGAATTAATTAATGAATGAAGCACGAATTTTCAAAGAATATATACATAATATTATGTTTTCATTTTCAAACTATGAAAAGGAATTACAAAGTAAGAATACACTAACTGTGCCCTTTGGTTTTACTCGTTTGATTTGTAACTGGTTGTTGTATCAAATTTTCAGTCCTTTTTGTAGTAGTTGACAGGAAAGTATATTATCCAGCGATACTGACACTGGTCCCGAATCCCAAACAAGTGGTGCGGCAAAGATGCCGATGGTAATGGTCAATGATCAAATCGCTATGACAGAGTGGCCGTCTATCATTTTGACGTCCGTATATAAATTTTGATGGAGCAAATTTTCCATCTACCTTCATTTTTAACAGACTTCAAAAAAGGAGGAGGTTATCAATTCGACTGTACCTATGATGTTTTTTTTTTTTTTTTTTTTTTTTATGTTTGTTTCGTCATAACTTTTGACTGGGTAAATCGATTTTGATGATTCTTTTTTTATTAGAAAGCTGACGCTTCCCATTTGGTCCCATTTCAATTTAGTCCAGTTCTGATAATGGTATCCATGAGAAAACTATATAAGTCTTAAATTTGCATTAAGGTTGTGCGCGACAAATAGATGAATAACTCAATAGTCGGTCTTTTGAAGTCGGTTTTTGTTTTATGTTTTGTAAAACTAATGTTCTTGTTACTTGCAGAGATCGAACAAAACCTATGATACCTTACGAATTATGTCCATCGCGAGAATTAATATTTTCTATCAATCTATCGGCTATATCGTTTAACAAGTTCACTTTGAGCGGTCAAGCAAAAAGATACCACCTGATGGAAATTAAACATTTTTTTGATTATTTTGAATCCGGGGTCTCTTCTTCATTTTAGTGCAAACAGAATATTGTTAAGTGAACTAGTTTAAAAATAATTTGTTACATTTATTAAAGAAACAAAAAAATAAACAAGTAAAAGACAATAAAAAAAAATCCTGTTTCTGTTTGTATGTTAGCAACTTTTAATTTTGAGCGCGTTTCTATTTTACAGCCAGGTCCCTTCTCACTTGATCACTCACAATTATTTAAGTGGCAGTTGCCAAGCCACTGCTACTGATATAATATCTGAGGATGTGTTTACGACTCGGCATTTCATTAATGGGAGAGTCAAATAAGTGGTAATGACTCTCTGACTCACACATTCTATCCTTGAGATATCTAAACGGTCAGTTACTTGAGCTCGATGATTAACTTAAGGAAAGATAAGATTAGAGACGTATACCGTTGTCTATAAATAAGGACATTTATTAAGTTTTTTTATACCTAAGTAAGAAACTAACTACCACATAACGTAGGATTTACACGGACTTAATTTCTAAGGAAATTTTGATACATAACGCTTAATAGATATTCTAAAACGCATCTTATGTACATACTTTAAAAAATAAATATACTAGCTGCGCCCTGCGGTTTCACCCGCTATCCTACATGAATCATGTTAACCGACATAATAGTAATTTATGTGTTAATCCGGGGTTTAAGCTACCTCTATACCTAATTTCATTCAAGTCCGATCAGCCGTTTTTGTGTGATTGAGTAATCTAACATTTAATTAAACATCTTTCATATTCATGATACAAGTAGGAAATAGGGCACCTATATATACAAAGTACATAAATACAAAGATAATAAAGTCCGGAGACTCAAAAATCTCGAAAGAGCCCACATTCTCGTTTAATAACAATTATTCATAGCTATGTTTGTCCATGATTTATTTATATTGTAGTAGATACGCAACGGTACTGGGTAGTCGCCCACGTGTAGTCAGAACACAGCCACGCAGTTCTGTCAGCATTCCAGGCAAGACTGTGCTGAACAATTTCTTTAGGGCCAAACATTGGTATCAGCTGTTAAGAGCTTTAACTATCGGTTAATAACTATTTGTAAATGTAAATATTAAATACCAACCTGCATTTGGCCAGCGTGGTGGAATAGAGCCTAATCACCCTTCGAAGGTATTCTAGCAGTGGGATAAATATGTTTTTATGTGTATATTACCATCCTACTGTATAGATATGTATACACATGCATACTATACAGTAGGTTGGTAATTTTTCACTGACCAGCTATACAGCCAGCTTACCAACCAGCTTGCTCTGTGCTTTAGTCCAAAATGAATGAAACGTGATGTGGCCTCATAATTTCTTTAACTTTTAAAAATAAACATAATTATGGACTGCGCTTTACGGGCCGCATGCGGTCTGTGCCCCCATGCAAAAAAAGATTAGCTGTGAAGAGTAGTATTTTTAATTCTAAACCAAACTAGCTAAGTGGCTCTACTACTATTGTGATATTGCATTATAAAATACTTATCGATAAAATCAGTAACACAACTTTCGTCTAAACATTTTTACTTTTCATATCAACTGACAAAGAAGAAAAACGATATAAAATTCTGATTTCAATTAATCTTTCCCACAACGCATCTTAAGAGACGGAACCGTAATTAATTTTGCTGAGTACTCGTCCAGACTGGCCTAATGCACCAATATGTATTCATAGCCTTGCCTTCATTACCTTCGCTGGTCCCCAAGGCATGCTGGCTCGAAGATGAATTTATATTAATTTCATTAAGACCTGGATCTTTAATTTTGAACGAAAAACGCGTTAAGTTAATTAAAAGGTCTTTTAAAGGCATAAAGTGTTTAGTCTTTACGATTTTACGAGTATGAACGATATTATCTGTACAGCTATTCATATTACCTATTGTGAATTGTGAACCTCTTCTTACTGGATATTTTACGTAGCAAGTATTATACATACTTGCATCGCCATACTTATGATAGTAATTAACATCGTAAACCAACATTTTTTATTGAAGTCTTACCCGAAAAATATTTAAAGTAAACATGGTAACCAACAGCGTAGGCCTTTCATATGAACGTTAGCGAACCATTTTATGTAATGACCGACTCGTTTAAACTGACCTTTTTGCCTTACGACTCACGATTCGAGCTATAAAAGGATATGTCCAGATAACTTTATTCCACATAATGCGTCCCATCCCTTTGAAAAGGAAAGTTGTATAACATTTTTCGAGATCGTCTCCCTTTTAAGGCGATCGTCCACTTTTTATTGCAGAGACGAATGCGGAATGGAACCTTTCTATGGCATCAAAGGATTTGCCGACTCCACTGATGCATATTTTTTGTTTATAACATAGACGGGGTAAATATTTCGAGGAAAATCGCGGAGATCGCGGCGTGATTTTGTTTTAGCGAAAGGTTGTAGACCTTTCGCGCTGAAGTAATTAGCATCCGCATCGTTGACCGAAACGCAATAAAAAGACACGTGGAATCGCATCCCGTATCGGAGTTCCAAGTTCAAATTAAATCGGACGGGCTTGTCCTGAGCGGGTGCGGTATCGAGTGAGCGAGTCCTCGGCACAGTGCGCCCGCGCCGATGTTTCCGATCGGACGGGCGATCGGGTACCGTGGTCGCGTGCGCAGAACGAAAATACCGCAAACATTTACCTTCATACGTGAAACATTACCGCGACACACTTCGAGTGTCTTCGGATTCCGCGATATTGATACTTCGCCAAGTGCTTATATTTTGAGTGCTGTTGGAATGCGCGTTCAGTGGTCCAAAAGCTGTCGATTGTGTAAATTTTGTGATTGTGCGCTGGAACCGTGGCTTGTTTAACTCAATCGCTGTACAAATCTTGGTACTGGACTGCTCTATTTCTGTTAATTAAAGCCTATTGACTTAAAAGGTCAATACACTTTTCGTTTATGTTAAATATTCTACTTTTAAGTTTTAATAGTTATTGACTTCTATCTTCTCTATTTTTTCTCTTTTATTATGAATTACTAACTACTACAGTACTACTCCTATATTTTGATCATCCATAACTGTCGGCTCTGATTCACTATTGTAGTCATTATGATAGTTTCTATGATCTAATCGACGCCTACTCACTCCTTGTTATTGAAGGTAAAATTAGACATTATCGATTTTTTTAGCGATATTGCCAAAAATAGAGAAACCTCGGACTATAAAAACAAAATAGTGGATTATGTGTGAAGGCCTGAGCATTGTTTTGTTGGTAGAACTCAAATCTATTGTTCTTGAGATTTGAGGACACGACACTTCTCAAAAGCACAAATCAAATTTCGTATCGAATATCAATCTTGAAGGCAACTTTTTGTAAGGTCTATTTATTCTGCACTAGCTGCGCCTTGCGGTTTCGCTATACTGCTAGAACCGTTATTTTTTGTGAGAAAAAGTAGGTTAGCGCAAATCCAGGGTTACCTCATTCAAATCCAGCTGTTTTGCGTGATTGAATAACATCCATTCAGAGATATTAACTTTTACATTTATAATAGTAGCAGTATTCATATGTTTGTCATTAACTACTTACGTATTATTCAATCCGATTTTATCGTGTCGTCTTTTCAAATTGTAACTAAAATGTGTCAAACCACGTTAATTTTTATAGTAGGATAAGCATTATTCATTAGCTTATATAATCTAAGTTACAAGCACTTTATTCTCATCAGTCACGTTGCAATGCAACCAGCAGAGGTCCAGGAAGTGATCATTACCTCCTTGTGACAATGGTTTATTTCATTAAAGAGCACTCGTGCCTGTTACACTGACCCTTAGTGTCACTGAGTTCTCGTGAGAATTCACATTGTATTTTATCTTATCTTGACTTGTTTTAGGTCTTATAACAAAATGAGGAGGGGTTTCTCAAGAATAAACAAATTTACTTATTTGGCATAACATGAAAACATATCAAAATATCTTAATATATATAAATCTCGTGTCACAATGTTTGTCCTCAATGGACTCCTAAACCACTTAACCGATTATAATAAAATTCGCACACCATGTGCAGTTCGATCCAACTTGAGAGATAGGATAGTTTAAATCTCAAATTATAGTCGCAATTTTAATTTATTGCAAATTATATATATACTGATAATTTTTACTATAAATTGACAAGTTAGCATCAACATACTACGGTTGCTATAGTTACGCAATGGCTTTTGACAGGTCAACGTCTGTCAAGTCAGCTAGTTTTCTTATAAATTAGTTTTTGCCTCTTTAGAAGTTTTTAGCTTAATTGGTTTAATGACACAAACGGACGCATTCTTAGAAATTAGTTAAGTGGAAATTATAGTTAGATTTAAAGTACTTATTAGCCTGAGGCTAGACTATTAAGAAATGCTCTTTAAGCGTTTCTTAAAAAATAAAAAAAATATATAAATAAAAATTACAAAAAAACCCTAATCAAATATTCAGGGTAGACTAAGTGACCGGCCTTTATGTCCAGGCATGGGACGCTCTAAGGTCTCTGAAAAGCCATAGACTAGAAGTAGAGTAGAATACTTGAATGCAGGTATAACTTCTTAGGCATTCAAATAGTAACAATTACGCAACTGTCACAATATACTCTAGTCACTGACCTCCATTATACAAGCTTGTATAATGGAGGTCAGTGACTCTAGTGTAAAGTTTCGTACAATATCGTCTCAAATTGATACTGACACTTGTAATAAAGCCTATCAGATATCATTCACCAAACATTTGAATTATGACACCGGCTGCTCATAGAGCTTGTTAAAACATCGATTGCCCAACTTCTATCAATCCACTTCAATTAAAATTCGATACAACCAAGGCTTTTGGGTAATTCGCTTCTACAATGACTTATTCGGACATACATTTTGATGGAATTTTGTACATAGTTAAGTATTAGATATTTGTTTTTTTTACATATTTTCCTACTTACCAATTTCCTCGTGTCTGTCCCGTTGTGCTCACAGATTATAGGTAGATAGATAGATAAATTCTTTATTGTTCACACCAAAAACAAACCTACCACACCATACCTACATTACCTATGTACCTACGAGGTACAGTATGTCTGATATTATTTTGTAATCAAATATGATTTTGCTTTCAGCTTTTTGCGAACGATTCTCAAAGGAATCATTGATTAGTTAAGTTTTATATTACTCTGAGTAATAAATATATAGTATACTAGATGTTCCCTGCCACGCTTCGCTGTGGATAAAAAAAAATAGATAAAAACAATCCTTGATGCGTATTTATATCATGCTAAAATTTCAGCTCGATCGGTGCAGAACTTTTTGAGTTTTTGAAGCGTACACAAACCAACATAACATTTTTGTATATATAGGTTGTTGTACGTACAGTACGTCATCTGTATCAGTATCAGTCAACATCATCATCAGTATGTATCATACATACGAAGAGTAATGACGAGTAATTTTTATAACAGTTTAATTCAATTAGATGGGCAATCAATAAGATTTCATACGGTTGCACACACTTTACCTCAACCTTTCTAATAAATCGTATTATAATAATACACTCGGGTTCTGCAATACGAAGTTGCCGACGTGATGCAACCTTTTAATAGTTCAACGTTTTATTACTATCTACATGACTTTGGGCCATTACTTTGGTCGCAGACTTAACTAATGCTTAGTGCTTACTTCCTTAACTTAGCATCGATCTATGATGAATAACTCAACTAAATAGTTTGGTACCTATCGATCCAATGATACTTACCTACATAGGTTTTAAACAAAGGTTAAGCGTGTGTTGTGTGTAATTTTGTTCATTGATAATGCTGATGCTGATAATACTTGTCACAGAATAAATAATAGTACAAATAATACTAAGAAACTTATTGACACATTTCTGTATCGTCGGCTTCATTTAGGTCATATTTGTTCATCATTATCATCGAAATTTTCACCCACTATTTTATACAATGTCTGGTCTGGCATCAGTGTGTCATCTACATACTTCATTTATTCGAAAAAGCAATTTTACAATTTTCCTTTGCTATATTGAAATCGATATATTTTCACAATTTCACATTCACTTAAAGCGTGTTGAAATGTCAATTATAATACTCTTTCTACTTAACCTTTATAGAGTTCAGCATTATATCGAGATGCAAACAAGACATTCTTGGCTAGCGAAATTCCTTAGGTCTGAGTCGCCAGCCGACCGTGGAAGTGTGACAACATAATCGACTATTACCTTTTAAAGAACAAAACTTACTGTGAACTAACCGGGCTGCGTAATGAATAGCCTTGATCTTGGTTTCTTGCCGCCGCGGAATAATAAATACTTTTGTGAGAAAAGTTGACCAGAAGATGAAGTTTTGGATAATGATAAAAATAAAAGATGATCAAGTAAAGTTTGTCGAAAAATATCTTGGAAATATTACTTATTATGCTTATAGTTTTTTATATTAAATGGCTACTGCCTCTTTAATATGCTTATAGTTAATAACTGGTTAAAACGCTCTACAAATAAATCCTTTTTAACACGCTTTTATTAGCTTCACCTGTATGTTTGTATGTTTGTATGTTTGTATGTTTGTATGTTTGTATGTTTGTATGTTTGTATGTTTGTATGTAACCGACTCCTTTGAGCGCGTTTTTGACCCACTTTAAACGGTCAGATTTCTTTCAAACTTTGTAGATATATCGAGGACCGATGACAATACACTAAACAAATCGTGTTTTTTAGTTTTTTTAACTATTAATTTTTTATGTTGCGACTACTTCTTTATCATGGAGTTATTACAACTCCAGTTACCCGATGAAGTGGCACCATCATAAACTCACTTCAGACCGTCAACGACCAGACTTCTAAGTTATTGGCATGCCGTTTGTACACGGAGTTACATACTCGGTTACACGAATATAAATCGACACCTATTTATATAATGATAATTATATCCAAATCTAATATCCTCTATAAAAAAATAATACACGGTGGTTATTTTCTCATCTTTCTACTAAGAACACTTTAATGAGTCGTGGAGGTCTGTTCTGAGTTTTGACAATTGGTATAGATGAAAAAAAATATTGTCACAGTATCTTAAATTACTACTCGCGACACAAAACGACGACGCCACGTAATTTTTGTCGAAGACTTAGTCGGTTTGCGTCGCTTCATGTACGAATGGCCCAAGTTGGCCACAGCTGGGCCAAGAATAGCCATAGCAATCATCTCGCAGATCCTGGTGATAAGTTAACTGATATTATAAAGCGGGCCGCCTGTCGCCGACTGGCTTCCAGGACAAATGTTTTTGATGAAGCCGCTGAATGCTTCAGGTTTCTTTCTGCTAATATGTGGGTGGTCTTATTTTGTTGACCGCCAAAGAAATTTCAAGGAACATTTAGAAGTCACGAGTAACATTTGTTCGTTATCTCGATGTTTATATTTCTCTAATTACGGACTTACTTCTCCGGGCTTAAACTCGGAGTCGAATAACTTGAATATCCAGGCGAAAAACACTCCGATCTTTCGTTTGGTTTCCTGTGTGACCGAAAAACAAACAAAATGATGAACACACTTTTCTTGATTGTAAATATTTTGTAGGAAAGATTAGACAAAGAAGTAGAGACTGTTACTTACAATTTTAAAATGTACAGCTGAAACTAAAATTTTCTATTTTAGAAAACTCTAGGTTTATTTTCATTAAATATTCTTTGCTATAAATAGTTAAAACGGGAACACCTACGTTATATTGCGTTGGATACTCCAACCAGTTTAGATCACATTCGGTGATCTTCATCTAGGTGACGTAACGTAACGTTAGTTAAAACCACGTTAGTTTTTCATAATAAAATGTCCTATAGGTTGCCTGCTCTATTGGATGTACGTGGAACAGTTCGTAAGTAGGAACTCGGCCGCACAATTTGGCGCAACACAGACGTTAAGAGGTAAAATGAGTTTACCGTTTCCACATCCTCTAAACCAACATCCAGTTGAATTAAATAAACACGCATCTTAGAACACCCTTGGGCTAAATACGCTTTTCTATTTACGAGTACTATTTCCACCCATTGTTTATGTTTAGTTGCGTGGTCAATGACATGTACCGCTGGATTCGACTCTTCAGTTGTAGGTGGAGAGACGGTGATTGTTATTACTAAGATGCGAGAAAGCAAACTCAGGCTGATAGAGATAAAGACAGGTTAATAATTTTGCTTGAAATATTATGAACACATATTATTATTATACTATTAGTATTACTGTGTGTATTATTACACTACATGATTATGCTATACTAGTGTCACTACTAGATGTTATCAGAGCAGGAATGTTCTTGTTTCCTGGACATAATTTACCCAGATCAAGTCAAACGTTTCCTTTCCTTTTTCTATGTCTAGTCCATGTCTTAAAGTGGAAGTAAACCTTATTCCGTCTCATTCATGTTGCTATTTGAGCGTATCGCTGAAATTTGTTTGTTTTTGTTGTGAACATTGCTGTAGCTTTGGCCCGTAGGTCTTGACTCTTGAGACATGCGAAAGTGAAACTAGAATTCAGTCTAAATGATCTTATACAGATAGGCCCAATATCTCTTAGTACATTTACTGATTTGGCTTTATCGCAAACAATTAGCGGTTGTTGGCATAGCAATAGCGTAGTATAACAGTAGTTTAGAAATGACCAACTATACTTTGGTACAGATAAAATACTACTTACGGAAATATCAAACATGGTTAGCCGTTAGCCTATATTTTATATTGTCTTTTAATTGAGCTTTCCCGTTCTCAAAGCGATAGTAGTAATTCTATTACATATTTTATTCTGTGTATCGTTATTAAAAATTAATTTGCCCGTCGGCATTTTTACACAGTTTATAACTTGAGCAAAATTAAAGTCACAAAAAATATGAATTTAAAATTCTTCACAATCAATTACGATGAAAAATAGGACTTAGTTAATTGAAGTATGCAATTAAGAATAATTGCTTTTGCGTTTTAATTGGGCATTTGTCCACCTTTCTTTTGTCAAGAGCCAAGATGGATGACTCGTTTTTTTCTGATATTTACCAACTTTTAACTTGTTTCTTGTTAGAGAGTTTATCTGATTTATTGGCGAATAACTCGTATACAATATTATATTGAATGAAGTGTAGTTGTAAGAGGAGGTGAGTTTCCGACCACGTTTTATATCTAAGATGATTTAAAAGCATCGAAAAAAGCTAATCTGAAGTAGAAATTCTTTGAACTATTTCCCTTTGTTAGTATTGTTATGGAAACTTCACAAATTCAGTAATTTTGTTACTGTAATTACCCCGCTTAATTTTGGAGGACTTAATGTAGATTCTAGATAAATGGGCGATTAGCCCATATAAATTAGGTAGGTACTATTTCTAACTCCTGATTTACCACCCTTACGGTATTTAACGAAGTCTATGAAACGATCTTTGATTAATGTCCAACTCAATAACAATTAAAGATTGTTTTAGTGTTTGGTTTTCAATTGCCATTCAAACATACGACCACAACGCTACATTTGCAAGAAACAGACTAAATGTCCGTGGTTTGACAAAACGCCACAAGTTTCACTTCTCTCACCCTTTATCATAACATTCTAAATTCTAACATTTCCAATTATAACTTTGTATTTATTTCTTCTTTGCCCTAGTTTAGGTAAACTAAAACTTAGATTATTATGATGTACACCGCACCATTGTTATCATACAAAACACACTTGAATGGAATAGGTACTTGTTTTATATTATTCTCAGACAAACTGAGAGGGAAAGATAGAGCAACGCGGTTATTTCACTGAAGCAACTTTTCTGTACATGCCCGCAGTGCTGTGGATGGTTAATATTTTTTTGTACGTTTTATGTGCAACGTTGCGTTGGTAAGAACTGACGAGCAAGTAGAGTAATATTGATGTGTGTCAATGAGTGCGTCTTTTCTACGTAAAAGTAGAGTAGATATTGCCGGCTTTACCTAAATTTAACGCATTGCTCCGTCTATCTCTCTGGTTTTATCTGAGATATTATTACTAAGCTCGATACTACTTGAAATAATGGTTCGTCTGTGTGGGTGTCACGCATAATTCACAATATTCCGTTGTTAGTCCGAGTCCGAGGGTAATGGGTGGTGTGGTGGTCAGAGCCGTGACGGTCGGTGCGGATGTCGGCGATGCGGATGCCGCATTGCCTTGCTTAGTTTATTTTCTGAGTGATTTCCGATTAAACCACGTTGAATTTCTGCTAGCCGAAGTTATTTGATATATCGACTAAAATAATCGAAAAAAAAGAAGAAAAAGAGGTAGTTAGAGAGATTTTCTATACATATGACTATTAGGATAGAAATATTTTTTGTTTGTTTTTTTTTGTGGAAGTTTTCAGTAGTTAATATTGTCCTCTAAAGTTGACTACTTTTACATTTTGCCTACTAGGTAGAAACTTCATTAAAGCCGTATTGGAAAGGAGTTCAATGACTAAAAATTAATACTTGTGACTATGAACCTCCTTTCAAAAGTGAAACGTCAATAAAAAAGCAAAAGAAACGAAGTGTCAGTGTCAATAAATTGAAAAATCGAAACTGGAGAAGACAGTTCCTCAAAGTGGAGAAGTTAAAGCCGAATAAAAATACGATGAAAACGATGTTGATAACGAAGTATACAGCTGTTCTGCTCGAAAGCGCTCGGACGACTGAAGCCAGGAACAGAAGTCTGTCGAGGACAAGCGAAGGGTGGTCTTCGTCCCTGGATAGCATCCCGGACAGACCGCGGCCAATACGGCGACGACATTTCGGATACAGGTTAGTTCTGATCTTTGTTTCATAGAAATTAGTAGTTCGCAGTAAACTGAACCTCCTGATCCCTTTGTCTTTATAACCCCTTGACGATTTTGCTCATATTCTTGGCTTTAGCTCACCAAGTTTCTGCGCTGGAAGTCCCAGGTTTGATTACCGGCGCGGCTTGACAATTCTTAATAATGAGTGCAACCATAATGTTCTAATAGGTCTAGAATTGTGTATTGATTTGTACATCTTAGTGTATTTGGATATGGAAAACTTTGTATGCTAAACGTGATACGATACTTGTGGTTGTATATTTTTAAACATCCAGCGCCGCAAATGAGCTTGTGTAGCTACTTTCTTATTAATATAATAATGTATTATGAGAAAGCGCGGATCCTGTTCCGAGACAGCTTAACTAAGCAAAACAACACTTTGGTTCCTAATAAATTATTTTATTAAGTCTTCAGAAATGTTTTAGAGGAGCAATTTGGTGTAGTCATTAAGCAAGGGTTGTAACTAAACCTATAACTATTAAGTTTCAAGGTCAAACTTTGTTAGTTTCTTTTGATTCATTGTTAAATTTTATGTAATACTGTTATGCACTTTATTATCATTACATTTCACTATGGTTATATCTAATCAAAATCTGCAGCGAAGCAAATCATCAAAACATAGTGCAAATTGCATCCGCACCAAACTACCTATTTAAGTGCTAGGCAAGTTGTCCCAATTATATATCTCACTCAGGACGTAGACAACAAACAAGGTCTTTGACTCTTCGTGCCGGTAAAACACAGGTTAAAGCAACTCACCGCTAACTTGTACTTTTCTTACTCAAATACCGGAGTTCCTGGGCCGTAATATGCAAATAGCCACCCGTGAGCCCGTGACACTGTCTTCCGGTTACAAAACATAATGTCAAATGAAGGATACAAGGAATCTGTGATTTGTAGCATCCTACCAAATGCCCAGGCGCTATACTTTTTGTCAGACTTCCTCATTCTCTCATCAATATATGATCAATATATATTTGAAGCTGGTACTCTGCTAATTTTGGGGGAGCGTAAGGTCGGAATAAATACCTTACAACAACGATAGAACAACTGTTCAGACTCGCGCTGGACAAAGAAAACTTGAAGAAGCTGACTGCCAACATTCATTAATGGAAAGGCACTTAGAGAAGAAGAAGACTGCATACACAATGCAGCCCTTGCGGGACGCCGATGCTAGACCTTTCGCCCCTATGTCGTCTCTTCCCCTAAAGACTAGTAAATATTTTTGAGAACATCATGAATTTTTTTTTTCTGTAGCATTTTAATTGCACTTTCGGGCACTAATAAAACCTACTCCCAAAGACCAAAAGTTTTCAAGACTCTATACCACTAAATACAACAACATGTGCTAACTTCTAAGCAAAATTCATAGCGAATCTAACACGGAGTATATAAATTGACTTTGCATTGTTCATTGTATTTTTGACACTATTTTATCTGCATTGTCTTGTCCCTGGTCCTAATTGGTTTGAGGTCAGTTCTCTTTGAGCCGCGGTGCCCTTGAACATCTTTTAATCAATAAATAATAGTCCTCCTTGATATGTGTTAATGGCGAATCTGGCTGGTTACAGTTACGAGCGTGAATATGACTTCTAAACCCAAAACTATCAGGGGTGTAATTATCGTATCTGATCAAAAACACATTAACATGCATAGTTAGTGCCTAGATTATTTAGTTTTGATATCTACCTTAGTGTAAGAGTAAGTAAATGAAATATAGGTACGTAGGTTACTAGTAACTATAGTCCTGGCAATACTGTCGCCAATTAGTGACGCATGCATTGGCATGTTCCGGTCTGAAGGGCACCGGCCTGCGCAGACGTGTAATTTCGGAAATGTTATGGGAAAACAATAATGCTACTTTTTGCACTCGTTTTAAACTCGTTCTACCAATTTATTTGTAATGTTATTTATTTAATAACAGTGTCTCGCAGTTTTATGCGCTATTCTACAGGAACAGCTAATATTTCCGGGATTAAAAACCTGTGTGTACGTCCAGAGTAAAACCTCCAACTTTCACTCTAATCCGTAGTTAAAAAAAAAGTTAAAAACACACACATACTCATAGATCACACAAAAAAAGTCCCAGTCTTTCGCATTTCTTATGTAAGTGTCATTGGTTTTTAAACATTTAAAGTATATTTATATTTTTTAAGGTTACGAAAACAAACGTAAAGTGGAATTACACTATGTTACATTTGTCACATAGACTGCACATTATAATATGTAGGGATAATTGTGTGACTAATAACGATAGGTAACTTCACATGTTTAAGTGCAAACCAGACCATACTATGCCAAATAGGTGTAGTTGCACAAAGCCAGGTGGTTGAAAAAACATTTGTGACAGAATGCATCTGTTTAATTTTCAAACCACGATCCACCATCATTGTTTCCTACATGTTTTTTACCGGTCTGCGGTCGCAGACGGGCCTTAGCGACTGCAAAACAACTAGCAATCACAAAGGGCATTAGGTATTCATCGTATGCATCGCTGCAGCGGCATTAAAGGTAGTAAATAGAGTCGGGACGTAATACGACTATTGCATTTTTATAAGGCTCAATTGCATTCAGTTGGGCCGAGCTGAAGCGATGCTACCGTTTGCGAGAGCTTGAATAAGTTAGGCGACTCTGAATAGCCGTTTAAATCAAATAGATTGGAGATTATGCATTTCAAATATGGTTTAATGCATAACTTGGGAATGTGACTTTAAATATTGGCTCGACTGCTATATTTATGTCCTGTATCTTCGGTTACATTATCGCATGAGTATAACTTTCTAAAAAAAAATTCAAATACGAAAACTTTTCTTAAATAAAATAGCATCAACAGACGTAAACTTTTGCACGAAAGACGGCCGTGAAATAACAGTTCGTACAAAATAAACATAACCCAAACTCAAACTAAACATCTCTGAACCTCTGTGCCAATAGCTTCTGGCATGTCACTAAACGTGATTGATCATCTGACGCCGCCAATAACGTGTAAGTTATTAAAACTTGTGAAACTATGTCACCCTCCAGCATCTTATGAAAAGAAAGGGCGTCGGTCAATACAGAAGATAAATTGGCAGCATCCGTGGTCGTGCGCTCAGACCCATTCGTTTGAATTCACTCGTACATTACACTGACAGCTTCTATTGCTTACAATTATTTTTACCATTATTCAATTGTCTCAATAACTGCTTTGATACCTATCAGTTTTAAATAACTCTTCGTTATAACTTTAGTTTGTGCCGAAATGTTAAGTTTACGATTAGGAAAACTTACCAGAGTTACGTTTGGAGGTAACGAGATTACGAGACTATAGGTACCTACACATTTTAGGTACAAAACAAAAAAAAAAACAATCTCGTATCAAAACAAATCAATGTAAAATTCTTTCATTGGTTTCGCGTGACGGTACAAATAAGAACATACGTTTCTAGTTACGGTTGATTTGGCACAATGATGTTTTTATACCGTCTCAGTAATTGGACGTAAATGGTATGCGGAGGAATTGCATCAACTAGAGATCATGCTTTGAATAATTTAGATCCGTTGGTAGGAAGTATTGGATATTTCTTATACGATTATGCAGTTATTGTACCTACATGCGTGTTGTATCTGCGGCCTGTGGATTGCTTGCAGGTTGGTATGTCACGTAAAGTTATTATTTTGAGTTACTTTGACTGTGTAGACTCTGCATCGCAATGATTTTATGCACTGTAGTCTTAAAAATAACCTTCTGATTTAAGGTATCAGAAAACAGTATACAACTGAGGATCCATTCGTGGGCAGAGAGTGTAGAACCAAATCATTGCGTTCGATTTTTTACTGTCTCTAATAAAAATTGCAATGATTGAGCTAAAAGTGTAAACGTATACATCGGAAATAAGTGAGTCTTAGCCTTAGATACCTACTTTAAATGTGTAATTCGTTTGTTCATTGATGTGCAGTCTCTTGCACCACCAGAGCTTAAAGTTTAGAGTTCACTCAAGTGTTTCCCCCCTCCCCCCCTTTAGTGATGTACGGGTTGCAGTAGTAGAATAGTTTCTTTGGATTAAACGAATAAAGTAGCTATTTACATTAATTTTATCACCAAATATCAATTAATATGTGCATAGTGTAAAATTGCGTAGTTGGCAAATTGAGGCAACAAAACACCTTCCTGGAATCTCAACTCTTATTTTAGTCTAATAATAGAGGCAGCAAGAGCAAAAGAGAAGACCAATCCGAAGCAAAAAGACTAAACCGAGCGAAGCCAGGACTAAATTATGCTCTGTGGTTGAAGTGGTAGATCCCGCAATTAGTTAGGCACAGCAACATGTAATCATAGTTTGTTATACACCAGTGGGAAAAGTAGGTACGGGCACAAGTTTTATACATTATTTTTATGGACCGATTTTTTTTTCTCTTACTGCTACTACGCTGTGCGAGATGTTTAAAGTCCGTGGTTGGTGGCAACTTTGCTTCTAATTGAGGTCTGGTACATCTGAGATTTTTGCGTCCAACTCCCTGTAACCTGATTTGGCTGCACCTCATGGCTCTATTTTTTCATTTATTCCAGTTACGATGAACTTATACAAGTTTTCGCAGGCAATCGAACAATACAGCATGAAAAAATATCTACATTTCAAAGTAGTAGCATCGTACATAATCGTAAGTGAATATTGCGAGAAAGCATTTAAAATCGCTTTGAGTTGCAAAACTGATAATTTCTTGACTGTGACAATTTATAATAAAAGAGGGAAGCCACCATTATTTGCTCGCATGCAATCTCGAATGGTGTATGGTAACAAGCGCTAGGTTATTTAATTTTAATAAGTATGCAAGCGGAGATTAGTTAATGGTGTCGCGTTACCAATTATAGATAGCCAGTCCAGCGTAATAACTACCCACTTGCAGACATTTCCTATATGTTTTGCAAAAAACTGTCTTCCTCTGACGTAGTCTGCTATGTTATTTGCAAATTAATGGGTGAACTGTTTTTGTTATAATTAACACGAGAATACTCACGTAAAAATTAAGTCGTCTAATACGACTAGTTTCAACTCACGCCGTGCGTGAGTCAAGCTTGTAAATTCACCTGATGAAGGTCACCGAATGTGACTGAAACTAATCGTAGTAGACACCTCTATGAAATTTCTGCACACTCACATTAACATCATAATTTTATATCTCCACGATCAGCCCAGCCTTGTTCCATAACAATCGCATAATAACGTACAGAATATATTGCATTATTGTCTTGTTTTGCAAGATCCGTATCGATCTCGAAGTGCAGTCGCCTGAGATAAGTTTTAAGATAACGGATAATGTATCTTGTTGCATAAGACGGTCCGTATTTGGCAAAAGACTGTATATTTTTGCTGCGGTATTATATTATTATTACATATTAATTATTATGATACGTATCCGCTGTTGTCTCACTTTTGTGAGCATAAACCTTTCTCTTTCCATTGCCGTCGCTTTCTCTCTTTTCATTTCTTCTCTTATTTTCTCTCTATCTCGGCCCTGAATTAATTAAATTAAAAAAACCGAAAAATAAAAAAATATTACTTATTTTGTCCAAAACTATATTTATATTATTTTTCCCTCTAAACCGATTTTTGTCGACCTGCCTTGTAAGACTGGTCTTGCATTTAAAGCAAAAGTTGAGTGCGTCTTTGTTTTGTAATAATAAACTAAGTATGTATAGGCATAGCCGTCCTTTAGTATTCATTTTTGTTAAAGTAAAAACAAGTTTAGTAACAGTAATACCTAACGCCTCACTTTTGGTCCTAAGAAAGGAATATGGTATAGTCGTTCGATGAATCACCCGTGCTGTGAGGTCTCTTCCTCAAATTTTGTAAAATAAACATTCTATTGCAAAACATATCCATCTAAATAATGATTTTAGTCCAAAAAATATGTGGAATTAGTTTTATGTTTAAAAGTATGTGTTAATAAAGTCAGAATGGCAAATAACTTGAACCATGTTTCGAGCAAGTATTGCATCATACTTTGATAAGAAAAGTGCTTATTGCAATTATGTTTCTGATAACGGTACAATGACTTATTCGTCACCTTGACTCTTACAATTACAATACCTATCTCCGTATTTCATATTATTGCAATACTATTGGTGAAATACAACTGAAATACTGAAATACTGAAATACAGTTAAATCCGTTTATAACGGCGGCTTAGGGACTGAGTACGTTGTAATAATTGAATTAACTTTAATGTTGCATCGCTTTCAGGAAAAGTAGATATTATAATTATGTATATTATTCACATTTATTATTACTAGGGTTTATTTTCATTTGCCCTTTTTTATGCATGACGAGACGAGCAAATCGCTCGCCTGATGTTATACATCACGTTTGCCCATAACTTAGTCGTTATTGCTGTAGCTATTATTAACCACTACGATTATGCAACCCTTGTGATTTTTTGTTTTGCAGAGAAGGGAATAGTATACGTATTTATCCTACTACTCTAAGAACCACTTTACTATCATGACATGATTTATTTTAAAAGAAGTACTCACTAAGAATGTCTAAGCAAGAGACGGTTCTTGTTAGCTTGTGCAATTTATTGGTACTTCTAAAGGGCGCGGTTAAGTTAGTACTGGTTTATTTTGTAGTCTAGAGCTCCTCTTTGGAGAATAAATTTAAGTGATTAAAAGCTTCAGTGTCCAAAGGTTGTACTAAGTTGTGAGTGCTGGTTTCGAAAAGGAAATTGAGAAACTCGTAGTTTCTGAGACGACAAAGTTTTTTGTTGCTGTTTTATGGTGATTGCAATGAATGACAGACTATAGGTACTCGAATGCAAAAGAAAGTATAAGTTTAAAGTAAGAAGTATGTAACTTGGCAGCAAGTTTGTATTTGGCTTTCTATCAAATTTATTCGTAGTTTTAAATCCAAAATTACGTGGTACATTTTATATAAAAAATTGAATTATACTATATAATAGGTGCAAGATTATTACTTTAACAATGTTACACCTATCGACTACAATACGTGGTTGGAGAGGTCATATTGTTGTAAAAAAAGAACTTTCAAGAACTAAGTCAAATGAATTCGGTACTGCATTGCAACTGAATCGACTTTAGAACTTTTGAACTACAGCCATCCTATCCAAGTATCCATATTTATTACCTTCTTATCCAGCCTTACATCACTGAGCTAAAGCAAATAAAACTTGCCCACGGCAAACAGTAATCCGGCAAATTGCCAAACTTTGCCAACAAACGGTGACTCCGCGTTATGAGCAAACTTGGTTTAATAAGGTTCATCAATTAAAGAAGGCTTAGATTCTCGCGTTGATTTACAGACTAAAGTCTCGGTTAGTTAATCAAAAGTTTTACAGCTGTTGACGTGAAGCAAGGAGAGTTTACTTAGAGTTTATAGTCGAAGTTTCTGTAGAATAACGTTTTTCTAGGTCTGGGTCTGGACTATTAGGGACGGGCAATTCAAATATTATCAGGACTGAACCATAACAGTTATGGTTCAGTCCTGATAATATTTGAATTGATTTAACTGTGGTCTAATTCATTTGTCTGGAGTTAGGGCCTTAAGCGCCATTTACACGATGCAAGTTTCTTGCCTGTTGCATACAATAAAATTGAAGCAATAAATTACCTGCATGGTCTAAACAGTACGTAACATTTTGATCTTTTGCGCAAGTTTTGCTTGCCAAAATTTTCTTGGTGTAAACAGCACATACAAAAATTTCTTAGGCGATTCTTGCATTCAATTAGTTTTCTCTTCATTTGCCAACATGAGTGCAGTAAGTGAAGGTGTGTTAATCGTTGCTGCTCTTCTGAGACAAGAAATATTGAGAAATCGTCGTAAAAAGAGGTGTTGGATCAAAAAATGGATAGCAAGAAGAGGAGTTCTTGGAGCGTCTAACAATCTTTTTCTTTCTCTTTACAAAACTTTCCAACACTTGAATGAAAAATTTGACAACGCAAATACGAGCAATACTTGAAGCAACCCGCCAATGAATGGTACACGCACATACAACTCTCTATTTAGACAAGTCAAAACTTGAAAGCAATAATCTCCTAAACATTATTGTATTGGTCTAAACAGAAGACATTTGCAACTATTTTTTGTCAAGACTTGCATTCAATAATTGCGTTCAATTTTTTTACTTGTATCCACGTGTAAACAGTTGCGTACAATTCTTGAAGGGCAATTAACGCACTTAATTTATTGCACTCAATAATTGCACTTGAATGTACAAGAAAATTGTATCGTCTAAATCACGCTTTATTCTGGCGAATGAGATATATCTCGGTCACTGTCGCTCTCGTAAGAAATGTCACGACGACAGTGAGAGGAACCGAGATAATCTCTTACGGCAGAATACCTCCATTGCTTCTTATCACGTAGTGAGATAACTTTGAAAATGGTGTTCGAAACTTGAGTTGAGTATTATAGTTAAGTTTATTACCGTCGGTTCTACCAGTAGGGTTAACAACCAAAACCATAAGCTTTTGAGTACAGCAATCAGTAATTACTATAAACAACAACTCTTACAGCTGAATATTATTTAAACATTTGCCCATTAACTGAAACATCTACCTACTCGTAGTTTATGCTAAACAAATAATAATCATGTTTATGCCAGTAACTAAGTATTGGCAATATGAAACCTATCGAATGGCCTTCGTTCCATTCTGTTAAATTCGAACGGTTTAATCGAATATAAAACATTAGATACTTGCATTTACATTTCTGTGTAAATTATCGACCAATTGCTGGCGTCAATTTTGCTGTAACAAGTTAATTAGTTCACAATTATACCTACAAATATTTTCGTAGACTTTCGTGTCATTATAGTGTCTGCTATACTCTACTGTAGTGCTTTATCTTATAAATACTTTTTGTTATCTACTGTTTGTCCGTCTATTTGTTTTTTATGAGGTCTCCCATAATTCACTAGATTGAGGTGAAACTTTGTATTTGGGAGGTTTAAGGCTAAGCGTACCATAAACCAAGCCAAGCCTAAAGGTTGAGAAATACACCTGCAAAACCGACCAAAGGACGAGCAGTTTATCGACGAACCCACGCGAAGTCGCGGGCATCACCTAGTCTATTATACTTTATCTTCTTCTTCTTCTTATAATATAAAAATGAATCGCTGTACGTTTGTCTGGCTAAAACTCGAGAATGGTTAGATCGATTTCGCTAATTTTTATCTTTCAATATTTGTGGAAGTTCAGGGAAACAGCGGGCGAAATCGCCGTGTGCAGCCAGTCTATAATACTTTATATCTTACCACTAATTTAAGACCGTAAAACTTAATTAAGCGACCTCTCGAAGTGCTCGGGAAACTCTTAAAAGGAAACCCTGTCTCAGTGGGTTGTTGAAATTAATATTAAAATATTCAAACAGGATTCATATTCACACCTTTGACGCTATTAATTATGGCTCGTATCATAAAATTGCATTAGTCGACATAATTTAGTATTACCATTACTTTGGTCTCGCGGTCGTCGTCGTCTTTGAATATTAGTTTTAGTTTTGGTATTGGTACTAAGTGGTTGGACTTTTTAGTTTTTCAGTCATGGATGTTATTGAACATCTTAATAAACTTAGAGCTATAAATGAAACTCGAAAAGTACCTAAGTGCTACCATAAATAAACTAAAGAAATAACTGAAATGCTGGTTCTTGAATTGTCTCGCTGGCAAAGATGACCAAAGTTGATAATCATATTGATCATCCAAGATAACTATACGAAATGAATAGAGAGCATGAAATCAGAATGCAGACTCCTAACAAAGTTAATACTGAAGAGAAAATTAAGGATTAAGAATAAGAAAGAAAAGAAGACTGAAACGAATCTAGATTTTTGCGATAACTACTAGCAAACAAAAACATCACTGCTTCAAAATATTACAATCATACGACGTATATTTATTCAGTGCATATATTTAAGCCCAGTGGGTGCATGTCGTAATACACCTACGTACGGAAGGATAATGACGAAAAGGGTTTCGAAAGCTCTGTGTATAAAATTGACCCACTTTGGATGTCTCAGAATTTTTATTAGGCTGTTTACAGGAAATAAAGTTTATGGGAGTGAATCGGGATTTATAATAATGTTAAACGTAGTGTTAAAATAAGTGCAAATTTGTATTTCATTATGTTAATAATGTGATAATTTAATGTTTAAGTGACGAATTAAGTAGGTATTTACTTATTTATATAAATTTGGAATGTGGATGGAAAGTTTATTTACGTAGAGGTGAAAAACGCCGACTTGATGATTAAAATTAAACCTATATCTTAATATGTGCTCCTGACAATGTGTACAAAATTTTATGAAAATCGGATGAATAGTTAGGGCGTGAATGACTAATAAAGAAACTTACTTTCGTATTTATAATTACTAGCAAGAACGTCTATCTACTAAACATAACTTTGCGAGTATTGTGCCTATCGTTTTTGTCTTTGTTTTCATTTTATTTATTCAGAAAAGCTTATTATTTATTTTGTTGTATAAAAATATATACCTACCTACCTACAGTGCCTAATGTACCTATGAGACTAAGAGTAAAAACAGTTAAGAGGAATCTGTATCACTATAATTATTAAGTATACTTACAGAGCACTGGTAGTCTGTGTTGAACAAAATTACAGGGTACGGCAGAACTGATGAATTATGTGACAGGCTAACGAGCAACACAATCGCTCAGGATTTTGCAATTCAAAGTTCTAGGTTCCAGTAAATTTTAAGTGCGGTCGTAGAGTTTAGTTCATTGGCAGAGATTCCATTGACTAACCTAGATAACTTTATGGATTAACAATGAAGATTATTTTATAGATGGTTGACTTGAGACTTTAAGGTAGGTATAGCTCTGAGTACAGAGAATAAATCCCGAGAAATACCTACGTAGTGTTCCTTAGAAAAATTGAAAAATGAACAAATGCAGTTTCCATAATGCCCGGGCGTTGGCCTATTTTTTATACTCGTATATTTCTCTATCAAGAATCAGAAACAGAAGATTAGTGTTACCTATACCTACTTGCTACGTATTTTTTCGACAAAATTCTTGCTCAACCCTAGTTTACTAAAAATTAACTGAATTTTAAATGCTCTCAGAGTAGGTACGTTAAACCACGTTTACCGTTTCGAATTTTATTCACAGACCATGTACTTACTGATTTTATCAGCTAACTCGGTGAACTATAGGAAGGTACACCCCACTTTGCATACATTGTAGCTTGCATGAGATAAGAAATGCTTAGGAACGATTTAACGACTATTATACGTAACTAAGTAGGTACGAGAAACAACAAATTTAAATGGGTGTAGATAATTTTATTTAAGTAACATTATAATATTGTTATTCAAATAAACGTTAGAAGCAACAAAACAGACCGCAACGGTAAGGTAAGTTTTTACAAAAAAGTGTTAAATGGAATTAGTTTTGCTCGTTATCATAACGAGCAGCCTTAGGTCATCTACCCATCTTACTTTACAGTTTTACTAAAAAGAGCAGAACATTGCTAAGGTTTTATAGTAAGACAATTCGATAGGTATTAGATAAACTCGTTTTTGTTCACATCAGAAATTGGGACATACAAAAGTATAATAACGTCTTATAACTAGTGCAACAAACGGCATCCAAATCGATAGGAGCGATCTCTTCCAGGTAACCTTAGGGTGGATCACAGTCATAATACGACTAAGATAAGTTAGTAATTCGTAGTAAACGTAGACCAACTAAAATATACGGACCCCTCGTTCTCGACTACCACACACTTTAGCCGACAACAATGCAATTATTTAGACAATTAACCCGGGAGTCAGCGTAGACAGGTGCGCAAAGTATCTAGGACGGTGACCAGAACTTTTCTTTTTCTAGACAATTTTTGAACTATATTTTGATAATTATCATAAATAACAATCGTTTAATTTTAGTAACAAATATAATTTACGAGTAGGTATGTACATTAGGGTGGGTCACTAATGTATGGAGAAAAAAAAAATGTTTCACATGGATTTGTAATACTTATAAAAAGGTGCTATAGTGTCAGTATATGATATTTACAAAAAAATAATTATCATTGGATATCATATTCAGCTTCCGGATTGACTTTGAAAAATCATAAAATAAAGGAAAAGAGCTTTTCGTGAGACTATGGCTGGAGGCACTATCCAAATTTTATTTGGTGTATTTTATAATTAAAACACGAGTAGATAGACATATTTATTTATTAAAGAAAAATAAAATAAAAATCGTTACCAACTTTTATTCAATTATTTGGTTATTTAACTAAAAAATCTTTTTTACTTTCGAATTTAGGCATGTCTTTGCGAGACTCGATCTGAGCCTTAATAAAGCCTTCTCTTGAAGTTTTTCTACACAAAGAACGTGCTGCTTCAGTGACAGTCTTCACGGCTCTTTCGACTGCTTGTGTGTGACATGGTAGGCGTAACAAAGGAAGTTCTCGTTCTCCTTTTTGTGCAACAAACAATTGCAAGTCCTCGTCACTTACAGCCTTGAGGATTGGAGGTTCGGTGATGTTCTGCTGCCAGTTGATGAGGTCGATATAAGAAGATGCATTTAGGTTCAGCTCGGGAACTTGGAATAATCGGACATTGCTTTCTTTATTGGCGCGAGCCTTTAAAATACGACGTGCTGCTAACTCACGAATGTGGTTTTCGGGGTCTGTGAGCATCGCCAGTAATAAATTCTCGGGATGAGCGAAATAACCATTTCTTTGAATGACTGGATCAATGTGGACTTTGAGATCTGCCGGTAAGTATCTAGAAGCAGACACTAGCTTCCACAAGTGTCGTGCTCCATCTTTGCAAGTAGGATGAGTTTTAATAGAAAACCAAGTCGGAGCGTAAACTTTAACAATATAAGTCGCTAAAATTTGAAGTTTTTCAGACGGAGCTTTTGTCGAAACATACAAACGAAGAATACGGTTGGCTCGAGTCAGCCACCTGGCATGAGACATCTTGCCCGGCGATTTATTCGCTAAATCATCTGGGCAATGTCCTGACATAACAGCTGAGGTAATGTTATAGAGGTACGATTGGTCGGTACTGAGATCTTGTGCTGTTAAATCTGGTAACTCTGAGGGGATCGGTTGAAATTGAACCCGAGGGTTATTATGACAGTTTTCTAGTTGTTTTCCAATTGGCCCTTTGAAAGTTTCAGGTCCCGACGTACCACCGTCAATGTATGCAAACAAATGCCGAAATGGTAATTCGTTCATATGTAGCAGGCAAATAATCCACTGCAATGGTTTATTTAATTCTTTTTCTAATAAACGTATGATACCCCCATATTTACCGACATTAACGTTTGTACCGTCGCACCCAATCGCCAACAGACAGTCCGTTGATATGTTTTCTCTTAAAAAATAATGAATAATTGCTCTTGCAATTATTTTGGCAGAGCCGGAACTTGGAGTGATATGTCCCAAATACTTAGAGTCAGGTTCTTTAATTAATGATATGTGCTCTTCCATAATAAGTTGTCTATATCTTTTGCCCCCCTTTTTTGTCAGTACAAGAGTTTTGTCTTTACGACCATCAAAATATAAAGCGGGTACTTGCGAAACCCTGTCACTGACAATAATTTTTTGTCTAGTTTTTGTTCGTTCTCTACGTAACTTGTTCTTGTCTATCACTGACACAGAGGACGTGGTTGCTTGCAAAACTGCTGAGGCTATGGCAGCTCCTGCCCTGTCTGATACTCCATACCTGTCACAAGTTTTGGCGATTATAGAATAATTCGTACGGGCATTGGTAGTTGGCGTAACAATATTTTCTTTTAATTGAAGTGTTTTGTCATCACAGTCAGGCTCACTGGAATCGGTAGAGGTGGAGATATCAAGCTGAACGGCGGTGTTTGAAGTGTTACAGTATGTTGCTTGATGTTTTGATAGGTATTCTTGCTTTTGCAGCTTCCTTTTTAAACATTTTGTGGCTTGTTTGGTACAGGTGATATCGACATTACCAATGAACATTTTTCTAGACGTACGTTGATCGAGTAGGAAGTCGCATTCCTTTCTCGGTACCTTTCGCTCTTTTTGGCAAGTGCAATTTATTAAGTCCTTACATTTACAGGCACAAATATCAAAAAGGTTTTTACCAGTACGCTGAAACTCTTCCAGGTTCTTTTTCGGTATTTTTGGGTGTGATTTCAGCAGATTCTTGCACTTGGTGTGGTAAGCCTGCAACATTTGTGTCACTCTTGTATGTGAAACGATGGGAAGAGATGCCTTCGCCCACAGTTTTTCAATTTTATCCGTCACAATGGTAGCGATTTCTTGAAAAGTTGGTTCTTTTCGAGTATCTTTAATTGACTTTAATTGTCGCCTCGTCCACTCATAACACTTCATAACTTCTGCATAAGTTGGCAACATATTGTCTTTAAGATCACATATTTCCCCAAACAAAGGACATCGCGTAGTATTTCGCGTGCGTTCCATTTTTAAAACGTCCTTCCCACCTAATTAGCGGGGCGCAACTGGCGCGCGATCTTGTCGCGACAAGTGCAATCGACGCCTCCCGCCGCCCTCACCTCACACCTAAATCTAATGAATCAAACGCGTCTATTGGTTTATTTTAGTAAATACGCCATAATTGCTTTTAAGTCATGTAATAATAATGTAAAAAACACAAATGCAATACATAACTATCGACCCTTGAAATAACATATTAAAATTATTTTTTTTTGTTTTTCAATGTGAATCCGGAGGCAGTTAATGACATTACAGATCGATAATATTTTACGTACGTGATTTTTGTGCTACCTGGCACCTAATTATAACTATTAGATTACAAGTATTAAAAAATTTTTTTTTTGGCCCACCCTAATGTACATCCTATAGCTACAATAGGTTTTGACGAATCTACTTAAAAAAAGTTAGTTACTCTTGCGTTCATGGCTTCTAATATTCATAACAAAAACAATTTAAATGAGTTATACAATCTCCTTCCGGGAATGGACAAGCATAGCCAGCATTGAACAGCTTTTCAGCTCCAGAACAAGGCGAACTACGCTAAGCCGACAGGCTACTCTAATAATGCTAGTAGCACCTTATGATCATCAAACTCCTTACTCAAAATTGTGTATAATTTCTTGGTTAAACTTTAAAATATGGTCACCATAAAATATTAGACGACCTGTAGTCCCTGAACGTGTCTAAACGAACCTCTTCAGACCCTCTATTAAATTATTCACCGCAGCGGACGTTTTGAATAGCTCGCCTAAGTCACCGTGGCGTGGCCACGAGATTTTCATACTTAGTCTTTTGGTCTATAATATTATGCCAAGTTTATAGTAGAACTTGTTAGACAACAATCGGTGGATTGAGTTGGCTAAAACGTTATTTAGAGCGATGCTTACTAAAATTCAACATTTTGATTACATTTATCTACTTAACTGTACAGTTTATTTCTTTAAATGTTTTAATTTAATTAACTAAGTTCTATAAGGAAGTTAGTTAAGTTTCAGGAATTCGTAGGAAACAATTACTATGGATTCTTAAAATCCAAAGCATTAAAAACTATAGTTAATCTCCTAGTATTTTTTTGTAAACCTATAAGTACTGATCCACTTCAAGGATAAGGTCTCTCCCAACTCCTTCAAAACAGAGTGATCACCCGCTAGATTCTAGATCAGACCAGTATGTCTAACATAATTAAATTTAAACTAAAGTACCTACTTAGCTAATAAAATGCAAATAAAAATAAAAATGAAATAATAAATAAAAAAATAAATTTAAATTTTGTTAAGTATTCACTTTACCATGACAAAGTATTTACCCCAAAGTAAAGCATCTTTGCCCAAAGGCATAAAAACTGAATAAGCTATTTGTAAAAGTCTTAATATGTATTCACAGAGACTTAAATTATGAAAAAAAAAAATAAAAATAAAAAAAGTCTATAAATAAACCTGAGCTAGATTACAAAGAGTTCTTATCTAAAATTGTGAAACAAGAAATATTATTACGTTGTAATGATTTAACAGCGAAACATAAACAGTTGGAAATGAACTTTGTGAATTTATTGCTTCACTTTATAACGTTATGGCTGATCTTGTAATAGAAATGGACAAAGTTTGATTGAATTGCTGCGCCATTTACATTTTGATTTGGGGTACCAACTACTAACAATAATAACATTTTAGGACATTTAAATAATTGTTACGACTATAATAAAGACTAGTATTTTGCGTGGGGGCGCGGTCTGCATGCGGCTCGTAGGGACTCAAATTGTAGGTACTTTAGTACGAGTTTTATTAGATTTGATTTAAAAATAGTTGGAGTTTTTTTTTTTTTTTATGTAATTTTGAGTGACGAGACGAGTAAATCGCTCGCCTGATGTTAAACGTCGCGTTTGCCCATAACAGGTCTGCGCCACCCAGAATTTTGAACTCGCAGAATTCAAGACCCTGCGCGGCACAGCAGTGCGCTCGTCACCCTTTTTTTTTTTTTTTTTTTTTTTTTTTTTGGGGGGTGGGAAATCATCAAATGACCCCTCCCACTCTTGGGCAGAGCGGAAGGGAGTGTCAGACTTCTACTGACCAAAAACCACCCATGTTCCTTCTACGCCCTTGTGACGCCGAGGCCGCGGTAACTTCTACCCGCAGCCCCGACGGGCATGGGGCGCTCGTCACCCTGAAATATAAGTTGTTTAATCTCCCATTTGCCCTGTAATTTCACTGGAAACAATGCCCTTCCAACCGGAACACATTAATGTTTGCACATTACTGCTTGGCGGTGGAATAACTGGCAAAGGTGTGGTACTTCCCCAGGCGGGCTCTGAAAAAGAGCCCTACCACTACAAGGAACTACTAGGAGTAAGCGCCATCAAGTTTTATTCGATTCAGGATAAAGTCTATTATTTTTTATCTATGTTCTATATTTTTTAATTGAAAACCTATTAAATAAATAAACGTTTCACACTCATAGCTCCCGACTAGGAATATAAATCCTATGTCGGGGATGCTATGGAATACACACAAAGACAAGGACAACTAGCACCCAGACCCAGAACAGATATTTTAATTCATCATTCAAACATCTGCCCGGCCGGGAATCGAACCCGGGACCTCTGGCTTATAAGGCGAATATGTAGAAAGTTAGTATGATACGCTTGTATATATATAATTAATAAACGTTCAGTGATTTTTATCGATATCTTTCATTCAACACTAGGCTGTTACTGTGGTAGGTGCTCTTCGTGGACACAAATGTAAAATAAATTTGAATCCACGAAGAGCACCTGCCAAAAAAATGGATAGGTGCTCTTCGTGGACTAGGCTGGGTGCTCTTCGCGCAGGTGCTATTCGGACGGGTGCTCTAGGTGGACTACTTCTACCACTGAGCCGAACAAGCCGACTTTTGATTGTGACTTGAAACCAGAAGATTACGATTTAGGTAAGTAGATAAACTCTGTATTTTTAAAACCAGGAATTAAAGCTCTACCTTAGTTGGAGTCGATTTTGGTTTAACTATGTTCGAGTAAGTGTAATTATTTGTCATCTAGTATCATATGCACCATAACTACACCACAATATAACTATCTATGTATATCTACGAGTATGTGTACTACAAACACACACACATTATCCCCATGTCTTTTTACCAAAAACCCGAACGAAACGCTTTGATTCCACATTCATTTTGCGAACCGCACGAGTGTGGAATGTTCTGCCTGAATGGGTGTTCCCCGATGTTTATAATTTGGGTGTCTTCAAGTCGAGAGTGAATCGGTATCTTCTAGGCAAGCGTGCTCCATCGTAGGCCGCATCGTTGCTTCCCAACAGGCAGGATGGCGGTCAAACGCAAGCCTATTTTTGAATAAAAAAAAAAAAATGTCTACATAATTCCCGTCGAAAAACGTTTTCTGACACAACAAAAAACAGACCGGTTAAAAACCCGTCTGTGCAAGTGTACATCCGTGCCAAAACCATGATAATATTGAATGTCAATTGGGCTTGGCACATCCAATTTCAATTAAGTCTCTATTGTCCGATGTCCATTGCACGTCATCCGTCGATCAAGAGCCTCGGGCTACAGACGTTTATAAAATAGCCGTGCAATCTGACAGTGCTAACGATATTGAGCCTGTACTTGTACTTTATCAGTTTTATATAGGTTTGTAGAGTTCTAAGGTTTAGGGTTTATAAAGTTTTGTATGAACACGTATTCGAGTAAAAGTAAAATAACAACTTACTACAACTCTGTTATTTTTTACTTATTCTAAAAAATTTTTACAAAGACCAACGCAGAAAACGTGAATAAAAATCTCTTTTCGCTGATCCTTATATATATCTCATTGGCAATTGCCACTCGACGAAGGGTATAGAACAGCATTTTTTATGTTTTTATTTACCCATAATAAAAATGGTTCATAATCATCACTACATATTTATTTGTTGGTCTTATGCTGACTTGAACATACAGTAGACAAGACTTGACTTGTACTTGTGACTTGGAATGTAACCTTACTGACTTATAACCTACTTCATTCAATACCTCTCTATAATATTCACCTATACCTACCTATCTGTAAATGATCGTGTGTACAACCTTTATATTTTCGGTTTGGCACTAATGGATAATGGATCACAACGTTTTGTCATGGTGCGCAATATCGCAGTGACTTGTTACAAATAGGTCGGATCCGACAGGGTAGAGGATTATATACATACATACAGGGCCGGTCCTAGGGCGGTGCGAGCGGTGCGACCGCACCGGGCGCCTTCAAGGGGGGGCGCCAAAATGAATCAAAACGTGAAACAAAAAATACTCGACCGAGCGCGCGAGTCGCGTACGCAGGAACAAAATTGCGGGGGAACGGGCCGCGGGGTGAACTTTCGTCCCTCACTTCCTCACTAGGCAGGCATTGTCTATTGAATTGTCAATTCAAACGCGCGCGAGTGTATTTATTTGTATACAGTGTGGTTAACGGCTAATAGTACGTACTTAGATTACAGTAATACCCAGCTTTAGGCAGTGGTCCGACCGCCGGCGAGAAATGGACTAACTATCGGCGATTTTCTCTCTCAAGTACAATAAATGTACATTCAGTGTAAACGAAAGAGATGCATATTATTATATTAAAAGGTGCTTTCTGACTGTTCACACCGCCGGCGACGACTAGCTTTACTAGTTTTGTCGCTGAGCGACGAGCTTTCAAAAATAAACTCGCTCAGCGATACTCGTTCAGCGATGCTCGCTCGCTTGATCATTTCTTTACAGTGATCTTTTGTTTACAGTAGAGACTGAGCGACCGCGGGCGAGTGGCGCGAGTAATCGCTCGTCGCACTTGCACAGTCGCTTATAGCCCAGCGACAAAACTATCGAAACTACACACTCGCTTCCCGCTGATCGCCAACTTGTTTATAGTTTCTAGTTCTACTCGTTTCTTGTTCATCGTCGGCGGTCGGACCACTCCCTTACGCGAGGGATACGTTCCGGAAAAAATCGCGTTAACTGAAATTCGCGTATATCGAGGTTAAAAAAACAGTCAAAACAGTCAAAATTTAGTACAGATAAATTATTTTTTCCAAAAAAAAGAACAAAAACCGACTTCAAGGCTACAAACTTAAACTTAAAAGTAGAAAATATTTTTTTTATTAGTTTAAAGCAAAGAGCATTGAAGGACAACTAAAGATATAAAATAATCAGTTATAATTTTGGAGTCGGTGCCATAAGCCAGTCAAAGTAAAATCAGCAAAACTGTCCCTGGCTGGCACCGACTTCAAAAGTAACTGATTCTATTAAATATTATCTTTAGTTGTCCTTAAATGCTCTTCTTTGCTTTAAACTATAGTCAGGCCATTTTAATAGGTCACATTTGACAATTCATCAAAATTCAACAACGTAACCTTGTAACGGCGGGCATAAAATAATATATTTTTTCGTTTTGTTAGAACTGCACAATTGCTTAACTTTTTTCAATTACGATTACATATTTATTGTAATAATGACCGATACGAGTTATTTTATGATTTTTTTTTTTTTATAAACCATTTTAATCATAATAAACAATTACTGATCTACGAGATAATCTACGATCTCGTAAAGAACTGAACGTTGTTACTTTATTTTATTTTTATTTTTATTTTTTAATGTTGCGTCAGTTAAACCTTTTTCTTTTTAAACACTAGGGATGATACTGTAAAAATCGAAAGCTGATAAGTTGAATCGAATGCAAGTGCAATGAATGTAAGTTGAGTTGAATGATTGCTTATGAAGAAATTTCACCATAAATTAATATCCACGTTGTGATTATAATAAAACATAAATATTTATTATTCTTTCAACAAACTATAAAAATACAAAACATAGGTACAATTTACTGACCCGGCTTTTTTTGGACTGATCTTACTGATTATTAAAATAATAATGGGACAGGGATTCGCCTAATGATTTTTAAAATTCACATATGTTTCAAGTCCGTATTGATTCATTCACTTTAATCGATGTTTTTAAGCAGGTCACCTCACTATGAAAATAAAACTGACAAATGTCAAATGTGACCTATTAAAATGGCCTGACTATAATAATAAAATTAATAATTTTCTACTTTTTAGTTTAAGTTTGTTGTCTTGAAGACGGTTTTTGTTTTTTTTTTATTTTGTAAAAATAATTTATTTTTTAAGTGGGAGCAGTCAAAAGTTAT
The DNA here is from genome assembly GCA_949125135.1 of Alcis repandata. Lineage (NCBI taxonomy): Eukaryota > Metazoa > Arthropoda > Insecta > Lepidoptera > Geometridae > Alcis > Alcis repandata. The sequence goes on along the minus strand of OX421235.1, from coordinate 4,864,126 downwards.
GAGGTAACAAACATAAAAAAAACATACAGTCGAATTCAAAACCTCCTCCTTTTTTGAAGTCGGTTAAAAAGTTGACAATCATTGAAATTGTTTTTCAGCTGTCCACCACTTCACCTAATAAGTATTCGCACAAACTGGTTAAATGAACTTTTGACAGCAGAATAATCTGAAGCCACTGCTTTTTAACACGCTTTTATTAGCTTCACCTGTATGTTTGTATGTTTGTATGTTTGTATGTTTGTATGTTTGTATGTTTGTATGTTTGTATGTTTGTATGTAACCGACTCCTTTGAGCGCGTTTTTGACCCACTTTAAACGGTCAGATTTCTTTCAAACTTTGTAGATATGTCGAGGACCGATGACAATACACTAAACAAATCGTGTTTTTTAGTTTTTTTAACTATTAATTTGTTTAACACGCTTTTTCTATAAAGTTTCTTTAACTTTTAATACCGTTTAACTTACAAATGGTAATTTCGTCATTCGTGTCAGAGAACAGAGTGGCGCAGTGGAAGCGTGCTGGGCTCATAACCCAGAGGTCCCTGGATCGAAACCACGCGCTAGAAATCTTTTTGCTCAATATTTTTTTGTTACGCATCAATTTTATTTTATGAGGTCTGAGGATCGAAACCACGCGGCTACAAATCTTTTTGCTCAATATTTTTTGTTACGCATCAATTTTATTTTTAATTTGTCTGAGCAGACGGCCAAAATCGGATAACACCAACACATTTGTACATATTAATAATGGTTAATAGTTAGCAAATCGAACTAAAAAGCGAAAAATTAATAATAGTTAAAAAAACTAAAAAAACACGCTTTTTATAAAAAACCGAACTAAAAAAATAGAAAATAAAATTTTATAAATTTAAATTAAGAATAGGGTTGAAAATTTCAATAAATATAAATTAATAATAGTGTAAATAAATAAATATATGTATTTTATTTTTTAAAAAGCGTGGGGTGCTTTCTAAGATATTATCAAAATGCTAATCACTCTACTCGTGTCTGTCAATACAAAATGTATCTACAAAATATTTATATAATATCTATTGACCCATGCACCCCACGCTTTTTAAAAATAAAATACATATATTTATTTATTTACACTATTATTAATTTATATTTATTGAAATTTTCAACCCTATTCTTAATTTAAATTTATAAAATTTTATTTTCTATTTTTTTAGTTCGGTTTTTTATAAAAAGCGTGTTTTTTTAGTTTTTTTTAACTATTATTAATTCTGGTGGAAAATAAAGCAACTGCTCAACATATTTTTTATTTAGAGGGGCGCCATTTTTAGTCCTCGCACCAGTTAAAAATGTTAATAGGACCGGCACTGCATACATACATACCTCTACTATAGTAAATGTACCTACGTTCTATGAGCAGTTTGAAACTGATTACCATTGTATTTATTATAATAAAGAAATAGGCAAAGTAAGGGTTTTAAATAGCATAATACGATGTATACCTACATTATTTTTTTATAATTGAAGCGGGAATACTCACGTATAAATTAAGTCGAATCCCTGAATTTTGATGAAGATCTCCGAATATGATTGAAACAAGTCGTAGTAAACGACTTAATTTTTACGTGAGTATTCCCGTGTAGTATAAGTAATTGAAACAAACTGTGTCAAAACCATGTCAATTTCCATAGTTGAAAAAGTATAATTTTAAAATTAATGATGTCCTTAATATTCGGTTTTCCACTGAAAAATTTGGCGGTATAATTATGTAGTATAACGATTCAGTGTTAAAGTTACCTTTCTTTCCTGCAACCGCTACGCCTTTTCTTCCACGCACGTCTCTTCAAATCATTTATACTACTGCAGAGACAACAAGCCAGAAAACACTGAAATTTCAACATTCATTCACCACCGATTCTGCCATTCTCTACAGCGTTATTCATAAAGGGTTGCGGTTCATTGCAAAGCCGAAAAGGGCTCATAGTACTCATCATTATGAACCACTTTTTTTACTATGGGACCAACTCGAAATTCGCGAAAAAAAATCAGATTTTCCATAGAAAAATGTCAATCACACTCGACAAAATGTATGTGTGAATAACTCTGTATAATCCTTTGCTAATCGCATCAATTTGCATCATGATAAAGTAAGAAGACGAGTCTTACCTACATTTTAATGATTTCTACTTAAAAGCATGTCCGACAAAATCAGTATCAAGACAGAATCGTCCAGTCTACACCAATTTGTGTCTAAACTAGGTCACAAATCCCGCTGACGTTCGAAAACTCCTTAAAATTGATTATGGATAAGCGACCTTTTAAATTTAATAGCAAACCGATAGATAGAGATGAGGTAAAAAAATTAGTACGCCATCGATAATAATAAATGAAAAACTTTCAGAGAAATATTATTGCCAGTGTATAACCCACTTCATACCTACTTGAAAAGAATCATAGTCAGCAGTTGTTATCTTCAATAAGTAACTTTTTGCAGAGCCAGACGTGGCAACAACTTTTCTGATTTACCCTAGAGATTGTTTTGAGCTTTTGTAAATAGTTAAGGTGAGACAATGTCAATTTGTAGAGAGTTTGTAGATATTTGTCGGCTAAGTGTCCTTTATTTGATTGTACTCGGCATGTTCGAGATATTTTTATAGTGACAGCGATCAAAGTCGGAGAAAGTATTGATTCTGAAATTGGTCCTAGACGTTCAAATAATGTGGACATTTCAGTAATGCTCATTGCCGCATCATTGTTTACAATCAGGCGTCAAACGCAATTAAAGCTCTCACAGAATAATAAAAATATATAGGTACCTATATGAAGTCGTTTCACGTACTCGTAGAGTGGACATTTTGAGACACTGATATACTCGTAATTGAACTGTACTTTCAATTTCTTAAAGTTGGTAGAACTTTCGATAAACCTATACGACTTGCGAGCACAAAATGCAAATACATATGAACGTAGTATCTCAGCCTCGATAGAACAATAACCCGAACCTCATCCCTTCATTCCCCTCAACGAGCATTACTCTGCAAATATTTGTTTCAATTAGGTATCTCGAAGATCCCCTCGCGTCAAACAAATGGTGATCACCAGACATTCGCCCGATGAAGAGTGACGTTCATGCGTTGTGACATTAGTTGCTAGGAAAGTGGAGTGGGATTGTATACAATACTTGGACTGGTATTTATTCTGTGATACAATGTAGGAGTAGCTATAGTTAGGTATAGTATTGTGTTCTAAATATAGAAACATGACGAGGTGGTGACTTTTATTATGAAACTTTAAGAGAAGCACCTAGGTAAGCCAGCTCGGAAAAATTGGATAAGAAGAAAAAAACGAAGTTTTCTGAGAAATGAGACGTCTAGAACAATTTTTTGCTCCATGAAACCGCGGTATACCTACTTACATACTTCGTGAATTTCCTTGAAATAAGTTAATTAAAAATGAATATTAACTAATTCACTACTTCATTTTTAATTGAAAAATCCAAATTTTAATAAACATCTTATATCGATAGCGCTAAATCTTATTTGTGCAAAAGTTAATACCTATGCAGGTATCTGCAAGCAAATTTCTAATGTTTTGTAGCAAGTTTCTAATCGTACAAGCGAATGTCTGTTAGTTTTATTAACTTTAGTATCATAGTAAATTTATATCTCATGCGTTCTAGTTTATAATCTTGTATCACGCATAGTCGTGATACCTACCTATGTCTAGAAAACGGTGTTTTGCTTCAGTAAAATTTGTAAGTCGCTCGTAAATTTACTGCAAGTATAAAATCAGTGCAACATTTCTTCGCCAACTTTTAGCTTCAAGTTTTTTTTCTTACGTCTGAAGTCTCCCCTTCACGCCTCTGTTAATTAAACGAATCTTAAAACTTTAATGACTTTTGGAATAATTTTTAACTTCGCAGGCCTATTTAATAGACCCTCACTGCAGGCGTTTCATCTCTACCTGGATTAACAATCGTCTGTAAAGTTTTGAGTGTGAAAAGATTTTTGCTCTAATTGTTCTAGAAAAGTCGGAAATTTCTGAGACGTGACATGAGTATAAAAGACGCTACTTAACTCTTATTCTTTCTAAATAAAGTTCAAAATGAATTAAAGATGAATAAATAACGATTTAAACTCGTAGCTCATACTAAGATTCCTTGTATTAGGGAAATACATACGTATCTAACACCCAAACCTTGATCATAATTTCAATATAATATCCGACTGAGAATCAAACCCAGGCTCAAGGCAAACGAACTACCAATACGCAATCGTTAAATCATACGAGTAGATACAACCAGCTTCTCACTGATAGTTTTTCGTCGCTATAGAAAAATATCAATATCTATATATTTAATAATAATCGCTGTTCGTTTGTCTCGCTAAAACTCGAGAACGGCTGTACATACCAATTTTAATATTTACTTTTTTGTTTTGTTTGGAAATACAGGGAAGGTTTAAAAGTTAAAAAAAAACAGCGAGTGAAACCGCCTGGTGCAGCTAGTACCTATAAACTATAATATATTTATTATGATGTTTGAGATTATATTTAGATGCCTATGGCCAGCAGCGGAGTAAATAAGATTTTTCTATGTATATCTACTACCTTAATAGTTTGTCCCGTTACTGCCTGCACAAAGCATGCCTAGAACGCGCGTTAACGTTCCTTGCTCAGACTAAAATGCGAGGCGCGTAGCCGCGATAGATCGAAATCGAATTACGGCTGTGCTTGGTGTTTTTATTCGTTGATACGAGTAGGCTTGCGTTCGACCACAATCTAGCCTGATGTTGAGATCTGATGCAGTCTACGATGGAGCACGCTTGTCTGCTTGTTATGATATTTTATTTAACTATTGATGGTGGTTTTAGGTATATTGATTTTTTAGAATAAATAAATAAATAACGTTTCACACTCATAGCTCCCCACTAGGATAAATTCCTGTGTCGGGGATGCCATGGAACATACACAAAGACAAGGACAACTAACACCCAGACCCAGAACAGATATTTAAATTCATCATTCAAACATCTGCCCGACCGGGAATCGAACCCGGGACCTCTGGCTTATAAGGCGGATATTACTACCGCTGAGCCAAACAGGCCGTCAAATCACTTCAGTGAATCCCCTTAGTTTTCTTTATTTTAGCCTCCTATGTAAGTGTTTATTTAAGTGAATACAACATGAGTTTTAACGTCTTTTTATTTTATTTTCAGGTAATTTATCAACACATTATGGTAACAGCTGACTTTGGTTACATATTCGGTACAGCATATTTTAAAAATGTAAGTACCTCTATTTTAAATTATCAATGTCATACTCTCTCGATTTCTCTAGCATATTGAAGATTAAGAAGAAAAATGAACGGAACGATTTAACTATTTGGACGAATTTAACTTTGCAGTAGGTAAGGGGTCTAAAATTCACCGACACACAGAACTACCCTCTAATCGTCATCCACACATTTGCATAGCTGAACGACACCCCATACGAGCGACTGCTAATACTCGTATATCACTAACAATGCTAATCACCAAAACGGAGACACAAAGTGAATGATATTGTAATTAGTCGTCTACCTCGAAATGTGCTCAGAGCAAAGCACGTACTTCGCCTATAATAATTTGTGCACTTCAGTACCTTGTCATATTCATCCAATAATAATTTTAAACAGTCTCGACTGGTTTTAGTTAATTTTCGTACAGCGACAAAGGTGGAATGCTTTGTGTCGGCAGTGCATGTAGGTATTGTTAATGAATCCTCTCAACTTTAAAGCAGGTAACAAAAGAGCCGTTTCCACAGTTTCCATTGACTAAGTGAATATTCTTGAAAGGGCACCCGCTATAGAAGTAAAAGAGTCAGTGCTTATGCTGGAAGTGCCAAATAAAAACTGAGAGAGTTTCACTTGGTAGTTGTGTAAAGAAAACATTTTTAAACTTAACTTTAAAAAAGCCAACAACAATAACTGCGATATATGTATAACAAGCATATGATGCAGTTGTTAATATTAAACTATAAATAGTCAAATTAAAGGAACAAAACTGAAAACATAAGATTTACGAAAACAATAAGCTTTCATTTCATTTATCGTTCTAGTTAGTGTGTCTATAAAAGCTAAAATAAGTATAAATAACATGGATATTGGAAATGGAAGTAATATGAGTAGGTACCTAATATGTTGTAGCAATCAGATTTTGTTCAAGCCTGAATGAACGCGAAATACTGAACAAGATCATTTCTTCACGCTACAGTTAATTTTATCAACTTTCTTTCAGACCAAACCAAAATCATATTGAACTTTGGATCTCAGTGAGTAGTAAGCAGATACCTACCAATTAAAGTGATTGCTACTTCATGCTAAATTCACCTAACAACGTTTATGACGTTTGCTCCATCTAGTTCATCAAATTTTCGTACCTATTGTCTGGTTGTTAATATAATTTATACTGCCTCTAGTTGGCACAATCAAGCTCGTCGCATTGCTAATTGTCGGTCGCTTCTTCGGGAAACTTTCGAGATAATACTGTTACGGACACTATCCTCTATTTTGTATCTCGGAAGTACGAGTTAGTCTGGAAAATGGCTGCTCATTTCGGAAACGGTTCAGTGAAAACTTAATTGAACTCAATTTTAGAGGCAATGAAGTGCTGGAATAATTGTGAAGTTTTGTGAAGTATTTTCAGTGCAAGCGTGTTATTAAGAAATTTAAACTGAAATACATATATGCCTATGAATTTGAATAGGTACCTATAAAGCTCCCAGCTAATGCCCAATAATGTGCTAATGCACAGCCCCTTTCAAAGTGGTTCAAAATCAATAGATTTACTGTTTGCTACTTAAAAATAATTCCCCCTCCATTAGCCCTCGTTCATTTGCAGCGAATACTTCGTCGATTGTTTCTGCAGCTATTTAATTATGGCAAATCTTCTTTGAGAGCGCAGTGTATTGATTTTGTAGACCCCGATTTGTTGGGTGGACTTTACTTTGTACCTACTCGTACTTGATATTTTGTTCTGTGAAGTCTATTAGTTCTTCCAAATGATTTGTGCCCTGGTCAAACAGTACATACTCTTTGGTCGTTTTTTTGGGTCTAGAGTTCTATTTGAATTCTGTCTGAAACTCCTCATAAACTAATTAGATTTCTAAGCATTACTATCATTATAAAAACGCAACAATTTGAGCATTCGACGTTTGAGTATTCAACGTCATGGTAATAAAGTATCATATTATGCATTCATGTAATATCGTGGGAACTACCCATGAAGCTACCAAACTCTCATTGTATAAAGCAAATTCTATATGTGTATCTATATGCATTGAAGTTAATTACAATTACCGACTATGACACTCGATGCAATTACATTATCAAACTACTTAATGATGATGAAGATACACATGTCTCGACTAATAACAATGAAGTTTAATCGAGAATTAATTATGACGTCATTAATTATACCGTCACATCGCAAATTATCTAATAGCGGGTAGATCGCAAGGTAAATCATGAATGCGTGAGTAGACATATAGTCTAGACGTAGATTTGTCTTGTCTTGAGTCTTGTTTCATACAGTTTACTGATGCAGTTTAAAAAGTAGTTCTAACTAATCATCATCAGTCTCACTACAAGTAACAAGCACTTTTCTAATTCAATCACCATTCTTGGTTATGTCAAATAAATACAAGTTTGCTTTTGACGATTAACAAACTACTAAAATCTGCCTGACTGCTACTAAAATCTTCATCACAACTTAATACTTTTCATCATCATCATCATCCACAGCCTTCCTGATCCCACTGCTTGGTATAGGCCTCTCTCACTGTGCCATCTGTCTCGATCCTGCGCCAATCGGTTCCAATTAATACTCTTACCATTACTTAATCAAGATATTTTATCAAAAAACCTGAAAACAATATATAAGTATTGTAGAATCGTGGAAGTGTAGTTTCTACCAGCTTCGACTCAGTTTTATTAGCTGACTATTTGCTTATAAATTTGATTTCATATCACCAACAAAAAACTTCTCGCCTATACCTATTGGCACCAACTCTAGTTTTGCGAAGTGGTCCAATTCTGGACGATTTATGTCAGTGCTCGCCGCCTCTTTATGGTTTTACAACATATTTATCGCTTTATGACATAATGGTGGCGGTTATGATAATTCCTTTGGGGATATTATGGCGGTCAAAATGATCTCGCTCGTTTCGCTCGTTGTGCTGTTTTGGAAATTTATTAGCACGTCCAGGCCATTTTATTTATTAGGTTAGGTACTCACGTCTTATATACTTACCACACTCTTGCTCTTTTACTCTTGTTGAGCCGTTTGTAAGACATTATCGAATTTCTTGTTGCAATAAATGAAAATGTTCTCAAAAAATTCAAGATTTTGTTTATCGTTCCTAATATTAGTAAGATGATGAATATTCTAAAAGCCTCAAGATCATTAAAACATAATTTTATGCTCGACTTACACACAAAATAATTAAACTTGAGCCGCAGTAGAAGTTTGTTCAAACACGCACTTGTCCATAAGACTGATAATTTAAAATTTTGAATCTCTGCCAACAGTTGCATCCATTACGCTTCCAGTCAAGAACTAAGGGAGCGTTAACAGAATTGACTGCGTGATGTATGGTTCACAAGGGTAGATTTTCATAGGGTTTTGATCTTGTTGGGATGTAGTACGGATGCTGAGTTGTAATAACGTTTCCGCTCTTTACCCTGATGTTTGCCAAGCCAGTGCAAACACAAGAGCCTTGGTATAGAACCTTTAGTCCTGTTCGTATTATAAATGTTTGATGCATGTTTGTGTCAGTTAGGAAAATTGATGACGAGACGTAAATGTGTAGGGTCAATGAATGGCCATTATTAGTTTTTTTAACGTTCAAAAAAGAGGTTATCAATTGGACACGTAGCGTAGGTATGTATGTTATTTTATTGGAACTGCAAAATATTCACCTAAGATATCTATTAGGGTTTTCAAATAAATACACTGAAAAAACAAATTAGCTGAACTAGTTATGTAATTTGAAAAAAAGCTGCCAGTAATCAAATTTTGTTTAAATTTAGCTGTCTGCTTCAATTAAGACGTACAAAACGAGTTTTGTTAAATAAAGTTTAGTTAATTATTGACATATTTCTATGTACTGTTAACAAAAGCTAACTTTCGTTACAGCTGCAAAACTGAATTTAGTATAAAATAAACTAACTATTTAGATAAAACTTAAATGGACTGTTGGTTTACTTGTAACAAACATCAAACAACCTAAAATATTGGTTGTAAATAGTCTTTCTGATATTTAACTAAATACTTATCAAACGTTATTATTAGATACACAAATTTTGTTATTACATACAATTTATACAATGCTCTTTCAACAATTTTTTGTTTGTAAATTACAGGTTTTTTTAACTATTGTTCGCAAAACTATATCAAAAGTTTGCTGCGTGTAACACAACGTTTTTTATTGTTCTGTTCTTTCGGATTAGCTCGGGCGACGGACGCGCGGACGGCGAGACAAATGTTCATACTTGTTTAGTTGCCCTGCCTGTACATGATAGGATGGACGGACAATAATCATATTATTTTACTATTTGGTTTGGTTTCTTCTGGGGCGTGGAACAATCAACAAACAAACTCTTATTCAAGTGAGAGATACATATTATTGTATCAGTCAGTGTTCAGTGTGGTGGACTAACGATCTAACGGTCAGTTTAATTCAATTTTCAATTTATGTATCTAAAAAAAGCTACAAAAAACAATGGATGAACCGGCGGCGCGGCGGCGTCACCAACCGCGTTTTTGAATGTACACCGTTGTTAACAATTGATTTTGACTTTAATTTATATTGCTTTGAAGTACAAAAACTAAAAGATGCACAAAAGATATATTTATGTATCAGAATTCTTTAATTAGTTAAATACCCAATCACATTAATATTGTGTTTAACGGTAAAATGTATGTAACACAGCGAGCTCAGAATTATTAGTGTGGTGGAGGATTGATAAAATATTTACTGCATAATATGTAAAATAGATCCTACTTAATGTAATAAATGCCAAAAGTTTGTGTGTAAGTGTATTTGTTCCCTCTTTGCTGGCTGAATGAGTTTATACGGTGGATTATTTTCTTATGTGTTAATCCAGCATATAAGCTATCCAAATCATTCAAATCCATTCAGCCGTTGCAACCGACATGAAGAAGGAACAAACACACTTTAATACTTACACATTTACACACAAACTTTTGCATTTATATGATATCTAATATGATTATATGGTCAGATATAGTTGATCTACCTGTAACCTAAAAAATTGTAGGCTAAATGCCGCAGACTAAATGTACGTATCTATTAATAACGTCTTTTTTAATGATTATTTTGCAATTTACATAATTTTAATTACTTTTAAATGAAGAAACCAAAAATTACAATAAATATAAGTAAGTAATACATAAATATGTATAAGTAATAATTTTTGGTTTCTTCGGTTTCTTCGGTTCTTTTGTTTATTTTTGTCTTGAATATACTGTTTAAAAAAAATAAAAGTATTGTTTTTGTTTTTAAATGAAGGTGCATATAACAGAATAGATTAGCTACTAATAACATCGTAGTATCGATACATATTAGGAGCCGGAGGTAACTAAATAGTTTAGTTACTAGTAACAGCTTAGTGAGATAACATACACATGGAAATAACGAAATAGTTTAACTACCAACAACACTTAGTGAGGTTTGGCATACATGGAAGTAACTAAATTGTTTAGCTACCAATAACACTCAGTGGGGTAAGATACACACGGAAGTAACTGAACAATTTAGCTACTAATAACATTTAGTGAGGCAAGATACACATGAAAGTAACTAAATAGTTTAGCTACCAATAACATTTAGTGAGGCAAGATACACATGAAAGTAACTAAATAGTTTAGCTACCAATAACATTTAGTGAGGCAAGATACACATGAAAGTAACTAAACAATTTAGCTACTAATAACATTAAGTGAGGCAAGATACACATGAAAGTAACTAAATAGTTTAGCTACCAATAACACTTAGTGAGGTAAGATACACATAGAGATAACAAAATAGTTAAGCTACTAATAACAGACTAGTGAGGTAACGTATAGGCTGTATCTGATCTATAGCTGACAAATAGTTTGGTCATATACATGTAATTAGTTTAGCCAAATATATACAAATATTTTCATTATTAATAACATAATCCAAATTTACAAAACGAGGTTAGGCTACTAGTAGAACTAGTTATGTAGTCACCATTTTTGTGTAGCTGGTTACCAAATTTTTTGTTATTAATGACAAAAAATTTCTTTCCGTGTATCCAAAAATTTTAAATCATGGGTAGCCCAGAATTTTAAGCTTGGTGTTAAACTATTGTTGTTTCTTTATTAATGCTCTCGAAATTCAAGAATTAATGAAAACAGTTATTTGTCAATTATTATAGACAAGTTGGATAAAGTTAATTTCAGATCAGTATTTACGTCAGCTAAACCTCCTGCTTTCCAAAACTCGGTTTCCTGGTTGGAATTAGTACTTATCTATTAGGCACTTCTATTGCCGATTTAACCTAACAAAATATTACCTCAGACTCCTTTGGGCTCGTCAATGAGGTCACATTGTTTGCAAGTTAATTCGATGTTTACTGAAACAGCCTTGTCGTTGTTCTTTGTCACAGTAATTATATCAGTGTGCGAATGAAATTGTATAAAAAACAGAACGGTTTTAGCTGCGACAAAGTTGCAATTCGTTTATTTATTTTTAAACTTGTAATTACAATGTCTAGACTATACTGCTTTTCGCGTGACACTATGAAATGAGAAAATAAGGCAAAACGTTAAATTTTGTAGCTGTCATAGACTGGCAGCCTTCCAGGGTTAGAATTTTAAGACTTAGGTAATGGGGTTTTGAGAAACGGAGTCTTTGATCTTTACTCGGGATTGACAAGTTTCTTATTTGGTCTGGTTTGTGGCATCGTCATAACAGTCCATATCGATTCTTACTTATGTGATCGATTAGATATTTACCGTACCATATTGTTTTCGATGATGCGCCGAAGTCATTAAGCTATCTTTGTAGTTGATGCAGTAAACTGCACCACAAGTGCGGACCTTTGTCGATCGATAAACTGACGTTTTGACCCAATGAAATCGTTAAAATTTTACAGCTTCGTTAGGACCATAATTAAGATTTTTAGGGTTTAGTCGAGTAAACGTCAGTTTGTCCATCGATAAAGTTCCGCTTGGACTGCAGATTTTTCGCATTTCTGGACCACTTTCGACTACTTTAGTCTACCTAAATAATACAATGTAAGTAGAGGTAATTGTCTTGTCACGTATCCTCCCATTAAAAGTTTGTATTAAAAGACTCGTTAAAAGCAAGCCCTGCAGTAAAAAAGAACGAAGTAAAAGTAAGAACGCATTTAATTATATTAAATTTTTTACACCGCTCGCTGTTTATTACGTAACAACTGTCTTCCGTTGGATAAATACGAGTACATAATAAAATATAAAATAAATTATTTACCTTCTCCATAAGTAGAAAGCAAATTATTATTGTTTTAATTAACGCCTTTCCGATAATAGTTATTTACTTTATGAATATTAATTGTGTAGTTAACACGGTAACAGCGTGCGGTGGTTTTACAATTATCGGTTCAATGTCGACTTGGTCGTGCGACTACTTTCAACGATTTCTTGAAGTTCACACGCATAATTGTTGCTTACTCATTTCAATTGTAAATTGTTTACGTAATTGCTGAGTCTTTTACTCGCATCTTTTTTATATGCATATGTGACTGCATTAGTCATAATACTTATTTATACTTGGAAATTAGTAAAGTTTTAAGTTAGGAGTTATTACAACAAAATACATATTTTTTAAATGGGCCGTTTGAATTTCTGATTGACAAACTTTACCTATAAGATTCATGTATTTTAAATTTTCATAATATATTTCCTTGATTACATAAGTACTATTAATATTACAGTCGTTGCTAATTATAAGATTTTTATTTTGTACAAGTGACACTATTTTTTATTTCTAAAAAGACAAAAGAGATCGGACATTCCGAGTTTCCCGTACCGAACATCAAATGTTTCACAGGTAGGAACAGTTTGTATTGAAAAATAAAATTGTCGATTTTAGTATTTTTCTTTACCTATTATTCATGTTTCTGGCCGTTTAAACCTTCCCTGAACTTTTACAAATATATCAAGATCAAAATTAGCGAAATCGGTCCAGCCGTTCCAGAGTTTTAGCGAGATTAACGAACAGCGATTCATTTTTATATATAAGATTTAGAATTGTGTCTACGTAAAATTGTAGATAATTATCTACAATTTTACCTAGATCATGTTATAATAGAGTTGTAATTAAGTTGTCTAATTATGATGACACTTGCTATCATCTTTTTACTGTGTTATCTATTGCATATCTACGAATCACATGAAATTGCGGGTCAAAGTGTCTTCTCTGTGACTATAGTGCATTGTCAAGCGATGCAAAATTTAACAATTGTGTCAACGTAAGTAAAATTGTAGATAATTACGTAGATCATGCCATAATAGAGCTGTTATTATGTTTTCTAATTACACTGTTTATTTATAATCTTCATTGTGTTTTCTATTATTTTGATTCATGGCATCGTCAATGCTGCGTACCTTATGCGTCTTGTCAAGCCTCCTAAAATTAAATTGATTACTGTGACATTTGTGACTAATGTGACATATCTGTATATGTCACATATACAGATATGTCACATGACATAAAAAAGCGGGTCAACGTGTCTCTTCTAGTGCTATTGTGCAATGTGCATTGTCAACGATGTAAAGAAATGTGTCAAAATGTGTGTGTTACAAATATTGTGTTGTGCATTTTCGACTCATGCAAAAAATCTACAAATAAAAAAATGAATGTCTATTTTATTTATTTATTTATTGCCAATGTACAGTACACACATGTTTTTCCTTGTTCATTGCATTACGCGTGAACGGATGGAACAATATCGCTTATTATTTTTTTGTTGTGTTGATTATTGTCAGGAGAAGGTTCTTACGAGTATGAAAGAAAAAAATAAGGAAGTTGAGCAGAACATTAGAAAATTAAGACAGGCAACGTCTGTCAGGTCAGCTAGTAGACAATCATTGTGTCAACGTACGAAAAATTATAGATCATGGTATGGTAAGGTCATGTCATTGTGGTTTCTAATTACAGTCACTTCACTATCATTATTACTATGTCCTCTATTTTATACGAATCACATGAAGTCGCGGGTCAAAGTGTGTTCTCTGGTACTATTGTGCATTGTCAACAGATAACAATGCTCGCTTTCGTTCGACCCACATGTGTCGTAGAGAAAGTATCAAGATTGTTTACGATGCAGAATGAGAGTACCTAGTTAAATTTGGGGAGCAGATAAATGGTTTTTTAAAAACTAAAATAAAACTACCTACGTGTAGCCGATTCAGAGGCTCTATTCTTAATGATGTTAATACATATTTTACTTATAACGAAACTTACTCAACTAAGGTGGTCTTATATCTAGGAATGCATATTCAGCATCTGTACTGCGGTGGCCGTTACTCAGAACTGACGGTTAACTGCAGTGTCAGCTACTTATTCCAAAGCAGAGGGCTGTGGGGGATACATAACTCCTCCCTCCCTAAGTGGAAAATTATCGGGGCGTTCGATTTGCGAAAGACCTCGATAATTTTGTATACACGGAATTACTTTTAAGTATAAAACATATAGAATAACTAAAACTATACATAGTGCTACGAGTCCTAATGCTATAACACTGATTTTAGAGTCTTTTTCTCTGTTAATCACTTTTTCAAACACGTCACTATTTTTTAGGGCGAAAGCCATATATTTCACTTCGTCTAGTCCAACCTCGTGCATGTTAAGTGCGCGTGCATCGGATAAGTCCTCGGTCGCGCGCAGTCTCGGTAGCTTGATGTTGGGTAGCGGCTTAACAGCATCCGTCTCGGTGTAGATTCGGTGATGTCGGATGGTGAGGCCGTTAACATTGACGTCACAGGGCTTGTTTAACGTCACGACGTACGTACCTGATATTGGCTGTTTAGAGACTTCTTCCCCACATATTTCCGTAAGGGTGATTTCTGCTTTGGTGAAGAGTATCCAATTGTTGTCATTAACTTTCTGCAGCTTTACGTCTTCTATATGGATAGGGTACTGCTTGCAGCTGGTGATGTTGTTCTCGTACACCATGAGTTTCTCTTCACAAGAGAGTCCGCTGTACAAGGCTCGATTGTCGTCGTTGCAGAGGAACTCGTCTCCAGCAGCGAGTGGGCGGCACGGCTTCACGATCGGCTGGTACTTCAATCCTTTCGCCAATAGGTAAGGGTATTTAGGAAATATGGCTACGGTTAGGCTTGTGGGTTTGAGGAAAATAGGTAAAGTGTACATTTTGAAATAATTATACTTATAGTTATCGGTTAGTGGAATTTCCATGACAAAAGTGATTTGGTCTCTTTTCATATAAGATTTCACAGAAATAGTTTCCTCTATTTTGGCTAAATTTAATTCGGTGGGTACATACACCAAATTCTCTGAATTCGCTATTACTTTTAAATGATATAGTAGTTCGGTAGAATTAATAATAGACTGAAGTAATATAGAGCTTTTGCTTAGAGCTAGTGCGGTTTCAATTTCACTTAACCTAATGAATATAGTTCTAAAGCTACTTAAAAACAAACTATATAGTCCTAACACATAAGAGGACTCAGCTAAATTATTTTCTTGTGTTATTGTCTCCTTAAGGATTGCTTCAACCCTTTTCAAACGGGTGTCTACTGTTATCGAGTTTTGATAGATTAATTCTGTTGCGTTTATGAGGCTATCTAACATTTTTGAGACTATAGTGATTTTCTTTGAAGTAATAGTTTGGTCGTGGCTTAGTTCGGAGGTCAACTGATCATATTTGATTGCGTCATCATGGTCTAGATTACCGGTTATTATTTTAATTATGGATCCTAATGGATTAATTAATCCTCGCTTGAAGCGTTGTGGAATTAGCTGGTAATATTTATCTATAGTTATATCGCGCATATACTCTGCATGCATGAATATATCAATAAATTTGTGAGGGAAAGTTTTGTTGGATGAAAGTAATCGCTGAAATTCAGTAAATTTCGAGTTGACGAGTTTTAGGTCAATCCAGATATTATTTAATTTAATGGTTTTTAGAATTGTCCAGTTGTCAGTTTGTATGTAAGCTTGACCTTTCTTTACAGGCAGGAGTCCCGGGTTTCCTTCAAGTGATTGAAGATGAAGGGCGACTGTCGACGTCGCTAGCATCAGACTGCACCTGCGGAGGGCGTTTTATGTTTTTAATAGGAGCTTTCGTGCTTTTCTTTTCAGCTTCTCTTTTAATTGGGACAACGTTTTTACCGGTCATACCTATTATTTTTGCCTTTTTGTACCTCGGTTTTTCTTTGCTCATTCTTTTATTTATGTCTTTTACGAAGACGGTCTCCGGAAGTTCTATATTAGTTTCGCCGCCTCGTTTTTCTCTAACCTTTTCCTTTCCGGCTTTTAATTTCTCGGCTATGTGTGTGTATAGGAATTGCGTTCGTTTCTTGTGGTCTTTAATCAGTTGCTGAGTGTAAAGTTTTTCAAGTTCTAGGTCGAATGGGTTATCAGTGTCGGTGTGTCCAAAGACAACTTCAAAGGGTGTTAATCCTGTCGCTGTGTGTATGGTGTGATTGTAAGCCATGACTGAGTACGTCATGACGGACGCGGCATCCGTGCATTTTTGTTCATACTTGGCCAATCTATATATCTCTATTATGGTTAAATGAAATCTTTCTATTAGTCCCATAGAGTTCGGGTTATTTACGGTGCCTATGTGTCTTTCTATTTTGTGTAGACTGAGAAATTCTTTCATGAGGTAAAATCGGTATTCCGTTTGAATCTAGATCTTCCACAGGGTGTATAGTCTGTGACTTAGAGCTCCCTGAGGGGGATGGTATAACGGGTTTCTCTATTTCCAATTCTGTTAGCATCTCGGTGGCTTCCGACGAGTCAGATATGCTTATTGTCTCGCTTATTTCTGATACTGTCGTAGTCGTTGAGTCCTGTCGTTTTTTGTCTAGGTTTACTCTCATTGAATTAGCGTCTTCGTCAGTCAGGGCGTTGATTTTGATTCTACTTAAGGCATCCGCGTTTGTATTTTGTTTTCCTTTTTTATATATTATCTCGAAGTCGAAGTCCTGAAGGCGTAGCCTCCATCGGGTCAGTTTACTGTTTGGGTCTTTCAGGGAGTTTAGCCAAGCTAAGGGTCTATGGTCAGTGTAGATGAAGAATTTTCGTCCGTACAAGTAAGGGCGGAAATGTTTTGTTGCCCAGATGATGGCGAGCAACTCTCGCTCTATGGTACTATAGCGTGTTTCTGTGTCGCTTAACGTACGGCTCGCGTATGCAACTGGTTTGTCACTACCAACTTGTCCTTGGGAAAGGACAGCTCCCAGGGCTACGTTTGAAGCATCCGTTGTCAGGATGAAAGGTTTTCCATAGTCAGGATACTGTAAGAGTGGAGCATGTGTCAAGAGTTCTTTACATTTGTTAAAGGCATCAATATAACTTTGGTCAATGATAATTTTGTTGCGTTTTTTTAAGCATGACGTCAGTGGTTGGGTTACTTTAGCGAAATTGGGTATGAAGCGTCTGTAATAGCCTACGAGTCCAAGGAAACTTTTAATTTCCGTTGTAGTCTTTGGGGTCGGAAAATTCATTACTGCATTTATTTTGTCATTACTCGGTTTCAGTCCGTCTTTAGTGATGGTGTGTCCTAGGTATAATACCTCCTTACGTAAAAATTCTGACTTGTCTAGTTGTACCTTTAAGTTTGTCTGTCTCAGTCTGTCGAAAATTAGTCTTAATTTTTGTAAGTGCTCTTCTAAGCTGGATGAAAAAATGATGACGTCATCAAGGTACACCATACAGTGTAATCCTTGCAGGTTGTGTACCAAAATTGAATTTAGGCGCGGCGTTTACTAGAGGCGCCTGGAATTTAAAACCACTCGCCGTGTGCGCGGGTGAAAAGGTTGGCCTTGGCGCGGCGTTGTTATAGACGTACATGCGTTTTCTCGCGTTATATTGGTCTAGGAAATTAACTTCTTCCAAAACTGTGCTTAAAGCGTCCTCTAGGCTCGTTGGTGCTTTTAGCCGGACTATGCGTACCATATCTTCGGATAGGTTGTATAAGAATACGTTAAGTGCCGTATTGTTATATATCACTACCTTAGCGCGTCTTAAATTGATATCTTCTATCATGTTGACCTTGGAAATAAGCGTGGATCTAACACTTTGAATGCGTTTGTAGAAATCGAGATAACTTTCACCGGATTTAATTTTTAGCGTTTCCAACTCAATACCTATGCAGTGTTCACTTCGCGGGTCCCCAAAATGTTGTTTTAGTACCTCTTTTAGGTTGGACCAGGTGTTTATGTCATCTCGTTCGGACAAGAGCGAAGCCGCTTTGTCATTGAGTCTACTTGTCACGGCGTTGAACACATATAAGTCCTGAGCTGCATCACCTCTATATCTGCTTATTACATATTCGCATTTTCTCAGGTATAAATTTAATTGCGCTTTGTCACCTCCAAAAATGGGGATGAGGTTTAATATTTCTCGAGGGATGGCCCTGAACTCTAATGGTTGCTGTTGTTGTGCCATCATTTTAGCGTATAATGAGCAGGTATAGGCAATTTACACACACGATTTAATACTATAAAATGTTAAACCTATTTTTGGCAAAAATATACTTAATTACACTATTTTAACAATAATTCCGATCGATTTGAGACCCAAATTCATGAAGTTAACCTAATTACACAATTCTAACCGATGACTAAGGTCTGAATATACTAATTACACAATTCGAGGAGAATCTCGGGATAGGCAAGGATGGCGAAAAGGTCTACTCACCAACCGACCAGCATCATTTTTCTCAGCGTCCACTATTTAACACATTTATTTAGTTCGTTGGATAACTGTTTGGCACTTCACCTTTGTTGTAGGCAAACCGCACTTTGCCGTTCTAACGCGGTAACTCGTTGTACAAGTATAGACACTCACGTTAGGACAGCCAGTTATCCTACCGGCTGCGCCAGTTAAATTTGGGGAGCAGATAAATGGTTTTTTAAAAACTAAAATAAAACTACCTACGTGTAGCCGATTCAGAGGCTCTATTCTTAATGATGTTAATACATATTTTACTTATAACGAAACTTACTCAACTAAGGTGGTCTTATATCTAGGAATGCATATTCAGCATCTGTACTGCGGTGGCCGTTACTCAGAACTGACGGTTAACTGCAGTGTCAGCTACTTATTCCAAAGCAGAGGGCTGTGGGGGATACATAACTACCTACTTATTTGTTTGTTGGTTGCAAAAATATTGTAATAACCAGTTAAAAATGTACATTCGACGGGGTTTTATAACTATTAAGTTTATTATTTAATCTAATTATTAATTGTGGTAAGAGTGTGGAATTAAATAATAAAATGATCAAGAGCGTTATTCGTTAATTACATTCAATTCATGTTTTTATGTCCATGTTTTAAACGAGATATTACTTAGTCTAATATGTATCTATGTGCTTGCTTATATAAGACATTGCTTATTTTTTATGCTTACTTATTTAAAATATTGTTTTACTAATCTTATCGATAATCGATATCGATAATCTTTTCGAAATGAGGTACCATCGCCCAAATCTGGTTTCGAACATCAGCCAGGAGTTGCTTTGCACACATAGGAACCCAATGGACGTCGCGTATGCGCTGAGGGAAATATACTCTGGTATTTATTCCTCAGCTCCCCGTATTAAGTCTCTTGAGCAAAGACGGTACAAGGGAGCGCAAATACCCAGCGCCCTTCCCGACACCCTTTTCTTAGTTCACACGCAAGAGGAAAAGGAGGCCCTCATTATCCAGGGCTATGGGAAAGGCACGGGGTCACGCACCCTTATCATCCATGAAGCTCAGGGACTAACATACGAGTCGGTAATCGCCATTAAGACCAAAGCCAATATGAAGCTCCATGAAAGCGTTCCACACGCGGTCGTAGCGGTATCACGGCACACCAGGACCTTCATCTACTACGCTGACGACACAGAGAACGACGCCATCAGTCGATTTGTCCGGCGTGCATCGGCTGCGTCTCCGAAGACCATCAAAGACTACAATCTGCAGATGGCCATCAAAGATCGGAACGCGGCGGTGGTGGAGGCCTTGGGCCGAGAGGAGGCGATAACTGATTAATAGGACTTAGTAAATGTGTAAAAATAAAAAATTGTAGCGTTAAAATGTGAGGATTGTGTGTATGCCCCGAGCATTCATGCTCACCATCGAAGGCTCCTTCTTGCGGCGGCGTCATGTGCCGGGTCGTTCTCTTCCCTCAAATATGGTTGAGGAGGGCGATGGCTGGCACATGCGTCACACTCGTGACCGGGTGCTGCTTGCGGGTCGCTGGTCTGCTCGAGGCAAACACACAATTCTTTTGTAGTTGTAAATATTTAATTATATAAATAACTCTTCTTGTCGCACTGCCTAAATTAAATTAAGTTGTTAAAATTTGTAAATGTTAATAAATTAAATTGTACTAGTAAAACTCACGGACCGTGGAGTCTGTGGTGTTTAATAAACTTTATAAAAAAAAAAAAAAAAAATTGTTTTTATCCTATGATAAGGACAATATTTTAATCAAAAACTATTAACAGTGTTATATGTATTATAATAAAGATAGCTTCAATGTAGATACATTTATACATTTGTCACAGATTCTTTTTATTTTGAAATAGTTCGCAATGCCCGTATTGCTATAAATATTATTGATGGCGTAAATATATTGCATCTAGTACTTATTTTATCAAAACATCCTTATAAAAACTCTTTTTATAATATCAAAATGTCCTTGCAAGCCCTACGCAATTTTAAATCTTCTTATCTTTGCACACCAGGTGTAGAACCCTATCTGTTAGCTTTTGCCGTAGGCATTGTAGCAGAAATCACGATCGACCTTGCTTCTGCGTTTATTGCTGTCTCTCTCTGTAAAATAACATCTGGTGTTGCTTTCGCGGCTTCAAAGTCCTTTTCCATCAATACAGATGATGTTATCTTTAATTTTGATACGAATTTAAGGTTTGATGTGAAATTGGAGATGAATTTTGGAATGATGAAGGGACAGTTCCGGACATGCGTAGTGAAGTGCGACGGAGACGGAGCGCCGGCGAGCCGTCAGTTGTGGCCCGGTCGCCGCGGCGAGTGCTGTATTTCTCGCGCCACTGTCCGTAACACGAAACATTGTACACATATCAGATTTCACGCGAAAATTTGATATCGTCGTCGAATTTGTGCTTGAAGTGTTTTCACAAAAATAACGCGCGTTCACCGGTAATCTTTCCAACTGTGCTCTATCATTTGCTCTACTGTGTTTTTTTGTTCAGTGCCAGTTTAGTTGTTTTGTTTTGTGTAGTACGTATATACTTATATTTTTGTAGATAAGGCTTTTTTTTACTTGCTAATAGTTCTATGATATCGCCAACAGAGTTGCTTATCGGTACTGATAGCTCTTATCTTGGAACCACGTTGTTGTATGCATTAACATTAATTGCATTATTTAGGACAAGCAAAGAATTTTCGATATAACTTGTATGTATATACTAGTATGCTTTATGCAGTATGTTGATTATAATCTTTATTAACAATTAGAATTTTTTTATGTTTTACGATTAGTTAGTCTTGAATAATACATTTCCTTATAGCTTATTAGATTATGATAATGACAACAAAGACTAACAATTCCCGTGGCATCTTATCAAATGAAGTATTTTCATTAACGTGCTGCAGACAAATTGTGATTAAAATTAAATTTCATATTACAACGAACGGTACAAAAGTTTGAAAACGGAAATTAAAACATACGCTTCTATTGCAAAGCATGTATGAGTGTAGGTGGAGTACCCAAGATCTGCCTTTATCATGTTGTGAATCACTGACTGTATGATATACGAAAGACAAAGGAGGGATTTGAATAAGACGGGGGGCCCTTGAAATTGATCGCACCCCAGTCCCTGGTTAACCAAACCCCTGAATATTAAGGCACACTTAATACGGAACAAATTCAATTTTGGTTCTCGTAGAAACAACTAAAAGTAAAGCATATATCATAATCTAATCATTATTATGTATAGTAATTTAAAACATCTAACTAACGCTAAATAAACAAACATAGAAGTCAAACAAACAAGTCTAGCAAAATTAAGTTTTTAATTCTTTAAAAATGAGACGAATATTCTAGTTATTGCTTTTTTAAAACCAATACGAATCCATCGGGCAAGTTTAAAATTTTTACTACATCTTTTAGGCCGATCGCGTGCCACGTCTATTTATTTCGGGATCAGTCGAATTTGGTCAACCATTGAAGCGGTAATTTGGACCCATAATGGCACAGGACCCTTTTTTCGATGTGTCCCATTGTTGTGCCTATAGATAGGGTGTAGGTCGTTGACATTGGCCTTCCCCTTTTATTCTATAGATTTGCAATGATATTTTTCATCGCATGTCGGATTAACAATATATCATTTATAATCGCGTTTTTGATTGTTACTGTTCGCGTTTATTGTTTTCCATAAGCTCAAGAATTTGATAATGTTCACGTTTCATAATAGACCATGAATATGTAGTATTACTCGTATGTATAAGAACAAAATATTTAATGATAATTTTATTTTAAATACAATTACATATATAAATATTCAGTTCCTAATGTCCATTAAATCTAGAATCTGCTATTATGCACCGACTAGCTTAGCTGTGCCGCGTGCTCTATTCGCGCGTCCTGCACGAATTGTTTTTTTTTCCAGATCAGTAGAATTAGGTACATGTTAACTCTATACTCTTACGCTACCTTTTTACCAACACATCATTCTGACAATTGTTAGTAGTGTTATCAAATTGAATCATAACAAAACATGATAATAGTGATTATTTTTCTAGATCAATGACACCATTCCAGTTCCAATGATTGCTTCGATATCGTATAATAATATTTCATAACAGTAAGCGCAGCCACTCAGTTCAATGATAAACTGCCAGTCAACAATTTCCACTGCGCTTGTTTTTAATATAAACAGTATTTTATGATTGCTATGTAATTCTGGAGTTATTTTTGAACAAGTCTATGCATATTCTTTTTATATATTTTATCTCGCGCATATACCGATAGAAAATGAATTAAAATAAACTGTTTTGTAATTAGTTTCGAGTTTCGGCATTTTTCTCCATTAAACTCGACAAGAAATATATCATCGTAA
Source organism: Alcis repandata (assembly GCA_949125135.1). Classification (NCBI taxonomy): domain Eukaryota; kingdom Metazoa; phylum Arthropoda; class Insecta; order Lepidoptera; family Geometridae; genus Alcis; species Alcis repandata. The sequence continues at coordinate 4,840,796 of OX421235.1, read as the reverse complement.
AAGCCCGAAAGCCATAAAACATTTTTAGAAATACTTCACGTTCCAAAATCTGATACACGTGTTCATAATAAAGAAGCGGAAAAGTCATCTAATCAGTTTCTTTATCATTTAATCGATAGAAAGGCAAAAATTTATTAATTGTAGAGAACAGTGCAAGCGCAAATACCAAGCTATTGTACCGTTAGCAACGTACGGGTTCAGATATTTGAGTAGCATTAGAGAGGGCAACAGTCTTTGATAACTGGCTGCCGATTGCACAAGCGGCCTCCTTTTCGCACGTGTTCCTAGATAGTTTCGCAATCTTCCGGCTGCAAGATGCTCGTCAAACCAGCATTAAAGCTAAAACAGGAAAGCGACAGACAGACTTACGGGAAGCGGTTCATTTACTTTCCTATTATACTGTTTATTATCCCTGTTTAGACATTGAAGTCCTCAACTGGTGGCGCTATTAACTTAGTCAATCTCACCTTCGTTTGATGCCTTCACCTCATTACCTACACCCACCTCTTTCTTTACACATCCACCTATAGGTATCATGACTTCCTTATTTAGTTAGTAGTAGGCAGAACCAGTGATGCTGGTGTTTTTGTCTATGTATATGTATGGTAGCGTCATAGTTGCTGGGTTGTCGGGTCTATCCCAGGGGCGTTGCACCGACCATGCGATGGAATGCGCCCGATCGTGGTTACGAAATGCCGTGACTCCGCAGTCGAGCCTCTCGATACGCAATTATAGTAATCATTTATCGAAATATCTGTTTTTATTCCAAACAAACCGCTGAAAGTCTCCATACACCAAAGAGCGTTGGGTTAATGGCTTTTCTAATTACGTTTCTTGCCACGCTACACCAGTGGATCTACTCGTCTTCATGGCTTTTTAATTACCTACCTCTTTGTATATGTCGGAACATTTGCTAATGTATATGGTTAAGGTTGCTCCGGAAAACACTGTGGGACCATTGTTCCGACGACTCCTTATATTGCGAGTAGCGGTCCCACTTTATAGGCTGACTGAGCGCCGATGTGCCTAAATTCTTAGAATGTCTGCTGAATATCGTCGTATCCGTGGAAGACAGCCACAGTTGCAAAACCCTAGGTTTCCAGGAGGCGGTTTTTTCTGATTATCTCGGAAATTTCTTAGACAACGTATGTTTTTTAGTATTCTAAACAATTCCTTGACACAACAGGCAGTGAATCATATTTTTTTTAAATTTTTGACGATAGTATTTGTACGTGTTTTGTCCCTTAATACCTTACTCCACGGGATTTTCTCAAGATCACGTCGGCTTAACCGCCATGAGGGCTTTTTTCCGAGTGAGAAATGAGAAACGCAGTGAATTTAAGAGACATTGCGCCCTTATTCCACGTAAAAAGCTGGGTGGTGGCCTTCTTACGACAAAAATATTAGAATTTGCGGTTTTATTTTTAGTGTTCGTGTACAAGAGATGAAAAACAATGTTGTTTTAACCGACTTCCAAAAAAAGGAGGAGGTTCTCAATTCGGATGTTTGTATTTTTTTTTGTTAATGGTTGGATGTTAGATATTATAATTGTGCGCGACTTTTTTTTATTTTGACCAGACCGCGAGCGCGTCACGCTTGTAATCTCCTGATGAAGATCACCGAATATGATCAAAACTAGTCGTTATAAACGACTTAATTTGACGTTAGTAATCCCGTGTTAATTATATCAGAATATATTTTAATCTTTAAATATAAATAACAAGTCCTGACTGACTGACTGACAGACGACTTAAAGCCAAACCACAGGTCGTAGAAATTTAAATTTGGAGGGTGTATTTGTTTTGATGAGCAAAGGTGTGTACTAAGAAAGGATTTTTTGAAATTCAACCCCTGAAGGTGTGGAATAGGGTGTAAAAGTGTATATGGAGAAGCTTGTTTTGTTTTTTGATGCCACGAATTTAAAAATGTTACAATATGACTTAAGAAAATATTGATCACGTATTTCACCATTTTCTGGAAATCAACCCCTATGAGGGTGAAATGGCGTGGTAAATATGGCACGAAGAGAAAATTTGTTTTGATTCTACGTCAATGAAACTTTACACAGATGTACTAAATTTATAATAGAATACCAAAATTTTCGAAAAGTCACACTCTCGAGCTGGAATTGTTAATTATCTCGAAAATTCAAAACGCTTTTACCAAAGCGCCAAGACTAAAAATACTCCAAAACCTTAAACTTTTTTGGGGAAATTGAAACAACAAACACAAAATAAAACAAACAAACTTTGAGGGTCTATATTCCCGAAACTATTGAAGGTAGTGTATTTGACCAAATGTTATAGGGGTTTGCGAGAGCTACTAAATGGTGGCGACGAAAATCCAAGATAACAAATTCAAAATGGTCCGAGGGGGCTGATTTATTGTATCTGGGGGTTTTAAAGGTCCCTAATTCCATTATGACGCTTTTGACATACTCTTAAAAAAGGAGGGTTAAGTAAATTTAACCCCAAAAAAATAAACGGTTTTTTAAGTGTAGTGTCCACGTGGTCGAAGCTAGTTTTCAATAAAGTAGCGTCGACTGACCGCGAGATGATTTATTTTTTACCCAACTGCAACGAAGCTAAAAAAGAGGGATATGTATGTATTTATTTATGTGTGTATGTTGACTATGTACGCATGTATATTGATTGTGGATGTATAAAGTAGCTCTTTGTTATGACCGAATAGTGGTACTAGACTCACACAAACAAATAAGACGCGCGACGGGATCTAAATACTTCAATAAGAGATTTATGTCAGAATCTCCTGAAGAAGCAGGGGCTAGAAGTGCAACAATCGAAAGAAACACAAAACTACTACCAAAAAGAATAAATAAGACGCAAGACATACAGGTTCCTTAAGACCTTGACTGCTTAGCCCCCAAGCAACTGCTAGACAAGAAAAAACCAAAAGGCTCTTCCAAAAGACTCTTTCAAATCGCTTAGTCACCGTAGAGGAGTAAGCCAGCACCCGCTAAACCAGACCGGAAGACTCAGGCTTTTCTTAATGCAAGCACTCTAATCGTAGACAGTAAGATCACCAAACTAAGTTTTTCTATAAAATCTATAAATTGGGACATCCTAGGGATATGCGAAACTAGAAGACCACAGACATAAAAAAAAACCATAGAAGAATACTCGGACTTTATTCTATTCCGCACACCTGGAACAAAGTGAACAAACGGAAGAAACGAGGTTGGGTTCTTAACAAAACCTCTGAAACACAATATTTTTAAATTTAAAACCGTGTTGGATAAACTACAACTCTGGAAATAAAGACATCCAACGAAAATATTAGATAATTTGTACTGGGATATTAAAGCCTCCGAAGACAAAATAGTTAACGAAATTTTAAAATCATTATGAATGCTGTTGATAAAGCCACTACAGCAACTATTTAACATAGTTATTGAAATAAAAACAACGTCAGCACAGTGGTCGAAGTCTATTATTATACTTGTACATAAAAAGGAGACCAATGTGACATTAGAAACTATAAACCAATCAGCCTAATGACAAACTTGTATAAAATATTCTCAAATTTTTTACTCAACCGGTTGACAATAACTCTAGACGAAAACTAACCGAGAGAGCAGGCAGGTTTTCGAAATGTTTTCAACAATGAACCACATACAGGTAGTCTTTCAATTGATAAAAAATCCAATGAAAACGGGAAACCGCTATTTATGTGCTTTTTATAGACTACACAAAAGCATTCGATTCTGTAGACCACAACATGATCTGGACTGCACTAAAATAACAAAGCACTGACCAGCCAACCAGCCCTACATTAACGTGATCTGCAACATAATTATACTCTAAAGGCATAGCCAGAATGTGATTAGAGCGGGAACGCATGGAGTTCCCAATGGAAAAATGAGATAGGCAAGGCGACCCTATTTCATCAAAAACCTTCTCGGCTGTGATAGAGCGTGTTTCCAGAAGTCTGAAATGGGAAAACAAAAAAGTGAAGATAGATGAATATTTCCTGAGCCACTTACGATTTGCTGAATTTTACCACATTCAGCAAATCGTAAGTGGCGTAAGTTGCTGAAAATGCATTAGACTGGAATACTTGGTTAGCAAACTAGTAATAGAGAGCAAGAAGGTTGGTCTAGAAATAAATGCAACAAAAATAAAGGTTACCTTACTAATCGTGAGTCTCATGTCATTGAAGGTGTAAAAATTGAGTATGAGAACATCTATGTTATCTCGGACATTTGGTTTCTTTTAATGATTGTACAGAAAAAGAGGTACACAGTCATAAGAATTTCATCAGACTGGAAAAATCATGAAATAAAGACATAAAGAAATGCTTAACATATGGGTGTCAAACATGGTATTTGAGTTAAATGGATGAAGAAAAAGTTCTACAAGAGAAAAATGCAGAAAAGTTTATCAGATATAAAAAAAAAACAGACAGATTAAATATAACTTGTAAGAAACAAAATCAAAGTACCTGATGTATGTTAAGATGTAAGACAACAACGATAACACTACTTAAATATGTGGTCTGTGATAATGGGCAGGCTACATACCTAATTATGTAGGATGGAAAGCACAACAGATGGACAAAAATAGTTACGGAATGTATTTCAAGAGATAAAAAAAGAAACCAGGGAAAGCAAAAGAACAGATGGAGAGACATATATTATTTACGGAACAATACTGACCAGACGAGGAAGACGAGAGAGAGAGAGAAGAGTGGAGAGTTTTAGGGGAGGCCTACACCGCAGAGGCCACTTCTATGATACAAACTAATTAAAATTATATGTTATGTAGTATTTATAAGGTAGAAGAAATATAGACTTATTTATTTAATTTATTGTCTTTTTTTATATATAAATGTAGGTATACAAAGATGTTTATTTTTGTTTAGTCCTTTAGCGTTGATTCTGACTGACGCGTGACTTGTAATGTAACATATTTTAAAAATTGTAGTTCATGTACACCCAGTTCCCAATAGCATTAGAAAACAAGTTTTTCTTCGATTTTATCTACTGTGAGTAGCATTGTTTTTAGCCATTAAGTTATTGCACAAATAAAGAATGAAGATCAAAATATAGAATATTTGAATTTTATTCACCCTCCCGTGACATATTAACCAATTTCCTGGAACGTTTAATTACTCAAACGCGCCCGCACGCCCGGTAAATCCGTCAAGTAATGGCACAGATGCGCTTACGACCCTGTCGGCCGACTCCCCAAGCAACTTTTACCGTCGAACACGGCCGCGCAGGCGAGTGTGGCCGTTATCGCCGGATAAATTTGGACGCAGTGGCGTTAGTGGCTGTATTCTACGGAGTATTTTGGAGCGTGGCTTTTTGTCAAAATTTTAAATCGTGTTTTTTTATATCAAATACAGGATTTTCCGATTTTCTGAAAATGTGAGTAGATGCGTATGTATTTAAGGATTCCAAAAATGCAATAAAAGAAAAAAGCCACAACCGCCAGTGTGGCAGTCTTCCACGGATAGGGCGATATAATTAACCATCTAAGGAGCTCCTTAATATTAATTAACCCCGGGCCTGCCGGCGGCGGCGTCTTTTCTTTCCTCCTAAAGCTTGTAAAAACTCTCTGTACTTCTTCCTTTGCAAGAAAAATAATCATTTATCAAAATTGTTTGAATCCGGGAGTGGTTGAGTGTAAAGTCTTATCTGTGCGACTCCCTCTCCCAGCAACGTCAAGGAGTGATGGAGGCGATTCGTCATGTTTCCTGCTTAGTGACCTACTTGTATGGGGGTTTCTCTTCTCGAAGCGTTTTTAGTTTAATGTCTGTTACAAAGTGCCTCGGAGGGCTGATCGGTCGACCCCTATGAAGAAATCAATCGGTTTCACGCTGCGTTACACTTTTATTGTTTTATCCTCTTTGATCCATTTGGTGTTAGTGGGTTTTTATTGTGTTACGATTTCTTGCAAGACGTGCAATTTGTCACGCAAAAGTACCGCACCCCCTCTTATAGCAGTTTTATTTGTTCTCAAATAAACAAAACCGTTTTGAGTAACAAGACAATGAATATCGGAACGATGAATAGGGCGTGCTCGTGCTATGAACGCTTGATAAAAGACTTTTTTGCACCATCCGTCTTTTTTAAACTCCTTCCGCGTCAACTTTTTTGCACATTGATTAATGACCGCTCCATTTAGTCGAGATGTTTCAAATTACCTTGAATGAAAAAGGTTTCACTCCATTGATTAAATTTTCAACGCTTTGTTTGAATATTGATTAGTACCCAGTTAACTGTGGATAAATAGAAACATTGTCACAGTTTGTAACGATTTAAAACACCTTTCATTTTCGTATCCATGTCTTAAAATTGCCTCTACAAAATCATCGCCCTTAGTGGATTGATTCTAACGCGATATTTTTGAACCAAACTATATTTGACAGTTCTAAAAGTGCTGTCATCCTTTTCTCATATATTAAAAAGAGAAGAGATGCAAAAATGTTAGTTCGTTAATGGAATATCAGAATCGACGCCAGTTTCTAATTAGATTCATTTTGAAGTTATGTATACATACTACCTATACGACTATAACGTTGCATTTGTTGAACATTAGTGTGAGAAACTGGGAATAGAGAAACGGCTCTTTTATTATGTAACAGAAACCAGTATCTTTAGTAGCTTAAGACGAAATTTAGAACCATCATGACTACTCGTAGTTACTAGTTACATACATCGGCCAATAATTTCATCGGCCGTATTTCGTAATTCACGTGGATCCTTGATTAATGCCTTCCTACCAATGGCAAAATGCAAATTAACTTCGACATGTGTAACAAGATTTAGCTTTACATCAGTATTCAAACCAGTATCGTTAAGGTAACCATCGCTGACGGGGCCCGCATCGTTTGCTTGTGTCAACTCAGTGTATGTTTAAGCAACCTGAGGTGCATTTCAATCACCTTTTAAAGGGACTCTTGGATCAACACGGTCTCCTTTATCTTTATCGATCTTTATTGATGTTTTTTTGCGTATGAAGTTTTTTTATCATGAGAGCATAATATTTACCGTTCCAAGACTGCTTCCAGTCTTGCTATACGAAGGAATATAAAATGATTCATCAGATAAGATAAAACATACTTACATGGTCACGATTTATGCGATTTGGTACAATTTGCGAACAGTAGAGACGAAAAATAGAGATGTTTGTCAGTACTACAATGCCTTAAGAATGTAGACAAAAAATTGGTGTTCTGATAGCGATAAGCTGCAAAAAATCGCCCTACCAACGCTGGCCTTGAAATTGCTTTGCGCAAGTTTTTGCCACGTAAATCTTCGTTGTGCGTGACGCTCGCCGATTCACTCACTGTTCCATTTAAACGAATACTAAGGGTATCATTGTACAAGCATTATCGAACATTTAACCACGCGAAACAAGGAAAAGATTTTGGGCGCTGATAAGTAATTCATTGTACTGTGTGTTGCAAAAACCGCCATGTAATTCTGTGAAAGATTTCTTCACCAGCTTTCCAATATACGGCGTTTAGGCTCCCAAGTGTCAATAATAGAAATATCGAACAAGAGTCGGAAGTCTCAAGACACATTGTGGCTTTTGCCTTCCTGGAGGCGCCGTGCTCGGAATACATATCACCCTTGTTATGAGTCCTGCCATAGTTTGATACCCTTCACTTAGATAAAGTGGTGTTTTTGTGTTTGCCACTCTTGAAATAGTTGTCACGTTTGCCTCAGTGGGGTTCTATGTTAAATGTCGTCGTGTTGTTCTTGTGCTATAAACTATGGAATAAAATGGGCATAAAAAACGAGATAGCATCTGTTGCAGTGTTGCATAAAGATGCAGTTTCTATTGTTTGTAAAGTGGGTAGAGAAGTCACTGATTTTGCTCGTTGATTAACCGGTTTCTAGCAGCCACTGTGTAGCTTGGAAGCAGAGTTTATTAAACCGTTTTCATAGTAACCGTTTGATGCATATAATTGGTTAATTGCTCAACGTGTTAGTGACTGTTAGGTCTCTATTGACAAGTAAAAAGTCACGTAGTAGTCATATGCTTTCGTGTTTATTTCACATGTTTAGTCTAGGTCAAGGTAAATTTTGAATGCTTTAGACAGACACCATTTAATTCAATTATGGTTTAGGTACTTTCCTTAAACATTTTACAAAGCTTTGCAAATCTATTTTAGTACAACGTCCCACGTCCCTATTATAGTTCTTGGTATGATGATATTGATATCGTCGAGAAACTTCAATGTACAATTATGAATTTAGAGGTACTAGACTTTGAGACAACTATTGACATTTGTAAAAATAAGTAAAAAGTGGTAGGTAAAACAAAAACTTGATTTTCACAGAAACAAAAATCTAAATAATTGGTCTCATTGGCTCCTGTATTTAGAGTGGCCTCTTCCTTAATATTAACTTACTAGCATTATACCGAAGCTCACAATATTCGATTATAAATATAGCAAAACTGTAATTATCGTATAAATAACCAGCCAAATTATCATGATTGATTTTGAGTCATCGTCTACCTACAACTAATAAAATTAATCATTATTGTGATATGTTACCTTGGCGTTTTCGTGATTAGTAGATAGGTACGTTACTTTTTTTTTTTTTTATTGTATGTATGTATAATATGTTACTTACTTAGATTTTTTATTCTCTGAAACAAGTCTTGTAAGTAAGGCTGGTTCAGTCAGGGTATTTTTACGACACAAGTTTTTTTTTGTTAAGCTAAAAAATCTTTTCCATAAATACTAAATAAATATAGTCTGATAAGAATCATTTTTAGCTCAATAACACTGAAGTTATAATAATATGGTCACTATATTGTCAGTACCTAAATATGTATGTAATTTCTAGAATGAGCAATAAAAACTTTATCTACGAGTATCTGCCTATCTTCTATATTGTAACTTGCCTGTTTATCTCTACTGCACGTGCGATCATTTTCTATCTAGGCATGTCCACAATTTCTAGGCTATTATGGTGGCTACCGGCTAGACGCGGTGCATTCCACTCGAATGAATGATTCACTTGCGTATTGACACTGCGGTCGATCGACGTGACATGGCATTCATGTTGCAAATCGTCTAATATGCAGACAGTATTGGGGCCTAAATGTATATATATATGTATAATATATTGATGATTAAGCAACGGCTGGCATAAACACTATGCCACACAAGCGTAGTATGGCTATAGCATAATATAAAAAAGGCATCCATTGCATGTAAAACGTTTGAATATTCAAATTCGATTTTGAAACTAAAATAAATATTACAATAATTTGGCCTGTTCATTAATATAGCTGTACTCAAATTGATGTATCTAATGAATAGTGACTACAATTTTGTTTGTAATATTAAGTTAATTAACTATCTCCTAACTACGTACCTGATAGTAAAAAAAAATTGATCGGATTTACAAAAAAAGGACAGTTTTTGCTCTACTTCAGTTCGATTTTTTTCAAGTTGGAATTTGACTACCTGCCGAGCCTATTATTATATCAATAAACTATGTTATAACAAGACAAAATACACAACCTAGCAAGCCTTTTTCGTCCAAGATTTCAAGCTTACTTATAACAACACTAATATACATAATATTACCTCGCAACATAACGGTTGTTCAACGTACGAAGTCCCATATTTATATAATAATGATGTAACAATCAACTTTGTGCTTCATTTGCAGCTGATAAACTTTAGTAAAAGTTCAATTAAACCTGCCTCGTGACGGGACACCTGCCTTCCGCACCTTTCTGACAGATGATGGGGACTGACTGACGTGTTTTTAATTTCTTTATTCATACACGTGCCAAAGCACCTTTTGAATTTTTAACGAGTTAACGACCCTGCCGTACAATATTTGCATTAAAAAGAGATTGACTATGCTTTTAGTACCTTCAAAATAAGTAAAAATAAAAATAAAAATTCTATGAGTGACTTCATCGTTTTGACGTCATGGTCAGTATCCGCAGATTTTCTCATCTCTTTAACATAGTTCCTCGGTCTTAGTACTAAGCAAATTAGATACACATGTTTGTAAGAGTTTAGTAGAAAAACAGTACATACGAGTTTCTGTAGTCTTATATCAACTAAGTAAATATCTGCGATGATATACATGTTTCCTGTTGCTAAGAAATTACAATGATTCACTGCGCTTTCCTCTGCAAGATATTATTACCTATCCTAGTGAATACTGGTCCAGCGAGCGTTGCAAAATCAACGCGCACCGCGCATGACTAACCGGCAGAATGGACCATGTCAAAAAAGCCAATGTCGAATAAAGTTGTATAACCTTTTGTTGGTATCTTGAAGATCTTCGGCTGTTGTGGCCGTTCTATAGATTGATTTCTTCGGTTTATTAAATGCGGATAACGGGCTAGAACAGGTGCTATTGTTGAAAAGTGGGTTAGTTCTTTAGTGTTACAAACTTGTTCAAAACAAATGATACAGGTCAAGTTGTTTCTTTTTTGTGTGTTTTGGAATGCTTTCTTTTAGAATTATCTAAGTATCACCAAAAAACTGTTAACTATAAGTATCTCTTAATAGGATTGAATGCAAAGTTTTGTTTAAAATTATAGGAAAGTTACACAGTAGTATTGTTTGAGATTCAATCATAAAGTGCAAAAAAATTGATCTTTTTACAACAGTTCATTTGCACAACAATTTCAATTACAAACAACAGACACTTCAAAGGAAAACAATTAAGCTGTACCATTATTATAAACATTCAAGCATTAGATCAGCTAGTTTACTTAACTTTTAAAACTGCTAATGATACACACTATTGAAAAACGTTATAACGTCGAATAAACCATTACAAAATCTTCGCAAGTCGATCGCATATTATCTAGAATTGAGTAATTTGAAACAAGTTCGCAATTTCATCAGCGATGTTAAAAGCTTATTTTGATAGAGGCTTCCTGTCTCCGCAGCTATCACTCATGATCTCATGACAGCATTGCAGCTTAAGAAAATAAACAACGGAGTACTGAGCACGACGCTGTCTTTCACAAAATAGAGATTAGCCTTGTAATGGTCATTCAGTATCAACTATCAGAATAACACATGTCACTCCACTCCACATTACTATTTATAAAAACGTTCATTAAAAAATGGAGAAAGTGAATCTTGAACATGTCGATTTTTCAGTTTGAAGTCCAATTAAACAATTTTTTTTTAATGATTTTGTCGTAGTTGTTATTTTAATACCAAATTGTCGCAAATTAATAATTCGTCATAGATTTTTTTTAATTTATTATCCCTAGAAAAAGTTAAGTGTTATTATACTGCGTTCTAGTCAAGGCTCAAAAATTCAATTGCTAATTGGTCAAGTACTACACTTAATTTATGTCCATTAAATTGTTTTCATTGACCTCTACTAGCATATATGCTAGCCTCTATTGTCATTAGATACATTATAGCTACATCTATTTACATAAAATAATCTCGCTTATTACCGGTCAATTGGACCGAAGACAGGCTGAGACACCGCGAATTGCATCCAAGTGGCCGTTTGCGCAACAGCTAGCTTGATGATCTTGCGCAAGTGTTATATAACCGACCATAGTACCGGCTCAGTACAAACTATTGTATACTTAGCTATATTGTATATTACCGGTAACTTTTACTCGACCGAATTGTACCTATATATGTGTCTGGTTTGTTTCATTAGTTTTGTTATGATCGACTCAAGTCTATGTTGTTTCTCTGACTTAGAGTTTCTCTCACCGCTCTACCTCTATCCTTTCGACTAAAACTATTGTATGATGAGCAGCTCAAAGCAATGCTTCTATATTTTATGTAAGAGCTGCTAGAAATGTCAGTGCAAGACTCATCCGAATAAGTCAAAAAATAATAAAACTTATTTATAATCCAGTCAGATCAGAAACGTTTTGCCATTGTAAAAAGAAAATAGAAAATAAAAAATGTCTTAGGTAAGCAAAACAGGATAGGAACGTAAGTAACTTATTATCTTATCTGTATAGTCTTGATTTTTTTAGCTCGTCTTGATTCTTAACTGCAATACAGTGCAATACTATCTATACCAATACATCATGCATACCAATCTTTCCGAAGTGCCGGTCGTACACAATCTTATCTGAATCTCCGGTGTCGCGGTCACAATCACCAATGTCCGCAGCAACTGGGTCAGCTGGATGAAGACTGTTGACACGACGATTTGATTAACAAGCTCACGAGGCTGCAAAAAATTGCAGCAATAAACTGTTCAATTTGCAAGTCGTTGAATCGAGCTCGGCGGTTAGTAATTGGAAGAAAACCGGTTGTAATACAGCTGATGGAGCTCATGCAAACGATTGCGATGTTTTGATGAATAGCAAAATGAAATTTGTGAAATTTAATGAAGTCGTATGGCGCGTGTTCTTTGAAGAGCTTATAAAAAGTAGAAGAACTATTATATTAACATGCTGATTTAATTTGATGTTTTTAGCATGAGATTAAGATGAGAATAAGTATGAATTATATTATTAACCATAATAATTTATTGCCTCCCAATAATTACCCATAATCATTTTATATCCACTAATGCAATTATTTCTTAAGTTTTACGATAGCGAAGTATATTAAACAGCTTTTATTGGTTATAGTAGCACTAAACAATACAATAAAGAAACTAAAAGCACGTAAAATGTTTCGAAACGAGTCTATCAATAGGACTATGAACTATGTATGTGACTCACAGATTCATTAATACATTAGGTATTTTATGATAAATCTATCATAAATATGTTAACAATGTTTATATTAATTTTATTTTCGAACACACCCAAATGGAAAAAAAAGTTTTGATGGTTATACACAAGAACTAAAAGACAGAAAAATATGCAGTATATGTAATACCCAATTTTTTAGCTTTTCACCTAATTGTGAATCATGTAATATTATATGTATAACTATCACATGACACTTTCATTATATTGTATTTTATACTCAATTAATTGAGTAAAACGCGCATAAAGTCGCATTTAGCTAACGCGAGCGGGTCAAGGTGTTTATAATGAATAGTTTCTAGTTTCTATAGTGAGATTGACTACAATGGTTAGCTACAAGTATGTACAATAATATCCGCCGCGCCTACAGTTATTTAATGCCTTGAATGCTTTAATAGAAAAGGTCGTCTGTGGACTTGACACAACTGAATCCACTAAGATGCGCTCTTGGTTTTTTTCTAATTACTGTTCAAGTGTGCAGTATTTCACAAGGGCTTGATTAGTTTATTGAACATAGATATATGTATATTACAAATTAAATTATATGTATAATATATTACACAGACATAACATTGCATTTCAATGCATTGAATCGATTAGTTTATGAGATAGTCAATCATCGTGAATCCAACTATCAATTTCTTGCCTTTATGCTAGCTGCCATAATGCTGACAAAATCTTTAATACTGACGGGATGTAGCTAAGAACGAAGATTACGTTTCGCTCATGACATTGCTCTCTGTTAACCGAGTATAATCTCATATAACTTGTTTCTATAGCAGCTAATTTACAACGCATGATGTAACGACCATGTCCGGCCATTATTCAAGAAGATGCCCTTCACGTTTTCTAGTGATTATAGATTTAACCGCTCTGTAGGATGCTGTCAAGTACTCTGCCTTCCGGAGTCAAACTTTAAAAACCCCAACTTTAGGGCTAAATGATTGTAAAACCTTCGACGTAACTGTCTTTTTAACACGCTTTTATTAGCTTCACCTGTATGTTTGTATGTTTGTATGTTTGTATGTTTGTATGTAACCGACTCCTTTGAGCGCGTTTTTGACCCACTTTAAACGGTCAGATTTCTTTCAAACTTTGTAGATATATCGAGGACCGATGACAATACACTAAACAAATCGTGTTTTTTAGTTTTTTTAACTATTAATTTGTTTAACACGCTTTTTAACACGCTTTTTATTAGCTTCACCTGTATGTTTGTATGTTTGTATGTTTGTATGTAACCGACTCCTTTGAGCGCGTTTTTGACCCACTTTAAACGGTCAGATTTCTTTCAAACTTTGTAGATATATCGAGGACCGATGACAATACACTAAACAAATCGTGTTTTTTAGTTTTTTTAACTATAAATTTTTTTAACACGCTTTTTCTATAAAGTTTCTTTAACTTTTAATACCGTTTAACTTACAAATGGTAAAATTCGTCATTCGTGTCAGAGAACAGAGTGGCGCAGTGGAAGCGTGCTGGGCTCATAACCCAGAGGTCCCTGGATCGAAACCACGCGCTAGGAATCTTTTTGCTCAATATTTTTTGTTACGCATTAATTTTATTTTATGAGGTCTGAGGATCGAAACCACGCGGCTACAAATCTTTTTGCTCAATATTTTTTGTTACGCATCAATTTTATTTTTAATTTGCTTGAGCAGACGGCCAAAATCGGATAACACCAACACATTTGTACATATTAAGGATGGTTAATAGTTAGCAAATCGAACTAAAAAGCGAAAAATAAATAATAGTTAAAAAAAAACTAAAAAAACACGCTTTTTATAAAAAACCGAACTAAAAAAATAGAAAATTAAATTTTATAAATTTAAATTAAGAATAGGGTTGAAAATTTCAATAAATATAAATTAATAATAGTGTAAATAAATAAATATATGTATTTTATTTTTAAAAAAGCGTGGGGTGCTTTCTAATATATTATCAAAATGCTAATCACTCTACTCATGTCTGTCAATACAAAATGTATCTACAAAATATATAATATCTATTGACCCATACACCCCACGCTTTTTAAAAATAAAATACATATATTTATTTATTTACACTATTATTAATTTATATTTATTGAAATTTTCAACCCTATTCTTAATTTAAATTTATAAAATTTTATTTTCTATTTTTTTAGTTCGGTTTTTTATAAAAAGCGTGTTTTTTTAGTTTTTTTTTAACTATTATTTATTGTATATATTAATAACAAAATTTAAAGCATACATTTTCTACAAAACCAACGAAATATAATGTTATGTAATGTTTCCACAATACAAAAAATCTAAAAATAAGTAACATCAGTGTGAAGGCTTTAGGTTTATTTCATCAATGCATCATCTATTCGGTGATTCAAATGCCGCGGAATTTGTATGCCCATTAACCTAAATTGAAGCCTATTATTGTGATGACGACCTTTTCATAATACTTTGCTATGTCGCTTTGCAGCTCGCACTTTGTTCGTTTGATTCGATGCCATGGCCAAAACAAAAAGAAACTCTATTGGACGCTAAATTAGCCCCGCAACTCCCTAATGTAGTTGTTTCTTTCCTTTCCAGACAAAAATGTAGATAGAGTAAAAAGTAGGTTGCTCCTACATTGATTAAAGTACGATGTCCATTGACCAGGCGTCACCTCTCGTGCCGATCAAGCCTCAAGTGCCCCTGAACAACTTCATAAAGAACACCCATAACCGGAGCAGCTTTTGTGGCGTGTCTCCATCGAATGGTACTTTTAAGACTTTTGCCGTGAACCGCAAGAGTTGGAGTGGAAACGGGACGTTGCCGCTTCAACACTACACTCCAGACGTGGAACAGCCGCCTCAGTTGGCAACATTTCGCTCCGGAACCGGTACCTTCCCGAGGAACAGGGAGCGTAACAATAACAGTGCCGCGAACGGAATATTAACGCCTAACGGGAACTCTGTGCAGACGCCCAGAGGAAATGAAGTGAGGAGGAGCGGAAGTACGAACGGTCGCCGGTACGCGGAGATCGGAAACTGGAGTAAGAGGTGAGTGTGTTAACCATTGTGTTGGCTTAACTCGTTTAATTTTACTTGCTGATTTATACTTGAAGGGAAGAGAGCAATTACCAGCTCTCTTCATCATAAACGTAAAAAATAAATAAAAAATCGGGACGATATTCTTAATTCCTCGAGAAATTGACACAAAGTCAAGCGTATCAGGTATGTTTTGCAAACTTTTCTTGGACCTTATTTATTTTCTCTTTTTCATCTCGGCTAATCCTGTTACAAGTTTTCCAATTTCATTCTCTCATCGCTTTCATTTCCTCCCGTTCGGCGACGTCTCGCTCCCTTAATATTACTTTTATTAGCTCAAAACGTTTAGCAAACATTGGTTTCAGAATCTAATCAATTTGGATTACATTTTCACAAAGGGTGAAACGATAGAGTTTTCATATTTCTCTCATTTCTCGTCCATGTCCATTGCTCTTATCTCGTTCACTTATGAGTATATTGACCCTCACTATCTGAGGTCATGACCATAAGTTTTTATGAAAGTTCCTGACTATTATTGACGATCAACATTAGCCGGAAAGCTATCCGAAATGTTTACCGCATTTATCTAATCGGGATCTTCATTATCTTTTATTCGTAGGTTGTGGAAACTTCGTCCATAATTCTCGCTTACTCAATTTGGGGCAGGCTTAGTCGTTCGATAAGAAGTCGTGGAATAATCTGGCTGTAGTCCTTTAGCTTTTTATTAGAGGGTTCCGTTTATCGCCTCATGACGTGCGTCACTAACCGCGATGCTATCAGGATTAGCGGGTTTTCTTTTCCCTGTTGAGTATTTACTAGCTTGCAATTAATAAAAACTTTTCCGTGGAAATTGCTTTTCTAAAACATGACTAGGTATGTTTGTTCGGATCGAATGAGCAGTAAAGTATTACTTAGTCAATTGTCAGGCAGTTGAATTGTAACTAGACATGCATTGTTTGCATACGCTTTTGTTGCGTGAATTTCATTCATTCGTTTTTTTGCCGCAGAAATGATACAAGATCGCTACAATAGAATCGTGGACTACTATATCTGAGATACATTACGTTCACCGATAGTAGAGTACTGTTATTTGAGTGTTATTTATCTTCAAGTCCACACTGCTTGCGGTACACACAATTAGAGGTGGATAACCTGTAGTGTTGCCAGTTGCCACACAATACTGTCAATTATCTGCGAGAATGCCTCTAAAGGCATTACTGACGAATGGCGCTTGATTACTAGTCCAATTATTATTATTATACGAAGGTACTTATTTGTTACTCGTACTCATTTGTTCTGTTCAGTTTAATAGTTTTTCTACGATCATGATTTTGTTTTTTAACCGATTTCAAAAAAGGAGGAGGTTTTCAATTCGTCTGTACGTTTTTTTTATGTTTGTTACCTCATAACTTTTGACTTGGAGAATCGATTTTGATGATTATTTTTTTATTAGAAAGCTGACGCTTCCCGCGTGGTCCCATTTCAATTTAGTCCAGTTCTGATAATGGTATCCATGAGAAAACCATATAAGTCTTAAATTTGCATTAAGTACGTGCGCGACAAATAGATGAATAACTCAATAGTCGGTCTTTTGAAGTCGGTTTTTGTTTTTTTTTGTATTGTAAAAATAAGTATTTATTCTAATGAACTAATAATTATTTTTATCAGAACTGGACAGGATTGAAATGGGACCACACGGGAAGCGTCAGCTTTCTAATAAAAAAAGAATCATCAAAATCGATTCACCCAGTCAAAAGTTTTGAGGTAACAAATATAAAAAAAAACGTACAGCCGAATTGAAAACCTCCTCCTTTTTTGAAGTCTGTTAAAAATACTAAAAACCTTGTACGAAAGTGTATGCAATAATTCATTATCATAATTAGGACAAATGAAATACTAATAATTATTGCAAGCTGACTAACTAAACCTCGTATGTCGATGTTAAATAATGTATTCTCCTTTTCTTTCTCAATAAAATAATATATACCTATTCGAGTTGGAGCGAGTTACATAATTAGCTACCTGTTTGTTGTCTGTCTCAAGATGCTGTTTAATAACGACGTGGATGGATTCGGGCCTCGGGCGTTGAAAAAACCGAAATTACTCGGATCGTAAGCAGTTAGCGTTGATTTGTTATTGTGTTCAAGCAGAACTTAGTCATTTCGTGGGTTGTCGTTGGTTGTTTCAGAAAAGCTAACGTTATAAAAAAAAAAAAAAAAAAAATTCATTTAATTCAGGCATAAACCCATATCGGTACATTACAATCAAATCAATTAATAATAATAATAACTAAATAAAGTTTCTTTTTTTGTATTAAACGTTCATTAATAATGGTAAAATTAAATTAAAAAACATTAAATTTGCTAAATAAAACTTAACTAAGTAATCCAAAAATTAATAGTTTCTTGTGTATCGAAGACGTTTGGATTACTAGAATAAAACTAATGTAGGTACTTTCTGACTTGGTTTTAGTAGAAAAAGTGTCTGTTACACCAGCAATCGAGCCGAGAGTCCCTTCAAGATCGTAATTTAGTTCAATTACCTTCTCCTACTTTCACTTTTGGGCTGCCCTAAATCTCCCTTAACGAATTGAAAAAAAGTAATTTGAACGAGTTTCGTTGCTTCCGTGATACGTTTGTAAATACTTAATGATAGATCTGGTGATGTTTTCTAATTATAGTAGAGAGTTAGTTGTTCTACCATAGATTTTGGTTGTGATAATTCATTCAATTTAGTTCCAAGGCATAATCTAATATGTACAACAAAAAGTAAAATCCTTTTAATCTATAACTCGATAATATTATATACTAAAGTTGTAAAAATTTGTAAATGTTTATAAATTAAATCCGTGGAGTCTGTGGTGTACTCGTATATTAGTAGACTTAAAAAAACCGATAATCTTTAGAATATATTCTGTTTCATATTCCAATTGCCTTTATTATTATTTTTTCAATTTTACACCTCCTTTTCTTAAATCGGCAATAATTTCTACAGGTCCTGCTATAATTTTAGAAATACATATAACAATACGTATTTATATCGACTAATTTGAACGTTGTTATTAAGCTACCTGGAAACTCTACGGCATTAATGATATAATGCTTCCAATAACAATAAAATGTAATTCCCTTTCAGGGGGAAATTACACTAACGATTACGGAAGTATAATAGTCGATTCAACATTATTACCGTAGAAGACTGAACAAACTAATGCGACGCGACGGCCAGCTTACATTCCAACTATGTTAAATTATTATGGAATATGTACACGCTGTAAATTCGCCTAACACAGGTAACATTGCACATAGGGAATCTGCTCAACTGTCCTCACCAGACGATGGCGTGTAACACATGTTCTAAACGATGAATACATTTCAGTGGACGCTAGGATGGCATCTGATAAGCATTGATTAATCCGACGTGAATCGAAGGAGGAATATAATACATTTCCACTAAATTTTGCAATATACCCAAATATGTACGTTAATATATCTTAAGAACTGGCATTAAGATATCAATAAAACTTTGTTATAGCGTCAATACGATCTGTGAAATATTAATTAATTGGAAGAAGTGGGTTAACTATGATATAAAACTTTTGTAATTTATGGCAGTCCATCCAATATATTTTTATGTATAGATTATGAAATTTATCTGACTTTAAAATTGGTCAAGAAAAATAATTCAGAGTTACTCCATAGTAATTATATGCAGCAACTACTTACCTAGATGCATTTTAAATTTAACGCCAGACATTGACCTATAGATCTAGATTGGTATTAAACAACACGCGCTAGTTATAGCACAGAATACTTTTAGTAGTAACTAATAAATGTCAAAGTTGTGGATGTTTGGGTGCTCACATGTTTGTTGCTCAATCACGCAAAAACGGCTAAACAGATTTGGATGAAATTTAGTACGAAGCTAGCTTATACTCTGTATTAACATAAAGACTCCTTTCTTTCCCGGAAAAAGCGGATAAAACCGTAGAGCACAACTAGTAGTTAACAATTTCATCTCAACGTCATAGACGATTTTGTGTTCTTAAAATTTTTCAAAGCTCTGACAATGGACCGGAATAATATTTTTCTCTTTTCCGCGTTGAAGGAGACGGAACAAAGCGTCGGAAAAAATAATTTTCTCCCGCAACAGACGGGACATCTTGCACTATTGTGAAAAGATTTGAAAGACCCTTTTCATGGCATCGGAGGTTATTAAGTACTCCATGAGCAGACCGAAAGCAAAATAAAGTATAAAGGACTTAGACAGGACTTGTTTTGCAACTACATATTATGGCGTAGTCAATGCGATGAATAAAATATGGTATCTCTTTGCTAAAGACGGCAACCAAGATGAGAATACAAAACCTACAACATGAAAAAAAAGTTCAACATACAATTATTGTGAATAGTCAAGTTAAAATAAGCTAAATCCGTCGTATAAATGACAGTGAAATAAAGTTTAAACAAGATAAAACATTAACGTATATAAAAAACTCGCACGTACCTTGCACTTATAAAACCTTTTAAGGATATTTCTATACATGGCATCACTCACAAACGGAATATAAATAACAGAGAAAGAAACGTGAAACAATATTTGCGAAGACGACACCAACTGAAGCCTATTTGTATCAATTTACGTATTCAAGAACACGATCAGTCCTTTGTCAATATAAAAGATATTATGGTGTCAGCACCTGTCCCTAATGTATGCGGAGTAAATAAAGTTTGGGGCTAAAAGATCGAAAACATTCTTGCACAGAATCCGTTAATCTTTTGTGTAGGAAGAATAACAACTGTTAATATGGTTAGCACGTATTCAGTGTCTAGAAAGCATAGTGAGTAAAATTCTTGTAAAATAAAAAAAAACGAATGAACACATAGTACCTACCTATACACCTGACAAGCAACCTCATTCCCCAAAAATATGTTGTTCCGTATTTGTTTTCGACACGCCAAGTCGTGGGTCCCTCCGTGCACTGGTACATAAAGTCCTCCGAGCTTATATTGAATATTCGAATATTCTGATGCTCATTGCGTATTCGGGGCGCGTGGTAGGGCATAAATATCCCCTGTCGTTCTCATTACAATAAGTTCGTCTCGTCGGTGGCCGGACGTCCCCGAAGACTGCCATGGATGCCGGTCCCGAGGGACGTCACTCACTTCGGTAATGGAATCCTAGACCGATTTTGCTGGTAATTATTTGATGCTAGAGTAGGGTGGTATTGTTTCATGGTTTCCTGGTAGCTATCTCATTGGATTTCTTCCTGAAAGATAAACCATTTGGCAAATAGACTTTGTGCCTTGCAAAAATACTAGCAAGAGAACTCAAAATATTATGAGTAGGCAGAAAAAACTATAAGTACTTCTGAAAAAAAATCAATAAAACTTCATAAATATGAAGAAATAAAAATGCGTATTTTGCAAATAGCGAATATAAATAGCTATGTGTATTTTGCACACCTTTGTGAAATTCAAATTCACCAGACAAAGAGAGTGCCATTCTGTTCTAAATATTCAAAACTGACTCATTCTATCACAAGCTTTCACCGAAAATTCATCCCTTTTCCATTACGTCGCCGTCGATTCACATGTAGAGCGGGGCCCGCTCCTGCGTTTGAAAGTCAGTGCAGCTGAAAGCGGTCACGGTCTGGCGGCTACGGGCTGGCGGCCGGGCGTGCGTTGTACGTGGGGAAGATACTAACACTGTGTCTATCGCAGCTTTGCAGGCGGCAGATCCCTGAGGGGGAAATCTCAGACCATAGAAACGTTGAAAATAAACCGTTAGTTTTAAAAAAGGCTTAGATTTAGTAAATACATATTTACACTAATAATGTTTGTGCAAACTGAAATGTATAATATGGAACAATACTAAAATATATAAATAATAAGTATAGAAAAAAAACTTGAGCGTGGCTTGTTGTAAACAGAGTTGACAGAGTTAACAGAATTGTTTTTAACTATTTTTTGCTAACACAACTGTTGAATTGGACTAACTTCAATTGAGCACTTCACATATAAATTGACCGGGCTTTAGTTAGCAGTTTGTTTTTTCAAAACTGAATGCTTTCCTTCCATAGGTAGCGCCGCGCCGCGCCTCGCCGCGGTACCTTTCGAATTGGGCCCTCAATGCAATGCGTCAAACTTACCGAAGCCTCCCGCCTGTACCCCTGTTTGTTATGCTAATAGTCCGCTGATTTGCACAATAAAACAACTCGCACGTCCCAACACTGTCCTAACGAGCCGTCTGCCCAGAATGTGATAATTTTGCTTTAATTGTTCAACTGCGAGTCGTTAATTGGTTACGAAATAACACTCATGGTGCTTAACTACCGGTTAAATGTTTAGTTTTCGTTTGCGTCGCTTTCTGTTTTCACACATAAAATTATGTAAGGTCAGTAAAACCTATTGCACGAACGTAAGCAATGTGAAAAGTGTATTTTTTTTGTCTCAAAAAAAAGGTGTGGCGATTAGCAGAGGATAGATTATATTTGATTTAATATTTATAAAAGGATATTATGTAGGGACCTAGTAAATACATTTTAGCCGATTGGAATTGAAGTTAAAAGCAACGTCTGTTTCAATTGTGTTGTTTTGAGCGTCCATTGTCTACTAAAGTATGTCATTACTTCACATAACATAGGTCACACATTGTCCAAGTCTTGCTATTGCAAAACTAGGATACGAGGGACAACAACAAACATGACGTTGTTGTGCCTCGTATCGTTTTCATTGACTTGCAGTCAGTTGACTCCAAGTTGCTAACGTGTTTGTTTCAAGTGATCGATATCATCACAGTTTGTGTAGATATCGTCTGTTTTACTCGGTAGTCGCGCTCCATCATTCAACAATCATATGCGTCACAAAATGTGCGTTCCCTTCGTGTCCACTGACTTGCCTCGACGCGTTTGGCGCCGTCGCTAATTGGTGCAAAGTGCCCGTTTAACTAGAAGCCCATGTGAACGGGCCACTTAACGAATTTAATGTTACGCTGCTCCACTTTCAATGCTGTTTGGCGTTCATAAATATTTTGGTGCTTGAAGTTTGAAGCGATGAATCGTTTTAAGTACTTCTTTGCACGTCTTGTTTTTCTTTTATCTTTTTTAACTTTTTGATCAGTTGTAGTAATTAAATTCAGCCTGCTTAAAGCCGAAATACATAGGTAGAGTAACTTGACAAGAAGACAGTTAAAATAAAGATGAATAGGAAGATTATTTTTGTAGCTAGATCTAAGAAATGTGTCAACATAAGTTAAGATCGCAGAAAAAAACTTGCATGAATTGAAATTTTATACTTATGGGTTTCACGTCTTCATAGCTCAGACGTATCCGGTTCATCTGTTTTAGGAAACGTTTTCTATTAAAATGATAAATCTGCCTGTCTCTTGATTTGGCTGATAATGGGAAACCGCCCACTTGTTCGCGTAATGAGAAATAGAGGAAAACCTATCCACCATTTTCGACTGAGTCACGCTCTTGCGCTTGTGTGGATTCCGTGTCTGAATCGAACGATTTGTTGTGATGAGTCATTGGCGTTTATTTATAAGTTTTATGATTTGGAAGCTAGACATGCATAATTTTGTATGTTTGTTTTGTTTTTAACCGACTTCAAAAAAGGAGGAGGTTATCAATTCGTCTGTATGTTTTTTTTTTTTTTTTTTTAATGTTTGTTACCTCATAACTGTTGACTGGGTGAATCGATTTTGATAATTCTTTTTTTATTAGAAAGCTGACGCTTCCCATTTGGTCCCATTTCAATTTAGTCCAGTTCTGATAATGGTATCCATGAGAAAACCATATAAGTCTTAAATTTGCATTAAGTACGTTCGCGACAAATATATGAATAACTCAATAGTCGGTCTTTTGAAGTCGGTTTTTGTTTTTTGTTTTGTAAAAATAATATTCTTGTTATGTAATCTAAATCTCTAATTCTCTAAATCTATGAAAAATTGAAGGTTTTTTCAATGTTTTTATTTCGAGACTTTATACTAAGGTATGCACGAGATTAGCACAAAACTATGAAATAGAATGTGCGTCAAAGTGGACGCCCATTCAAATTCAGCAAGATCTAAAAAACGTTTGATGTTTATAATGACACCTGTCGCAATCTGTTGTCTCGAAAAATAAATCAACCATTAAATAAGACAAGGTAAAATCCGACTGAATTGATCTAGATCAAAGCCTATAAGTTCTTCAAAGCTCAAAGCATTGAATTACTAAAACGTCCAAGTACAGAAACCGCTGTCCAACTAGCAGAATCTGATCAATATAACAAACAAAATAAATCAACAAGCCAATTCAAGCTAACAAGGCATTACCTGCGACCCTGAGATCGACAAGCGAGACAGATTTGTTCTGTTGCCAATCGTCTTTCAAAAATATAGAGTAAACAAGAGAAAATTTTGTAACGCGATAGTTTCTTGTGACAGATTGACATTTAACGAAATGAGTGCCAACAGTTGAAAAAAAGCTTACAGTCAGATTCAGGTGTATATAGCATTTTTGGCAGACGTAGACATGAGTAAAAAAGTATTTTCTGTGTTTATATATTTGGACATGGCTGAGAATTAAATATCATCAATCAATCAGCTGTTACTTCACCAATGGATTTGCATCTGCTGAAAGCAGCAAATAATGTCGCGGGAATAAACCAGCTGAACATTATGGCAACCCTGCGATCTATCATGCATCCCTTCGATTATGTCACCAACACGGCAGGTCAATCAGAAGATAAAGGCCTCGGGGCGTCGCGTTCGGACAGTAATTAAAGCCCGTATAAGCGGATTCACGCCAGCCAGATTATAACAGCATTGTTAAAGCCTCTGGTGGAAATTCCTGGTTCATAGACACAGTGTTTTGGTCAATAATGATTGATCCAGGCAACCGTGAGTGACAGACTAGAGTCTCATGTGGGTATGATTTTGCAACCATTTGTCCCTGATATAAACTAAGAAACTATTCATAAGTTTGGCAAATAGTTATGATAATTCATTATATTTACATTTCTCAGAGATATTTAGAGATTTTTAGAGATATTTCTGTGTTTACTTATTTTACTACACTATGCAATACGCTTTTTCTCTAATAAATATATCCTCTATCAACTCCACCAGAACAGGTACAACTATACGAGTAAGTCTGGTTCCGATAGATAAAGCTGTACTCCTGTTAATTTATGGGGTCCCATTAATGAGTGCATTGAAAGCTGTAGGTATTATTGCAATTATCTCGCTTTCCAGTCTGGTGGCTATTGCTTAGGGGAAAGTGCGCACGCTGACAATGCAATGCTTCATGCGGCCGTTTTGTGATGTTGCTATTTTGGGAGCAATTTAGTTTATACTTCGTGTAGTACGTTTTAGGTACTTAATAGGCGCTTTGCAACCAGATCATGTAGGCGCTTATCAGAACCCGTCCAAAGCCTTCCTATACTTATACAACAACGAAGGTCTATTGTATTGTGCGCCATACAATATGACTTTTAAAACAAAAATTTGGGTTTGCCAGCCACATTCGTGCTCACAACCGTAATTCGTAAGTTAGGTTCGCCATTGACAGACACGTCAAGGAGGACGATATACGAGTAGGTACTTACTAAGAAATTAAAGCATGTCGGAAGGTCACAAATAAGGTTTCACAGAACCGGAAAGGATGGATTAAACTAGAAAAAGCTTAGCACTTATCGGCGCTTTTATGGCAGTCAGATTACATTTTGTAGATCCAAAACAAACCGTTTGTATTTGTTAATAAAAAAACTTTTTCTAGAGAGAAGTTTCGCTATGTCGTTTGTCCACTTTAAAGGATAATAATCCTGCAAATAACGCACGGACCCCTACTTAATCACCAAATGAAAGAGTCCGAATGAAAGTAATCACCTCATAATTTAATGTTTAATCACCAGTTCATTAATTCTCGAGCCCCAACGGCTTTCATTACTTTCAATTATTCAATAATTGATTTTCGGTACTTTGATTTTCAGTACCCTTTATTTTGGGCGCGTACTTGGGTTGTGATAATTCGTTTTTGTTTCGGAGGTTCTGCTTTTATTAAATCCCTTTTACCCAATCGCCTACAGGGCTAATTTCGTGAAGTGATCAAATTGCTGCCTTATAAAGGTTTTACCCTGCAATTTTTAAAAGGAACAATGTTTTGTTCATCTTTTTGTTGCCGTAATTGGAGCTTGACACCCTTTGAGATGAAAGTTAGGTAGATTAATTATTATTTACACTATTTTCTACTGAAGGGTAGTTTTGGCTTTGAAAGATGCTGTTTGAAAAGTGTTGCAGCCACCAAACTATGCACGCACATAGTTTTGTAACAAAAAGTGTGTGAAATAAAAAAGAATGTAAAATGTCATTTGGCATTACGTTCATAAACAGGCTACTATATTTTAAACGTTTCAATTATCCAGTATTTGGTATTTGAGCTAAAAATTCCAACAATTCGACGACACAGGTAGAGCAATAATCAAAAAAACCGTTTAAACTCCAAAATCCGGACAAACCTATCTGAACAACAGATTTCAAACGATCTGCGATAAAATCACTGCAGTGCCTCATGCTGTTAGCATATTGAAATCTTTGTTCATCTTTATTGTTTGAAGCGTAAGGTTTACTTTCGTTTGTGATGGGTGTATATCTAAAACCCTAGTTTTAGGTACAATTCGGGATGGAGTTACTGATCGCCTGAGGCTTTGCTACTGCGATGCCTCGATACATTTTGTGCGTTTTATTCCGCGGTATTTTCCGTAATTGAAGGGATATTTGATACAAATGGATCAAAGTGCTCTTTGCTTTTGATGTTCTCATTTTGTTCGTTTCATTATTTTGTAGATTTTTTGCGAAATAAGGGTAGCTTTATTTCATTTGGTATAAATTGAGTTCTACATCTATTGATATTGACTTGTGTTTATACCTATTCATTTTGTTCCATCATAAGAACTAAAGGTTGTTCAGACCTAAAGTTAATACGTAATATTATAATTATTAAATACCATCAGATGAGAAAGGTTTTTAACATTTTGCATTTTCATCATCTATTTACAGGAGTTTTCAACGGTGTTTCTCTAATTCGTTGGCCATAGCTTTGGTGACTTTTGATTACAAACCAAATTCCAAAGCCATAGGGTCGTTTATGACTAAACAGAAACCTGAAACGACATGACGGAAGATGGCCTAATTCCTTTTGAAAACATTTAATTAGTTAAAGTCGAATAGATTGTGAAACGTCCGCGTCTATACGACGTAGATGACATCTTATTAGGTGCCACGGTATAAACTTTATTATTAGAAAAGACTCCGGTTAGAACGCTGACATTTATGTAAGAAACTGTAAAAACATGCATATCAAGATCATTGGTCGCTAGGTAGGTACATCATTGGTCGCTAGGTACATTGAAATTAATCTACGTCAACAGTTTTAGTGTTGCTGTATAAAACAAAAGCCAATTTTCTAAGACTCTTTCGTGAAAGTTTAATAATGAACGTGCATTTCAATTATTGTTAGAAATAGTAAAAAATTGTTTATAGCGCAGTTATGTTTATATCTAAATAATAAGAAACAGCATGAGGCGAGCGTTTTGCTCGTCTCGTCACTCAATTGCATTAGAAACGTACAAGTCAATTGCATAAAAAACGTACAAGTACATTTGAATAACGGATAAGTTTAAAGTCCGTCAACCAAAAATTATGAACTGAGTCAAACAACTTTTGCTTACAATAAAACTGTAACCGGAGAGCTGAGATCAAAACACCTGGCGTTTCGCCACCTGCCGCCTGGGCCTAAATGCAAATTTTGGCAAAACTTGTTTGTACTGTGGTTTATTTTTTATTTTTTAAAAGTGAGTCGATTTTCAACCGATTATTTTAATAACTAAATCGTTTAAAATTGATAGCTTCTTTCAAAATTCGGTTTTTGAGGATATAGCTACAAACAAAAATAAACTAAATATTGAAAGATTAAGACGTACCAAACTGATTTTACTTTTCAGTCAGTTTTTTTTAAGTACATGCTTGAAAAAAGTCAATTGTTAGACAACGTTAAACAAGGAGGTTTGACGTGGGTACGCAACCCGAAAAATGAACCCTTTTAAGGATTCTCTGTATCGATAATTATAAACGGAACTAATCAGAATTAACAGAGCGTATAATAACAAACCATCGAACCATTAAGCTATGTTTAATACTCGGAAACGTAGTGTACGTAAGCCCAATCCATGTCGAAATTTCAATCAGTGTTCGCCGATCAAACTCCATAATCCAAACAGCACAGTTACTGCACAAACTCACGATATCAGTAAATCAATTCACAACAGACTAACTGAATAATAAATATTGTCTACCATAGACTAGACTCTATATATATTTTTACGGTATTGTTACTTGTAAAACATTTGACGCTATTAAATATGAATAACTAACTGGACACAATTAAAATAACTAATTTGTTTATGCAACTAGATAATATAAAGATACGCTATCTACAAAGTGTTACGACTAATCATTGTATTTTTTTCTTCTGTGTAGTAAGATTATTTATGTCTCTGAAATACAAAACGATAATAAAGTTAAACACTGTTATTTGCAAATGTGACAGGTGCAAAACGTAATTTCGATGAATCTGTGAAAAATAAAACCTGTGAAAAGTTAATGTGTAACATTGTATGTAAAAAACGTTGCAGTTACGTTACTGCTTTACACTTATTTTGTATATTATGTATGTGTGGGTTAGTATGTTTATTAAATTCCCCGTAATACGAGGGTCGGACAATTAGGGTTGTCCAGGGAATATAGCTGTCAATCAGCGCACTCCACTGCGGTAAAGCGATACTAGTGACCGGAGGGTGGCAACCCTGAATAGTTTTAGTCTACTAGTGATGATTTATGTTGTTTGGTTTAAGGAAAAGATGTTGATTATATACTTATGTATAAGTAAGTATATCTTACTAGCTGCGCCCCGCGGTTTCACCCGCGTTTTCTGGGATAAAAAGTAGCCAATGTGTTAATCCAGACCATGAACAACCTTCATTCCAAATTTCGTCTAAATCCGTTCTGTCGTTTTTGCGTGAAAGAGGAACAAACGTACTCACAAACTTTCGCGTTTATAATATTAGTAGGATTTTAGTCACAGCTTACCGTGAATATCCCACACGAAAGCCGTAAGCAAAAACTCGAAAACAGAATGGTGCATTGCATCTCGATTAATTTCGTTATTGACTGAGTAAACTGGAGGTTTTAGAGACTAGGGGAACACATTCCAATACAATTTTTAAGTTCAAATATGAGTGAAATCGAATATAAGCGAGGGGTTGCGAAGATATAGGGGTCGCAAAATCTCAGTTCAACGCGAAACACTCTCAAATTCCTAATAATTAAAAAGTTACTAAGTATATCGGAAATTACTTTTTAATAAATGATATCAAAGACATCTAAGATAAACAAGGTCAAAAACATCGTATTATTTTCTTGCAAATACTTTTCTGATAGACTTATTGATTAGATTTTCTCTCGTAATAGCCTTGCCGTACAGAATAAAACCACAAAACATTAATTTTCTTCAACAATGAAAGTTGATTCGCTTCGGTATTAAGTTCCCCCGAGTTTTCCGAATACGTACCGCGGAATTCAATATTCGGTAATGAAATTGCAGTGCCGAATGCAACGGTGATTCTCGATTATTCAATCACGTAGGGTACTTTTGAAAATTGATATTGTTTTGTGCGGTACGCCATGGGAATACGAGTTTGATGGGTTATTTTGAACTTTGCGGTCTTGTGTTTTAAATCTTTTTATGTTCAGTTTGCAAATAGCGTGTGTTCACGGTTCACATTTGTTTTAAACCAGCTTCGCCGTGATTTCCTGCGATCCTGTAAGACGCATTATTTTTTTCTGCATAAGCAGTAGCCTGGTTTTATCTACGTTATAGTTATGAGCTACATTTACCCCAAATTTCACAAAGATCCGTTTACAAACTTCTTATTTACTTAGTAAGTAATGCCTGACTATCTCTTGTGTCTAATTTAGGCAAGAACCTTTTCAATAGTAAGCAGCTAATCTAATATTGATTTGACTAGAACACATTAGGTATAATAGAAAATGTATTAGGTACTTTATTAGAAAATACATATGAAAAACCGGGTAATCATAGGTAAATCACATCAAAAAAATTACAATTTACGTAATTAAAATTTATTACAGGTATGATTTCCATTTTGTTCAACGAGATGTATTGAACCCGGAACTTTTAGTAGGCGGATTCCGTTACAAAGCCGCCCACTTTGGTCCCTAATTAGAGGCCATTCTGATTCCGAACCGAGGCCGCCTTAAACATGACCTTAACTGTGTGTAAACGAAGTATTATGCTCTTAATAACTGTTCTTTTAACAACTTTGGATTGTTATGGTTTAATATATGACTAGCTGCGCCCCGCGGTTTCATCCTTGTTTTCCGGGATAAAAAGTCTATGTGTTAATTCAGACCATGAACGACCTTAATTCCAAATTTCATGTTAATCCGTTCAGCCGTTTCAGCGTTCATGAGGAAAACACATACATACTTTCAGCTTTATAATATTTGTAAGACTAGCTGATACCGAAACCTTGCACCCTTTGCTTTCAAGTGCAAAAAGCAAATTCAGTAATAGGGATAGTATAAAATATGTGCGGCTTTCCATCAGTGAAAGTTATTTTATCGGATTAGTAGTTCTGGAGATTATGTACCTGCTCCTCGCATACAAACTAAGAGAGTACTTCTATGAGATTAAAAATCTGGGTGGTGGGCAAACGTGACGTTTAACTTTAGGCGAGCGATTTGCTCGTCTCGTCACTCAATAATAGGTACGAGTATAAAAAAAAAACTTTACCTGTTCTAATAATAATATAGATTTAGGTTCATAAACACGATTTAGTTTTATAAACATACTTAATATAATAACCCAATCAATAACATAACCTACTCAATACCTATTATGGATGTGGTATCTATGTCAAATAAGTTATGTAAGTTTGAGTTTTATTTTATAATCCCATTAATAGTAATTATTCAAATTAACCTCATCGTTATATGACACAAATAAGGTCAAAACTAGAATATTATTAAAATTCTGTTCTATTCTGAAAATATTGCACTCTTTTATAATATTATTAGATTACAATAGGCCCAAGGTTGAAGGCATAAGTTGACAGATCTAATTTTTCTAAAAGTATTGATGTCCTTATATTATAGGTTGCAATGACAAAAAACAGCTATATTTTTAGTTATTTTAGATCTGTCAAATAAAGCCTTCAAAAATCCAACAAAATCAACTTCAACAAAATCAAATATTTTAAAATTATTTTTTAAAATCTTTGATTTAGGTTAGAAAAATATAACTATGTACTTATTTTAAAAATCAGAAACATAAACACACACATCTGCTTCTGCTACCATTGTATATTTTCAACTGGCCAGGTGTCAACTTTTCCGCTCATAGCAAGAAGGCTTGATATCAACTTGTCAACTTTATGGCTAGCAGAACAATACAATTGATAAATGACATCCTCTATAGCTAGAAATATCTACTTTCTCTCTTCATATGGCAACCTTTCACACGGCTGAGCCGTTGTTGGCATATATAGACTTCGCGGTTTGCATATTAATTATACTGGCAACGAATTAGCACAGATTAACGTAAGTCAGATAAACAACCTTAAAAAATTGCGGAAACTTTCATCAAAACTACCTATTGCAAGTACGGTATATTATCGATGGAAAAATTTGATATTTACCATCGAAAAAATCGGTCTTGTTGAACGTAAATGTCTTGGCATTTTTCTTTGACCAAAACCCAATTTGGTCAATCGACAGTGTACCATACTAAACTTGTAGTTCAAATGTGAGAGCTTGCAAAAGCTAAACAGTTAAAAATAATACACTTACTAATCTAGAGTAATTATGATTTTACATTTCTTTTGCTATATTCAAACACGTACATATAAAAATACGCTAGTCTAAAAACAATCATAATTTATTACTTTTATTATATTAAGTTCAGGAAAATTCGCAAGATCAGATATTTAATTGACCAGAGACAGCTGTGACAGCTGTGCCTCAAAAATTGAAAGTCACAAAATAAGAACACAAACAACAACGCACACAAACAAGAACATAGGACACAAAATTAAATAATTCTGCTTAAAATTTAGATTTTGACACGATTTTTTTTTTCTGTCTGTGATTAGTTGCGTCTCTATATTATTATTCTGTGAAATTAGTATCAAGTATAACTATGTATCTAGACAATTTATAGATGCCATTCAGAAGACGGGGTGCTGGGTGGTTTGCATGAATAATCAGGTTTAATAGACATGTTACGGTTTGAATGTGTTTTGGTAGCAATTACACGTTATTGGACGCGTGTTAGGACTTAATTTTCCTTTTTATTCATAAGGGTTAACTTTGGAATCAATGCATTGAATGCATATTTATTAGGATAGGTAATAATTTTGTAATAAAATTTATATTCGTCTCAATTTCTGCATAAGTATACATATGCAGAAAATACATCGATACATATTTGTATTTTTTACTGTATTCAGTTGCATTTATCAGCTCAGTGATCTGTCTACTAGTTTTTTTTTTTCCGAAATTGATTTACAAAAAATAATGTCGATATAAACATCGAATTTTAGGCTATCCAAAATTTTATGTTTATTTTACATTAGGTAAATATATTTTTTTTTTTTTGTTTTAAATTTTTACTAAAAGCAGCTGTACCTAATAATTTCCTCGTATAATTAGATAACTAAAATTAAGTATCACACAATTTATCGAAACACAATTCGGCGATGCCTTCCGGGCAGCATTAGCTACCCCCAGCGCACCGGAAGTCACCATTCTAAATCAAACATGGCGCGAATTCGCACTGGGGGTAAAATATTTTAATATCCATAATGGTATTGCCAAATCAGATGGATTTATGAATGCTATGAAAATGTATCGGTACGTATTTTGAGAATTTCGGATTGAGTTGTGTTGAAATAATATTTTACTAAAATTTTAATCGATATATTCGATTTTTTACGTCGATATTGTCTGTTTGTAGAACAGATTGTTGCTATGTTTAATTATGACTGAGAACGTTCTCAATCAAATCACCTTTCAAACACTTTTTTTTAATCAGGCTTTTCTTCGTGGAAGCTCATCTCAAAAAACTGTTTTAAAATTATTTTAGCGAAAATACACTAAAAAAATCATCTTTGAAACAGTTAATTTTTTTTAAACTAAATTAAAATCATATGGTTTCGAACTTCAAGAAATATGTGTAAATGTTAATGTTAACTTTCATCATCGCTGTTCCTTTGTTTATTTTAGCTAACATTCCATTTATATTGCATCGAAAAAATTAATTTCGAGCAAGACATCCTACATTACTCAACTGATTTTCTCAGTTTGAGAAGTTTTTAGGGTTGTCTGACATTATTGCGTGATACTCTTTAAGAAGGCTTTTGTTAAATAGTTAAATGCTTGGTTTTTGTAGCTTGAAGTTGAAATAAATATGCACTAGAAAGGACTCTACCATCCTGCTATGATTTCTTATCGCTATTTTTCTTCATTGAATACGTTTTAATATAATAATAACAATTAATAATAATAATTGATTTGATATATTAATACGTTACGTAAAAAAACTCGAAAAACTAAAAACGAAAGTACGCTACCATCCTGCTATGATTTCTTATCGCTATTTTTCTTCATTGAATACGTTTTAATATAATAATAATAATTAATAATAATAATCGATTTGATAATAATTTATAAATATTTCTTTGAACAATATTTGGTTCATGTCCTTAATGACTGAAACTGAATAAAAGATGATCTGTAACAGACTGTGCAACATGAATATTGATCGTGTCACGAGGATGCGGTATTTAAATGAACTTGACCGTATTTGGACGATATTGTAATATTTGCCGCTTTCTTTGACCAACTGGTTCTCTGGTTGCGTAATGAAAATTTACATTTCAAATCAGTTGCTTTGTTTTAAATGTTTTAATTAATTTTGTAAACGGTTATTGTAAGGTACTACTAGAACTACTACAACTTGATTTAGATAGACATAACAAATCAAACTTCACGCTAATCTTAATATATATAAATCTCGTGTCACAATGTTTGTCCTCAATGGACTCCTAAACCACCTATCCGATTATAATAAAATTCGCACACCATGTGCAGTTCGATCCAACTTGAGAGATAGGATAGTTTAAATCTCAAATTATAGTCGCAATTTTAATTTATTGTAAATTATATATTTACTGACAATTTTTACTATAAATTGACAAGTTAGCATCAACATACTACGGTTGCTATAGTTACGCAATGGCTTTTGACAGAACAACGTCTGTCGAGTCATCTAGTAATACTCATAAAAATGCAATATTTTTGTCTTTTTATGTCTCATTTGCTCTGCATGTAATCTTAAGGCAAACAGCTGAATCAATCTGGATACAGTAACGAAGTAATGTAAAGATATCATAAGCATAAGCACTGATATATCTCGAGTTTACTTTTGAAAATGTGTATCAAATTAGTAGATACATTATAGGTAGGTATACCTCTATAACAGTCGGATCGCGCCAGTGTTCAAGATAATTTCTTTTAAGCACTACCTTAACAACCTCTTAACGTAACTAAATGCCGACTTTACGACTCTTGCTACTAACTAAATAGTAAATAAAAGTTACAACCCAATTCGTAACTAAATCGTATCTACCTATATCTTAGCTGAAACTAGCACTAAATTGCTAGACGAAAACTCCCCACGCATTTTAAACCTTAATGCACAGCAATAGCGTATATTATGAAGCGTGTGTTTCAATAAATTTGCATTTACCAACTGCAAATGCTACCCAGCTAAAGTATGGTGTACATCAGGTGTGCTTAAATTGCAATAGGCCTGTGAATATTTAATTCTGTAGAGCTATACCGCGTTAGGGCGCGCACTCACTATCGCCCGCTCGGTCCATTTCCATAAAAGCCTCTTCAATCTCGCAAAACGTTACGGGAATTTCAATTCGCATTTAGAGTTTTTGCGCTGTTTTTTTTACGTTGCCTTTTTGTTGTTAATATTTTAGCCTGAGTTTAATTGAATATCTATAAATTTTATCATACTAACTAGTAAATATAAAAAATATTAATAAGATTTCATACAAAATCGTGTAATCAGGTGTCATGAAATAATTATAAAATAAACAAAACTTAGATCTCAGAGGCTCCCGATTTATTCATAGTCTGTATATTGGGCGGGCTCGGGAGCCAGTAATTACTCCATAGGTAATTCCAGTGAGTCTCTTACCTCATAATCTTTACATTCTGTGAAGAAAAGCTTTCCATTATTTTTTACGTACTTACCTACATTTCTGTAGGTATATTCTAAGTTAAAAAAACACTAAAGTCCAAGTTAGTATAGTTCTATCGAAGAGTTGATATTTGTATTGACAGAGTAAGACGTAAAGTCCCTATGGTCTCATATTCTTTCTACTACTAGTCGCGGCCTGCGGTTTCACCCACATTTTCTCAATACAGAGTATGAGCTAGCTTCATACTAAATTTCATCCAAATCCGTTAATCGGTTCTTGCTGGATTGAGCAACGGACATCCAAATATCCAAACCCACAAACACCTAACTTTGACATTAAAATTTAAAAGATAAGTAAGAAAATAGGATTTTATTTGACAAATTAATACACATCATTATAGTCAACATTCTAGTTAATACCTGTTAAATCTCCTGTAATATTATGACCAATACACAAGATTACGCAGGCGTTTGTATATTATTATGTAACATTAATTCAGTCCCGCCATAACACATATTCAACTTAACATTGATTCCACTTAAGTCCATAAAATACGTAAACCAACAGTTCAGAATTCCACACATAAAATAACGATAATGACCGGCCCATACAAACCGGCTCCAAATATAGGCAATACATTCTATTACATAAACGGATAGTAAAAGTGTCACTTGGGTAAGGATGGAGTCGCACTGCGGCGAAATAGCGATTTCAAATATATTTTACTAAACTATTCTATGTACTTTACTTGTGTATTATGATAAAATATATTATTATTCTGAACTATAACTTACGGTTTCATCTGCTAAAAAGAGAGTAAAGAGTTTATCTATTTCACAATCATAATAAACTAGTTTGTATCTTGTAGGTACACTTCTGTGTTCAGATTAAAAGGGCATTGTTACAAAAAAAACCCAGTAATATTTTGCCCCTCTTTCTTTTCTTTTTTTAAGAACTTATATACTCGTAAAACCCCAAAGATCTTAAAAAAACTATTTGTACATAGCAATATTTTTCACATAGCGATTAAAATAACAATGAAGTCAAAAACAACTACTGGGGTCAGTGCTAAATATTCACGACATAACCGTCAATCGCTGAAACTAGGACCAATTCCCAAAGCGCGGCGCACACTGCCCAGTGCCCACTAACGACCTCTATAAACGATTTATCGAAGCGCATCGCGATTGTCCTTTACGCCATTTATCGCGGTGTTTGCGTGAAGTCGCTTTTGTTTTTTTTTTCTGTTTACGATTTGAGCAGTTCCGCGTTTATCAGATTCGGAAGCCAATAGCTTGGCGTGCGCTTGGATTTCCACGAAATGTTATTGGTTGTACCATTTAATCAACAAATAAGCATCTAATTAGGGCCGTGTGGTTAGAAAGCGATATTACCGCTGGAAGTAGTAATTTTCCAGAAGTTTGAACCACGCTATTCAAATAATTTATGCCCAGTAGTGGGACAGCATAGGTTAATTAAAAAAAAATGAAAACTTGGTATTAAAAAACTACATTGTTATTAAAAATAATAAAGAACATAATCGTATTTATCTTATCAAAGCAAAATAAATAAATTATAATGAAAACGTTACCAATTTATAGTAACTTACGAGAATCGATTGTAAAATAAAAAACGGTAGTCAATTAAACTCAAATGAATCGAATCGAATCGAGATCGATAAAGACCATGTGTTAGTGTGCACGCGGCGTGAGAGGTCAGCGACCTCGTGACGATGCGACCAAACGTCTCCAAAACACAGATTATTTCAGAGACAAAACTCTTAAAAATAAAATAAAAAAACATCATTTCATTATGCTTGCAGTAAAGAAATTACAGTTCAGATTCAGAAATATTTTTTGAACAACTGATACATTGTAATTTATAAGCTAGATGTTAGTGCATTAGTTGAAATTGTCAGTTAGGCATGATGTAAGTACTAACTTAAACGTAGATAATAATATTGTCCCAGTTGTGAATGAGTGATCGTACCTATGTCAAAATTAAGAATTTTACTCACGACTTGACGGAACGTAAGAGGTGCGTTTAGAGTAAAAGATTGTTTGTGGCTCCAATGTCTCCATCTATCTCGAACATGATTCGATTGACGGTTTTCTGTTTCGGAAGAAACTTTTTTTCTAAGTTTATCATCTGTCATTTTTTACTCACTCTCCGAATGTGTCCAAATTCGGAGGATGCCTTCGGGGACATTAATCGGACGTCAAGTCTTCGATTGGGTTAAAAAGTTGCAATTTTTCAATGATAAAGTTCACTAACGGGATTGGATGTAGTTAGTTGGAAAACTGGCTAAGTATTACGTACCGTTAAACTTTAAAAGAACTTCATGAAAAGTTTCAAATACGATCTGAAAGTAAAGTTTGATAGATTTACGTAACTTTTTATGATTCACACCAGAAATTTTAAATTTTCGCATTTGCTTTTAGAAAATCAATATTGCTCAAAAACATATCATCTGACACTTACTCTACAATTAACTAATTAATTAATTAACTCTACAATTATGATTTACACTTACCTACTCTAGTTACATTCAATATAAAATATTCAGGATCACATAAACATAGTCACACAACAGGCTACTTTATAAACACTGATGAGTATTTTGCTAGAAGTTTTAAAGTATAATAAAAAGACGCTATTTGCAGAACGTAATTAGTGTTTTGAGCAACCTTGTTTTAGAAAATTGCTAAATTGGTTTTTGACCTTCGACGCAAAATGACGGGGTGTTATAAGTTTGACGTGTCTGTCTGTGGCATCGTACGAGTAACTCCCGAACGGATGAACCGAATCTGTTTTTTTTTGTTTTGTTTGAAAGATGAATTAGTCGGGAGTGTTCTAAGCTATTTTGTTTGATGAAAACTTGATCAGCCGATTGAACGTTTTGGGTTTTTAAATTTTAATTTAATCTTGTTCCATAAAACTGATTATTTCACAAACTCCCAAGTCCGATGACCTACAATCAGGCTGATCTTGGAGTAAGTTTCCGTAACGGTTATTTTACGCATGGGCGCAACTATCTGTTACGCCCAATTGCTCTTGTTTCGTCATTGCGTAGAAAGTATACCCACGAACAAAATACCAGTGGAGGAAATCATTAGGTAGATCACCGTTATGAGATGGTAGAAAAATAAGACAAGTTGAATAGAGTTAAGGAACCGCTTTACATTAAAATCTAAACTTTGTAAAGATAATTTTGAATGAATGAATGAATTTTGGTGGTCAATCGAAATGTTCATTGTAAAAAAATGAGATGTGAAACATTTTGGTTCAATTAAGATAAAGCAAATTGATAAAGTTGGT
Organism: Alcis repandata; assembly: GCA_949125135.1. Taxonomy (NCBI): domain Eukaryota; kingdom Metazoa; phylum Arthropoda; class Insecta; order Lepidoptera; family Geometridae; genus Alcis; species Alcis repandata. The sequence continues at coordinate 4,802,430 of OX421235.1, read as the reverse complement.
TTTTGGCCATTTATAAAATATACTACCTTCTGCAATTAACAATGATGGACAAAGTCGAAATCAACGATACTGCAGATAAGTTTAGAAGAAGAAAAATAATAATTGCAGATGTTCACAGAAAAGTCAATTTCCAATTAGTTCAGAGAGGCATTGCAAGACAAAAAAAAGCAAATCCGATGATTATAATAATAGAATGTAGGATTCCATACGACGATGTGGCATGAAGACGAGGCAAAATGCAAAACCGACCATAATTAGATTACTAGTCCCCTCACAAACGAGACACAAATGTCAGTACCTACTTCAGTTCTGCATTACTGCCAAATTGCTTTGACCGCATTAATTCAAGCTATAAAGTTACCTGTTGAGGGACTCTCTAGGGACCCCTCAAAGTAACTAGGACGAAGCGAAATTGTCTTGCTTAAGTTACTACATCAAAGGCCAGGCAAATGAAGTAGGTAGCTGTCTCTGTTTACTCCTCGTTTGAAATTACCTCGTCAGTTTACTACTAATACTTTATTATGAGCTCTTTGTTTGTTTACAAATTATTGTCTTTATAGCTTCCATGCGCAGAAATGTTAGGGTCACTTGAATTTTTACGAGGCAGTTTCATGCTTTATAGGTCATGTTTAGTATTCAGGTGCATGCGTTCTCCATACTCGTACAGGGTGATTTTCCGATAATATTAAAACAGAAAAAGGGTCTTTATACACAGTTATAAAGTAAGGGTAAGCTATGCCGTATGCCATGCTTATAGTACTCATCATTATCAACAACTTTTACTATGAGACCAACTCGGAAATCTCAAAAAAAACAGCTGATCCAATCATTTTGTCGAGTGTCATCAACATTTTTGTATGGAACAGCTGACAAAAATAATAAAGTTGTTCATAATGATGAGTAGGTACGCCTTTATTTGGCAGTTATCCGAAATCAAACTACATAAAACTATTTGATTGTAGCACTAGTACGAGTATTCAGGTAATCCAATAGTAACAAAAGAATGCAGTAATTTAGAAACCGCCGCTTATCGGGCTGTTTGTTAGTGGCGGTGAGAACTGAGCTCATTTATTATAAAACAATCAATTACATTTTCTATTTTCTTTATGTTGTCTGTTCCTTTAACAGTGGAATTAACTAAGGATTTATTTGTATCTTTTCAGGTAAGGCGTATATTTTATTTGCGACGACCAGATCGATTCAGATTTTTTTGTAAGTACCTAAGTTCCATCTACAATTTCATTAATTATCTCGGCAAAAAAAATCTGCAATAGTTTCACCATAGCAGAATTTTGGCAGTTATTACATTATCTTAATTATTTACAAAAGTATCAATCAAAATATATTTCTATAAATACCACTGTACTATAGGTACCTACTATCTTTTATATTAATTTGGTCTCATGGTTATTGTTTTATCTGAATTGTTTACTTCCAAAGCTGATAAACGCAAAGTTAAACGTTATGTTTGTTAGTGTTCTCCGTATAAAGTCATAACAATAAAGTTATCAAGTGCAGCCGTGTTTGCGAAGCCAACGCCGCTAATATTTTCACCAAAGCCCGATGCATTTTTAAACGCAACCCAAACTCGACCTTAAATTTATTGGCAGAGTATTTAGTTTTAATTATACGAACTCCTACCAATCTATTAGCAACTTAAAGCTTTTGCAACATGGTTTATATTGAGTTGGAAAGTCACGGTGTCTGCGTCGAAAGTGTCGCAACTTGCTATCGAATATCACAGACATGGCTGTGTTCACGTATAGTGGCTAAAATAAGTCGTTTGAATGTCGTCTTCAAATGTAGGAAGAGTAGGGAAACTAGGAAGTTTAACAGTTCTATACATACATGCATACATGGCCTTACACGTCTATAGTAGACGATTTTAGTCGAATACAGGAGCGGCAGGCTGATGTGGTTTGCTGTAGAATTAAATGAAACGGTTATGCATATTGTATATGTAGACCTTATTGTCGGACGTTATTAATGGACACTCGTATCAGTTGGAAGAAGGTTCGTTTGGGTCTAGTACTGCCGTCAGAGTTTTTAGAGCTTCTAAATTAGTGTTTTTAATTAACTTCTTGCTTTATAAAAGTTATAGCTCAGTGAGTTCATTTAAATAAAGAATAAACATATTGATACATGATCCTTTCACAACTTTACTGTTCATCAACTTCAATTTTTGTTAATGGCTTCTGCGGGGTTGCCACAATTTAGCCAGTGTCAAGTGGATAGATTGATTCCCACGGTTGATCCTCGAGGGCAGAATTCCGGGGAAGAGGAGCCCAGGACGACAGAGACGGAAATGGCTGGACGACATTAAGAAGTGGACCGGACTGAGTTATCAGCATTTAAAAAGCACAGCATGGGATCGCAAGAAGTTTAGCCTACTGACCTCCAAACTTCAACATGAAGATGGCACCTGATGATGATGATGATGAAGTGGATAGAGTAGGTACGTACGTGCCCCAGTAAAGTAGTGGAGACTTTACTAGAGGCTTTTCTAAGGAGTTCTGGAAGCAACACGGAATGACACGATTCACTGCATTTTATGATTTACCCACACTCGTGCACGTCCTCAAGCACTTAATGGTTATTTTCCCCACTTAAAATAAACATTAACACTCAAAATTACACAAGTTTAGTAGAATAACAAAATGAAGCAACATGTCTCTTCCACGTTCCCGCCAAAACCCCAACTTTACTGTTGTAGGAATCTATCTTAACCTAATGAAACTCCAACTTTTAACTCTTGATTGCAACCTCTGTTTATAGACTGAACGGAGTATAAAACCCGGTTTTTGTAACAACAAAGTTGGTAAAGTTGAAAACGGTGTTGAGCAGAAACGAGCTCGATGTTTTTCTTTACTTTTATTGTACTCTCTCAACAGATTTAGTTCAAGAACGCAGTTAGTTACATAGGATTCTACCATTTATAAATTTTGAGATGCACATTTATTAGTTTTACCTAGATAGCTATTAAAACGTATTTGAATGACAATGGATACTAATTATCACAGTGGAAATCCATTAATATTCATTAGAATGATGTATTTAACTCAATTGTCCCTCAATGGTCTTTTAAATACAAATTTTGCTTATTTATTTCTAGTAACAGATTGTGTGGAACGCGTACTTAACATAGATTTAGATTGATAGTAAAATTCTTTGTTTACGGCAAAAATTACAAACAAAAAATAATAGCGCTTTAAAACTAGCGCCCTTTTCTACACAAATATTATAAAAAGGAAAATACCTTAGAAAAATACAAACTAAGATTTTTGATAAGATTTGTATTTTTCTATGTTTGAATAAACTCAAAAACTACTGGACCTATTTAAAAAAGTCTTTGACCAATTTATAGCTACATTATTAGCAAGTAACATAGACTATATTTCATATCCGTGCAAAACCGCGGCAGGTCGCTAGTCGCAAATAAAAGTGATCTCTATATAACAGATACGGTAGACATTTCTACACAGAATCGTAAAGTAGAACTAGTCTTTCATACAATGTAAACTCATTACCTATTTTATTATGAAACGCAATAGGGACCGGCCAATACGGATCTCTTCATTATTATGCTAAATTTCATTGTGTCCCTTATCCGTAGGGATGACTCCCGGTCCAGCGTTGAAAGGGAAGTTTTTTCGGTCAAAAATGCCCTTTTCCTACCGGACATTCAACATATTGAGATATAAACTCCACTCGAGTCTTCGTTCAATATTTACTCGCTCTGTTTGCTTGAATAGTGAACGAATCACTGAAATATTGCTGGCAGTTTTTGGTGAATATTTTTCATGGTAATTTTTGACAGACAGAAAATATTGGCCGTAATATGAGAGTTGATTGTTTGCGAATGTTTGGGGATATTGAATATTGCGTTGTAGAGTTTGGTGCGGTTTTGTTTTGCCAATGAAGCCACAGCGTGTTTTTATTCTGTTAAATTTATTGGTTTTAGCAAATCAGTGGGATTTTCAAGCAAATTTTAATTTATTTTTCTAAAATATTAAAAGAGACATGAAGAAGTATGTATGAAATAGCCTTAAAATTTGTGGTTAAAATAAAAGCAGACTCAATCTTCAAGCTAATCCTATATGGACTCTCCTTTATATTTTTAATGAGTAGGTAGATTTTGAATCATCTTTCACGTTTTGTTTCTGAAAAATAAATTTGTCTTGTTTGCTTCCAAAAAAAATCAATAAGAGAAAACTAACGATTGCAAATAAAATCCCAACCGTACAGTTCAGTGCTCACCCGTCAACATCTCAGAACATTAGTTTCGGATGAGAGGTCGTGTCAGATTTTCTTTGTAACTCCGCCATAGCCTCAAGCCAGCATCCCCCTGTATCCATTTGACAAGGAGCTTCTGCACACACCCTTACGATCTATTTGTAAGAAGATGAGTATATAATTTTACCCCTGACAAGTTACGACGCGGCGTTTTTCATTCCCTCAAGGCAAACGGTACGCGAGCACTCATTCAGTGTGTTTTACTTCGCGTAGACTTTACGTATGCTTTTAGGATTACGTTTTTGATCATGGAAAAGCCCATTGGAACTTATTGCAAGTGCAAACGCACATTCGGATGTATTTAACATTTCTCGATGTGTTTTCAAATCATTGTTCGTACACACATCGAATATCTTCGCTTTTACAAATAAAATAGACTCAATAAACCTTGATAAAATTCCTTTTGTGCAAACTGCACTATCATTTTCATCCGTCAAAAATTATGCAAATTGTAACTTTGTAGAAACGAGCACAAAAATGGTAATCAAGTGCTAAATAAACTTATTTGCATGTTAAAGCTGAATTTAAATGTCATCAGTGAGTTGTGCAATTGTAGCCGTTTGGGTGAAATAATTTGGGCTCACGCGGTTTTACAATACCTCATTTGCTTATCGGGGCGGTATGTGGGACAGTGGCTTTTGATAAAGGTAGACATGTATTAATGAGTACGCTGATTGGTGGAATGAATGGTCCATGCGTACCTATTGCCTACGTGTGTGGGTATGTATGTATATAACGTTTAATTGTAACAGAATGTATACTAATTATTTTCGATATAAAGTGTTACTTTTTGGAGGAGTAAATTGTCAGCTTTCACGGTCATCTGCAAGGGCCCTCTCTTTGTTTGAAATTTCGTTTGTCATTTTCTTCACCTGGTTTATTAATGCTTAGGTATAGTACAAACATTGCGGTCGATAGTACAATGTGTTGTGTCTACTTGAGTCTTCTTTGTCTTTTTATCTTTTTTTAATAAAAAAATTATGATTTCAAAACGATACAACCACTTCCGCTAAACATTTAGGTGCAATATTTCACCTTTAGTGGAACTTTAGGTGTTAAAGAAAACTTAATCAAAATTCTTACCACGCATTAACGTTTTTTATTCAAAACGCCATCTCGAGATTCTCAACATTGTTTACTCTCGGTCATTCACCATTGTTGCGGCTGCGCATATTACTAGGTCGATCATACTAACTGTCACATAATCTGTTGATGTTGTAGTAGAAACTATTGAGTAATCTGTGTATGCAGTGTGTAGTTAGTCACTCGCACGGTGGTGCGAATTATGTGCCGTTTTATATTATAGAGCTGTAATGAAAGAGCCGCCGTGCGTGGAGATAGGCATGAAATTGCCGCCGTCTTACAATGACCTACTCTATGCCTGTCAGCGTAGTCAATACGGTTTTTGAATTGGTTGGATTCTTTCGCAGATTCTATGTGGTACCTACTACCATTTAATTGCCAGTTATTGAACGGTGAAGCAGTAGATTGCTAATATTGCTATTGTGCGGATTAAAGGGCAATGCTTTTAGTGAAATTGCTGAGCATAAAGAAAATTGACATCTTTATCTCCTATAATACGGCCGTTCAGAGAATGCGTTCCTGACACGTCGCGATTGAACTGACGACGTAACTTTGTAATGGCGTTGCAGTTACGATAAAAATATTTTTGCTGGTTGTTTCCCGTTTTAATAATTGATGAGCATTAAAACAACATTATTATATCAATAATCAATTAATGTTATAATTTTGTGCCAAACTGAGTGTCAAACGTCAAACGCATTCTCTGAACGGCCGAACTATACCTAAGTAAAAAGCTCAGGGCAATGTCGGAGTTTATAGTTGTTGGGGTTCAAAATTATAGTCAGCCTTGAATTGCCGCTTACTATTAGGCGATCGATTTCTTTGCCTCGTTTTTGAATACAATTCAATTTAAAAAACTTAACCAAAGCTTTTTAAGCTAGGTATATTATTATATTGTCAAAACTCCATGTCTTTGAAGTTTTAAAACCGTATACCAAGTTTCTAATAAAAATTTCAGTATGTAATAATTGCCCCAGTAAAACTTTTCCTTTATTACTCAAACGAAAAGAAGGCTAGGTATAATTACGAAGATAATTCTTAATCTCTACGAAAAACTATCGATAAATTAGTTTCATCATAATAATTTAGAAGTTTACATTAACAGAATGGCGTGTTTACATTAATTCTTAAGGCGAGAAGGGTAAGCTTAAGGCGAAGCGGTCTTTCAGAGCGAGTTTAAAATAAACAGCATTCATAACGAGTTAAGCTAAAATAAACTGAAGCGGATTGATTTATTTGTTTTATTATCAAACAACACTGTTGTTCTTACGGAACAGCTGATGAAAATTGCTGTCGGTTTTACGTAGCATTTTCACTTCCCTATTTTCTTTGAAATTTCTACATTTCTTTTCCTGATTAGAATGTATTTACATTGTAAATACGCTCCGTCTCATCGTCTAGACTAGAGCAAAGGAAAAACATACCTAATTATAAAGGCACATAAATCCAGACCTTTTTTTTTTTTTTTTTGTTGACCCAGTGGAAATCCTTTATGGATACCCCTAACCCGGGGGAGCCGGGGTTATGTGGGAGTCTCCGCCCTGGGGCGGCATACCCACTAAAACCACTGGGAAGTTGACCTCATTCCCTTGTGGCCGGGGGCAGCGGGGTTCCCTTTCGGAGTCTCCGCCACCCTCAGCCAGGGTCGGCCCTTCGGCCCCGTCTTCCGTGCGTCAAGAGAGGGACGGCCCTGGTCACCCAAGGCCGCCCCCAGACGTGTGGAGCCGGTGCAAGCCAGCGGAGAGCCCCCCGACCCTCCGCCAGTGGCCCCACTACGGAGAGGGAAGGAGGCGATGATCAGATCGCCCCCTCCTCCCTCCCCGTCGTCTGCGCCGGAGCGGATCCTGCGGGAGTCGTCCTCCCCGATCCGCCCCGCGGCCCCTTCTGCGACATTACCTCTTCGCAGAAGGAGACCACGGCCTGCCACGATCTCTCGCCGCCGAGCATGGCTTTCACCACGCCCGGCAACGAGCGATCCCCTCCTCCTTTCCTTGCACTCCCGACCGCGACCCACACGCGGCGAGGAGCACAAGGAAAACCCCCCCTGGTGGCATTGCTGCCACCAGCCAAGCGTGGAGCGCCGTATCCTCCAACGCTCCACACTCCACCACACACCATCCGCTGTGCCCTCTGCTAGTCAGAGGGACACGCGGACGGGCCCACCGTGTCGGGTTATTTGCCAGCGTGCGGTAATACTGCATAAAAGCTGCAGTATTACCGCACGCTGTTGCCCAGGGTGCACCACGAGGAGGTTACCCGACCTAGCACCCTACATAAATCCAGACCTATAACGATAACCAATAACCTAACTTAACCTTTTTTTGTAACCTAACCTCAGACTGCTTTCAGAACGAAGTTTAATCATGAAAACGAAGCCTAAAATACACTTTAGTCGCTCTTAGCTTTTCTGTGAACTAGGTAACCTTAGCAAAATATCGTTCAAGGCAAGCTATAGTCACCATTCACCAAAAAGCAAATGCCTGGTCCTCATTTAAAACAAAACAAACAATATAATTCTCTGGTTCTAAGCAAAGTATATAATACCGCTAGCCTATTCGCATATTCAAAAGCTAAACAAACATAATATAATTTCACGAATGTTTCGCAATGAGCCATAATGGCCCGAATTTAAAAAGTAAACAAACTGCAAGTGTTGTACATGTACAGGCGAGGACGTGACCCGGTCTCGTCGGCTTTACGCATACAGTCCGGCAAGTATAACTTGGCGCGGCTGTGCGCCACTGTGTACTTTTATAACTGCTTCTCTTGTACCACTTTTTATCACTTTAGGCATGATGATAGCACAGTAGCAAATATAATAGTAGCAAAAATATTCGCAACGATGTTTACTATGAACTCGGAAGTGTCAAAGTGAATTTTCAAGATTGCCGATTTAGTTCCTCAAATCGCCACCGCCAACTTAAACTTGTGGCACTGTACTTTCGCAAGATTTATACAAAAACTGAGCTAACAGCTCTCGGATACACTTGAAAAGTTCAAACAAGATTGGGGATAAAATCTCTTTTATGTTGTTATTTTTTGCTCCGATTTATCTTCAGTTAGTCTTAAGTGGGAGACTTATTGGAAATACTATGCAACTCGACTTACATCGACTTTTTATAATTTGTTCGTAATCAAGTGCTTATTTACCTGCCTAAGTACAAGTAAGTTTGTATAGGACAAGTGGTTTATCCTTGTATCAGAAAATCTTATTTGTGTCTAAGTTTTAAGTTCGATTTATCTTCAGCTAAGGGGAAACTTTTTTAAATAATAATTAGGTCGTAATCAAGCTAATATACCTGGCTTAGTACAAATTAGTTAGGTTGAGTGATTAACCATGACGTCAGAGTGTTTAGGCCGCCTGAAGGCTTCTGACATGGCTTAGCAGTTATTGTTATAGGACAAAAAGTAAATAAAATAAAAACTGTTTTTCGAATTTGATATAATATATTTTGGCTGATATTTCACTACGGACCGTTACCTATACTACTAACTTATCTATCTACTAAGGTACATGATGAATATTTAAATTAAAACGCTTTTAAAGGATCCTCTTTTTATTCGGTCGTATTTTAAGAAACAGATGAAAGGAGACCTATTTCCATGAGGTACAGAAATATAAAAAGTTTTATTAAGGCTTGACATGAAATTGTTATTATACTACGGATGATGAACTTCCTATAGCCGTAAACTATAAATATTTCACCCGCCGTTTAGCCGTAAATATTTCACATTTCTATTTAGTACTTACATCAGATTTAATACCGGCGTTATTGCGCTTTAAATTGTTTAGTCACAGTTTGGTTTTTAATACTAATACCTACTTAGGATAGTACGAGTATATATGTAGATAAACTGTTTCTTGTGTATCTGCACGGGGAAAAAACAAGGAAAAGGAAAACAATGCTTAAAAACTAGTGTATTAACTGGCAATGGCGGTCTTATCGGTAAAAGCGATATCTTTTGTTTTTTTTTCTTTCTTTTCTTTTCTTTTAATCCTTTTGTTTGTAATTTATGGTGTGAACAATAAAGAGTTTTTCTATCTATCTATCTTTCAGTCAAACTAACTAATAGCTAATAATTACCTTAGTCAGTTAATAATTTAACGTATTTATAAGTATTATAAATGCATCGGTTTTGGTTATTTATTACGCTTTTACGTTTTAACTAGTCAACCGATCATCATGAAGTTTTGCATAAATGTTACCGAAAAGAACCCTCCACATAGGCTACATTTCATAGTCATAACCAATGAGGTTTTACTAATTTTTTTGTTGTTCAGTTTATATAGTTTCTATAGAAGATCATTGGTCATAACCAACATAACCGCGTGGAACTGTGAAGCCGCGCGGCTCGGCAAGTAGGTAATAAATCTACAAACTGCTTTTGAAAGGTATGTAGGTACATACTGAATTTTCTAAGACGATAATAAGCAAACATAAATCAATGCTCATTACCTACAACAAATCAAATTAGCTCCGCAAGTCGGTGGGCATCACCGTTTTCTCATAATGTCCGGCTGCGACCTCGAACGCGGTTGCCAAACATCAGATTTGCGGTCGCACCGGTCTAGTAACCACCAAGGTGATTGCCGACGAAACAACCACCCGTCGAGATAGAATTATAAACAATGATTTTACTATTGGACATGGATATTATGTTTCACGGCTTCATTCGACGCGATTTTGTTTTTGTTTACATATTGTAGTTGTGTCTCACGTACTGGCCCTCAACACGGATTGTTTAGAGATTTTATTCCCCGCTTTCAAAGTTTTTTATTCTGGTAACACTAGAGATCGTCCATAGTCGTTAAGTTCGTTACTATCGTACCCCCACCTCACTTCAGAGCCCAGAGGGGAGCCATCGGCCGGTCGAACTTCATTCCGTGTTTCCGTGCCGAGGCCTTCGCACGCAAACTAAAACAAGTTGCAATGGAGAAACCGAAAGCGGGTAGCGGGTAGCGGAAAAAAGCGACGAAGAAATAAAGGATTGGCGCGTCGAGAAATCATCGAAGTCTCATCTGACAGCGAGCCCTTTCTACATTGGATCGCAGCCTCAATCTGCACCGTACTGTTCCCATTTTTACATGGGTCTTGCGGATACTGTCCACCGTACTGTTCCCGTTTTACATGGGTCTTGCGGATACTGTCGCATAAAAATGACAACCTCTGTACTGCACCCTTTCTACATTGGGTCTTTACACAATGGCTTAAGTGTACCCTTTGGGTCGCAGCCTCACTCTGCACTATACCCCCTTTTACATGGGTCTTGCGGATACCGTCGCATCGGACCTGATCCCGTCGCATCAAAATGACGAAGAAGAGACGCGTATGTGTTTACACAGTGTGACTATGCCTGCTTTAAGAAAAGAAGGGCTGGTCCGCGTCTTCTTGCTTGTGAGAAAATGCGTCGCTGCAACATCGGAGCAGAGCATCGGAGCAGATATCGTCGCATCGGAGCAGATACCGTCGCATTGGAGCAGATACCATCTCATCGGAGCTGATACTGTCGCATCGGAGCATCGGAGCAGATACTGTCACACATGTTAACATGCATCATACGCAAAACCTCTGACTAAACGAAACTTTCTGAAAAGTAGGGTAGTTCGCATTTTCTTGCCTTGGGTAAAGAAATGCGTCACCGTTACGTCTGTGCTGATACTTTCACATCAAGAACCCTGAGTTTTTTTTTACTAAGCTACAGCTTAGCTTAGCCTTGGTTAGTTGCAAAGTGTTACAAGTTGCATATCCAAACGGAAAACTGACTAGTTATATTTTGTGCAGTGTATGCTAATTATTACAGGAAGTGTATATTATGTGCTCAAACCACCTTAAATATACTTATTACACTTACTTACTTTATTTTTATTTACTGTTGTGGCTGTACTTCTGTAATTTTGACTTCAAGTTGGGCTATTTAAACCTTTATGAAATATTAACGTTATTTTTGCTTAATCATAGCTTACGCTACACTCGGGCTAATATATTGTCTAAAAATTATGTTATAAACAGCTAGTAGATGCAGGGACATGACAAGAGTATAAATATAATTATTATGTGCTTATACAACACATTCTACTATGCTAAGCCTTGCAAAGCTTTTGCTTTGCTCTTGTTTTTAAAGTATTTTTCACATTACGAACATGTTCTTACATTATAATTCTAGAATAACATTCTAGTTTATGCTATACATATACCTAGTAGGTATTATTACTGTGTAATACACTTCTTTAATTTGAGGCAATACAGTATTCTACGAGATACGACGTGTTTACTGTGCATTATAATTCTAGAACGAACATTCTAGTTTATGCTATACAGTATTACTGTGCAATATACTTCTTTAAGTTGCTGCAGAACAGTATCCTACGAGACGCGCCGTGTTTATGTTGTTTTATACTATGCATAACCTCACTAGTTGACGCAGTACAGTGTTCTACGGGATGCGACACACAATTATTAAATAAAAATTCATATCAATAAGTATACGTTTATTTAGGATTATCACATCCATAGGACTTAAAAGTAACAAAAATCAATAAATAAATAAGTCTGAATTACACTACGTTTTATGTAACTTTTGTAGGATGCAGTATTCTACGATGTGTGTCGCTATGAAAATTAACGAAGTTTTGACACGTTTTTTTCTGCTAAATACGATATGGGTGTCTTACACCGCATTATAGGTACTATGCAAAAGTTGGGCAAACAGTTTACATTGTGCTATACTTCTCCAAGTCAGCAATTGTTATTTTTACTCCTTAATTTATTTTATTTTTAGGTACATTTATACCTCTAGTTATTAGTTATTATATGAACAAACAGTTTCTACAAAACCATAACTGTGTGCGTTTGCCACATAAATTGATATACCTATTGATCATTATTTTAACACATTATTTTTGATAATTTCGTTATCAATATCTTTAGGAGGATTGTCCGTATGATTCAAAATACCACCGAGCACCGAGCTATATGTTACTATTATTTTCAAGTTAGGAAACTGCTGGATACAAATTTTTCAAAAGTAAAGTAATGTGTCACTGACACTTCAGTCTTATACCATACTTTATTAAGTTAAAGAAGGGTAACACAAGAAAAAATATATTATGTATATTATATAAAAAATTTATTCCTGAGTTCAGATCATACAAGGACACATATTTTGTCACATGGTTAGTTTTTTACGCTGTATGCTACTCTATGTATTCTTATACGACGAGAAACGTCTATCACGATGGGTCTCTTAAGTAAATGGTAAATGTCACATTTTCAATTATTCATTGCTGATACACATTAAGTAAAACAGAGATAAGCAGAGTTACAAAAATGCAAATACACTTGGTCCGATTAATCGATTCACTTCATAATTTGGTGTGACAGCCGCTCTCACTAGGCGACGGCTTTATATTAAGAGAGTTACCTTTGAACATTGGTAGACGCCCGCGCCACCAGGTTGGAGGAGCACAGTTTGTTAGCAGTAGAAAATAGAACCATCACTGCCACCGCCGTGTGACAGTTGCGGCTACTGAGAGGAGTAGAATTTGCGCAAATTCTTGTAGACCGGGTGCCTCATCCTAATTGCAAAAATGTTTTTTGTTTTTATTTTTATCGTAGCTGAAATTTAATTTACTTAAATAGAGACTCCAAGAAGATATGTAAGTTATGATAAAGTATCGCCATGATGACAACCAGAAATCGATATTAGTAATGCGAGCTAGTAATATAATTAAGGCTTAAGAATTCAAGAAAAATAAATGTTGGATTTTGTTTGAAAAAATCAAAGTACCTACACAATGTTTACTTAACTTAAAACTCATTGATGGATCATTAGTGTCACTGTCAAATGCTGATATCGTCATTTATTCAGTCAAATAAAATCAAGTTAACTTCAATAATTAAACAATTATATGTACAAAAACTTGGCTTAAACATTAAGCAATTCATTATTTTTAGATTAAAGATCCCTTGAGTTTTTTCAGTAATGTGATATACTCGCAAAATATTATGAATAATGCTAAAAGACAAAAAGAATTTATCCTAGTGCATGTAAGCATTATATTTCCTTTTTTTTTTTGTGATTTATTTATTTTTTTTTGACATTGTAAGTTTTAACTTCAATTTCTACCAGCTTGAATGTCCTTGCTGATGTCTTATCACACGAACTCTGCACACCCATACATTGGTTTATATGACTCAAACAACGTAGTTGGTTAGCCAAGGACCCATTTCGTTGATTTTACAGAAATAATGTCACTAATACAATACAATAACTGATTATTATGTACTAAATCTTGGATTACATTTTCTGATATGACACATAGTCACAGTTATCAGCCAGAATTACAATTATTTTTTTTTTAATGCTATTAGTGGGAGAGGCTTTTGATTATTAATTTTATTAAGTTTTTCAATATTAGTATTAATAACTTTTTTAAATAGACTGTAAACCTAACCGTATCTAACGATAGACGGACTCCACCACTAAATCCAATAAAATAATATTTATCTTATTAGTTCTTCATTAGTTGGAGTTTTCTCGTGCTGGCGACACGTCGCAGTATCGTCCAGCACCTACACTGGGAATGTCTTCTGGGAATATTGTATCATCATACATTATGATTTTATGTACCTATATAGGTAGAAGAAGCAGCATAGATACAGATCCAGCTCTTAAATAAGTTATCATATTTTGTTAGCGTAGTATAAAAAATCTAACGGTTCGAAATTTATTTCAAAACTGACATGCTGGGATGGATGCTCAGAACATTTTAAGCTAAATGTTCACAACATGCCAACAGTCTGTGGCGGGATCGATTCGGTTATAAACATCATATAAAAGGATATACATAATTATGTATTTGTATTTTGTGAAAAATTTGTTTCACATTTCACTAATTTTCTCTGAACATCCTACAATATGTAAACAAAAACAAAATCGCGTCGAATGAAGCCGTGAAACATAATTAATGATCAAACGAACTTACCAAGTGAAGTTCGATCACAATTATGTGAACGGCTTCATTCGACGCGATTAATATATACACCCTCCCATAAATAGCTTAGCTAAGTAACCTACTTAGTACTTATATACAATGTATATAAATGCCCTAACCCTAATAATGAAATGTGAAATTGATAATTGGTAATCATAATCAATTTATGGGTAATTTTTTCCATTACCGGTCACAAAATAAGTAGTTACAGTGCCACAAGTTTAAGTTGGCGGTGGCGATTTGAGGAACTAAATCGGCAATCTTGAAAATTTACTTTGACACTTCCGAGTTCATAGTAAACATCGTTGCGAATATTTTTGCTACTATTATATTTGCTACTGTGCTATCATCATGCCTAAAGTGATAAAAAGTGGTACAAGAGAAGCAGTTATAAAAGTACACAGTGGCGCACAGCCGCGCCAAGTTATACTTGCCGGACTGTAGTAAAACTATTGCTCTAAACAGAATGAAGTTCGACCGGCCGATGGCTCCCCTCTGGGCTCTGAAGTGAGGTGGGGGTACGATAGTAACGAACTTAACGACTATGGACGATCTCTAGTGTTACCAGAATAAAAAACTTTGAAAGCGGGGAATAAAATCTCTAAACAATCCGTGTTGAGGGCCAGTACGTGAGACACAACTACAATATGTAAACAAAAACAAAATCGCGTCGAATGAAGCCGTTCACATAATTGTGATCGAACTTCACTTGGTAAGTTCGTTTGATCATTAATTATGTTCTGTTTTGATAAGAAAAACCGATCATGACATTGTACCATTTTCTAAACTTGACTAAGTTTCATAGGACTACAATTGTTAACTTTCCACTCCAACACATCGAAATAATAACTTGAGTTCTGTTGGTTGAAATAATAACTGTGTTGTCTCTGTGTGTTATTACATTAATTTAGTGAGTAGTATAAAAAAAAACGAAAAAAAATTCAACCAAAAATTAAAATTTTTAATAATGATAAAATTCTGTTTTTGCGAGCTGATGGAAAGACCTTTTAGATTATGTAATATCTTATTGTTATTGTAGATTATTATTTATTATTTATTTTTTTTATATTTTTTGGTTGTTTTTATGTTATTTTTGTTTGATTATTTTTTGTTTTCCTTGTTATTAATTAATCTTCTAGCATAAAATAATTAAATCAATGTCAAGTAGATAATGGTTTATTCAGTTTAAGCAATCTTCTTATTTTGATTTGTCCTTATTTTTGTCACCTTTAAAATTCTACTAACAGAAATGGAGCATGAATATTTTAATAGACCCGCTTTATTTTTCCCAGTTGCCGCGTTCGCAATCTTGACGTAAAGCGTTTCAGTTGGAGTGCTTTCAGCCAGACTAGATAGCCAGACTGTTTATAGTTTTGTATATAAATGTGTACATGTTCTTGCCATTTGAGTGTTTGTAGACATTACTTCTCTGTTATTGCTGCTTTGTACAGATTCAGCGCAAGTAGGCATATATTATATTGAATTGCTTTTATCCGCTTTCCTAATATTTGATTAAAAAAAAAAATACAAACATCCGAGTTGAGAACCTCCTCCTTTTTGGAAGTCGGTTAAAAATGAAATGTAGTTCGTTGGTAGTCACATCATTTGAGAATAGCTGGACTGGTTTGACAAAGCTGTATGAAGCCGAAGGCTGAAGCCTCAGTTGTGAACTACAAACCTGCTAGGCTGAAGACCGAGCAGTTGTAATGTTGAAGTTCCGGGTATCAGCTAATAAATGATGAACAGATTCTATACCCTATTTTGCCACGAGCGAAACAAGAAAGAAAGAAAAGTCATTACAGTGTCTGAGATAATATGGTATGCGACTGAATACGAACCCTAGATTTTAAATATAAGTACTCCACTTAGTACAGTAATTATTAATAGAAACGATTGTGTCATCTTCGTTATACTCGTAGCATCATGTCTCGGGTGCTTTAAGTGGACTACTTCGATCACACTCAGCCTCCACGTATCACATAAACGTTCAGTGATTTTTACCGATATCTTTCATTCAACACTAGGCTGTTAAGTGGTAGATGCTCTTCGTGGACACAAATGTAAAAATAAATTTGAATCCACGAAGAGCACCTGCCAAAAAAATGGATGCGCAGGTGCTATTCGGACGGGTGCTCTAAGTGGACTATACTTCGTTTTTTAGGGATTTGCATTACATTATCGCTACAATACTACTTGTCTTATGCATCTGTTTTACGTAAGCTCGATTTAGTAGATTATCTAGTTATCTAATATTCACCTATAAACGTTTAACACGCGCTAGTTGCTTCACTACTTCCAATCTTCATTCACAACAATTTAAATTGCATTCATACACCAATCGGCACCAGTTACTGTTATCAACCTACTCGTGATACACTACTCGTAGTTCGCATTACGCTACGCTGTACCTACTCAGTCCACTTTTTGCATTGAAATCTTATACATTTCATTGAATGTTTTTTCATATGTTCCGATACAGTAGGTACGTTTCACTCGGTGCATTGAACCTTCTATTGGTTTCGTAACCATTTTTTCGTTAACGTTAAGATGCGTCGCCCATATGGTGCCTTTGTTTGTAACAGTGTGTTTATTTTCTTTTTATAAGTACACATTATAAAAGTAAAAGTGTGAAAAACGGCTGCATATGCATTATGCATGCTCTTACACTACTACCTACTTACACAACTCTACGGCATTTTACTTGTAGATACTTGCATTGTTACTGCAATTCATTTTATATTCCGTAAACTTTTGGTAATTCAAAAAGAGATAAAAATAGTCTAAAAGAAAACTACATTATTTTCTCTCTTTCTGCGAAAGTTCCATTTTGCCTGATATAAGACCAAAATAACTCGAGATAAATGTTTTATCTCCACTGCACTTAGTTTAGTAGCTTTAATCCGCCACGAGCCAGTCTGGTGTGGTCTCTTTACTTATCTAGTTTGGTTTATGTGGATGTAACTTTGTAAGCCCTACTTTCTAGTTAATTCAAGCATTCATTCAATCACGTTTTATTTGAGAAATTATAATACAACTTACTTGATTAAAGGTTGAGTTTAATTTGATTTTTATTCTCTAGTTATTTGGTCCATGACGTCAATTCTGTAATACTATTTTTCAAAACCTATTTTGACAGCTCTAAAGTTATAGCCATCGGCTTCAAAATTGTAAAAAAGAAATGAGATAAAGATCATCTTAATGCTGTTGGATTAGTTGAGTTTTTAGTGTTTTTTTTTTTTTTACTTTAGAGAATAGCACAACACAACAAAGTCATATCAAACGGTACAGAAAGTAACTGGGTAAAATAGCTATGTAGATTCCTGTCTTGATTAGAATTATGCATAAACCATTCAGAATCGTAACTCTATATCTCGGTATTCGTGTAGATATGTATTGTTTCCCGTCAGACTCGAAAGCCATAGAGTGCGTCACGGTAGGATACCCCGTGCCGTATCCGCAGGGGTGTCAGCAAGTGCTGTAGTGTAGAGTGCAGGGGTGTCGCTTGCACCTGGCGTCAACGGACAACACATGTTGGCTGTTCACGTTAGGGAAATAGATATAAGGAAATTAGTGGTTGGTCAGGAAGTAAGTTTCTTTGTTTTTATAAGTTAATTATTGCATTATACATAATAATTTGTCACACGCTCTGCATTGGTTTGTGCCTAAAGAAATGTGTTACAGTTACAAACGACTGAACGTAAAAACAGGAAGACGTATTATAGGCGTTACACAGTAAAAAATAAGATACATGAAACCGAACCTACACTGAAAAATAAGATTTTAAGTATCAAAGTGCTATTGTTATTAAAGGATTGGCGCCAACACGATGTCATTTCAGGCAGTTTATTTCAGCTAAAATAACTGACCTACTTAATAAAATAAACATACGTACTATATCTGTCGATCATTGCCACCCGGGCGTTGCCATTAAGGCCGCACCACACGTATTATTTTCAAATTGTACACGATCGGTTTAGTACATCGGTAGACGTTGCGTGAGTACAGTCGTCTCACGTTTACAATTTTCATCTGAAAATGGGTCTTATTCCGTCGCGATAAGGTTTGCCTTCTGCGTTTGTCGGTATCTTCTAATTACTCTGCGCCTCTGCGGTGACGAATGGAAGCGTGCCGTGCGAAATTCCTATGAAATCTTCATTGCCTACCGTTTCAGTGCAGTGCAACGTTTTCGACTAGTATCACCTGTCTTAACTGTGCTTTAGTTTTGTGATTGTTCTTTAAATTATCGTGAATCGTGAGTGATGTCACCAAGGTTTATAACCATTATTTTCTCAGTCAAAAAGTTTCAGTGTACTTAAGTTGCTTTTACAGTGCACCTCAGTTCTTACTTCCTAAATATCTAGGTACTTCCTTCTTAAGTACCGTCTAATACTTAATTACCAGTGGAAACATTATTGAAGGTCAGTCTTAATTCTTTTTCTTTTTCTCATTTCTGTCTCTGAAATGAATGAAATTTTCTTGGCTTGATTTTATTGGCTCGTTTGCGTGGTTTGTTTTGGACCCAAAACCTTACTTACACTGCGTAGGTTGCGAATATTATTGTTTCTATGAACGCTATTGGAAAAGCTGAAACTGAAAAGGTCCATAGGCTATATTTAAACATATCAATTAGATTGGGGTGTCAAATATTAGGTCCATTATCGAATAGAACATCGATTAGAAGTCAACTCAAGGGATTTTTAGTACTGAGACTGGTCAACGAAGGGGTCTCAGTGGGTGTAATTTCATGTAACATATCTAAAATATTTACCAACATCAACAAAAAAGAAAATAAAGAAAAAAAACCATATTAAAATATACCAAGCAACTTGAGAGTAGGTACGTCACCAAAAAGTCAAATCCTTAATTGTACTCACGGCGTCTGAAAACCTTTTTTACTCGAACTTTCATTGCAGTTTCTTTGTCCTAAATAACCTTAACATTTTGGTTTCAAATTAGTCTTTTTAGGCATGCATGCATAATCCAACTTGATGGGAAGCGACAAATGGTTGAAGAATTGAAGATGTAGCACGCTTGCCTAGATACTATCTATAAACTTTATTTTCGGAAAATCTCGGATGTTGTTCAGAGAAGTTAGTTAATGCTAAATGCTAAACAAACAATTAATCATTTCAGTCAAAGCTACTGTACCCACAGTCGTCAGTTCACATCGTCAGCATCGTTTTCCCGTCAATCAGCACAGTGTGCCGATGATGGGGATGCCGCCTGATGCTGACACTGTAATAGATTGTGAAGACGTGTTCTACGCAGCACTGTTGAAAGCTTTATTTGTGTAAATGAACTATGGATGGACTGAATATTCGCTCTATATTTCAAACGTGATAAGAGTAAAGAATTTGAACGGTATTTTTGTGTAAAATGTGTAGTTTAGCCATGTAATTATGAGTGATCTCCTACAACAAAAACACTAATTAATAGGTAGATATTATGTGAAAGAGTTTAACTCAAAGTTTAATTTTCACAAAACCCTGCGTAATACAGCCAGTTCTGTAGGTCGATTGATGTAAATTGACTTAGTTGATGTTTTTGTCTATTAAGACAAACGAAAACAGCTATGTTTTTAGTATCTTTTAATCATTTTACTGAAGTTTTTATAATTGGCTGTTATGTTAAGTTAAAACTGTTTAATGGTAGATAAAAAAAACTTACACTTTTTTTGGTACTCAACTACAACATATAAAACGGACTTTATCGTTGTAAGATCATAAACATACATAAAACTAGTCCATATCTATACTAATATTATAAAGAGGAAAGATTTGTATTTTTGTATGTTTGTGTGGAATAAACTCAAAAACTACTGAACCGATTTCAAAAATTCTTTCACCATTCGAATGCTGCATTATCCCAAAGTAACATAGGCTATATATATATATATATATATTTTTTATCCAGGGAACAGCTAGGTATCAAACAAACGCTGCAAAATAACTGTCTCTTCACACCACGCTTTGTGTATCGTAAAACTTTGCAAGAACCTACCTAGTTTTAATTTCCGTATGACATCTGTGTGCGCAAAACACATGTTAATTACGTACCTCTTTTCTGACCTGGTTTCGTTTTCTTTCAGGTAATGGCTGACGTCAGATTTTAGCGGTTTCGCTGTTTGCAGTAAGTTTACAACTCGGAAGCAGTGTTCCAAACAAATTTTAATTGAACCATTTCGATGGAGCTCGCTGTTTGATAAACGTGATAAATTTCATTGGAGGAAGACTTTTCTCAACAATATATCATACTTTGCAATATTCTAAGAAGGCACTCGACCGCTCGAGGTTCGTTTAACATAAATATTTGCAATTAAAATTAAGCTCCAGCACCCTATCCGGGCTATTATTCAAATTGCACGCCACAGGAGACCTCAGAAAGTTTCAAATTAATTAAGAGGGCCATAAGACGGCCCGTTAAGGAAATAACAATGACGGTAGCCCCTTAACTCGTATCCTTATTTATTAGAGGCCTGAGGACTATTACAGTTTGCCCCTGTCATCATCTCTGTGGCTTTTAGCGTCACCCCAGAGAGTTTCTCATATTTTCACGCTAGCAACCCTTCCCGGATGCATATTCATTTAAGCTTAATGTTCTCGCCAGAGACGGTAGTTTCTTGCTGAACAGAAGTTCACGGAGAAACGCTCGAGTTAACTTTTTCATGTATCTATTATATTTCGTCTTTTGAATTTTTGCTAAGACATTTAAGACACGAAAGAGCAATATTTAACGATCTAAAAACTAGATAAAAAATTTTAGCTAGAAATTACAGACGGTTTCTTATCTTTCTTTTTTTTTCGAGCGTTGACTCATATTTCAGACTTCACTGGAAGCAACACCATTTCTCACCTGTGGAATCTTGGAATTTATTCTGTGCAATACTTTCAATGGCCCGACACGTAACAAATCATACTTTTTACAATAGAAATTCTCGACGAAATACATTGCACAATGTTCAGGTGTTCACACTAGACTGCACATTCGAACCTATTCGGATACTTTGGATGGTAATACTTTTTTCATTCCGCTTCGGATGCTTTTAGTGGGAGAAATGAAATGACGAATGAATTTACTTGTAACTTTAAGGCTGTAATTATGACAATTATGAGATGTTGGAGGTGAAGTTGACATTAAAACTAATCTAGCCGAAAATTAATGTTCCTTTTTTATCGTAGTTCAATAATAGCGGACTGTGAACACTTTCAGTTATACAGTTTAATTGTCTTATAAGAATCTTACAAAAATGACACAGTCGATTTTCTTCTAGAGCAATTTATTTTGGCTTTTGATAGAAGAAACGTTTCAAAAGACAAGCCAAAGACCAAACAACGAAAATAGCTTGAATGACCACATAAAGCTCTGTCATGAATGACATAAGGGAGGCGTCAAATGCACGGCGCGCGACGGCAGCGACGCGCATTACGCCGCATATGAGGGAGCTGACGTATCGTTGGCACTTTTTCTTTGTCGTCGTAGACGCCGCCGCCGACGGCAAATGAAACTGCACGCCAGACAATACGCATTCTTCCAAAGGCTTCTGCCGTCTGCGAACTTTCATACGTATAATTTGCGAAAATTACCTTTTCAATTTATGTTCGGAGTTTCTTTGCTTCTTACAAAGTTCTCGAACTTATATTGTTGCTTTTGGTTACTTTTATATTCTCGTTTGACAGTTTTTGAACGCTGCTCTTACCAGATGCTCTCACAGAAATTAAATCTCTGTGATCCATAATTCCATTTCCCGAACAAAAGAAAACAAACAGAAATATATCAAAGAATGTTAAAGAAATCTTTTTATAGATGTTTTGTTTCCTTCTCAAACTTTGTCAAAGAATATGAAAGTGAGTACAGTTAACCAAATTGCTTTTATCGTTACGTTTTATTTTGTTATGTTGTCTTTGTTGGACCGTGACACTGACAAACTGTTTTATTAGTCAAGTAAATGTGCCTATTTTGGCACATACTTGTCTCTTTCTAGTTCAATGTTCTTTTTTGTATGCAAGACTTTTTCTATTTCCCATTTATTGGCCTCGAATGAGGTCAGAAGTGTAATAATGCTAGTCGTTACATTATACGGTACTATTTTTTCCAAATCTTTGAACAAACATGTTCTTAAGTGCTTGGAATGAATATCACATCAAATCGTACTCGTAATATAACAACATTTTGACTGTTATTGATTTGGTATTAGTGCAGTTCTTGTAATAATCTTTGCACTACAATTTTATGAAGATTAATTGCATTTTATTGTTTTCTTCTGATCGATAAGTTAAAATGGAAGGGTAAAAAAACTTTAAAGCTGCCAAAAGTGAGAAGGAAGTGGTACAATTTGATGTTT
The DNA here is from genome assembly GCA_949125135.1 of Alcis repandata. Taxonomy (NCBI): domain Eukaryota; kingdom Metazoa; phylum Arthropoda; class Insecta; order Lepidoptera; family Geometridae; genus Alcis; species Alcis repandata. Next base: position 4,779,718 of record OX421235.1, on the reverse strand, counting down.
TTTTATACTTCGACCCGGAAAGTTGAATTTGCCAAAATGTTGACCGAAATGTATTCTTATAATGTTCAACACATCAAAACAATGAATCCTAAAACGTTGAACTCCCAAAATGTTGACTATACTAAAATGAATTACTATAACTTATTTCCGTAATTAATTTCTTCTACGCCGTACGTTTTCATAACCCTCACAAAATCATCCAAAAATAAATCGTTAAAATTAATAAGCTTTTAAACTTTAAGCACCTTTATCATTTTCTTTTCACGTTATACAAATATTTACATCCACACGTCCTGAGATCTTAACACGCGACAGACGGACACGTGAGATTAAAAATACGAGTCGCAAGGCCGACTCGCGGTCCCTGTGACATTCTACTCCGTGTTTTGTGGTTATTGCCTAGTGACGTTTGTTTGAGCTGGTTCAGACTACGCTATGCTTATAATTAATATCTAAAACTCGTCAAGACGCACTGGCCAGCGAGGTGATTTATGTTTAAAAAACTTATTTTATGATACCTATCGCTAATAAAGAGGGCAAGAACTGCAGGAAGACAGTGGGTAAGACTGGCACGGGACCGAAAAGATTGCACTGAAAAGGAGACCTATGTATACTCAGCAGTAGGCGAAACTCAGTACTTAGATCATGATTTTTATAATAATTTGCTATGCTGTAGGTAGATATATAACTTTTTACAATGTCCCTTTTTTCTTTCTCTAATGTATCTATTGTATCTGTATGACATCATGGTACACTGCTGCTGTGATGCCATCATGCCACACAACACCCATTTCCTCCCACTTGCCTTGCTAAATAGCCCACGGTATGACCTTAAGCTTGTACAAAATTACTGTTTCTATGCAAGCAATTTGACTCAAAAAGGCAAGAGGCACGGTATTAGCTAAGAAAATGTGATTGGACACATTATAGCGTAGTCTGAAGAGGTAATTATGATTGCCTGAGAAGTAGGACTACTTGAGCAAGCTATTCATAACTCCACATTATTTCTTACTTATTTATCTATATCGATAATGTTTTCCACGTGTTATTTTGGTATTTACGGACTTGAATGTTAGTTAAGCTTGTTATATTTCTAGTTAGAACTTAGCAATTATGTTTATGGACCAATAAATCTTTTGAATTGTATAAATAATACAGTATCTAAACGATACAATCTTAATTCTAATATCGCCTAGTTATTTTTTGTCAATACACGTGCAATCTATTAACATGGCATGGCAGGTACTAAAGTAACAATTTAATTTTTGTTTGCTTTAAAAACAGTTTCATAGTATTAATTATTATTATTAATTGCAGGTGTTCTAACTGAAAAATATGCTATATAGATTATTGTGTTTACTTATTAATAAATTAACTTGACATTTTTCGGTAATATACCTTTATTTCATGATATTTTCATGAATATGATAAGCAGTATGAAACACCATAAAATTGGGGAAGAAAATTACTTTTTACCCAATTTTCCTTCACACGTCGGAAGAGTGAAGCAAGCTCTATAAAATTTGTATTCCATTACCCGGAGTTCTCGATAACTAGAAGTTCACGATCTTGGAGCTTTCCTCCATAATCCCGGGATGTAGGATGCTGTAAAATGGCTTCTCTAGTTGAATTACTGCAAATAGTTTCTAGTGTACGGCGTTGGAACTCGAAACTGTTGGTTGGGGATGAAAATTTGGAACGTTTGCGTTGCCTTGGTTGCTATTTTGGGGTTTTGGTAGTTTATAGGTGTATTTGGCGGTTTCAAACTTTAGTAGATTAGACTAGACTGTATAAAGTAGAAGTGAGAATCGGAAATAATATTTTGAGCTGTCGACAGGAAGTAGAACTAAGATATGAAAAAAGTTAAGCTGATTATTTATGATGATGATGATAAAATATGCGTGCATAAAATATACAATGTACTTTACATTGCTTATTAGTTTGACCTAAGAAATAGACCTTCTTGAAGATCGTGTTGCAAAGTAGAAATCATCTTTCCTTACTCGAAGTAGTCGTTATGTAAACAGTGTCTGTAAATTGGTCTCTAGAGGCATGCCCCCATTTTGGTCATTCGAAGCCAAACTCAATGGACATTCCCAAATTCCGGCCAGCGAGTGAGTGAGTCACGACACGAATGACGCCTAGGCGCATTCCTTCCCCAATCCTCCATCCAGACTATGCCGTTATTATCTCTGTTTGAAAGTGATCCGATTGGCGACGGGCCAGCGGCACGACAGACAAATATTTTGAAGGCAATTCATTGGAGCCCAGTGCGCCCGCCGCGGACATAATTCTACCACTATTTATACGGAAGCTAAATATAAACATTTGACATTATTGCCCTGACTAAATTGTGGTCGCGCGCCTGATCTGATATTGCGGAAGTCGACAATTTCGGTAATTTGCCCACCCGTATACAGATCGTTTCGATAATCATACAACTCAGTATTGCTATATTTACTGCTCTCTTATTATTAACGGCGTCATCAATTTTCAGTAGGTATTTTGCCGAAATAATTCGACTTTTTCAGGTTTCGCGGGCTTCGAAATATACGTTACAACATCGCTCGCATTCTCGTTGAAAAATACTCTTCCGAAATGCTCCACATATTTAACCACCAATTTATAACTCTCGGGTCACGTGAAACAGCTTTAAAACATTCGGGGGGTGTCTATTCCCGTGAAAATACTCACCTACATACCGCTTCGCGTCCTTTGAAAAAGGTGAAAAAGCGCGGCTGGGAAAGTCGAGAGAGTAATGTGGAGACACATGCATTTTTCACGTCGCTCCGAGACTGCTGTGTCACTGGAAACATTGCGAGCGAGAATGCAGGCACCTGCCGAGTAGCGTCACGTGCGAGCAACAAAATGTCGCATAAAACACGGCAACGTGGAAGGCGGAATAGGCGCCTCATGGCTTGGAAGCGGTTGAAGCATGACGTCGCGATCTAATAAACGACGCTGAATTCATGACTCTGCATTAAAAACTTCCAATTGCTGTTATCAGTTACTTTCAACGCAGCTTTTTGATTGTGAAAAGATTTACGAGTATGCCAAGTTGAAGGAGGTTGGTTTGATTTTATGTAGTGATGTTATCGGACTTGCCTTCTTAAATTATCTATACCCAATTGGATTTGCTATAGCTATATAACGTTTGTTTGGAATGTTAGCGATAAGTTTATCGCTCTTCATTAAATGCAACTAAGAACACCTACGTATAAGAATATCTAGAGTGAGTGTACGTCTGTTTACACAGCGAAGTGAACAGTAAATGTTTAGTATCTATCAGCAGTAGTAAAGTTGATCGACCTTACGTGACTAATACCCAGCATGCGAATAGCATTTTCATGTACGAGGAAGATGTCTAAAACTGTCATTGTTTTTATTCAAAACACTGAACCATGTTTTGTGAATACAAATTGAGTAGATAGGTATCCTATATATTTGACTAGCGGCCCGTCCCGGCTTCGCACGGGTAGATATTCATTTACGTAGAGTAAATGTGTCTTGTTGATATTTGAGCACGCAATTCAATGTCAAATGTCAAATGTTACATTAAAAAAGTTTACATTGTCCAAACCTATTCTTAAATTTTCTAATTTTTGCGTAATTTTTTTTTTTATTTTTTTCTTTCATAAGAACCTTCTCCTGACAATAACAAAAACAACAAAAAAAAAGTGAAACCGGTCCAGCCGTTCACGCGTGATGGCGTGACCAAGGGAAATAGGGATTCATTTTTATATATACACTAGCTGCGCCCCGCGGCTTCACCCGCGTTTTCCGGGATAAAAAGTAGCCTATGTGTTAATCCAGACCATGAACAACCTTCATTCCAAATTTCATGTAAATCCGTTCAGCCGTTTTTGCGTGAAAGAGTAACAAACATCCATACATACATCCATACTTACAAACTTTCGCCTTTATAATAGTAGTAGGATATAGATTATTGCTTAATGACCTGTTCAAAAAAAAAGTAAAATAAAACTGATAATGAACTGGTTCATTAAAAACTGAAAAGTTTGTATCGGTGCACATAACATACGAGTAAGTGATCGTCTGTCAGTATTCTCTATTACTACTTTACTTCTACTATTACCACTACTCTATTTCTACTTCTTTGGTACTAGTTTAAAAAAATATTATGACTGCTCTACAAAAAAAATTCCAACAGTGTTCTATCACTTTTTCTCTGATAAAGTATTATCGCCCTATCCTCTCTATCTGCAGTACTTTCATGGCCCATTACCTTATCGAGTTACTTGACCACTCGATCTACAGCTTTATGCTTTACTTATCTTGAGACACATTTTCTTTCCATCGAAATTCTTTGGAAACTGTTTCATTAACGTTACATTAAGGAAAGAGTATGCTTTTACTATGGGACCATCCCTGAAATCATGAAAAATATACTGCTGTTCCATAGAAAAGGGTCAATGATACTCGACAAAATTTGTAGAACAGCTGATTTTTTTCGGGGTTTTTGGGTCGGACTCATAAATAGTAAAAGTTATTAATAATTATGAGTATCAGAGCCCTTTTCGGCTCAGCAGCTATTTTTCTTATAACCCTGTCCAAAAAGACTAATTTGTGACTTGCTTTCTAGCTTAAAACTGAGAGTTTAGCCCTATTATAGATTCCTAAACACATAGTTCTGGGGAGTTTCACTGTGTTATCAGAGCGAGCGGCTGACGGTGCCGCAGGCGACGGGTCTTTTACACCTAACTTCACAAAAAGGAACAGAAAGATCACTCGCGCTTCTTCGCACTCATTGCGGGATTGTTGGTATTTATAGCAGGTTTAAGGCTTCCATTTTCATGGAAAAAATTATTTAATTTTTAGTTGATATGTCGAAACAGACTTCACAACCTTCTTTGTCCCACTGCTAAGTATACTCGTTCTTACTGTGCTATCTTGAAGTTTTTGGACTTGTACTACAATTTTATATTGTATGATTTATTCATACTTTGGCCCCAGTCCCCAATGTCAGTTTCATAGCTGTTAAAAAGCCTCTGACAAACATACAAAACCCACGAAACCTACCCAAACAACATAGCTACATTAAGATAAGGTTGAAGTAGTTAATTACAGTATCTACACCAAAGCTGATTTTGAATAATCAAGCTCTTTTTACCCAAAACAAACTTGAAGGTAAAACAAGATCGTAAAACGAAACACATGGGTCGGATAAAAAATGGGGTAAAGGGAACATTTCATTAAGTCGACGGACCCTAAAAAGGCCTTGCTGTACGGAACCCGCGCTCTCTGTAAAGCTTAGTGCCTATTAGAGTATACTTTTAAACCTCCACACACGAGCCGGATTCTTTTTCGTACTTTAGGGTAAACATACGAGGTTTATGGAGTGCGGAACCCTCCGAAACGAAAACACTTGTGGTAATGAGTGTATGGCTTTAGGAATGGTGTTTGTTTGTGATTTATTAAAGGGTTGTCTATACACGATGAGCTTTTTAATTAGAAAGCATTATACTCTTACAGACTGGAATAATTGATAATGTGGACTAAATCACCGACTCGTTAAGGTCCAAACTGGAGGTTTCCTTATTCAGTAAAAGAGTAAATAGGGAAAAAAAGTTAGTCAATTCTTTATTAGTATTACCGTTTTAGGGTGGCTACTTTCGTGCATGCTGAGTGGTTGGGCTTAGACTGAGTTTTCAGGCCATCGAACGCACATAACATCTAGGACTTATATGTATGGATTTGTATATACCTATTGTATCATTCGAACCACGGTGTCGATCGATTGTAAATGCCATACATACGTGGTCACTGATTTAGACTGACCAGCTCGGGAGTTGTTTCACCTCGGTGTCAGTGATCTGTTGGAATACTTTTTTGAGCTACGCCTAGGATTTCAAGCTAAAAATTCTAATTAAATGACAGACACGGTTTGTAAGAAATATGTAAGTACCTACTTGGAAATGCTGTCAAATTTCTTCAGCAAAATAGTTATTATTATCATTAGCCTATCTAATATCGGTCCTCTGCTGGATATAGGCCTCTCCTAAAGAACGTTCATGGCACGATCTTCTGCCTCATGCATCCACTTGCCAGCAGCTCAAAATAACTATCCATATGTAAAGTAGGCACTATACATGGATATAGTCATCTCTACAAAGTCGCCAATCCTGCCTACCTTCGAGTAAGGTCCCCCAAGAAGCAGGGATTTGTCGAGGGTTGATAATGAATCCTCACACAGTACATCTTCCACGGGAAATGACTGCAAAGTGTTTTTCTATTCTGTTGCTCTAACGGTAGGGTGGGGCTGAAGATAAACTGCATTGTACGAGTATGTGGCTTATACAGGGTTATTTCTACATGTACAAAAACATCTATTTTTGGTTTGTATAATGAAGAACAAAAAATCTAGTCCTTAAAAATATAACCCTGTGTCAATCTATATATATAAAAGAAAGTCGTGTTCGTGTTACACTACTTATAACTCAAGAACGGCTTTACCGATATGGCTGAAAATTGGTGAGGAGGTAGCTTAGAGCCAGGAAACGCACATAGGATACTATTTATTCCTATTATACTATTTATTTCTATTAAATAAATTCGATAGCATTCAAGTGTGAATTGACATAAAACATCAGTCACTATAAAACGAGGTATAACAAAAAAGAATCAGACTTGGAATAACAAAACGACTTATTATACTCTTTGCGCAAATGACAGCTATGTAATGGACGTATGGATGACAATTTGATTTAACAATTTAACAGCTAAACAGATTTTGACGAAATTTGGTATGAAGGTAGCTTAAGCCCTAGGTAATATGTAGATTACTTTTTACCCCAGAAAATTGAACGGCTTTCCGCTATTCTTGCAGGACAGCGGGTGAAACCGCGGGGCGCAGCTAGTCAATAATATTAATCAGTTATGTTCAATAAAACTATTTTAATTACAGGTATCTATTTCTAAACCTTAATTGATATTAAAAAGTAAAACGAGACGGAAAACCTTTTCGGACATTGCTCCCTAAGTTTTACATGGCTAGACGAAATTAAAGTAATAAATAACCTAAGCATAAAAATATGCTCTAATAACATAAGAATGAGATGAAGATAAGTTGGGACTTGGCAACACGAACCAACTTATAATTTGAACTTCGCATAAACTATTACTGAAAGGGACAATATACTTCGTTTATATACAGGGTAGAAAGGTCTTTCCACGCTGTTTAAGTTTTATAAATATAGTCATAAACCACATTTTGACCTTCAGTAGGATGCATGCGATGACACAGCAAGAGATAAAAGGCTGTGGATAATGATTACGATGATAAATAAGGCCCAAATAAGTATTCTAATTTATTATCCTAACAGACGGAATCAAACGACACAAATTGAGATTTGAATCCGTACCAACCCTTATCTTACTGGCGATTCAGGAAGCTAAGACATTTCGCCGGTGCAATGGTGTACGAAGCTTTATGTACTGTGAAGCGTTGACGCTAGGGGGTGCAACCCTACGATTTGTCTATAGAGACATCTGTCTGGATTGATATCCGTTTAAGAAATGGCGTTCTAATGATTTTGAAATAGATAGATGAACTCCTTATTGTTCACACCAGAAACACGAAATAAAGGAAATAAATAAATAGGAAATCCTACTTATAAATATGATAAACGCGAAAGTTTGTAAGAATGTTTGTTCCTCTTTCACGCAAAAACGGCTGAACGGATTTACATGAAATTTGGAATTAAGGTGGGTCCATGAGGTCTGGATTAACACATATTTTATCCCGGAAAACGCGGGTGAATCCGCGGGGCGCAGCTAGTAATAAAATAAATAAAGAATAGGTTTTGTAAGGGCGGTTAGATTTCAAGTATGTCCTTTTTTCTGTACGGCAATAGCAATCAGCCAAGTTAAAATAACGGTTTTTTAGATACATAAGTAATAGGTATAATAAAAAATGTGCGCAAGTGCTCCAGAAACTCCCGACGGACGCTGCTTAAATCTTTTACAAGAAGTCCAAAAGCCTGTAATAATGAAGAGTTATAGTATTTTTCATGTTCATCGAAGCAAGAACCCTTCCAACGGTTGCTGTGTATGACGCTCGACGTTTAATCAATCAAATTGGGCTGCGCTAATCCTTGTGTTATCTTTGACCTAGTTGTAACAATGGGAGTTTGTTCAGCCCGCTTGTCATACCCATCGTACACAGTGAGCACATTATTAATTTAGTTTATAAACGTACGGTCTATTGTCCCATTTCTAAACTTAACTAGTCTGGCAGTACTAGAACTATCGGCGTATAAAGGAGTATAAATTAACGTATTTAGAGAAAATGGTCTAGTGGGATTGATTTTGTCATTGTTTTGTGAAGCTATTAATTGACGAGTGTAAGCATAAAATATAAAAATAATTTAAAAAAAAATTTAAAAAAATAAAAAAAAAATAAAAAAAAAAAACATAAATAATAAAATAAATATTTTATAGGTTAGTACAACGTGTGAGAATTAGGCACAAACTTGCTTTCCTTGAGCTTGTTTACTTTACTTGACATAGAGGTACAAAGAGTCGAAATCAACAATTGGCTGTTTTATTACTGGAAATAAATATTACTTTCATGTTTCTAACCTAAAATCTGTCTTAGATATGAAAAATGTTTCAACCTAATTAAATTAAATTTAAAGTTAGTCGTAAACTAAAACTTCTATTATTCATCATTTAAATAATACTAATGTTTTCTAAGAAATATTTCTTGCTAAGCTTTTATCATGAGTCTGATAAAAGTTGGCAGCGACGACGTAAAGAGAGACTGCCTGGAAACCATCATAAAGCAGGAAATTCTCTCGAACCTTCTGATATTGTAAAATTGTATTACTTTCCCGTTCGCTCCCTGTAGACAGGAAACGGAGCCTTCATAACGGACCTCCGAGATAAGTACCTCGCTGCCCATCTGCTCTCTCCGTAGGGATTATTTTATGTTTATCTTAAAATATGGAGTAATTTATTGTTTATTTATTAGCTGCTCGATATTATGTTTTGGAATGAAGTACTTTAAGGCTTTATGGCTCATAAATGATAAGGTAGTTAAGAAGATATGTATGTATATTGTACACTCATATTTTTTGACATTTTACTGTATTTTTAATAAGTCTTGAACTACTGGCCAAGTCAGTTTCGAAGGTTTTAGGTATAAAGCAAAGAGATCTGGTATAAAGATTAAATTAACTAAACTAAATCAAAAGTTTTGCTCTCCTCGCATTAAAAATGACACTGACAACTTAAAAATATATTTATTTTCAAATAAATGAAATCTGCAAACTTTTCAAATCAGCATGAGTACTTAATATTACTAGATTCAAGTACCTAAATAATATTTTAGAACACTATAATTATACTAAACTTTGTAACAAACTAAATAAGTATAAATCACCCACAGCCAAACATGTTTTGGCAAAAGTCTGTTTAATTGTTTATTAACCGTAACAAAATTCACAATCTTAAATTCACGGTTCTAGATACCCATTACCCATGTGCTCTCCAAATGTTGAACGACTAAACGACTATTCTTAGTAATGTGAATTTCTCACAAGCTAGACCCATCTGCCGCTGTAATTAGGCTCTAACAGAAATCTACATACACAAACAATAAATTAGCTGGACGTGAATGTGTTAAATGCTTTCAACATTTCAACCTTAGGTTGCTAAAAGCTGCGAAGCTATTCACGTGTTTTGAAACTTTTATAAAAGTAGGGCGGAAGTCTAAGTCTATCGAAGCTATGTTTCGTGTGATATTTAATTAAGATGGGTGAAATGAGTAAATTTTCTATGAAGTAAAGTTTGATTCGAGTTGAATTTATTTGAAATTCCTTGTAAAAGTAAGTCGTTTCAACATACTGTTCCCAGGTCCACACAGAGCGGAGGATTTATCGCTGTTATGAAGAAAACGTGAATTATGTAACATTAGGTCTTTAACACTCAACATTATTCCTTTTATCGTTTTATAGAATGAAATGTAATAATAAATTCTTTATTTTTTTCAATTTTTTTTTTATTTCAAAACTCTACTCGTAATTCCGCCAATTTTTGAGATCCACAATCAGCATAAAAAGTAAGCAGCGTGGGAGGCTCCGCTTAGGCCACCGTTTAATTAAATGTTGTTAGAATCACGTGGCGCATAAAACCTTCTAATCGCCGACGATAAAGCGCACTACGCGCACAGAATCTCAATTACCCTAACAATATATTAGTCTAAATTAGAATAAAAATCTCCTCAGATTTAATAATAGATAACGTAGGAAGCGCGCCATACTCGGGATGCAAAATGGTGCATACATTTTCCTGAAAGCATCATAGAAAATATAAGACTGCTGAAGTGTAAGACGGTACCTATTCAGTATGGCTTTGCAAAGAAAATTTTAATAAGGCGAATGCTGCAAGAGCAATTCTTCTGGGACTCGGAATAATATTAAAGAAAGTAATTCTGTGATATTATGCTGAGTTAATGCGGCGGCAAAGTTGTTTGGAACTGTTTTTGTTTCTGTCTCTAATTTGTAGTTGGGAATCTTTGAAACTTGCTCTGAGATATTGTGTCAACTTTATGGCCGAACTAATTTCTGACTTAGTAGCTTTATGGCGTTTGCCAAGTTTTTCAAAAAATATGATATTTCAACCAAGAACTTGATAAAATAAAGCAAGAGATGAAATAATTTAAGCGAAAAAAAAATTGGTGGTTCATACATTTTGTTTGAGTGTCATTGACGTTTTTCTATGGATCAGCTACTTTTATTTCGCGATTGCAGGGTTTAGTCCCTTAGTAAAGGTTGTTTGTAATAATAAGTACTAAGACCCCTTTTTGGCTTAGCACACTCTTTCTTTATAATCTTGTAGATTTGTTTTAATAAATCAAGGTGTCCCAGCAAGAATAAATTCGAGTAACAAAGAGATTTCGCATAGGGCGTAAGTAACACTGTTATTGCTGTATAAGGTGGTCGTCTCATTGTAAACTCTTTCCTAAAATGACAAGGGCCTAGTATCTTCCGTCACTGTACTCTCCATAAAATACGGTCTCAATTCAAGAACGTCGTCAAGTGCTTATTGCGTCGATAAAATGCTCCGGGAATACTCCAATCGTATCCCAGACCGATTCATGTACATTTGTACTTACCAAACATATATTATTCAACCTGATTGAGTCTTATTGCTATAGTAATATGAATGAAAGTGGAATGCCACGAGTTTACTGAGTTTGCGAAGAAAAGGACGCTGTTGGTCTGGTCTAGGCACAGGAGTACAGCTTTAGCCGGGATTTTGTCGTAATTTTCGTTTTGAATTGAAAGCATTCATGGCTGAAATGTGAATGGCTGGAATAGAAATTGGTAGGTATTTGATAAAATTTGAAGTGTGCTTGGAAGTAAACTTTTAGATATAAATAACAATTAAAACTTATAAAATGTTTTACGTGATCATATCTACGGACGTGTACGTCTTGTACGTATTTTTTTTTATATTATATGATTGGTATTTCTGTACATTGCGAACCGTTTTTTTATTGAAAATGATGTATGTGTTTTTGTATAATAAGGGTATGTATATCGGAAACATGTTTTTGCAATATAAAACATGTATTGATTACTAAAATTTCAGTAAATAAAGTCTCAAAGTAATAGATTACAAATATTTGGCTATTTACTCAAAGTTCTAGGTCCGAAACATTAGTCTGTGTCATTTTCAGGATTTCAGGAATACTGTTACTAAAATTCACTCACAAGAATAATTTTATTAAGAGTATAAACTTGACTTTAGATATCAACATAAATATTCTCACAGAAATGTAAATAAGTCTACAATGTATTCCATACATAGCGGTGGAGTCATTCACCCATGACCATTTGAATACAAGAACGTATAATTTTTGGAATATGGCAATCTTTTCTGTCATTATAAATATTATGTAGGTAACATTTACATTTTAGGAAATATTAAATTGTACAAAAGGCAAAGTCTTTATAATTATGACTTAAAGAAATAAGTTAATAGAGCCAATCGGGAAAGCTGTATTTTGGATCAACTTTCTTGTGCCTAAAAGATTTTTTTTCTTTTCTAGGGTTTTAGTTCTTATGATTTTTTTAACCAAAAACTTTCAAATTCTTCCTTTCATTTCAAGCTCAAAGCACAGAAGTGCTCACAATAAATGAGTAAACAGAGCATGCTACGAGGAGTTCATGCGGTTACAGGTAGACAAATTGCTGTGATCAAGGCACCAAGCTAGAGATTATTACTGCACCATCTTGCCTTTCTACGCCACGGTACGTGTATTTTAAGACAAAAAATCGTCTTTATCGTAATGTCGATGTGGAGAAAACTGAAAAATCTATTTGAAACCCATCAATATTAAGCGTGTTCAACAATAAATATGTAAGACCCAAAATTTCCATTTCAACAGGCTGGTAAATAAAATGCCTACACTGAGAAAAATTTCCATCTAAATTCCGCTAAAAGAATGATGAATTCACTTCACATTACACAATTCATCAAAATTCCGATGAATTCACCTAAAGTACCTACGGAGCATACTGATATCACCAAAAAGTACGATGATTAGCACGTTTTTACGGTGACAATCATCATAATTTATATGATTGTCACCCTAAAAACTGGTGCTTGTAATAGTTTTTACGGTGACAAACATAAATCATAATACTTGTTACCGAAAAATCTGGTGCTAATCATCGTACTTTTTGGTGATATCAGTATGCTCCGTAGCTCCGTACTTTAGGTGAATTCATCGGAATTTTGATGGCCATTTTTCTCAGTGTATTAGGTACCTACTCGTACATACGTGCCTCCATGACACTTTTCTGATTGTAAGTTCTTATGTTAATAAATACCTACCTGCAATTGAAAACTAATTTTCATCCAAATAAAAAGAGAAAGAATGATTAGGTAGGTATTTATACATTTCTACAATCCAATATCGGAAGGCTAACCCCTCTTACCCTACTAACTGTTTTATTACGCACATCACATTCACTTACCCCTAACCAATTTTTTTTTTTTTTTTTTATTCAAAGATAGGCTTGCGTTTGACCGCCATCCTGCCTGTTGGGAAGCAACGATGCGGCCTACGATGGGGCACGCTTGCCTAGAAGATACCGATTCACTCTCGACTTGAAGACACCCAAATTATAACCATCGGGGAACACCCATTCAGGCAGAACATTCCACACTCGTGCGGTTCGCAAAATGAATGTGGAGTCAAAGCGTTTCGTTCGGGTTTTTGGTATGTCAACCATAAAACGATGACGCCTTTTTGTGCCCTTGGTGGTCCGATAGAAGAACGGGCCAGAGGGTATAAGTTCATGTAGATCAGAAGCACACTCTCCGAAATGTATCCGATAAAAAACTGACAAACTAGCAACTTTGCGCCGATGATCGAGACTTTGCAGCTTAGCCTCAACAAGAGGGCCGTTGCCAATAAGCCTCTTGGCACGTTTTTCGATAGACTCCAACGCCTCAAGCTGGTATTTAGCAGATCCGTCCCAAAGGTGCGAACAGTACTCCATGCACGACCGAACTTGTGCTTTGTATAACGACAGCAACTGTTCCGGCGTGAAGTATCGCCGCACCTTCGATAGGATACCCAGCTTTTTGGCTGCCAATTGGGCCTTGGACTCAATATAGGAGCCGAAGTTGAGGGTTGAAGTCAGTGAAATACCTAAGAGTTCAAGACTGTCAGCCATCGGTATGGATACATTTCGGAAAGTAGGAGCCAGTTGGAATGGCTTCTTCTTTGCAGAGAACAGACACGCCTGGGTCTTAGCCGCATTGAACTTGACCAGGTTAGCATCGCCCCAATCTGAGACGGCTTTAAGGGACAAGTTCATACGCTCAACCATGGCTTCTCTCTGAGACTGGATTTGTAATTCGCTGGATCGTGCGTTGGATGTATAGCTCTCTACAACAGTGCTGTCATCAGCATACCCAAAGGTACCGGGTTTTAGCAGATCATTGATGTGCAGCAAGAAAAGTGTCGCAGAGAGCACTGACCCCTGGGGAACACCGGCATTGATGTCCATGAGATCAGACGAGCAGCCGTCAACGACTACTCGAATCGATCGATCCCGCAGAAAGTCTGATATCCACGCAATGAAACCATCGGACAAGCCAAATGACGAAAGCTTGCTAATAAGGCCGTCGTGCCAAACCCTGTCGAAAGCCTTCGAGATGTCTAGGGAGACAGCAAGTGCTTCCCCGTGTTTCTCGATGGCCTCACTCAAGATATGCGTGGCGTACGCTAGAAGATCACCAGTAGACCGGTTTCGGCGAAATCCGTATTGCCGGTCACTGAGGAGGTCATTAGCTTCTAGGTACGCCAGGAGCCTGTTGTTTAGGACACGTTCCATAGTCTTACAGAGTATGGACGTGACCGAGATAGGCCTGTAGTTGGAAGGGTCAGCACGACTACCTTTCTTAGGCACAGGCTGCACGTTTGCAAGCTTCCACGACTTTGGCACTTTGCCAGTCTCAAGAGAGAGACGAAAGAGGCGTGTCAACACAGGAGACAACTCAGGCGCACATGCCTTCAGAACTATGGCTGGGATACCATCAGGGCCACTGGCTTTGTTCACGTCAAGATTGCGTAGCGTTTTGCGAACCTCCACTTGGCGGATGCGAAAATCGGACATAAATGCCGTACTGCTAATTGAAGTTGGAGGTGTCGCGCTACCAGCATCCAGACGCGAAGAGTCCGCAAATTGAGAAGCAAATAAATTTGCCTTCTCTTCAGCAGTATGAGCCAGCGTCCCATCAGGTTTCAGCAGTGGAGGCAGTGAGGGGCGGCAGAAGTTTGCCTCGACCGACTTAGCTAGGGACCAAAACGCTTTACTACCCGCTGGATACGAAGTCAGTTTGTTCCCTATTCGACTAATGTGGTCAAAGCGAGCCCTCTGAAGAACCTTTTTGCATGATTTGGCAGCCTTGTTAAACGCTTCCTTCTTCTGACGAATGTCCCTTGCTTTACGGTGTCGAGCATCGACCCAGGCTAGGAATGCCTCCTGTTTACATGCCTCAGCACGACCGCAGTGAGGGCCAAACCATGGGCGAGCTTTGCCGGCTAATGGTACGTCAGAGTATGGAATAAAATACTCCATAGCCATACGCAACACATCAGTGACGGCATCCGCGCAGGTTGAAGGATCGTCAGAAGAAAAGCACACAGGCTGCCAAGGATAAGACGCGAAGAAAGCTCTCATCTCATCCCAATCTGCTGACTTGTATCGCCACACCCGCCGACTGCCTCTAGGGCTGGGATCAGGCGGGGAGTAGACAGATACAGATTTCACCAGACAGTGGTCGGACTTTCCTAACGGAGAAGAGACCGACACTGAGTAACGGACCGGATCAGTTGTCAGCAGAAGGTCCAAGCAAAAAGGCGTGTGAGACTCAACGTCAGGTACCCGTGTTGCCCCTTGAACCAGCTGGGTGAGATCTAACGCTAAAGCGAGCTTTCGCGTCTCTAACCCAGCGTGGTTGGTGTCCTGGTATGGGTATAGCCACTCCTTGTGGTGGCCGTTGAAATCCCCCAGCAACACCAATTGGGCTGTGGGGTACTTTAATTGAGCCGCTTCCGCCGCCTCACTAAGATATTCCATGAGCCTGGTAGCCTCCTGGTCTCCACTGTGCGAACGGTAGACACAGGCATACAGAATTTTCTCTATACCTGTGTCTAACAGTACCCAAAGCACAGAAAATCTGGGGTCTTCGAGATGACGGAGACGCCGACAGCAGAAATCGTCCCGGGCGTACACGCACACTCCTGCGCGGGGCTTAAAGTTATGCTCCAGGGTATACCCTGGGTATAACAAGTACGCCACGTCAGACGGGTTACCTATCTGCGTCTCCGTCAAGAACAAAAGCGAAGGTTTAACAGTCTCCAGATGGTGGTGGACTGGCACGAGATTGGAGTGCAAGCCTCGGATGTTGATGAGGTGCACTTTAAGTGAAAGGGCGTGCAGCCGCTGTATAACCCTTTTCCTTTTGTTCTTTTTCATTGTGTTGAGAGTGATTTGGTGGGAAAAAACGGCAGTGGAAGGAGGCAACCACACTGCTGACCAATAGACACACGCCGCGACGCTACACCAGTGGGGAACTAGCCTGGAGACTGCGGGGACGCCCGAGCCCCCCCGAAGATGTCCATCGGGCCCTTTCATCCGGTCGCTAACCGGCACGATGGCGCATCCCGGGATTTTTCGCGAGTTGGCGGGGCAGCCTTTTGTGAGTAGCTAGCTCACTACTTGGGCCCCCTACTACCTGCGGTCGGCCAGCGGTGCACCGTGCCTCGGATCCCGCTACCCTCCGCGACTAGATACCCGATGCGTTGTAACGGCGTATGTCAGGACGGTCTTGCAATAATGGCGCAACTGTTCCGACCCGCTTTCCCTAAACGGCGTCACCAGACAACATGCCGGAACACGGCTAGGCCGCTTGGCGGCATGACTTTGTCTGATGGGTGGTCACTAGCCTCGGCCAGAGCCTACCACCAGTTTGTTGTCACCTGATTAGCACCACCCAGGGACCACGTGTGGGGTTTCGTAATTGAGGTACATTCCCACGGACGAGGGTGACTCAGTCCCCAAATTATTTGGCATTGGCATTTAGTGCCAGACCGTATAGCGTAGGTGCCTACCAACTACCACCCAACCTGTGGCATTACCATACTAACTACGTGATTATCTGCGGCGAGAGCATAGTAACTATTTATTAGTCTGCGATGTTAACAACCGGCGAATGTGCCAAGTGATCGAAGTGGGAGTGAGCCAAAATGTTAATTAACCTTAAACTTTACCTTGATAGAATTAATCTGAGTTGGCGTCGATGTTATCGCGTCTCACGGTTGAAGAAGCTTCGCAAACTTTGCTTTGAATCTTTTTGTTCGTAATTTTAGATGGCTCACGGACTTTTTTAAGACTTGATAGTCAACTCGGCGCATTCTGCTAATTAATTAAAAGGGCTCTTAGAAAAATGCTGTTGTTTTTGTTTAGTTTATGAGTTAGTAGGTATAATTCGTAAAAGTAATGAGAAATGGAATTTGTCATCCAATAGGATTTAATTGGAAATTCGAAATACCTAGCTCTAGCAAAATCAAAGGAAGATTTTCAAAGTTACTCATTAGACAGACGAACGATTTGTTGTTGATTAGTGATTTCTATAGCTCTTGTAAATATTTACCTACTATTATTTAAAGCCTGTTCCGTCCCTACTGGGCAAAGACTTCCCTATCTTTCCTTCTACTCGTAAATAAGGTATTTCAAATTAACTTCTCGAAATAAGCAAATAAATCACCTTTCACAGGACCCTCACAAACATGAAACGAACTCTAAAGTAAGATTCGGGCATTTGCATTCTCGAAATTAATGTAAACACGATGAATTAGGCGTCCTCATTATATATTAACCGAAGTATTACGGATCCCTTCCCTAGCCCCTTTTAATCCCCTGGATTAAGAAGCTCCGACGATGTCTCACTTTTGCATAATTATACGTTATATCAGCGGGAAAAAATCAATTTGTGAGAGCTAACGAGACTTGTTATGCAAATTGGTGTAACGTTTATGACTCCTGAGTTATGGTGCAGAGTTTATGAGATGTGAACGGAAGGCTGCTGAGTTTTAGATTCGGTGGGAATCTATCAATCTTCTATGTACGAGTAGGTACTATACACAGTGTTGGAAGGAAATAGTATGCGAGCCTAAAATGGCTTTGAGTTCTCATCATTGTGAAAAATTTACTATGAATCAACTCTGCAGTCGCGTAAAAATCAGCTGTTCCGCGCATTTGGTCGAGTGTCATTGACATTTTTCTATGGAACAGCTATTTTTTGAACTGGAATGAGAACTTTGAGATGACTGTCTATTTAATGCCTTTTATACATCAAATTATTTAAACATTTTCTCCAGTGTATACAGAATGCATCCAAGTGACCACGGCGAGTCCTGTTTAGCAATTATTTCACTTTCCCCTAGGGACGTCCACGGTTAATCTCTCTCAATTTACTGTGGAATTTTCAACTTTATCTCAAACTATTATAGCTCAAAACTGTTCAGCAGAATCCTGTATGGCTAGTCTAATAATGACTCAGATAAGTACATCTTAGATAATCATAACCGTCATTGTAAAATGTCAAGCTTCCTGTGGAAAGCGGCCCGACTCCTACGTAGAAACTGTAGTGACGTGCATTAGCATTTTTGATTATAGACAGGCTTAGAACGACAATTTTATGATAATTAAGTTATTTAGCTAGTGTAAGTGTTGTAGTTTCTAAGCTAATGGAGCTGACATCTTGACATCGAAACTACGATGGGTTATATTGATGAGGTAGATTTTATAAAAATAAAAATGGTTTTACAGGGGGCAAGGCAGATTAGTTTTTATTTACATCTTGAGAAAGTAATACTGTGTCTCATAAGTTTTTTAACCAATATGGGCTTGCTTTTTTTGATGACTTCAGCTTGACTTTTTGTATCTATTTACCGTCCTCTACCTACTGACATTGATCAGAAACGTTGACGTTAAGCCTTGTTCTCATTCCCAACTCTTAACCAGATACTCGTATATCGTTTACTAAATAAAATACCTCAGTATGAGTAAGCTGTGAGTATCACACAGGACAGAGACGCGGGTCATTCCGGGCCGCCAAGCACAGATAATCAAGGGCTCTGTCACCTTTGTTTCGGGTCAGGCCACTGTGAACCGCAGATAACTGCTTGACTTGAATTTTAAACTGATTCATTATAGGGGAGGAAAGTTTGTTTTTAGTTGATACTTAATGGTTTAGGTTTTGTACATATTTATACTTAGGTCTGATTCATCTTTACCTGACTTTACTACATTAGTAAATACGAGTAAGTATTTCCTAAGGTAAGCGTGCTACATCTCCCACCACATCGTCGCTCCCCATCAGGTGAGATTGTGGTTAATCGTATGCCTAGTTCGATGTAAAAAATATATAAATTTTAAAGGCCTACGACGTAGGACCTAGACAATTTTGTCGGTTTTTCATTGCGAAGTGTCGTCAGAAGACTGAATTTCTTCTCTACCAATATAGTCATGGTAGTATCACAATATTTTCCAATTTTCAAACGAAACTTTTTCCACCCGCGCCTTTTTGCGTTGAATACATCATCAGCCACGTGAATTAATATTTCAACGTTATTTAAGTTAAAATTTGCTAAAAGCTTGAGTACAAGCCATGGTCGGTGTGCAAGTAACATAGTGGCTGAGAGCTTAAACTCGGTGCAGTTATAATCGCATTACTGCCGTCGACGGCACAGCACATTTTGCCTGGGGATAGAAAAAGCAGTGAGTATCGAAACTTGGGCGGTCTTAATAACGTTCAATGATGAGAGTACAACAATTCTACTAGCAGAGGTTGTAGTCCATCTGCTCGGTTTAGAATGCAAGAATAACAGTGTAAATTGAAAATAACGTCTCAGGTCCTTAAACCTTTTTTTGCAATGTTCGTTTTCGAAAAATATGAAGAAATAACAGATGATACCCCATTTACACTCGCGTACGAGTCGCGAGGCGAACGACGAAGCGTGGGGCGAGGTGCGAGTGTGAACAGACGCTCGTGGCTCGCCGCGTCATTCGCCTCGTCATTCGCGGCGCTCGCGTCCGGAGCGGTTTTTGGGGCACGAGTCAAAGGACCTCGCGTCGCACGCGAGTGGATGTTTACATTCGCCCTCCCGCTTCATTCTGGCTTCTACATCGTGCCGCGCAGGTTGTGTTTAGTTTTAACAAATACGCAAAAATTTAACACTTTGACAGCCGAAGGTTTTAAAAAGCGCCTTCCCTGGTTCGCCGGCGATTTTCGCCGATATTGCAACATGTATAAAATGAGAACTATCAATGATGGATCTATAATTCTTTTTTTATTTACACTATTGATTTGTTTATTTTTAGGATAAAAATAAAAAACATATGTAAATTGGTTTTTTTTATTTAAAAATGTAATACAAAAAAGGGGGTTTATAAAAAAAATAAAAAGTCGAACATGAGCTCTCGAGATAGCGGTGCGGTAGCACTGGCGGAGCGCGCCACTCGATCGCTTGTTCCACTCACACCTAGCGCCCCGTCTGGGTAAATCATACATGTGTGCGTAACTAAAGCATCATACTGCTATACCAATACACGCTAAACACGCACCACGGACGTCGTTTTCAATAAACCCTAGGAAAGTCAATGCCGTACTGAGTGATCAGCGTCCTGAGGCAATCAACCTGACACGTACTCGGTACGTGACCGGCAAAAAGAACGAATAATTTGGGACCCTAAACATAAATGCCACAAGAATTAATAATATTTAAATTCATTATTAATTAATTATTATTAATTAATATTTAAATTAGTGACGTAGCAGTATAAGCCCAGTGTGCACAAACTTGTTGCTGCTAAGACTTCGACGTCCTCCATTGTTGCTAGCTCAAAGACGACTGAACTCGGCACGCGAGTGTAAACAGGCAACTCATTTACCATCGATCAACACGAGCCTCGCACGAATGACGCGGCGAACGACGAGGCGCGGGACGAAGCGCGAGTGTAAATGGGGTATGAAAATTCTGCTGTAAGTTAAGAGTAGTTACTTCAATTTTAAAGTTTTTACAACATAACAGAACTAATTAAAATTGTACTATTATTTATTATGCTTCAAATATTGCAGTTTCAGGCTAATTGCAAAAATCTTTTTTGTTTTATTGGTGACATTCCCAACTAAAAAAATATAATAATGAAGAAGGTAAGGTACTGCGTTTTACTGTTCCTGAAACGGGTCTGTGTTCATATTACACGCTTTCCTGCTAAATCTAGTTAGGTTGCCTTGTTCAGGTAAAGAGAATTTATGTAGAAATATGATTTTAGGGAAGCTGAGACGAGGCTTAGGTGAAGTTGGTAAACTTCAAGCGATGTTTAGGGATGAGGCTCCCCTAAGTGTTGAGAAGAATCAAGATTTTGACTGAAGGTTTTAGTGTCATGTTATAAATGTATTTTCTTAGAGAATCGTAAGTAGTATTCTTTGTAATGGATGTGTTGAACAGGTGTATTTTTTAAACGGTTTTATTTAGCTCACCCCGTTTGTTTTTTGATGGTAAGATTAACTTACTCACTATTTTTGTAGGTAATATGAAATTCGTTCAGAAATCTTGTAAGTTTTTTTTTGTCTTTTAAAGTTTATTGCAGGATTTTTCTCGGTCAAAACCGGCTTCACTTTTCTAATTCTATTAAGAACATTTTCACATTGTCGTAGCAACAACTCGTAGCTTCGTAGCAATTTTGGTCACATTCACTTAAACATTATGTTACCAATTTCCTGCAATACTTATGTATTATACTTTCTTTTGCAAATACACCGCAGATTTAATACTACTTTATGGGTTGATTACTCGTAACGAGTACAGTAGCGAGACAGTACCGTCGGCCGAGTATACACTTTGACGAGGTGAGACAGTCACTAGAACCATGATTTGTTTCCTCGACCGAGTATGCCCATTTTCTGTCTCGCAACTGTACTTGCTCGTTACGTGTATTCAACCTATTACAACAATTACGCAGTAATAACGAGAAAATCGATACCCCGTATTACTTTACTTTCTGCAATACTTACTTTTCCTAATACACCACAGGTTCAATACTAGTTTACCACAATCAGGCGGTAACGAGAATCGATACACCGTATTGCCTGATAACGTCCGAGCTAAGTGCTTCAAGTGGGTGAGTGGCTGTTATCGTGCTGCTCGAGCGTCCTTCGGTGTCCCTCGCACGCTGTTACACTTACACTTTTGTGGTCCACACGGACAGCATTTGTGTTCATACCTATTCGATTGAAAAAACTTAGATGAAAGAGGATACCGGCGACTGGGACAGTAATAAAGTGGAACCGCGGTCCCAGTTGCCAGATACATTCATTTTTAATAATAAATTTTTCTCCGGTGACTTGACCATTCGTAAATTAATAAAAAGTCTATTGTTCAAGCCAAAAAAGCACAAATAGACGAAAACATGTTTGAAGTAATAAGTCCGCGAAGGAAAGCAATGTTGAGTGGTGCCGAGATGTGATGCTGAACTAAGTTGGCTTGTGATCTATATGACAATAGAAAACGTTTACTTGTATTCTTAAAGAGTTACACAACAAAATTTTCTTTCCTACCCCAAGTGGGTATAAACACAGACACAACTTCCATGCTTTGCATCGAAGTTCTATTCCTTTGTTGGGTTCAAGTTGTTCAACTATTGTATACAATAAAAATTGATTGGTTGCTATACACCATTGCAGAATTTTTATTGCATTTTGGAATTTTGTATAGAAAATGGTATTTCCAACCCAAAACGAATTCCATTTACACTCCGCGAATCACGATACGTTCGGTAAATCCGTCCATTCACGGCATTGCATCGCTCTCCTTTGTGGCGTACCTACTATTCACGTGGCGTTTGGAAGGTTTGACGTTTACTATTTTCTGCTAAACCTGAAAACTACTCCAAACGCGGCAGTTGAAACTTGAAAGGAAAATCCCAAAAAGTATACAATTTTTACAATTTTCTAAATCTGAATTTTTTTTATCAGTTAGCACCTAGTCATTTTTGTAACATCACTGTTGAAAAATATATTAGTAGGCTTTAACTGATTGTACGATTGAGTGGGTAAGCTATATAATTGTATTTCAATGTCGTCTTTCTTTGGCTAAACCTTACAATTGCGATTGTAACATCGATATCTTTTACATGTAAGATTTATCATTCCTTTTGCACACGTCGATATTTCAACAACACTATAACATTTTCCTAAAGTTGCAAAACAGTAACAAAAGCAAGGATTGTGAACAATATAACAAAATAAATTTTATTAACCTAGTAAACAAAACAAAGAAGGTAAAGTCTTTATTAGGTACTTATATTAAATTAAGTAGTGTTATTCAGGGGTCGCTTTTGTGCTAAATTCCGTAGAAGCACGGAGCCGGCCAGTATCTAATGAAGAAAAACAAAAGCCGACCATTAGGGCTGTGCTGGCCTACAATAATGCCAAGCACTTGGTCAAGTAGGGTTGTCCATTCAGAATATTTAGTGCAAAAGGCCGTCATCTTAAATACCTTTATATAATAGTAAGATGGTGAAACATAGATGATTGGCAGATGAGACGTTTGCTGTACAATTTAAATGACGATGAGAAAATGGGATGATAAATCTATTATTGCATATATCTGCAACAATTTTTCTAACTGTGCAAGTTTGGGTATAATTTTTATTTGCTTGTGTCATACTAGGCTCAAGTGCAAATACTTATCTCGACGATTTGTTTTAAGTTTTTAACCCAGACTCAATAATTATCACGGAGTTAACTGCGGTGTTAACCTAGGATGATGCAAGTGTGCCTAGGAATACTCGTATCATCGATGAAAAAAAAAAATTAAATCCAGCCATGACATTCCAAAACTTAGTAGTGTCAACCCTATTCAAAGGAAATAAGTAGGAAACCTCGCGTGTAAGGAATTTTGCAATTAATCTCTTTTTTTCGTCGTGTGCGTAAATAACGCGTAACGTGTTGCTTTCGTTATTTCACCACCATAATAGACGTTTATTCGTTCTTACCAATTTTCTTAATTATAGTTTTGTAATAATATAATTTTTACACTTTTTTTCAATTTATCAAAAATACTTTAGCACTTCAAAACTGCTAAGTTTGTTGAGTTGACCGTTTATTTAGTCACTCGAACTTACGGAATAATTTCTTGAATGTTGATATTTCGTATTTGGCGGAGGAAAATAACTTATTATCGTTTTTTTGCCCGGACCTTCAACAAATAACTTACCTAAACCGTTACGACGTTAACAAACAAAACATATCCGATTTCACTCATTAAAAATTATTGTTAACAAAATAGCAGCTTCAGCTTTCATAAATCCCGAGTTATTTCATTTCACCACATAATTACCCAAACAAATACCCGACGTTAAACAACACTGCATTAAAATTAATGAAGGTTTCCAGCGCACCTGTGACGGAGTTTGCAATATGACGTTATATGACGTATAATTAATTACTGACCGTCATGTCCTCTCGCGTCCCCTGGGCATTAACGGTGGTACTGATTTGGTGTCTGGTATCATGTATCATTAGTGGGCTGCCGTAATTGGTCATTAGGATTTTGTAGCATGACGGTGATTTTCAATAATCGGTAAATTGAGTTCTAATCTGAATTACGCACCGGGTTTGGGTTTCAATGGTGTTATTTTTATGTTTGGTATTATTTGATCAAAACTTGATGTTAATTTTATCATCATCATCAGGAAGTCAATTTCTCTCGCTACATTATAGAGTTTAACCTTATATTTCTCTTTTGTCAACAATTCTTATTTCGCTAATTTTGACTGAATATTTTCTACCTAAGTGATACCTACGCTATCCTTAGCATGACTAAGATTTCGTCAGAAACCCACTCCTGCCTTAACCGTTTCTAGCAAAGTGCTACTTATCGAATCATCGTTTTCAGATGAAATACAGTAATCGCCCACTTCTGAGCATACTGGTCCATACTCTTTTAAATATTATTGAATTTGTTCAACTCAATTTAATTTTAAGACCATAGAATGAGTAGAACACTTGGTAACGTCAAATATGTTCGATTTTATAGATCAATGGTGTGTAAAATCTTAAAATGTTACAACTGTTACAACTGTGTTTTGCTGAATAACGGTTCCGACTTTTGCCGAAGAAGAAATAGCTGAACATACAATTAAAAAAAAGAAAGAAAAAAACGTCAACTATACAATGTTGTTTCAACTATGTAACTTTTTAAATCCATGGCAAGATTCACAGTTATTTAATAAATCTTTCAAAACGTTTTATCCCGGCTGAACGAATGAGCTTCCTTTTTTTTTTTTTTTTTTTTTTGTTGACCCAGTGGAAATCCTTTATGGATACCCCTAACCCGGGGGAGCCGGGGTTATGTGGGAGTCTCCGCCCTGCGGCGGCATACCCACTAAAACCACTGGGAAGTTTACCTCATTCCCTTGTGGCCGGGGGCAGCGGGGTTCCCTTTCGGAGTCTCCGCCACCCTCAGCCAGGGTCGGCCCTTCGGCCCCGTCTTCCGAGCGTCAAGAGAGGGACGGCCCTGGTCACCCAAGGCCGCCCCCAGACGTGTGGAGCCAGTGCAAGCCAGCGGAGAGCCCCCCGACCCTCCGCCAGTGGCCCCACTACGGAGAGGGAAGGAGGCGATGATCGGATCGCCCCCTCCTCCCTCCCCGTCGTCTGCGCCGGAGCGGATCCTGCGGGAGTCGTCCTCCCCGATCCGCCCCGCGGCCCCTTCTGCGACATTACCTCTTCGCAGAAGGAGACCACGGCCTGCCACGATCTCTCGCCGCCGAGCATGGCTTTCACCACGCCCGGCAACGAGCGATCCCCTCCTCCTTCCCTTGCACTCCCGACCGCGACCCACACGCGGCGAGGAGCACAAGGAAAACCCCCCCTGGTGGTCCGAGCCATCGCTCAGACCCCGGCTCATCCGCTGTGCCCTCTGCTAATCAGCCCTCTGCTGCCAGAGGGACACGCGGAAGGGCCCACCGTGTCGGGTTATTAGCCACCGTGCGGTAATACTGCATAAATGCATATGTCCCTCTGACTGCATAAAAGCTGCAGTATTACCGCACGCTGTTGCCCAGGGTGCACCACGTGGAGGTTACCCGACCTAGCACCCCAACGAATGAGCTTCCTTCATTAATGCAATTCAACCTATCCCGACGCCAACGTGTAAAAAAACGCGATAATAACATCGTGTCTGAGTTGACGTCGCGGTGACACTCAATTTGTCACCGACCGTCGGGCGGTCGGTCACCGACCAGCGGGACTAACGACCGATTTTTATGCCTCGTTACTGAAACTTTGTGTGACGATAGTACTTAATTTAAGGAAGGGTAAGGTTTTACTGAAAGGACAGTAACGTAGTTCATAACTTAACAAAAAGGGGTTAGAAGTAGTTCTCGGTAAAATGATATGAAAACCCTTAAATTACAAACGTTTGAAAGCAATTTGCAACTTGCTTTGGCAACTACACACTTTCATTCATAGACTTCGAATTCATATCAACCCTTTGGTTTGGTCGAGATAAAGAAAAGTACGATAACGCTATGTTACAGACTTCATAACACATATTACGATAAAAAAATACCGTTCTTTTACAGTTCCAAATGTTTCTCCCTTCAAAATTAACTGAAGTACCCAATAGAACTACAATAAAACAGTTCACACGGGTACTACGATTTGTCGTTCACGAACCATTTCGAAAAAACTTTTCCGAGTTACACATGATCGCAACATTCCTGAAATCTCTTCAACTGCTGAGTAAGTAATTGGCGAGAATGTTCGACGCACTCGTTGCGTTGTGTAGAGGTTTTTAATTAATACCTACAGCGGGCGTGCTCGGGAAATAAATCTTGGTTAATGTCCCTTTGGTCTGGTCAGCGAGGGATGTGCTGACAGTATAGAGACCGCTTACAGTTTGCCGTGCTCATATGATAGTATAATCCCTCATCTCTTGGGGTGAATGTCGTCAAAATTTATCAATACACTGATGATTTTTATTCGAAGAGGAAAATGTACCCATAAAGCATAAGTGGTGGTGGTATACCTACAACTTTAAAATAGTCCTTGGATTTGTTTATTAAGATTATAGTGGTAATCACTAAAAAATTAAAAAATTACAACAATGATTTAAAAATAAAATTATTATCTTAAAAAAAAAATTGGTGGATCGGTTCTAATTATTCCAACTATTATCCACCTAGATATTCCAGATATCACAATAAAACATGCATAATATGACAGAACCTCGAGCGACCTAAAAACTCGGAAATCAATCTCAGCTCTGCCTATACGAACTTAATACAATAAAACGACTGATTCTCAGTCCTTACTGTCGTTTATTTGTACTTGAGCCGTCTGGTCAGTGGTCCCATGTGTTCGTAAGCTGCAGTTAGATGTGCGAGAATCGATTACTCGGCCAATGACGAATCGAGCCAGCCTCGGATAAAGCAGTTCAATAAAACAGCTCTAATGAAGTGGGTAACTAAAGCATGCTCGTACTAACGGTTGCTGGATTAATGAAGAACTAGTTTTATAATTGCCTATCCAGGTATAAATTTGCGGTCGTTATTTCAGAAAGTTATCGGATACTCGATGAAACGGGCTTGTTATTGGTAATGTTTAACGGTCACAAATATAGTATACGGTACTAAACTATCAGTCCAGACTAGAGTTATAAATTCTTAAGGATGAAAACAAATTCGAAGCTTAACGAAGCGCAACGAACGTACTAATACTGCATTCCAAAGTAATTTTAGCGGAGGGCCACACCGGTTAAGTTGGGAGAATCTCTTTGAACCGACCTTAATGTTTGTTGAGAAAGTTAGTTTCTATCATAAAATTGAGGAATTTAATTTTTACCTCGGAAAGTTTCAAAATAACTGATAATACTTAAGTATTCTAGAAAAACAGTTCACAGTACACATGGTAAAATAGTTGAAAAGTTTGTGAACGACCTGACTAGTATTTATGTAAACCTTTATAGTCATGGCACTTTGATATTCATGTAATTTATCTTTTGTTCCAGAAATGCGTCATTCCTTGAGCCGCATCTCCAGGGAGTGAGGCGGCGGGACAGCCGCAGCTCGGACTCGGAGCACGATGAGCGCTCCACCGAGGATGACGAACGCTGCCTTCTCAGGAGCTCGCCGCGGACCAGGCTGCCCCCGCCCCCTCCGCCTCCGCCAGACGACGAGCCTCCCCCGCTGAAGCCGAGAGAGTTCTTCGAAAGACTCCAGACCCAAGCTATGAGGGAGGCTCAGGAACGCAAGCACAGAAGAAACCTTCCCTTGAAGAACTCGCACTTTCGACCGGTCGACGTCGATGGCAGTCTCGGCGATAGCCTCAGCCAGGTAAATTAATATTTCAGACTTAAATTTTAATGTAGACGTTGGACAGTTTTAAAACAATCAATGATCGGCTGATAAACTAACAAAGGAGTATACGAACTAGTAACTTATATCGATATGGCTGAACTTCTTCCAAAAATGCTACTGCGGCTAATGTTACTGCTACTTAATTTTAGAAACTGCCCAAGAGTCTTTCAAACTTCCCCAACTTTTACTCAAATCAGGAGTCGTATATCGGACGTGAGCCTAATAAACCGTACCTCGTTCTTATTTAGTTTTTAGTTTCGCAAACTCTGAACTATCCAAAACTTCGTCTACAGTTCTATTCGTTTAGCTATTTGCATTCCGGATTGCATTACCCAAAGGATCTGAATACATATAGCGAGCGCTTTCTTGTGAAATATTGTGTCGATATGAAATTACATTCAGTTTATTTGAACAGCTCAATTCGTATCACAGAATGCATCGCCTGTTCCATTACCACGTGAATACGGCAGTACGTAACGTTTCATGAAAGCTATATTTGATATTTTTCATTTCTCGTCGTTGAATTAGATTTGCGGTTCTGTCAATAGGCGTTTTGCGAAGATGCGGAAGCGTTTCCTTTGATGTTCTATTTGTGCGATTCGAGATGGAAAGTGGATTTAGAGTAGTGAAATATTCAGCGCTCCAGGAAATGTTTATCGCAACCAGAAATAGAAGATCAATTTCGGTGATCTTCGTGCGGTTTTTGCTGGGAAAGCGTTTCGCATCGCATTTTATTTATCAAATGATTTCACTTCGATTGCACTTGATGATTCAAGAATTTATAAGTCTGCTGGAAACGACTATAGCTTGATAAACTAGTAAGTAGATCGTTTATCCGTATTGTAGCGGGTTTGAATTAAACCTGTCGCGTCGGCAAAAAATTATTATTAGCTCTTATTCGTGCGACAATATTTACGCTTGTGACACCGACCACTCGACTCAGGCTGGGTGCCAGAAGCACACTAGAGGTGTAAAACTCTGGCTCAATTGCGGCGCTGCTTTGTGCATACTTGAAACCCTACGAACCCCCGTATTGTTGACGCCTCGCTGCATTGTCGTTTGTAGCAGTGGTGTATTGTAAACATAGTGGGCGTAGAGGGGTTAATGTCGAAACAGGGGCTTTGTATCGGTATCTTGAAATAGTATTCGAGGGCATATGAGGAGGTAAATATAATATATTAGTAGGTAGGTAGGTATATTACTATCGTGGTAAGCAACAATTTGTCAAAGACAAATGTGAAAGTGGTAGACAGAAGCAAAGCCAAAGCACTTTGACGTAACCTCATTAGTGCCTATTTACCAAAAAATAAATAAATTACCTAGTTCTCGTCAAAAACACACAATTTTTGTTGAATATTTTTACGTAAATAGCTCAATGCGACGGGGATAGACAAATATCTAAAAATGCAAAAAAAGTTTTATTCTTCACTAAAAATAAATATATTGCATACTCGCAGGCATGTATTTAAAACATTTACCTGAAATGTACCTGTAGCTCTTTTTTACTCTTTTTTACTTCTATTTCATGGCATGTGCAAAAGTTTCGTACATTAGAAGTAAACCCACACGGACTAATTTTGCAACATCAAACCCAACAGTCCAGTTAAAAGCCGCACTTGAGACCGAAATTAACGCGATGAAATTCAAAGCAATATTCATTACACTACACTTAAAGGGCCGACTATTAAGAGTACCTATTAAGCTTCAAATTATACCCCAAACTGGAAGTTAACTGCTCTGTGGCGCCCAAATGACATGTGCGGAAGAGAATTTTAACGCAGATGAAAATGCGCGCTAGAGTTATGTATAGCGCTCTCTAATGGACTTTTTAATTATTTTTGCGGGCAATTTCTGGTAAAGCAATTAGATAGGGTTGTTTGTGGGCTGGGTGTTCCGTTAAAAATGTAGCGTGTTGTTTTGTGATTGTGAATGATAGCTTATTTTTCATAGAATAAGTAAAAACAGGCATCAGTTTTTTTAACACCTGTTTTGCCAACATCTTATGCTTTCTGCGAAGTGTTTGATGTTATATTTTAGGTCTACGAGTATCTTACATATCAGATCCACTCCATTTTTGATGTTTTTTTTATAGCTTTATACGGAAGTCCTGAAAACAAGTAAGCCAGTCTATTTAGTTAATAAAAAAATATAAGTGAGCAAAAGTTTGTAATCATCATTCATCATTTTCAACTGCTGGGAATGCTGGGTGGGATAACTGGGATACAGTCGAAGGGTGATTAGGCCATATTCCACCACGCTGGCCAAGTGAATGGCGTATGTGAATCCACTAAAGGTTGTAACAATTCTATCG
Organism: Alcis repandata; assembly: GCA_949125135.1. Taxonomy (NCBI): domain Eukaryota; kingdom Metazoa; phylum Arthropoda; class Insecta; order Lepidoptera; family Geometridae; genus Alcis; species Alcis repandata. Next base: position 4,749,433 of record OX421235.1, on the reverse strand, counting down.
AGTCAGTCACACATTTGAGCAAAACTAAAAGCGAAAACTGCTCTCCGAAGCAGGAAGTGGAACGTTTCAGCAATAATTACTGCTATTGTCAACGGCGAGCGATTATCGGGCCCCTGGTTCCGCCCCAGACGCCCTCGCTGGCGCGTTTTAATCGGGCGAGACCGGCCGATTAAAAAATATAACGGGCATGCTCGAGTTGTGATTGCTTAATTATGGGTCCCGTAGAATACCAATATTTACATATTTTTGGTTGGAAAACCTTAATGATTTATTTTTATAATATAACTAGCGGCCCATCCCGGCGTTGCACGGGTGGATATTGTCTCTGATACATAGCATGTACTACAAACCAATATTTTAAGTAGATGGCGCCGGTGCGTGAAAAAAGATTTTCCCGCTCATCTGTTGAAATTTTTCCTGAATTTTCTTTGCTATAAACCTCACGGAGCCCGAGACCTTTTCAACGAATGCAAAACCGTGGAAATCGGTTCGTGCGTTCTGGAGTTATAGCGTCAGGAAGGAAAACCCGACTTATTTTTATATAGTAGATGAAATACCGTAAAACGGATCTCGACACAGTACAGAAAAGAATGGACATATTTATATAACATTTAGGTACGAGTATAAACAGCAACTTGCGTACGATGCAAACGTATTTCACTTATTTTCACACCATCCCTTATTTCTTTACTTGACGATGCGTGAACAATTCTAATTCAATCGCGTGAAATAAATGCAAAAAAATAAAATGTTTATGACGTTACTTTACAATACAGTGACAGCTACTTATTTCTACTTTACTGTGTGACAGGACAAACAGACCAACGAACAAACTTACACTTACAGAAAGCAACCTAGAAGCATTAGTAGAGATCAAGATATAGACGTCCGTTTTCCATGAGATGTACTTATGTAACAAATATCAACACAAAACCAGACATACTCGTAGTTAGTTACAGATCCCAGTAATCAGAGAGTTCCTTCACGGAACCCTAAACCTACCCCGGCTCTAGTTTAATTTGAATGCACCGGCGTCGATTTAGTGCAACAATAATGCCTGATGTCTGAATGATAGTGTTACGGTGAATTTAGTTTAACGGTTTAGTGCTTTGCTTTCAATTCGGCGGGTTCAAAAGCGGCTGACAATGCAACTTTAAACATAGATAGAAGAGATTAAAGTATTCCTACATTCTCAAGTTGTCTGGGTAAGGAGCTTATACCTAAGCCATATAGGAGGCAAGAAACGGGTATCTCAATAATTTTTTGAGATGTGAGAAATACAGGGTTATTCATAAAGGGTATGCTAAGCTGAAAAGGGCTCATAGTACTCATCATTATAAACAACTTTTACTAACCCAGAATTCGTGAAAAAAAAATCAGCTCTTCCATACATTTTTTGTGTCATTGACATTTGTCTATGGAACATCTGATTTTTTTTTTCGCGATTTCGGGTTGGTTTTTTTTTTATTGTGGACTATAAGGACTTATAGTAAAAGTTGATCATAATGAGTAGTACTATGAGCCTTTTTCGGCTTAGCATACAGGGCAAATAGGAGATTAACGTCTTATATCTCAAAGTGACGAGCGCAGTGCTGTGCCGAGCAGGGGCTTTAATTCTGCAAGTTCAAAATTCTGGGTGGCGCAGACCTGTTATGGGCAAACGTGACGTTTTACATCAGGCGAGCGATTTGCTCGTCTCGTCATTAAATTACATAGAGAAAAAAAACCCTGTAAGAATAACCCTGTAGGTATGTTTTATAACCTCATACCACCCTACGCAGCGACACGTATTACGTTAGGGTGCATATCCGCAATTATGTCGCCGTACCGGCACTGGCGTATTATAAACAGTACAGACTAGTATCGTAAGAATTAGATCTTCAAAACGTCATTCTGTTAAGTACCTATAGTAGAAGTGCCTTGAAACTCTACCTTAAATAGTTTCAAAGTTATCAGTTTTCACTTCCCCCAGCAAAATCCCGGAAGAGCAAAGGGTGACGCGCCTGGCCCACCCGGGTATTGACTTGACATCTGACTTATGCGGTCGTCTGTGTCCCTCTATTGGCCGTCTAATCGCCTTCAGAGAGCTTTGTTACAAATTAGTCATTAGCTCTGGTATGGGTGATTGAACGGTTTTGATGACGGCTTTTGTACGGAGGTAAATCTTGGTATGGCTCGCGGTTTTGTGGCAATTTTTCAGTTCAATAATAGGCGCATTTTTGGGATAAAAAAAGAAACATACAAGCTGAGCTCGGCGATTTCATGGTGTTGGTGAAAATGCTGATGTTGAAAGGTAGTCTATGTAGGTAGGTCTAGGTAGGTCTGTAGGTATCACTTACATTGTGTATTCCACTTTTAAGATTATCGGTTGAGTAGTTAAAGCGTGAAAGCATAAAAAACCATTCAAACTCACTTTTGCGTCCATAATATTAGTACTAAGGTTTCTATGCTAAATTTAATCAAAATCGTTTATTCTACTCAGTTATGAAAATGTAATTTAAGTAACAAAGAGTTCGGGAGTAAGTGGAAAACATACTTATCAAAAAAACTACCGTTTCTCTACAAAGTACTTTGTATGAAAAGATAATAATCTAAATTGACCTAGAATCTCATCCAAAAGTCATAAAATAGCGCTGTAAAATAGTTTCCGACAACCCGACTTATTGATTACGACCTCGCATGACTCACAGCTACCCCTCTGCATCCCCGTGGACCGCAAACAATGTTTGCCCTCTTTGATTGAACTTGAAGAAAAAACCAAGTTTATTTGTAAACTGTGTTGGACATTTTTTCTTCTTCTTTTTAATGTCGTCTGACTTCGATCGTAGCTCGTTAAAAGTTCGCAGTAAGTGTTAGGGTGCTGTATGAAATTATTTGTGAATTTTAATTCAGTTTCAGTTGCATCTACAATTTTTGCATCTCCAATTTCAGTTTGAGTTTGAAACTCAGTTTTGAATAGGTGTTTTAAATTTATCGTAGCTACTTAGAACTAATTCTGGTTTATTTTTATAGCAAATAAGTTTAATGAGAAAAGTTAAATGCATTATCAAGTTCTGATTAAAGTATAATACATACAGAGATACAGACACACACTTAAAAGAGGTTATTTGCAGCTCGATGCAAAGCCAAAAAGGTCTCCTAGTATACTCATCATTATGAACAACTTTTACTATGGGATCAACCCGAAAAAAAAACAGCTGTTCCATACATTTTGTCGAGTGTCGTTGTCATTTTTCTAAGGAACAGCTGATTTTATTTTTTCGCGAATTTCGTGTTGTTCCTATACATTGTTGTTGTTCATAATGATGAGTACTATGAGCCCTTTTTGGCTCTACATCGAGCTGGAAATAACCCCGTATGTTTAAGTTACCACTATTTAACCGATGGCTACCTCATTACGCCCTAATAACATTTCACATAATTACCGTACCCTATTCTGAAAGTCGTTCGACATTGGCCGCAGGTGGTCCACGATACTCCCTAAAACGGCACTTCCATTTGCCGCTACAGAACACGTGCGACTTCGCACTTTGCACTTAGTTCAGGAACTTGTAAAACTGAAGTGTTATGCGACAGACGAGCTCTCGGTGAAATGACTTTTAGTGTGACGCAGCTGCTCCTTAAGAGATTGCGATGGTGCGAAGTGCTATGAGAATATGGTACCTGTGAGATGTGTTCAAAGTTTGAACGTTTACCGTCTCGATTTTGTGTTTACTCGAACGAACACAAACTTTACAACAAAAGGACGTAAGTTCATAGTTCATATGTAACCTGGTCAGATGGTAAAGTATACGAGATTGTCATCACATTTTCTGTTCAAAGGGATAAAGAGATTTTTCCAATTTGAAAAAATTGTAGTCATACAAAAAAAATGTGTTAGGAGAAGCTCTTTCAAGTATGTAGAGGTACTATGCGTCAGGAATTTTTAAAATGACATTTCAAATAGGATTCATTTTCGTTTCCGTCATTTAAATGCATCTGATCCCAATTTTGAATTCAGGAAATCTAATTAAAATATTTAAAATCCGGTAACCACGGACCGCAGATTTCATTAATCCCCGTTCCCAACAAACGACACTGCGATATTAATTTTGCGGCAATTTGCAACGAACAAACGCGCCTGTTACCACCGGAACGACAATCTACGAAATTAATTCGACGATCGGTAACAATAATAACAGTTATGAATCATTTGCCACAATGCTCCTGTCGACGGTTAAGGTGTTAAATTTTACCTCACAATGGCTCCCTAGCATTTCCAAATATCGCGCCGTTCGTTCACACCATTCCGCTCACCACGAAGTACTTATGCCTCAAAAGAGGCATGTATACCTCAAAGGAGGTAGGTATACCTCAGAGGATTTATGCGGGAAGTTGGATTGCAATTAGTCTCCTTCGGTGTGAGAGGCGGTCGTGTTGCGGAATGCATGACTTTAGATACTTGCACAAAAGCCATAAGTTCCTAAGCTATTATAAAGCTGAATTTATGGTGTATGCTTTAGGCCATAATGAGTTTCATAAAGCATTTCATATGGGAACCTACTACATAATAGATAGATATCATGCTTTGCTTCGCGGTTTTTGACGTTACATTTTTCCTCGACGGCGCGTGTTGATAAGTCGATGGTTTTTCTACATTTATGCCATAACATGAAAAATTATTGAACCGATTACGATAACTTTAGCAAAATTTATTGACAGACATTAAAAATATAAACTACAGTTAAAATACGCAATATGAATATTTAACTTGTTTTTTTTTTTTTTTTTTATGTAATTGAGTGACGAGACGAGTAAATCGCTCGCCTGATTTTAAACGTCACGTTTGCCCATAACAGGTCTGCACCACCCAGAATTTTGAACTCGCAGAATTCAAGACCCTGCGCGGCACAGCACTGCGCTCGTCACCCTGAGATATAAGTTGTTTAATCTCCCATTTGCCCTGTAATTTCACTGGAAACAATGCCCTTCCAACCGGAACACAGTAATGTTTGCACATTACTGCTTGGCGGTGGAATAACTGGCAAAGGTGTGGTACTTCCCCAGACGGGCTCTGCAAAAGAGCCCTACCACTACAAAAACTTGTAATAAAAATGTAACATAAATTATGATCTCTGATTTGATTAATTTGAATAATAAAGTTCAAGTCGCTATGATCAAATATTTACATACAAAATTAGTACACGAATTTAAGCACACCTTGATCAAAATGTTCCATTCCCTTTGAAGTCGTAATCCAGATTGGAACGTCACAAAACTCTAATTTGCTCGACAAAGGCGCCTCCTCATCTTCGCCTTGGAAGTCGAAGCCTCGCTGAAATAAGCCGCTTACGCCTATCTTATCCGATTAGAACGTCTTGACTTAAATATTTCTCGCTAAGACTTTAACTTTAATGCTCATAATGTTCAGTGGAAGAGATGAATTAACTGGTCTATTAATGATTAATTATTTTTGTAAAACTGTATTGGTAGATGAATAAGTATATATGAAGGTGTGAATAGCAACAATAATCAAAGCAAATCCAAAACAGGTTGGTAGGTACTTGTGGTTGTGAAAAGGAAGGAAAAACTTTTTGCTTTGTTATTTAGCTAATTGTGACTTTCGGATATGCCTACCTGTGATATGTCTTTTCTCATAATTTTCCAAAGTAGAAAGTATTTTAAACCTCATGAAACGTCTGTGAAATGCCAAATTTCAACTAGCCTAGGCTTAGTCTGAAAAGGTAATAAAGTTGGTTTGTTTTTCATATAAATATAATTACGTATTATGTAATTTTATGTGCGATTACGTTTCATTACACATAAATAATAAACGAATGAAACAAACGATCGGGAGAAATCACAAGTGAAACAGAAGTTTCCTTTTCCTATAAAGTGCCACTCAGACTACTTGCCTTGAGATCGCAGCCGGGGAAATCTAATAAAACGAATAAGATGAACGTTTCACTTTCTAACAATTAACTTGAGGTAATGAAAGATTTTCCTTGCAAATTAAGCGGCTAACAAGAGAAACTTGTTGGTTTAGTAATTAGTGAAGCTAATTTTGTACTAAGTACTAGGATTTGGGAGCGGCTGAATGAAATCTGCACTGGCAATTAGATACGCGTAAATGAATGTGGAAAATAGATGCTAACGTAGGTATATATGTATGTACATTTTATATATAGGTATACTAAAGTTAGGCTTACCTTAGACATGTACAATTGTACATTTGTACATGACCGGTATCATGCCCTGCAGACCATCATGATAGACAAAATGCCGGGAAGGTGTAAAGTCAGAAGACGTAAGATGTCGTGGCTCCGTACACTCAGACAGTATATAATCGATGGAACAACTAACTCGCTCTGGAAAAGAAAAATATTGAGAATCAGACTGCCAACCCTGAGTAATGGCGATCCGAGGCAAGGAGAGAAAAAATACTATAAATGCTCAAATGTTTCGATCAAAAGCAAAACGACCATTTGGCACAAACACAATTAAAACAAGACATAAAAACACAACATTGTAATTATAACAATACAAAGAACGACGTAATTAATATAATGTGCAATTTGGTTTAACGTTACTTCAATAAATGAAAATTACAACAAACCAAATTATATTACAACCAAGTTATATTACAGAACGTTATATTAATTTGAATTTCGTACTCTAAGCTACCTATAACCATCCAAAATGTATTCCTAATTAACAAGCGACCACCTAAACGTTAATTTTACAGACTTACTGTATAATTATATGAGTACAGAATTGCCAGACCAAAGCACCTATTTACAACCTAACAAAAACATTTCCCTCGTACTTCGCCCCATCGTCCACTTCAAAGTCGCCCAAATATTTTACAATAATTTGCTTGAAAAATAGCTGAGGGTTTCGCCGCGGGCCAATTTCAAATTCGTAAAAACATCAGCAGAAAATTGAAGCAAGCATATTTTAGGAAACTTATTTGATGCCGGCTATCATAGAGCGATGACCGAACCAAAAAAGGATCAGAATTTTACATATAAACAACGCAGCAACTATAATAAGAATGTATGTCCGTATATGAGATTTCCCCGCCTGGAGAAAAGCGGCGGCAACCGCGCCGTTTGAGAGAAAATCGAGTAATATTATTTCCGAGTTGGTGAACAAAGAGCCTCCATTCGCTTTGAAGTGAGCATCGCTTGGACATTTGTCCCTTATTGTAACCACTATTTGTAACTTACGTTTATTTGAGGCATCAATTTAAGTCTTGGGTTGACTTGGATGACCGGTGGTCCGCTTTTACGGGGCATTTCTTTTCCTGTACCTTTTGTAATGAAAATTTCTTTTTCTTACCCTCATTTGTTCATTTAAGATAACATATTTTAGTAAAAGGATGGAATCAAAAATATGCAGGTATAAATTTTATCGATATATTTCAAGAAGCACGATTAAATTTGCGAGTTTGAATTCAAATAATGATGTATATTGTCCGGAAAGCCATAAAAGCCACGCCGCAGACGGCTGCTCTACTGAGCTCTTAAGCTCCTCATATACTCGATCCGTACCCAACCCTTTGCACCCTTACAAAAGGACTTACCTACCAATATTTACCGGCCTATCATTACAGACAGCTCAATAGCATGTTTAATCCATGAAAACTCACCCCATCATTTTCTACATGCATGGTACATGTTACCGTGCAGATAAAATTAGGTATAATGGTAGCCCACGACTTTCCGAAGTAGTCATAGAGTAGGTAATCGATGTTTTATCCCTTTCTCTCATTAACATTTGAAGTCACTCGAAAAAGACAAAAGACGGGAACTAACTAATCCAAGAATAAATAACCTTACGCTTATTAATAAAGTAACTTGAAGTGACTTGAAGAAAATCATATCGAGCCCCTACGCGGCTACGATCAAATAGTATGTGACATATCACTGATGTGTGGGCAGATTTTTATTACTCTATTACATCTCTTTAGATTAACTCTTCGATGCCAATTTATGTTATTTCACGAGCCACGAGAGACCACCCCAATTAGTAGAGCATTTTCACTTTGTAGCTTATATTTGCGTTTAATATTAATAACGATGTACGTGTCCTAACTAAATGTAAACTCTTACTTATTTAATAGGGTTGAGGTACGAGTAGTAAAGGGAATTATGAAGTAGTAAAACTGGCTTTTTAGAAGCAATGTAATGGAAAATACGTAATTTGAATTTATCTATAGGTGGAAAATAGAGTTGAGCTTCTTATGTTTGAAGACAAACTATTATTAGATTTAGGTAGCTTATAGTTTCTACCTACAGTTTTTAATAGGCTCATAAAGTTTAAGCCTACACACATATTGATGACGTCATTATATTCCTCTTACAGCTTAGGCTCTTACGTTTCCGTTACTAATCGTTTCCAACAGCTTTGTTCATTCCACGACTAGGTATCTACGACTAGGTATCGACTAGGTAGGTATGTATCGAGGTCTGTGTGATCCGTAATTTTGATAATACCGTCTGCGTCGTTCCAAGTTATAGCTTGCTAATTGTCGCATCACTTACCTGGCCTTGGCTATTACTGCTGCCACTACTGCTGCTTGCTATTTATTGATTGGGTTTTTAACACATCAATAATATTAATTCCAGAGTCGAGAAAGCCTGTCATCGGACGGCGAAGGCGCGCGCGGCGACTGCTCGTCGGTGGACTCTTCAGGGTCGAGCTCCGAGGAGCAGCCTCCGTGCGACATCGGTCTACTGGAGCGGCTCATCAGAACGCATCCAGTATGGTTCCTGCCGGGGATACAGAGGGCGGGCGCGTTCCATTTGCTGCAAGGAAAGGAGGAAGGGGTAAGTTTTGTTTTTAATTTGTGTGCAGAGAGTATAATGAAGAGTGAATATTGTTTTTAAATAGGTACCTACTTGATAAAAAATTGGATCATCCAATTGACAAAATATATAATTACTTAAAAAGAAAATGTGATAAACTGAAACAATACGTGATCATGTAGAGGTAATGAGAAAATAACAAAGAACTGACTATAACAATGTAGATATTTGTTTGCTTGATACTTTGAGAATAACTAAAAACCTGCGATAGATGCAACACAAAAAGGCTTCATTTACATACACCCAATTTACGTACCAGATTTTTAACCAGTCCTATTTTCCGTTACAGAACTTCGTGGTTCGGCAGTCGAGCCAACCAGATACGATGGCGATCAGCGTTCGTCTCCCGGCGGACAAGGGCCCCTACATCGAGCATTACTTGATCCAGGCGTCTGGAGGTCGCCTTGGACTGGAGACTTCGCATAACCGCTTCGATAATATTCCAGAGCTTATTGCGCATTACTCACAGTGCTGGTAAGAATTTTAACGGGAATTTAGAAAAAATGCTGTATGCATAATTGTATATATATACATAACGAGTACACATTCAGGAGGGACGTATTTTAAACTGGAAGTGCAGTCGTATTTCGGTTTATTGCCATCCCACAGACTCTCATGGTTATGACCTCATAAAAATGGCAGCAAAGCATGAATTTTTAAGTGAGTTGATTAGCAACCGGTTTCAACGCGTCACTTTTAACTAACAAAAAGTACAACTTACTGCTTACAAAAGATACATTTCCACTATTCAATTTTAAGTAAATATACTCAAAATAGTTTTTATTTAGTTTATGTTATGTAGTATTCCTATACATAAAATCTTATTTATCATCTTCAACAAACAAGAAGAACATTAACAATTGCTAAATTCTATCTTTTCAGTGACGAGTTACCAGTTCAACTCCAGCTGCCTCGAGCTCTACGAGAAGCAAAAAGCCGCCACCAGCTGAGTTCCTTGACGCTACTTGGTCAGGAGTTTTGGGGTTACCCCATGGCCAATCCGAAAAACAACCCAATCAGCGTTCTGTCACCATCCCAGGCCAATGGAGTCATGCCAATGGCAGTGACCCCGTCTGATACTGGATCTAGTCTTAGCAGTTTTAATACCAGTAAGTATTTCGATAGCTGATATATTAAGTGGCCGGTTATTGCATTTTTCATTAGTAATATGGTGCAAATAACTGTTGGCAAGCTAATATTATTTTCCAAACCAATCTAATAGCCAACAGAGGAGTATCTTAAGTCCTTGGTCGCACTGAAACAGAAGGTTTAATCACAGGTTTATTAAATGTATAATTTTTATTTTAGGTACAAGAACAAACTCTAGAGAACACATTCTCAGCCCTGAAAAAGATCAAAACGTAGTGCTAAAGATGTCACCAATAGAAACATCAGGTTCCCCACCGAGTCAGAGCCAAAGCCTCAGCACATTCAAGGGCAGACCTGCCCCGTCACCACCGGCTAAACCAAACGGAACATTCGTCAGAGCACCGAGACCAACCCCACCAAATACTCTGAACCTTATGTCCAGCACGGTAAATTTGATTTTGCTACTTTTGCTGTTTTTGCTTATCGGTGTTGTTTTATTAGTTTTAATCGCTCAACCTGTTTCCAGGCGCATATAACACAGCCTCACACATTTCCGACCACCAACACCCAACATTCTCCCACGCAGTCGCACAGTGTTAAAACTACTCCACCCCCACCTCCTCCTAGATGGGCCAAGCCTCCCGTTTCAAAAGCATCCCTGTCTCCCAAATCAGAGGCAGCCTTCAGTCCCATTAACAAGGCCAATCAGAATGGAAACATCACGGTTACAACAACAGTTACATTCTGTGTCAATAACACCCAAATCCACAATCATCAGATCAATGAGAGCATACAAAGTGACCGGCTGCAACTAACGCTTGCGTCTAACAACATCAATAATAATAGTAGTGCAGAAACAGTCTTTAATATTGTGGATGTTCCGAAAAACGCGGAATCCAGTGGTGATATTCCGGTGAGTTATACATATTTAGAATTGCACGGCATTTGCATAAAAGGTTATTATATAGTTTTGTTGCATGGTATGTTGGGTGCTTCGAATGATTAATAAAGCAATGATGTTTCTAACACAAAATTTAAATATCGTTACTTACTAAAACAATTCTTATTCCCATATAGAATATGATACATCGAATGTCGCCAGAAGGAGAGTGCATCAATACAATGACGGCTAGTTTGCACGGAAGCTTCAAACGACAAGTAATGGAGCAGAATTCTGCCGATCCTGGATCTCCGGCAGATCAACAGTCGCATACCAATACATCCGAATCTGCTGACCCTATCGTTAATAGTCTGACAAAATCAAACAGCAGTTTCACGGCCAATCAGCTAGTATCGCCTAACGGTACTAATTCTGTCACTAGTGGCATATTCTCACCAATGAGCCAAATCAACTCTCCCGTATCCAACGATACCATTTCATCTAAAAGTGGAGTATTTTCTCCTCTAAGTCAAACAAATAAGAGTGAACTGTTCTCTCCAATGTCTAGGAGCTCCCCAATATCGAACAAAAACGTATTTTCTCCCACATCCAATCAGTCCATCGTATCTCCTATGATGGGAAAAGACAGAGACAAAGTCTTATCTCCTAGCACCAATACAACTAGCACTACACCATCTGGTAGATCGAGGAGGAGTAAGCACTCCCATCGAAAGGAGTCCAGACATTACCAGGTAGGAGGCACAATGTACATAAATATTCGTTTCTTGTTTAGCATTGAAAAATCATGACTAACAGCATGTCATTTTGTTTGTCAAGAGTTGATGCTATTTTTATATTTATAAGTTTATAATGCGTATGCGATTTCAGTAGCATTATTTACTATTTCGTGTTTATCATCTTATTTCATAGAATTCTCTATGTTTTAGGAATCAGATATTTTAGAATCTCCAGGAGTGTATTATAGGAGTTCTCTAACGGACAAAGTCTCAGACTACGAAGATATTTGGGGACCAGAGAGCAATAACTGTTCAACCTTTAAACCTTCTAAGCCCGATAATGACATCAATATAAGCAACGGTCTAATGAAGAGTAAGAGACCCGACTTATTGCCAGATACTCTGCGTAAGTTCACAATTAAATTCCATGCAAGTTATAAAAATTACATAAATTAATCAACAATGCACCATATTTAACTAACCTGTTTTTAAATTTACAGCTAAATTGAATGCAGCAAAAAGCACTCAATCAATACTAGAAAAAGAAAATATACATATTCTCAACTCGACAGAAAGTTTAAATGAAAAGAAAAACTTCTCGGACAACTCTCTGCAAAAGAGTTTCAACAGCTCCAATGAAATGATCGCAACAACAAACAGCAAAGGTGACGTTGTGCCAAAGAGACCAGACAAACTGAACATTGCTATGAATATGAACAAGAAACTGACTGAGGAGATTGAAGCTACTTTTAGAAGTAGAGAAAACTTTTATACTGAGAGTATGGAAACTGTAAAAGTTGAAGACGTTATGAATAATGGAGAAGAATCTGAAAAAGACAATACCGGCAGCCCTTTCTACGCTGATCCTGTAGATGCTCTCAAAGAGGTAAAAAAATAAATTACTAAAAATAATTCTACCCATAAAGATATTATTACTGCAATATGCTATAAACAGTAATAATTTATTTTCAGGCTGCTTTGCCACCAGTACAGCGAAGAAAACTCCTCAGGGTGGGCGTGAATCTTTCACAGCGATACTCTGAGCCACCGACCAACCATCCCTACTATCCGCTGAGGGACATGCACAGCATTGAGGAACTTTCTCGTAAGTTTTAAATTGCACATCGCTCAATCTTCAAATCCTTTGTTTTGAGTTATCCATTTGAACTTTTTTTTATATCAGTAAAATAGTTGCTCGTCCACCTAGTATATACCAAACTTAATGCAACTGAGATTCAATAACCATTTTTGGCTTTGCGGGACAATCGTTTTTGGCTTTACACAAAACACCAAGTTGACTTCTTACATTTTCAGCGTCATCGCCAAACACATCTTCGTCAGTAGACAACCTAGTACTCCGGACGAAGCCAAAGATGAAGCCGGTGCAGCCTCCAAGGGTCGCCAATAAGCCAACAGGCAAGAATGAACCTTGGATCGTTGATTCCAGTTGGGAGTTTATAAGTCAGTGTAACTACAATAAAAGTAGAGCTTCCTGAACAATTTTCGGTTATTTTTGCAATTATCAATTTGGTAGAAGTTGCACTTTCAAACTCCTTAACTATTTCAATTGTATTTCGTGTAACTAATACGGCATTCGAGCAGACTAACCCTCATTACACGCACCCATTATTCACAGATCAAATGAAACATTATTTTTTCTAGTTTTTTTTGTTGTAAATAATCTAATACTTAGTTGCTTAAATTTTAGACTTTACATTCTCTTTCCCCTTCGCTATACGGACATTAACATGAATTTGAGCTGTCTATGTTATAATTCCGAATTCATAGCTTTATGATCATAATAATTAATAAAATCGAATGATCCAAGAGAAAACTGTCATAAACCTAAGCTCTGGGATCATTTTGATAGAGGAAACTGTCTAACTATCACAACTAACTACCCCTGACTGTCAATATTTATCGTTTGCTTCCAGATAAGAACGATGAGGGTTCAAATAGTGAGAGCGGTACGTTTCCATCTCTAGCCGAGCAAGAGTGCCGACTGAGCGGCGTCGACGATGGTGTCCAACATCTGACAGTTCACCAGGTTGTTGCTCAAAGGTAACTTCCTCTATATATAGAGGTATATACCATTTCTAAGATGCAGATAAATTATAACGTTTACATAAGTGCATGACATAGTACACAGCTAATTATGGCTGTACTATTCTTCCATTAACATGCAAAGCGTAGGACAACAGTCGCCAGTTGAATTCATCTGATGGATTATCAACGTTCACGGCCTTTTGATTCCCACTGCTGGGTATAGGCTTTTCTCTTCCTCTGCCTCGGTGTTGTGCCAATCGAGTTCAGGTTCGACCCGCGATTTTAACAATATCGTATGAATAAATGACATTAATAAAAAACCGTTGTTTACCATAAGACTGTTTTTGCAACAGGTTCCCTGATCTAAGACTGAATGCTGAGCCAGCTGCTCTGCCCGAGGAAGTGAGGTCACCACCGAGAGCGTCGTGCTACGACAACGTGTACGATTTGAGGCCTCTTTCTGAACAGGTGAGGCCGATTTATAAATCTTGATTAAAAGTAACAATAGATAAATCCAAAACAAACAAGACAAACACGACGGTAGGTAGTCTAGACAAATTCCAAAAGTTATAGTAACTGAAAATAAATTATAAGGAACACTTTGATAATTCGTAAAAGTTTGAGCTGTTCAAATCAAATAGAATAAAGATAAGAGGTAGTTTTTGCCAGCAACAAAATATCTAACGAACGACTACGAACGGAAATCAAACTTCAATATGGTTTTCTTTGTTTCAGGCAAGCGATGACGGAACAGTATTCTCTGAACCTTGGGATAGTTCCCAATGGGATGGACTGATACCACCTCCTGTGGAGCCACAGCCTTACGAAGGGGTAAGTTTGATACATACGTCGTCGTTTAATATTTTTGGGATCATATATTCTATACCTACTGTTTCCAAATAAATCGGCATTAAACTGCTGCAGACACACAAGGACATATTACTAGGTAACTTTGTCTTTCCTTGATGACTTGATGATGTGGTTGTTACAGGAAGAGCCATCAGAATGGGAGTCTCCACTTCCTCGAAGAGGCGGGGCCGTTCCTACCAGAGCCAAGAGCTTCCGAGATCGTTTGGATCCTCTACTTGGTGAGTTTCACCATCAACGTAAATCACATGCATCATTCTCTTATACCTTTTATCTTACCAGATGGTTTTTTTTTTATTCAGTAATAGGCTTGCATTTGACCGCCATCTTGCCTTAAGGTAAGCAACGATATGGTCTACGATGGAGCATGCTTGCCTAAAAGAAACCGATTCACTCGCGACTTGAAGACACCTAGATTATAACTATCGGGAAACACTCACTCAGGCAAAGCGTTCTACACCCTAGCGGTTCGCACAATAAAGGTGGAATCAAAGCGTTTTGTACGAGTTTTTGGTATATCAACCATAAAATCATGGTGTTGTTATAACAACTAGGTATATTGTGCTATAAATTATAAATTATAAATGATGATTATATTATATTCGGTATATCCGCCTGTCAGATGTCAACCGTCTTAAAAACATGGTTCATGAATGCTAAAACTCTAGAGATAATTTTGTAGAGGTAATATTTACAGATGATTATAACAAAAAATACAACAGTAAAACAAAAATAAATAAGACTTGTTGAAAATAGAATGCTGCAGATGCGCATTGCATCATTATCTCTCATAATATTTTGTAGGCAAAGTGATGCATCAAACCTGATAAAGCGACCCATATGTTTGTATGACGACATGCAAAATTGCAGATGTTCGTTGCCACAAAGTATTTGACTGAAATTGATATTAAAACTCAGTTAACTGCCCATCACTGCTCATTACACACTTTATTATCAAATAATTAAATAATCTTATATAAATGTGCACAATGGGACCGCGGCGCACTACCCTTATCATTACCACATTAAATAGTAAACATAATTAATAATTATTAAAGAGCAAAGGTCTGCGCGTGCCGCAAATTTCTTAGTCATCATCAGTACTTACTTACTCCATATGATCCAATTCTAATCGCAGTTGCTTTCCAACGCTCGTTGTGGGAGCATCGTCGCGAGACCCTTTCCGTTTGAATGAGAAACTATCGCTTCAAGTCTTTCATTCACGCGGGAAAAAACCGCAAAGTAATCAGCCATGAAGTGGTTCAAAAAGTTGTTCCGAGGAAAGTGCGCGAAGCTAACTGAACAGAAGGCGACGACCAGCAAATCTGAAACTTGGAAGAATCGTTTGGAAGCCGTGGCTAGAGATCCGAAGAGCCGAAGACCGTTGGATGCCTTGCGGATGTCAGTGACAGTGCCGAGTGAAGTGATAGCGTTGACGACGATACAGAACTTTCACAGTGATACGTTGCAAGAGTTTGTATATGAGAGCAACTGGGTGCTAATAACGCGAGAACAGCTTGAGCAGCCCAGATATCAACAGCACTTAGCAAAATCGGATTCTCTCACCATTCTCTGCAAAACGATGTCGGAGAAAAGTGTCGATGTAAGAAGGGCCGACGTAGTGGCCAAGTCTCCAAAATGCCTCTGTGACTTCAGATCTTCAGAAGACGCCGAAGTCAAACCTGGCCGAAACATATTTAGATGCTTCTTTGACTCTTTTTCGAGAATTTGGCGACGATTTCGCAGGAAATTAAGATGCTGTTTTTGTAAAGAAACCCCAACAAAAATAGATGAAGAATCAGGACTTTCTTTCACAAACGATTACTTATGTAGGTAATAGCGAAATTCTAAATACAGATGCTCTTTATAATGTACCTGATACTCTGCTCTAATTAGATAGTCGAGTATCTACAATATATATAGATGTCATTGAATAGTTTATTACAATTGCTTACTGTCCATTTTAGATTACAATACACCTATCATTACTCCTAATAACCCAATTAAGTATTTCGTATTGAGGACGTACCTACTTGTAATAAATAATTACTGTCTGGTCCATTAAATCAACTAATAGATTCTCGCCGGTTTCGCTACAACTGTTTGTATCAACACAAAAGCTAAATCGTCACATATGTATAGACTAACGTAATGAATCTGAACGCTATTCTTATTGCTAAATACCTGTGATTCTAAAGAAGTATCAATAAAATCAGAACAATACTTTCCTACTCAGTAATAATACAGATAGTACGTGATAGTAACAGATCATGAATGGACTATGTACACGAGACGTGAACGCAGCGTGCTATATTTTAAACACGTGTAAAACTCATTTCAACCAAGCAACTGTTTGAATGAAAGCCGACAAAACATTGAATTATCACTCAATAGATATCTATTTTTTATTTCGGTTGTAGCTACAATGTTGTCTCCATTGAGCAACCTGAATTAAATTGGATTGGCTCTGACAGGCGCATAGAGACAACACAAAACACAGTGCCGCACTATAAAAAAATAAATAAATACGAATAGTAGCTACTTCATGAATAAACATTTCCAATTAAGGTTGACCAAAAATAGGCGAACCAGCTTAAACAAAAGCAAAAACATTTAACACAGTACAAAAAAGTTTCAAAATAAAAAAAATATGAAAGATAAGAATAGTAGGAAAATGACGATGGTACAGTGAAGTTTACAATATCCGTTTGTCAACAGCAGCTGGAAGAGTGCGCGCGCTCCGCGGCGGACGCACCACGCGCGGCGCGGGCGCAGCTCTGCGCGCGTACGCGCTTCATCTCGCGCAGGACAAAAGCACCACGTTCGCCCAGAACGTCGACAATTTCATCGCCTGCACCCTGGATTCGAAGGAGATAAGCCCGCAGGTAGGTTCTGCTTCTTTTTAGACGTAGACATCAACTTCGGCTCAGGTCAGTACATGACTTTTGTCAGAATGACCGAAAATTGTTTTTTCACTTTTGACAGCAATCAAGGTCATACTAAATTGAGTAATGATAAGAACAGATGGTATGCCAGATGTTTCGAAATCAGACTGCCCACAGATGATTTCATTTATGTACATTTATAGAGTGAAGTACCTATCGCGGTATTGTTCCTTTACTTTGTCAAGAATCTAATTTATTTTTCGCTAGTAGAACAGTTTTTATTTTACTATCCTAGCGTGAACTGATATAAGACTAACTGACTAACTGAATGATTATCTTTCAGGTGATGATGCGCAACATAAGACAATTTATGTCAGGAATGAAGAACTACCTCGTGAAGCACGGCGAGAGAGAGTTCGAGAAGGAAGTTGAGAAAGAGAGACTGAAGGTAATCATTTCAACTATTCTTTATCGTCTACAGCATGCGATATTGTGGTTCTGCTCAAGACTCTTCAGTATAGAAGCTTATAGGGCCGATAGCCATGCTCTGACTACTATTTAACCTGCCCGACTGTTCAGTGTAATGCTGTCTAGTTCACTTTGACCTGAAGAGTTCAACTTGGCTTTTTTTAAAGAGTCGTACTCATACTCTCTTGTATGTTTAGGTCGATCACGTAAACGCTCGACCAGCAACATACCCAGACCAGTACATGGCTCTCATACTTGACTCTCATTTAGAACTGACCTTTTAAAGTGTTACCTTCATGTTACAGCTAACGCTAAACTAACCATTATGTTTCAGCTGAAGCCAACGGAGTTCCTGAACCTGGACGCGATCTTGGAAGGCGTGATGCACCGGCTGGTGGTGCGGCCGCTGCGCGCGCGGCTGTACGCGCTGCTGGCGGCGCGCCACGCGGCCGACGTGCGCCGCCTGCACGCCGCCATCGAGCGCGCGCACCACGCCACGCCGCTGCAGCTCGGCATCAAGGTACACTAAAACTGAGACAAACTTACTGACCATAAAAGACCATAAGCCTGCCGGACTCACACCATAAGAGCTTTGTTTACCAATTTAGTACGGAACCTTAAAAGTATAAGATGCCTCCGGTGTTATAGATATCCACAGCCATCCAGTCGGTTATCATTTACCGTCGAGTGATTCGAGACCTTGTTTGCCACATATAGACCTAAATTGTTTGTTTGCCTTTTAAAAAAATAACAAGAAATGTATCGTGGTGCTAACGTGACTTTATACGCCGAGAAGAAGTAATCCACCGTCTTTAGTCTAGCGTGGATCCTAGGTTTTGTGTACTCTTCTGCTGCATTCATCCACTAAACTAACGCACTGAATGACTTTGAAGCTAAATCAATCAACGTTTTCCAGGAGTCCACAAAAGTACCATCGTCGGCGGTATTGGCCGTGATCTCGAAGCATTTCCTCAAGATGCAAGAAGCCGACTCGCCGCTGGACAAACTTGAAAATCTCCTAGCTGCTATATCTGTTATGTTCAATTCTGTAAGTAGCACCATTCATGTTCTATTTTCATCTTATTTTTTGAAGTGTTATTGGAGTTCATACCATTTAGGCATAAAAGAGATAATGACCACGCAACAGCAATAAAAATAATTTCTTTGGATTTCAAGAGCAAATCTTATCGAACAAAATTTAGGAAAAGAGGAATCCCAAAAGGAAAGGAAAGGAGGAGGAGCCTGGAAATACAAAAACCCGAAGCTCAGTGTGGCACTGAAGGACCTTCAAACTAAAATATCATTTCATTTAAATTCCAGATGCGCGGCGAGCGTAGCCTTGGCGCTGACGACTTGCTCCCAGTGTTAGCGTGGACGGTGGCCCGCAGCCGACTGGTCTGCGCCGAGTTGGAGGCGGAACTGATGGCGGGTCTCTTACCAGCGGCCCTGCTGGCTGGGGAGGGGGGATACTACCTCACTGCGCTGTTCTCTGCTGTAGCTGTGCTGAAGAGACTGGCGCCTGAATCCGGTCCTGATAGCGGTTCTCCTGTAAGTGTACTAGTCGTTCTTCAGTTGGCGCGAGATGACGTTAGATATTATAAGTTTTTTTTCTGAAACTTACATTTCTAGTCAGTTTCGTATTTCGTAGGAAATATTTTTCCCTTTTCGGCTTAGCATACCCTTTCTGTATAACCCTGTAGTTTTAAAATATACTGTTATAAATAAATGAAAAGTTTGTATTTTAATGTGGTAACGTGTTCTTCCCAGCAGTGGCGGCGCGGGTCAGTGGACGGGCGCGAGCAGTGCCCCGTGGCTGTCGTCCGCGTAGTTCTCCCGGACGAGTGCCGCGGCTCCATCCGGCGCGTGCCCGTCCCGTGCCGGCCCGGCGCGCGCGCCCGCGACCTGTGCCGGGCGCTGGCGCACGCGGCGGCTATTACCAACCCGCAGGACTATGCGCTCTTCGCTTTGCACGATGGACATGGTGAGACGATTCATAGATGTCTCTTTTTTGACAGGCTTCAGAAAGAGACGGTTCTCAATTTGATCGTTTATTGTTTTTTATTTAATAGTTACTTATTTCGTAACACAGGGTTGAGTAGATGGTTTGTCAAGAGAAAAGCCTTTTTTCTAGTGTTGTCAAAATGTTAACAGCACAACGCTTGATGTAAATGTGCCTTCGCTTGAAGCAACAGCTTTTTTGAGATAATTTGCGCGTTACCCTGGATTAGGTACCTACTCTTAATACATAGAACACTGTTTGTCTCAAAAAGTAACAGTTTTGTAAGATAACAAGTCAAACCGTGGAGCGTAGCTAAGACTTAATTATCTAATTATACCTTCCTTTATTTACTAACGATGCTCACGATTTATTTAAGCCATCATTCATCGGCAATGTTTGCTCGCGTGATCCTCAGACCATAGTGCGGGTTCATAGTAATATAATTTACTAATGACAGTAAACAATACACTTGATACATTCTTTCGTGATAGTAAAGTAAATAAACAATGACAAGACGTTAATATCCTAATGAGCTGAGACAGAACTCGACCACTAAATTAAAATTAGTCGCATACGAAGCTAAGCAAACAAAATTCCTTGGATTTGTTTATTGTCTGTATTTGTTTAACTTATTGAGCACACAGAAATACAATCAAACAATTACGTATTAAATAGAATAACTCCGGTTGTTAAATGATTAAGTGCAAGACATTTAGAACACTAAATCTTCTCAAATGTAGGAAAGCAGGAAATGTCGTGCGATCGTTTATTTTCAGCCCTCAACGGTAGATATATTTATACCTATAAATATGTTTATATAACAGTCTTCAGCTCGACCCGGGATTGTCACAAGGTGACCTGATCAGCCCAGCCCAGAAAAATCTACCAATTTTTGCTTTGAAATTACTAACAACTGTTGTTTATAATAATTGTGACTTTTTAAATTTTTCAATTGTATTTTTTTTGTACAAAAAAATACAAATAAAATAAAATACCGCAGTAACTGGAAAAAGTTGGGGGAGACCTTTGCCCAGCAGTGGGACAGCATAGGTCAATAAAAAAAAATTGTACTAGGTAACTACGTCGAATGTACCTATTGTGAAAAATGAAGGAACTAAAATAACGATTCGCAATAAAATGAGACTACGACGCTACGATGGTAAAGCATGCTAAGTTAATATTAACTTTTTATATTAAAATACTTATTTCCTTCTTCTACAGAGACAATGTTGAACGAGAACGACTGTCCCCAAGAAGTGATGTCGGAGAAGAGTGGCCAGAACTTCACCCTGGCCTACAGAAGGATAGACGCGAAGATAGCGTGGCCGCAGCAAGCGTTGATGTCGTACCCGTAGTTTTAGACTTACTTTGAAAGCTGCAAGGTAAACTTTAATGAGTCGAAATTGGTAAAAAAATCGTTCATCAGAATTAGTTTTTGTTAAGTATAAAAATTGCGATTATAATGCAGTTGCATAATCGTTCTCCCATCTTTTCAGTTTGATAAATTTGTATCAAAACTTTCATCAGTTACCAACTTTTCATGAAACGAAATTTAACGGTAAACGAAATTTAATAATCAAATAATAAACTCTAGTAATAAAAATTTAAACCTCTTATTAGATTTTACCTTGCAGTAGGTATGTTTACTTAGGGTAACTTCATTCGCTATTGGATTCAAGTCCTAGAGAACAAATATGTTCTATTTCGTAATGCCCCAAGAGGCTTTTTATTACCTTACTGTCTTTCCCACCTTAGGCAAGTTCAGGTCATTTCTATTACCTACAAGAGATTCAGAAGTTACCCAAACGATAGTTTGATAAATCTCGACAACAAGCACTGCAGTTGTCTATCCTGCTCAGTATGAACATCTAACAATAACTTCGAAGGAAAATAGCTATATTTTTATCGCAATTACAATAAAATAAAGTGATATTTTCTACGATATTATCCAATTTTCTAAGTGCTATCTCTTCATTAGGCCCAGTTTTAAGGCTTTTTAGAAGACGGATCTTAACTAACTAAAAAATCTGTCTTTGTCATTGTAATCTATTAGACAAGGACACCAATACTTTTAGAAAGATTAGGTCTGCCAACTAAGTCTTCAAACTTTGGCCCATTAGCTTAAACTTAAGCAGTATTTTTAACATTGCTATTTCGAGCGTATGTCGTGTAACGTAGCTTTTTTACTCAATTACCTAATTAGTAACGTTTTTTATAATGTGTATTCCGACTGATACTTTTGGGGTACTTCACTCCCTTTTGTACATTTTTTATAAGGTGTGTTTTTGTTTGTGTGATTAGTGGTGTATGATTCTGGTTTTATTATTTTATACACAGTACAAATAGTAAGGGATGTCAAGTGTTAGTTTAGCCGGTGATGTAACGAAAAATCAACTTCAGTAGGACTGCCCTAGCTCTTGATTTTCTTGTTTCAATTTTACCTTTTGCTCTCGCTCTTTGTAAAGGAAATGAAAATATTTATTCGGAAATCGTAATGTTAAGTTGTGGTACAAAACACTAACATTAAACTGAGTCTAGTACAAAAATTGCAGAAACATGGGTTTCCAGTGTTTCTTAGACCAGTTTAGGACACATATTATAGCGACAAACTAATTTAAACTCTATGCCGTCGCACCAAAATGTAATGTAGCTTGCAGGCAGCTTAAGTGCACAGATTACTTAAGTGGTTATTAAAGTTTTAGCTTTCGCTTAGCTCGGACATTTTTCAGCTGATCTATCGTATGTTGTAAAAGTTCATTTTTGCATATAATCGAGTAAACAACCTTACTGATTGTACTGTGTCTATAATGTTTTCTTACTAGTTTTTTAGTTAATAACAGTTAGAAAACGATCGCTTCCCTTTAAAAGGGAGTCACGTTTCATTGTGTGCGTTTGTATTGTTCCTAAATTTGAAGCGTACGTCGATTTAACTCACCAAATTGTTGTTTTAGTTATATTTTAAGTATTTCTTTTAATCTAGTGCTAAAATTATATTTACTTTTAAAGTATCGGTATTGTAACACCTACCTACTAAATTTTTTATGAACTGTGATGTATTTCGTATTAGTATGCTGTAAGTTTTGTATTGATTTTGTATATTGGTAGAAGCGTTTTAATATAATTTATTTATGTCTAATTTTAAGTCATATTTAACTCGATCATAATGGATTATAATTAAATTTCAGCGTAACTGTTTTAACTACATAATTTTGCATGAAGATTGAATACCTACCATTAATAGGATTTTATATGAACCTATTAGGTACAATTGTCTCTACTTTTAAACTTTTTGATTGAGCAATTTGTCATGTCAATGGAGACGTTATGAATAGATCACCGAATAGCAGGCTCAATAGCTATTCTTAGGTAACTTTCTTCATGGAAATCATGTCTAGGTATTATAAACCAGAAAACCGTATAACTATTAATTAAATTTAATTCTTATTAATATGTATTTAATTGGATAAAACGGGCCTAATTTGTAAACCGGGGCGTAGTTTGAAGGAGGTGCAACGCACAGTTTTGTATTCATTGCATTATCGTAACTATTAACGTTAGTTGTGTAACTCGTATATGTTTTATAACATTTTCAGTCATTTGTGAAGAATAAAGAAATTTTTACCAAACAAACTATTTATTTTTTCCGCCCGTGGTCCACCTACACAGTTCATCTGGGTGTACCAGGGGCATTGTTTTCTTCCCGGTGGTTCACTTTTGATTAACGGGGTGTATCAGTGGGTTTTATTTTCGTGGTTCACCTAAATTCACCTGGCTGTAGCAGGGGCAGTTATTTCTTCCCGTGATTCACCTGATTTTAAAACAGGCATAAATTAATTTGTAGATACCAGGTTATCAGAAACGATGGCGAGGTATTGCACTCTAGATACAGAAAACGCACGAGCACAGCTCGCAAGGCGAAAAACATCAAACGCGGACTTGTTCACGTTAAAAAAAAACTTTATGGTTTATTGCATTGGGTGAAAAACTATTCTTGATTTAATTATATTGGCAACTCCAAGAGCAATATCATATCACAAAACAAGTTTATTGATTGCGTTGAGTAGAAAAAAGTTCATGATTCGTTTGTAAGTTGTATAATCTGTTATTTAATTTAAATTATATCTGAGGTAGCGAGTGTTTCATAGAAAAATGTATATGTATAAAAAAGGGCGTAAGTGGGAACTGCGTTTGTGCAACCCAATACTCGCTACATACCTACTGTCCGTCAGAATTATTATACTAAAATATAATATGTAGGTCTAAGTATATTCTATATTATAGGCCTACTACACCCAGATTACGACGGCTATGGGACACGAGGAAATATCGATCTAACACGAGTATCTAATATTTGCATAGTAACGACTAGCAGTGGTTACTTTGACATGTATCTACGGAAAAATAAATAAAATGTTGTATTGCAAAAACAGCGATATTTTTTTGTAGTAATACATCGATAAAGTAAGTAAAAGAGAATTTGTGAGACGTAGCGCGGGTAGGTTTCTACAATACAATTACACTTTATAGACATCAGGAAAAAACAAAAGAAAATCCCCAGTGTAAAAAAATACTAAGCAGGTAAAGTGTAATTTTAGCTACGGAAAAAGTGAAACCATGGAGAACATGCAAGCCAACTATCCAAAGAAGTTGCCCAGACCAAACTGGGACCCCGTACATGTGACTTATCCAGTAAGAAAGTTTCCCACGACGGGCGTGTCGAGTGAAACAACTGGGAGGCGATGGAGGCCTCCACCGGAGGTGTTGAGAAACTTGGTGAGTGTTTTACATACTTACGACCTAGAAAATAAACAGCCCAAAATATAAATAATAGACAGAGATAAAAGATAGTCCTTAATGTATCACATTCACATTAAATAAACCGGCTTTTTATAGTTTTTCTTTACATGTTTGATTTAGACGATATTCTTAAAAAATTAAGTATCTTCCATCGCCTGTTGCCTTAAGAATATTTTTTATACTAAATTAATACCACTATAAAGTAAGTAGGCTATATAAACAGGCTCACAGGCTCTATAACTAAAAATCACCGGATACTCTAGATTTCTCTGCATAAATGTTCACAGAAACAGCCAGTAGAGCAACTCAAGGATTATCTACGAGATTACAACGTCACTAAACAGCTGACTAGTTCACAAACTACTGAAGACTATGGATTCAAACTCCCTAGCACCAAGAGACATAATAAACACACATCGTGTCTCGAAAACGAATACGTATACCCAGTATGTAGAAAGGTGAGTATCATGGTGATATGGTAAGGTGGTGGTGTGGGGTAAGTACACCCACCGTTTCTCACAAAAAAAAATTAGCCAGATGTCACCGCACTCGCAGAGTTTCACCTTACCGATAGACAAGGGTGTGTCGGGCGGTGAGAGTTGACAGCGTGTTAGGTAAATGTCGGATTGCAAGCTCAGTATTTTTAACCGACTTCAAAAAAGGAGGAGGTTATCAATTCGTCTGTATGTTTTTTTTTAATTTTTTTTTTGTTTGTTACCTCATTACTTTTGACTGGGTGAATCGATTTTGATGATTCTTTTTTTATTACAAAGCTGACGCTTCCCATTTGGTCCCATTTCAATTTAGTCCAGTTCTGATAATGGTATCCATGAGAAAACCATTTATGTCTTAAATTTGCATTAAGTACGTGCGCGACAAATAGATGAATAACTCAATAGTCGGTCTTTTGAAGTCGGTTTTTGTTTTTTGTTTTATAAAAATAATTTTCTGATTAAAATAACCTCCCAAAGCCGGAAAATAAACGAAAAGAATATGCCTAACGTTACAGTGTTATTTTGTAAGCACAAATAAATTATGAATTCTTAAAATTGATCTACGCAAATCAAACGTGTCAATATTTTCTTAGTATAGAGAATATTATACTGTTAGCGTCATCAAACTTTGTGTTTGTTAAGACATCAAACAACAGTCACATTTCAAGTTAGGTATCCAGATAAGTTTTAAATTCGTTAGGTGCCTCATATTTTTGAGTGTACTCGTAGATAAGGTAACTTAGGTAGTTATAGGTACTTAGAGAGTTATGCTTACCTAAATCCATATTTTATATCAAAAAAATGATTATAATGCGAAAGATTATGTAGGTGTATTCATGTTCGCTTTTGTTATTGTTTCACGCTGAAACGGATCATTGAATTTGGTTAAATTTGGGATATTGGCTTTTTCCTTGGCTTGGGCTACTTTTTAACCGACTTCCAAAAAGGAGACGGTTCTCAATTCGACGAGAATGTTTTTTTTATCCCATAAAAGTGCGAGTGAAACCGCGGCATAAATGCAAAGAACACGCAGCTAGTAATTGATAGATAATGATTAGAAAATCACAGGCGCATTTTAAATTTATCTATTTCTTTTAGGTCGAAGATAGAGTTCCCCAACTGCACACACATAGCACGACAGAAATGCGGCGTGCGTACACTCCGCCGAAAACTCCAGCAAGACTGATCACCAGTAAAGATCAGTTCAAACACCAGACTACTATCTTCGATGATCCAGTATGTATATAGGGTTATTCATAAAGGGTATGCTAAGCCGAAAAGGGCTCATAGTACTCATCATTATGAACAACTTTTACTATGGGACCAACTCGAAATTCGAGAAAAAAAAATCAGCTGTTCCATAGAAAAATGTCAATGACACTCGACAACATGTATGGAACAGCAGATTTTTTTTTTTCGCGAATTTCGAGTTGGTCCCATAGTAAAAGTTGTTCATAATGATGAGTACTATGAGCCCTTTTCAGCTAAGCATACCCTTTATGAATAACCCTGTATAAACTTTAAAATTCCTGATATTGCAATTGCGCAATATTTACTTATCCAATTTAACATAGATGCCTACTTATAACTAAAGGTACATTCACTACCAATTGGTCGTAGGCTTGGTAATTTGCTTTGGCTTACATCATCATCGTGAGCCTGAACCGATCCACTGCTGCATTTATGTAGATCTCCTGCCATTGGCATTGTGCCATTTAACATAATTATCTCTGGGTAAACAAACTGTTAGTTTTCCAAAGTGGAGAAATAAATTGAATGGTTTGTTTTATTTTGTTAAGTTACTGCCAGCCAGTAAAAACCTAACCTTAGACCTAAAAACGTTTCCAAGCCTCCAGAACCCAGCTGGCACAGAGAGCTGGAACCACTGGATACGACGTACGATGGCTACGAGAAACTCCTGGACCCGTATCTTACTACCAGTCGGCTGCACCACCGGCCTTACACCGCTGACCAGCTGGAGAAGATGTCCAACACGAAGGACGTCGTCACTTATTATACTTACAAGGATATGCCTTGGGTAAGAGAGCTGTGAGAAAGGAGAACTGAGGAGACTGATATCTACAGGGTTATAAGGAAAGGGTATGCTAATCCGGAAGGGGCTCGTTGTACTCATCATTATGAACAAGTTTTATTATAAGACCAACCCTGAAATCGCGAAAAACAATAAGCTGTTCCATGAAAAATGTCAATGATACTCGACAAAATGTATGGAACAGCTGATTTTTATTTCGCGATTTCAGGGTTGGTCCCATAGTAAAACTTGTTCATAATGATGAGTACTATAAGCCCTCCGGCTTAGCATACCCTGTCCTTATAACCCTGTAAAGTAAAGATTTCTAAGAGAAGTAAAGGGTTTGAATCCTTATTTGATTCCAATGACCCGAGATCGTGGACAACTTTCTCGTTTTCTTTCTACTGTTGAACGTCAGTCAAAAGCATAAGAATATTAAAATACCAATGTTGATGATAGATTTTTTGGTTATTTTAATGATGGTTGAAAATAATGTTTTTGTATTATTCCGTATTATTTTTTCAGTCATTCTGAGTCAAAATAAAATTTTCGTATTTTCGTATTTTGCACCAGTGTTATCAGTTAATTTGGTTTGCAGATTCGAACTCCAAAACCTGAAGTTGGCGAATGGTGGCTACCTGTGAGCAGACCAAAGTCGATGTACGATAGAGAGAAATTCAAAGAAGACTTTAGAGAAATACGAACTCATAATAAATTGAGATGGGTACCGGGGTACGTATGGGTAATAGGTATGCTTAATTTTTCAGCTTCATTGTGGGATGAGAAAATTATTGACCCAATTATATTATTGATTTTTAAAAATATTTTTTTTTATTGCAAAAGTAGCGATACGACCAAATGCTACTTTACACGTAGGTACCTCGAGTTTCAGCTACGTTTTTGTAAATTCGGATATGTAATTTAAAAAAGTAGGGAGATAGTGACAATACTTAACAGTTACCTACGAGTATACAATACGTATATTATTTTAGAAAAGCGGCATGTCCATTGCCCATTCTCGAGTAAATATTTTTCCTTTACTTGTCTTTCATCATTTTGTCGTGAACATAGACAAAAAAAACATACAGTCGAATTGAGAACCGTCTCCTTTTTGCAAGTCGGTTAAAAAAAAGTACAGTACAATCTTCGCAAATAATATAGTGTAATTGTTTGATTCCAGGACTTTCAGAACCGAATCCAGAGACAACTACGTACCGCAGACAACTCGACCCGAATCCCAGATCCACAACTACGAAGAGGAAGTGAGATCTCTCTACGAGCGCGCTATAGCCAACCTACAAACAAACGTACCAGAGGAACACGCTACAGTATTAAGGAGATATACTACTGAAGGAACCACGGTCGGCTCTAGGAAGCCTCTGTGTTCTGTGCTAGATCAACACGTCGAAAAGAATAAACGATTGGAAAGAATTCACATGACTACTCGTATTGGATAGAATTTATTTATACGAGCATTATGCTGGAACTTAGCTAATGTACTATAGGTACTCGTAGTTTGTAAGTGCTCTACAAATCAGTAGGTAACCAATTAAAACTAATTTGTAAGTATGATAAACATTGTATCGTGTATTTAGACAGGTAAGAGTGTATAATTTTAATATATACTAGCTGACCCGGCAGACTTCGTACTGCCATTGCCATACAGTACTTCTCTATGGTACTGCCTAATTAAATTGCAATAACTTTATAAACTTATTGTTGGCGCGGTTCTTGGACGATAGGAACATACCTACATTGCTTAAACAACAGTGAGTGCTTGCAATGCATGCATGTGCTTGTGAGTGTGTTGTTTGTGCTTGCATTGCATGCAAGTTATATTGCCTGAAATAAACGGGTTATTATTATTATTATTATTAATATGAACTTTATACATTAGCAATAAAGCTCGTTTTAGTTAGAAAACGTTTGTATGGGAAAAAGAAAAGGGCTGTTTTTAGGATTTTTCAATATTTCTGAGAGATTTTCTTAATATTTTTTTCCGTAAGAACCTTCTCCTAATAATGACAAATACAACAAAAAAAGAATTAGTGAAATCGGTCCAGCCAATCACGCGTGATGCCGTGACCAAGGAAAACGGGTTTCATTTTTATATATATAGATAAGCGAAAACTCAATAAGTATTGTAAACAGGTTTATATCGATTTTAAGTATAGTTGTACAAATAAATTATATAAAAAATTGGCATAGTATTTTTCTACGGCTTCTGAACTCTTCGGTTATAGTTCGCTTTGACACTATTCCAAAACGAACGCGGGGCGTTCGTTTTGGAATCGGTGGAAAAAAGTTAATAACGACAAAATCGTTTGCATGTGTTCATGTTCGTATGTCACACATGCGAACGATTGTGAGCAAAACGGACGTTTTAACCGTTTTTGATCCTAAAACGAACGCGAGGTATATCACACAGATATCACATGACAAATAAATGTCAAGTGTACACACTTGCACTTACAGTTTCAAATCAAAATAAGCTAGATGGCCACAAACACCGCAAACATCGCAAAAATGCCGTGAAATGATTAAAATGTCACTACAAAATAAATGGAAATAGTTTATTTTATAGTGGTTATTTTTATCATCGGCTATGGCATATACCTCATACAACCTTACTGGATCATAATACTGACTGCTACAACCATTTACCTGTTATATTCAAGTGTTATCATGATATTCTGAGGCAGTGAAGACCAGACCAATGAACCAACGACCAATGAAGACAGAGAACGATGAGTTTTTCTTTTCAACCAGCAACGCAGCTCACTTCGCTTAATTATTCAGTATTTCAGGATCTTCTTCAAGATGTCACTTGCTGGTCCTAGTCTTATTATAGCCGCATTGATAACAACTGGAGAACTAATGGCGTGGAGAGCAAAGCGCATCCACTCGAAACAAGTTATTGGAAAAGATCTATAAAGCAACCAGAAATATCTTCACCGATAGAAGGCTTTTCTTAACTGGAGAGTTGATATTTTTAAGATGGTTTCCACGGAAAAAACAGCGAATATGTTACTGTACAAACACAGGTAAATAATTGTGTTCTTATATGTTGAGATAGTGAAACTTTTGTGAATCTACTATACATATGTCTGTCGCGCAATCTTGGTAGAATAGGGTATTATAGAGTGTATCTAAAAAATCGGGAAACAAAAGTATAATGTGTCTAAATCTATACTATTTCAAAACTCATTTACGACCTTCGCACTCTCTTAGAAAGAAAAAACAGGATATTAAATTATTGATTGCTTTTTTTACATTAATGTAGGTATTTAGGTATTGTATACGATTCATCATCATCATAATCAATCGTTTTCTAGCCACCGCTGAGTATAGGTCACCCCTTTAACGCGCCATCTCTCTCGCTCCTCTATTATTAAATAAAATTGATTGAAAAGCCTCTTAACATCTTGTTCACCCATAAAATACAGAATTAGTGCTGCACACATAATGAAAAAATCACACTAATAGAAATAACAGCCGCAGTTGTCGATTTTACGGCTATTTAGGTAGCAGAGTGCTTCACGACGCGGCACATATGCTCGGTTAATACCGTTCACGAATGTTTAAACAAATGACACAGTTGATACACATAACTCGTCCTGTGAAGACAACTTCTTGCTGGTATAGTTGGTGTGGTTGATTCAGTTTTTTATTTATTTATAGTTGTTGATAAGCTGTCAAAATGAAAAGTCTTATGGTAATATTTCTTTTGGTGGCGTGCCAGCAAGGAAAGAGCGATTTTACAAATAAGGTATGTTTTTTTTAGTTTAAAATAAAAGTAAGTAGTACTAGATTTATAATACAATAAAAAAAATTATGAACTTAAAATGAAATGAAACGGATCTTTTTTAAATACGTAATTTTATGCTTAAAAAAATTATAGCCCGGTATGTAAACAACAATCGTGAGCTAATAATACAGGTGAAATTATATTGTATTGTTTTACTTCAAAATAATTATTTTCAGAAACAATAGATTTCGTTATCAGCAAGAGTGCTCTATAAGTATGCAGATTACGAAGAGTTAAAACTATTGAAGTATTTTTTAGATAATTGAAAAACTTCAAATAAAAATACACAAAGTAAAATACGAAAAAAGTAGGTACCTACTTAAAGTAAATAGTAGTTAGAAAGCGGATGTTTTTGTCATAATCAGTAGTTATTTATCGAAAGAGAAAATAAATAGGTATTGCATTAATAGCTGTAACCACAAATTAGGTACTCAATTAGGTAGCGTATCTAGCTAAATGTAATAATTATTCACAGCGAAGTTACAGAGCGAAAACTACCAAAAAAACTACTTAAACATTTTAACACAAAACATCCAGTACAATACAGTCGAATAACCACGAAAATTATGACAACGTTTCTGCAAAATCTCGGTAGATTATTTGTAATTTCGGACGCAAATATGTGTGAAAATTATGCCATGGTCATTGTCGTGAAGTTTTACATCGGCTATAATATTACCGATCATTAAAAAAAACCTTGTATTAGGAATAACAGAGGCAATATCAGTTAGTTTAGTACTCATGAGTTCGTGAATTCGAAAAGGCTAACGTGTTTTGGAAATCAGAGCAGTGAAAGTTGTCCTGTTGAGTATAAGGTGCGTTTAGTCGCAAAATAAATAGGTGCAGAAGGCCGGCTTTGACCACGAACGATAACAGGCGAGAACAGATAGACAACTGTAAAAAAAGTGTGTTAAAAGTGGTAAAACCCCCCCTAAAATTTCCTTTTGTGTGTACAACGGCAAAGTTAATAAGAAAAGTTATGTTTTTAGCAGTTAATATATGTAGGTATGTTTCACCGTAGCGCCTAAATTTTTCATCTAATGAATGAGGTGTGTAATCGTTTTGTTATTATATTACGAGTGATATAGACTACATTTTATACGAAAAGAAAGCGATATGACGCTTGTTATTTATCAAAAATCTGTTTTTATTCGTAGTTAGTTAGTCGTGATGCCTTTATCGTTAATGTTAAATACACTGTATTGATGCGGATGACAAAACTAATTTATCTATTATTAAACAATTACAAGACGAGTAAATAATTGATTGATCGATTGAGTGTTTGTTTTAATCTTAAAAAGAGACACTAGACTCTTACTGTGGAGATAAGGCGTATTGCTTGCACCTTGAAAGTAGTTTTGTTTTTATTCACAGCAGCTATGATGTTATAAACTAAGCATAAGATATTGGTGGAATCGGATTGTTGTTTTTAATCAGCAGATGTTATCCACAGCTGGGAAAGGTCTCCCCAACATTCCTGCAAATTCTTGGTATCCTGGGCTGGCTTCTCTTTTTAATTTTAAAAGACCTTCGCGCTTGAATTTTGGTAGTACCTAACCAAACGGGTGTTTCTCAATACGGTGCTAGGACCTTTTGAGAAAAAAGATAATTTAGAATTATTTGTAACTGTGCCCCGCGATTCCACTCGCGCGATGGCAAACTGTAATATGACATTATTAACAAAAAGTTGCTTATTTGGTATACCTACTCGTTAGTTACCCTTTCTTCAAATTTAATTCAATTCTGTCCAACCACTTCATTGTGAAGGAGCAACAAACATACAGAGAAACTATCGCATATCTATTATATATTACCTAACATCACTGTATTATGTATTGTCGCGTTGATTATTTATTTATTCGCATTACTTATTTTTTAGCTTCAACTTTCGGTGTTCTACGAAAGCAAATGTCCGGACAGCAGGCGATTTATTGCTGACCAGCTGGTGCCGGCCGTCAACTTATTGCAAGACTACTTGACGCTCTCTCTCATACCATTCGGAAAAGCCTCTGTGAGTAAGACAAGTATCATATATGCCCATATAGGTTAAGGGTACTTTAGTTTACATACTTTACTTTAATCAGAACATAAATAAATGTAAGGCAACTTTAAAGAGTGTATTTTTACATTTTTGAAGATACTAGTTGCGCTGCAGTTGCACTCGCAGGGATCGCGGTAATTTTTCCGGGATTCAGTAGCCTATGTGTAAATCTAGAGTATAAACTATCTCTATAACAAATTTCATTCAAACCCACAAATTAACTAGACTAAAATAAATAAGCATTTTTTTTTGCTATTTTAGGCTTGTAAAAGTTATGTCAAGTTATTTAAAACTTTCACAGCCCCGAAAAAGTTTCTTTATAACAAGTTTTGTATTTAACATGCAGCGTTAGTAGGTAAGTGTGGATCAAATTTAGCACCAACATTTTAACCACTTCCCGATGTCCGGTAGAACTGAAACTTGTGTAACTCCGATGACAGTGCAATAAACTACCTATTTATTATTTTCAACCTTCCGATGGCATCTTTCAGAGTATAGACAACGGTAACGCCGGCTTCCAATGCCAGCACGGGCCGTCAGAGTGCCACGGGAACCTCGTGCAGGACTGCGCCCTCTACCAGATGCAGGGCCGGCCGGACGCGGAGAAGGTGGCGTACGTGCAGTGTGAGATGCAGACATTGGCTGGCACTACTGGCAATCTTAAGGTAAACTTCTATAATCTTTATAGATCTGCGCCGTTTCACCCGCTATTCTATAAGAACCGTTAAATTTTCCAGTTTAAAAAGTTACCTATAAATGTTAATCTAGGTTTTTTATTGTATCGTTCACTCGTGCCAAATTTTGTAAAAATCCGTTTAGCCATGTTTGCGTGATTGAATAACAAATTCATACCACAAAGTTTAGTAAGATTCTGGTTCTTTCGCTTTAGTGGTAGAATGAGTTGTAGGTCACATCGAATTTTGGCTTAACAGAAGTTTTACAGGATTTTTTGATATTTTTTTAGAATACTATATGCATAGCTAATAAAATTATGATTTTCTCCCGCTACGTGAAGCTTAGCCATAGCAACGGATTGTAGGATCTATGATACTCGTATTGTATTTTAAAAGGTATTATTCTCATTTCAGTGCGTCCAAAAATCAAACCTGCCCGTGGACCTGATCCAGAAATGTGTAGCTTCCAACGAGGGAATAGAACTGCAGCTGAATTCTGAATACGCCACCAAACAAATCAGCCCTAAGTTTATACCAACTGTAACCATAAACAATGTAAGTATTTACACGGATCATTGTAAGTAAATTATAACTCAATTGAAATTTTAATTGAATATAATTGGCTGAAGCTGATTAGCGCGCAAGATTAGCGAACACAGCATAATATGAGAGAAACACCGCCAGACTTTTCATGGTGGTAATATTGTTTTTTAAATAATACCTTGTGATAAACGATTACTGCCGCATTTATAAACGCCTCTGATATCCAAGGCATGTGTAATGCGCTGCCTACCTGTCAGGACACTATTATTATTCAGTATTCACCCTTTGTTTGATGCATCCGAGACCGCGGACACAAGCCTTTTCATCCCCGATTTTACAGTGTTACCGAACTTTTCGGTAAAAAAAAACCTATAACAACTCTTCATAACATAGGTACACTAGCTGCGCTCCGCGGTTTCACCCGCGTTTTCCGAGATACAGTCCGGCAAGTATAACTTGGCGCGGCTGTGCGCCACTGTGTTCAATTGCCACTGCACAGAAGATGACGCGAAAATTGGGAAAAAAATTAAATTTAGTTCAATGATTTACGGATTTACTAGAGGAGTATTATGATAACAGACCGAGAGCCCATGGACGCCAAACCTTCGTCATTTTATTATTAGTTCCTCAAATCGCCACCGCCAACTTAAACTTGTGGCACTGTAAAAAGTAGCTTGTGTTAATCCGGCCATGAACTACCTTCATTCCAAATTTCGTGTAAATCCATTCTACCGTTTTTGCGTGAAAGAGTAGCAAACATACATCTGTACGTTCTTACAAACTTTCGCGTATTTAGTAAGAAGGATAGTAGGATAAGCTTAATCCCTTTTTTTTCTAAATATACATTTTTTTTCTACTTCTAGGTATTTAACCAGCAAATCCAGGACCACGCTCAAGAGAACCTAATCGGCACTCTCTGCTCTTTGATGAAACACGCTGAGCCTTGCGCTACGTATTACAACCACCGGGCTTTGAATTATGCCGTCTTATAGTTATTTTACAAGGTTCAAGTATATCTAACAATAAAGTAATATATCAGACTATAATTCTAACTTATTAATATAAATGGGAAACTATTTTGTGTTCTTTTGTAACGCTTTCACGCCTTCAGTACACGGTCATTATGAAATTTCCCTTCAGGCCCGGAAGTTGTATTTTTCTGGAGTACTGAAAGTGACATAGGTTAGGCCAAGGCAGGATATGGTATATAATATTAAAGGCAGCATCATCATCATCACGCAGGTAGAACAGCGGGCATAGTTAGTAATATTATAATCCCAGTCGTAAACTTCTTCACGAACGGCGAGAAATTCTACTTTGCCCGCCTCCTGATGGGCCATAGAGGCATTTAGAAATTTTTAAAGTGACTTTGCCCCATTAATACCATAGGCAAATTTCACTCGTGTAATCTCTTAGTTGAATCGACCCCTCTAGGAGGGTATACACCCATTTGCTAGAATTTCATTTGCCATAATTTTATCTGCTATACTGGTCAACAGACATAATATTGTTTCTCATAATTTTATATGTTATACTCATTGTTTACTATATTAGTCACGTGCTAGAAACTTTGTTTTCCATAAAGTCAATTTCAATAATATCATTTGTTATCATCATTGTATGGCGTAATTATCATATGCACTAATATCATTTGCCATCGAAATTACTTCTAGAAAAAAATCATAAGATCGGTTTAAACTAAACGATCAATAGGTTAGGTTAGAACATGAAAAACAACGCACGAGCCGAGCGAGCGTAGCGAGCGTGCCGCGGTAGCGGCCGGCGAAGTGCTAGAAAGCCAATCGCTTTTTAGGACAAAGGCGTTAGGTTAATTTTCTACGGAAGCGGCTTGAATAGTGATAAGTAGGTATTAGAAATAAAAACGATCAATAGGTTAGGTTATGTTAGAACATGAAAAACAACGCACGAGCCGAGCGAGCGTAGCGAGCGTGCCGCGGCAGCGGCCGGCGAAGTGCTAGAAAGCCAATCGCTTTTTAGGACAGAGGCGTTAGGTTAATTTTCTACGGAAGCGACATGGATCGATTATAGTGATAAGTAGGTATTAGAAATAAAAACGATCAATAGGTTAGGTTATGTTAGAACATGAAAAACAACGCACGAGCCGAGCGAGCGTAGCGAGCGTGCCGCGCGGCAGCGGCCGGCGAAGTGCTAGAAAGCCAATCGCTTTTTAGGACAAAGGCGTTAGGTTAATTTCTACGGAAGCGACATGGATCGATTATAGTGATAAGTAGGTATCAGAAATAAAAACAATTTTAATGGCTTTTTTTTTAATGATTTTTTTTTGGGCTTGGATGTATTTGAAATTAATTTAGTATGGCGTTGAAATATTCTGTTAAATAATATTATTGCAATTAATAAAATGGATAATAATAATGTATGGCACTCGTATCATTATTAAATCTAATGTACGGGCAAACAAGAGTATGTCACATAACTTTTATGGTAAACAAACAATTCGGGCAAATGAAATTCGGGCAAGTAAAATTCGGGCATTTGAGAATTATTGCTTATATTCTTCGGGCAAACATTAGACAACCCTCTAGGAGTGGCAAAGGCAATTTGTGCGAAAGATAAAACAGTGTTAAACAAATTTTCATACATTTTTATTATTAAGTCTACAACAGATCGTACTTGGTTATGAAGGCGAGTTCTCGACGATCCACCGGTAGTAGTGCGCGATGTTCGTGTAGACGCTGGGCACGCCCTCGCTGCCGCAGTTTTCGGAACCGAAGGAGACTATGCCGAGCTAGAAAAGGAAAGCTAGATAAATACTTTAAAGTTTACGATAATATACGATTGGATGTATTTTTTATCTTTATTTATTTATAGGAGTTTTGGTGATAAAAGTTACTTTAGAGAGAAACCACAGCAGCTATAGTAGAAAGTAGCATTGCGTTATCTGCAACTTGTTATAGCGTGTATGATAGACCATAAAAGTGCTTGCTTAATATAGACTCGCACTTCTTAACCCATTGCTATGAGTGTGAAACGTTTATTGCTCATCAGATCAACCAGTTACCCTGGTAAAAGCGCACTTAAAATTCCCAAAAAATAGTTATTTGTTATACAAGAGTGCAAAGTTGCTTTTTAACCGCGTGTTCAATTTTGATGACCGAGCAAGCGAAGGATTCTAAAATTGAATCAAGAGCGCAGCGAGTGATTCAAAATTAGAATCCTGAGCGTTAGCGAGGGAAGAGCACGAGGTGAAAAATCTTTGCACTCGAGTGCAACACGTAACTTTTCATTCCACCTCAGCGAGGAAAGAGTATTTTTAATCTTCAATATCTGAGTGGAAAAGCTCATTTGCGCATTATTAACAGTTTCAGTCAATTCTGTCGGCGTCAAACAAACTTCCTCGTCGCTAGAATCACTCATTTTAGTTTTTTCACTTGTTTTCAAGTTTCTTGTTTTTAATATAAGGTTTAACAATGACGTGAAAAAATGCCGCGTAAAGAACCGCGTACAAAGCAAATTGAAAAAAGAACACCAAGAAGGTTCCGAGTCTGAGTTTTTAACAAATTAAAAAAAAGTTGTATGATATATTCGGCACCATAGAACATTAAACCTATTTACTGCTACCAGTAAATAGGTTTAATGTTTTTTTTAATTCACAAACTTAGTGCACACGATGTTCTAAATTCAATTTACTTTATCCTCTAGAGAATAAAAACGGCTTTTCCACTCAGATATTGAAGATTAAAAATACTCTTTCCGAGATGGTGGGATGAAAAAAAATTAACACTGCTAAAATTTGGGAGTGTTTTGTGGTTCCCCCTAACCTCCCCAAACCATCGTAACTCCTTGAAGTATCAGAACTGGGTCTGAGCCACTGCTCAGGTCCTTTGCTTCATTGATACAACCGCGTATGAAACAAGCCCTATCTATGTCAAAATCACTTTACCTGCATAAACTGTCCTTCCCTGCTAAGCAACAGCGGCGCCCCTCCAAATCCAGAGCAGGCGTCTTTGCCCTCCTCTCCCCCCGCACACAGCTGGCCCTCATGCACTGGTACCGAATCGCCAAAGATTTTCTCGCAGGTCTCTATCGATACCAGAGGAACTTCTAATTGCTGTTGACGGCTTACCTAGAATATACAGAAAAAGAAGCTTTAGAGGAATCAGTGGCAGTTCTACAGGGTTATTCATAATAGTACTCATCATTATGAACAACTTTTACTATGGGACCAACCCGAAATTCGCGAAAAAAATCAGCTGTTCCATACATTTTGTCGAGTGTCATTGACATTTTTCTATGGAGCAGCAGATTTTTTTTCGCGAAATTCGGGTTGGTCTCATAGTAAAAGTTGTTCATAATGATGAGTACTATGAGCCCCTTTCGGCTTAGCATACCCTTATGAATAACCCTATAGAAGAATCTGTTGTTCAGTGGCAGAAATATTTTGGATGATCATCATTAGGTACGCCAAGACAAAGCCTTGACACCTTGTGACTCCGAAATTCTCAAAGAAGAATAGACGAGGTTACCCTTTCTAATCGTACTGTTTTCTTAAGATAGATCCAACTCTATGCTTTAATGCATCACAAGTACCTACTGCTTGTTTAGATTTTGCTAAGATGTCGTCATCAAGCGATTGTTGTATTGGTGCAGAGATGGAAATCTGGCCACCATAATTTACTGACATTGTATCCGCATGGTATCCGCTCTGTTGAAAACAAGTGACATCAGCTAAGGTCGAAATAATTAACTTTGTCAGTGCTCAGTCAGGTATCATTCCAAGTATTCTATTGTGATCTGTTTGATTGAGTACTTAACTAATGCTATTATGATTTTACTGTCAGATAGGACAGTAAGCGCTACTATAAAATGATATGTATATTACAAGAGGTAAATATGTTGGTTGGAGTGCAATAAAGTCACGTTCTATTCTAACATATATACCACACACCAATTTTAAGTACCTAAGTATTGAATAGATGGTGGAGTACGGAAATAAGACACCGACTGGGAGCCAAGACTATAAGCACTAGTAAAATCTAGGCCGATTAAGAATGAGGTGGTCCGAAGACGTCAAGAAATGGTTGGAAGCGACTGCATATTTTCAGTAGTTTCTTCAAGGTCACGTGAACATATGAAGTTTCGTGTCCTGTTTACATAATTACTCTACTTTAGTAGAGCAGCCCCCATAGCCAAGTTGCAATTTTATGGTTGCAAAAATGTACAATACATGTCATCTAAGTCATTTCTATATGTGTAAAAGATTATAGAAATGTAATTCCTATACATAGCCTTGGCTTTCTAAAGCGTTTGCGAGTATGGAATTGTAATTTGGCTAGGTGTTTTTTTTTATAAACAAAAATAAAATGCTAAAATAACGAAAAACCTAAAATGTTACACACTACGTTATTCTGTCCGGATAGCTTTCCCCAGCCGACGAGTGTGGCGCGCTCATTTATGACGATTTCCGGCTTGTCGCTGAGGCAGATCGGCGCCGCTGTCACTGAAAATAAAATGTAAATAAATTCACAATAAGCCTCCAAGCTAATACTGGCGCAGTCGACATTTTTTTCCGTCCCCGTCATTCTCATATCCATTTCATTGAGACAGGTGACAGAAAATTACATTTTGGCCCAGAATAGCCCGATTTTGTCACATGTCAGTCAACCGTGGTTTCAGTAAATGAGGGTAGATTGTACCTGTCAGTCAACTCTTGTATGTTCAGTTGTCAGTTGTTTGTGGTTTAAAGGGCATGGTCAAGGCCGTACAGAGGAAGTTGTTTGAGAATCATTTTCAATTTCATGGTTAAATGTCATAACATAACGTAATCGTTCTTTTAATTATCTATGTAGATGACGAATCAAAATTAATTTCGATGTAGGAAATTTTGCAGTAATGAGATTAAAATTAAACAACTTCCGCGTTATTAACTGTTATATCTCATTATCGTTTGTTTCGCATCCCAATGAAGAAGCAATGCAAGCGAGAGCAATGCAGTCATCAAAACAGGGTGATTTTTTAATGTTCATAACAGCAGGATTTTGAAGACCAAAATTTTAGGTAGCCTGGTAAATTGTTTTTGGCTATCAGTATTTGATGAGTAGGTAACATTTATTTTACAAAACAAAACATACACGTTTCCTCGATCAAATCGTCAAATGTTATAAAGAAGTTCTCTCAGAAGTTAGCAGAGAAAACTAAAACGATGTTTTGAAAAACACTTAGGTATAGTGATACCACCACCCAAGTCATTGAACTTACTATACCTATAATATAAGACTATAATTAAACCAGTAGGTACATTTTTGCATTGGCTTTTGACTTTATTTATAATATTTTTTTTTTATTTATTTAAATCCTTACCCGAGTATTTAATTTCCTCCTTCAGCATGATAAGCGCAATGTCATGGCGGAATATCTTCTGTTCGTAGCCGGGATGCACGACGACGTTGTCAACTTTGATTGCCTGCGTGGGAGGGGCGCAGAAGAAGTCGTTGCAGTCGGGACTGCGGCCGATGTCCCATTCACCCACCACTACTGTTGATCTGAAAGAGAATTTTATCTAAGTACAAA
Source organism: Alcis repandata (assembly GCA_949125135.1). NCBI lineage: Eukaryota > Metazoa > Arthropoda > Insecta > Lepidoptera > Geometridae > Alcis > Alcis repandata. The sequence continues at coordinate 4,708,675 of OX421235.1, read as the reverse complement.
ATTTTGATATTTCGAAGGGAATTTCAACAAATTAGATAGGCACATAGCTTCACATCTCACAGGTTCTTCATCTGTTGAATATACAATTTTGCAATTAAAAAATTTTAACTACTTGTAAAAAGAAAGTGTTTTAGTTATGATTTAAAAAATGCCAATTTTCAGACTACGAAACATAATACCCACGAATGGTAGCTTCCTTCTATAGTAAGTAAATAAATTACGTCATCTAGCTTATAAATCACAATGTATCAGTTGTTCAATAAATATTTCTGAATCTGAATCTGAATCAGTTTTAAGAGACCTTATACTATTCATGTTATAGAGAAAAACTTAATCTTGAAGACTTGAAGATTGATTTATAGTTCAATATCCTCTAAGTTAGACTGGGAATGTATGGATACTTACAATTTATACCCCTCAGGCTTGGCCAAGGCACAGTGAGCCGCTGTGAGTATAGTCCGTTTGCTGATGATGGAGCCGCTGCAGGCAAACCTTACGTTGCCTGTGTCTTTGTCTGTAAAGATAACTTAGTGTCGCTTATTCTGGGAAACATACTGTTGACTCGTCTTAAAATGGTACTTTTGGGGTGTACCAAGCAAGTTAGATAGGCTTCCTTGTTACACTAAAAAGAATACCTTTTTGTTCTTCTATCAAAAAAAAAATGTTTATTTCTTTTTTGTTCTGCCTTACCTAGATTTCATTGAAATAGTCAATTGCGAATTTCACTAATATTACCTTACTAATATTATAAAGGTAGGTATGTAGGTTTGTTACTAATGAACGCTGAAATTAGAAATAAAGGCCGTTCATGGTCTGGATTAACACAGGCTACTTTTTATCCCGGAAAACGCGGGTGAAACCGCGGGGCGTAGCTAGTAGAGATAAGATTAGATAAGATAAATTAATTGTAATAGGGTTACTCAATGCGTACTTGTGAACCCAATCCTCGCCACCCAAGGATGCCCTCCTATCCCGTTGTAATCCACGCCTCGCACCATGCTCTGCCCGCACTCCTGAGTCCCTTCCTGGTACACCTTGCCACAGTCACAGGACGGACAACACACGAAGTCTTCATTATTTTCGTGACCACAAGTCAGTTGATTGAGACGGTGGAAGTACCTATAAATCATTATTGAATACATTTCTAAGTAGCTACAGTAAGCAAGTACATCGTACGTGTTCCAATTTATTTTTTTGGCTTATCAAGTTTGTAGAATTGGTTGTAGGTATTATAGAATACCCACAAATGTAATGAAGATTGTTAATTGGAATTAGAAAAGTTTTCAAATCAACACATTTTTTGTGATGACAAAAGCAACAAATAGAAATAGGATTCACGGTTATCTTTTCGAAAATTCCCCTCGTTTCCAAAAATAAATTAAAAATACATACGTCAACTTTGAAAATAAATCATAAGTATGAACGTGTGTGTATGTAATATGTTGGTATCTATTATTAGGTACAATACCTGTCTGACGAAAAACACGAGAAATCAAGAAGATCTTCCATCATTGGACACGAGCTAATTGCTACACAAGAAGTGTTTGGTGGACAAACTCCCTGGAAAATAAAGAGCAATGAAAAATAAAATGATAAAAAATATATGTGATATAAGTATGTGATATATGTTTAAATATTTTTGAGAGTTGCTTCTGAAATGAGAGCGTTGAAGAAACTTACCCGGACATCAGCCGAGCTTTCGTCATTTCTCACTCCACCCATTCCTACACTTACAGCTATACCTGCAAATAATTAGCGTATTAAGTATACCTAATATAATATTTGTACTATACTACTGTACTAGTAGTAGATGGTAATTATGTAGTTTGTATTTTATAATATAAAAGGGAGTGGACTGGGATAAAGACGGTGCAACAAATGTCAGACTCGAACTAGTCACAGAAAATTTAAAGAAGCTGATTGCCAACCTTAATTTGTGGAGAGGCATTTAGAGAAGTGAAGAATAGGCATAACATTTATTTAAGTTTAAGCTTAATTATGTACCCTAAGTAAGTGTTGTGTTTAAGCGTTAAAAATCTATTTTTCCAACCTATACTATCCCACTATTACTGAGCAAAGATTTCCTTCACTTCCTTGCACTTTTAGACTGTGCGTGTGCTTTCGTTATTTCCGCGTGCTAAAACGGCGCATCGGATTTGAGTGAAATATAAAATTGAGACTTAATTTCTGAACTAGCACTTCATCGTCATCATTCTCAGCTCATAATCACCCACTGCTGAGTGTAGGCCTCTCTTATTGCACAAATCAACATTCAGTAACTTTTTGTCAAAAATTTAGTTCCCGTAGGAAGTTGCTCAGCCAGTTAATTATCATCATCATAATCAACCGTTTTCCACCCACCGCTGAGTTTAGGTTTCAGTATCGATCTCAGTCAACTGAGTTTAGGTATAGACCTATACTCAGTATACTCAGTTTATGTTTAAAATATTATGAACTCTCTCATAATGTTTGGTTTGGTTTCCCTGTTTCGACCTTGAAACTATGTTAGATGCTATCGTGCTCCTAATCGAGGCTGCTCATTGTGCCTCCTGCAATTATTGGTCGCGTGCATTATATTACGTTGCCATGACATGGGTAACGAAAACCATGTATGAAGATAAATGTAGGTATCAGATTGTTGCACTAGTTTCGGAAATTCTATAATCGTACTATTCTACTAATATTATATGATGTAAAAAACAAGTCGCTCAAAAATGGTTGAATGGGTGGATGTTCTTTTTTGTGGGTTTCGATTGAAATTTTGGCCGAAAAATTAAACGGTGAGGTAACGGTAACGGTATGTAATTAAACGGTAACCTACCTGTTGGATAGTTGGTGAAATCATGGGGCAAAGCTATATAATTATTAAAAAATAAAATTTATATTTTAGTAAAGTGAAAATTTTAAATTACAAGTTTGTTTCATTGCTTAAGTTTAGGTACTTTAATATAATCGTAATCATTATACCTTACGTGTTTCATATGAGCTGATAATTAATTTGTGATTAACTGAAATTTTAATAAATAGTACAATTTTATAATAATTAACGTAGAGGATTTATTTTTTATACTTACATCGAAATTTCTATTCCAAATAGAGAGATATGTTTCACAGATAACTATTTTTTACTTTTATTTTTTTTTTCCAGATAAAAACACAATATACATATTTACATCTTAAATTTAAACTAACAAACTAAACTAAATAAAACTAACAAACTAAAATAAATAAATAAAATGATAATAACTGAAATAGTTTAGTGTTAAGTTAATTTAATAGTGATTGGTTGATAATTGATCTTGTTTTTTATATAAATAAATACTACAAAATTAAAATTAAAAACTTACTGCCAAACTGCGCCTTCACAGTCCATTCAAAAACACAAACAAATAACAGAAATATGACACGCATTGCACTACCCATTTTAAAATTATAATTAATTCTACGGAATTCACTAAAATATTTTTAGGTTCACGGATTCATAATTTATTTCTGAACATAGCTAATTTTAGTATAATTCACACAGAGGCCAGACTCTCGCACCGGGACCATAACAAAATGTTACGGTACAGAGGCGTCGTTTCGACGGGCATGGGACAGGGGTACTCAACATTACGTTCTGATATAGAGTTTAATCATTATTGGAACTTAACAACATTGAGAGCAAGTCAAATTGAGAAAAAAATAAATTTAAACTAGTAAACCGGTATATTACTTCATTTAGGAACAACAATACAATCTTAGAGTACTAAAAGTACAAAAGTACGTATTAAAAAATCTTCCATTTTTAGTAGGCGTTAGCAATAAGTGCTGATTGGCAGGAACCTACTATAATAATAAGCACTACTTATAGCATTTAAGGTAAGATGATTTAAGTCTCTTTAAATTACGACTTTTAAATGTCCACAAATAAAATCAGTTAATCTAAATAGTCGACGACCCCTGGCCCTTGTGTGATGTGATTCACCGCTACAAAGAATCGCTCCAACTTTAAATTAATGCAAGCGTTTACACCTATTCATGGGAACCGCACAATACAATCGCTAACAAAACTGTTACTAGTGCCTATTACTCTCAAAGCCGACGAGGATTTGACACATTTTGATATACCTAACTATACGGAACTAAGAGACGTATTATTGAGTTGGGTACTCGGTCTACTTTCTCTTTTTATCAACACTTCTACACTATAATATTTATAATAATTGGAATTAATTGTAGAGGAAATATTTGTATTTTTAACACGCTTTTATTAGCTTCACCTGTATGTTTGTATGTATGTTTGTAACCGACTCCTTTGAGCGCGTTTTTGACCCACTTTAAACGGTCAGATTTCGTTCAAACTTTGTAGATATATCGAGGACCGATGACAATACACTAAACAAAGCGTGTTTTTTAGTTTTTTTAACTATTAATTATCTATCGTACCTATGTTTGTAACGATCAGACTCAAAAACTACTAGACCGATTTAAAAAAAAAACACCCATATAAAGCAACATTATTAGGTAGTAACATAGGCCATATTTCATGGGAAGCCGGGGCAGGTCGCTAGTTACAAATAAAAAAGTAAATTAATATTTGAGTCGCGTTAATAAGGATCGAATCGAAACGAACCGTTGCTAATCATGACGTCTCACTTGTACTAGGAATATTGTAAAACTGTGCGAGTGAGATAATATAAGCGCTGCTTCATAAGTTTTATTTCTTTAATACAACCAAAGATAATATAATCTATTTTTTTTTTACTTTTCTTTAAAAAAATAGGTAGAGTACATACTAATAATCTAATTATAACTACTTCATCTGATAATTTTTATTGTTTAATTAAGTTAGACAACAAGTATACTTAATTACAGTCGTACTCGTAAATACAAAAATATACATATTTATTTATATGATGAATAATATTGAACAGATTGGCGCAAAAAACGTTCCCAGCAGACCAGCGCACGGACCGTGGCAATCTTCGCAAAATCAGTTTTTTTATTGGATTCCTTTGTTGTGCCAAGTTTTTGTGGGACTTCGGTGTCATTCACATCATTAGGTCATTGAGACTGGTATACGACCCAACTTAGTCCAGTTTAGATATTTTCAATAAGTTACAGACCTACCAATTTGATTTTAGTAAATTACTAGCTGCACCCCGCGGTTTCACCCGCGGTCAATTTATTTTTAATAAGTTTAATGTATCCTATGTTACTTCCAATACCTCCAAGAATATGTGTGCAAAGTTTCATGATGATCGGTTAAGTAGTTTTCGCGTGAAAGCGTAACAAACAAACTTACATTCACATTTATAATATTAGTAGGGATTCCAAAAGTTTTTCTACAGGTCCTAGATGAATTCTGTGAAAATAAAATTTAACAAGCTTGCAAGTGATTTCAGAGTGTTAAAAACTTAGATTGGTACTTTATTTACGATTTACTCTGTAGTTTTACAAAAGAAATATAATTGATTTATTGGCGCTCGTTGATGTCCTTTCTGTGTAACTTTGAAATTTGAGTTTCTTGAGCCCTATAATATGATGACCCCGACAGGGCTCATAGCCCTGTCGGGGTTTATTAGCTTAACATTAATTTATTAAGATTTATTTTATAAACTATAGTTTTATTTAATGAGATTGTAAGGTTCATTTTTTGTCATCCTTAAGGAGTTTGGCCACATGCTTAGATATTCAGCGAACTTTTTTGGTAAACGCTAGTTGGCTTTTTATAGTAAAATGGAGGAACTAAGAACGAGACCTATAACTTGAGTCTCTCAACTTGAGACCTATAACCCAGTAATGAGATAAGAAAAGGCTGTGAATTATGACGATGTATGGAGAAACTTGTTTTTCTGACAAGTTTTACGAATGAAAGCTTCGATTAATAAGGTACATATTTGGTGATCAAAAGGTGAGACATATTAGGACTGACAAAGATTTTAGCAAAAGCTGTTTTGTACTTAAAAGACCGCTAGATAGGTGGTATTTTTCACTAGCCGAAATTCCATAAGCAGGGTCATAGACCAGCATCACGCCATGACATCACATTGTTTTTCGGACAGATAAAGCCTTTGAAACATCGCTTCCTAATCTGATAATGGGACAATGAAATTTGCAGCATACCACTTTGTTCTTCACTGTCGGGTGTACGAGTATAAGTATGTACTTTGTTAATATTAATGAACTCAATGAAGGTTATTGTTGTTTGTGCTTAGGTATATTTTATTCAGTATGGATGAAGGAGTATAGACCTATCTAAATTTGTACTTTGAGTTGGATTTGGATAGATGGATACTATTGCTAATTATTTTATGTAGGGTAGACTGGGTACGGTTGTAACGGGGTACGATTGTAACAGCTTAAATATTTTAGAAACTATACGCGGTACGGGAAGGGTACAAGGGGAGAGTCATGCGGGCTGCAAGTCCCGACATGTTTCTCAGTGTTGTGTCGCACTCCGCGCGCTCATTACGTGTACAGAGGGGGCTATTGTGTTTTGCCGAGCAAAAGTAAGTATTTTTGATGAATTTCTTTATGATTTTATTTGATTGTTTGTGTAATAATCGTATTTAAGAATTTTAACTCATAATTGTTGTATTTTAGAGATTACACCACGCTGGTTCGATTTAGTATAGGTTATTATGTCACGTGCCTGCGTACATGTTGTTACCAAAATGGTGGGGTGGGTGCGGTTGTAACATTTTTTGTGGGTACGGTTGTAACATTAGTTTTATAATATTTTTTCATTGCAGATGCCTAGAAAACGTATAAGAAAGACTTGAAGAGGTGAAAGCGACTTATTGTTGTACAAAAACGCCTATGATGAAGTCAAAATAGGAGCTTCTTTGAGGCGAGCTGCAGATAAATATGGCATAAACTATGTATCTTTATTGAGATATAAGCGAAAGAGGGATACTGCAAATGAAGATGACCATGACCAGGAAGAAACTGTTAGAATGGGGTACGTGGCTCACAACAGAGTTTTCACAGATGATCAGGAGCGTCAATTGTCAAAATACCTGATTCGTTGTGCTGATATATATTTTGGTTTCTCCACAAAGGAGGTAAGAAAATTGGCGTTTGAACTTACCATCAAATATAAATTGAAGCCTCCGCCCACATGGATTGAAAATGAAATGGCTGGAGAGGAATGGTTTCGTTCGTTTATGAAAAGAAATCCAGAACTAACGTTTTGATTAAGAGAATATAGAAGAAATATTGTTTTTGTTGATTAATATAAGTTTAACTCTTAAAATAAATAAAAAGACTAAAGTAACATGTGCCTAAAGTTTTGTGATATTGTATAATTATTTGTTAAAGCGCAAAATAATAATAAAACTGATTTAAATATGTAAATTGTTCATTACTTCTGTATGTTACAATTACCCCCCAGCACTGTTACAACCGGCCCTGGCATGGGGTCGATTGTAACAGTGGTACACAGTTTACAAAACTACTCATATCTGTCAAACTAATTTACTTGCGCCTCTGGTTTCGCTATCAGTGTAAAGGTAAATGACTAGGCTGTCATCTGAAATGCTTGAATCGATGTTCATACCCATAATGAGTATGCTGAGGGTGATCTAATAAAAATTGTTACAACCGTACCCAGTCTACCCTACTCATAAAATAATAGTGGGTCTTCTAGCACAATTTTTATCGTAAATTCGTAAAATTTTATAGAATTACTAGCTGACTCGACAGACGTTGTCCTGTCAAAAGCCATTGCGTAACTATAGCAACCGTAGTATGTTGATGCTAACTTGTCAATTTATAGTAAAAATTATCAGTATATATATAATTTGCAATAAATTAAAATTGCGACTATAATTTGAGATTTAAACTATCCTATCTCTCAAGTTGGATCGAACTGCACATGGTGTGCGAATTTTATTATAATCGGTTAAGTGGTTTAGGAGTCCATTGAGGACAAACATTGTGACACGAGATTTATATATATTAAGAATAGAATAGAATTTGGAAGATAGAATTCTATTTACACCTGATATAGATGAGTTGGCGCTAGCAGTACCATTTTTCACATATTTTTTATTGTATCGAAAACGCATTTGAGTACCTACATACGAGTATAATATATTTCGACAGTTATCAAAAAGCTTTATAACACCTTACACAAGATTTTGTTTTTCAATTTTAAAGAATTAACCTTGTTTGTAGAGTTAATTTATAAACAATACTTTTTCAGAACATTTGGTGAAGTCCGAAAAAGAAATAAAAATACAAATTCTATCACACTGACATGACACATTTCTGCCACATTTACATAAAATTTAGAAATAATGTCGAAGCCAAATATAAAATTCCCGAAAAATAGATATTTTTTCACTAATTTTTAAGGTAAATAATATTAATCGGTCTTTTTGTGTATGAAAAAATCTGCATGTATTTTTGTTCGCATCAAACTTTTGTTCCGATCTTCTGATCATGGGTTTGCTGGTCGGATGACATTGTTATAGTCCAAGAGCTAGTGAACCCTGGGAGTAACGGTCTCCCTGTAAGGTTAGAAATTTGTATACTTACGATTTATGACATGCTAAGAGCAATAGCCATGACCTGGCAGGCGTCAGCCCTGCACGTCATCAGCCCCTTTATTTTTTGGACTGTTCAGTAAATTGAGTTTCAAAACTTGTTTCTGTAAATTTGAAAATTTAATAGGATAAAGTTTATTTATTGTACATCTTAAAAAAAAATTGACAGGCGATTACAATAAGCAGAAGTATATGACAGATCAATTAGAAAACGTACAGTTGATGAGGTAAAATAAACTTTATCCTGTATACTTAAAATTTTTATACGTTTTCAAGTAAACGTCTCAGAGTAAATATGTACAATGCCAGGCGGTTTTGAACAGCATAAGACCTTGACAGGCGAGGGGACAGCTGCTAAGGGCGTGCAAATAAGAAATGTTACATGAACGCATACAGTAAATGCAATGTATTTTATTGGGTTTTATGCAATCTACATTATTTTTAACATTCATTTCCTTCAGCATCATCTGAAATTTCGCTATCACTGTTTTCATCATCATCTGATTCTTCAACAATGTTTTCCTCAAAAACAGCCATTCGGGCTTAAAAAACAGTAAAAAAACAGCAGATTTGTTATTTCAAAACAATAATTCGACTATTTGACTAAAACAAGTTAAAATTCATAGAAACAGTGTACAAAAATATTTTTATTCCTAAGACAATTTAACGATTACTTGCTAGAACTTAATTATTTGTTGATTCCTCTTCCGCAATCATTATATTATCTTCTGCGTTTTCTACGGAATTTTTGCCGTGAAAATAAATCATATTTTTATCAAATTTTTTCATGTGTTTTTCTGTTGCCTTAAATGAGTAACAATCTCATAGTTCTGTTTTTGTATCTAGTGTTCCTTTGATCGTTGTTGTTGATAGTCGGTTGCGTAATTTGGTTTTCATTAAATTAATAGCGGAAAATAGCCTTTCAACCGTGGCGCTGCTATGAGGAAGGCAAAGAAGCTTCTTCACTAACTCCGATAGCAACGGAAATGTATGAGCCCCATCTCCATTTTTAGCGCAAAAACATGTTTCCAAAATTTGATTATATCGGAATTTTCATATTGGTTAAAAGATAAGTTAGTAAAGCGGCAAGGGGATTCCCCTGTAATAATGTAGTGGCAACTTTTTTATGCGGTTTGTTGAGTGTTTATTGCAATTTGTAACAGATGGCGCTAAAATTAAAGGAAAAACAGTAGAATTTGTAGCGGAAACAAAAAACAGGGCTGCCATTCAAAAAACAGCAAATCTACTGTTAAAACAGTAGAGTTGGCAACACTGCTCTGTACATTGTTGCTCGAGAGCAGGTATACGTCCCTTCGTATTAGATAAACGGTCTCACTCGCACTATAGGCATTCACGCAACACCTCTCACTCGCACGCCCTTAGCAGCTGTCCCCTCGCCTGTCAAGGTCTTATGCTGTTCAAAACCGCCTGGCATTGTACATATTTACTCTGAGACGTTTACTTGAAAACATATAAAAATTTTAAGTATACAGGATAAAGTTTATTTTACCTCATCAACTGTACGTTTTCTAATTGATCTGTCATATACTTCTGCTTATTGTAATCGCCTGTCAATTTTTTTTTAAGATGTACAATAAATAAACTTTATCCTATTAAATTTTCAAATTTACAGAAACAAGTTTTGAAACTCAATTTACTGAACAGTCCAAAAAATAAAGGGGCTGATGACGTGCAGGGCTGACGCCTGCCAGGTCATGGCTATTGCTCTTAGCATGTCATAAATCGTAAGTATACAAATTTCTAACCTTACAGGGAGACCGTTACTCCCAGGGTTCACTAGCTCTCCAACTATTAAGGCGGCAGGAAAGCAGTGGATGAGACCGGCACCGAAAAAGATAGGGCTGTAGTAGAGACCTATACTCAGTAGTGGATGGAAAAACCTTTGACTAATCATGATCTGCCTACCTACCCTTATCCCACTTACGTGGGGTCGGTACAGTATGTACACTTCTTCCATTCATCTCTATCATTCGTGATATCTGAATATACTCCCTTCCTTTTCATATCATCTTTCACACAGTTCATCCATACTTTCTTTGGTCGTCTCTCTCTCTTTCTTTGATTGACTAATAAAGATGTTTATTTTTTTAGATGACAAAAACCCAAACCCCAACTTTTTTCCACCATTTTATCATAAAATTATAAACGTTGCAATGAAGTACCCCATGGCCGAGTTGAAGCTATCAAACAGCGTCTCAGAGCAAAACGTTTATTTTACGTACGTCTGTACAATAAATGATATAAATCCGAGGAATGAGAAGCTTCATACTGATAGCAAAACCAACTATAACTTGTTCGAAGATCCGGCGGCGCAAGATGTAAGAATTATCTCACAAATATTATAAAAGTGAAAGTTTGTTACCACTAAACGCTGAAACGGCTCAACAGATTTTCATGAAATTTGCAATGAAGGTCTCGATTAACACATAGGCTACTTCTTATTTCGGAAAACTCATGTTAACCTTTTGACCGCGGGTGAAACCACGGGGCGCAGCTAATAATACAGTACAATAATTATTTATTGACAACGCAAAGAAGAACCACAGTATCACAGAAAAGGCACAAAAGGGAGTATTGTTGCTAAGATCGATCTCTTCCAGACAACTGTTGGAAATTTGGAAATTACATGATGCGACAAGATATTCCAGTATACCTGTAGGTACAAACTAGGGACTTTTTTCAATCTAATTCCTTGTATAGGTCAACGATGACGAGCACATCAAAGTAGAGCGGTCCAAAGCCCTTCACGAACTGGTAGAAGCGCATGCAGCCGAACATGTGCCGGTTGTTGGGAAATATCACAACACTCCTAGTAGAACTGATGCTGTAAGTAGGCCTTTCATTTTCTACTTGCATACAGGGTTATACAGAAAGGGTATGCTAAGCCGAAAAGGGCTGATAGTACTCATCATTATGAACAACTTTTACTACGGGACCAACCCGTAATTCGGGAAAAAAAATCAGTTGTTCCATACATTTTGTCGACAGCCATTGAGATTTTTCTTTGGAACTGCTGTTTTTTTCGTCCGACTCGCACTTGGCCGGTTTGTTTTTATTATGTTAACATTATGAATATTCCATACTAGGCCACTACAAGCGATAGCGAAAATTCCGACAATGAAGACACGAAAATCGAATTAAATGATAACCCAAACATACTAAAGCTGACCAAAATGAAATGGCTTACTGAAAGCAGAGAGGGATCTCCGGATTCAAGGTAACACACTAACACGGTTTGTGGAATTTTTATAGGGAACTAGATAATCACACGGTTGATATTTTTTATGCATATCGAATTTTTTTTATTTAGTTTTTTTCGTAGAACAAAATCGATATATCTACCTACAATAGATTATGGAGCGTAGGCGTAGCGAAAAACGCAAGCGTTGTGTAGGTTTGTGCGTAGCAAGTAGGTAAAACAGGATGACTCGAAGCGTAGCTTTCGCCTTGAAAAAACCTCACCAAAAGGATAATATTGAATATTTTTTGGGTTAGGTTTTTAGCAAACTGATTTCTGTCATAAACCTAATATAAATGTTATGTTGTTACTTGCGACACAGGACTCACCTAGTGCAAGATTCAGGGTTCATATACAATTGTAACATCTTTTTCTGACAAATAACAAATTATTATTATTATTCAGATATTTATTTATTTTTCTTAGTTCTTAATTTTTTTACAATATAGCATAAAAAAAAAACAATACATTATAAAAAAACTTAAAAACTAGGGTGCCGCCGGCAGCGGGGCAGGGCTCAAGCTACCGTTGGTTAAGGCTGCAGAGTGAGGAACCTCCTGACAATGCGGGCCGTGTCAAGAATGACCGCCTTTTGTATTTGACTCTTGACCCAACCGTCTAGCGAGAGCCTCTTCAGATGTTGGTCGAGGCTCTTCGCTATTCTTCTTCTTCTCTTATTATTATTATTATTTGGATTTATATTATTTTGGTGTAGGTACATTGGATTTTTGGAACATTTAGTATGTAAATAGCAGTTTTTCTTTCTGTGGGCTAATGAAGTCTTGTATTGTAGTGTATTAGTATGAAGTATTATTCGCTTTTAAATAGAAGTACAACAGCATGATGTCGTTCCAGAAAAGTAAATGCACTAACAGGTGCTTTAAACAGAGGAAAACATTAAATACTTTCACAATGAAAGAGGTAACCAGGCAGAAGATGTTAAGAGGATGTTCACGGATTTTGCGTTCTCGCTCGCAAATTCAATATTTTTCAAGATTAAACTAGGCAGGTTATTGAAAATGTAACTACAACATTAGTTCGAAATTAAATAAATAAAAAACATACAGTCGAATTGAGAACCTCCTCCTTTTTTGAAGTTGGTTAAAAAATTTAATAAGATATTGAGCAAAAAAAAACAAACGCTTTCGAACTAAAAACATTAAAAGCCTTATAAAATAAATGTTGGAAATACGTTTTTGAAATCACCCTCAGCATAATTTTTAACGTTAAAAATAATGAATATGCGAGCTAGACAGCGAAATTCGCAAAACACTCTTAAATAAATTCTTATCTTTTTAGGTCGCCGTCTTTCTCGGCTTCACCTGTGTCATCAACCACCAGCTCGCAGTATAGCAGAGAATCTGACACCAACTTAAAACAGCGTATGAGTTTCGGAGATAAATACTTGTCCACTATACTTCGACTGGACAAAGAGCACAACCTCTTCGGATTGTCTAACATTGCCATCGTTGGATCGCGAGTATCGAAGAAAACATGCAAGAAGGATGAGAAACCAGTATTCCATCAGACTGCTATAGTACAGGTTTGCTGTGGTAAAAGTTGCTGCAGACATAAGGTAAAAATACATTCCCAACATATTATATTTCTAAAAGATCAGTTTTTTACCGCCGTCTAACATCTCCTACTATTATATAAGTGTCGTCCTTACATGTAGCAATTGTTCTAGAACATTTACTGCCAAAATTGGGTATATTAAAATGTGAACGCATCAGTAACCAAGCAACATAAAATATGGTCACCATAGCCAAAATTGGCATGGAGTTCATCATCATCATCAAAAGATCAGTTTCACATTTACGTTTATACAATCTTTTGCCACTTACTTAAGAGTTTATTTTTGCTTTATTTTAGAGTAATACCGACTTGCCGTCGTCACTGAAGGTACGTGTTATAATTGTACATAATGTACATTCTTGCTCTCGGACTGTCTCGGAGTGTCTGAGAAAGTGTAAAGCCGGTTTGAAGGTTGAAAATATCTATATACATAATGTTTTTTGTTTAAGAGTTTAATAGATGAAAATCTTTCAGTGCGGTTCCTGCAGATCGTGTTGCTTTAAGCCGCTCCAGGTCTGCGCGATCTGTGATTCTTCCTGCGTAAGTCATATTTATGAAAAGTTACGCCATTTTTTTTTTCAAACATTTATTTAACTGTTAAGCTAAAACGCCTATAACAAAAGTAAACAACTAAAATTGAACATTATTTAGAAAAAAAAAGTAACATTATCTTTTGCCTGATAATGCATTTAGTTCATCTTAAAGTAAACTAGTTTTATTTTTCAGAGTATTCCGAGATCGTGTGGATCGAAAGTATGTTTTTATCGAAATATTTAATTATTTAATGTGATAAACAAATATTAGTGATAATTGTTTAATATTTTCAGTGCTCGACCTGCCGTAAAAGCTGTCCTACTTGCAAGGTCATTTACAAATTTTACTTCTTTGGCTCTATATTGTTTTACAAACACTTTCTTCTTTCTTTGTATTCATACGGGATTCATCCCTACTGTTGATAATTATTAATTACACGAGATTACTTATATATTATATATGAGTAACCAACTGCGGAGTATCCGACTTTAGTTTCGATCACATCTGATGATCTTTTTCAAGGAGTGATTACAAGCGTAATGCGCGCAAGACCACATTCTACCTGTAACTATAGTCGTAACTAACTCAAAAATAGGTACGCGACTCTCTGATGCCGTGTCAGTTTAATAAAATGAGTCAAAATCACATTACTTTTTATATAGGCTTATTCATAAAGGGTATGCTAAGCCGAAAAGGGCTCATAGTACTCATCATTATGAACAACTTTTACTATGGGACCAACTCGAAATTTGAGAAAAAAAAAACAGCTGTTCCATATAATTTGTCGAGTGTCATTGACATTTTTCTATGGAACAGCTGATTTTTTTTTCGCGAATTTCAAGTTGGTCCCATAGTAAAAGTTGTTCATAATGATGAGTACTTTGAGCTCTTTTCGGCTTAGCATACCCTTTATGGATAACCCTGTAGTAGAACTGTTGTTTTCTTCTTTCAGTTACCATGCCGGCCTTCAAAATGTCGTATAGACGGGAATAATTGCTTCGGTTTAACGGTAAATTTGACCATTTTAAAAACGGTTTATTTTATTTGTAAAAAACTATTCTGATAATACTGATAGACCGAAGAGTATAATTTGCCACTATGTCTAGCGTTTGTGGACTATGAGAAAGCCTTTGATTCGGTCGAAACATGGGCGGTGCTTGAGTCCCTTCAGCGATGCCGCATCGACTATCGGTACATCGAAGTGTTGAAGTGTTTGTATAATAACGCTACTATGTCGGTGCGAGTACGGGAGCATACCTCGAAGGAGATTCCATTGGGAAGAGGCGTGAGGCAAGGAGATGTGTTATCTCCAAAACTCTTCACAGCCACAATGGAAGACGCCTTCAAGCTCCTGGAATGGCAAGGACACGGCATCAACATCAACGGCGAATACATCACTCACCTTCGGTTTGCCGACGATATCGTCTTGATGGCAGAGTCAATGGAGGAACTCGGCACGATGCTCGAAGACCTCAATCGAGTTTCGCAACGGGTGGGCCTTAAAATGAACATGGACAAGACGAAAATTATGTCTAACGCCCATGTCGTGCCCACCCCAGTATCAGTTGCAGGCTCGGTTCTTGAAGTTGTAGACTCGTACGTCTACCTAGGACAAACAGTCCAGTTAGGTAGGTCCAACTTCGAGAAAGAGGTCAATCGCCGAATCCAACTCGGATGGGCAGCGTTCGGGAAACTTCGCAACGTCTTCTCGTCCCAAATACCTCAGTGCCTAAAAACAAAAGTATATAATCAGTGTGTGTTGCCAGTGATGGCATATGGATCAGAGACGTGGTCTTTAACTATTGGCCTGATGGAAAAGCTCGCAGTCGCTCAACGAGCCATGGAGAGGGCTATGCTCGGTATTTCTCTACGAGACCGAATCAGAAATGAGGAGATCCGTAGACGAACGAGAGTAACCGACATAGCCCAGCGGATTGGCAAGTTGAAGTGGCAGTGGGCTGGCCACATAGTGCGCAGGACCGATGGCCGTTGGTGCCGGAAGGTCCTGGAATGGAGACCACGTGCCGGCAAGCGCAGCGTAGGACGTCCACCCGCGAGATGGACCGACGACCTAGTTAAGGTCGCCGGAAGACGCTGGACGCAGGCCGCTTCCAACCGGTCCCGTTGGAAATCTATGGGGGAGGCCTATGTCCAGCAGTGGACGCCCTACAGGCTGGTATGATGATTCTGATAATAATAGTTTCATTGTTTCCAGTTAACGCTAAAAAGAGCACCAAAATATGAAGAAACGTATGTTGAATTAACGCCACGTTCTAGCTGCGTTCAAGCAAAAGTAAGTTCACTTTATACATATCAACCTATATGATTAAAAGTAAACGATACTAAAGCACGACCAAGGTTTAGAATACTGTGCCCGAATGGGGGTTTTCGATAGATACCTATAATCCGGGTGTCCTAAAAACGCGAGTGATCGGATTCTTTTAGGCAAACGTGCTCCATCTAACATCGCATCAATGGGTACTACCAGGCGAGATGGCGATCAAACGCAAGCCTATTATTGAAGAATGAATCGTTTTCTTTTACGAAAACGTACTCCATCGTAAATCACATCGCTAACCATCGGGCGAGATGGTGGTCAAACACAACTAAATAAAAAATGACTTTTTCGTTTACTAAGATGATACAATAAACATGCAATTTTACCTGTTTTTCCGTCAGCCTTTCTCCTCGAGGGGATGCAACCACTTTCCGCAATGCCTGCCGCCTTCGTCTTGCTTCCCGTACCTGATGCCTTGCTTCTGGCCCGCGAGAGCTGGCGCCCCCTGTACAGCCCCCACTAGATGTTTCCACAAACCTCCGTGCCCACCCGCTAGGAAACCACGATCGATACCTGCCTGTCCTCCTGTAAGTTTTGACTCCGCACTTATCTACGTATTACATAATATTTTTTATTTTTTTATTTAGGACCATATTATTATTTTTTTAATTTATAAATGTTTAATCATGTATACTTATCGTATGCATTATGTAGACAGGAAAATACTACTAAAATACTTAGGTAAATACTTTCTGTATGTAGCTAATCTTTAATGTCCAGACGTTAGGGCGTTATATCATTTTGCACCTTGGATATTCTGATAGCAATTATTTTTAATTTAATAAAACTTCGATGGGCAGTAATTTTGAAAAAATACGGATCTAGAGCCAATAGTGTAGATCAGTGTACTTACGAAATTTATATTTTTAGATCTGTTTATATTTTTAGCAAGTTATAATAGGTGCCTACCCAAATAAATTATTGTTGGTTTGTAATTATTGTGGTAACTAAAATAATTGTTTCGTTTTTCAGAAATGCAAAGCTAATAATTCTACATGCACAGTACCAACGTGCCTTGGAGTAAGACTTACAAAATATGGCTTATCTATGATTTTATTGTTTTATTTTACAATGTGTTGCGTTGAAACGTGCGTTCGAAATAAATCATCCTCCCGGTTTACACTTGTTCCATAACTGGCTGAAAACACCTTGAAAAATGTTTCGGAGTCCTTCCAGAAATATTGCACGTGTTCAAGTTAACGTCTATTTTAATTGTGATAATAATTAGTTACCGTTTTATGTTTTCAGAACCTTCCTGAACTAAAGAAAGAATTAGAAGCTAGATATGGAGTTGAACAGTCAAAATAGGACAGACGGACACAACGTCTTATAACAATTCTTTGTTGTTACTACGGGACCCTGAAATTAATTAGAATATTTAATTACTCACAAAAAATAAGAATGTCAAAACATACGTCTTGCTGTTGTATGGATAACGAAGAAAAGGTATGGATAATTCAGGATATTTATAAAGATAATCATTTAGCTTGAAATATAGGTAACTCTCTGATCCTCCTTTCAGCCTCCAGCGCGAAATAAAATCATTAAAAAAGTTGAGTATCCAGACGACTTGCAAAAAGAAAAATGTGGTTCATATAAGAAGAAGAAGAATAGAGTAAGTATCCATCTACTGATTACTGGAGAAAATCTAAAAGATTTAACGACCGTAGCAGTCAGCCAGACTGGAACATGGTGAAACTATCAGGGTTCAGTTTTGCCCTAATGGCCGGTTTACATTATTCCAGTCCAGTGATCTAGCGAGATTCCAGTCCAGTGCTGGACTGGATCTGTAACGTCTACATTATTCCAGTTATTTATAAGCCGTTGAAGTGTGAACACTACAGTGACAATGATTTCAAGAAGAGATCAGTTTCGAAAATGTTTCGAAAATGTTCTCGCAAAAAAAAGTCCACAAAAACAACCAACACGTGTGTACTTCGTCAGCACTGGAATGGCACTGGATTGGCCGTCTACATTATTCCAGTTGCACTGGATTGATCGCACTGGATTCAAAAGTAGACCGCGAATCCAGTTACTGGACTGGAATGCTTACTGGATTCAGTTCATTCCAGTGCCGGTTTACATTTTTCCAGTAAGCAATCCAGTACTGGACTGGATCGCTGGACTGGAATAATGTAAACCGGCCATTGGCCGGTTTACATTATTCCAGTCCACCAGGCACTGGAATGAACTGAATCCAGTAAGCATTCCAGTCCAGTAACTGGATTCGCGGTCTACTTTTGAATCCAGTGCGATCAATCCAGTGCAACTGGAATAATGTAGACGGCCAATCCAGTGCCATTCCAGTGCTGACGAAGTACACACGTGTTGGTTGTTTTTGTGGACTTTTTTTTGCGAGAACATTTTCGAAACATTTTCGAAACTGATCTCTTCTTGAAATCATTGTCACTGTACAGTAGTGTTCACACTTCAACGGCTTCTAAATAACTGGAATAATGTAGACGTTACAGATCCAGTCCAGCACTGGACTGGAATCTCGCTAGATCACTGGACTGGAATAATGTAAACCGGCCATAAACCCTAAATCTTGCGTTTGACCACGAATTAGCCTGATTTTCAGTGATATCTGTGACGTGGCACACCTGAGATAAAATCCCTAGAAGTTGGAACTTGCCTGGCCGAGTATGCCTTGTGAAGTTGCGAGCCATGTGTTTTTGTACATGCGCCAACATTTATTTACCCTCACACATTGCTTTATTCAATGTCAACAAAAATATATTTGTGAAAAATTACAAGTAGCTACAGAGGTATTTATTTTTATGCGATTGAGTGACGAGACGAGCTAATCGCTCGCCCGATGTTTTTTTGTAGGCTACTGGTGACTGAATAACAATTTAACTTATTTTGTTTTCTTATTTTAAAATTTTTGAAAAACAATTTTCAGAAACACTGTGTTCACTGCGAATGCCACGCTCCGCAATGTGCAAACTGTTTTGTTAAGAAACCAGATGTAAGTTCGTGCAAGCTAAATCATTTGAAAATTAAACGCTAATAAAAAAATAAAAAATAAATAGAATAAAATAAAAAAATTATAAATAAATAAATCTTTACATTTTTAATATTTCAGCCACACACTTGCAAAGCTTCAGATTCGAGTATCAATCTAAACAAGGATGCTCAAGTTTGTCATAGAAAATCCTCAGGTTAATGGCGTAGCTACGGAACCTCGCATGAAACCGAAGAATCAAAATATCAAATAGCAACCATTCATCTACTTACATAACCTATCATTTATCTCAGATAAAGTGCAATTTTTATTACAAAAATAAAACTTGACTTTAAAATAGCCAATGCTTTTATTTGAAAAACTCATCCCTGATCAAAATGATTGTTCAGCGTCTCTTGAAACGATATGTCTTTTAATACAAGGTTTCCGGGCTGGCAATGGATGTATAAGCTGGTCTATAACAGTATAGGGCGGTGTTCCTTGAGCTATATGGCAGTAGTCGCTGCAGTACATGAACGGAGCAATGTCTGTTTGATACGGGTTTGGAGGGAAAGGCGCGAGGTCGAACGTTTCTCCGTGAGTCCAAGACGCGAGAGGCGATATGGCGTATGGAATCTTGAATTTCTTCTTAGTTTCGGATTCGAACACACTAGAATGAGCAAGTTATTTATTTGAAATATTATTTATAATTGTGGTCTTTTTCTCATACATTGAGACAGATTACTCTTACGAGACGTATTGAACTTTTGTTTATAATACCTTTTGCACAATCACGCGTAGGTACTCGTAGTCATGCGACTTTCGTACTAAGTTCTAAAGAGATTTTGTTTGAAAGTCGAAAATTTACATGAAAAGATTAAACAATCGAGCCCAAGGTGACTACATCACAATGTTTTTGCACTAATGAGCTTACCCTTTGAGATTATTAACAGGATTACGGCAGGCAGCAACCTCGTGGAACTCTTTCCTCACATGGATTCTGTCGTAGACCCCTCTATGCACTTTTCCCATTAGAGGCATCCACACCTCCTTATATCTCGGTCCAAAGCCTTTTACCTGAAAATTAACATTATTCTTAATAAAATAAAACTTGTCATTGTCGACCTTTGTCGACTGATTTTATCCAAGACAAATAGAACTATCTGACAACATTTAAAAGGATATAGGTACAGTTTTTTTCTGAGATGGCGTTTATGTAACTATGCCTTTTCGTTTCTTTACTGTTTTCATACGACAGTTTTCACTTTGCAAACTATAAAAATCAAGAAAAAAAGTATTAAGGGGTCTTTTACAAATGTTAACCCATATGATTTTACCTTAGGCATATTAAATTCCGAGTATAAAGTGATGTGATCCTTAGCTCCAATACCGTACTGTTCTTCAGCCGTGAAAGGTTTGTGATATGATCTGTAAGTGGACAAGTACGGATCCATCTGTTTTCTGAAACCTGTGTCGCTGTCCGATATGGATGGAACTTCGGCTCTTCCTTTCGCTATAACCTATTAAAACACATAGGTTATTAATATTTGATTAAGGAAGACCCTTCAGAGTAATTAAAATACTGGACGTTTCTGGGACACGCAATCTCTGAAGTGTAGCTTATGGTTTGTTAGCACGGAAACCGAAGGATTAACATTATATTATATATTATACAATTGCGCGCTTACACTGCGGGATCGCCACAAACGCTTTGACTACAGATCGTCCTTCCAAAAACCCGCAACCAAATAGTCTAGTGTTTAAGTATTTAACTTCAAGACTTCAAAATGAACCCGCCTGAATGTTCTGATTCAGATAATAATATGTAAAAAACTAAAAAAAATTAAAAAAAACTATGATGCCAAAAAAAGTTACGTCAAAAATATACTCTGGGTCCGGTGCCTTGATGATGACATCAGGTGGAGTCAAGGGTGATTTGGAGAGCCCTCTATAGTTATCCTTCATTTCTGATATCACAGTCGGCTGTGTAATATTTTTGCTTTGGAGCTGAAAATAAGAAGTCTTGTTACTAAAGTTGCATGTGATGAGTCGAGTGGGTAAGAATCATATCACATTGCAGTAAGTGAGCCACGCAATACAAATAGCAAAATATCAATTTTCGAGAGCCAATTGCCTTTCAATTGAATTTCAATGTCTGTTCTGGGTCTGTCCATGGCCTCCCCGACACAGGGTATCCTAGTGGGGAGCTATGAGTGTGAAACGTTACTTTTTACTTTTTTTTTTACTATAAGACCAGAAACGTGCGAAAAAAACAGCTGTTCTATAGAAAAATAGGTAAGTACTAACATTTTTCTCCACCCCAGTCATGAATATGACCCGTCGGCAGTTGATCGAGCAGTCTGCCCTTTCCATTGCTTTATTGGGGTTGGGTTTGACGCAGTACTCTCCAGTCGTGGTCCTGTACGTTTCCTTTTCCGTGACCATGTCGCGACCTGTCACTCTTTCAGGTAGAGGTTCCACGACTTTCTGAAATATTTCAGTGGATTAATGCAGTAAAATAGCATACCTACCGATAAACTTATGATATATACTCATATGAAGCATGCTCAACAAAATAAGAGTGGTATTTAAATATTGTTAAAGATTTACAAGTTTTTCTGCAATAAAAATAAATTTGTAAAATAAAAAGTACCTACGAGTATGTTCTTTTATGTTTGGTGATTATTTTTACAAAATTGTTAAAAAATATACGATGGCTTTGACAGCGAAACGCGCCAATATAATTTATACTATAAATTAATTCGCGTAGGTAACCTTGGCTTTTTGTTTAGTAAAAGATAACTTACACAATCCATCGCATGTGGAATAGCGGGTATATACCGCGTCGCGATCGAAGTCCCCGTCCTGGTCTCATTGCTGGACAGCCTCAAGGGTATGTTGTATTGAACATTACCCCACGTATTAACATTTTTTATCAAAAGATCGTTGAGAACCAGCGGCTTAGGCGGCCCTAAAGACATCATAGTAAATCTAATATACTAGCAAACAAATTAAATTGATTTTACAAACTGTAAATTATTATCAAACATTCGTGTTTACATTTATCATTTTTGACAAGAACTCTTATGTCTACCAGACATATACATACTTAAGAAACGTCAAAGGAAACCTTGTAAAAAGGTTTTAACAAAGAGGTAATTGTAGGTTCCACAGAGGTTGCTTGAAAAACTAGTTCTAGGAAAAAACTTTGTTGACTTGTTTGTCTAATCATCTGAAGACGCTGTAGCAAAGCATAATGATTCTGTCTAATGGTTGTATCCAAAGTTTAGAAAATGCACCTAAAAAAGGCCGCTTCGAACCATGTAGGTACATAACAATCAACAAACAAAAAAAATACTAGAAAGACACAAACAGTAAAACCAGCCTTAAAAAATTAAATCATAGTTATTAACTTTATTTCATTCGTATTTTCATTTCATTTCATAAAAGTATCCCGGATAAGGTTAGTCACAGACACCCTTTTCTTCCTAAACAGCGGGTTCCTCTCCATATCATGTAAGAACTCCATTTTCTCCGAAGGTTGAAGATACATCGGCAGTAGGATATCGTTTCGGGATATCCATTCGATTACGTAGTCTGAAACTGCTTCTATGTAGGCGCTCGGTTCGAACTTCTTGTGCGTTGCGAAGTTTTTGCTCTGGAGAGAAAAATGTGCTTTTTATCGATTGAAGAGAACTTATCGATTTTAATTTAATCTTATTAGGTGATTACTTGCTTTTAATCTCCAAAAAGTATAATAGGTTTAGCCACCCATTTCTTTGCACAGAAACTTAAATAGAATAGGTACAGCCTTCGTGGATTCGTGTATTTATGTAATAGTGGGTATATGCTTTTTACAGCAGCAAAAAAAATGTATGAAGGCATGCTAGGTTACCTCCTGGTCCACAGTTTCGAGGACTGTTCGCAAGGCGTCCGTCAACGTTACACCTTTATTTGCTGTGCCCTGAAAATAATGGAAACAAATAATAAAATATCTTAAAAGTCTTGCTTTAACAATGTTATTTATTTAAAAAAAATACAAATAAAATAAAATTTTCACAAAAAAATAAGTAGAGAGCATACCCAAGGTACGAGTAGGTAATATATCTACTTAAATACAACAAGAAAGGTACCTTCGGCAAGAGTTCCTTGACCATAGCGAATAGCTCATCAGTTTGGTCGTGGTATAAAAAGCTCGCCCACGGCGATCGGAAGTACGCAAAGAAATCGTCCAATTTCTTCGTCTGGCAAAAAATAAATTAGTTTAACAACTACTTTACACGTTAAGTACTTCTAACTATTCTGTACCTAAGCATATGCCAAAGTAGTTTACCAATA
This sequence comes from Alcis repandata, assembly GCA_949125135.1. Taxonomy (NCBI): domain Eukaryota; kingdom Metazoa; phylum Arthropoda; class Insecta; order Lepidoptera; family Geometridae; genus Alcis; species Alcis repandata. Next base: position 4,685,150 of record OX421235.1, on the reverse strand, counting down.
CTATTGAGATTCGAATATTTTTTTGTGCCAAGAAATAGTGAATTTAGAAGTTTATTTGCCACTAAGGGTCGATACACATCTGACGGAAGATGCGTCGCGTAACGCCAGAACAGAGAAATGTATAGAACGCACTAGCGCATCATCGGTCAACCGGTCGGTCAAGTGTGAAAGGTTGGACGTTTTATTATACACTAGCTGCGCCCCGCGGTTTCACCCGCTGTCCTGCAAGAATAGCGGAAAGCCGTTCAATTTTCTGGGGTAAAATGTAATCTACATATTACCTAGGGCTTAAGCTACCTTCATACCAAATTTCGTCAAAATCTGTTTAGCTGTTAAATTGTCATCCATACGTCCATTACATAGCTGTCATTTGCGCAAAGAGTATAATAAGTCGTTTTGTTATTCCAAGTCTGATTCTTTTTTGTTATACCTCGTTTTATAGTGACTGATGTTTTATGTCAATTCACACTTGAATGCTATCGAATTTATTTAACAGAAATAAATAGTATAATAGGAATAAATAGTATCCTATGTGCGTTTCCTGGCTCTAAGCTACCTCCTCACCAATTTTCAGCCATATCGGTAAAGCCGTTCTTGAGTTATAAGTAGTGTAACATAACACGACTTTCTTTTATATATATAGATTTCTCTGTTTGGCGTTACGCGACCGATAATACGCGACGCATCTTCCGTCAGATGTGTATCGACCCTAAGTGGCATAAGGTTCTGAATTACTAAGTCTTATGTGACTTATTGGGAATAGTTAAAAACATAACAGCCCGAAGTATTTTTACTGCTAAAAGCTAGGCGTTTGACCACTAAGCATTGTGTAACACTCACGGTGTATCTCAAATGTACGTTGTTAAGTACGACAGAAGATCGGCCGTAGAGGTTCCTGAAGTTTTCCAAGGACTCCTTCTCATAGGTGAGGCAGGTGACTCCGTCCACTATGAGGTCGTTGGTCAGGTGTACTTTGAAGTAGCCAGTCTTAAACGTCTCCATTACGAAACCCTGTTATTTCGAGATTTTCTTAGGATGAAACATACGACGAAAACATGGGTTTATAATCAAAATTATAGCATGAGTACCATTGTACCATTTTTAGGATTTCGTACCACAAAGATGATTGGAAACTCGTATATATGGTGAGACTTCGGAGTCTATTTATATGTTACGGCCGTATATCTCAGGACAACCATTAATGAAAATCGGTACGGAATCCTCGACAAGAGAATGTTACTCTTACATGGGGATTTTATTTGATTGACATACTAGTTATGCAATCTCATCAAGCTTTCAAAAAATATATATTTACATTCTTAATCCTATTTATTTATCCTACGTTTTCGTCAATACTAAGATGTGGATTCGCGAGCAGGTGAGTTCCAATTATATATTACAATCAAAACCTCGCAAAAGCTCTAGCAAATCAGTGACAATAACTAACTCTGTAGTGTAGAGACTGCACATAATGATGAGGAGTCTTCTTTCCCGGAGACCGAACTTCCAGATATTGCAAGCCGCCGGGAAGTCTACAGGACCGCACTTTAGGCTTTACAAAGACTGGTAACATGTCCTTCGGTTTGACTGGGTCTTTCCTGGGAACAAATGTATTATTGTTGTCAATCGTGAATATAGTTTGTTTTTAAAGATCATTGATAACATGAAAATTAATGGACAAACTAACACTAAAGGCAATATGCTACTATTTAAGTTCTCGTCTTTAGTTGTGGGACGCGACGTAGCGTCAGAGGAAAATCTGACAAAAGACCGCTTACGTCCGGACTTCTCGTTGAACAGCGGGTCTAGTTGGTTCCTTATTTGGTTTCCCAACTGAAATAATAAGCAACTCGAATTAGAGGCGGAATGGTGCAGAGCCACTTTTGAGATTGGATGAAATGTAGAATGCTTTAAACAGGCTGTGAGGAATTCAACCTTTTCTATTGCAGAATGTTTTTTTTTTTTACAAAAACAAAGAAAAGAAGCAGCTGAAAAATACGTTGCGAGAATTCGATAGAAAAACGTATGAACAATTGCTGTCCCATTTTTCATACATTTTTCGAATACTCGCTAAGAAGATTCGGCAACAATTTAAACTAGGGCTATATATTTAACTACAATTACAGCCCCAATCTTTCCACCCTATAAAAAGAAAAACGTACCCTTTCCCCAACTTCACAGCTGTCATAATACTTATGATTCTCAGTGGCCCCAAAGTACCGGTGGTAGTACGCGGTGGCGGGCCCCGCGGCGTATATCGAGGGGTCCTTAGTGCGGAACTGGTGGTCGATAAGAATACCGCCGTCATATGCCATGCCGCCTTTGTTTATAGCTGGACAAAATGGAAGTATTCTTTGTAAATGTCACAGTTACATGTTGGGAAGTATGCTGCTCAATCACGCAAAAATGGCTGAACGGATTTAAATGAAATTTGGTATGAAGATGATCTTATATCTTGGATTACCAACAAGCTTTTTATCCTGGAAAATTTGAATGAAACTGAAGAGTAGTTAATAATAAGGCCCATGCCCAAACATGAAAAGACAAGAAAGATACGAGAACATAATAATCGACGACATAAAACGCACAGGTCAAAATGTTTCATGCTACTTCAAATCGTTCCTCGACATTTAGCTGGGTACACACTGCACACACCGCCCAAGGCAAACTTTATTTGATCGGTCCACCATATGGACAACCTCCCCCGCAGTCGAATGCCTTCAACCTTAGACCGAAAGACCGCTCTATGGACTGGCTGCCTCGCCGAAAAGCGTGTCTAAAGAATGCGAGTATGCGAGATTTTGCGACAGCAGATAGACGCCGATTTATGTCAAGTTCTTGAAGTACCTAGTAGAAAACGTCTTACCAAGAAAAGCCTGCGTGTTAACGCCTCGAGTCCCGTAGTAGAAGAATGCGTGACACTCCACGTTGATAGTCCGGTAGTGAGACAGAAACTCCACGTGGGTCACCATGTTGTCGCGCGCGCTCCACGATTGGAAGTAGTATGAGCGGTGAACCTTGACGTTTAGCTGGGTGAGAACCTCGCTTATTGATTTATCGACCTACAAAGAAAATATATTTTTTTCGGGTTCTTCTCCGTAGTCTGACTGGATAGTCTAACTAGTTGGTTCAGTACTCAGTAGAAAAGCATTGTTGTGATTGATTACTGTTTTTGATACTGGCTTTGGGACGTGAGAGGAGCGGTCGTCCGGTCACCAGGTGAAAGGGGGCCAAAATGCCAAAGTGCGAAAAATGTTTTTGGGACATTATAGTTTGGGATATCTGCTGGGTGAGAGCACAAGCGGTAAGTAGAGTGATCGCTCTAACCTAACAGTCACGAGTGGTATGCCTAAAATTACTTACATAAGAGTTAGAAAAGACCGAGACTCTCGCCTTAGCCGGGTTTTCAGAGGGAAAAGGGTCTACGAATATGATGCTCTGAGGCGGAATGTTGATCTCCAGCAACGCTGTCAGGCAACAGTACGTGTGTATTGTTGCTCCGTACACTAGGACTTTAACTGAAAAAAATGTAGAAAATCTCATCACAAAATTAATTCAAATTTTAATCATGCCACTGCTGGGATATCAGGGACTTCTTTGAGGCGTGATTAGGCCGTATTCCACCGTACTTGCCCAGAGCGCGTTGGTGGAATCACACACATCAACAAAAAATCGTAATAGAAAGTCGAAATTAACATTATTTTTTGAGATTGAAGATGTAGGTACCTACTCAAAATCTCTTTCTACATTTTATAGACAGTTTGCAACCTTAGGCAAAATTATTTTAAATTATGAATAGTGATATAAACTCTTAATGCGAAACAGTGCGGAATATTTCTTCCTTTTTTTGTAGTTTTTTTTTATATTTTAGCGGTAAACAATTTTATTTTTTCTATTAAAAAATGTAAGTAGGTATATTGTTAAAAAAATCACTAGGTATAGAACCAGAGTATAGCTAACTTACAATCAGACCCTTCAGTAAGCAAGTTCCTGACATACTTCAGAGCGTTGCTCGCCTCGTGCGAGTGGTTGATAATGAACACGTTATCAGGCGTGTTGTAGTTGATGTAGTCCGGTTCTATGTACAAATTGGGCACGTCTAACCGCACGTATGGCGAGGCCTGTGTACACCTGCAAATTTTGCTAGTATTATTTTATGACGGCTTTTTGAAATTTTATCGCACAAGTGTTCATCGGGGTTTCATTGAATAAATAATTACAATACAAGGTTATACAATAAGGGTATGCTAAGCCGAAAAGAGCGCATAGTACTGATCAGTATGAACAACTTTTACTACGGGGCCAACCCGGAATTCGCGAAAAAAATCAGCTGTTCCATACATTTTGTCGAGTGTCATTCACATTTTTCTATGGAACAGTTTTTTTTTTTGCAAATTCCGGGTTGGTCCCTTAGTAAAAGTTGTTCATAATGATGAGTACTATTAGCCCTTTTCGGCTTAGCATACCCTTTCTGTACAACCCTGTATATTGTCTGACACTAGTATTTCAAGAAAATAAATTGGCTTTAAATAGAGCAACAGAATTTTACATTCGCTCGCTACAATAAAATAATTCTTTTCCAAGAGACAATGGAATATTCTATCTATATATATAAAAGTGAAGGTCGTGACTGACTGACAGATCAACGCACAGCCTAAACCGCTTAAGCTACAAACGTCAAATTTGGACAAAAGTTTTATATCAAAAAGCGGACGCACACTAAGAAAGGAATTTGCCCAATTCAACCCCTAAGAGGGTGAAAAGGGGTGTTTAAGTTTGTATGAAAAAAATATTTTTCTTAATGCTACGATTATCAAACTTTGCGAATATACTAATGTTAAAAAAATAATCGACACCTATTTCATCATTTTTCAAAAATCAACCCTTAAGAGGGTGAAACGGAGCAATGAAGTTTGTATGAAGATTTTTTTTTTAATGCTGTGGTTATGAAACTTTGCAAATATACTAAGCTAAAGAAAATATTAGACACTTATTTTTTTATTTTTTGAAAATCAACCCCTAAAGGGGTGAAACGGAGTATTGAAGTTTGTATGAAGAATTTTTTTTTGATGCTGTGGTTACGAATCTTTGCAAATATACTAAGCCTAAACAAATAATAGACACTTATTTTTTTGTTTTTTGAAAATCAACCCCTAAAGGGGTTAAACGGAGTGTTGAAGTTTTCATGAAAAATGTTTTTTCCTAATACTACGATTTTTTAACATTGCAATTGTACTAAGCTAAAAAAAATATTAGATACCTGTTTCATTATTTTTTGAAAATCAACCCCTAAAAGGGTTAAACAGATAAAAGTGAATGTCAAGACTGACTGACAGATCAACGCACAGCTTAAACCGCTTAAGCTACGAACGTCAAATTTGGACAAAAGTTTTATACTAAAAAGCAGACGCACACTTAGAAAGAAATTTGCCCAATTCAACCCCTATAGGGGTGAAAAGGGGTGTTTAAGTTTGTATGAAAAAAATCTTTTTCTTAATGCTACGATTATCAAACTTTGTGAATATACTAAAATAAAAAAAATAATTGACACCTATTTCATCGTTTTTGAAAAATCAACCCCTAAAGGGGTGAAACGGAGTATTGAAGTTTGCATGAAGATTTTTTTTTGATGCTTTAGTTACGAAACTTTGCCAATAGGTATACTTAACGTAAAGAAATAATAGACAATAATTATTTTGGTTTTTGAAAATCAACCCCCAAAGGGGTGCAACGGGGTATTAAAGTTTGTAAAATATTTTTTTCTTAATGGTACGGTTATTTAACTTTGCAAATTTACTAAGCTACAGAAAATAATAGACACCTATATTTTCGTTTTTGAAAATCAACCCCTAAAGGGCTGAAACGGAGTATTGAAGTTTGGATAAAAATATTCTTTTCCCAATGCTACGATTATTTAACTTTGCAAATGTACTAAGCTAAAAAAATAATAGATATCTGTTTCATTATTTTTGGAAAATCAACCCCTGTGGGGGTGAAATGGCGTGATAAATATAGTACGGAGAGAGAATTGTAATGACTCACTGACAGACAAGGAACATCCTACGCCACTGGTCGTAGAAATTTAAAATATGGAAGGTGTGTTTGTCTTGACGAGTAAACGTGTACCAAGAAAGATTTTTTTGAAATTCAACCTCTAAAGGGGTGAAATAGGGTGTTAAAGTTTGTATGGGGAAGCATTGTTTTTGACGCCACGGTATTGAAACTTTACAAATATACTAAGCTTAAAAAAATGACGAACATCATTTTTCACCAATTTCACCACTTTTGGAAAATCAACCCCTGTGGGGGTGAAATGGCGTGGTAATGATAGTACGGAGAAAGAATTTGTTTTGATGCTAACTCAATGAAACTTTACAGATGTACTAAACATAAGGCGTGTAAACAACATCCGGAAAAAATCCAAAACCTTCGAAAAGTCACATCCTCGAGGTGGAACTGCTAATTATCTCGAAAACTAAAAACATTTTTACCAAAGCGCTGAGACTAAAAAGTCACTAAAACCTCGGATCTTTTCGGAGCCAATAAAAATAACATAGTCGCCTCAAAAACATGGCCGCCATACAAACTTTGAGGGTCTATATCTCCGAAACGGTTGAAGATGGATGGGTGTTTTACTACATGTCATAGGAGTTAGCAAGGGCTACTTGATGGTGGTGGCGAAAATTCAAATGATTCCAAAATGGCTGCCATTTTTCAAAATTATTCGAGGGGGCTGACTTATTGCATCCGGGCGTTTTTGGGGTCCCTGCTTCCATTGTATGACGCTTTTTACATACTCTCAAAAAAGAGGGATAAATTAATTTCATCCCGGAAAAAAAATCGGTTCCCGAGGTATAGTCCACGCGGGCGAAGCCGTGGGCGGAAGCTAGTATCAATATATATATAAAAGTGAAGGTCGTGACTGACTGACAGATCAACGCACAGCCTAAACCGCTTAAGCTACAAACTTCAAATTTGGACAAAAGTTTAATATCAAAAAGCGGACGCACACTAAGAAAGGAATTTGCCCAATTCAACCCCTAAGAGGGTGAAAAGGGGTGTTTAAGTTTGTATGAAAAAAATATTTTTCTTAATGCTACAATTATCAAACTTTGCGAATATACTAAAGTTAAAAAAATAATCGACTCCTATTTCATCATTTTTGAAAAATCAACCCCTAAAGGGGTGAAACCGAGCAAGGAAGTTTGTATGAAGATTTTTTTTTTAATGCTGTGATTATGAAACTTTGCAAATATACTGAACTAAAGAAAATAATAGACACTTATTTTTTTGTTTTTTGAAAATCAACCCCTAAAGGGGTGAAACGGAGTATTGAAGTTTGTATGGAGAATTTTTTTTTGCTGCTGTGATTCCGAAACTTGGCAAATATACTAAGCTAAAAAAAATAATTGACACTTATTTTTTTGTTTTTTGAAAATCAACCCCTAAAGGGGTTAAACGGAGTGTTGAAGTTTGCATGAAATTTCTTTTTTTCTAATACTACGATTATTCAACTTTGCAATTGTACTAAGCTAAAAAAAAATATTAGATACCTGTTTCATTATTTTTTGAAAATCAACCCCTAAATGGGTTAAACGGATAAAAGTGAATGTCGTGACTGACTGACAGATCAACGCACAGCCTAAACCGCTTAAGCTACAAACTTCAAATTTGTACAAAAGTTTTAAACCAAAAAGCGGACGCACAATAAGAAAGGAATTTGCCCAATTCAACCCCTAAGAGGGTGAAAAAGAGTGTTTAAGTTTGTATGAAAAAAATATTTTTCTTAATGCTACGATTATCAAACTTTGCGAATATACTAAAGTTAAAAAAATAATTGACACCTATTTCACCATTTTTGAAAAATCAACCCCTAAAGGGGTGAAACGGAATATTGAAGTTTGTATGAAGAATTTTTTTTTGATGCTTTGGTTACGAAACTTTGCAAATATTCTAAACTCAAAAAAATAATTGACGCTTAATTTTTTTTTTATTCAACCCCTAAATGGGTTAAACAGAGTGTTGAAGTTTGTATCAAAATATTTTTTTCTCAATACTACGATTACTTAACTTTGCAAATGTACTAAGCTAAAAAAATACTATGTATCTGTTTCATAGTTTTTTTTTAAATCAACCCTTAAAGGGGTGAAACGGGGTATTAAAGTTTGTTTGGAAATATTTTTTTCTTAATGCTACGATTATTTAACTTTGCAAATGTACTAAACTAAAGAAAATAATAGATACCTGTTTCATTATTTTTGGAAAATCAACCCCTAAAGGGGCGTGGTAAATATAGTACAGAGAGAGAATTGTAATGACTCACTGACAGACAACGCACAGCCTAAACCGCTGGTCGAAGAAATTTGAAATATGGAGGGCGTGTTTGTCTTGATGAGTAAACGTGAACCAAGAAAGATTTTTTTGAAATTCAACCTCTTAGGGGTGAAATAGGGTGTTAAAGTTAGTATGGAGAAGCATTGTTTTTTGACGCCTCGGTATTGAAACTTTACAATAATACGAAGCTTAAAAGAATAACGAACACCAATTTCACCATTTTTGGAAAATCAACCCCTGTGGGGGTGAAATGGCGTGGTAAACATAGTACGGAGAAATAATTTGTTTTGATGCTAACTCAATGAAACTTTACAGATGTACTAAACTTAAGGCAGGTAAACAACATTCTGAAAAAATCTAAAACCTTCGGAAAGTCCAATCCTCGAGGTGGAACTGCTAATTATCTCGAAAACTAAAAACATTTTTACCAAAGCGCTGAGACTAAAAAGTCACCAAAACCTCGGACCTTTCTGGAGCCATTAAAAAAATGGCCGCCATACAAACTTTGAGGGCCTATATCTCCGAAACGGTTGAAGATGGGTGGGTGTTTGACTAAATGTCATCGGAGTTAGCTACTTGATGGTGGCGGCGAAAATCCAAATGATTCAAAATGGCCGCCATTTTTCTAAATGATTCGAGGGGGCTGATTTATTTCATCCGGGGGTTTTTTGGGGTCCCTGCTTCAATTTTGTGACGCTTTTTACATGCTCTCAGAAAAGAAGGGTTAAATTAATTATTGGTTCCCGAGGTATAGTCCACGCGGGCGAAGCCGTGGGCGGAAGCTAGTATTCTAATAATATTCTATCAAAAAAAATACAACACATAAAACAGTGTCCCGTACACTTACTTCATGCTTTGCTCTATCAATGGCTTCAGATATTCCGGATGCTGGTACTGTTTGCCGACGAAAAAGAATAGCATGTCGTAATAATACTTGCTGCCATTGGTAAGGGTGACAAACTTTTGTTGCCTAAAAAAACTTTCTCAGTTAGAACATAAAACCGAAAATCGTTTAGAAATCTGATAAAATCGATAAAAGCGCGGGATGTAAAGTGGCCTACACACCGAAGCTGCGTACTGTCGATCTCGCTAGACTGTGCTTTAGTGTCTTTCACTATTTCCTTTGTCAAGTTTTATCAAAATCAGTGTAGCCTTTTTACGACAAAACAACCTTGATTAATTAAATAAAAATAAAAAAACTAGAAATTAATGTCACGGTAAAAGAGATAAGATGCTAGTTTGCTTGTTTATCAAATAGCTTAATAAATATAAGATAGTTTGACACCTGAAAACTGCATAGAATGCTCAAAAAACTAGATAAAACCGAAAGTAACGCGTACCTACTAAAAAACTCACTTGTTAACTTCAATCACTGTCCCATCAATAATGTTCACGTAGTAAGTATACGGGACGCATTTGAGGTACTTCTCCGAGGTGGTGTGGTATTTAGGGAACATCATTTCTACGGCTGCGCTAGTATGCTTTCTGTAGGGTAGGCCGTAAGTTGAAATAAGAGTGACGTTGTTGAAACGAAGGTACGATGTTGCCTCACTGGAAAGAAACGGAAAGGTATTTATTACAGAAAAAAAAACTCACAAATGCAAACGATCTTTATAAATGGTTATTAAAGCCTTTATTGTTTTGTTTATTGGCCGCCACAAATAATGTATGTATGTCGCTGCCACAAATCAGTGGCCGCCACCCAGTACGCTGTAGAGGCCTCAGTGGCCAACTAAATTTAGTAAAGCCAAAATAAAAAATTCGCCAAAGCACAAAATATTTAAATATAAGCGGTTTTACTTACTAAAATAACAAAGCATTCAGGAAAGCAAAGGCAGTCCTGGATGTCCCAATAACCAAGATCCTCGTGTTAACGTTTACTATCGGTACGCTCGTTAACTTTTTATCCAGGAACCATGTGTTAAAGGGTAGCCTGAAACAGAAAAAGCGTTTGACTAGAAACTTTTTATTCGATGATGGGCTTGCTTTTGACCGCTCTTGTCTGATTATGAACAAAGATGCGGGCTGCGATTGATCAAGCTTGCCTAGAAGTATTAACTAATTAAGTATTAAGGTACTAACTGGTCCATTCTTGCAGAAATTAACATACACCAGTGATTTTTTTTATTAAATATTAGATAAACTTATTAATGTTTAATTAAGCATAAGTATTACGTGAACGTCGAGGCTATCCAGCTCCTCGACAACACGAACATAGTGAGAAGACTAAAAAGGAAAAAACCTTTCGAGTTAGTGTAGTGTTATGACAGTGAAGTGTAGTTTAGTTAAATCTACTAGTAAAGGACACATTAACAAAGTGTCTTCGCCTTAATAGAGACAGTAAGAAATGTGTTAATGGACACAATCTTAGCAATAACTTACTTAGCAATTTATGTTAAACGCTAATTACTCATTAGTCTTTCAGGCTAGATCGTAATTTTAATGATGTACTTATCGATAAAATGCATCATTACAAAAAAAAAAAAAAGTATTGCATGCCTGGAAGAGATCGCTCTTAGCGATTAGGACGCTACTTGTTGGCAATGGCGTTCTCCAGTGTTAGAGATCCACTTTGGGTCGCTGCGCCCTTAGACTAAAATAAATTTATTTTAGTCTAAGGCTGCGCCAGAGAAGTAAGTTAGGTGCGACCGCGGGCCGCAGCAAGTCCAAAAAAACTAAGACTAGGTACTAATCACTTACGTCCCTTTCGTCATAGCCGCGACCTTAACCAATTCGGGTACCCTTGAGTAGTCAACTTCAAACGATCTTGGCCGAAGCGGTACCATTGCTGATACCATCGTATTCGCCTTGTATGCCACCTATCACGAAAGTCAAATCAAAAGAGGTTTTCCAACGTTACTAGGCGACTTTCGTTAAATCTCTTTTTGAATAAACGTGAAATCACGGTTAAAAATATACCTAACATCCAAAGTAAATATTGCATTTTGTTTCTGTTTGACTAGCTCTGAAATAAATAAAATGAACTGTTTCATAGAAAAAAGGCGATGGCACTCTGCAAAACGGATGGAACAGCTGTTTCTTCAACAGCGATTTCAAGGTTAGTCCCATAGTAAAAATTGTTCGTCAAGTAGGAACTACGGACTCTTTTTTTGGGCTAGCATACTCGTTGCATAAAGCTCTGTTTAGAAAAACGATTAAAGGATATTGATTTGGCAACAACCTACCATTTTACTCCTATAAGCCGTCATCCAAACCAGCGTCTTACTGCCAGATAACCTGATCATTTCTCTTGCAAAGAACCTGAAATGTACTTCGAAGACTGGATACGCCAGGATCATCTTCACGGCGGTGAAGCCAGCTTTGTTCCCGTCGTTTAGATGATACTTGTGGTTGTAAAACGCGTCTATATTGTATTTAGCTCGGATGAAGTGCAGTTGCTCTGGTGGTCTGGGATAACAGATTTCATATTATTGCTTGTAATGTTATTCTACGGCCATTTGAGTCGGTTTTAAAGAACGAAAATTCCTCCTGATATTATTTCTGTTAAAAAATAAATACTAGTATAATCTGGTTGTCTTGTAGTAGCCAGTGAATCCGTGTTTTTGTCTAGGAAAGTGTGCGGCATCGTAGACTGCATTTTAACTAGCATCGCATACTTTAATAATAATTATTATAAGAGTCAAAGTTTGCATAAAAATTTTGTATGGAGGTTGCTTAAATCCTGGATTTATACATTAGCAACTTTTTAATCTGGAGAAAATTATCGTTTTTCCAGGTAGCAGGCTAAACCTCGGGACGTAGTTAGTCATTGAATAAATTAAAAATACTTTATGGGCAATAAAACTTGGGATGACTATAATGACGGATTTGCTTACTCTAAGATCCCGAAGCCCACGATAGACAAGCCGCTCATAAACACGAACGCTTCATACTCGTCGTTGTTTAGGATGCTGTGTTCGATCATGGTGATAGTTTCTGGCCCTTCCATGTTCTGTAGGAAGCGAGCTATGCTCGGGATGTCAATTATCTCGGCTGGGCGGACACGAATCTTACTAAAATAAACACGTAACAGGTTTTATGGAACCTCTAGAAATATTTTTCTTCATTTAATTTTTTATTTAAAAACGAATCGCTGTTCGTTAGTCTCGCTAAAACTCAAGAACGGCTGGACCGATTTGAATATTTATTTTAGTGAGAGTGAGTGAGTGAGTGAGCCACCCTTGTGTTAGAGCGAACACGCTCTAACACAAGGGTGGCTTAGATGAAAAAAAGCGAGTGAAACTGCGGGGTGTAGCTAGTTTTAAATATATTCCCTGGAATGTAAATTAACTCACCCAAATAAGGAAGCCCTATGGGCTATGTAAAGGGAGTATTCGCTGCACCGTTTTGGTCTGGTTGGCACAAACTGAAAATCAAACATTAAAAGTAGCAATCAAAGCAATCTAAAACAATAGGCCGCCACCTAGTCCTATAATACAAGATTATAAGGAAAAGGTATGCTAAACCGAAAAGGGCTCATGGTACTCATCATTATGAACAACTTTTACCAATAATAGGTATGTACTTAACAAAATGTATGAAACAGCTGATTTTTTTTTGACGATTTCAGGGTTGGTTCCATAGTAAAACTTGTTCATAATGATGACTTCTATGAGCCTTTTTCGGCTTAGCATACCCTTTCCTTTTAACCATATATTATAAAATGTAGTAACTTGTTTATTATTTAGAAGATAATGGTAGGTTACTCACAGTAAAGTGCTGCAGTAGTTGGAATGGCCTCTCGGCCGCGGGTAAGCGAATAATGCAGTAATCATATTCCTTCATAATCTCGAACGCTACCTCCAGAAGGTCAAAACTGGTGCTGTAAATTATTTATTTATTATTCAGCCCTGCTTGTCCCATTGTTGGGCAAAGGCCTCCCTTCCCTCCATTTATATTGTAGTGTTGCATAATCTAAGGGTATTAGATCCCTCTATAACCAGGCAAGGGATGGCGAACCAATGGTACGCGACAAAATATTTTGGGCATGCCACCGCCCAATTGTCACTAGTCAAAATTATTTAACGGCACGTCGAGTGGCGGATTGACACATTTATTTATTTATTTATTTCACACAGAACAAAAAGCAATTAAAAAGAAATAAAATAACAATGCAATGAATCAGACCTGAATTGCAGTTCAGAACTTCAGATACCTGCGTGCTACAGCAAATATATAAAGCAAACATGTTTGAGTAATGATGAATATTAATACAATTTTAAATAGGTACTAAGCTATGGATGGATAATACAAATATGATCATGATGATGATGACAAACAAAATGATGATGATGAAGACAACAAAATTAGAATTTAGACATTTGCCGATACACTCTCATGTTAGACTAGTATTTTCCATGATAGCGCTAACCACATGCGGGCCGCTGGAATTTCTTATTGTAGCTAAGTCCAAACTTGAAAACTTGAAAAAACTTGAAAATTTTCGAATTTCAAGAAAAGCGCCATCTAGTGTCAATCACTACAAAATAAAACAGCTGTATGCTAATTTTTCACCAACCAGCTATATACCGATATCAACTATTATTTATTCTGTGACTATGCGTAACTTACTTCGCGTCTACATCGTGTCGAAGGCCAAACAGCTCGATCATGAAAGCGTTCGGTTGTCCGTTGAGGACCGGCACTATTGACTCTCTTCTATCGCTTCTAACGAGTGATTTCAACCCTGGAAAAGTGTAGTGAACTTAGTAGCTTATTTAACTCAGATAATTCTAAGTGCTACAAGCTTAGAATCCTACTAATATTATAAACGCGAAAGTTTGTAATATGTTTGTTACTCTTTCACGCAAAAACAGCTGAACGAATTTACATGAAATTTGGAATAAAGGTTGTCCATGGTCTGAATTAACACAGGCTACTTTTTATCCCGGAAAACGCGGGTGAAACAGCGGGCGAAAAAAAACTTATAAAAAAATTTAAAACTAAAAAATGTGAAATGTATTGTTATTAATGAAATTCGTTATGTGAACAGTAAACAGAACTCTGATATAATCATGCCACTACCACAGAAATCAAAGGATGTCAGATGACAACGCATACTTTATTAGATATTAGTTTTGTTAATTTTTAAATACTAACTTTTCCTTCTACATACTCCCATTTGAGTCGAAGCGATAGATTGTATCGATGACTGCGCAGATTTATTTCCGGATCTTAAAATAAAATGTGCTATTACGTACTACAATATACAAAGAAAAAAAGTGTTCACAGAAAACTGTGAAAATATGCCACAGAGCGTGAAGCAAAAAGGTGCGAACTACACTGGAAAAGAATATTCATTGAGGTTTTTTAATTGTAAGCAAACGGACTATAGCCAACTTTGAGTTAAGAGACCTGCAAGATGTGGCCCTTCATTTGAAAGTCTTTCACGACAGTTAAGCATGGGAAGTTTTCAAAGGTGTTTACAAAACCTCTCCGAGCTGGTAAAGCATCGTTAACAGCGCTAGTGTGAATGTGCATATGCGATTTGCTTACCATAATGATAAAAGCTTATTTGCAGCTCTTTGTGTTAAAAAAATACTATTAAGGCAACTTACAAAAGCTCGCATGAGAGAGCCTCCGACAAACTCAAAAGACTCTTGTCAATGTTCACTATCTCGTAGTCAAATGGGTCTTCGTCCAGAATCAAAGTCTCGGTCGATCTGAACGACGCCTGAGAAGCTGTGGGCGACTCTGCCTTTTTGACGCTATAGTCTTCTGATGTCCTAGTAATAACGCTGTCCATGTTTATGCGTGTTTTCCTCTCTCGTTTGAAATCTACTTTGGGCTGCGATACAGCACTCTGTCTTGGAAATGTTTCTTTGGAAAAAGTTGATAGTTGAAAGTGCCCCTGTTGAGAAATTATTGTAATAAAAAAAATTGTCTCTTGAATATGTAGGTACCTACTTCGCATATGGCACTCCTTGCCACCTAACGCCTAGAGCTAGTTTTCTCGTTCTACCTCAGAGCTGGCATTGCCCGCAGGAAGGTTGCACGCGAGTTGACTATGGTAGGTACTCATAATATATGTAGACAGCTACTCACATCGCTATTGCTTTCCAAGTTATCCGTGCACTTTAAGGGATGATCAAAAGGACTAAGCTGTCCCGTCATTATCGGGTCTCTGAAATAAACAAATCATTACGATTGCTCTGATCAGTTTCAGGTGTTTCTACACGGTGCGGGTATAATGCTCATGTACGAGTACAATCACATATTACAATATATATGTACCTATGTACAATTGTACATCAATTATCCAGCTCCTTAAAAAATTACAAAAACAAGTACCTACAAAAGATGGCGCTACTTTTCGGCCTTGCATTAAAACGGGTATTTAATATTTTCTCAGACAACAAGGCAGCCGCTAGGAACCAGCCCCTCAAGAAATGACAAACTTTTGTCGGCACGAACTTGAGTTTTCGCATGACCTCCTATCTAGATTACCTTTGCAAGTTAAAAACCTACCCAAAAGTGGTGAGCAAGATATTGGCACGTTTCATCTTCTCCTTTTCAAGAGACGAGGCCCTCATGAGCCCGTAGTACGGACGGAGTTCGTACAGATCCTGCAGATGTTGGTAATTGATGTCTGAGTTCAAGCACATCACGCCGACAGCATGCTCTTGGTACTGAAATTAGTATTTATAAAATACAATATTCTTTATTAATATTAATTTATTCTTTATTCGTATTTTTCTTTATAATATAATTATTGACACAAGACGCTGAGTCGTCATTTGTATCTCTACAACTCGACGCCAAGAGCTTCGAACAAAATTGTCAATCGCCGGTCGTTGCGTTTAGCCGCCGATCTGTTTCTTAGTGCGTCCTATACTTACGAGTATAGTGCCATGTTGTGTAGGGTACTGGTGTTGAGGTTAATAGCACACACGCAGATTAACGATAATTTCTAGAAGAACAGGTAGCAAATATCTTACCTCTGGCACTATAATTTTCCTTTTACTTTCGGGGTGGCAGCCGACCAACTCGCTGATGTAGTAACTTCCGTACAGTTCCTTCAGTCGCGGACATTTCTTATCTAGTATGTCTACTATGTCATCGTTATCTTCCTCTCTAGAATTTAAAACAAAATGTAAAGTTGAAAAAGTTATGTTGAATAGGGACACTTCCAAAAAAAAAACGACGAATAGAGTGAACACTTACTTCGGCGTAGAATTCTACTGTAGTGATTCACTGACGACGCCTAAACGATAAGGTACGAGTAAGAAAGTAGGCGGTCGAAATTTTGACAAATCAAATAGCCTAACTAAAAATTTTGTGATATCAGGATCTGCCTTCGTAACTTTTATAACAAAAAAATTCTTCCCAGATTTAGAAAAATATAAAAATAGAACATACACAGCGCGTCTAATTTTCAGTTTCGGACAGTAATCCTGGCGTAACGCGACGTGCATAACGTGCGGAGTGGTCTCACTGTCATCTAACCACCGGGCGCTATGCTTGTACATGGTCTTTTTCTTGAATATCATGTATCTGGATACATGTTCTGCAAAAAGTTAGCAACGACAAAAAAAGTTCTCTAACAATGGTATTAGAGTTAATCCATAGTCCAAAATAAATGTAAAATTTTGTTAATATTTTATGCAGTTTGGAATTTTAACACGCTTTTATTAGCTTCACCTGTATGTTTGTATGTTTGTATGTAACCGACTCCTTTGAGCGCGTTTTTGACCCACTTTAAACGGTCAGATTTCTTTCAAACTTTGTAGATATATCGAGGACCGATGACAATACACTAAAAAAATCGTGTTTTTTAGTTTTTTTAACTATTAATTTGTTTAACACGCTTTTTCTATAAAGTTTCTTTAACTTTTAATACCGTTTAACTTACAAATGGTAATTTCGTCATTCGTGTCAGAGAACAGAGTGGCGCAGTGGAAGCGTGCTGGGCTCATAACCCAGAGGTCCCTGGATCGAAACCACGCGCTAGAAATCTTTTTGCTCAATATTTTTTTGTTACGCATCAATTTTATTTTATGAGGTCTGAGGATCGAAACCACGCGGCTACAAATCTTTTTGCTCAATATTTTTTGTTACGCATCAATTTTATTTTTAATTTGCTTGAGCAGACGGCCAAAATCGGATAACACCAACACATTTGTACATATTAATAATGGTTAATAGTTAGCAAATCGAACTAAAAAGCGAAAAATAAATAATAGTTAAAAAAAAACTAAAAAAACACGCTTTTTATAAAAAACCGAACTAAAAAAATAGAAAATAAAATTTTATAAATTTAAATTATGAATAGGGTTGAAAATTTCAATAAATATAAATAAATAATAGTGTAAATAAATAAATATATGTATTTTATTTTTAAAAAAGCGTGGGGTGCTTTCTAAGATATTATCAAAATGCTAATCACTCTACTCATGTCTGTCAATACAAAATGTATCTACAAAATATATAATATCTATTGACCCATGCACCCCACGCTTTTTAAAAATAAAATACATATATTTATTTATTTACACTATTATTAATTTATATTTATTGAAATTTTCAACCCTATTCTTAATTTAAATTTATAAAATTTTATTTTCTATTTTTTTAGTTCGGTTTTTTATAAAAAGCGTGTTTTTTTAGTTTTTTTTTAACTATTATTTTTTTCACCCTAAAACGGCTCGATTGATCTAAGTGAAATTAGCCATTTAGATAGCTTGTATCTACATCAAATTGTTAATAGCTTATAAACTTAATTTAATCACATTTAAATTAGGTATATTCATAAAGTTCATAACGTTATAATATAGTCTTACCTATATCACATACTGAATACAATATGATATGCAATAAATACATATCATTTCTAAAAACAGATGTGCAGGCTTCCTCCATGAAATGTTCCAGCACTGAATCCATGCAACACATGAAGTGTATGAACAATGTATTTCTTGATAAGTAGAACTTTCTAAAACATTAACCAAAACCACTAATTCTGAAGGCTTTAATAGAAAAATCTATCAAAACTACATAATTTAAACCAAACCTTTCTTTGTCATTGTTGTATATTAAATAAGGTCATCAAAAGTTGAGTAATGGATCTTTCAACTAAAACTTTAAAATTGCCTGTATTATCTACCAGATGCCTCTACTTTATTTGGAAATATACTGTTTGAAGATTTTTTTATTTTGAAACATTTTTGTAGTGGTAAGTAGGTAATGGTGTTAGGTACTAACTGAAACATATTCCTCATCCAAACCTCCCAGTTCCCAGGATCGACTCCCAAAACGTTGATGTGATCGTTCAGTGCCATGAAACCTACCACGTCTTTGTTCTCGTTTATCATGCATATTGGCAATACTGATAGCTCACTGAAAAATTACAAGCTACAGAAAGATGTTCGTGGTGGTCAGAAATGAAGCAACCGTGATGTGGTGATTCCAATACTCCTCTAAAGCGAGCTTAGGAGAAAGGTCTAGGCACCTTCCCTTCCACTTATTGACGTGACAACGTCTTATAAATTGGTTTGCCGGGTGACACTTCAAGAAACTGCGTTACGCTCCGCTCACGTTATGCGCTCACAATGAGAGCGAGTGAGAGGCACGCGTCCCTTCCACTCGGGCATGGTTAGCCCGCCTAAGAGCGAGAGAGACAGACATAAGTCGTTGTCACGTAAAACTTTCGCCCGTATACCGACTTTACAGGCAACCAATTTTTTTTTTTTTGCTTTTTTTAATTCCCCAATAGCCTCGTAGCTTGTACGAACATTATCCTTCTGTATGTCTATGTATGTCTATACTATTTAATTAGTTCACTTACGAGCTCATGCAAAGGTTCACTGAAAGATATCTTTCAGCGACAGAACCGTCTTTTGTGGTCACCACAATTTTACTTTCTATCTTTATTGTATTGTGCCTCTATCTTGTAGGTACTGACCTTTAGCCTTTTTCAATTCAAAAATCTAACTCAACTTACATCAAGCCACCGATGTCAACTTTACCAAAAATCTGTTCGGAGTGTTCGCAGTCTACAATCAGTTCAATCTCACTTCTGTCATCCGCCACCGCTCTTCTAAATCTTCTCCCAGGAGGACCCACATCGAAATCAAAAAATATCGACATTTTGGCTCCACAACCCTTGAAAACTTTTACTAAAATCTACAAGGCCGTGATTGAAACACAAAATAGTTTTTAACACAATATATTACAAATGTACATGCCGGTTTATTATAATAAGTAAAATAATAAAATACTGGACATATTGCGTAAACCACCCGAACAAGCACGGCTTGCCGAAGATATTAGCGCCCGCCACACGTAGCGTTCGGACCGCGGGAAACACCACGCGCCGCGCCATCTCACGTTCCAAACTGCCATCCGCCGTTCGCCATTTATGTCTACACGTTCGGTTTGGAACGAGGGATGGCGCGGCGCGTGGTTTTTCCCGCAGTACGAACGCTACGTGTCGCGGGCGCTACTGACTCATTATGTAGATTTTATAGGGTTTCACAACTTTATGGGTCATTACTTACTAACGCTGCATAAAATACTCTAGAACTGACTGATAAAAATGCTCTCTCTTTCTAGCTGTCGTGAAATCGATTGCCCCTATGAACAGTATCGAAACTTCAAAATCACGACTTTTTTCATTATATTAATTTTATATATAATTATATTAACTAAATATTCGTATAATTGGATACCAGTATTTAATTAATATACTTTTAGGAAAACAAATTTGTACTGAGAAGTAAGGTATGTATGTAGTATCTATCTATAAGTGAAACTGGGCCAAAATATATGTACACAGTGTAAAATTCATAAATGAAGAGGGAAAACAAATAATTCTAAAAAAAGTAATATTTTTTGCCGTTTTAAATCGAATAAAATTCATAATACACATTCTAACTCTTTAATTTAGGTCATATTTTAATTTTTTAATTGCTCTCCTGTAGAAAATGCCATACGCAGTTTCGATACTATTCATAGGGGCAGTTGAAATGTCATGTGCAAAAATAAGACAGATATTTAAGCGGGGTTTATAAGTAAGACCTTAATTTTCTAAATAGTTAGCCAATGGCTAAACTAGCTTTAAGTACACCTCCCCTGTGCTGTGCTTATGAGACGCCTAGAAATTAGACGCTCGTCACAAAGCTGCCGTTTATAGTATAAACCAACCTTTGAGTATCTGGTTAGACTTTCATTCTACAAAATTAAAATGTTAGTAATTCTAAAACACTAAAATCTACTAAAAAAAAAATGGACTAAAACTAAATAATTTTATTTAGTAAAACTGGAATTCTTAAACAAAATATAATTAAAATACTATCGAGTAATCCTTGCGAGCTTATTCTCGGGCTATAGAAACTGTTTCTATCACCCGCCACTTTTAACGTGATTTTTTTTTTCGCGATTTCAGCTCGTTGTCCACTAATATCAGTTTACACCAGGAAAGCGCCGACTCACCTCACAATCGTGTAAATAAGAAACTTACCTATACTGTGTACTATTTTATACACAATCTAGAATAGACGTTATGCCACACTGTATAAGTTCATTTCTAATTCATGGGATTGTGAAGCAAGGCGGCACTGTTCTGCTGGTGAGCTGAAAAATGGTCTACAACCTCATTTCCGCGTTCGACCATCAAATCGCCAGTAGGGAACTTTGTAGTTACGGGGGATAGAAACAATATCGAATGCTCTAGAATATGCCCGTTGGAATCTACAAAGCTATCATAAAATTAATATAGAGATTCAAATATACATAGAAAGTTAACAAATTTAAAATTACGAATACAGAAAGACTCGCGAGCTAAGCTGCAACTAACTCGTGGCGGATCTATTTCCTTTGATTTCAATACAACATTTTTCAGTAAAAACATGAGTATAAAACAAAACGTTGATTTTTATGAGCAAAGTTGGCCAAGCCTGCGATAGATACTGCAATTAAAACCTTATACAAATTAAAAAAAACCACAAACATTTTTGAAATTGCAAAACTTTATAATAATGAGTAAACTAGCCGGCTAAGCTTCCGCGATATTTACACACCTGACAAAATCCATAAATACTAACATTTAATCTAAAATTACCACAGAACTCGAAACAGTAGGCCTAGCACAACTTCGGCGTAAACTTTCATAGCGAGTACCTATTCAATAGAAAAGTGTGCGCCATTTACGCCCGTCAAGGGCGTAAATGGCGCACACTTTTTATCGAATACTCGCTACGTAAGTTTACGTCAGAGTTGTGCTAGGCACACTGTGCAGCTTTCACCCATTATTACTATAGACAATTTTAATAAAATCAAAACCAAACTTCAGAAAACTTAAAGCAATTTATGAAACTGTTTAATTACGTCAATAATTTAAAAAGGTTTAGTTTACAGAGGTCTTAAAAATATGAGATATCAGACTCACATGAGAGGCGGCAGATTTTTGACTCGCGCTTGAAAGTGTGTGTGTGATTTGGACCTTCTTACTTCGCCCTGTTTTGTTTTAGGTGTTAAACTTGAGACAGTGTTTTGTCTTTGCAAGTTTGGGCTGAAGGGAGTGCGGGGCGTCGCGAACCCATCGTTCACTTTCAGTGCAGACCGGGTGAGCCTCGTAGGCGTACACAGGTTACTCGTTGGCGTCATCAAGTGCAAGTTTTCTTTATCATTTTTGGGCATTTTAAATTTTGATGTTTTTTTTGGGGTGTTGAAGCCGTGTTTCTCGTCTACGATGATTTCTGGCGGTTTCGGGTTGACCATCGAACTGCGGCTGATCTGCTTCTCGTTGATGTTGTGCTGAAGTAGAAAGGGGTAATAAGAATCTGAAGAGCGAATTGTGGATGCGGTGTTGTCGAGTATCTTTTTTTGGGTAAGGGGGAAGAAATCTTTAAGATACCCAGCAACGCTGGGGTGCAAATGTGGAGCCACTAAAGCCCCTTCGGTGGCCTGTGCTTGACAGAGGGCACTGGAGTCTCCATAGAAATACACTGGCACCTTGTTTGTCAAAGCAAAGTTTGTCAGTATGTTTGTTAGTCCTTTACGCCAAAACGGCATAACGGATTTTGATGACATTTGCTATTAAAGTAGTTTATATCCTGCATAACAACATAGGCTAATATATCATCATAATCACGGCGATGAAACCACGGGTCACAACTAATGTTGTGAACAATTCAATCAGCCAATAAATTTTGCAGTTCAAAAATATATGCAGAAAATATATTTTTTTTAGTTATTAGTATTTGTAATCCTCTAGTTACCTGGAAGTCTGTGTAGGTGGTAAGCAGCGTGGTCTCCATGAGCGGGTCGCGCGGCTCCGAGTCCTGCGAGGCGGCGGCGCGCGACCGGTTTAGGGAGCGCCGCCCGCCGCTGCGACGCTTGCCGTTCGACTGTAACAACATACGGGTCACAATCTGAACCTTCTTACTTGTTGTTTTATGGTTGACATACGAGAAACTCGAACGAAACGCTTTAATTCGAGCGAATTAAAGCGTTCGAATGAAGCGAGGATGCGAGTGTGGAATGCTCTGCCTAGTAAGTAGTAAGCAGGTGTTACCCGATAGATATAATATGGGTGTCTTCAAAAATAGGTTTATCATAGACTCTATCAGTGGCGTATCTATACCATCTGAGGACCGTGGCAAATTCTCTGGATGGGGCCCTCCCAGTAAAAATCGTCACGTTATAATTTAATTTTAATAAATTACTAGGTAGTTAGTTAGGTAGTTAGTACTAAGTAGTTACTCTTAGAGAACTTAGGTACAAAATTTTGTTAAAAATGTTAGGTTATTTTTGAGATTGCGGCCCGGGGCCCTCTCGGGTCGGGGGCCCGTGGCATTGACTCTATCATTGCTCATCATCAGGCAAGATGGCTGTCAAACACAAGCCTATTACCAAATTTAAAAAAAACAATAATAGGCCGCGCTGATGTTGATTGCGTGAGGAGCTTCTTTGCGTAAGTCTCTTTCCCGCAATAGCCAGGAATAGAGTTATATCCGTTGAGTGAGCCTAGCCATCTTGAGACTGTCCTGTGATTTGGAAGGAGACCCAACTAGCTATTACCTCTCAGGGTTTGAAAAACTAGCTGCTGGAGTGAATCGGTTATAAACTTATAACTACATATAAGCAACTTGTAAACTGCATCGTAAAAGTGAAATGCAATAAAACCGCAAGTCTATTGTGCTGTGAGAAAAAAACAGACTTCGGTAAAAACATAATTTCTATAAAACATACGCAGGTTGGCGACATTCTTACCGTTCTTTTATGCTTGAGAATGCTGCCGCTAACAGTGACCTTTGGCGTTTTCTTAGCTTCGCTTCCATAATCCAGTTTCCTCTTGACTTGATCGGTTTTAGGTTCGCCGACTGCCCTGGCAGCCAAACGACCGCTGATACGCCTGAAAACAAACGAATATGAGCTTTATAATATTATATACTTTTATAATATAGCGTTAAAGATTTATTTTGTGCTAACAAGGAAAGCCAACAAGAAAGCTGTCCATTAGAATATGGTGCGGCTTTTTAACACGCTTTTATTAGCTTCACCTGTATGTTTGTATGTATGTTTGTAACCGACTCCTTTGAGCGCGCTTTTGACCCACTTTAAACGGTCAGATTTCTTTCAAACTTTGTAGATATATCGAGGACCGATGACAATACACTAAACAAAGCGTGTTTTTTTAGTTTTTTTAACTATTAATTATTTCTAAGTAGTTTTGGTCGACAATGAACCAAGTAGGTTTTCTTGGCTATAACTTTGTCAAATGAAACGATTGTGAATGAGTTATTTCCGCCTATCTGAAACCTCTATGGCATCTTTAAAAAGGGAGCCATCCAGTATCTGTCGTCTGAACTAGATGGCGTGGTAGTTTGTTGGTTTGTCAAATTTTACAGGTATTGTTTAAAGATTCTATCAACTTGAATAATATCGTTTGTTGCTCATCAACTTGTTTTCAGATTGCCATCTAGTTTGGTCGAAAAAAACTAAGTAATGAACATTCGAGAAACATCTATCAAAATTTAATTAATTCTACTACTACTATATGCACTACATAACTGAAAGATTGTCTACAAATCACTAACCGCTATTGAATAATAAAAAAACGACTAGTTACAAATGTGCATTAACTCTAGTACATGCGATATTTTTTACTACAATTAATGATTAGTGACGCAAGTATAATTTAGTTACCGTAATATTTCTCATTCCTTCTACTTGGGTAACAACAGATAGTTAATTTGATGAAATAACTATTTTGCTTGTTATAGAAACTTGCCTTATTATATTAGACAGTTATAGGCGCGGCTGATGACGTCATAGTATTCAATATCGAACACTGAAATTGTAAAGGAATGAAAAATATCTTAATGCTTGATTCAAAGGAGATTGGTGATTGTATGACCTACATACTCCATCAAAGAAAGGATAAGGAAGAAGCGGCGCCAATCATGTCATTTCACTCTCACAATCGTACAATATTGCTAGTGCGAGCGAAATGACATGATTGGCGCCGCTTCGATTAGATTCGTTTATTTATTACGCGGATTATACTCCTATTGGTCTTTATGACCTTGTAAGAGGTACCACATTACATATGTATATGCAAATAAATTATAAAATAAATGATCTGGCGCAAAAATACTATCAGCGGCACTGCCCACTCTTCCTGTATAAGTACAGTAGTATATTATAATACTTGCGTAACGTCACAACGCATTTCTCAATTAGTTAATATCGCAATTTAATTAATAATGTAATATAATTTGTCAATTTCCTGAAAATGATCTAATGGTGAGAATATTTACATTGCATGTTTCAGAACCGAGCTACGTAGGTATAAAACTAAATGTAGTAACATGCCAGACATGACACGGTCAATTAATCTGTGTTGTTTTCGACACGACTTGTTAGGCTGAATCACGGATTACGTCTTATGGATATCACTAACGAGATCTTTGTTCCAATAAAAACCTAACAAAGTTGAAGAAAAGCCCGATTCCGGGAACTACGACAACACTGATTCTCCGGGGTTATTCTGGCGAACGAGACGTTATTTAGGTCACCGTCGTTCTCATAAGAAATTTCAGCACCGTTAGAGTGACCGAAATAGTCTCGAATGGTCTAAAATACACCTCCTGGTCTTTGTTAAATTGGTCTAATGAACTATGGTTGATTAGACAGTTAAGATATAATACAAAACAGCCACAGAATGGCGGCCGTAAATGGAAATTGACCACTTTGACCACCATCAGCTCAATGGTTGGGTATCTTTGTAGTCGCAGTCGATGAAACCGACATAGGTAGGACTGAAAAAGTGAGGTCTTAGCGCGAGCCTGAACTGAATGGCGTTGAATTTTGTCTCGCTTTTCCACTACCTGACAGAGCGAGACGAAAGCCAATGCGATGCAGTTTAAGCCAGTGCAAAGAGCTTGCGGTACGGCCTCTATACTCAGCAGTGGGTGGAAAATGCTTGATGATTAGTAATTTACCTTTTAACAGTAGTGATGGCAGACCTCTTGAAAGCTGAGAGGTTGTTGGTGAAGTTGGTGACGGCTTTAGTGGCGCTGCCCGTGATCAGCTGACGCTTGGTCGGCGGCCTGAGGGGGTAAGGGGCTGTTTTATGTCAATACTGATATGGATGGATAGTTAGCTTGTCGCTTGTTTTAAATAAATTAAATAACTCTCATAGCTCATAGTTTTACTCATAGTTTCACACTCATAGCTCCCCACTAGGATACCCTGTGTCGGGGATCCCATGGAACACACGCAAAGACATGGACAACTAACACCCAGACCCAGAGCAGATAAAAAAACTTTGCTTTGTGAATAATGCGTTATTTTAAGTAGTTTGTTTAAAAATTATATTCTGTACTAAAAACAAGACCGGTTTGATCCTTACGACATAATCCTTACGTCTTAAACATGTTTTAGTTTTTCTTGTTTTCATTCTCATTTGAAAGTTGTCATGTTATCACTCTTTGCGAAAACACCGCCTTTTGTTTGTTCATAATTTGCACACTCGTGACCTAACGCTGAATTTTGAGATGTAATGAAAAATGTTCAACAAAAAATGGCGATTGTATGCGTAGAGCTATAGGAAGTTGCGCTACTAAAGATCTCGCTGTTATTTGTGATAATGTGCACCCGCCATCTATTATACAGTAGAAGAGTAACGAATCCTCACTTCACGATTTACTGCAAAGTAAAATACCGTTATGCCATTTCTGTCTACACTCTGCACTTAGTTTTTAGTCTTACCTAGTCTTTTCAGCGGTGGCGGCGAGTCCCGCGGCGGTGCGGTTTCGTTTCCCGAGCGGAGAGGTGGCGAGCGAGCGGAACAGAGGAGTGGTGGAGGGAGTCAGGGCTTGCTTGCGGGCGGACAACTTGTTGTGACGTTCCTGGAAACAAACGCAATCAGAAAATTAACTATGTTAGTCTTGACGGCGGCGAAGCACCATTCAATTCTGAACCTTGTATTATGTTCGATACAGCATAAAATAAGAAAGTCTGTTAAAGTAGGGTATGCTCGTCGACGAAACCTTGAATGTCATTTGAAATTCTGCTGTACTACATAACATGATATTACGTTTTCGTTGTTTCCCGTCTGAAACGGAATAGCCTAACAATAATAAAAACTTGCCAAAAGATTAGATTTCCGATATGACGATGGAAAATATCTATTTGATTACAAAACGATACTAATACGTAGTCCGAAGCGAAAAACTTTACATACCATTGCTTAGTCCAATCGGAATTCTAGTCTTGAAGCGAAACAGAAATATTGGAGTTAGTGCGAAAAATAAGCTTCTAGTACATTGTCGTGTAGTGCATTACCTGCGGACAACGACAGGTGCAACAATACATAACATGCATTCTGAATGAGTTAAGATACAAAAAACTACATACAAGACGCGCAAATAAATCTAGGCAGACTTATAATAGAGTATTAAGGCTCGGTCTCGATGATGTGCGCCAGCACAGCGTTGCAATGAAAAAATTGCAACGCCGCTTTGCAAATTGCTGTATTGTGTAACAGACACTGATAAACTAGCGTTAAAAAAAGGCACCGTCTATCGGTTCACATTTCAATGCCTTCTTGCCGCGTCGACGTCTTGTAGCTGAATTTACGCTCTGTCCTAGTCCTAATTGTGTTTTTACGTGTCCAACTGACTATAAATTCAACCATATCATTTCGGCTGCCAAAACGCCCGGTCATGCAACGTCACATTTTTGTTGCACGGTAATGCGAGCTACCTATATTGTCGTCAAGCAACACGTCAATTAAAACAGCGTTATATAATAAAATTCAAACAGCACTGAACCTGTCCATACTGACAACACGAATGGGGCGTTGTTTTAATTTTTTTGCACGTTTTGTTAATTTAATTTACTTTGTTTTATTTTTGTAGTGGTAAGGCGCTTTTGCAGACAAGTACCACACTTTTGCCAGTTATTCTACCGCCAAGTGCAAACATTATTGTGTTGAGGTTGGAAGAGCATTGTTTCCAGTGAAATTTTAGGGCAAATAGAAGACAGGGCGACGAGCGCAGTGTTATGCCGCAGAGGGTCTTGAATTCGAAATTCTGGGTGGGGCAGACTTGTTATGGGCAAACGTGACGTTTAACATCAGGCGAGCGATTTGCTCGTCTAGTCCCTCAACAGCACAAGAAAAAAAATTAAATAAACCAAAGTGATAACACCTTCACAGTTATTATTGTGCGTACTGTAGAAAGCTTTAAACTTACTGCTTTTCTAACTTCCCACTCATCTTCCATGAGCTGAAGTAGAGGTTTGCCATCGACGGTGAAAGTTTTTCCATTGATTGCTTCGTATTTCATAACAAGTTCACGCAGTTGTTCCTCAATTTTCGGCAGCTGTAAAATAAACATAGCTTTTTAATTTGACGCGAGATAAGCCACACATATGAACATATCTAAGCACCCCAAAACAAATCTGGGTTGAATTGATATGTCGTGCTAAGGATTTGGTATTTTTTATAGAACGACATAAAATATACTTAAATAAGTAATGGGACTTATCACCCTGTATTTTCGTGAGAGGATCTGTCAAATAGTCTACATTGTTTGGTATGGGCGTGCACTCACATTGCTAGCAATAGCCTTCCGTTCCTTCTCCTCCTTAAGCAGTTGTCCGCCGCGGTTGTGGTAGCGGCCCGGCTCCGTCGACCTCGCTTCCAACTCAGTCATCTTCAGCCACAGGTTTTTGCGGGTCAGTATCATTTCAAATATAGGTCTGAAACAATATGATTCACTTTAGACTTGTCAAAGCCGACTTCAACAGCTCCAGCTATTGAAGCTATTTCTGGTAAAATAAAATAAATAATATTTCACTCATAGCTCCCCACTAGGATAATCTGTGTCGGGGATGCCATGGAACACACAAAGACAACTAAAACCCAGACCCAGAGCAGATATTTAAATTCATCATTTTAACAAACATCTACCCGGCCGGGCAAGTTTTTTTGTTTTTTGTCTTTGTCTATCTTTCTATCTATCTCCAGTTATAAGGAGTTATCAAGAACCAGCTGTTAGTTACGATTTCACGGGCTATGCGGGGTATCCATAGTAGAATTAATCTCATACGAAATCTGTTCAGTTGAATCAAAATGGCGTGTAAACGCAATATAGCATTTTCAGGTGAATTAACGGTCGTAAACAGAAATACAAACGCATCTAGATATGTAAAGCAGAACTATCATTTGAAATTCAGCTTAAAGAAACAAGATTTAGAGTTCACATTTCAAGGCCGCCACTTGTGGCATTACGTTGTCATGTTGTCAGTCTTGTCTTAGTGTTCTGTACCAAAATGGAAAAACACGGACACTTACTGAACCTTAAGTTTTTTTGATAAATACAGCAGAAATTACAAACTAGAATAGTGCAACAACACACGCTCATAGCGATAAGACTGCCTGTCTGCCTTCCAGGCACCTTATGGTGTGTACAATAAAGAGTTCTATCTGACTTACTTGTGATCATTGTAATATTTGGTGATCTTTTCTAAATACATTTCGTGAAGAGTGAGGGTGTCTTCGGAGAATATGTCCTGGTAGTAATGCACAAACTCTTCTCGCTCCCGGGTGGAGTACATTATGTTGTCCCACATCAGCTTTATCTTGGTACGAATGTTAGCTACGAACAACTGGAATAAACAATAAACTTTTATGATTAATTTAGACTCGTTTTTCTATAAAGGTATTTTAGGTGATTACAACATTTTGGAGTTTTCGAGAAAATGCTTGTCTTAAAATATACCTTACTGCAATTTAGTTTTATTCATTACCCGGCGGTTTCTCCCGCTGTTTTATTTTTATTTTTAATCCTTCCCTGAATTAGTGTGAACATAATAAAAAAAGAATTACTCAAATCGGTCCAGCCGTTCTCATGTTTTAGGCAGACAAAGGGACAGCAATTCATTTTTATATATAAAAAAGATTCTGCTTTTTATATTCCAGCATATTGTATGGTTACAAAAAAGAATAGTCTTGTGTGTTCGTCTTCTAACAGTTAGTGTATCATTTATCCGGTTGAGTTAGCAAGACTGACGACAAAGCTCAGACTCACAAGTGAGGCCAAGAACCGAGCGGAATCGGCGAAGTTAACACTTTGGCTGCGGCTAGTAATCACATGCGCTAGCCCCAGGCGCGGCTAATAGTCAAATATTCCTTGTTTTTTACGCCGCACTCGCGTCGCGCAAAGGCAAACACAAGGTACGAGTATGTGTTTCCCGCAGCCAAAGGGTTAAAAAGTTCCATATCCAAAACCAATCTCATTCAAATCAAATTCTATTGTCTTCATTTGCATTTAATTAAAACGTCTGTGCATTAGCTATTATTGGTGCATGAACTGATAGGATTATGGAATCATTCATTAACAGCTAATCAAGTGTAACTTCCTGCATTTAGATAATATAGTTAGCATATCAAATAATGTAGAAAACAGAACCGGTTTACAAGAACATACTTGAATCTTCGCCGTTTGATCTGATTGCATCGCCAGATTCCTCGTTTATCTACAGGGTTATTCATAGAGGGTATGCTAAGCCGAAAAGGGGCTCATGGTAGGTACTCATCATTATGAACGACTTAATTTAGCGAATTCTAATTTTTGTTGTGTTAATTATTGCCAGACTGTTCTTATGAAAGAAAGAAAATAAGAATGTTGAGCGGAACATTAAAAAATTTAAGACAATTTAAATTCAATATTCATAGCTAAGACGGGACAACGTGTCGGGTCAGCTAGTAGATAATATAAATTAGCATATCAAATAACGTAGAAAACAAAACAGGTCTACAAGAACATACTTGAATCTTCTGCCGTTTGATCTGATCGCATCGCTTGATCTCTTCTTTGATAGCGGCCTCGGTTTGTGCGTTGCAGCCCGGGTGCGCGTGGAGGAAGTTTTCGCGATATATGCGGTCTTCTTCCAAACACTCCCACAGCTTCGAAAGACGCTCACGTAGCTCGAGTACCTAGAACATAGGAGTTAGTCTTGTTAGTAAAACGGAATGTGCAGTCTGTGTAAGAAATAAGAATTCTTCGATAAAAAATGTGAGGTTTTATAAAACAATCAGTGCGTGCTACTACCGCTAATAGATCAGCGAATTTACCGCTACGATGATCATTTGATAGCTATGTTGAATTTTCTTAATAACAATAAAATTATAATAAGGTTTCAGGTCATCACAATACATACAAAATTTTGTGTGGTCAATAACAGACATAGGAGATCCTCAAAACTTGATTGAATATGTACTTTTCGTGGTATGTCCATCAATACGCTTTAGCTAGTTTTAAGTGCTATCTATATATGTATATAAAAATGTTATGTTGGTTTGTGTACGCTTCAAAAACTCAAAGTTCTGCACCGATCGAGCTGAAATTTTAGCACGATATAAAATACGCATCAAGGATTGTTTTTATCTATTTTTTTTTATCCACAGCGAAGCGTGGCAGGGAACAGCTAGTTTATTATAATTTTGATTGTAATTTCTGATGTGAACAATAAAGAGTGTATCTAATAGATACTATCTATCTATGTGTGTAGGCAACTTTCGGGTCTAATATAACTTACTAGAACTTCCTCTTTAATAACAGTTCTTGCAAATTTTGTTATAATTAACATGGGAATACTCACGGGAGTATTCGTGTATTAATTAAAACTTAATGTGTCAAAACCATGTTAGTTTCTATAGTATTTTTTTTGCATTATAGTAATTTTAGTAGTTGCCAGATAAAGAGAGGATACAGATAGCTCACCCTGTTGTTAGTCTGTTCATATTTCTCCTGCAACTCTTGCTGCAGCTTGGCGAGGCGGTCCATGTTGAGATCAGTCACTTTGAAGTCCACCGACAGGTCGGACACTACACTCTGTTCAAATTTGTTCAGAGGCCTTATTTGGAGTTTGTCTGTGGATAAAATAAATGTAAATCACAAAGGACAAACAAGAGATAGGGAAGGCCTACATTTACACCCAGTAACCATGAAATATGGCAAGTATTTTGCCATTTGCTTTTTGCCTCTAAAGGTAGAGAATTTCCTACAAAACAAAAGTAAATAGCAATAATCATTTCAAATGCTAGCTGCGCCCCGCGGTTTCACCCGCGTATCCCGTAAAAAGTAGCCTATGTGTTAATCCAGGCCTAGAACAACCTTCATTCCAAATTTCATGTAAATCCATTCAGCTATTTTAAAGTTAAAAGATTTTTGCTCCCGCCCCAAGACACCCCAAGTAAGGCAGTAAATTCTAGGCAGCTTGTGCAGCTTCCAAATTCTCAACAAGGTAACATAATCCAGCTTTTTCACTTACCCATAATATCCTTGATCTCGACTTGAACATGGAGAAATATTTCAGCCCTCTTATCCCTTTCCGCTTGCAGCACTTCCAGGTGTGATTTCATCCGGTCCAGCTCTTCTTCGGAGGGCAATGGCATATCCTTCAGCTCTTGGATGGTGACGCCCAACTTGTCTACCAAGTCCTGCTGCCATTCCATGAGCCTTTCCATCTTCATGCGACGCTGTTCGACTTGCTCACGGTAACTAAGGGTTTATGGGCAATATAAAGGTTATCTACTATACAAGGTTTTAAAGAAAGAATATGCTAAACTGATAAAGGCTTCTAGTGTTCATCATTACGAACAACTTTTACTATGGGACCAAGCCTGAAATTGAGAAAAAATATCAGCTGTTTCATACCATGTCGAGTATCATTGAAATTTTTATATGGAACAGCAGATAACGATTTATTTAGTAAAAGTTGTTTGTATTGATAAGTATTACAAGGTATTTTTGGCTTGCATTCCTTTTCTCATAACTCTGTCGAGCCTTAAATTAAGGAATAAACACCTAGCCTAAACTTTTCTGGTAAAGCCTTCACTGTAATGAAATCCAAACTAATCTTTCTGATGCTCATTCTGTATATAAGAAATCTAAAAGTTACATAATAAAGAGTAATTCAGGAAATTATGTTTGTTATTATCTTTGTAACTAAGCCAGTTTTTTGTACTTCAGTTTTACCAATCAGAATTATACTGACAGGGCCTTCATTCTGATGTACCCTCTCACTAAACTAATCCTATCAGAAAGGACAAAAAATCTCTATTCATCTCAATATGTAAAACAAGTAACTAAGTATACAATTTTGGATCAGTCAAAACTAATTTAGATTTTGTTTTAGTTTAGCAAAAACATAACACTGCCTTTAAAAATGCTTCTTACCCAACAATCTGCGATTCCAATTCCTTTTTGTAATCAACCAGCATCATTTCATTGTTATATTCTATAACTGTGATGTCAACGGACAGGCATTTGCTAAGTTCTTCGGTTTCTTCTTTCAATTCTATTGATACAATAACAAACATGTGAGTGTTGGACAAAAATTTCATTCTCGGTGCAAAAATATGAACCATATTACATACTTGCATATGACATGCACAATTGGCAAATCATAATACTGGAAAAAGTTACCAATCTATTACATAGCAAGTTGATTGCAGTTTTAGTAGATAGATAGGTGAATTACAAGATCTTGCCAATGGTTTTTTTAACTGTTAGTCAGAAATCCTAATGGAGTCCCAGTTTTGAAGGAACTATTACTTGAAATAAGCTCAAATTTTACCTTGTTGAGGTCATAAAGATAAAATCAAATTATACTTACTTTCGACTTGTGCCTGCAAGTTTTTGACCTTCTGCCTGGTCTCCGAGATGACATCCCGATGCAGATCCTTTTCAATCAGCACCAGTTTTGTGATGTAGTTAACCTTGGTGCTGTGATCTACGCCGAGGTGGGACCAGTTCCGCCACAGCTCCTCCATCATGGCACGGATGTTGGTTGATATCTCATCGAGCACATTATCACTGAAAAACAAAGAAAAT
Source organism: Alcis repandata (assembly GCA_949125135.1). NCBI lineage: Eukaryota > Metazoa > Arthropoda > Insecta > Lepidoptera > Geometridae > Alcis > Alcis repandata. The sequence goes on along the minus strand of OX421235.1, from coordinate 4,651,467 downwards.
TAAAAATCAGAAATATTTATTGACCCTAAAGAAAAATTTACAAAGAAAAAAAAACAATGTTAAATAACTTAAACTTGAATTAATAAACCTAAAAGAATCACTAGCTTATTGAAATTGACAAAGGATATGGAATATCAGGCCAGAGCTTGAAAATGTCCGAATCAAGGGTAGGCTATGCTCAATCTATTATACTAATCTGTAGCAAACAAACAATGGAGCAAACAAATGACCCTATGGTACCCAAAAGACGGGACTAGAAAACCAAGACATCCAACAACAATATGGGAAGAAGATATCCGCAAAACCCTAGGGCCTTACTGGACTAAAGTTGCAGAGGACCGAGCATATTGAAGAGTTGGAGGAGGCCTATGACTAAAGGCACACCGAGCTGCGCAACATAATTATAGTTCCATCTGAACATTTCACTCAACTTGAAACAACAATGTACCAAAGTTTTCGGAAATAAATGGTTTTAATAATCCATGGCAAGCTAAAGCAGGCTTTGCTTTGCTTTGCATCGCTATGACAGTATAAGGTTTCAACTAATCAGTATCTCTAAAATGTCTCTTAACTCTCTGTTACTATTAACTATACCTAGATGAAGTAACAAAATATTTTCTATGAATTTCATTCTAGATTTAATTTCAATGGTTTGTGTTCTAGTTTGTAGATTTTTTTAACTACACCTATTAATACAGATGCGCACTTTAGGAGGTGTTGATGTTCAAAATTTTGAGTGATACAGAAACTGTTACAGACAAAATAACAGCCTTAATCATTGGGGAACTGTGCCGTAATCATTAGTCAGTTAGGTAAGTAATTAAGAAATTACTATGTAGCCCATCAGCTTTTTATTCTCATTGTCACACAGACCTACTAAGTATGTGGTTGTTTTGACTTTATAAGAATAAGTTTTTGCCACAAAAAAGCTACAAGTATGGAATGCTGAGTAGTATTATATAAGCATTACATAGGTACTACACTAATTTACATAGAGTGAAAAATAAACTAGGTGGAACAAGGTGGTTAGATGTTAGATAGGAGTAAAACTTCTATAGTGGGTAGTAAAAGTGATATACAAACTGGATAGATGAATTCCATACAGAAATGTTAGATTATTACGTGTGAACTTTTGAATTTGCCCTTGAAGATGCAACGCTTTTTATGTTGAATCAAATCACAAAAGTACACAACCCAGTGACAATTCGTAATGCCTATATATACAGATGTGTGGGCCTTTTCCTAGCAAGTTGTATGTAACGAAGGAAATGGATTATTGAAGTTAATTAAACATAAAACTACTTACAAAATTTTCTTGACGTCCGAAGGAGGTGTGGTCATTTTGATGTGTTGTTTTTTTCCAGAATACGCATCAAACAAAGTTTTCAAACATTTACCACATATATCACTTTAATGTCAACGAATAGTTAATATTTTGACAATAATACTAGTTTTTATAAATTTCTCGCACAACCGAAAAGCGAGCCAAGGCCAACGTTTATTTTATTTTCAAAATTTCAAGACGTTAAAAGTGAACCGTCAAACGCTGTGTTGTGATTGGTCGGAGGAATTGAGTTAACGTTTCATTTCACGAAGTGAGTTTCGTTTCGTTTCATGTTTTCGTTGGGGAAAAAAATAAATGTTTGTCTATAGTGCCTATTGGCGCTGCGTACACCGACATTCCATTGATGACCGAAACGATACATAGATGGCGCCCCAGTCGCCCCACCCGACCCGAATGTTTTAAGTCCGACCGACTTGACCTCTGAACTCTTAAAAGTTAAAAAAATATGATAAAATTCGAGAGATATCTACATAGTCTTGAACAGGCGATCAAATATATAATTTTTCGTCCTCTGCAACGTAAGTAATATTTCTAGCCGTATGTCTACACCGAAGAATGCGTTGTCCTTGTCACGCATTTGAGTTATCCTAGACACCCATACACCTGCCCGTCCACACGTAGCTTTCTAATCTTCTTCTTCTTAATATAATATATAAATCTCGTGTCACAATGTTTGTCCTCAATGGACTCCTAAACCACTTAACCGATTATAATAAAATTCGCACACCATGTGCAGTTCGATCCAACTTGAGAGATAGGATAGTTTAAATCTCAAATTATAGTCGCAATTTTAATTTATTGCAAATTATAAACCTTTACCTACTGATAATTTTTACTATAAATTGACAAGTTAGCATCAACATACTACGGTTGCTATAGTTACGCAATAGCATAACTTTTGACATTTGACATAGAATTGACGCAATGACTTTTGACAGGACAACGTCTGTCGAGTCAGCTAGTCTACATAGTATAGGCCTTGCTAATTGCTATAATATATATTTATAGCCAATGAGGATATAATACACTACGTTTTATTTATAGCAAGCTACCACACTCGGAGACGATGCTATAATAAGTATATATTTTGCCTTCATTTCATTGATGGTCTGCCAAGCGTTTGCACGCGTTTTCTAATACAGGGTGTTTTGATTAATAAATAATTATGAATTCAAGAAGTACTTAGATGGTTATTGGATTTAATTGACAGTTCTTCAGAGGACGATTCTGATGCCGCTTTTGCTATGTCAGTTGCCCTATCAGGCTCAAAAACTAGAACTAGGTAAATGGATTGAATCGCATATAAAGAATAAAAAAACTCGTGGCGAATTTAATTTGTATCGTGAACTATCCTCAAAAAAATTCGCTCAATATTTTAGGAGTTCAAAATCGTCATTTGTAGATCTTCATGAATTAATAAAAAATGATACAAGTAAGCAGAAAAGACACAACCATGCGCAAAAGTATTGGTTCTGAAGAAGGAGAAGAGAAGAAAAAGAGGGAGAAGTGCGCTCGAACCCTCGAACACGTTGGAACATGCTGTACATTCCAAATATGTCGTAATGTCTTGCTATACCATATATACAATAATATATAATAATATGCGATAATATAAATTACGGTATATTTTGGTGACGTCATAGAAATATATATTACCTATAGCTCCGTGTGCGGTCACTTCAATATTTGTATTGAAAATATATCGTAATATGCCTCGCTATATTTATATTAATATATTATTATAGCTACGTGTGTGACGGGCTTAACGATTCAAATATTGTTTTATAGAACAGGAAGTTGGTATGTACTTACAAGTACATAACGAGCCGATAAACGCCGCAGCACAAAAGACTTTAACGCGCTCTCGTATGCAATATTCATGAAAGTTTATCAGATCCGATGACCGATACAAGTTTGTCGTTTTGCTTAAATATACAAGCGTTGTAACACGCTTTCATTTATTGTTCACTAACTACGCCCGTGATTGACCCGCCATTTTTTTATATGTTATTTTTTCTGGAACAAGATTAGCCTATGTCTAATCCCGGGTATAATATAAAGCCATCGTTATTCCAAACTTTACTCAAATCTGTTAAGTAAGTTGTTTTAGTTAGTGCAATAAAGAACAAACACACTAACAAACTTTAATGTAATGTGATTTTCATCTTGTGTAAAGTCATCGTTCTTACCACAGAATAAATAACAACAAAAGTTGAGGGAGTCACACGATTATTAAAAGAATGAGTTCAAACAAGTGGTCGTATTTTGTGCGTGAGTGTGACGTAATTACGCAATACAGATGATGAGTGTGGAGATTGCTCTTGAGATAGGTGGTACTACGTTATGCATTCTATTTCAAGATCATAGTTCAGTTATCTCGTAGCTAAATGATAACTACCACAGCGCGCAGCGACTAGATTTCACAAAAAAAAACTAAGCAATTCATTTTTCACCCTTTCCATTTAGGTTGGTACGTTACGGCCTTACGGCATGTTTTAGGACCAATGAGTTTATAAACTCATTGTTTGGGACACAAAATAAATTAAAAAATAAAGTACCTACCTACCTACCTAAATTTTAAGGAGGTACAAAATTCTCTGCACAAGAGTTGAGCTGAGCTGAAGCATAAAATACTTGCCATAAAGTTTATAAATTACACTACGAGTAACTATTTTAAGTGATAGGGCTTCCCAGGTAGGTAAGTATGGGTTGCAGTTCCCTGATAGGTACCAAGGGTCAAAACATTAGGGACTACTTCGAAACTCCAGTATTTCTTTTTTGAGCCACATAAGATTTAAAAAAGACCGCATTACAAAATAAATAGGTACCTACCTCTATCATTATATTATTACGAAACAATAAAAATGATTACGCCGACAACTTGCTACTTAGAGACAACATTTAAGTTTTTTTCATGCATGTATTTTTTTACTTCTAAACAACTTGCCTGGGCAATTTATTCATTTTTAAAAGGTTTGCATGTGTAAATGTAGAGCAAGTGTCCCTTCACTTTGTTTTTAACAGACGAAATAACACTTTTTTGGTAACAGACTGTCATCATCTAGATTTCTAAAAAAAATGCTAATATAGATAATAAATTAACTTAACCATTTGGGAAATCAACTTTTACTTTAGCATTAGTTTATCTTAGATTTTGCAGAAACAAGAATACTAAATGGACTAAATCAATAAAATTGATCAGATTTTTCTAAAATTCTATCTAATATGTAGGTAGCAGTTCTAGACTAATTTGCTACTCTAGCGGGGAAGTGTCAATCAATCAATTAATTCATCAATCTCACCTTTGCCAATTATTCAACGGCCAAGCAATAGTGTGAAAGATTCATTTTCACACTTTCCTAAATTTAAAGGCAATAATTTCTAGTGAAATAACTAAGCGTATAGACATTTATGTAATAACACCCTGATATCTCAGGGTAACGACTAACGAGCGCAGTAAATTGCCGCACATCGTTTTGAACTGAAAGTTTGAAATTCTAAGGGCACTGGGCAAGCTATGGACGCTTACCTACCATAGTTCCACCAATTTAATCGCCTTTTTTGTTATAATTAAACACGGGAATACTCACGTAAAAATTAAGTCGTCTTCTACGACTAGTTTCGGTCACATTCGGTGACCTTCATCAGGTGAGTATACAAACGTGACGCGCTCGCGGTTACGTCTCGTTTGGCACTCACGCCAACAACTACGTTACAACTCTCTTTTGGTATTTTTACGTGAGTATTCCCGTGTTTAATTTTAACAAAAATATGTGAAAACCAAGTTAGTTTCCATATTAAAAATTTAGGTACTCGCCTCGTCAATTAGTTGCATAAAATTATTTTTATACTATAGTCGTAATTTAAAATCTTTGGTAGATATACCAACAAAGATTTCATTAGCTGTTCAGTCATTTTAATTTACCAATGACGTAGGTAACCTATATACCTTTGGGAGCTTAATCAAATAGGAAAGCTGCGAGAGATTTTTAATGTTAAAAAAACCAGTAAGTAAATCAACAAAATCGCGGTGTATAGATACTAAAATAGCGGACCACTTTACTAGCAAATGCTATTCATAATAACTAACCATAGGAACCTAATAGGTAGCTATTATTTATTCTGCGCTAATAGTAAGACTATTAGCACGTCACGGCTTATTTCTCAAAAAGCGCGACTGTGCGTAATAAAGCGTGCTTCCTGGCCATACTATGTAAGCATTTTGCTTTATTACCATTTTATCCCGTCAATAGGCCCAAGTTTGAAGGCATTTTAATACAGATCTAAACTAACTAAAAATTTATCTGTCTTTATCATTGCAAGCCATTAGACAAGGATGCCAGTAGTTTTAGAAAATTTAGATCTGTCTTAAAAAGCCTACAGCTTTAAAAATCTTTAATGCGACCATCAGCAACGCCAAAACAATTAACGAAAATATTCATTGTTTTAACATGATTGAAGAGTTGTTTGTTATGGAAGTATATCGTAATATCCCACAAGCAAAAAGACAATCAAACAATTCAGTCAATCGCATAATACGTTACAATAACTACAGTCAGGTACGAAGGAATCCAGTTAGTTCGAAGCAGGAAACTCTAGCTGAGAAAATTGTTACCTTACCATACGTCCCATATTTTATTCAAATTATTTCGTAAAGCCGTACGTAACTCAACGCAGTTATTTTCTTACAAAGTAAATAGTAAAATGTAAATTAAACTGTCGTAAAATTTTAATAATTGATGATTACGTCTTCTCTTTTAATTTTAAGATTTTTTCTACAAAAGAATCTCTTGGATCCTTGAATAAGATTTATTAAGTTTTGGTGATTTCTATTTTATCGTAGAGCATCTATGCCGATGCAGTAGGTAAATGCAAAATACTCACCAACCAGTTATTGTGTTTGTTTTTAAAGTAAGCAAGGTTAAATCAACATCAATTAATTTAGATTGATCCAACTACTCTATAATGCCCATTTCCATTATTTCCAAAGCACCGTCCTCGCTCTGAATATAAGCATTCACGCATTTTGTGTAATTCTCCTAATTACTTTTTACAGCCTCTGTTTACAGCTTCTGCAAACAAGGTCAGGAAAAGGAGTGATTGTTCTTGAGATTGCACGGCTAAGATCAAAGGATACCGAGAATCGCGTCTCTCAATTAGTACCTATGATATCAAAAATATCTAAGTACAAATGTAGGTCAAATTAAAATAGCCTACTAATTACAATATAATTGGCTGTGACATCCAAACTGACACATGAGTCTCGCCTTAAGGGTTCTTTCCCGAAGGAGCTTCAGAACCCTAAAAACAAACAGCCCATACCTACAGTATAGGTACACCCTTATCTTTGGCTATATAAACATCTTACAAGGGATGATTATTCTGTGGTGTCCGATTGATTACCTACATGTAAAATGCACCCAAACACTAATATTTACTCGTTATCATTTTATTTTATTTTATTTCATTTAGGTGGTATAAATTATAAAAAAATCAACAGTAAACGTGGATCGCAGTAGTACATAAATTAGATATCCGATATTCAGGTAGTACCTAACACAATTTCTAAACATACGATATACCTACGCGTACTCGTATACCTACAACCTCCTCGTAGTCAGCTCAACGCAAGTGCTACTTCTAATAAGTCAGAATCTTCTGACGCTGTTTTAGCCATCTAATAAGAATGATTAAAGCGTATGATGATAAGTACCTATGTACCTTTAAAGTTAAAAAAACATCAACAGTCCCATGACTTCGACTACTGATTGGTTAGAGAAGGCTAGAAGTATAATCTGAGGCGATTTACGACTTGATTTCCAAAATCAAAAGCAAAATATTATACACTCACTAGTAGGATATCTAAACGTGAAAATGAACGCTTTACAAAATCAAACCACCTAAATTAACTAATAATTAACACAATTTTATCTCTACACACATAATGAATCGATGTTACAAACATTATGTAAATTGACAACCGTTGCGTGTCTACTCATTATCGAGCGATGACTTGTATCTCGACGACGTTACGCGAAGATAAAGCAAAATATATGTATTATGCAGATGTTGATACAAGCTTGCATTTTTTCCGCAAATCTCCCAACAAATTTCTATCTATTGTTCTAATTGAGACGCGGATCGACTGACAATGCGATCGATGTAGGTACACGTAACTGCAAACAGAGCACTCGCACTCGACTCTGTTAAGTGAAACCGAGTATAAAAGCGATGCAAATTACAAGTGTTGGCATTACCCACCACCCTCTCGTGGAGTAAGGTGTACACTGCAGCAAGCTGACCGCAATGAAGTACCACGTGCGTACATTTGTGCTCTGTCCGTGATAGTTACTCTGGTTCACATGTGCGACCATTAGCTAATATCGCGTAACCGTGTCCGATGTGTGTGTGTTGTGTCTCGAAATATAAGTCTCGCATGCGAGACGATTGGTTAATAGTAACACGTTGTCGATACATGGGAATTATACTCATCACTCTTCCTGATCAAGCGACATAGTTGCATTATCTCATAGGAAGCCTTTCGTGTTACATAAATCAACCGCAGGGTATTTGGAGTTAGTGCCCTCGGCGAAACTGGTTCCGACATAGTAACCGAGCTCTTTCGCCGATTCTTAACTAATTAATTGCTAACAGACTTCCGCTCTTACACAAAATCTGATATCGACAGAATAATGGTGTCTGACTTATTAGGTATCATTAACGTCTGATCGTGTGACTATGTTTTGCAGGTTTTCCTGGGATTCCTCGCAGTAGCGGCCGCCTATCCCGGCATCATCCACGATGAGGCTCCGCAACTGGAAGCCAAATACGACCATCACGACCTGATAGGCGAGACCGGACACCACCACAAAATTGTACACGAGCACGCAAAGTCGCATCAGTCAATCAAGTTCGAGCATTTCCACCCAGTTCCCGTATACGTGAAAAAAGAGCACAGCCATCTCCTTAAGCACCCACTAGAGAGTGGTAAATCTGAGCAGAACCTGAAACAGATCCATCCCGAGACTGAGCATAGCCATGGAGGCGGCCTCGTGCTTAAAGATGAGAGGCACAACACCGATCACCATTTCGGTGGTCAGGAGCACGGAGGTTTCGAGCAGGGTGGATTTGAGCATGGCGGTTTCGAGCATGGATCACTTGAGCACGGTGGCCAAGAGCTAGGAGGATACGAGCATTTAGCTGAAGGATTCGAGGGATACGAAGGCGGCGAGGGCCTGAAGAGCTACGCCGAGGTTCAGCCTGAGGGGCACGGTTACTATTTCACCGACGGACAGGCTCACGGAAGCGAAGGCAGCGAAGGTTACAAACATGATAGCTACTAATAGCATGCAGTTCTAATCTCGAGCATGGTGATTCTCCACCGTCTAATCTAGAGTAACCTTTAGCTTTATTTCTTGCCTGTCGATGTTAGTATAGAGATTACCGCTTAGATCGTAGCTCAAATCTATATTCGGCATACGCTGTGCAATAAAAAGCGTAATTCGATGAATGACATGTACCTGACTTAGATGTAGCTCTCATAAATATGTAGGTGAACTGTCGTGACTCAAATGTATAATGTTAGAAAGTCAATGTTCTGAATTCGTGTTGAAATTGTAAAATTTCTTGTATAAATGGATTCGAAGTAAATGCGTGAGATCGTTAGCTTGTAGGTATGTTTGTTGAAATTATCTCTTCGCTCGAATCTCGTTAATTGTAATTATGTCGTAAGATTGTTGTCGATGGAGTCCCAGTGAAATTGTGATATTATTAAAATGTTTGTTACAATACCAATTGTTTTGTTACAAATAGACGAGATGGTAATCAAGCAGAAACATCATGAAGCAATAATGGCAGTAGGTGGACCCGTTTGTAAATAATAGGTAGAGCACGGTATAATTGCTCTGATGCAATGGTTACAAGTTGATTATGGCCCAGTGGGCTATAATCTGCGTAACTAGCGCATAATAAGAATTCGCTCATGTAATTATGATCCAATCAGTCATACATCATCAGATGAAATCAATCAGTGAACATTTTCATCTCTCTATCATTGAATAACACCCTCACTTCCTGAACACATTTACTTGTTAACATCTCAACTACGTTAGACATACCAACAAGCACATAATTGTCAACTATAAGTAGAAATATCTCATACTTAAGCTCAACTTAGTCTTCGTTAAATTTGCGAAATAAATCATAAAATAATTAGTTATCTAACACTGCTATACAATTATGCATTATTATTTAAGCTATTAATTATTGTATCCACAGTTTGCTTCCCGACTTACCTAACGCCAATAAGTTGTGAAAGAAATGCAATATCGAGTGAACAACGTACTTACTAGTGTTTTATGAAATGTCTCCTATTACTCGTAGATAGTACAGAGGCTAGACTTTCGCTTTCAACGGTCACGAAATAGGAACTGATCTTTACCATTTCAAGTTTTGATCTATTACATAATCTAGAAATGCCTGTCCTTTATTTTCCTAAGTGAGAATGAGAACATACGCAATAGTATCATTTTCAAAATTTACCTAAATACACTTTAAAAAACGTATCATATTATTTTTTCAATATTTATTGCTATATTTTCTCTGTGCATATTGTTTTTTTATCAGTGTGCATCTGTGCATATGCATGTGCTTAATTATTCTCTCTCAACACAAAATGAAATGGTCTGGTCAAAAGTTTCATTTACCTATATTTTTATGTAGGTCCCTTCCGACCACTCAAAGCTTTTCTTGTCTTCATGTAAATGAAAGTTTTTGTTTAATGATTCGAAAGTTTGGAACATAACACTAATAACCGTTTGGCTTTATTTTGTGTATGCAGTTTTACGCGATCTGCATAACAACGTCATTTGTGTTTATTTAATAGGGAGACAAAGATTTTATACTAACTTCATTTTAATTAACTAGCAAAATAAGAATGAATTCAAGTATTCAAGCTATTTGGCAATGTAAAGCTGACGTTTCAGAGTCTATGGAAACTAATTGCCGCTTGTACTGTAGTTAACTGCGTAGATAGTTTGTAGATTTTGTTACTTAAAAGGTTAATATAAAGTAGGTAATGTTGGTTCCTGTAGATTCAATTTTTAACCTTGAAATTGAACAAAATCAGTCAAGGGCTTATTAAGGAAGTCGCGGGGTCCAGTTCTGGATAAACAAGAAATTAAATAAATCGACCAACACTTTTCGCAACTATTTTATTTATTAATTATATATTATTGTCTAACATACTTAAGCGCGGCAACCTAAAAGCTATTATAATGCGGTCTTAAAGCACAGAAGTGGGACAACGCACGTTCGATGGCCGATTTGCGCAAGGTATGAATACAAATCTTGCGATTTTAAACGACATCGCAGCTTCCTGGTGGTTTTAGGAGCCGATTTCGTGAACGAAAGTAGGTGGACGCTTTCTATACGATGATGTACAAAATATTCAAGAGTTTTGCAATTTGAGCCGTCGAAAAGGCAGTTAAGTAGTATTTTGTAGACATTTTTCATTGATATTTCGTCAAGCGCAACCTACAACAGTTTGGTTTTAATAATTGCTCAATAATGCTTGGCATGAATTAATTTAACCTACATGGGTTATTTTAATTGATTTCAGAATATAATAGGTACAATTTTGAAACCAAAATTTTTCCATATTATTAGAGACAAATGATATCTTTTCTTTGACATTACTATGGTTTTAGTCATGGTTTGTTTGGAATATTTATCTTATGCTCTATAAGTAATAGAATTTTTTAGGGTTTTGTATTTAGACATTTCTATGTGACCCTACTTATTAGGATCTGACCGTTACTCTGCTTGTCCGTCTTACTTTAAATTGCCAGTATCTATAAGATAATTTATTAATATTTTAGTTGCATGTGTAGGTAACTGAATTTACTATAGTGAGTTTTTAATAATTTGGTACAATAATTTTATTACGATAATAAACTGCAAACCTAAACCGAGGTGTAGTTTCATCAACGAGATATGCTTGAAAAAATTGTGCAGGCACTGAGTACCTACCTACTATCTACTTACTCATTTGAAGGTTTAATGACAGAGAAATAAAATAAAGGTACTGACAAATATAAAAAGCGTATCATTTAATTTAATTAAAGAAATAACAACAATTAACACAGATCTTGACAACAACTAACAATAAATGCTGTAACAATTAAACTTGACTAATCAGTGCTCCCATACATGCCTGAGGATGGTTAATCTTTGAGACTTTCGGATCGGGCTTTCTACTGGGATCTCTTTCTTGATATCCACAGGAACGATACGCTCTACTAGGTAAGGTTTGTTAACTTTGACGTAAACATTCCTTGCTAAAGGCGCGGGAATTCGCTTTTCAACTTCCACTGGTACAGGCCTTGGGACCTCACCTTTTACAGTTCTTACTACTGGGACAGGAACTGGCCGTGCAACTTCAACAGGCACGCGCAGCGGTTTCTGGGCCCTTTGCTTTTGCGATTTGGGCTCAGAGTAACGCGCTGCAGGAGCCTTGGACTTGACCAGTTTTGCGGATGGACTTGGCCGACGTTTCTGGATTTCCTTCCTGATCAACTGAGGTGCTATTTTAGCAATAGCTTCGGCTTTAGCCAGAGTATTTTGCTTCTGGAGATTTGTTCTGAGCTTTTCAATTTCAATGGCATATTTTTGGTCGTTGTGCTTGGATGACTGTTTCAGCTCTTTCAAAATAGCTTGAAGCTCAAGCTCGTTTTGGGAAAGTTTGTTTCTGCGCTGGTTGATTACTTCCGCCAATCTTTCGGGACTAAGAAGGGGAGACAATAGTTCGCTAAGTCTTTCTTCGGTTTCCTGCTGCTCGGTTTTTTGCTCCTCAGCTGGCTGCTGGGCTTCTTGTTGTTGTCTTTGTTCTGGCTGCGCCTGTGGCTCTTGCTGTGCTGGTTGCTCTTGCTCCTGAGCAGGTTCAGCAGCTTGCTCTTCAACTTCATAAGGCACTAATCTGTATCGTTTCACAGCGAGAGCGTCAGCTTGCGGCTGCTCTGGTTGCTCTTGGTTTGGCCTGGCGGCTTCCTCTTGCTGTTGACGCGGAAACTGCACAATTGTTCTCTGAGGTTGTTCGTTGTGCTGGTATCGAATAGCAGCGTAGACATTTGAGCGGGCTTTCTGAGCAATGGGAGCTAAATATTTGTCTGGGGTTTGCTGTTGGGGTTGTTGTTTAGGTGTTTGGTTTTGACGAGCTTGGAAGCGGGGAGGAACTTGGCGCTCTTCTTCGGCGTTGTTCTCTTCAGACTCTTCAGGTTCCTCTGTCACTTGTGGCTCATTAAAGGCCTGTTCGGCTTCCGCCTCTTCTTGCTCAAGCTGCTCTTCATTCAGTATTCTGAGAATCTCTTCCAAAGCTAGGTCCTGGCTTTGAATTTCTTCCTCTCTTTCTGGCTCCTGCTCTTGTGGCTCAGCTTCTTCCTGTTGTTCAGGCTGTTCAGCTTCATTTTCGTTTTCTTCTTGCTCCTCTTCTTGCTCTTGTTCCTGGTCTTGTTCCTGTTCACCACTTTCTTGGGCCTGATCTGCGTCCTCTTGCTCGGCTTCTTCAGAAGCTTCCTCGGGATCGTTTTCAGTTCTCACCACAGCACCACCAGCCTCTAAGGCTTTAATTTGGCTGGGTGTCAAGTATAGGACTACTTCTTTGGCTGCAGCATTCTGATCTCTTCTTGGAGCTGGAGTAGGGGACTCATAGAACTTTTGAGGGCCTAGATCGAAACGAGCTGCTCCCGCAGAGACGATCAATATTGATGCAAATATGTACCACACCTGAAACAATGCAAAAAACTGGTTATTACTTTAATCACAATCACTTCACACTATGTTAGTCTAGTTAACTCTAGTTGATCGAACACTTGACACTTCATTCACTTATTGATAAAATATTATAAAATTGCACTAACGTTGAGATCCATGGCTGCTAGCTTGATGATGTGTGCAGCCTGTGGACTGTAGGAAAGGTGATGGTCGTCTGTACCGTTTTCGAAAAGATGACCAATTTTATATACACGTTGTGAATTCGGAATCTATGACAAATGCGGCTAAAACTAGTTCGTAAAATTAGTGAAGCGACCACATCGATGCAATTTTTTATTTTGAAATGTATCATTATGCTAATTAATATCGAGCCTACTGTTTTCGGAATCACTTTTTTGAATATTTCGACATTTACCACATTATGCAATTCCGATTAAATTCAGTCAAATCTTCTCAAAAATTAATAGTTTTAATATGCAAAAAAAAATCCGGTCTGGGTTGGTTACATGTCATAATAAAATCGAGTAGTAGACACTAACCTGAAAAGCTGTAACACTAGGGATGGCCATTCTTATCCGACTTAAATTTTTTGACTCACACATTTTGTAAGTTGAAAAATTAGTAGGTAAAGCTTAATAATAAAATATCGACTCTACTGATCGTATTAGTATTGGATGTTTGAAGACCGATGTTATAACTGAAATGATACTAGATATACATATAAGCTAGGGGAGCGATAGAAAATTCCCTACCAGCTATGCTAAGGCCTATGTTTTATAATATTTTCCTTCAACAACTCATTGTTGACATTGAAACTTATACCTCACGGTGGCACGCGTACAGTACGGCGTTTCACTACAACACTGACCTACGATCACCTCAAATTGAATATAAAACATACTCTATTACTTAATTTATCTACAGAATCTCAAAAACAAAATCGAGTCTGCAAGATGGCTCATGCCTATTTCGAAACATGAATACGTTTTTGATTTTACATAATTATTTCAAATTATGTACATCAACTAGCTGAACGCCCGTGAATTCGTACGCGTTGATTCAGGGGTCGAGGCAATATTTAATAACCTCATCGACGACGTTTAAAAAAAGTCTTCTAAGACATCAGAAATTAATGACCATGGAAAAACTAGAAAAAAAAACAAGAAAAAGGTATAAAATGCCTACTAGACTGAATATTCCGTTACCACTCCATCGTCATAAATACTGGACCAGTCTGATGACTGCATGAGTATTCTGAATCGATTCGTCATCATTTCATAGCTATCCAAAGAAATTCCCAATATTCTTTATTTAAGATAAAAACTAACCCTTTTAATTTGAAAAAACTTCGGTAAGTCTGGTAACGCGTGAATTTTACTTTATCTCTGGAGTCTTTAACAAAGGAAGAGTGTCGTTAAAATAGAGTGTTTTATTAAAACTTTAATTCAGTTTTTGACCCCTCTTCCACTACTAGGGTGTGAATGATCGATCTTTTTTTCTTAGCTTCACTAAATTTCATCTTCTATAAATATGCCTTCAAAATCTTACAGTTTGAGCTGAATGTTGACAAACAGTCGGTCAATCCAAAGCCTCATTAATATTGCTTGATGATGAAATTCAATATAATTTCTCGAAAGCTTTATTTCAATTAAATATGAAGTGTGAATATTAATCAGTGTATTTAGGATGGAAATATTCAAGTTGTCACTGTTGCCTTAAGAAAAAATGCATTGCAAACTTACAATAAAAAGCAATAGACATATGAATAAATGTTTTTAATCGAGTATTTTATTATTCTTTGGTTCCTCGCACGTATCATCCAAAATGCTCTAGCTGTTGTTTTTGGGCTTGTATTTTAATTAATTCATTGTGAAATTCGAGTAGGATGATCACGATGTTATAAAAGTCAGTATAATTTATTAGGTTACCTAGTTCTTACCTATATGGTTCTATTGACGATCACGCATTGGACAATGTTTACCAACATGTACCTATGTTATTAATGGCTGTCGCATTGTATTTCAGAAGCCTCATTTATATTCCAGGCTTTTTTTTATACATTTTTAATCGTCTCTGGGGTTCATCCCATGTGACGGCCTGCTTTTTAGGGATTTTTTAGGGTTTTTTTTTTCTACGACCAGTAAATAGATAGAGCTTTTAGTTTATTATCATTAAATTTATTAACATATATTTCGACAGTATAAATATAAATTTTAAACTAAAAATATTGTGTAGAACATGAGTTACAGCGTTCTGAACACCCTCAATCACCTTTCGAGGGTGGACCTTATGGACCTATATCCCAGCCAGTGCCGTAACTAGGGCGGTGCCAGCAGTGCCCAGGCACAGGGCGCAGACCCTGGAGGGGCGCAGAAATGACCAGACTAGTATCTAGTTTTATCTCATGCATGGTAGCTAGTTAGGTCAGGGGCGCAGTTTTGAAAGCTCGCACCGGGTGCATAAAACGCTAGTTACAGCACTGATCCCAGCAGTGGAAGGATTAAAGGTTGAGAATGATGATGATGATGATTTTAATTTGTTAGTTCCAATTAACTATAGATATTGTATTTTCCGAAAACAAATATATATTTTTTTTCTATAAACTGAAGACACTCATGGATCTATTATTAATATTTATCTATGAACTTATATTGATACACATCTACTCGTATTTACCAAGATGTATCAAAATGAGTAGTGTGGGTATTTACGGATAGCTCTATGAGATATATTAGGTCCTTGTCTATGAAATTGGCGTTATGTATGGGGAAAATAAAATAGACGAAAAAAAGATATAATATATTTAATCAATCAAAGTACGTTCCATTGCTACGAGTATCTACGCACTTCTGCCATCTACTAGGTAGTTCATTGATTCCTTTGCTGAAGAAACTACGGGAGCTACTCGTAGAATCAATAAAATCTTTGAAGGCAGTTTGAACTGCCTCACCGGAATTGAATTTTTTTCCTTGCAAGAAGTTGTTTAAATTCCGGAAAAAGTAGTAATCTATTGGAGCAAGATCTGGGGAGTATGGTGGGTTGGTATCGCAGCTCTTCTAATTTAGCGACCATCTGTCGTGCAGTGTGTTTTCTAGCGTTGTCTTGAGCAATCAAAATTTTAGTCATTACTATCGCCTGCTGATATAATCAGACTTTGTATGGCAAAGTTGGTAAATGATGTTTTTTCTAAGGCTTTTTTTTTTATTTGGCTAGGCGTTAAAAAAGTTAAAGTGAAAAAACAATGGCTAAATTTTAAAAATAAAAAATGATTTTACCTGCTTTTCTTATTATATAAAAATTAAATACAAACCATGTCTGCAGATTTCATCATAGAAATAAAAGCCCTTTAAAAGTAGGTATTTCAAGATATGATATAATAGAGCAATTTCTGTGACTGGCTGGCTAGGAAAAACCTTCCACTTTTATTGTGCGAACCGCTATCGTGTGGAATGACTTCAAGTCAAGAGTCTCGAAATCGTTTACAATTTCTTCTAGGCATGCGTACTTTATCGCACCACGTTTATTGCTCACCACGATTAAAGTTGGTCCTCAAACGCAAGCCTAATAACATCAATTAACATCATTTTTCATCTCGTCACCCATTAGCATATTTTTTTTTTAAACCTTCAATACTAAAAAAGTCGCTGAGCGCCTAGCTGTTTCTTTTGACATTCCGTCTCAGTTGAGAGCCAGCTACAATTTCAGACAAGGCGTCTTCACATGCCGACGTGCACCATCACTGAGCTGTGGTCATAGGTACGCCTAACTGTCAGTTCCAGAAAAAACTTTGGAACAACTACCTATTTTCGTATAAATGCATTTTAAAGCGAATTAGTGGACTTAGCGAATTAGTGCTTTTGGACTGTAGGTATACATACACACATAGATAGCGAGCTAGTATACATTTTGGCTGCGGGAAACACATACCCTGTGTTTTATCTTTGCGCGACGCGAGTGCGGTTGCACACGCCAGGCGTGTTAAAAAAAAAACAAGGCGTTTGACTATTAGCCGCGCCTGGGGCTAGCGCATGTAATTACCCGCCGCAGCCAAAGTTAACAGCCGCTTTATAAATCCGTCAGTTATTTTCATAATACGCTTAAAATTGCTATTCGATTTGTAGAAGGCACCTGGTTAGATATATCGAATGATTTCAGAAGAACTAGAAATAAACAAGATACTTAAATGAATTTTCAAAACAAGCTTTTATCGCGGAGTTACACAAGTATAATAAACAACTCAATCAGACATCGTGACTCATTCAAAAGTCAGTCGCAAAATTTGACCAAAACAAACACGCTGCATTACATTGTACTTGAGTTAAAAAAAAGCTTGTAAAAATTTAAATTATTTCCTATTTCCCTTACCACCTAAGCAAACTATCTAAGTGAATAATTATTAGCAATGTTTTGAGTTGCAGTCATGGGCGCCGGCAGCAGGGTGCAATGGGAAGCACTTGTCAGGAATGAAAATACGTACCTTAGAAAAAATAATGAATATATTTTTTTTAAGTTTTTACTACAGAGATGAAGTATGCTTTCGATTAGCGAAACATTTTCAATCAAAAACCAAGTAGAGCATTACCAGAAGATATATATTTCTCTCTTTGTCGCGGTGGCTAGGTAAGCGTCCTATCCTTTTTATTTTTCCCTAATTTTCTACTAGTTTCGACATATATCTAGTCGTTAGATATCTAGTACAAATGCGGTCTTAACGCCTAATTTCGAACTCTTTTTTTTAGATTGATTTTCTCGAATAATAACTGTAGTCTCTGTAGTGAAACCATTAGTAATTTAGTAGATATGGCTAATAGGAAGATTAAGGGGCTTTTTCTGTACTCTACTCGTACCCGCGAATTTTGACTTGAGCTCTGTTTTTTTATCAGTAATATTCGATTCTATTTAATTATGTTTATGTTGTTTAATCTTGAAGTTGCATTTATGTAGTTCTATTGTGAGTTATGTTTTGTCATCTCAAATGTACTTAACATATACTCTGTTACTACAGAGTTATAAGGAAATTGTATCCTAAGCCGAAAATAATTTACTTACTTGTAAAATGTTAGAAACCGCGATCGCCTGTGCTTAGTCGCACTTTTTTATTTCCTTTTTAGAAATAAATTTTCTAAATTACTTTCATGTCAAACTGTGAGTTCTGTTTAGTCGTCAACAACAGGTAACAAACATACAGGCAAAAAATAAGAACTACTTTCGCACTCAAGTGTAAAGTGTAACAATAGTTATTTGTTATACAAGAGTGCAAAGTTGCTTTTTAACCGCGTGTTCAATTTTGATGACCGAGCAAGCGAAGGATTCTAAAATTGAATCACGAGCGCAGCGAGTGATTCAAAATTAGAATCCTGAGCGTTAGCGAGGGAATCAAAAGAGCACGAGGTGAAAAATCTTTGCACTCGAGTGCAACACGTAACTTTTCTTTCCACCTCAGCGAGGAAAGAGTATTTTTAATCTTCAATATCTGAGTGGAAAAGCTCATTTGCGCATTATTAACAGTTTCAGTCAATTCTGTTGGCGTCAAACAAACTTCCTCGTCGCTAGAATCACACTCATTTTAGTTTTTTCACTTGTTTTCAAGTTTCTTGTTTTTAATATAAGGTTTAACAATGACGTGAAAAAATGCCGCGTAAAGAACCGCGTACAAAGCAAATTGAAAAAAGAACACCAAGAAGGTTCCGAGTCTGAGTTTTTAACAAATTAAAAAAAAGTTGTATGATATATTCGGCACCATAGAGGTAGCAGTAAATAGGTTTAATGTTTTTTTTAATTCACAAACTTAGTGCACACGATGTTCTTAATTCAATTTACTTTATCCTCTAGAGAATAAAAACGGCTTTTCCACTCAGATATTGAAGATTAAAAATACTCTTTCCGAGATGGTGGGATGAAAAAATCTTTTTGTTTAACTTATCCAAAAACTAGGTCGAGTCAAAAAAATTACCTGGAAGAAATCACTTTAAGCGAGACCTTTATGGATTTAACTTTGGTGATCTTAGTATTGTTTTTGCATTTTGTCTAATAAATGTACTCGGGCATAATTAGCGATACCCAAGTAGTATCTTCTTCTTCTTCTTCTTATGTATAAAAATGAATCGCTGTTCGTTTGTCTGGCTAAGTATAAATACTCGAGAACGGCTGGACTAATTTGATTTTTTATTTTTTTGTTTTGCTTGCTCTAATACAGGGAAGGTTTAAAAGTAAAAAAAAAAACACAGATGGTGAAACCGCCGGGTGCAGCTAGTTGCTAAAAAAAATCTAAAATAGTTTTTTCTAATCCTTGTTTCTAAATCGCTATATAACATTATCATATCATATATTAGAAATCTATTAGTTATATTTTATCAGCGGTGAGTATGTAAATCTATTTATTACGCCTAATCTTATTGAATAAGAGTTAAAAAATTACGGAACGATAAAGAGAGACCTGCCTACCATTTTATAGATCCAGTTTTTATAATGCTATTCCATGGCCCACTTTTGTTAAGTTTCAAATATTTTCCATCAACCTACTTACGAGTATTACACAATCTAGTACTTTTTGACATCGGTTACGAGATAAACTGGGGTTTTCTAGCCTTTCTTTTATTATCTAATTTGATTAGTAGATGAAGGTAGAAAATGAGTAGAGAGTTTCATTTTAAATCTTTTAATCTATATGTACAGCTAATGACTATTATTTACATTCTATTGACTATTTGGCACAATCACGGCTGTCTCCTACTTTTCACCAGCAGCAGCTCTTCTTCTTGTAATGGGTCACGTGCTTGATGATGTGGAGAGGGTAAGGCTTCCATACGGCAACGGGGACTTCGACGTGCTTCTCAATTGGTACATGCACTTTCTTGATCACCTCGTAAGGCCTCTCAACAGGGACGTGGACCTTCCTGATGACTTCAACGGGCACTTGCCTTACAACCTCAACGGGCACGGGCCTCTCGACTTCCACGTGATGGGTCTTGTACACGGGGTAGGGTACTTCTTTGACAACATCGACGTGGACAGGGTAGGGCTGCGGGACGGGCACCTTCACCTTCTGGGGCACGGGGACGGGATGGGGCACGGGGACGCCTACCTCAATGTGGCGGGTCACTTCGACTGGCACGCGGCGGATGACGTTCTGTACAACAGATTGCAGCTCGTATCTTGAATGGCTGGCGTCAGCATGTCCTACGTTGACGGTAGTGCCAATGACGCGGGGACCATGATGATGAGATGAGACAGATGAATCGATAGCAATACCGCCACCGATGCCTGCTCCACCTCCGATACCACCAGGACCACTCAGGAGAGCACCTGGGCCGCTGCCTCCA
Organism: Alcis repandata; assembly: GCA_949125135.1. Classification (NCBI taxonomy): domain Eukaryota; kingdom Metazoa; phylum Arthropoda; class Insecta; order Lepidoptera; family Geometridae; genus Alcis; species Alcis repandata. Next base: position 4,631,031 of record OX421235.1, on the reverse strand, counting down.
CCAATGAAAGCTCCGCCGTGGCCGCCGGCGTCAAGTCCGTTACCGAGCTCAGCACCAAGAATAGCGCCAGACCCAGAGATAGCGGCACCTTCCGCGATAGCACCGCCGTAACCGCCACCAGAGATGTCGTGGTGGCCACCATGTTCTTCGATCAGGCTCTCTTCGACGTGGTAGTTTGAGGGACCTTCATGGAACTCGGCGACAGTGTGAGATGGAGCAGGTGGTCCATAGGCGTTAGATGGCGCCCCGAAGTTGGCTGAGGGAGCGCTCAGGGCTGATGACACGAAGGAGTCACCACCGTGGTGCAAGTTTCCGGCATTAGAGCTGTACACTAATGCGGACAAGAAGAGGATCTTAACCTGGAACAAATTTATTGCATATTAGGAATATGATTTTCAGTTTCTACCATTTTAAAAAGTTTCATATGACATGGGACTTACAACAAATGCCATGGCTTTTAGCTAATCGCTTACAAGCCAGCTCAAAATTAGCTGTTGTTGTCCCTTCCGAGTATCGGTGGTTTGTGATATGATAACGAAACGACGCGAGATATTTATACAAGTCGCTCTTTCGGACAACGCCTATGAATAAATTATGCATGATGTCGATCGGATAATCTTTCTTGGCCGCGTCACAGCTACCAAAAATTATAATAGGTATGCTAATAGTTGCAGATATTGATAACAGCGAATTCTTCTTTGGTTATGCAAGATACTTAGAGACACTTGGAGACAAGGCGTCGGCAAAAGTTATTGGATTAAGACAAGAGTTTAATACCGCATTGACATAGCAACGAGATCCTTGTTGCGTCACGAATTCTTATACTTGTGAAATTTATTAAACGACCAACGTTTTTACAAAACGTTTTTATTTGAGTAGCTTTTTATTCTAGCCTAGAGGTTTGGCTTTTAAGGTTAATTTCCATGACCTTTAGTTTCACCGTAGGCAAGCTATTGTTTTGGGATCTGGTTTCTAATAAATATCATTAACGTATAACATAACTGAGAAATTATTAGGAAGAAAGTGGAAATTAATTTTAAAAGACAAAGTCCAAGTTTTACCAAAAACCAAAAACTAGTCTTTTAAAAGATGGCCGTTTATTAATTTAACTATTATGTATAGATTAGATATATTATTGTTACTTGAAATTAAATAATATACTTTACAATTTATATTACGCAGTAGAAAGCTAAAATTTCGTTTCTCCTTTACGATATTGATTATTTTTGTGTTTTTTTTTCGTTCTCTTTATTTTGTAGTGCACACTTACACAGTACTAAAAAAGGTCACTAAACTTTAAGAAAACTTTGTAAGTAAGGCCCTATATTTTAGTCCTGTTGGTCAACTTTAATAAATTGCCGATAATACAGGGTTATACAGAAAATATATGCTAAGGCGAAAAGAGCTCATAGAACTCGTCATTATGAACCACTTTTACTATATAAAGGACCGGTTTTCGTAGTGGTAGGGCTCTTTTGCAGAGCCCGCCTGGGGAAGTACGACACCTTTGCCAGTTATTCCACCGCCAAGCAGTAATGTGCAAACATCACTGTGTTCCGGTTGGAAGGGCATTGTTTCCAGTGAAATTACAGGGCAAATGGGAGATTAAACAACTTATATCTCAGGGTGACGAGCGCAGTGCTGTGCCGCGCAGGGTCTTGAATTCTGCGAGTTCAAAATTCTGGGTGGTGCAGTCCTGTTATGGGCAAACGTGACGTTTAACATCAGGCGAGCGATTTGCTCGTCTCGTCACTCGATTACATAAAAAAAAAAAAAAAAAAAAAGGACCAAACTGGAATTCGCGAAAAAAAATCAGCTGTTCCATAGAAAAATGTCAATGACATTCGACAAAATGTTTGAAACAGCTGATTTTTTTTTCGCGAATTCCGAGTTGGTCCCGTAGTAAAAGTTTTTCATAATGATGAGTAGGTATTATGATGTCTTTCCGGCTTGGCATACCCTATCTGTATAACCTTATATAAGCAATAATTACGCAAGTTGTCACGATGTCGTCCCTACATTGATCAACTCGAATTTGTTATTATAATGGGCTGTAACGTTTCTCCATCCAATTTCACTCCGTGAGAAAAACTAGTTAATATCTAAATGTCTAATGAAGTATACATATGACACGCTTAACTCACTGACCGATTTTTATTTCCGGTTACGGTTAGTCTTACGTAATAATAGTAATAAAATTATAAATTACCGTCTACTAAGAAAAGATTCGGCCTACTATTCATTTTTTAGTAAGTTATTGAGATATGTAGTTGGTATGACTTTGATTAATAAGCTTTTAACTCAAAATTTAGGTTAAACTTTTCTATAAGCTTGAAAGGCTATTGTTTGGTAGCTAACGTACATCGGTAACCTAGAAATTTATTTACTAAATATATTTATATCGATTTTCAATGTTACTTGTTATTTTTGTTATTTGTTCCCAATAAACAGATTTTATTTATTTTATTTATTATTTATGTTTGTTTGTCAAACTGGAAATAAAATATATGTATATTTTGGAACAATAAATAAGGTTAAAGCTTGAGATAATGGACGGTCTTTTCGCAAATGATTTTTCAGTTGAAAACTTTTAGATTTTTTTAACTTTAGAACTTTGATAGATGAAATTTGGGTAACTAGATATTTATGTAGAAATTAAGAAAACATTAATAGGTTTAATCTGATAAGTGGTTTTATTAGCATTTCTTAGTTTGTTTATGTCTGTTCTCTCTTTCAACACTGTTTTGTTTCTCAATAGGTCAAATTCTGGCCATCAACTCATAGGGATTTTTTGTCATGGTTCGACCACACCGACCATATTTGTCCAAATATATGGTTTAGAGTTGTCGCAACTGATATTGTGGTTGTGACTACTCTTAAATTGTTGTTGAAATGATTTTTAATTTGTGAGGACTTCTATGTTATTGTAATTCTAGACGTTTTAAATCGACTATATTTATTTATATAAATATATATATATTATATTAATTTCATAATTTTTAGATATTTACTTAAATTTATAACTTTTTTAAAGTGATTGAAATTGCTAAAAGTTGGAACAAGGGGCCTATATACATATTTATATTTTTATATACATGTATACTTTATTTTAAATTTTACTATAAGTATTAGTTCTATTATTTGTTATTACCAATATAACTACAACGAGCTGCAATTCCTTTTTATTATCTTAGAATTTTGTCAGTTTTGTTAACATAAAAATGCTTCGACTAATAACTTATAATATAAAGTATCTTTATAATTTCAACAAGAATAACTTTCTTATTTCCAAAGCTTAAGTCTAAAAATAAATACCAACCAAAATATTTTTAAAGTTAATCTTATTATGAACTTCCAATACACCTAATAACTCTCCTTTCCGGTAACCTAAATACCTAAGCTCAAAATCATAACCACAAGCTAGAGTGGTACCATCACACCATCATCTGCTTGTTGCTAAAGGCTCAATTTCTTACTAATCTAATTACGACATGGTATCGGACCAAGAAGCTTAGCACGGTGGACGTATTAGGAAAGTTTCATAATAATTCATCTTGCAAAAGCCATGTTTATTGGGGTGACAGTTGAAAATCCTTGATACGATTTCAATGGCAATATTTTACTTTTATAGTTAATTTATGTATAAATCAGCTAGATCTGTAACGTGTTACACATTAATTCATTATGATTATTTCATCTCTTATTAATACATATTAATATCTGATCTCTTTTTTGACACGTGTAGAAATGCAAAGAATGATGATCAATGAAATAATAAATATTTATGTAGAAATATAAAATTTTATTGATTGACTTAGGATTATTAATTAATTAAAATTTGTGTTGGAATGAAATGTCTGCTCATGAAGATTGGGTCGAACTCAAAATAATCGTCAGACAAATATACAATCACACACACAATCGTCACTTGTTCCCTTCGACTCTGAAACTTTCGCCTAATTATGGTCTAATACTATAATATAATATGGTCTATGTATCTGTGATTCTTTTCTTATTCGATATGGGGGCGATAGATCCAGCAGCCGGCACTGTGCGTTTCTTCCTTGTAAGCGGTCACCCGAGCCACCCAGCTCCTAGACATTTCGGAACGAGGTACTGGGCCGCTGGCACAACTGCTCCTATGGCGCAGATTTGATGATTAGCAGCTGTCAAGCTGTTGTGGCGACATTTATGATGAGCCGCTTCAAGCAATCTGGTGGCGATTCTGTTGTATTCTTCTTGCCGTGTAGTTTTACAATGCTCAGAAGAAAAAAGTCTTAATAATCTTCGTCTCTATGTTTTTCTCAGTATTGATTAAGTTAATTCACGAAATATAGAATAAGTATTTAGTATTTATTTAGACATGTTTTTTACAGTTATTTTCTGCGATGATTATTGAAATTTTTTTGATGATTTCGATTGCCGATAAGTACATTTATTGATATGTACTTCAGTTCGTTTTCAACAATTTGTTTACTCAAACCCTAACTCCAACTAGCAATACCTAGACTGAGACTTAAAACAAAGCAATTCATAAATAGAAAAACATTAATTTGTTGGCACACTACATGCAGAAATTTTAATACCTACATACAAAACGTCGGTGTTTTATAGAAAGGACGAACACGCTAATTTCAATCTACCTAATATAGAAAGAAGTTTTTTTTAAGAAATTTCTAAAACATAGTTTCGCGCAAAGAATTTTATAGGCACTTTTATTGTAATTATACATATTAAAATAGCTTTAAATAAAACAGCTGTCATAAATATTTTTGTAATTGGCGTATTTACCCTTCTATAAAGCACCGACGATATAATATAGGTATATAATAATTATGTCTTTAACAGTAACAAAAATAATATTGAAACGAATAAACGAACTTGAAATTTGAATGATTTTAGAGAAATAATATCGAAAAAAAATATTTCTATTCATTTTAAAGATTAAGCATTTGAGCTGATATAGGTGTTCTGTTCCAATGTGTTTTTAAGTAGCCTATGAAAGTAGCGCTTTGTGAATTAAAAATAGACTGTACAATAAGTTTTGTAGCAAATGCTGCTTGACATAGATATTTTGCATTATGTAAAGCTTTGAATTTTATCTATATCTTTTTATTTTAGTCTATCAATATCTTAAAACTAGTAAGAAAAACTGCCAAATAGATGGCAGTTTTTTTTCCAGCTCACGATTTCTAAAATGCAAAACGGTGCGACATTTACGTACTAATAATCCTGAAGCTGTTCAAGTTTTAATTGAGCTTTGTTTTGTATTACAATTTTAAAAGGTTTTTCTTATTTGGTTTATAGGGTAGAGGTATCAGCGTAATGGAGTAAAATAATTCAAATTCTTTGGAAACTTTTATTAAAGTAATAATTCTAATATTACTATTTACAAAAGAAAATAGACACACTATTTGTGTTCACCTAAATTAATGACTTAGTTATCACCCTAGAAAGCAGCCTCTCGATGAGCTATGTCGCGAAATATATTTACAAAAGACCGGACTAGGATATTTAATGAGAGGTGTGAGGTATTGTGGCTGATGCCGTCACTGGGTTTACCAGCCGTGGCCGTGCCCGTAGCTGTGGCTCTTGAAGAGGCTGTGGAGGTCGATGTGCTTGTGGTGCCCATGATGGACGTGCTCATGCACTTTGTGGTGGACGGTCTTCACCACTGGTACTGGGTAACTCTTAACTACGTGAACGGGAACTTTGATGAGCTTCACAATAGGAACCTCAACGATCTTCTCGATGGGAACTGGGTGGTCAACAGGAATTTCGACCACTCTCTCGTAGGGTACCTTGACGATTTTCTCAACTGGGTAAGGCACTGGCTTGTCGACCTTCACGTGCTGGATCTTGACAACTGGGACAGGCACTTTCCTGATGACGGGGACCTGGACGGGGTAGGGCTGAGGGATGGGCACCTTCACGGGGTAGGGTTGAGGTACGGGGTAAGGCTGGGGCACGCGATGGGTCACTTCACGCAGAACTTCGTAGGGCTCTTCGCGGACGCGGTATTGAGTAGGCGCTCCGTGGTTGTTAGCGAGTCCGTGGATCTCATCGATGACGGGGTTTTTGGGGCCATTGGGAGGCAATTCACCACCGGGTAGGGGTCCAATTGGGCCGCGGAAGCCTCCACCGAGACCAGATCCTCCAATAGCGATACCACCGAGAGCAGCACCAGAGTATCCACCGCCTCCGTGAAGTCCAGATAAAGCAAGGCCGGAAGACAGTCCAGAGGATCCGAAACCACTAATAGATCCATGGCCATAAGATCCAGCGTAGGTGGCAGATGGGAGGGATCCAACTGGGAAGCTGCTGGGAGAGAAGCTAGAGATGGCGTGTCCTGGGGCGCTCAGCTCGGCGGCAGGCAGGGATGAGATGTGGTGGTGGTGGTCATCGTGAAGTGCTGCTTCGTGGTGCTCGACCACTTCTGAGTGGTGACCGAGGTCATGACCGTGCAGGATACCGGCGTAGGTGCTGCTTAATAGGATGGCTAAGCACGATAATCTCATCTGAAACAAAGATAATTGTCCTTTATATTTGAGGTCCTATAGAGCTAAGTCAAGGATTGATTTCATTGCTGTTCTCATTGATACTTACAAAAGTAGCCATAGTGATTAGCTAATCGCTGGCCACTCGGTGAACTTGTGTCTGCCTCAACAAGCGATGCTTGTTTGTGTTGATCGCCATCTTTTCTTCATATTTATATTGACGGTCGGAGCTTTGGCGCGATAACAAGAACGATACTACAAAACTGGTTTCGGAATTATCTCTCCTTTTCTAACGGAAATATGCGAGTGAATTATTTATGCGTATCGGTTACTCAATACATACTTATCAGAATATGGGCGCATCTAATACTCTGCCGGTTTGATTTCCTAATATGAAGAGCGGGTCACTTTGAGGCCCTAATATGAAAATCATTTCAATTCATAACACCAAAAACTACTCGTAAGTTAAATTCATTGTTCATCTATATTCTTCATAAATACTTGTTAATCACCAGGAAGGATTTCAAGAAAATATCTGGTGTTTATAACTATGCACTTGGCAAAAAAATAGATTTTTTGTCGAAATGAACGAATAAAACAATTAGGGTCCTTTCAAAATTAATCGTTTCAAATTAATATCTACACTATCTACACTAATATTATAAAAGGAAAGATTTGTATTCTTGGATGTTTGTAACGAATAAACTCAAAAACTACTGTACCGATTTTTCAAATTATTTCACCAATATAAAGCTACATCATTAACGAATACCATGAGCCGTATTTCATAGCCGTGCAAAGTTGTTGCAGGTCGCTAGTAATTGATAAAGTCAATTATAGCTTCACACAAAATGTCTACATCCTAACCAATTTTAAATACAATATTGTGAGATAACCCCAAGAGTACCCTTTGAAAACCAAAATTTCTCGCACCCTAACCTACAAACTTTCTGATTTATTATACTTATCATAATAAATATAATGTAGATTATATTTTTTTAATGGATAGTAATTTTCGAAAATAAAATGACTAATATAATTAATGCAATTTAGTATGATTTATCATATTCCTTGGACGATTGGCAACAAAACTATGGTACCGTTGAGTGAAGAAAGCGAATCGCACGCGATGCCACAGAGAAGATCCATGACAACGCACTAAACCGATGTGATTGTTTAACAAACGAATCTTGTAATTAGCTGATATCTATCTAGCAATATATAATGCTGACACAAATGTTTGCAACGACTAGAATAGAAAAAAGAAGATCGGTCCAAGTATCGTGCCTTGGGAAAGGCCTATGCTTAGTAGAGAATTTAAGTGGGCTAATAATGAAGATGAATCAATCAATGTACGCCAATTAGACAAGGTATATTCAATTGATAGGCTTCTGTAAAATTGATGGCAGCCCGCAACTTTATTGATATAGTGTTATTAAATTCACCTTTGAGTAACATATGATGTATGTATGACATATGGTATAATTTGATGAGTACAGTACTAATTTAGCTTCAACGTGACTTCGTTCATCTAACCTACTTCGGCGCTATTGTTCTTGGGATGGTTGACCGTGATTGACATTTAGGTACAACCGAGTGCTACCGAGTTTCAAATAGCACTGTAAGTTTGAATAAACTGTGAACTTCTGGTTGTGAAACCTAGACAAGAAGAATTTAAATCGACATGGTGGTTGAGACCGAAAACAATTACAAGCAATTTAAGGTGAAGATGAAGATTGTAAGAAGCTGTTAATAAGCCAGCAGGGGATCTCAAACACAAAACCAGCTGATGTATCTTCTATCTTTCTTTCTTATATATAAAAATAAATCGCTGTTCGTTAGTCTCGCTAAAACTCTGGAACGGCTGGACCGATTTCGCTAATTTTGATCTTGATATATTTGTAAAAGTTCAGGGAAGGTATAAACGTAATGTGAGAAACATGAATAATAAGTAAAAAAAAATACTAAAATCGACAATTTAATTTTCCAATACAAACTGTTCCTACCTGTGAAACATTTGCAGTTCGTCCTATCGGTATTCGGTACGGTAAACTCGGGATGTCCGATCTCTTTTGTCTTTTTAGAAATAAAAAATAGTGTCACTTGGTTGTCAAATATTTATAGGTGTGTTCAGAAATTGGTCCGATCTTTTTGGTCTGTTTTGTTGTTTTGTTTGCTCTAATACAGGGAAGGTGTAAAAGTAAAAAAAAAACAGCGGGTGAAACCGCCGGCTGCAGCTAGTAATATAATATATATTTTTTTTTGGCTTAATTTTGACCCATTAGCCAAATTTGAACAAAATTTAGGTAACAAGAACTACAAGTATAAGTTCACATAGGATATACAGTGTACCTATACAAAGGTGTTGTACACACTGTTTGCGTGCGTTTGATTGCCATCTTACCTAATTAGAGCAATGATGCGGTCTACGATAGAGCACAGATAGACACTTGTATAGAAGAAACCGATTCACTCTCCTTACTTTACTTCATTCCTTAAATAAACTCATGCATCTATTTTTATCTTACGAGTTTTTAATCGATAGGTACGCATACATTACGATTAATTAATTCAATTAATTACGTAATTCGATCAGCCGTCATCACAATTAGCATTATTAGAGTGAAATCTATGTTTTCTCTACATTGTATGCTGACGTGATATTATGTCATTATCACTTCAACCGATTTTATTTATTCAGATCATGAACATTGGCATCGAATAGAATAGAGTTAAACCTGAAAAGTTCTCTATATTTCGCTTGATGAAATAAATCTACTATAATATAGTGGTCTTTATTAAAATATATATAAAAAATACTATCGGGTTAAGGAAAGTTAAGTTAGGTTTTAAATAAGAAGAAATTAATTCTAAGTATGTTAGTAAAAGTAGTTTTTAAGTAGCGTTGTTATAGATTGTAATAAGTTTAGGAAATCAAAACAAAGTTCGTATTCGATTATTTTATATTTTGTATAATCAATTAATATAATGTTAAACTTAACAATTACACTAAAAAACAAAAGTTAAAACGACTTATCACAATAATTACAATTCTTTATTGGGTCCCAATTTACCGGTCGTTTTGAAGACTCTTTCATCGCGAAGTATTTACAAAATATCTACAATACCATATTAGCTCCTAATAACTCTAATACATATTTACAAAATACTTAAGCTAAGTTTGAATCAAAATATGAGAGTGGCCCAAAGGGACTTGATTTATTTGATGATTTTGAATTTGTGGTTTCCTAACTTCATTCTAGTATAAATTGAGTATATTTAAGTTGAGCATTTTTTTAAATTTCAAAAATTCTGAACAAGTTTTTGAACAACTCCAAACTTTAAACATGATGCATAATTATTTTCCCATCAGGTCCGTTTTCGCTGGACTGCTCACTTATTATAAAATAAATACTATGAACATTATATTAGTAAATGCCAAAACGTACATCCAATTGTTGGCATTAAATTAGTTATCAATTATGTATTGTCTATAAACATATTTTTATTAGACGGTTCACTTTTAACTTAAAGAAACATTTTTCAGTTACAAAAATACAATTAACGTGAATTATATTTTAAAGTTTATTAGAAAAATTAAACACTATTTTAAAAAGTAACGAGTCAAAAAGATAACTAAAACTTGTACATGGGCGTTTAATAAATACTGATTAATAGTGCATTAAGAATACAAAACACCTGAATATAATATTCATTCAGAAGATAAAATTCTATGAACTTACTTCAACATTTTCAACATTATCCGATTTTGACTCTGCAACAGGTGGGGGTGGCCTTAACACTGTTGGTACCGAGTTTTCTGCATTTTCATTTTCATTATCAGCTTCAAACAGAGCTTCAGTTTTGAAGATTTTGAATACTCTAGGCTTGACGCGCCGCCTTCGTCCTTGCTTTTCTGGTTTTACGTGACTACCTCTACCTCCTCTTACTAAGTGTGGGGGAGGAGGCTTTAGCAATGGATAAGGTTCTTCTACTTCAGATTTAGGATATTTTCTTTGATACGAGTGCCGACCCGGTGTCAATGAATTTGGATGCCTATGCCTGTCTCTTATCATTCTATGTCCTGAAGCGAAAGATTTTTTCGCTCTGTCTTCTTCAAAATTGATTGCTATGCTCTCTTCGCCTTGTGCAGTCGCATCTGAGCCTGTACCTGCCTCACGTTCATGAATAGGATCATCTTGGTCCGTAACCGCTCCTATTGGATGATTACTCGAGGCATCGGCTATGGGTACTATTGTCTCTTCTTCTTCTTCTTGACTTCGTGAATATTTCACGCCTTGGTAAGGAAATCGCCCGCTGTTGTAAACTTCAATAAAAGGGTTAGAAAGAGCGCTTAATCCTTCGTTAATAGGTGCCAAATTACCAACATTCTCATTCTTCAATAAATATTGTAGCTGCGCAAGGTCGATTTTTTGAGGCGCTTGCTTACTAAACTGGTCTCGTAATGCCATTATATTTGTATTTTCTGGATTTTTTCCTTTCAGAATCTCAGCAACCAATTTTAGGTCTACATTAAATGGATTTGCTACTTTAAACCCGTTGATTGTCGATAAGCTGTTTGTTGCCTGAGATTCAAAATCTGGCCTAGTAAATGGTATTCCAACTTGTTTATTCAAAAGCAACTTGTTGAGTAAGTTAGAAGTCACGTCTAGCTGGTGGCTTCCCACGTCTTGGTTAATTCTCATGGGCAATTGCGTTGGCAAACTTCCGCGATCAAAATCATTATTCTGGAATCTGAAGGACTCGGGTTGTAGATTCTGGGTGAATTGGTAAGGGACGTCGTTGAGTTTTAATATGCTGTTGATATCACCCGGAATTTGAGGTCTTTGCAACCCTGGTTGTACGTTTGCTGGTTGGACAGCGTCTTGGAAATTGTGTTGAGTGTTATAACTAATGCGTTGCGAACCTGTCGAATAACCGCCTTGATTGTAAATAGGTTCTGGAGGTTGTTGAGGCTTTGCGTAATAAGGCGTGTTTGTATCGAATTGTTTTAAATTGTCTGATTGGTACTCCTCTGGTTTGGTTTTGATATTTAATGTGTAAAAAGCATTTTTATCTTTATAGTAAGAGTCGGATAGAGGACGGTATTGCTGCTGTTGTAGTTGCTGTTGATTTTGGGTGATTTGTTCTTTACCATAGTTTTGAATAGCATACCTATTACTATCAAGTCCTACCCCTTTCAATTGTGAATCAGAATTTGAAATGACATTAGAAACATCGATTGGAACTATCGTTTTCAAAGCTTTTGCATGATCGAATGGTTGTTTTGGTTTATTATCGATACTGTTTTCTCTAGAACCGTAATAATATGGAGATGCCGTGATCAAATCTGTTTGAGAACTATACAAGTAAGGAGCTGCTGTTGACACTTCAGTATATTTAGTTTTTTGCTTATCAACGGTACCATAGTACGGATTTTGATTGTATGATGTACCTTGACCTTGACTATTATAATTGTTTGAATAATTATTCCCATAGTAACTTTGCTGTTGTTTCATGTACTCATGCGCATTTGCGGCTGCTTTAGCAAATTCTTGCGCTTCAATACTTTCTGTCGCAGATTTGGATACTTGGTCATAATTACTCGGTCTACTGGTATCCATGTGGAAAGTCATTTGACTCATTGCTTGACCAGTATTTTGCAAGGGTTGATATCTTTGATAGTTTCCAGAAATTGCTGAAGAATAGCCGTCGTTGTTGATTTGAGGTTTTCTATCCGATAACTTCCATCCATACTCTCCATTAGAGTAATATTCAGGCTGTCCAGTTTCTAGCTCCGTGTCTCTTATTTTACTTTTGCCATTGTTATAAGTTTGATAATCAGGCTGAGCATAATTTAAGTATACATTGTTGGCCGCTGCCACGGCACCGATTCGATGAGTTTCACTGTTTGAGTCTAAAGTAGAGTCTGATCTAGCTTCTTGCTGATTATAAGGATAATTTTGATACTGCGATACAGAAACTTCTTGTAAAGATTTTGACAATGCATTTACGTTATTTGCATTGTTTGTGTTTAAGCTATTTTGCCAAGCGTCTCGCGAATCTGAGTAAGAAACTGAAGCCGGTGATAGTGTAGAAGAAACGTATTCGTTTTGATACTGTTGCGGCACGTTTACCGGGTATCTGATGCCGTTGGCAGAATTATCGTAGTGATCTATTTGCAGCTTCTTATTTTGATCATTGCTGTCAAAGTTCAAAGAATTGCTACCAATCGTCGTTGTGATTCGATTGCTGTTGTAGTCTGGGGTGCCAGTTTGAATGTTCGACAGTGGTGATGATACGTATTGTACATTGGAAGGGCTCGAGAGAAAGATCGGCGAGGAACTAGATACGTAACTACTTGCAGAGCCAGCGTACTGGTTATTCGGTAAAGCAGTTGAAAGATAAGTTGTAGCGGGAGACGGAGTACTCTGAACACTATCGAAAGGAAATGTATTTTGCGGGTTGAATTGGTAACCGTTGTTAGTCAAATACTGATGCGATTTCGAATCGAGTTGGGGGATCGGGTTGGACTGTTGATTCGTGTTATCGAAACCACCTGACGGAATTGTTGAATACTGGTACTGTGGCAGTGGCGTCGCCGTGTACCCTAGATTAGGCGCTGGCGTGGTCTGCTGCTGCTGTTGTTGCTGCTGTTGCTGTTGTTGCTGCTGCTGCTGTTGTTGCTGCTGCTGCTGTTGATGATACTGATTTTCTCTCATTTGCTGCAGAAATTCCTCCGGTGGCAGTGAGTACTGTATTGAAGCATACTGGTTACTAGCCGCGGTGCCGCTGTCCTGTGAATCCACGCCTTCATTCTGAGGGACCTCCTCCAGTTGGTTTTGAAACGGGTTCTTGATTCGATACACCTTTCTAGATCGCGCCCGATCGGCTCTGTTGTAGTCATTAGCGTCACTTATGACTTGATACTGTACATTGTTGGTATTTAACTGGTTCAGATCTCGCGGTATGTTGGTACTGTAGCTGGCGGGATCGATCTGGCCCTCGTTAGCGGCCAGCTGCTGGTAGCGCAGGATATCGCGATCGCTGAACCCATCTTGACAGCGGGCGTGGTTGGCGAGTAGTATAATGACTAGTATCCGTATCTGGAATGCAAATAAGGAGCACGTTTAGAAACATTCTTGCAGAAATTCTAAGCGACGGATTTCACATTGACTTGATGGCGTGATAAAATTTACATTTTAGATCTTTTGAGATATCAAGCTTGAAAGTAAAAGCCCTATAATAAATTAGACGTATCTGATGTAGATTTGAATTATACATTCAGTGAGGTGACGTTGTCTAGACATTTCGAATTCATATTTTAAAAGTGTAGTAATCTACAAGCTTTATTATTTTCCTCTACCGTTAGAGTTTTCTTTTCAATGAGTTACCACCAAAAAGTATCGTCTACCACTTTCTGAAGACCATAGATTTTGTCGTTAGCTAACCTTTCAGCTTTCACCTTCCTAATAAGCGAAGCTTGAACTAATCATGTATAGCCTCAGCGAGTGCACAACACATTAAGTTAGAACGCAACACACATTTTAGCGCAGGTATTGTGTATATTGTAGGTAGATCCTTCCGAACCCAACAGATGCCAGAAAGTAGAAGTTCACTTTGACTTCCGTCAATCGTACTTCAAGTTCGAACTACAATATAATTAACATTATCACATACGTGCAAGTGCAAAGAGACGGTCAAGACACGTGTTGTTTAACAGTTCAGAGTATATTATAATTTTGCGTAATTTTGTGTTATGTTGTATTTAAACTTTACCTACATACTGTGCGGTAAGAAAAATGATCTAAAATTTTAAATACTTTATACTTACTAACAACAATAAATATTAGAAGTTGTTTTTGAATATTGTATATTTATTAAAACAATATACCCCCGAGATCGACCCATACAAATTTCATCAAAATACTGTATTAGAATTACAAAAATTCAAATTAATTTAAAATTAGCATTACAAATCAAATCAAACCTCCGATATGATTGAAGTCAAACGCACTATTTTTTACGTTACTAAGACGAGTTAAATCGTTTTATTTTTCTGTGTTGTGCTGTATTACAAAACGTAATGCGTTAAGTGGCAGTTTACTCCACGGGCAGTGACCGACCGGAATGCAACGCACACACAAAGGCGATAGTGAGATGCAGCTGCCTCCTCAACCGTGAACGTTTCTACCAGTCTTTAATTCTAAATGAGCCTAATAACTACATTTAATTACACGAAAAGTGAATCGCAGACAAATCAACGTTCGCTGCGAGCGTCTTCAGAATTCGAAGCTAGTGGCAAATTTTATTACACGTGATAAATTAATAATATAGCGACGTAATGAAGTTTTATTAGAAGTGTTAATTTTTTAATGAATAAAGAATGCGATGAGTAATTAATCTAGTAATAAATATCAGTTTATAATTATCGTGTTTTCTTCACGTAAAAGATATCAACGCGCGCGTACGTATTGCGTTCAATATGCACGTAATATTGTTCAACTATTTAATTTTTACGCTTTTTTTTTTACTTAAAAAATTGAAATAAATTAATTACCGACAAATGTATTATGCATATATTATTGTTGTTCTGACTCACTGTCCTATTTCGTCTCACCAGTAACACGTTATTACCAAGAATACAAATACAACACCAATAAAACTATTACGGGCATAATACAAATATACAAAACCAAGCACAAAGTTCTGTTCACATCAATTGCAGTCAATAAACAATGCCAATGAAATGCAAACCCTCAATTTACGAGGCAGGAAGTCGTGCCTGGATTCACAATAGAAAGTTCGACGCTAGGAAGCTTTCATCGCGGGAACTATGCAAATTCACGCGATAGCCATGAAGGGTGAAAGGGCAAGTTCGCTAGACTGGATTGCCAAGCTACTTTAAGTCTTATGTATTTATAGAATAGAACAAGTTTATATGAGCTGTCAAATGATGTTATGTGCGAAAATGACTTTATTATTGCCTTATCCGCGAATTATTAAGATTTGTCAGCTACGAGTTTCATTTTAATTGCTTACATTGTCAGAAATAATCTTAACTCGTTTGTATATAAGTACAAATAGAGGGTAGTAGTGATTAGAGCATATTAAACAAAAACAATAATAAGGAAGTAGAATAGTAGGCAATATTTTTATAAACGTATTTATGCAATACATTTAATGATGTATAAATTTTATGCGATATACATTTCACGTAAATCTCAAAGATGTACTCGTAAGTGCCTTCGTAACTAACAAAGTAATAAATGTTGCTTATTGATGGACTTACTATGATACGAGTACATTTCGTGTTTTTTTAAACATATTTGCTAACAAGATAAATACAGAAAATTTATAAAAACTTTATGTTTAAAATGACTCTAGATCAGCATTCATTACTATCTATTTTTGAATCAGAATCTAGAATTAATCAATTGATTTCTTTCTAACGATTAGTTTATGCTATAAAGTTTATTTTTAGATCAATGATTCAAATGAAGTACCCCGTGAATGCCGTTTTTAAACATAAAAAAACTTTCCTTTTCTAGCCAAGGATGCCTATCAATTAGAGACAAGTTTTCTATCTTAAGTCAAGGTTTAAACAAAACCTACATACTTAATCGATGAAAATTAAAATTCATGAGCCAACAAAACAGGTATGAAAAGCCCGTTAATGTAAACGGTGTGTCAAAATCTTAGGTTAGGCGTATAAAAGTTACGTCAACGACTATTTTTGATAAAAATAATCGATATAAAACTGACACTTTTATAAATATGGCTGGCTTAGTTAGCCACGCGTCGCCAAATACTTATCTTATATTTTGCTTCTACTGTTATGTACCCACTATTCGTATCTCAGTTATATTATGTCTATGTGTATGAGATAACTACCATTTACGACTAGGTGGGCTATGTACGCTCATTCATTAAAGTAGTATCTGGTCAGTATAAAAAATTAGGAACCACCAGGCCAGCGCACTTTTAATATCGAAATCAGAAAGTTACGCCTAAAGCTGTCTACGTAACTAATAGCTGCTCCGATAAATAATGCATGTATACCATAAACAAGTTGAGAACACGTTGCCAGGTTGTCAGCGAACCTTCGATGGCTAAAGTTGGATAAATCCTGAGGTCGGGGGTCAGCGCGACATGCCTAGGTAACACTAGGATGCTCCCCGTTTCTCTGGCCTTTACCAAGCCGCGTTTCACCCGACATGCCCGGGGAAAGTGAATACTTCCGAAGTACCTTTGGCTCACTACCTGATCGGACTTGTTTACGTTTAGGTCTTAACTTTCCATGGGAAAATGAAAATATGAGATAAGAACTTTTATGGCTATTTTGTTGTAAAAGCTGCCCAATCGCGAGGTACTTAGTTGAATTTACATCAGCTTGATTAGAATCTTAGACTCTAACATCTGTTAGTTTAAATATTAATAATATTAATCTGTTTTTTTGCTCTGTTACATAACTAAAGTACTCTATAAAATAACGCTGAAAAATTAAGATAGATCACTTTTTCGAGTAGGTATGTTTGGTATGGTTTATTCAAAAAACAAAAAGCTAATTCAGTGCAATATTAGTATATTACTTACAAGAATCTCTCGTATCATTGTGAAATTAACTTTCTTTATGACGCCGCCACATTTTATACTTTAGCTTTTATGAAAAATAATCAATAAAACATTTATGAAACCTATCACTTTACTTTTTTTTTTCATAAATAAATAGTATTCCGTATTTGGTGAAGTCTAAACCGCGTATGAAGAAAACAAAGTTGTTTTACCAGCTGTTCGGTTCGTTATTACGATGTTTTATGTAGTTTTCACTTAAGGAAGTGTGCAGTAAAGAGTTTATTGCATTATTTTCTTCAAAATAATGGCCAAAAGAAACAATAAATCTAACTAAAGTCACTATTCAAAACGTAATAGAAATTATGTAACGAAACGTACAGTCATCTTCCGAGATGAGAATCTTTCTACAATATGAAACTTGATTCATTGCACTGCCATATTTTTTATAGTGCACATTTATCAACGGACTGTCCATTCATAAAATGGATTAGCGGCGAAACGTAACTTCTTTTTTCAATTGTTTTTTGTGCATGAATCTACAAGATACGCTGATAGAAGCTGTCGTAATACGTATAACAGGGGTGTGGCTGGAAACAGGTTTTGCAAAACTTTTTTCTGCGTTAGTCATTTGCAAATATGTATTACATAAGAAACAATATTTGGCACGTTGCTTGAAATTAGAGATCATTAAAACGTTGTAATGTAATACTTAATCTAATTACTTAGTAGGTACAATTATTTTTTATTACAAAAATAGTTTAACATGTGCTTTGAACAGTTAATCAATAAATTTAATTTAGTTTTAAACATAGTGTTTATATGTAGTGATAGGTTTGTTTTATTCATATATAAATTATATTGTACTCGTATTATAAAATAAAATTTTGTAGCAGCGGTATTTCAAATTAAACTACAACATGGAGTTCTTATAAAAGGACTGTTGATAGTCAAAAGGTAGGTAACGTATCTCTGACGCTTATTTAGAGGCAACGGTAATTTCTTTCTCGTGTTAGCCTATGGCATAAACAAACTTTTAAACTCTTTTTACAAAACTGTCAGGAAATGAAACAAAGCAAACGATAAAACCACCTGGCGTTCTAGTTTAACCAATATGCTAATGACGAATGCAACAAACCATTTCATTGGCCTAGAAATATATTACGTAATTCACATATTTATTTCGAATTTACGACAGTTTCAAAGTGGGACGTGACATCTGCATCTACCTAAAACGAGAACAACTTCACGTAACCTTCGATAACATCAGTGAAAGTTTAATAGGAAAGGTTTTATTAAAACCATTATAATCAAGTGACCTAAAATGGAAAATCTACTCGTTTTTTATGGCGTAGAAACAATCGTGGTGGTGGTGGTGGTCATTTTGTTTTACAATTGTATTTTTTATAAGAAAACATACATAACTGCAGCCACAACGGCCAGTCTTCGATGTTCGATTTTGCTTACGAAATTTGAAATGAATTTCCTTAAGCACGGAGTGACGTTATTTTGGCCTTTAATTTTCAAATTTCATAATTTTGAAGCTGGATGAGTAAGGGTCGATACACATCTGACGGAAAATGCGTCGCGTATTATCGGTCGCGTAACGCCAGAACAGAGAAATGTATAATAAAACATCCAACCTTTCACACTCAACCGATGATGCGCTAGTGCGCTTGTATAGTCGAGTAATACGCGACGCATTTTCCGTCAGATGTGTATCGACCCTAAACAGAATTGTATAATGTTTGACATGAAAATTCGTATCGGCGACGTAATTTTGTCGACAGCGTGAAGTTTGATCCTAGAACTTTTAGAAAGTAATTAAAATTAGTTAAGAAATTGAAAAAGCTGTTTTAACAATGTTCTTAGAAAATAATTCCTTGCAAACTTTAATTAGTAATCTTTTGGTCTGGATTTTAAATATAGTCGTATAGTGTATGTGCGAGTAAGTCTTTAAATGAAATCATTGGTTACACTAAACGACGTCACGCGTCTAACAACTACACAACAAGTTTCACTTGTTGCCAATCATTCATAATATCAGACCATTCGTAATAAGGGTTCGCAGCCGATAATCGTTTAAAGTGGCAAACGACTGAGCAGGGATCCAATGGCAAATGTAGTGTATCATTCAAGCTGTGAAGGCCTATAATTTTGTAGTCAACCGGTCAATGAACTTGTAGCTGGATATAGTGTGAATAAAGACAATATAACTAAAAAGTATCTGCTACTGAAGTACTGCAAGTTATAGCTGTTGCTATTGATTTTAGTGTCCATAAGGTTTAAATACAAGTGCTATTGAGTAGTTTATATTTTGATTGAAAGAAAAGATTGAACGGAAACTCTAGATAGGAATTGTTCAACACAAACTTATTTACATTTTTTAAATGGTTAAATTACTAATTGTTGTTACAGATTTGATAGATATGGAAGATTTATTACTTTTGCTTGGTTATTTTGTGAATGTTTGATTTAGGTAGGTAAGTGTGTTCATAAAGGGTGCTAAAAAGTTAATTCCCTAATCCACTCGATAGTGTTTATTAATAATCAAGAATCTAAAAATCTTTTTATACGAATAGTAACAGACAGATTTAATTGAAAATACGAGTAATATAAAACAACAACGTTACATACAGCAGTGGCTTCCATAATCTTAACAAATTATTTAATTAATTTTTAATTAGTCTATTGTAAAATGAATACGACTTTCTATTGCTTTAATTTTGTAGTGCCTACATGGAAAAGGAAATAATTTGAGCTGAACAATCGCGATAAAACACCTAATTAAGTACAATAAAATCTGAAATTGTGTGACTATTTTTTTATCTTTTAGGGTTCCGTGTTAACATGAGGAAGACATCCTTACGATGTGACTTCACCGCCTAAATTCTCATGGTTTTCGTAATTTTATCAAGCTGTAATGAAAGTTTTAGCTTGGCATTTGATATGGATATTATTTTATTTACTTAATAACACTAAGGCAATACATATGTATTTCACATGCAAAGATTCTTATAAGATGAAAATAGGCTTTGAAATGCGGGACTAAAAATATAGTTTAGTATAATTTTTACAATTTTTTACTAAAAATGCGAACATTTTACTGTTTATGTTGAATAATAAATATTACGTAGGTAATTATTTTCACGTTTTTAATCCTTGTAATCTTGTCATATCTAATCTTGTAATCAATTTGCATTTATTTGAACCATTATAGCTAACTTTTTCTTTGTAATTTATACAGAACATAAGTTTGGAAACCATATTAATAATCCATTTATAATTTATTAGTTTGGTGCTCTAGATCTTTTCTGATAAGGCAATTTAAAAATCTACAGACAGATTGCATCGGCAACAACACTAATTAATGAATTATGGTGCAATTTTAGATAAGAAAATATTTAATGAATATACGAGTAGCTCTTAATTTATACTTACCATATCGCAAAAAACAGTTGTTTTATAGGAAATATATTATAGCCACAACAAAATGTATATTTTTTGTATTTTGCGAATTCAGGGCTAGTAGCATTAACATTATTTATTATGGAACAAAGAAACTTACAAATTAATTATTACTATATTTAACTTTTATGCTGTAGGTACTAAAATGCCCAAATTCGTAATTAACAAAAATATGAGTAGGAATATAATAGGTGAATAGTATTGATTTAATACAATGTGATTTGCATTTCAGTGCTCATTTCCAAATTTAAAATACAAGCACAACTCACGATTTGCTGTACGGCTTTCATTTTCACGTGTAAAAATAGAGTTTCAGCACCAAACACAGTCACTGCAACATTTCACTCAACACTCAGTCCTTTATCTGGGGGCAATGACCTCTTGGGGTTGCAGGGGTGTCGATGCGTCCAGTGATCGCTGCAGTGGTGAAATGAAGTTCAAGGTGAGTCTGAGAGACGCTTATATACGGGGGTAGTGTAGCGTGGAGCTGCACCTGTGTGAGTGGACGGTGGGTGCGAGTAAACAGGACGGTGCACACTTGCACGTTGCAAGTGCATCTCAAACTTAGGTGAGAAAAATGTCGGTAAATGTCCGCTTCCAGTCTTCGTCATCTCTTAATATGATTGATAATTCTTAATACGTCTAAAAATAGTCTAAAAAAGGACCATAGGCAGAAAAAGGTCAATGACACTTAACAAAATGTACGGAACAGCTGTTTTTTTATTCGCGAATTTCGGGTTGGTCCCATAGTAAAAGCTGTTCATAATGATGAGTGCTATGAACCCTTTTCGGCTTAGCATAACCCTTTATGAATAACCCTGTATATCAAAATAAATGATCCCATTTACAAATCAAATTAAAATTTGAAAGACTTGCAACATGGTGACTATTAAGTAATGGTGTTGAAAATTCTGAATTAGGTAAACACCCATAAATAAGGCAAGATTTCGTCTCTGTCATATATTTTATAAGCCATCAAAAGTATTGAGTTACTCAATGATAAAAATTTATGTGTTAAAAGCGATGGCGGTTTGGTGGAGGCGTATCTTGAGATATGCCTGCTAGGTGACTTGTGGATACGAATCCTGCAATAGGCTAGATTTTTTCAGGCAAATAACTTCGACTACCCTTTTCAAAATACAGGCAGAAATGTTACATTCAATGTCACCAGCGAATCCAGCGAAATAAAAAACTTCGTATTTCTATGAATTTAAAAGGGTGTTACTTTAATGGATGCCTGGAAGAGATCGCTCATAGCGATAAGGTCTTCAATTGTTGCACTAGTCTTAAGTGTTATTATCCTTTCGTTTGTAATTTCTAGAGTGAACAAAAAGAGTTTATCTATCTAAATATCTAAACGAAATAATTTAATGGCTAGTTAAGCTGTTAACAAGCTGAAAGTTTTGAAAACGCTGTCTAGGCAAGTTTCTGCGCATAAACATTTCCTCGCCTAGAGCTAAACCTATGAAAGGGAATCTTTATGTTGTTACACAACATTACCGTGTACTAAATTACTAAGTATTATGTTTCGTGTTTACGTTTATGACTAGATTTATTTTGAGATATTTGTTGAAGAGTTTGCGTTTCTTATAAGTACTGAAACTTTTCAGGTATAAGACTGGGCTGAAAGTGAATTAGAAGACGAATAACATAGGACTGGGAAAAATGGCAAGTACAAAAGGAGATATTTTAGTTATCAAATCAAATAATGCCCGGTGCAATAAGATATCAACGTCTATTGTCTAGTAATCAAATTCAATGGTGCATCGAATAAGCCTTGATAGAGCTTGCTATTTGCTTAAAAAAATCTTACATTATTTACTATGAAAATAAACTTGGTTTTTATACTTTTTGTTCGTGTCTTTTTCTGTCGGAGTCTCAAACGCATTCTTACGTGAGTATTCTCGTATATTTGAAACTAAACTAGCTGTACACCGCGGTTACATCCACGCAGTGATGAGAAACGGTGAAAATATAAAGTAGCATATATACAGGGTTATTCATAAAGGGTATGCTAAGCCGAAAAGGGCTCATAGTACTCATCATTATGAACCACTTTTACTATGGGACCAACTCGAAAATCGCGAAAAAAAAATCTGCTGTTCCATACATTTTGTCGAGTGTCATTGACATTTTTCTATGGAACAGCTGTTTTTTTTTTTCGCGAATTTCATTTTGGTCCCATAGTAAAAGTTGTTCATAATGATGAGTACTATGAGCCGTTTTCGGCTTGGCATAGCCTTTATGAATAATCCTATATTATATGTGTTAATACAGGGTATAAGCCGGTTGGGTAGTTATACAGGGATACGTCTACTTTCGCATTTATAATATTAGTAAAATTCTTACATACATTGTCTAATTAAACTATAAAATATAATTGTAACATAAATAGCGGAATTGTAATATAACACTAACTTCCTTTTGTTATAATCTACTTCCCTCTATTGTAACATTGCTACGGTCTTCGTGCTTACTTTGAAAGCAATCTTTATGATGAATGGTGTCGTATGATACGAGTAGGTACGTGGAAATGACTAACTTTTCTGCACAATTAACTAAAACAACATAATTTACTATCTTATAGCATGATAGTGTACTTGACTGTATTTTTAATAAGTTTCACTCAAAACGCCACCGCTACAATTTTTATTTATTTTTTTAGTTTTTGTGTCCAAATCCTGGGTCATGGAGGCTCCTGCATTCATATCCCTATTCTCTACCAAGTTACGCCAATCGGGCTGGTAGCTAAAGGAGCTTGGCTGGTTGGTTAGGCTAAATTTATTTATTAGTGTTTTTTTGCGCATTTTTTTTTTATTACAGGTAGAAACCGAAGAGACAAAAAATAACCTTTATTTTGATTTTGATTATTTGATTGTTTCTTGTAGTTTTTTTTTGGGCCAAAGGTTTTTTTCCGTCAACTGAAGCGGCTCTATCATCGTCTGAAAATGATGACTGAATCATATTTTCGAATAGGTTTGCAATATCTTGATACATCGCTCCCTGTGGCGATATGCCTGAGATTTTTGACAAACGATAGGAACTATCGGTCACCCATTATCCAAGACACCAACATCCTGTAGTACTGGTTGCGCAACTGATTGCCTGCGGCGTTTCCCTTTGCCTTCCTTCTTGGCTATGATACACACTGACGCCTGGGGATAAAGCAATAAGCTGGTTCTAAGTTTGATTCGAGATTTAAAAGTATTTTTTGAAAGTTCGTCGCTGTTACGTTTGTTGCTCGGTTTTTTTATTTGGCGCTTTAAAAAAGTTCTCGATTTGAAAAGCGCCTTTTGTTATTTTGTTCACGTAAGCTTCAGATGTGACCCGCGCTTGTTTCCGATTACTTCCGGGATGAAACGTTCAATGTAGCTATTATAGATTCCTTTTTTATAACCACAACATTGTATTCAAAATAGTTAATAACTTAAGTACTACGGTTTCATTTCAAAAAGATAAACAGACAGAGGAATAGGTTTTTTAATCCGTTTATTTTATCCTGTCAATTATCTATCGATCAAAGACTAGAAATTTAATAATAGAATACTAAACTTTCTAGCCCCTGTGTATAGTAACGATAGCCTGATCAAGCACCAGCCTTTCCTGATTCCACATAAAAGCCAAACCTGCCCGGAAAATGCGGAAGCTAACCGGGAAATGAGAGTGAAACGCTGACACCCAACCCAGCAGGTACCACATAAAAGTGTTGCCTGATCAACTACTTTTTATCTTTAACCAACTGATAGTACTACGGAGTCGGTAGTAAATAAGTCGGCAGTAAGCAATTAGTAGATTTTCTTGATCGGACATCTTTTTCCATTTATGTACTTAGCTCGTGTAATGAGGGCAGAAATAGCAACGGGTATTTTATAACTTCGATTTCGAATTAAAGTTCTACATTTTTGTTTATAGGCAGAGTAATCTTACTAATACATATTATAAAGATGAAAGTATGTATGTTAGTTACTAATGAACGCTGAAACGGTTGAACGGATTAACAGGTGGTTCATGGTCTGGCACATAGGCTACTTTTTATCCCGAAAAACTCATGTAAACGTTTTGACCGCGCTTGAAACCGCGGGGAGTAGGTAAAGTATATCTACAGAGAAATTGCTAAACTAAAAAAAGACGTGTGGCACTCGGGGACTGCTGCGGTAAAGCTATTGCATAGCATTTTTTATCAGCTTGTGCTATTATAATTATTTCATTAACCAATGCCACCTAGAGGCGAGTTGCTGAACTAAAGAGACAAGCGTGACATTTCAAAAAGTCATTAAAAGTTCTGCTATTCATCGATAGATGGCAAAACTAAAAAGTATCACCGCTGTGTCTTAGGTTATTAAAATTTTCGTTACGGAATTTCTGGATTCAAGGCCCGCTCAAGGCCCGCGATAGAAGCTATGCAATAGCTTAAAACACTACTGTATATTATTAAGTTCGTTTAGTCATAGGTGGTGGTTCATATTTATACTCAAGTACCCAGGTAATTGGTACTCAGCTATGACAGACTGACACAGTCATGTGTTTCATGGGTTCTTTTTACAGACTAAAAAACTAAAAAGATTAAAAAATTAAAGATTAAAAAGAACCCTTGTTGTGAGAGTCCAGATTCTGGCTGTGCACAGACAAGGGGTTCTTTTTACCATTTTGCTACGAGTACCTAAAAATCGCCATTGTCTTATAAACTCAACTGACCCTATTTATTAGAACCAGTTCACTCTTCACGCCTTCATACTCGCATTGAATAAAGCTCATCAATCAAATAATCGATTAATTCCTCTTAGATTGAGTTCGGTTTTGTTTTTATTCGATTCTTACATGATACCTACTCAAGATTGAATGGCTTCAAGCATCGGCATTCACGATGATGGCTGTAGGTATAATCTAATCGAATAATGATCTAATTATATACTATAATTCATTTTAGAATGATACTGCAAACTAGATTTATGACTCTGATTCGCATAATAGCATAGCACGCTAATATGAACTGTTTGCAAAATACCTACTATTAATTTTAATTGAACGAGATATCTGCTTTGCTGTAACAGCGCAGCGTCGTAAATGAAAACGATAGATCTATCATTATATTTTTTCATCATCATTCACAACTTTCTTTATCTTACTGTTGGGTATAGTGAAGGCCTCTCTTTGGCTGTGCCATTTGCCTCGGTTTTGTATTTAACCAGTTCAGTTCAACTGGCAATGGTAAAAAAATCCTCGACCCATCTCGAAGCTGGATAATTTCTGACTTAAATTGACTTAGCTTACCTTGCCAAGCATTTTCTTCCCTCGGTTTACTATTCATGGAATATTTTAGTTCCGCTTTAGACTTAATAAAATACCAAGGGTATTAAAAAACCAAAAGGGCTGCACTAGTTTTAAGTGTTGTGATCCTTTTGTTTGCTATTTCTGATGTGAACAATAAACAGTTTATCTATCTATCTGTCGGTAAGTGGTTACCGTCACCTATGACTAAATATGAATAATTAGTAGCACTGGAGGCATTACGGGCACGTCGCCGACCCTTTAAAACTATATCAATAGCCCTTTTGATGAATCCTACATATTATGGTGTATCCAGTCTTTTTTCTGTTTTTTCTTTAACATGTTAGAATTAAGATTAAAATTGCAATGTACGAGATCAAAATCGAAGTTATTGCAGTTATTTTGTCAACTCAATAATAATCAAAAGCATGCGATTCGTGTCTGACTAAATGTGATTAGATATAGCGTGTGCTTAACATCAAACACAATTTATCACAACGTTTATTGAAATTCAACCATTTAATTTTAGATCTACATTTTATATTGCACTTAGAACAGCAATTCACATTGCAAGCATAATAAATAACAATGAAAGTAAAAAATAATTGACCAATTTCTTACAGCAATTTATACAAAAGCAAAACTCAAAGGCCAAAAACATCTTCCTCCTTCCTCCTCTCTCCATCGAACATTTTAATATTTAATAATCAAACTACGAGTACTATTTAAATCCTTATAACAATAGGAAGGAAGGGTGTGAAGATGTTTCAAAACATTTTCACACGTAATACTTACAATGGCTTAAAACTAATATTTACAAATTGACTTATTCAGAAGTAAACGACTAAGATGATTTTTTATGGTCGCTGTGTTTCCTTGAGTGTGATATTGTGATTTCTGATTTGCTGTCAGGCCTTGCCATTCGTTTTGGATGAGAGTGGTAATTCCTGGGATAAGAAGGGGGTTTCTGTTTGCTGATTGGTGGAACATAATGAGGGCCCACAGTATACTCTGCCTCGGGGTTATAGTCTTGCTGGCTAGGGTGCGAAAATGCTGACACCGAATGCGAGTTAACGTAGGATACTTTTTCAGTAGTCGGGTTCACTAAGAAAGTCTGCGGTACCATTATTCTATATTGCGATTGGTATTTCGAAGAATATGGCATCGGGGTCACGTAGCTAATAGTCTGAACAGATCCCGTGTTCTGGTTCTGTAGCTTTGAGTTGTAACTGACTGGGAAAACTGTAGCGATAGTATGATCCTTGCTTGGGTAGTTCTCTGATAGTATTAGATTGTTGCCATCAGATTCTTCGCTGCTTTGTTGCTGATATTGATAGTTTTGACCGTGACCTATTTCAGCATGACTTTGAATCTGAACCCCTGGACCTTGAGTTTCCTCAGAGTGGTCCGCTTGAGCAGCGTATGAAGCTATTGGCTCTTTTTGGGTCACTTCTTCGGACGTTTGATATTCTTGGGCAACATTTGAACCTGCTGGACTTGCGTAAGATCCAGTTTCTGAACCGGCTGAATTTCCATAAGATCCATTTTCTATGTTTCCTTGTTGAATGTACTCGTACGCAGCAGCTTTGGTTGCTTCATCGTCATCATGAACTTGAGGAGTTCTGTATTCGTAAGAGACGGTATCGTGTGGACTAACTTGTGGAGATGTTTCATGTTCAACTTCAGCAGATGTGACTTGAGAACTAGTATCAGGTACGCTAGCTGGCGCGTCATGCGATTGTTGTTGGTATTGTGACTGCGTGTAGTAAGTTTGGGGTACCGCGGCGGTGCGAGGCACATATTGGTACTGATACTCATACCTTTGCTGATGCATTGGCTGCTGGTACAAGGAATGGCCGTGAGACAGAGTGTATCGCTGAGGATATGTCGAAGGGTATTTGGCCATTACAGGCTGTACAGCTGAGTACTGGACTCCAGAGTGATCAGCATGCGTATAAGATGGTTGAACGTAAGGAGCGGCGTACTGCTGTCTTCCGTATCCAGAAGCGCCTCCATGAGAGGGTGTATCGACTACAGTTGGTCCAAGTGCACTTTGATAGTGCATTACTGGAGGTGCAAATGAAAAGCCCATTTTCTTAAAGTACTGGTTAACCAATTCTTGTAGGTTAACGTTGTTTAAATACCTCGATAGAGGGTAGTTTGGAGGCAAATTAGCGAAAAGCTCAGCCGTAGGATTCTTTAGATACGAACTTGGCACCCTTAACACCAACACTGGGACTACTCGGTGGTCAGCCACACTTTGAGATTGGGGTAAACGCAGGTGATCATTTGTTAAACCAACATTTTGATATTCAGGAGTTTTGAGTAGTTGTGAAGGGTCCACAAAGTAGTTTGGCATTACCGTTGGGAACTTTCCACTCAAACCAGAAAACTCGTGACCATTATATGTAGTGTACAGAGTGGAAGGAATATTGTATGACTGCGATGCTCCCTGAGAATGATGTCCATGCGAATAAGAAGGAGAAGTAGAAAGGCCATTAGATGGCTTCGGATAATTATAACCCTCTTCTTCATCTTTGACTGATACTAGTTCAAAAGCTTTTGACGGTTGTATTTCGACATGGGTTATAGAATTACCGGAAGAGCTGCCATGGTCGCCTGGTGGTAGATCTTCTTGGGAATAGGGGTATATCATGAATTTTCCTTTGTCCTGCACTGGTTTACCAAAGTAGGAGTAGCTGTAGCCACTGTTTGTTTTATACCCATAACCGAGGTTAGCATCAATAGTCCTTTTGCCTTTAGTTTTTGAATCTGTATCGTTGACAATTTCTATGGCTATGACAGCTGGAAATGGTAATTTCAGATCTCCTAAACTGCTGCTAACTTTTTCTTCTTTGTCATCTTTCTTGTCTTTTTCTTTTACATCTGGTTTGATACCAAATTTAGCTTCCACTTCTCTCAAGAATTTTCTTTCATCATCTGTTAAAGTTGCGTTAGCAGGCTTAATTTTCTTTTGCTGCACCTTGTATTTTTTTGGGTCTGGTTCAGCGAGAGACGTCGTGAGAATCGCACAAAACAGCATCTGGAATTGAGATAAAAATCATCAGTAAATGATACTACCAGGTCCTAAGGCAATACTGTAGGAAATTGTAACGATATAAACTGATAAAAATCGTTAAATAAAACAAAACCTAGCGGGCTTTATTTTCATAGTGAATCATATTTATTTTCATAATGAATCAGTTCAAAGACATTCCAAATACAACTGACTCCGAATAAAAGCTGGTCTATATAAGCTGGTCTATATCTATATTTTTATCAGTTTATATCGTTTAAAGCTGGTCTATATAAGACCAGCTTTTATTCGGTCCTAGTCTGCAATACAAAGCTGTTGCAAGCAGCTGAGCTGCGGATCAGAACTCATCTCATTAAATGATTGCGTGCAAGTCACAAGTGTTCACTCTCTAGCGAGCTCCGCAATTAGGTAACATAGCATTATCTTACTTCTCGGTATTCCATCATTGAGACTTATTGTGAA
Organism: Alcis repandata; assembly: GCA_949125135.1. Classification (NCBI taxonomy): domain Eukaryota; kingdom Metazoa; phylum Arthropoda; class Insecta; order Lepidoptera; family Geometridae; genus Alcis; species Alcis repandata. Next base: position 4,601,727 of record OX421235.1, on the reverse strand, counting down.
ATTTTTACTGCTTAATGTTGCGATGACCGCTGATGTTCGACATTGCAAGGTTTTATTACAAGCTTTACGACGTTATTTGCTATTGTTGTAGAGTTTTGCTTTTACACTCTTACATTCCTATAGTATGATTATATGTTTTGATGTAATTATATATGGAACACGTCAAAGTATATTCATATCAATTTGAGTGTATGTAGATTCAATAATAAAAAAATATGAATTATGATGATTGATGATGTAGAGAAGTTACCGACAAAAGTTTTTTCGTTAATTAAAATCTTGTGCCTATAATAACATATAAACAAATTAAAATTAGGCCTACTTAGAGGCCTTTGCGTGGTCTAAAGCTTAACTATAGCTACGTAACATCGATTTACAAGAACCAAACCACAAATATTATAAAACGTGAAAATCATACAATGAAATTAAGAATGAGTGCTATGCAAACTAAGTCCTTCCACTTTGCACAACGCAATCTATGCTACTTTTATAATTATCTTGGTTCTTGCGAATACAATCCGTCGCACAATCCCACAATGGGCCTGTGTTGCATAACGCCAGTTTTCTCGCGACCTAGGCTTATCCGGTCCGCCCCTGCTTTCCACGACCTAGGGGTCAGATCCTCCTATTGACTAATAGCATGCTAATATACAGTCTACTCCATGTTTTTCTACCCTATCATGTAAGATAACAGTGTGATGTAAATTTGCTGCAAAAATTGTTTATTTTCTCAGAGCAGAAAGAACTTTAGAAGTTGAAACCAGATTGTAACCAAAATTATTGTTAATTATTTTGATATTTTTCGTGGAGTATATTGAAACTTTTTTTGGAGCACGCTGAGAATAAGTCTTACTTTCCTTATGTAACTTAATAAATAAAATATACTATACTGTAGGTACTTTCTTGTAGCGGGAACCTGTTACCTCATTACCGCTTTCACTGACCCTTAGGTCACATTAATGCTATAATCAAGGCTTGAACAAACCAGTGCAGAGGCGAGATACGCGTCTACTTGTTCTTATCTACGGCTTGGGAGGATGTGGTTTGCAGTCTGCAATAAGCGCTAAATAGAACTTTAGCTCTAATTCCTTACTTGCGCGCGGATTTTTTTTTATATCGAACTAAGAATGCGTATGGTCACAATCTGTCCTGATCTAAAGCGACGATACAGTTGAAGACGCAACACGCTTACCACGAAAAACTTATTTACTTTTTTAAACACCATCGGGTTGTACCTAGCCACGAAGACAGATTGCTGGCTTCCCAAATGATAAAACAGCGAGAAAAGATTATACCACTTTGTCTACACAAAACTCGTTACTAGTTCTGACGGAGATGCGTATCACCACTATCTGTGAACATACATATTATACATCATCTCCGGTCCCACATATCTGTAAGATAATCGCGCCAAAAATCTATCCGGTTACGAAACTTGCGAAACGCTTCACACCCTGTTTGCTTACTGCCCCGCCTACCAGCTTCCTATAGCCACAGGGTTCACACTCGGATGCAGATTGCTTGATAGTGCACAAATTTATTGAACGAGTTGATTCTGAATGAAAACATATTATTCGCGGTTGTATTGTCTATTACTTACTAGGATTTTTTTATCGATTAAAACATTTCATAGTTATCACTATTGGTGACTGGTGTTACTTTACAAAGTGGAAATGCGCCTTTTTTCTACAATATTCCAAAAATCTACATTTCAAACATAAAAACTTAAGCACGTATTTAACTTACTTGGCAGAAGACGCAAACATTTTAAAAGCTTTTATCAAAATAAAATATCTGTTTATTTCAAGTCTTGCAATTGAATTTTGTACCCTTCCTGATGTCCAATTGAGCTGAAAATGGGTATACTTATGTAACTCCGATTACAGTGCAATAAAATGGTTGGTTTGCAAAATATTTTTAATTATCTACCTATCTTGTTATCGTAAGGGATATGATAGGAAAAATATGGCGTGATAACATTTATTTTTAACGACTCCAATAAAAACACGGTTCTTAATTCGACTGTTTGCTTTTGTTTTTTATTTGTATGTTTGTTACGCGATTACACTGTCAATTATAAACTGACTAGCTGCGCCCCGCAGTTTCAGCCGCGTTTTCCTGGATAAAAAAAACCTAAACATTAATCCCGGGTATAAGCTACTTTCGTACCAAATTGCATCCGAACACGTTTAGCCGTATTTTTCGTGATTGAGTAACAAACATACAAACTTTCTCATAGAATATTAGTAGGATTTTGATGATTGCTTTTTTTTGTTGCCATTAACAAATGCCTTGTGCCTGATCTAGTAAAACCACGCTCATTCTAACCACTTACGTAAGACCAATTTTTCAATTGACGCTAGTTCCCGCTTTCCTCGACCCCTGGGGTCGTCTTCACTGTGATTAATTAACAACATAGCATACATCGAATGTTGCGAAACGAGTTCCAACCTACAATTTTAAACCAATCAAGCGATGTGTAACGAACTTCTTATTACAAGTTAGTAAGTCATCATGCTATTGATTAAACTTTATAGCGTAACTAGATTAACGGTCTTCATTGAATCAAAGTTAATTATGATACGTATTATGATCACAGATCATATCGTCTATATCAAATCATTTATTGCGTATCGCATTAAATGATTTTATACCTGGCATGTGTTAATAATTAATTATTAACTTACGTTTCTTAATTATCATGCGTGAGAATATAAAATTTAGCTATAATAATTAAATGAAGGAATGAAAGTAAGACTCAAGATAAGCTATGGTATGCCTGGGAGAGATCGCTCTTTGCGATAAAGTCGCCAGGTGTTGCACAAGTTTTAAGTGTTATTATCCTTTGGTGTGTAATGTATGATTTAAAAAATTTAGAGTTTATTTCTCTATCTTTAAAGTTAAGTCGCAAAGTTAAGGAGCAACGTTCAATTCTTCTTACAAATTAGGTCCATAAAAGAATCTTGGTAGCCTGTTCGACAATAAGTAAGTAATTTAGATGTGACTCATCCAAAACCACTTTTTTTAGGCAAAAAAGTAGTCAACTGTAAAGTCAAGAGAGAAAGTAAGTGCAATGAGTAATAAGTGACTGCCAAAAATGCAATAACACTGCCAAGACATCTATTCTAACCATCGAGTTAATTCTTTGCTAAAACATTCAAACGCGCGGCATTTTACACGTGTTTCAAATACCATAAAACTTATATCTATTGATGTAACCTCAACTAACTGATACATAAATAAGATAAGACAAATTTCTCAAAGTATAGTTATGAAACTAGTGATTTGTTAATTTTGTTGGTTTTTAGTAAATTACAATTATTGGTTTGTTTGTTCTTTGGAGTTTTATGTGGTCAGAATCAAATTTCAAATTGCTCAAATTGCAGATCGTCAAAGATGCAACGTATCGTTTGTAGCATTCTTCTAATTTTTTTATTATTTTAGTGTAAGTGTATCTATGTTGATAATTTTGTACCCATTTATCGGAAGCAAAAACACAACAGCATGATTTGAGATTCGGAAAAACACTCTCATTTTTTTTTTCGTTTGCGTTTCTTGCGTTTTCGTAAACTGGAAAATAGTTTAGATAAATCGTGTCATGTGCGCTTGGAAAATATATATATGTATACTTATAACAATTTGTCATATTTATAGATAAAAATCTTCATAAATTTGTTTCATGTGCAATTTCATGTGTATTTTATATTTTAATGTATTTGATTAGTAATTAGTACCTAATCTGACGAAGCGACGAAAGAATTTCTTAAATTACCAATATTTCGAAACATCAGCTTAATTGCCAACAACGAGACGAAGAACAAGCTTGTACTGAAGCAATTGCATGCCTAATCTGTTCTTATGTTGAAGCAAATAACATCGACAGGAACATAAACTAAAAGATATAAAAGAGAAAGCCTTCCCGCCTGCAAGGATTGCAACAGAATGACAAAACGTTTCCTTCAGGGGCGTAGCTACCGCCGTATCTGCCGTATCAATTATACGGGGCCCCCGGGCCACGAGGGCCCCCGACGGTGAGTAAGCTAAAATTAATATAAACTTCCCAATTTTTTTTTTATTTCAGAAATGACATACCTAAGTCAAAAAAAGTAATTTCTTTTTTTTCGAGTAAAGCGTAAGTCAAAAGTTGGCAACACATCCTACATCTCGGTTATTGCGGCCGAAAAAAAGGCAAGGAGAGTGTACATTTAATTTGAATTGCTAGTAAAAATTTTGGAAAAAGTGACAGATAAGTTATTTATGATGAATAAATATTTCTTTTAATTTTACGCAAACTTGTTTCTACTGTGAGAAATCTTTACCCTTCAAAAGGGCCCCCAAAAAAATTTAATACGGGGCCCCGCCAAGTCACGCTACGCCACTGGTTTCCTTATTTCGATCTCCTGCCAACTTAAACTAGCGGTAATTTGTAAAGTAGAGCAGACACCAGACAGCTCGCAGATGTTCGATGTGAACTTTAGAACAATGCAAATGAAACTTGGCTTTATTTTCACTCTTCAAATTAGGCTTATTGTAATGATGCGATTCCGGCTATTCCAAATATTCACACGAATTTGAGCTATGTACGAGCTAACGAAATAATAATCTTTGTAATAATTTGGTCACAAACGTCGCGATGACGCAAATATTTGCATCAACTCAATATAGAAGATGTCATAATTTTGAACTAATAAATGAACGCATTTAGGTGTTTTTTATGATAATTAATTGAACTAGGCGTTACTTCGCGGAAGTTTATCTTTCATACATAATTAATTAATTAAATATATCTATTAGTTGGTTATAAATACAATTATCTGACACATGTATGTGCAAGATTATTTTAATTTGGCCTGTTTGGCTCAGCGGTAGTGTATCCGCCTTAGGTCCCGGGTTCGATTCCCGGCCGGGGCAGTTGTTTGAATGATGAATTTAAATATCTGTTCTGGGTCCGGTCTTTGTCTTTGTGTGTGTTCCATGGCATCCCCGACACAGGATTTGTTCCTAGTGGGGAGCTTTGAGTATGAAACGTTTATTTATTTATTTATAATTTGACTTGGCTTCTTGTTAAAATATTTTCACAAGAATAGAAACAATACAGTACAAAGAACACAGAAAGAGAGTAGGTACCTACACGACACATACACAATACGTACAGTACGGAGAGTACAGTGATGATAAAAAAAAAATATGGAAGTAGAATTTAACCCGCAAAGATATTTTCTCAGATCATGCCATAGATGTAGGTACCTAACATAGATACACGTAGTAAAAAGATGACCGAGAAACAAGTTTCTTTCTTAGAACTTCTCGGTCATATTCCAGCATGGTGTAATCTCACTTGACCCAATGACTTAACTTTTAACAACGTTATGCTGAATGCACACAAGGCAATAAACTACGTCATATTGGACAAAAGACCAAATCATCTCATGATGCTTGTAGCAATAGGGTTGCAAGATGAATGACATGACATCGCTTCAATGTAAATGGCGAGAATAACTAGATAGAAGAAATCTGTTTTTGTGCCTCATACTCGTAATATGTATTGTTATTGAATTTGTAAACAAATGCGCATTTGCTGATGATTTTGAATTAAGTATGTTAAGTCAAGTCAATAATCTTTAAGAAAACAGCTCATCATCAACAGTTATTGAAATTCAATCATTACTTATTTTAAATAATACAAATGAGTGGCAATACGAGTGCTCTTTGAAATACCGTTGAAAAGTGTATTACTCTACATACTAGTATATTGATATTTATCACATCAATACAATGAGCCTCAGCGGTCTTTAACCAATTGCTTTTTGTGTTGACCCTTAGTAGTTAAATTGTATGACTTAAAAGTTAAAAAAGCTCTTGAAAAATTAAAAAAACACTAGTGAGTAGTGAGTAGAAGTCGTTTATATAAATTACGAACAGTGCTTGCTAAAATAAAAGCTCACAAATAGACTTGTGTCAAGTTCTTCGCAGGACAGCCCTAATGAAGCTCCGCGACGTGTTATTATGTGGTAGTTACCGCCGCGTGCGCAACCATCTTACACTAGATACAGTTATCAGCTGACGTAACGTCAAAATATTGAACTTTGTTTGATGACACCTTTCAACTATTATTTGGGGTTTAGGCCGGTCTGTGGTAGAAAATTGCAAAGGATAGATGCACCAAGAAGTTGATTGTTTTAGTGTTATACGCAAGGGTTAAAAATATTTTATAAATTAAGGTGTATTCTACTATATGTATGTATGCAATACTAACAATACTTTTTTGTTTTCTTAATAATTATTATAATAAAAAATGGGCTGCGTATAAGTTATGGCAATTGTGCGTCATCCCATTTAATGGGTTCTTTTTAAATTGGCCAATGGGTTCCTGCAGGTAGATTTCAGTAAGAATGAGACACTTGATCGTACTCTAATAAAACAAACTCAGATCTTTTTTAAACAATTCAAGATGTCAATTAAAATCTACATAATTACGTTGAAAAAATAAAAACAAAATGAATTTTATTACTTTTGCAATTACATTTTATTGACATGATAATGGTAATTACTGGTCAAAACCAGTTACTATGCAAATGCACTTAACAATGAATATTCTTAGACGCTCACATAATAGGTAAGCTTACGTAGTTTAGGTATGTGCGCTAAAATTCACTTAATATTAATTAGGTTACTGCACAGTTACGTCACTATGTAAAATAGAGAATAGAGGCTTGAACTCTAGTTATGTAATGTAGAATGCATTCTGGTCTTTTCTGACAAGTTTACCCGATTTTCTACGAATAACATAGAATAACATTAAAATTTATTATCGTGGCAAGGGAATACTTGTATATATTCCATGGGTGAAGTGAACACTTTAAAAAGCAACAATTATTTAGCTCGTGCCTGGTGCTTAAATGAAGTGTGCTATAAAATAATATTGAATTCCCTACCCTTTAAATACCTTTCATAAATGTTTTTTAAGGTTGAATCTGGATAAGTTTTGCATGTAGCCGCCAACTGATTGATTAGCGCCAGTGATTAGCGCGCAAGAAGAGGACCCTCTACAATACTTAGCGGGGAGCAAAAACGGAACGATAATAAAAAAACATTACATTTTCAGAAAACTAAAATACCTACACTTGAAGGATAGAAACGGTAGGATTCAGATTAAAGAAACTTCCGCTTTAGGTAGTTTTATTTAGTTTATTAGTTTTCGCGATTGCTATTAATGCTACCTTACCACTTACCTCAATTACTAGCCTGATCTCTCTAGAGATAGTTATTATGTAAGCTTATTAGTAGAATTAGCATGTTAAAACACATAGTGGCTTATTTTGTGGTGATTATTAACCGGTTTATGCCCGTATCAAATTTCTTAGATAAACTATCTATTTGAATGTTTATAGCTTTACTTTTATCAATAAATGTTGATTTTAGGGATTTTAGGTTAGATCATTAACTTATTTATGTAATGAATGAGTTTGGTTAGCGATTAGCTAATGCTCTGAACTTTGCACTCGGTGGTAAATGGCCTTCGGTCTCGCAGGTTTCGGGCATGCCCCATAGTAAAATTTATTCAAAATTTAGTACTATGAGCCCTTTTCGGCTTAACATAGTACCCTTTCCTCTGATCTGCATGGATGGCGACAAATTGTCGTGTCAAGCCGTAAGACTAAAGGAGGAAATAAATGTTAAAAGTACCTAAACCGGTATATTTCCCGAGGTTCGATAAATTTCTTCGTTTCACCGACTCTTTCTTTTATAACCTTACACAATAACATTGGCCGTCGATAAACATAACGTCTATAACTCCTCATCAATATGCAAGCGAGTGAAATGATGCATAAACCGGATTTCTAGACGTCACCACTCGTGAATACGTCCATCAATCTCTAGAACTAGCAAATACCGCATCCGTATACGGAACTATAGAAATACCACTAATGCTTGCTTGCTTATCTTGTCATACAGACTAACACTAAGGATCTTATTTATGAAGCATGCTAAAAAATTAATAGATCTACTCAAACAATATTCAAACACGTACCTACATATAAAAATGCGCTAGTCTGATACATTCAGTCCCCATCCCGAACGCCTCTACCGAAAGTACCTAATAAACTGGCGGCAACAAGCCTGCTTCAATTTATTAATTGCTTAAAGTCCTCGGTCTTGTTTTCGCACAACAGTTCACGTCGACGAGACGTTGTCAGAGCGTTTAAAACAGTTACTAAGTTTATTATAAGTTAGACCCTAAGTATGTGAGTGGCCTTAGAGTGGTGGTGTGATGTGTGCTTTTAATACCGGAAGGCTTTCATGGTGCAACTCTCGTTCTCTCTCTCTCTCTCTTTTCGTCTTTGTAATTCGGTTCTCGTGTCTTTATCAAACTCTGGTTAGTGGTAAATCTAAATCTGTCGCGGTTGTGAACAGAAAGTCCTGACCCTAGACTGAAAGGTTAGAAAGCCCAGATAAATAAATTCTTAGATGTCTAGATATCGGAAGCCTTCGGAAGGCATAATAAAACCTTGCATTAGTTCTGGTCACTAAAAAACTACCCCTAATATTATACCAAAAACACAGCCGACAATAAATGACTTTGCTTTTTGTTAAACGTCTCTCTATATGTAAATGCACTTTATTAGATACTTGTTCTTTAGGATATCTATTGACAATCAAATCAATGGTAATTGTATCAATATTGTAAATTTATGTCAAGGTCATATTAAATACATCAGCAGGGTACCTAAAGTATAAAAGCGAGTTCATTTTACATTCACATTATAAAAAAATGGACTCATCAAAATAATATTTTATCTAATCTATTATTGAGCCATCCCTTTAGTTTGCTACCTATTCTGCATTTTTAATTACCTATACAAACCTACTTAACAACAAGGTACCTATGTTACATTCTAATTTTGAGGAACTACCCTACTAATATCATAAATGCGAATGTCGTATCTCCGTATCTCTACTGCATCCATTTTGCTAAAATTTGCAATAAGGGTACCATTACATATTATCTTCTTCTTAATATATATAAATTACGTGTCACGTTGTTTGTCCGCTATAGACTCCTAAACTACTTAACCGATTTCAATCAAATTTGCACACCGGGTGCAGTTCGATCTAGCTTAGGAGATAGGATAGCTCACATCTCAATTTATAGTAAAAAAACATGAAAATTAGAAAATTTAAAAATACTTAAACCATATAGCGCTATGGACAATGTAAAATTTTTTAATGTAACTTTTGACATTTGACATAGGATTGACGCAATGGCTTTTGACAGGACAACGTCTGTCGAGTCAGCTAGTGACATAATATAAAGTAGCTTATTATCACATTGTCATAATATGCTACTTTTCATGATTAGGTACCGTTGTTCCTCACCGCGCGGATGAAACCGCGGGCAAATCTAGCAAATTTATTCCTCGGTATAATTGCTATGGCTTATGTTTGCAAATTGAATGCGGGAAATGCTACGGCTCGTTTATAGCCGAACATATTGATATTTTACGACTACGCAAGATGAGCTAACGGTGAAAAGCAATGGTGCAGCAGCTATTGGGCTGACGTTTCTAGTCCAGCATGTCTCGAACAAAACTACCAGTTATTAGACTTAGGCTTGCGTTTGACCACCATCCCGCCTGATAGTAAGCAATGATGCGGTCTACGATGAAGCACGCTTGCCTAGAAGAAACCAATTCAATCGCGACTTGAAGACACCCAGATTATATCTATCGCCAAGCAGTAATGTGTAAACATTACTGTGTTCCGGTTGGAAGGGCATTGTTTCCAGTGAAATTACAGGGCAAATGGGAGATTAAACAACTTATATCTCAGGGTGACGAGCGCAGTGCTGTGCCACGCAGGGACTTGAATTCTGCGAATTCAAAATTCTGGGTGGCACAGACCTGTTATGGGCAAACGTGACGTTCATCAGGCGAGCGATTTGCTCGACTCGTCACTCAATTACACAAAAAAAAAATCGGGAAACACCCATTCGGGCAAAGCATTCCACACTCTAGCAGTACGCAATTTACTCTTAAATAAGCTGTAACTTTTTATTCATTAACTAAAAAGTATCTTTGCAAAAAGTTTGTGTTAAGAAGAAGAATAATATGGAATAGATACTCCTTGATCATGTAAGGCTTTATAAAAATCAGAATATAATAAGTAGGTGGCTATTGTTTAGTTTTGTTATGAGTAAGTCATCATCATTGACCTTGTTACATCTTAGTAGAAAAAATCATTATAATTTCTCAAAACACTATTTGGAAAATATTATTTACTTTTAAGCACTTTCTAAGCAAACCCTGTTTAAGTTCAAACCCAAAACCGTTAAATCACTCAGTTAACTAGCACTTATCACTATTTACTAATATTCAAATTGACAATTACCAATGTAAACAACCGCATGGTGAGTGACGTCACTGGCCGGTCACTATCTGTCAAAAGAAAACAGATCGATCAATTCCAAGTACCAACACTTCACATCACTACACTATTTACTGTATTTTATAGTCTATAGCCTACATTTTCTGTATTTAATATCAATTTCACTATCACTCATAAATAAGAACACGTGGTCACTATCACTGCGATGTACCTTTTGTGTATTCCAGTACGGGTATGTGCAAAGCAATGGTTCGGCGAATCACTATGTTACGTTCTTTTATACCTCGGAAACGCTCACGAGATGCTCGGAGGCTTCGCTTGACCGAAAGCGTTCCGAGAGGCGAGTGCCTTCTTCGGCTACTGTCTTCGCGACAAACCAGACTGCGCTTTCACCACTGCGCCATTTTCCACAATCGATATGTTTTTGTAATTTTACAACTTTCACAATTTCGCGAAGAATAAGAAGTTTATCCAAAAATGCAGCGAGATCGACAGGTAATTCACACCTGTTTTTCTGCAAGCGAATTGGTTACGCTTGGATTAGGCACGAACTGTTTGCGGCTGTTGGTAACTCAGCATCAATCAAGAGTTCACTGATAAATCAAAAGTTTCCAATTAGTTTACGCCACATAAACTTTAGTTAAAACATTAATTAGTAAATACCTTTCACATCTAAGTTTCGTCTTAGTAATCAGTCAGTCTATTCGAATACACGTTATCCAAAATCGTGTTCTGTCGTTCATACGGGTACCTGTGTAAAAAGTCAAAGTCTGCAAGTGCCACTCTAATTAAGCGTATGAACTGTAGCGGCGCTTTCGATTTATTTACATACAATAATTGTATAGAATAGTATAGTCAGTAATGTCCAGTACTCGACGCGCCGCACTGCCGAAATCTGTTTGCTCTTACATCGCGCCGTCCTCTCATTACCTTTGGTAACATTAGGGCAAATACGCTACTTCAGTAGTAAAGCGGTAAGATATATAATATATTCTACTAGACATGTTACATAAAACTTGTAATAAGGTGATCTGATTCTGTCACTTTTTTACCTGTTCAATGATACGATAAGTAGCTAATGATATTGCTAACTAATTCGCGGTAAATTAACGTGAAATTATGGCGCATGTTTGCTTTGAGAGATGAGTCGATTATACATTATTGCGATGCCAATAAATCTTTACGAATCTCGTTCGAATGGGTATCAGTTTTAATTAGGTGTTTTAAAAACGTGTAGCTAATCTGACTACCGTTTTATTGCATGACTAGCTGCGCCCCGCGGCTTCACCCGCGTTTTCCGGGATAAAAAGTAGCCTATGTGTTAATCCAGACCATGAACAACCTTCATTCCAAATTTCATGTAAATCCGTTCAGCCGTTTTTGCGTGAAAGAGTAACAAACATCCATACATACATCCATACTTACAAACTTTCGCCTTTATAATAGTATATAGTAGGATTTTATGGTTGGAGAAGATTTTGCTACACTACTTATTAAGTCTATAAATTAAACCATAAAAAAATATTAAGATAACAAGTTTAAAAACTGTAAATCGCGGATGAAGATACATTTTGGCGCTAAAATTCGCCTTTGTTTCGATTTCATTAAAAATTGGTTCAGCGATTTAGTAGTTACGGGAGAACATAAGAACGGACATACCTACATACAGGTACACATAACACTCCTGTTTTTAATTTCGCAGTCGGGTAAAATGTATGTAATTGAAGTATTGATACATGTTATATAAACTTGTATAAGTATTTAATAATAAGCCCATAAGCCTAGTCATTAATTTACCCATTGCCAATAACTTGGATAATGAATCATTGAGTAATTGACAGCAAGTTTCGTGTGTTTATTTCATTTCAGAAAAGAGTAATTAACATGAATTCAGAGCAAGTTCTATGAGTTAGACGAGGATTGAGTAGATTGAGCTGTAACGATCGTAAGATTACATTTCCGCAAACAACATAAGTAACAGTTCGGTTTTCACAATAATTTAGCATTTGAGTGCATAAGTGAGAATAAATTGAGGAAATCTTCGTACAATAATTACTTACTGAGTATTGCAATACATACTCCGACTACATCTGCTAAACGTGGTTTACGTCTGTTTGTGGTTTACTGCTCAATGCTCATATCTTGTTGTATGGTCAGTCAATCGCTTATGTGGTCTATTTTAGTTAAAAATAATTGATTGCTAGTGCTATTCATTGAAATAGAATAACTGCTTTTAACTGAATAACATATGAAAATTACGGACCACTGAAGGACGGATTATTTTCGGGACTAAATGTTGTTCAGCACGCCTTCTTTCTTCTTCAAGGGCGGATCCAGATTTTTTTTCTGAGAGAGGCACAAGGGTGGACGGGCAAAAAAATCAACAATAACTGTTAGAAATTCGCAATTCCAGCCAGGACTGCCCCCTCCCCTCACCCTTAATCCACCCTTGCCTTCTTTTCTTTTCTCTTTTTTCTTTTCTTCGTCGCTGCTCGGCCTTCGCGCATGTTTGGAGACATACTCAGGGATACTGTAGCTTTCCATTACTGAAAGAATTTTTAAAATCGGAACAGGTGATTCAGATATTACCCCCTACAATCAAACATACACACAAACTTTACCTCTTTAAGCTATTCGTATGAATTAGGATAGATTTACGCTAACATTCACTACCTCTCTCCAAAATGACCCTAAAACATGCCATGCCATGCAAGTTGCGTAAACTAGAGCAGCACCCATAAAACAAATAGCACTGTCATAGACAATATTTCCACGTCGGAATAATAGAAATTACAGCCAGACTGCCAGATTCACTTGATCACATCCATCTGCATCACGTAACGGTTCCGCCACATACTCCACGTAACAAATTATGTGTACTTTTAATGCAAATTGTGAATTTGGAAACAATTGTGAGACCCTCGACCGCAGATGTTGCGGAGGCGGTTACTGAAATAACTAAGATGTTTATTATTTTTTTATAACGGCCATTTTGTGAGTAGCTTTTAGTTTTCTTTTTACTTCTTACCCCCGACAAAAACAGCAGAGTGTTATAAGTTTGACTTGTTTCAAAAAGATGTATTTTTTAGTCTGAAAAGGAACCAACAACCAAGCATGTTCTAAGCATTTAAGAAAATCTGGTCGACTGATTGAAGATTTTATCAACTCTTCAATCAGGGTTTTTTGTAATTTTATATTTGTTATAAAATTATACCTATTTGTTTTATTTTTTTTGTTGTGAAAAAGTCCGCGTTTGACCAACCCACTCGCCTGTTACAATTAATATAGCGATGGGCTATATTATATTTTGACTGTTCATATGACCCGGCATCTGATTCTCAGTGTTGTCACCTTACTCGATGCGCCAGCTAGCTCTCCAAACCTCAATTTATTTCTTCTGTCGCATAATATTTGCGAGTGGAAAGAGTTTGCTTCCTCCTAATTAAGCGTTACATAACAGTTTATAGAGCATTTACTTGCTTAGATGTGAATTCATTAGTGTACGTGAACTGTTACATATTTAATGGTTCATGCTTTAATTTGTTTCTGTAAAATCTGATTATGTCGGCTGCAATTAGAAAATAAACACGTTTTTGTCTCGACACGACGTGAAGGCGAGAGATCAGCGAGTCTGTGTAATAGATTATAATAATAATGGGATCTTTTTTTAGAAACATAATAACAAAATAACACAGTAATAATTTGTTAACGTAAAATGGCTAACATAGTAATATCTCCATTACCATGTATTCAATTACTTACGTAAATATATAGGTTCTCACCTACCTATCGATTTAGAATTTAACTCTACCAAGTTACTTAACCTATGTAAATTTACATGCCTATTATATTACCATTACTATATTCACGTAGATAATTGAATTTATATAGACTTATCAGTATTAGAGAGTGAGAGGGGCTTTTATTACCCCTATATCATTTAGCATCCTGTATAACTTATTTTTACACGTTTTTATTTCTACCTATCTTTAAGGTCTAAAATTATGATAAATGTTAGGCCAAACTAAACATCAGTAAAACATAAATAGTACCTACCTTTTACTTTTAACAAAACTATGTTTTATTCTCTACCTATAGGTATCTTAACTTAATCTATTTTACTTTAACTTACATACTATTGATAATAATCCGTCCAGAGTGTCTTGTGTCTAGTGAGTTTTATTCACTACGATCGCGTTAACGTAAACTACAATTTGCATGAACTAGTTCTAGTTCATATTACGAACACTAGGTGGCGCGGTTTTTATTCCTTACAAATTGTAGTTTACGTTAAAGCGATCGAAAGTGAAAAAACTCGCACTAGGCACTCACAAGTGCTACGTTATCGCCATCATTATGCAAGTAAGTGCAAAGGGCTAGGAAGTGAAGAAAATTGCAGGTATTTGTTACTTTCCGTAATCAAACGGCGTAATGTGCTCTGCGTAATCCGTAAGTACTGGCTAAGAAAACCATTCGTGTAGAAGAGGAGATAAAGTGGTGGGTTCAACCAATCACACCGGAACGAGTCATAGTGTTAAAAAAAATTAATCAGAGCTAATAGAGAAGTTTATTGTCTCTACATAACATTAAATCAGGTGTGTTAAGGTATTAAGAAGAAACTACATCATTCCCATATTTTACATATATGTATCACACCTCTGCAGTTCAAACAGCTCGCAGTACCTACCTGCCTGCCTATAATGTACGTATACCTATATACCTGGACATTCGCACAGCTACAAAGATAAGCAATTAAGACCCAGAAACTGTCAAAATCTCACCTTTAAAATAATCAGCAAAGCAATATGATGACATTTAGTCTTCTGTATGAACCTGCCATGTTACGTCACGGTTATAGTTCATTTTAAAATGAACTTAAAATTAAGTCAGAACAGAAAAATAAACAATCAAAGCAAATGGAGTTTGGCAAGCGGTGATGAACTAACACGTGGTGTGTTAGAGATGAGACAGTGCTTGAAAGTGAAACCGTTCTATGAATAAAATGCATTATTAGTCCGAAGTATTAATTAAAGACATCCCTTTCTACCGTAAGATAGAATTCACATACCTAAAATAGTCGTATTTTTTATTTCACGATGGAGCACGATTGTTTAGAAGAAAGCGATTATTATTCCAATTATAAAATTTTCAATTTTAAAAATATAGCCTATATTTTCACCCTATGCTTTTTATGTTTTTTAGGTAGCATTTAGCCTGGAATAAAAAAAGGGTTATTTTTGTCCCGAAAAAATGTATAATTTTTTTTAGAATAAATACCTGGTGAAACAGAAACGAAGAGCAGCTAGTTTTATACATAACAAAATTTATAAAATAACATAATTTAACAAATAAAAGTAGTTTAATTTTAACAAAATTATGTTATAAAATCAAAACTGATCTCCACTCATAGTAAAGTAACGCAACGAAAGAATCTTAAAATATTCTACAATCAAATGGTTAGTTACAACCGATGTTGTCTAGTCATTGGACATAATAAATTTTACATAATAGAATGTGGGTCTATGTAAAACAGTGCACGCCTGGCCTACATCAACTGCACCACATTCTGAATTTCCTCGTAGATACCAATAAATTTTAGGGTTCCCTAGCAAAAATAACGTACGTGACGTGTTGACGTGGCCAGCCCACCTAGCAAGAGCCGTAGACAACTTGTATTTTCGTCGTTTTTATTCACGCGTAAATGTGAAAAAGCTAGAATATTGATACGTTCTTCGCTTTCTTGTGGGATAAAAACTGTGTAAAGACAAGTTGTCCACGGTCTTGCTAGGTGGGCTGGGAAAGCAACGAAATGGCTAGTGTGACAAAAAAGCGTCCGAAACCATAACGGAACGCTTAAAGTTTCGGTGTGCCTGTTATTTTGTTTCTCACGGTAATTTGAAACATAGACCATAATACCCACACTGAGGAGAAATGTTAAACAAAACATTGCATGTCTAATATTTGACATGGCTACGGAACCTTACTATATGCCTGTCACTACGCGCTTGACTTGATCGATGGTTGTTATTTGCTGTCATTTGACTAAATGGAGATGCGGTAATATCCACTTACAATAATCGATATTTGGAAATAGAGTAAAGTCTGCGTCTCGAAATAAACTATGAACTAAATTGAAAATTGGCTTATTTTTAAATAACCGATACAAATGTATTAAGTAAATTAGTATAAGCATAAAAGAAAATCTATTTCTCTTTCCGGCAATAGATCCCACATGGTGGAGGAGACAGCTCGGCTTTCTTATAGATTTCAGATTCTTATTGTAATGGATCTGCATTTTGAATATTTTCGAGAATAGGATAATTATCTGAGTATAGGATCGATTTAAAAGTTGATATATAAACTAAGGCAATAATAAATACGAAACGACGCGACCGCGGTACTTCATATAAGGCGTCAACTTTTGCAAAAATCACACCAGTCCCATCTCTAACTGACGGTATGGTATTACAAAAACTAGAACAAAGATAAAAGTTTGATATATCGCTATTCGATCTCTAATAAGCCTTAATTACGAGTATCGTGCTCTAGAAAATTTCTACGTACATGAATGTAACACAATTGGATTGTTGCAATCTGTCTATCAGAATCACGAAAACATCTTGGTAATGGTTCAATCACTGGTACATGCAAATATGTATTGTGTATTCGTGGAACGTGGTACGAGTAAATAGAATATAAGGTGTTGGCCCCATAGTAGGAAATATAAAGGAAAGTAAAGTAGGTAAGTATATTTATGTAGGATTGTAGGTATTTATTATAATGTATATGCGATACCTACCTATGTATGTTTATTAAGATACGCACGGAATATACAGTTAACTGATAAAACATTTGTTTTAAAGAAAAAAATGTTTTAATACATAATTGAATGTGTGACGAATTCGACAAAAAAAAAATTATTGCTTAATTTTTTTAATAGAAAAAATGGATATAACCGGCGCCAGTTTGTTAACCATCTCTTAGATATTTTTTACAGAAGTACATACATAAATGTCTAAAACAGTTATAAATACATTATTCTTTGACACTCTAAACCGCTCGCTCTGTGGCGCGACGCGGGCGCCTGACACCTGCTTAGTGAGAGGTTACAGTAGATACTACTATCGAGTAGTGGTAATCTGTATCTGTAGCTTAAAAAATCGAAATAAGGAGAGACTAAATCCACCAATCTATTAACCAATTAATTAGGTATTAATAACATACTTAATATGCATACAAACAAGTAAACATATAATTTGGACCACATCTACAATCTTGCGTCAAAATCAAAATTTCGTAATTTTTGCTACTTTTTGCTCTTATTACAAAGACTCTAGGTTAATAGATATTAATTATCATTTCCAACTGTCAATCTCTTTTGTAAGAAATGTCGATGGTGCTAAAATGAGCACCAATTTACTCGGATGTGTTAGATATCTCGTTATGTAATTTCTGCAATTAAGGATCATTAACTAAAAGCGAAAATGTGACCAGTATAATGAGCTTTATTAATATTTACATACTTAGGAGTAGGTAATAAAATTTTAGTGTGTCCTACTATTAATGCGGTAATAGTAGAACATTTTCATATAAAATAGGAATCACTGTCATTACCGTTAGGTAAAATATTTCCTTTTAGGTAATCATCTTGACGTCGGCTAGTAACGGCACTGAATAAATAATATGTAGTATCTGCTAATAAAATAATTTATATTATAGTTCAAAAAAACTAAAAAACACGCTTTGTTTAGTGTATTGTCATCGGTCCTCGATATATCTACAAAGTTTGGACGAAATCTGGCCGTTAAAAGTGGGTGAAAATCGCGCCCAAGGGAGTCGGTTACAAACATACAAACAAACATACAAGTGAAGCTAATATAAAAAGCGTGTAAAAATACTAAATAACAAATAAAACAATACCTACACATAAAATTTACAATTGTTTTCCCTTTCCGTGCTGGTAAAGCATTGTGAACACCGCTTGTGTTACAGGTTTACAGGCGGCGGTTTCCTTACTACCACGGTTTATGATGGTTGTTTTATGATCTTTTTAATAGGAGGTTTGCTTGGTGGGTTCCCAATAAGTGACGCCAATATATGAGTCACATTTTTACTCATTGAGACTGTTTTGATGGGAAAACAGTCTCAATGAGTAAAAATGTGTCTCAAGTTGAAGTGTGTCTCTTGCTCGTTAGGTTACTATCAAGCTGACCATGTTTTCCACTCTGTGTATGAAAAAACTGGCCAAGTGCGAGTCACACTCGCGTACGAAGTGTTCCGCACCATTATCTATAAAAACGGTAAAAAATCACGTTTGCTGTAGGGGAACCTCCTTAAATATTTAATTTATTCTGTATTTAATTTTGGCTATTATAGTGGCAACAGAAATACATCATCTGTGAAAATTTCAACTGTCTAACTATCAGGGTTCATGAGATACAGCCTGGTGACAGACGGACAGACGGACAGCGGAGTCTTAGTAATAGGGTCCCGTTTTACTCTTTGGGTAGATGTAGAACCCTAAAAACGATTTGGCCATAACCTTAGACATCGATTAGTCAAACAATATATTTGCCAGTCACAGTAATCAAAAGGATATCTAAATAATATATTAGACAGGTATTAACATATTTGTCACATAACATTATTCTCCGCCATTTGTCGATTCAATAAAAGAAACCCAAATTGACTATAAAAATAAAATATAGCCGCAAAAATTTTATTCTGCTCTTTTCTACAGATGAAATTGTCATAGAATTAGAAAATTATGAATTTTATAAATAAAACGTATTTGAATCTCATGCACAAAGTAATGCATGATATTCAAATACGTTTATATGCACAAAGTAAGTATGGAACGGTATGAATAGGTACAGTAATTGAATAGTTGAGTAATTTTCGGTTAGTTACATAATTTAATCTTTTAAGGTCTTTTTTAAACTACTCTAAATAGGCTTGCGGTCAAATCAATCAAATTAAATCAAATTATTTATTTTCAATAGGCATTATCACATGCGCTTAGAAATTGTCAATTTAACGTTATAATTGATTGAATTCAAGACGTTTGACTAGATCCTGCCTGACCCTAAGTATCTAGGATATAGTACGTTTAGTCCGCAGCTGAATCTAGATTTTAAAACATAGTATAGTAAGTGCTTTTCGGAGACCGCAGAAAAAATAGCAGTGTTAAATACTCACCCTCCTCAAGTAACATCAGAATACCGTCCCTAAGAAAGAAAAGAAGGTAAAAAACCTAATTTTTTTTTTTAACTTGATGGGTAAAAAGCTTCTTCTTAACAGGTTTCGACAGAGAGTTCTATGCCCAAGTTTATATCATTTATATAATACGAGTACATACCTTCATTATAATCTAACCCATAACATATCCGGTTGGTACGGATTGTCATAACAGCAATTATTTAAATTCGCATAAATTTTATAATAATTGAATTACATAAATTGCATAACCTCCGCAATTATATTATAACGAATTTGCCATAAATTATCTACCTCTAAATTTTTGTATGCAAAAAGTAAGTTATGCTTGTTACTTAACTTCTAAGCTTATAATGACATTCAAATAAGAAAAAAAAAGTCATGTTGTGGGCCAACCGTTTGAGTATCTAGAGGTAAGGTAAAAGTACCCTTCAACGGACGTGCCCTACCACCGGAAACGTCCTATTTTAAGCTATAAGTCAAAAACTTAGGGTTGAAAGTAAGTTGCGATTTTTTTCTCCGATGGCTACATATCCTCCCCTTCCTTTACGTGACCTAGCCGACCATTTTGGGAATCAGTGGGACCGTGATAATCGATCGAGTCGGTCGATCGCAGTTTTGTATGGAACTCCTTACGAAAATCGTTAAGAAATCGCGTGTATTTCTTAAGGTTTTTATGGCGTTTAAGCATAGCTTAGTGTTTGAAAATAGGGTTTTACGGTATCGTTACTCAATTAGTTATTGTGTTCCGATTAAATAAGTGAATTTGGTTCAGTGATATTTACAGAAATTGAGTAAAATACAAATCCGGTGGTGAGTTCAAGCATATTTTGACTGGAAGGTTTCGCCGAACAGCGTCCGGAATCAGGAAAAACGTATGTTTTTTTAATTAATTTTGTACTGATTGATGAAGAATTATTTTAATAAATTTCTTTGCAATTTAAATAACTAGAAGTGTTAAGAACTTAGTGAGCAATTACCGAACATTAATATACAAGCCAATTTTTTTTAAACTGTGATTGAAATTTAACATTTTAACAAGTTTTTGGCATCAAAATAAGCTTTTTGGAAAGGCTATTTTGAAAATGCCATAATAGTTATATTACATCAATAATATCAAAAGCCACATATATTCATGGATTTGTAATAGTTCTAATTACCAGTAACGATGTCAGATTTGTAGTTACATTGTAATGATTACAATTTATAGACTATTTTCAAAATCTGTTCGGGTGATACGTTCCACTAAATTTGACTGTTTAATTTACCGAACGGGTGACCGGTAAATGGTACCCATGGGCTCTATTACCGGATTTTTTATTATCTCAGCTATTTTATTAAGCGGTGTTCATTGAAATATAACCCTTACGGAATTGACTACTAGGTCGATATTCAAACGTATTCTCTAAAGTGATTTTTTGTAAAGCCCAGTGCTTCTAAAAGTTAAAACAAAAAATGTATAATATAATGTGTATGTGTGTGTAATGTATGTGAGTGTGCTTGTGTGTGTATATGTGTATGTGCGTGTGTGTATGTACATGTATAATGTATCTACGTTATTTTAAGATTAGTGTGGAACCGTTTTTCTATTTATTTATCGGATATTATACAGGGTTATTGATAAAGGATATGCTAAGCCGAAAAGGGCTAATAGTACGTATCATTATGAACAACTTTTACTATAGGACGAATTTTAGGTTGGTCCCACAGTAAAAGTTGTTCATAATGATGAGTGCTATGAGTCCTTTTCGGCTTAGCATACCCTTTATGAATAACCCTGTATACATTAGAGCTTTTTGGTTATGGTTTCGGAAGGTGACGAAAGGATGTCAATACACAGTGTATTTTATGAATTCTGAGAACGTTGACATATCAATATGCACATTTTAAGGTTTTTTATACTCAATTGGTTGTCATTTTATTTTTTGTAGAGGAGGTATACTATATATAACCGATTAAAAATTAACATTTATAAGCATAAAAAGTGCTATAAAGACTGTTTAAAAATTATCAAACCATATCTTACCTACCTCAAAACAAGTGTGATAGGATTGATTAAATAAATGTTTTAGATTAATGTTTTTATAATACGGGATGACTGGTTAGACACCCTGTATAAATACTAATTTGAGTTAATGAAATACAAATACATGGATGACAAAAATAAATGATATTTCCGTTTAATGTAAACTTATCGTTTTATTTTAAAACTTTTTTAGTATTCCGTCAATATTAGTTGAAGTTAAAAAGCTAGTGAAGTTAGGTTGTTAATATAAAGTACTCTTCAGTAAGACCAACGAAAGTTTGAGCACCACTTAACAACGCAACTCCATACATTTTCTTTCCTAGTCCGGTAATACGGCAGGCCGATCCGGTAGTAGGTGCAAATCACGTTTCTTAGTCCGGTAAACGGTACAAATGAGACTAAACGGACCTAAAAACTTTAAAAATACTTTAAATATATTTCTAACGAGTAATTAATTTCCAAAAAAAATTAAATGAAGACTAGTTTATCTAAGTTACCGCTAAACTATTAATTATAATCGTGTAAAAATCCCAGACCTTATTTTAAATAGAAACGTACATGCAGGTCTTAAGCGTTCGGTGAACGGTACATTTACCTTAGTTGTTAAAACGCAATGGTAAAGATGATTTGCCACACGTGCATTCGTTATGTTCTTGTTTGTTTACTAGCCTAGTTTTTGCACTGTGTCCTTAGAAATATGTTTATAATGGTTAAGGGTATCTGAGCTTATGTGATTTTAGTTTATGAAACGATTATTAATATAATAATTTTGCCGCTGACTCTACAAAACCATCCTTTATCAAATATTATCTACCCGCTAATGCACGGGACTTCGTGCCTTTTGCTTCAGGTTTGGGGCTACGAAATATAGCCTATAGCATTTAAAAACCGTACCAGTAGATCCGAAGATTACCATCTCGCTAGAGTGCAAACAAACATACCAACGTTACCTCTTAATAATTTTTGTACAGATATATCATTTCCGTTTCAAACTATCCTCAATCCAACAGTAGTTTTTACCGCTGATTCAACAAAACCATCCTTTGCAAATATCCATAAATAAATACCTTAAAAAAATCATGTCGATGATAAATACAGCTAAATCTCTTATTTGTTCAAACCAGAAGTTAAAAAAAAACAAACACAATTATAGGTGCATCTCAACAAGCGTGCCGTACCACTGCCTTACTTTCGTCGGTTTGTGTGCCAACTGACCGCTATCGGTCTGCTGACCAACAAAAATGTAGATTCTATCTAGACGCCCGGTTAATGTTTAATCGGCTGTGATGATAACGTGGAATGACTTTGAAATGGCAAGCGGCGGCGAAGAAACAAACCGAACGCGTTTTTAAATCAACATGAAATAATTATATTGTTATCAATAATTAAACTTGACTTAAGATAATGCAGAGCCTCCCCCCCGAATGGGTTCCCGCCTTTCCGTGGCGGGGGGGATAAGTAGCCGTGGCACTGAGCCCGGTGAAACGAAGAGGAACCCGAGGTGGGGCCTTCCGCGTGTCCCTCTGGCAGCAGAGGGCTGATTAGCAGAGGGCACAGCGGATGAGCCGGGGTCTGAGCGATGGCTCGGACCACCAGGGGGGTTTTCCTTGTGCTCCTCGCCGCGTGTGGGTCGCGGTCGGGAGTGCAAGGAAATGAGGAGGGTCTGAGTGTGGTGGACGCCGGGGGATGCGGCGCTCCACACTTGGACGGTGGCATTGCTGCCACCGGTGACGAGTGTGGTGGACGCCGGAGGAAACGGCGCTCCACGCTCGGGCGGTGACAGCGGTGCCACCAGGAGGGTTTTCCTTGTGCTCCTCGCCGCGTGTGGGTCGCGGTCGGGAGTGCAAGGGAAAGAGGAGGGTTCCTTTTGCACCTCGCCGCGTGAGGTTTGCGGCTGGGTGTGAAAGGAACGTGGGCTTAAGGCGGGGTGGGTGGTGCTAACCACACTGCCCACCACGTGCGAGCGAGCGGGTCTGGGGAGCGAGAGGGCGGTTCGCCCGTCTCCTTGCTCCTCGGCAGTGGGGTTGCCGGTAGAGTCGGGGGACTCTCCCGGCCTGCACGACCCCACACTGTCTGGGGGGTGATCCTGGGGAACAGGGTCACCCCGCCATGGGTACAGCGGGCCCTAATCGGGCCCGTCGCCGGGGCAAGGTGGTCAATGCTAACGCGACACCACCTTGCCCTACCAGGCGGACGATGAATTCCCCAGTGGTTTTAGTGGGTATGCCGCCACTAGGGCGGAGACTCCCACATAACCACCCTGCCTCCCCCGGGGTGGGCGTGGTATCCATAAAGGATTTCCACTGGGTAAACAAAAAAAAAGGTTGTATTAGGCAGAAGTTGTAACCGATTAAAAAAATATTCGACTGTATTCAACTGAGTAATATACTCAGACTTCACTTGCAATTTGAAGAAAATAATTCACCTCTCTTAAGATTTTTTTAAAGTGAGAGAACAGCCGCTTCGCATTCTTGAGGTGGCGACCCCGACTCGTACCAATGAGTTCTTTCAAACTTATGTACGAATTTACATACCACTGGCTTTTCGATGAAGGAAAACATTGTAAAGAAACCTGCATACGTTCGGAGAAGTAATTCAATGGCGTATGTGAATCCACCAATCCGCACTTGACCAGCTTGGTGGAATATGGCCTAATCATCCTTCGAGGATAGACCTGTATCCCAGCAGTGGGTGAATTAAAGGTTGATAATGATGAGATTTTTGTATTTTTCTATCTATATATATAAAAGTGAAGGTCGTGACTGACTGACAGATCAACGCACAGCCTAAACCGCTTAAGCTACAAACGTCAAATTTGGACAAAAGTTTTATATCAAAAAGCGGACGCACACTAAGAAAGGAATTTGCCCAATTCAACCCCTAAGAGGGTGAAAAGGGGTGTTTAAGTTTGTATGAAAAAAATATTTTTCTTAATGCTACGATTATCAAACTTTGCGAATATACTAATGTTAAAAAAATAATCGACACCTATTTCATCATTTTTCAAAAATCAACCCTTAAGAGGGTGAAACGGAGCAATGAAGTTTGTATGAAGATTTTTTTTTTAATGCTGTGGTTATGAAACTTTGCAAATATACTAAGCTAAAGAAAATATTAGACACTTATTTTTTTATTTTTTGAAAATCAACCCCTAAAGGGGTGAAACGGAGTATTGAAGTTTGTATGAAGAATTTTTTTTTGATGCTGTGGTTACGAATCTTTGCAAATATACTAAGCCTAAACAAATAATAGACACTTATTTTTTTGTTTTTTGAAAATCAACCCCTAAAGGGGTTAAACGGAGTGTTGAAGTTTTCATGAAAAATGTTTTTTCCTAATACTACGATTTTTTAACATTGCAATTGTACTAAGCTAAAAAAAATATTAGATACCTGTTTCATTATTTTTTGAAAATCAACCCCTAAAAGGGTTAAACAGATAAAAGTGAATGTCAAGACTGACTGACAGATCAACGCACAGCTTAAACCGCTTAAGCTACGAACGTCAAATTTGGACAAAAGTTTTATACTAAAAAGCAGACGCACACTTAGAAAGAAATTTGCCCAATTCAACCCCTATAGGGGTGAAAAGGGGTGTTTAAGTTTGTATGAAAAAAATCTTTTTCTTAATGCTACGATTATCAAACTTTGTGAATATACTAAAATAAAAAAAATAATTGACACCTATTTCATCGTTTTTGAAAAATCAACCCCTAAAGGGGTGAAACGGAGTATTGAAGTTTGCATGAAGATTTTTTTTTGATGCTTTAGTTACGAAACTTTGCCAATAGGTATACTTAACGTAAAGAAATAATAGACAATAATTATTTTGGTTTTTGAAAATCAACCCCCAAAGGGGTGCAACGGGGTATTAAAGTTTGTAAAATATTTTTTTCTTAATGGTACGGTTATTTAACTTTGCAAATTTACTAAGCTACAGAAAATAATAGACACCTATATTTTCGTTTTTGAAAATCAACCCCTAAAGGGCTGAAACGGAGTATTGAAGTTTGGATAAAAATATTCTTTTCCCAATGCTACGATTATTTAACTTTGCAAATGTACTAAGCTAAAAAAATAATAGATATCTGTTTCATTATTTTTGGAAAATCAACCCCTGTGGGGGTGAAATGGCGTGATAAATATAGTACGGAGAGAGAATTGTAATGACTCACTGACAGACAAGGAACATCCTACGCCACTGGTCGTAGAAATTTAAAATATGGAAGGTGTGTTTGTCTTGACGAGTAAACGTGTACCAAGAAAGATTTTTTTGAAATTCAACCTCTAAAGGGGTGAAATAGGGTGTTAAAGTTTGTATGGGGAAGCATTGTTTTTGACGCCACGGTATTGAAACTTTACAAATATACTAAGCTTAAAAAAATGACGAACATCATTTTTCACCAATTTCACCACTTTTGGAAAATCAACCCCTGTGGGGGTGAAATGGCGTGGTAATGATAGTACGGAGAAAGAATTTGTTTTGATGCTAACTCAATGAAACTTTACAGATGTACTAAACATAAGGCGTGTAAACAACATCCGGAAAAAATCCAAAACCTTCGAAAAGTCACATCCTCGAGGTGGAACTGCTAATTATCTCGAAAACTAAAAACATTTTTACCAAAGCGCTGAGACTAAAAAGTCACTAAAACCTCGGATCTTTTCGGAGCCAATAAAAATAACATAGTCGCCTCAAAAACATGGCCGCCATACAAACTTTGAGGGTCTATATCTCCGAAACGGTTGAAGATGGATGGGTGTTTTACTACATGTCATAGGAGTTAGCAAGGGCTACTTGATGGTGGTGGCGAAAATTCAAATGATTCCAAAATGGCTGCCATTTTTCAAAATTATTCGAGGGGGCTGACTTATTGCATCCGGGCGTTTTTGGGGTCCCTGCTTCCATTGTATGACGCTTTTTACATACTCTCAAAAAAGAGGGATAAATTAATTTCATCCCGGAAAAAAAATCGGTTCCCGAGGTATAGTCCACGCGGGCGAAGCCGTGGGCGGAAGCTAGTTTCTCTATAAGCTCTATCTCAATAAAAAAGTAAGTGTTGAATAACGTACATATATTTATGTACATATTTGGAGAGGTTGGCTTCGTATAGCTGCGCCCCGCGGATTCACCCGCTATCCTACACGAACGAACGTAATTTTTCAGGGATAAAGAGTGGGGAATGCAAGCCGAATGCTCCCTGACAGGTGGGCAAAAGGTTGCTCCCCGACACGATGGCGCGACGAACTCGGGCGGTTTGAAAAAGACTGGACGGCGCTGGCCCAAGACCGCGAGGACTGGAAGATATTGGGGGAGACCTTTGCCCAGCTATGGGGCAGCATAAGTAAAATAAAAAAAGATTAGGCTATCTATATAGATTAATATTCTAAAGAAGTAAAGTTTGTGTGTTTGTATATTTGTTAAATTGTAAGGGGTAATCTCGGGATCTACTGAACCGATTTTAAAATTCTTTCACCAATAGAAAGCCACATTATTGCTGAGTGTCATAGGTTATATAAAAAACCGAAAAATAAAAAGGCTTTTACGTGGTAGTCTTGCAAAGTGAATCGGAGAAAAAACGGTCCGAACGGCGCGCGATGGCTTCGGGTTTAATTAACATTATGCCCAACGAAGTGGGCACGGGTCAGCTAGTCTTGAAATAATTTTGATTGAACCCACGACGCGCCGACGACGCGGAGGTATGTAAATACGCTATAAATCAACACAGATTATTACATAATTTGACACATTGATGTTTATCCGAAAGATATTAAAATACGAAAATTGTAAAATTTATGTTTGTAAAGAGAAAATTTTATTTGACAAATGGAAGAATTTACAAAAATAATATGTCAAAGTAAATATTATGGCGACAATTACGTGGTTTTGGAATTCCATCACGTGTATAAACTCAATTTGGTTCATGAGATGATACTATACTGGTTAAATTGACAACCAATGCTATCACCCGACTTCAAAAAAAGGAGGAGGTTCTCAATTCGACTGTATGTTTTTTTTTTTATTTAGAGGGCTTTGTCGCTAAGGACCAATGTTTAAGACATAAAAAAGGCAAGTATCAGGTCATGACACGTAACCTTCCTACCTAAGTTTATCTACGCATACCTATTTTAGTTAGAACAAAGATTTAAGTAGGTATAGTACAGACTGTATAGTATAGAGCATAGAGTATAGACATTGAAAATACAAACATACATTAAAAATAATATCTTAGGTTGCAATATCTTAGTAAAAGTGACTGACTCGTGTCTTTTATTTATGGTCAATAAATATTTCTGATTTCAGTAGGGCTATGATGCTGTGGAACCCTGATAAACGGAAGCATATAGAATCAGAAAAAAATAATTCCTATACCGTTACGAAATAATAATATTATATAATAAAAAGCGTTCGGGGACCAAAAAATAATATAAAAAGAGTTGCTTCATTCTAAAAAAAAAACAACACATGCTAATTTGTTTAGTAAGCACGTGTCGTGATAGCGTTGAACAAGCCGAAGTCATGTATAAGTTAACTAAGTATATTATTTCTATAGAAAAATAGTCAGTGTATTATTTTTAACCAAACAGTAGTTGAGAGAGATTAAGCTTTAACTTATCAAATAAACATAAAACTTTACCTTATAGAAGAGTATCAA
Source organism: Alcis repandata (assembly GCA_949125135.1). NCBI lineage: Eukaryota > Metazoa > Arthropoda > Insecta > Lepidoptera > Geometridae > Alcis > Alcis repandata. The sequence continues at coordinate 4,573,444 of OX421235.1, read as the reverse complement.
TGACCCCATTCAAGTATCAAATTTTTTGAACCATTTTCCGACGCACCTAGTATTAAATAAGCTTTTTCATTTTAATGTTACATGTAAGAAATTATTCAGTTGTCTTCTAGAAGGCTACAAAGCTCTCATTTCAGGGCTGGCTTTCTTGACCTAGGACCGATACGAATCTCATGCCGAACTCACTTACTTTTATTTAGTGTTAAGGCTCTAGATTTATTTTTCAGAAAGAAAATTTAATAGATGTAAAGGACAACGCACTTACAATAAGAGCCTCGTCAATGCCTAACATCCAGACACCTGATATTTAAATTAACAAAGAACAATTAGGTTGGATTTTTTTAATTTTGAAGGTAATCTACTGTTTAAGCAAGTACTGCGTCCGAAACGTCGGAGTTGATCGGCGCGGTCAGACGGCTCCGCGTCAAAGTTAATTGCTCTCCACTGCCATATTTTCACTTTTTTCCTCAGATGATGCATCTAATTTCGCTTAGCATGCATGGATTCGGGTGTAATAACCGTTGGAGATGCATTATTTATGAGCGCGCGACTGTTTTGCGCATTTTAAGATCTCACTTTGTCGCTTGAGAAAAATCGACTTGGACACTTGCACGGCCGTGTATTGTATGTAAGTTATGTAACGTGATCATAGATTTTGTAAAAGTGTGACTAAACTAGTGAAGTTGTATTGTTCTGTGTTTGAAGACAAAATAGGAAGGAAGGTGCCGGTCTAGGAAGGTATATGAATGCTGTTTTTTTCAAAATCATTACTTTGAAATGTAAAGAAAAAATCGTACTTAATTGTATTGTTTATGTGAAGTGCAATGATATGCTTATAGATCTTTAATGAAATGTATTTACTTGACTTTGCTACTAAGTTATTAAAATAGAGGTTGAATTACACAATGATAATTGCAAATGAAAAAAGATGTGACTCGACTCCCAAAAAATAGACAAACAGTTCCTCTAAAATTTTGAAACAAATAAAAACTTTAATCCATATATGTCTTCATCTGATCCATATAATGGATTTCCGCAATTTGAGTTCGTTAGTAAAGGTACGAATTGTTTTATTATATTAAAAAATATGATATTGCATTAACCAAGAGCCGTCTCTGCATTCGGAATAGTCATAATCCTAACTAATACTTTAATGCCAAAGTGAGTTGTGTTTGTTTGTGTGTGTAAAGTGTTTGTTACGCTTTGAAGCTGAAACTACTCAATTGATCATCATTCGTCATGAAATTTTGCAAACATGTTCTATGGGGTACAGAAAAAAGCATAAGGTTTTTATTACCGTTTTTCATTACCGCATGGGTGAAACCGGGCTGCGCAGCTAGTAACACACTATTTGATCGCTGTTATAAAACTTAATCATCTTCTGTCAGAATGGCAGTTAATGTCAAAATTCGTAGCACTAACTAACTCAACATGACGGCTCGTTGAATAACTCTAATGCTAATTCGCTCTGAGCGCCACTGTTTTAAAATGCCAGAAACTAGACTATTAAGGAAGCTAGATCATGATTATTAATGACCAAATATCACTGACTGACTAACTCTGTGTAAAATTGCGACTGTTTCTGCGTCGCATTTTTTTAATTATTATAGGCTAAAACGAGATAAAATAAATTCTAGTTCAGTTAGGATCCTACTTTAGTTAAGATCTAGATCTAGAGGTACGGTAAGGTACACAATGAATCTAAGTTACTTGCAATGCATAATAAACGTTTCACACTTAGCTCCCCACTAGGATATCCTGTGTCGGGGATGCCATGGAACACACACAAAGACAAGGACATTTAACACTCAGACCCAGAACAGATATGTATTTAAATTCATCATTCAATATCTGCCCGGCCGGAAATCGAACCCGGGACCTCTGGCTTATAAGGCGGATACAATACCGCTGAGCCAAACAGGTTTTTTTGTAACCTTAAAATATTATATATACTTAACTACATTTTACACAACACACTTTTACACATTTAAATGTATAATTTTAAGTAAACAGTAGTAATGCAACGTTGAAGTTTATTTGTGACATAAATCTTCGCTCAAATGGTGCCGTAGGTTAACTAACTGCACATAAATTATGAGGTAACTAGCCGTTGAGATTTACTGGCGTTACATATTATGCTGCTGACTTCTTAACAGTCATTAAAAGTACTATATTAATTGCCTGTTTATGCTCTGCCCGCGTGGATGTTTCCCGATAGATATAATCTGGGTGTCTTCAAGTCGCGAGTGAATCGGTTTCATCTAGGCAAGCGTGCTCCATCGTAGACCGCATCGTTGCTTACTATCAGGCGAGAGGGCGGTAAACGCAAACCTATTATTAATAAAAAAACCTGTACCTCAATAATTAAGTCCCTTATTTTCCCTCTTAGTATCAAAAGCCATGACACAATTTGGGATACAGAGCCAACAAAATTAGTCAAGTACCAAGTACTCGTACGAAGCGTTTTGATTCCACTTTTATTTATGCGTACCGCTAAAGTGTGAAATGCTCTGTCTGAGTGGGTATTTCTCCGGTAGATATAATCTGGGTGTCTTCAACTCACAAGTGAATCGGTTTCTTCGAGGAGAGCGTGCTCCATCGTAGACCGCATCATTGCTTACCATCAAGCGAGACGGCGGTCAAGCGCAAGAATAAAGAAAAGTTATTCTGCCTCTTCATAGGAAATCACCTAGCGAAGTGCCCGGGAAAGTGCAGCAAGCTAACGTTCCGTCAATCTATTGTTTTTGTTTCCATCACTTTCAAGTCCAATTGTCGCTTGCAATTGTCCATGCATCTAAGTCGTGACGTCGTAATATAAGTAACAGAATTCATATTTTGACTGCAGTTACGAACACTATTGAAACTGCAAAATCACGATTTTTTTCATTGTACCAATTATACGAATTTTTGATTTACTTTTAGGAAAACGAATAATTTTGACTATAAATTGCTCTCCTGTAAACAAATGACATTTGTAGATTCGATACTATTCGTAGGTGCAGTCGATTTCTGTTGTTCGAAAATCAGCTTGAAGAAGGTACCTACTTACGATATCTCACAAAACACAAATAGGAAAAGAGATCGGAATCATGACGTCAATTTATTATTGTCACATCTTGAAACGATTTAAATTTTATTGTATCGTCTTTTAAAATTAAACTGAATTTTTCAACTCTAAATGGTTGCCATCCTTTTCTCACATACTGGAATGAAAAGAGACGCCCCAAATTTTAGTCTTATCACTTTAGTGAAGTGGTACATGATTTGGTGCTTGTAAAGTATACGTCCTTGTTTGGTTGCCTGTACCTAATCGTATTGCTTCATAATTTACCACATCTTTACTTTCCCTCTTAAGAAGCTCTATGAAGAGTTGTAAAGAAAATTTCGCACGTGTTATGCAGCTGCTTTGATGGCCAGAATATTTCACGGCAATAACATTAAGTAAGTGTGCCCATAAAATACAATGTGACCTACTTGTAAACTACTTAGGAAGTATAGGTAATATAGGTAGTTTATACAGTTATTCATAAAGGGTATGCTAAGCCGAAAAACTTTTACTATGGGACCAACTAAGAATTCGCGAAAAAAAAATCAGCTGTTCCATACATTTTGTCGAGTGTCATTGACATTTTTCTATACGACTAGGTAGTTTATTTTAAAACTAGCCGCGCCCCGCGGTGTCGCCCACGCGTTGATGATAATTAAAAGTAGCCTATGCCCTTTTCTGTACCCCTTACAACCAGTATGCAAAATGTCATGATGATCGGTTGCGCAGTAAAAGTGTGAAAGCGTAACAAACAAACACAGTTATAATATTGGTTCATTTTTTTGACGCAGCGCTTTTTAACACGCTTTTATTATTTCACCTGTATGTTTGTAACCGACCCTTTTGGACTCGATTTTGCTCTACTTTGAACGATCAGATTTAATTCAAACTTTGCACACCGACGACAATGCGTGTTTTTTAAGCTATATATATTATTACTAGCTGCGCCCCGCGGCTTCACCCGCGTTTTCCGGGATAAAAAGTAGCCTATGTGTTAATCCAGACCATGAACAACCTTCATTCCAAATTTCATGTAAATCCGTTCAGCCGTTTTTGCGTGAAAGAGTAACAAACATCCATACATACATCCATACTTACAAACTTTCGCCTTTATAATAGTAGTAGGATTTTTATACTAGGTATATTATACGTCCTCTCAGGATGTAATTCTAATTATAGAGGTCAGCAAAGTTTTGTACCAAAGTTTTTAAGACATAACTTGTTTTATTCACACACTATTAAACACTTAGGTAATTATCCAATCAAGACAATTATGTAATAGGTAGTAACTACCACTGAGTAGTTACGAGTACAGCACATTCCAGACAGTCTGTATAGTATGATTATAGATCCAAGGTACATTTTACGACCTTATTTTACCTTCCTTATTTGATCCTTACTTTACTTACCTTTTACTTTTTTTTGTTTTTGACGACCTGTTTGGCTCAGCGGTAGTATATCCGCCTTATAAGCCAGAGGTCCCGGGTTCGATTCCCGTCCGGGCAGATGTTTGAAAATTTAAATATCTGCTTTGGGTCTAGGTGTTAGTTATACTTGTCTTTGTGTGTATTCCATGGTATCCCCGACACAGATTATCCTAGTGGGGAGGGAGCTAGGAGTGTAAAACGTTATTTATTTATTTATTTAATTACGATCTTACATCCAATTCTAAAAGCTTCAGTTAACAGATATAAATATTATTTATCAAACGTGTTGATGCCCTCGTCAAATAACCTGAAAATGACAAAGACAGTTAGATTTTAGTAAGTTCAGATCTCGAAACTGAAGCCTTCAGAGTTGGCTGTATTTCTTTTCTTCTTAAAAAATAATGCCCTCTATGAATTTTACCCTGAACTTCTACTTAAAAACAGCTTAAAGTTGTACTATTCAAACAAGCCAAGCACACGAAGAGAAAGGCATACGGCCATTGCAGGCCATTGCATACGACAGTTTGCTTAGTTTTTTTGTCCTAGACATGTGCTGCCATCTGTAGCTTCTTCTTACAAGATTGGTGAATGTTCGTTAAGTATAAGGAGATGGTGAATGGTTCTATTCTGTAAGAAAGTTGAGAAGAATAATTGATTTCATCCAGTTTTAGTGTCGTGTTTTGAGCAGTATTGGATAGATGGCGACTCATGCAGCATGTACAATTATTTCAAATCAGACCTGTAAGATAATTGTGCAAACTCCAAGATGCACCCTAACATGTAGTATTTTAAAGATTAATTAATTAATTAATCTATTAGAAATGTAAATTCCAGTTCTCTAAAACAATCCTCAAACAATACATAGTTGATCTAGGAAATATCCTTAAATTTGAAATTACCTAAGTAAAAGCTACCTAACATAAATATTTACTAAAGTATCTTGTACAAAGTTTCAGATTAGTTAAAAAAAATAACTTCGCTAAATAAAGCTAGAAATTATGAATGATGATGACTATATATTACTTTGTAAATAAAACTAGAATTAACTAAGACTATGGACATAAACTATTAGTTGGTTTAGATCTGTGACCCCTGCGGTCATTATTGCTCCATAGCCCTTGGCCGATTTTACTCATATTCAAACTTAAAAATTGTATTTGCATAAACTACTTACCTACAAATAATTATAAGGTCAGATCCACCGTAGTCATGTTATCGTTGGACAAATAAATACAATAATCAATACATGCATAAGTGCATACGTAATACGTAAATCTTCATCTTCATCGAGCAAACCATCTTTACCACTTGAGCAGTTATACCAACGGTCCAGGGCCTCGTTCCGTTATTATAAGGAGCTGGGTTGGCTCGGGTAATCACTGACAAGGGTTAAACGCACAATGCACCCTTTGCGGGACACTAGTGCGGGCGGGACATATCGCCCCCATTCCGAATAAAAATAAAAATAAGAAGTGCATATTATTATGTACACCGATTTGTCCCATTAGACTTTAAGACCTTTGCTTCGCTCGGTCAATATTGTTTGTGCCAAAAATGGTACGATAAAGCTATCTATGTTTCAAGGCCTATCGATGACAAAATGTGTACCAACCAACCGTCGTGAATAGCCTTAATCTCTTTGGCAATGTTACCTAATGACTCACATACTTATGAGAGAAAAAACAGAGTCTTTGCCCAGGTTAGTGTTCTTTATTAGGTAATGACATGCAACTATGTGTTTAACCAGAACATATACCTGCATGTTTTTTGTGAGATAATGAGCACGCGTGTCTCAGAAAAGAACCGGTGCAGCTAATTTCGTAATCAATTAATGTTTAATACTCAGGTACTTGTAGACTGTGGAGAGGTGGGATCCGATAAGAAGGCAAAAAAATATGTTTTCTGAGATCAGTTTAAAAATATTCAGTGGATTTAGTTTTGTATAGAAACTGATGAAATTTTTTTTTGCAGTATAATTGCTTAACGTGTTATAAAAGATGTTGTAGTTTTAAGGTAGGAAGCTCAGTGATGCGCTAGATTCTACTGATTTATTTTGCTACATCAAGGGTATTGGTATCATTCGCTGAACGTGTAACCCTAGCATAACTTAATCAAAAAATACGTATCTGATAGAAAAATATATAAAAATGCAGGACTTACTTGCACCCGATAGCAGCATTGTCTTATTATTTTGTCATACATTCATCACCTGCTGAATACGTACCTATAATATTTATCGTCCGAAGTTATGCCAGGATTACAGCTTCACTCATTTTGATCAAAGCTACCAATGTTGTATAACCTTTGTGATTATGATAAACAAAAAGGCTCTTCCAGAAGAATTACAAGCTTGATCATACTGCCCATCTCTATCTTCTTTTTATGCAGGTAACTACAATATTATATTATTTTGTGAAAATAAAGACTACCTACGAGTTATATAGGTATACTTATAGCAGATTGAAATGGTGAGTGCCTTCTCTATTTGTATTGTTTTTTGCGACAACCGGATTTGGTCGATTTTGAAGCTACTCGTAAATTCTAACAATCAGTTACGTGCTTAACATTTTGATGCCTTAATTGTTCAGGTATTTTGTAAGGACTGGGTAAGGGTATGTTAATGAATCAGGGTATGGTGATTTCATTCAACTTTTCTGTTTCAAATAAGGCAACGATTGCATTCCTTGAGTATTTAGGTGCCTATTTATTTTAAAGTGCGAATCCATGGAAGCTGTCTAAAGCTGGTTATGTTTATTAGAGAAATACCCCAATGCATATTTACGTGATTATAGGAATGTCTTCAGGAACATTAAGACTTTTTAATACTGTCTACCTCGACACAGGTCTTTGTCAATTTGCGTTCTTAGATTTTTAAAAAACGGGATAGGATTGATGTAATTATTTTGTTTTCTGCAACAAGTACCTACTTTTGTAGAGGTAGGTACCTGTTTTATAACAGTAAATTTTATAGGTGAATAAGATTTGGTATGCTTTATAATTTTACAACGCATTCTCTTGCTTTTTGAATAGGTAATACATATATTATTATATAATAATAGGTCTTCTCAGTTCCGTCGAGCGTAAAAACCAAACAATCTCAATTGTAAAGAATTTATTATAAATAATAAAACTAATAACATCACACGATATAAATAACAATATACGGTTTGCTACGTGATGAAAAGTACGTGACGTCAATGAAAAGAACCTGAAAATTCTGTATTTATATGTGCCTAATACAATTATTAAATATCTTAGGTATATAAATATATCCTCAATTATGTAAGTTAGGTAAGTACTTAATAATCTCTTTGCACAAACTTTTATTAAAATAGTTTACAATAACTTTAATATTACTGTAACAGTCTCGGCGAAATACCTATGCCTACGTGCCTTATAAAATAACTAGTGTATAATATAATTTTCGTTCCTCTTAATTTACACTTAAGTTTTGGCCTATTCTTTAACCTAGTTCTTCTTAACATTGTCTAACTTGGGTGACCTTTTATAGTGTCCGAAAGTAACACCACCACTGGCCGTGTGGTACATTTGGTTGGGCAGGAAACCTCTTTCGAAGTGCCTCGGAGATGTCGCGTGGGAGAAGCGTCCAGTCGAAAGATCCTCGTAAGCTTGCAGAGGATCGTTCGTGAAACCTCTCTTCATGTACTCGATTTGAAGCCTCGATGGGACGTATGAATCTAGCAGGGACGTCGGCCGTCTTTTGTACGTGGGAAAATGCTCACTCGGCCTCGCTGCAAGAATGCCTGGGGGTGGGTGTCCTCCATACACTGGCTTATGCAATGGCTTATACATAGGTAATGCTTTTGGAATATGCGCCAGATGAGCAGGATGAGGTTTCAATAGAAGCGGGCTGGGGTGCGGCAATTCTTGGATATGATTATGTCTGTGATACTCTTCTCGTGGAGGAGGCCTAGCCGAGTAAAATCTTGGATAATCGCTAACAGGCGGCTTCGAGTATGAGACTTCAGTTTGAGTGTATTTCGGACTCTCATCTACACTTTCATGTTCTTCTATCGCATTAGTGTCTTGGTAATGCGTGTTTTGGTAATAGCCTTTGGGAGCTTGTTGTGGAGCAATGACAGCAGATGGATACTGCACCTGGTAGGTGACCACGGGAGCTACGGTAGGCACCGCAGCCGCCGAGGGCGGCGTGTAGCTCACATACGTGACTGGCTGTTGTGAGTACTGCGGCACGTAAGTTTTAGCCGTAGGGGCTACATAAGTCGGCACTTCTATGTAATTGGTCTGCGTTTGTACTGCTTCAGGCGCTGTTTGGTAGCCGGCAACACGCGCGGCTCCATGCGCCGCTTGCTGCGGAACAGTGTATTGACTACCGGTCGTGTACTGCACTGCAGCAAGTGTGTTCGCTCCTTGCTCTGCCTCGTTGTAATACTGTGGGACTAGATATATTTGCATCGGTACATTGGATAGGTAACCCACCATCGGTTGTTGTGGAGAAGTGGGCTGCGTGAATCCCAATTTTGCCTGGATAGATGGATGAACGGGTGGTGGTGGAGGCGGTTCTGGCGCTTCCGTCACCGCGTACATCTTCGGGGGAGACTGTGGTGGCTTTGCGAAGTAATTATAAACACCATTTTTTAAATATTCCGATAATGCCGCTGAGTCTGATCCAGTGTTCTGGTACCGTGGCTCCGTCTCGTATTCCTTCTGCTTTTCACTTTGGAGGTTGTCATCCTCGATGTCTTGCAGCTCGATTTTCTTATCAGCTGCCACGACGAGGACGAGGAGGAAAACGGGTGCGACCTGAAAGTAAAAGCGGAAAAGTGAGTCCGATGCGAGGTGGACGGCCGCGCGGCCACGCGTTCCGGAGACGGCGCGAGAACCGCCCGCACCTCACACCAAACAGGTGAACGGCAAAAAATAGACTAGAGCTTATTACGAAACCGGTTACCATCGACTGGGCAAGTACTTAGAAACGGGAGTGCTAGCTTTTACTCTAAGCAATTTATGTCGTTAAAAAATTCCAACACTTTCGTAGCGTGTTACGTGTGTTACTCGTATCTAGAGATTGCCTGTATCATCTTGGGATTCCAGGGCATACGCTAAATGCTTGACTCGATTTTTAATAAATATTTATGAAAAATTAGTAATACTCTAGAGACGACTTATATAAGCAAACATTGCGTCGGCGTTCCTTAGTTGCATAGAGAAATTTTTAACATTTAATTTACAATTTAATCACATAAAAATTAACCGTCTGGCCTAGCGTCTGCTAAAATGAATGACCTTTTGTTTTCGAATAATCCCACGCCACGATTAACGTGGTATGGAGTGAAATTAAAAACAATGACTAGGTTCTTCGAAATATTCATTGTTCGTCTTTGTTGTTCTTCGAAATAATCAATTTGCAGTTGATATTCGGTCATGAATCTTGACACTTGAAGAAAGCTTTCGAAAGATTACTTTTTAACGATAAAAGTGTCAATGGTAGCACAATATAATATAGTTTATAGTCGTTTTGTTTATTATATAATTTCCGACATGTATGAGCACAATAGAGTTTATCAAGCAATTTATCTATACTTTTTCTTTATGGCAGAGATACCCGATAACTAGCCCAAACAAATACATAATGACAACAAATAAACCCCAACCAACTATTACCTCATAGAAAAGCTTTTTTAAGTCTAAACATTATCCTAAGTCTGGCTGTGAATTAAGATTAAAAGATAGGTAGATAAAGTCTTAATTTCACATCCGAAATTACAGGCAAAGGATAATAAAGCTAGTGCTACAACCGACTTATGGCTATGAGAAATCTCTTCCTGACAGTAAAATAAGAACACCAATTTTTTTTTTATTAAAGGTATTAAAGTCTTTTTAGTTAAAATTATTTTAATTCTAAATTTAAAAAAGTAGGTAGGGTATTTAATATGTTATGCAAAAGCTGTAGATGACTGGAAATAAACAAAATAAAAGCTCTTTGGTATCAGGCTGTCTATCATACTATCTATTAACCCGAGCTCACCTGTGGCTAATTAAGGTCAAATTTAATTAATCAGTCGAGTGGAGTTAAGCACGATGAAGCCACGAAAAACATATTGGACTGTGGGTTCCGCGTGAGCAATCCATTGATTTATTAGGCTTGCTAAAATTTTGAATGTGATTAGCGGTTACGTGACGGATTGTGATTTTGTAGGTTATTGAATGATCAACAACAATGTTTACATAGGCCTGTGTGAAATTTATTGTCGCAGTTACAGTACATACATAGGATTAGTATTTAGTTTCTGATTTTATCTTTAGATGTACTTCTTCTTTTGACATTAAAGCAATAAAAAATAGGAAAGTTTTTCTTAACAAATACATGTAGTTAAAAACGAATACAAAATACAAATATAAAATATATATAGTTCACTTAAGTGAATCTTACAAACACCGCATTCAAAAAAAATTGTTAAACAGTTTAGGCGCTATAGGGCAATAGGGCTCACATAATTATGAACATAATACAAAACTAAACATTCTTAAACAAACCAGAAAAACATTATACTCTCATTCTAAGCTTTTCTCTTCTTCTCCCTTTCTTTCGACTCAGTTAAAATATTTTGGCTCGGTAATAATGACGTGGTGTTTTCGTAAACAACCTCGGTATGTTTTGTTATAACACGGAAATACTCACGTAACAAAACAAAATAACAAAATGTTTCAACACCGCGTTAGTTTTCATAGTAAAACATTGGTATGCTCGAGAAAAGAAGTAGGTACGCTGGTAGTCAGTCATTGCTGGTTACTCTATCACTCTCATTATGCCCTGATTTCACCTCAACCCACATTTTTCACGTTCATTTATCAATTACCTTTTACTCGCGACAGTAATGTACTAAAGATAGGCTACATCGATTATGAAAGAGCATAGAGACTAAATCAATCATAAATCAATAACCGTGGATCACATTATAACATTATAAGCGTGGGTGAATCAAAGCTACATTATGCAATCTGTCTAGATCTCTAGATCTTATGTAAGCGAAGGCAGTTAGGAAAAGAAAACATTTTAGTATTGATGATAAACAGAAATGAAACATAAACATGAGCCAATATAATCAATGTTTTTTTTTATTTCATCTTTTTTGATTTTGGAAGTTTTAAGTGAAATATGATAGTCCCATTGAATAAAAAGAACTGTTAAAAGAACATTATTATTTATTTTTTTATTCTACTACGGCCAAGCCATAAAAGACAGGGTTACGTCTTAAGCATTCTATGTAGATACTCGTATGTATGAATCTTTTACGTACCTATGTTTTGTTGTATTAATAGCCTATTCATACAATTTTGATGAATTAAGTGACTTATGGTTCGTGTGACTAGTTTCATTTTATACAAACTAAAATCGCAACGGATGTTACATTCAAGAAGTGGAAGTCTTTCCGTTGTCGCGTCAGTTATTTTATTTTTACTTGGTCTAGATAGACTCTCTTACATAGCATATCTAAAACAACAAGTTACTTATTAACCAGTTCCGCAAACAGAGCCCTGTGTTCGATTAATTTTAATGGGTTCTGTTTGAAACTAAGTAATCCTCAAAATGTCTGAACGCTAATACCTAAATTTAGACCATAGAGTTTCTAAAAATATGTCCTTGTCTTGTATAAACCTTGCTTGAAGTTAACATTAAATAAATTAATATTTAGTACTGCACTGTTAGTAGTGCACAGTGCACACTTCATTTATGTATTGCACCGAAATTAACTGACACTTGGCAATCAAAGCGACGCGACGCTTCAACGATTACAAGTAAAACCGCAATTGTGCAATCTCATAACGTTTGAAAACCGATAGTTATGTGAACATGTCAGTTTCTAAAACAATCACAGGCTTAATGGTCATTTCACATTGGTCGCGGTACCGTTTTTTTTGTGCGATTTCTAAAATTCGCATGAATTTCTGATTTTTGTGTTCGCATGACTGTTTTCCCGGTTCACGCGACTTGCAGGAGCTATGTAAGATAAAACCCAAAGAACTAACAAGTAAACAGTTCAAAAACTGTAACACGTAAAAATTCTGCACAATTAAGACAAATCTAAAGAAAAATAATTCATCAAAATCGGTAAAGCCGCATAGTAGTTACGAGGGAACAAATGGACATACTCGTACATACAGGTCAAACACATGAATTTCCTTTTTCGGGTAAAAATACATTACGCAGATTCCGTACCACATCCGCTACGGCAAATAAAAGAACGGTTGTTGACTATACTCCCACACAATGGTACTATAAAGGTATTTACCACGTGTTTTGCCCAAAAATATATTTTCGAAACAATGTATTTTCGTAGTTTGAATGACCAAAATACGAGCAGAAGATGAGCCTTTAGTTTGGCTATTGTTATGTGACCTCCTACCGCCTAAATGGCTTGGTCGATTCAGATTGCGAAGTATCGATAGATTTCTTTAATGTATCCGGAATTTAATAGGCAATGGTCTAATAATATGCATAGACTACATTTTTTTTTAATAATACTTTTTACTCTGTACTCTTGGGCAACATGTAATTGCTTACTTATAAATATGGTGCATTATTACGTAAGTAAGTATCTCATCAGAAACCAGTTCAAAAGCCTGCCAAAAGCCATAACAGCACCATCAAGTGACATTTAGGGAAAAGCGTGGCAATTTTAGCTCGAGCCTTTTAATTCAATTATCTACTTAAGGTAGGTTCCACAATACTCGGTTATCTCGTGATCGTGGTAAAGACTTCTGGTTGCAGGCAACATTTATTAGAGCATTGAAAAACTATGTATTGTGTAATTTTCTTTTAATGGATTGCTCAGAAGAGAAGTATTTTAAAAGTATCTATGTTATTTTTGGGCCCATGTAACCTACTATTGCTTAAACGCCCCAAACAATTTTGAATTGCCAGGTGTTGTTAAATTTGTACAAATGTATATTTATATACCTATATGTATTTCATAGAGTCTGTGTGTCCATAGTTTTTATTTTCCGTCAAATTGTGATATTTGTAAACGATATAATTAAACATTTATTATTTTAAATCGTTTGATTAATTACGTCTTTGGTTACATTGTTAACTAAATATTTGAAATAATACGAAACAGTAAAGCATCGCAGCATCGCTCTTTGATCTCATCGTAACAGTTAAAGTCTACAAGTTACAATTCAGTTTTACTTTAAAAATGACCTGGGGCACGATAAACCGGGCCTCAAAAACCGTTTATTGTGTGACACGAATTTTTACGAGCAAGGCATTATGTTACGTCACATTACAGTATACCACACCTATCATAATATAAAGTGGTCCAAAAACGCCTAAAACTATGCAAGATCGGCATGAGACACAGATTCTCTATTGCACAAGTCTTGCTGGTCCCCAGATTTGTTTTTATATGAAAACGTGACGAATATAATTAAGTCTGAGTTAACGTCGGGGGTTAGGTCACAAACTTTTGAATTTAGAATCTATAATTTATGTTAATAGATGATGAAATTGGTAGTCTGTGAAATACTAATATCTGATAATGTTTATAGAAATTCTTCGCTTTGGATCCTGTAAATCCTGTGGATCCTGTAAAGTTGTTTTAAAAAAGCTTTTTGCTTTACTTTCTTTTTTGAGATTGGTAAAAGTGGCTATCACTGATAATATCTAAGCGCATTATATGCAAAAAAACAATCTCAAGCATTTGTGTTTTTCTGTGTAAAAAAATCTTCAAGTAAAATTTTAAAAAGTGGCAATGAAGTAGAAGTCATACAAGTATAAGTTGTTATATAGGTACTTAGGTATTATGTATAACTTTTCTATTTCTACGACCTATGCATGTCACTTTATATATACTATATTATAGTAGGTATATTAGGTAGTATTATTCCTTATTCCATTTCTTTTAGGTTGTTTAGGTGGCAAAATAATATGGTAAATATATTTAAAAAAATGTAAACAAGCTCTTATAGGCAGGAGTGCTGTTGTAATTATCAAGCAGTAGCTTTAAAGTGCAAAGTTATTAGTATATTTAGTAAGTCAATGCTCATTGAAGACAAGTAATTAAGTCAAATAACTAAAAGTTAAAAAAACTCGAAAAAAATATATTAAGGTTTCTAAAGTATCTTACCTTTAAAGCCACCATCATGAACTCCTCGCAAGCACACAAAGTCCGAATATAATTCTTCAGGAGTCACACACGAGTATAAGTCACTGATTGTCTATGGATAGTCACAGCACCGCACTGGCCAGTGGTCACCGCATCTTGGCGCGTCGCCCGCTGCACTGCTCTATCCTCATGTCCGGTGTTAGTCCACTGTCCACGCAAGCGCAGCCGAAGGAAATCCTATAATTTCAGAAACCATAGGTTACAAAGAAAAACTCTTACTTCACTAATGACTGCACTCGGTAATCGATGCCACAACGTGCCATTAAACGTTTCATTATTGGGGAATTAGGCGGGGAAATTCGTATTCCATTTTCAAAATTGCGCGGGAAACACGACTTGATAATTTTATTGGTAATTAAAAAGTTAAGTGATGCAGATAAAAAATATCGGTTATGTACTTTAAGTAGAATATTATTGTATTTTGTTTATGGTACAAACTTTTTATATTAAGCATGGGTCACGCGAATGCGATCGACGGGCAGACCGGGCGGGAAGTGGTCGCGCGTGTCGGCAGCTGTGTTGTTAAATACCACACTACTCTACATATCGGCGTACAGAAAGGCGTCTGCATCAGGCCCAGCAGAGGAGCTTGCTTAACGACCTAAGCCATGAGAACTGGAGTACTAAAATAACAGAATTTCATGTCATATCTACTTAAAATTCAAGGTTGGTCTAGCCAGTGTTAAGCCACCTACATTGTTCTTTGAAAGTTAACCACACTGAAACTTTATAAAGCAGACAAACAGTAAACTTATTTATTTCCCAACAGATTTCGCTTTAAATACGCACAAATTACTCACCTAATGCGTCACAATTCACCTAAAACAATACCTGACCTAGGTTTTGAGGCAACTTAAGAACATTTGATTTGTGTATTTTTTTATTTAAAAAAAGAACTTATTTTGAATTGAATAAAACTACTCATCAGCTACTTACTTAAAAAAGTTCACATGAGCTGATTGGCCAGCCCTAATGTCAGAGTTTAAAGGCCACCCAAAGGCCTCTAACATGGCTACACTCACTTACATAACTCAATTTAAATTTCCAAAAAAATTTGAGAACCTCCCAACCACCTACCTCTACCTACCTACATATTATTTCTTGTGCAATTTCAAAAATGAAAAAGTATCGTGTGGCCAGACAGAGCGTTACAAAATAAAATAATTTCACTGAGCCATCATCACGCTTAACACAATTATTTAAACATGTAACATTTACTTCCCAAATGCCAACTTATCATTTTTCCGACCGCTTCTTGAAAACAATAGAGCTATTACGTTACGTACAAAGTTTCAAGTAACGCTTAGTATTACAGTTATTTAGTAAGTCATACAGTTATTTGCAGAATAAAAGCATGCTATTTGCTGAACCTCCGCTATCATGGCGGTTTTATGGCTATAAACCAATTTACAAGCCATATCAGGCCTATTATTTCGATATTGTCAGTAATGTCGATACGTTTTAATGACGGTGCTGTAAAAGAAGTATTAGCTTAAGTATTAGAAAATTGGTATATGGTATTATATTTCTATTCAAATGCTTGAAAGAGGTTACATTGTTGTTTTAATTGTGTTTAAATGACTGCGCAACCTCTTTACAGTCAGTTGCAAAAGCAGCAAAAAGGTTGATATCAGGTCAGGCTGAAAAATGTCTAAGCCAAAAGAAGAAATTTTAATTGCTCATTAAGATTTAGCCAGTAAATGTTGCAAGACATTGTTATAACGAAATGGGTTTGATTTAGTCTGTCGGTATTACTAAAATATACCTACATTGAGTCATAGGTAAATTTAGAATACTTATTCCGTGAATTTTGTAATAGTCCTAACATTGATACTATAGCAGAGGGTTTTCTTGTGCCTTCTTTTAATATGTTTGTGTATTGTGTTCGATGAAGATACATATATACTAAGCTTTTTTTTTCTATTTAAATGAGCGCTTAAAGTACTATAAGCACACAAATATCTAGAACATTTCTTTTAAACTAAAGTTAGCCTAAATTCTAGAAATTAATGAGTGACAAAGTGTGACTGACAAGGAACAACAATCACTGACGAACCGTGTCATTTCATCTGCTTTGTTACACAAAAACTCTACAAAAAACTGTTAAAAGTTTTTTACGCTATTTTGAACCTTATTTAAATCAGGTAAAGTATCTTGAAAGTACATTGACCGCAAATACAAGGTTGTTTCAAAAGCTAAGCGTCTAAACTTTAGTTAATTTTATTTCATACTTTTGTTTCCGCTAAATTATAGCTCAGATGGAACAATTGCGATTATTAGGAATAATTTCAACTTTCTTTTCAATTGGTGTGAGTGGGATTATGCTTATTGCAAATATACCTGCCGTATGACGGTTATTTACAGGGTTATTCATAAAGGGTAAGCTAAGCCGAAAAGGGCTCATAGTACTCATCATTATGAACAACTATTACTATGAAACCAACCCGAAACTCGCGAAAAAAAATCAGATGTTCCATAGAAAAATTTCAATGACCTCGAGTTAATGTATGGAACAGCTGATTTTTTTTTCACAACTTCTGGGTTGGTCCCGTATTAAAAGTTGTTTATAATGATGAGAACTATAAGCTCTTTTCGGTATAGCATACCCTTTATGAAGAACCCTGTACTTACTTGTTAAGTACCTACATAATAAAGAGAACACAGAGGTGCCTATTAGATAATTGTACTTTTTACTAAACTTTTTTCGCATAGCACTTATAATTTGAGAAGAAAGATGAGGTAGGATGTAATTCAGCGCCTGTTAAAGACTTCAATAAAAAAAATTGGGACCTATCTAGTAAGTAAGAATTTATGTAATAGTATTATTTTCTTTTAAAAGTATAAGTGTAATGTAAGTAATTAAGGGAAGGTTTATCTGACTTATGTAAAAATAGAATAAATAAATAAATTTTCTTTATAATAATATATATATAAGTATATTTATATTAAGAAAATTTTGTAATGTTTTATATTTATAAGTACTTTACGTAACATCGATAATTTTTAAACATACGCTGACCCTATTTTCATACATTTTACACTTAAATACGCATATATTTTTTGATACTTTTGTGCTAGAGCTACTATTCAGTTTACGAGTAGGTATGTAACACGTAAAAGTACGTGTAAAACACAATATCGCAAGTTTCCCTCAGCGGATCGGTTTCACTCTAGCTTTCTACGCAAGTCGAGCGCACCCCGTCACTTTATGCACTGTCCCTTCTGTAACTAATCTATGCGAGTTTCCGATTTTACTTTTCATTAAAATGCAGTTAGATCGGTTCTAGGTACTAGGTACCTACTAAGGTACTTACGTTGTGTAGTACTTAGATCTGAATACGCATATTTACAAGGTTTATTTAGGACTAGCTGTTCCCTGCCACGCTTCGCTGGGGATAAAAAATAAAATATATAGCCTATGTTACTTTGGGATAATGTAGCATTCGAATGGTGAAAGAATTTTTGAAATCGGTCCAGTAGTTTTTGAGTTTATCCCACACAAACATACAAAAATACAAATCTTTCCTCTTTATAATATTAGTAGGTACTTAAATTAATACAATACATACGAATATTAAATTACATTAAAAACAAATGGAAAAAAACTAACTAAACCAACTAATTATTAACTAACTATTACTCTAACTAACTAATTAACTTGCAATGTATGTTTGTTTTTTTGGGTCAAATCTTGCAAGTGAATTTTGAACCACGTTCCGATGTTCAATTTAGCAGAATGTTGGTAGGTATACCTTTGTAACTCCGATGACAATGCAGTAAAAGCTTGTTTCAAACGCTCCTTTCCCGTGGTACACCTATTTTGTCCACCTGGTGGACCACGGGTAAACATATTCTTCCGTGGTCCACCTTAAACTCTCGTAAATTATTTTTATTGAAATATATTGCCTATTGTCCACTTTCAAAAATGTTTGTTTAGTGCTTTGACA
Organism: Alcis repandata; assembly: GCA_949125135.1. Lineage (NCBI taxonomy): Eukaryota > Metazoa > Arthropoda > Insecta > Lepidoptera > Geometridae > Alcis > Alcis repandata. Next base: position 4,554,876 of record OX421235.1, on the reverse strand, counting down.
TAAATGTGTACTAGTTAAAAGTTAGGTTATAGTTCGTAGGTCCATCTGCAGTTTAAGTGACTCTTTTTAACACGCTTATATTAGTTTCACCTGTATGTATGTAACTGACTCCTTTGAGCTCGATTTGGCCCTACTTTGAACGATCAGATAATTCAAACTTTGCACACCTGTTAAAGACCGATGACAATGCGTGTTTTTTAGTTTTTTAAACTATATGTTTTAGATAGTTTTAACCCTCGACGCAAACAGAAAGGTTGTATGATATAATATGTCGTCGTAGCAAACAGCTTAATCAATTTTGATTTAGTTTTTTTGTAGAAAGGTGGTCTCAGATCTTGAGCGTTTTTTCGAAAGTGTTTTTTAGATGATCCAAAAAATCTGTATAGTTTTTTGAAGATTATCGTCTCTTTTCTAGTCCCGATGTTTTTATTTTTATTTAATGACTTGTTTTCTTTTTTTGCATTATATAATATATACTACAAGAGCGAAGCATGTAATGGATTATTCAAGGCATAAGGCTTTATTATGATGCTGATGTTAATAAGTTATGCCATAATATATAACCTCATTTTTATTGTTAGAAGAAAATTAAATATTAATTAATCATACTATTGCTATTGTTTTCCGCTACTATTATATCACAGCAGCTAATTTTCAAAATTCAAGTCTTTGCAGATACTATTTTAAATCAAAACAAACAATTTAGTTCACTCATCTGGCAACAAAAGCATGAAATTCGAAATTGAACACAATGACGTCGCCTCAGTCTTGAGAAAAGTCAGGTCGGCCTATTTCAAATTTTATGAAGCCAGAATCGAACATCGAAGAAGCTGATAGAGTTAGCCGATAAGGCCTCAGAAAACTTCTCAGGGTTCTGAGAAAATTGCTACAATTAGCTTATTATCTTTTTTAAACTATAGTGGCCACCGACCTTTAAGACTTTCCCTTGGCAGCAATAAAGCAAATACTAAACTGCGGTAAGCCAAGTTCAACCATAATCAGAACATTACAGGGCAGGGACGCTATTCTTGGACGCTCGAGATTATATCCATCATTCTCACTCTTATGACATTTCTAATAAGAGCTACAATGACCAAGATGATGTCTCAGTCACCAGAATAAGGCCTCAGTTACGACACTGGCCACGAAACCCATAAAACACATAGTACCTACGGTAACCACCAATTTAGGGCCGGAAGTGTGTGAAGCTAAACGGTACACTTTGAGCTTCATTGAACACACTAATTTATATTTCACTAGTTACGCCTCGCGGTCTCACCGGCGTGGTGAAAAACGGTGACGCTGTTGATGATGAAAAGTAGCCTCTATGTTTAATTCAGAGTCTGTTATTCCTATTTCAAATTTAATTTTCCTAATTATGCCAAGCAGTAATGTGCAAAATATTACGGTGTCTACTATATGTGTGTTCCGGTTTGAAGTCTAATGTTTCCAGCGAAATTTCAGGGCAAACAGGAGATTAAACATCCTATATCGGTGGGTTCTATCTCAGGATGAGGAGCACAGTGCTGAGCCGCGAGCGATTTGCTTGTCTCGTCACTCAATTGCAAAAAAAAATGTTTAGCCATTTTAGCGTGAAAAGTAACAGACATATAGATAGATACGAGTATATGGTACTTTCGTAGTTATATAATAAGTTTAAGTTAATGTGACTCCGCTTTGGCTTTGTGCATGTTCTACTATTACAGTATCAAGTTTGTTTTTTGATTAAAAACAAACTAAGATAAGCTTGGTTACGCACGCACGTAAATGAATCCGCTTGCAGAAAGTACTTTGTTCCATTCACTATGGATACCAAAATAAATCTGAAAAACCGAGCAGATTTTGTGCTCTTTTCACTAATAGATAAAATAATTTTGCCTGCTTTAGCAGCCGGTAAAAATAATCATTTTTACCGGCTGCTAAAGCCTTTAACCCAGCTTATCTTAAAATTGAAAAAAAAATTGTAAGCGTTCTAAGAAAACTCTCACAATTATTCCATTGAGGTAAATATCTAGAGATGGTGAATTGAACGTGCATTATTTATTTGTGGCTTGGTAATTTCGTTGAAGTTTCAACTAACAAGCATCGCTTTGTAGCGAGTATAGTACATGCACCGAAGTCGGATTAGATCGATGAGTACATGGGATTACATGGGATTTTGCAAGTAGCTGTCAGAGCGGTGTGACGAACGACAAGCGCGGGTTGTCTGCTACTTAGTTGACAACGGAGTGCTATGCAATATGCTTGTAAGATTGTAGGTATCATTTGAAACGTTTGTTTTCCCTGCCCTTAAGAAGTAATCGATGTGACAATTAGGATTTCGCAAAAATGTTTTGATTTAACTTAACTTTGTTTATGAAAACAAATTAACTAAACTTAGTTTTAATAGTAGTAAGTTGCAAAATAAAATGTGTGGTTTTGAATTGTTAATATTGATAGTGATTTAACTAGCTATCTTATGGGTATTTATTATGTGATTTACTTTAACGATTTCAATTGGCCTAGCCATTTGTTAGCTCGTTTTGGTTATAAAATAATAATATAAACGACGTGTTTGTAGAATTTAATATACTTAAATATAAATTTCATTTTCTCCTCTCAATAACTAAGAGCTACGCTAAATGTTACGACTACTTGTGGAACGAATGTTTAAGTAGTTTCTGTTTGTATATTTTGTATATATAGTTTAGTTTTATTTTATGCCTAGTTAAAAGTTTCTATCTATCCATCTAAAAGTATATTTATTTAATGAAGATCGCACGCGTTGATGTCTTTTGTACCAAACCGTTTGTTGCGTCCAAACGCTGTTGGTTTCAAAACTTGTTCCTATTTATTTGCACATCTAACAAGCGAATCAAATCATTTGTAGGTTACCCTACCCTACCTATATAGCCTTTACGTGTGAATTTTGACATGACCGTACCTAATTTTCCGAACAAGGTACATGAAGTATTCTGGACTGTTCGAGACTATCTGGGTCACTCTCCCTTTCATGACTTTTCTAATAGGAGCGACAGTGGCCGAGATAATATCTCGCCAGAATAGGGCTGCAGAAAGTTGCGCAATGGACGGTATCTATTCGTTTATGTTCAATCGTTTAAATTAGTGCAACATCGAGAATAGTAACAATTTGTACGGTTTCGAAATTAGCATTCCAATGTTGGGTTGGAAATATCTGTAGGAGTAGAGGTCTTTATTTATAACGTAAGTACTTACCTTCTCCTGTACATCCCATTTTTGGTATTTTTTCTTCAACACGCTAACAACCAATTAAGAAATTACATTGGTTTATGGGTTTTTCTTGGTAATTTAGCTTGAAAATAGGTTCATTGTACAAATTTAACCATGAATAAAGCAAGCAGGTTAGAACCTAACCATAGAGTTCGTTGTGGAGCAATAAAAATATCCTACATACTCCTTTTTTAAATATATGATTAATATCTACGAATAGATAATGACTTCTTTTTGGTCAGTCGTATAAAATTTACTTTTACAAAACAAATAGTAAAAAAGTATAGTTCAGTTATGCATCAAAAATTGCAATAAAAATACGATCTCTATAGCAAATATCTAATACGCCAAATTTATGCAAAATTAACGGAATCGCATCACGTGTTAGAAACTGACTTTGAATAGAGTTGCATAACGTGTTGTGTTATGTGTATTGTGTATGTCATTGTTATAGAATGCTTTCCACTCCAAGGAAGTTTTACGCTCCATGGAGTTTTGGCAACGGAACTACGGGATCAGTGTAGACTGTGGGCGGTATTGCGTGATGAAACTGATGGACAGCTGATGTGTGAAGATTGAAGCACTTTTGGATGGTAGGAGTAGCTAGATATGATATGATTGAGATATTTTCAGTTTTTTTTTTTAGAGTGAATAATCTTCCAAGTCTGCGTGCTTTATCTCCGGGCACATCGTCGCTTATAACAGGCAAGTTGGTGGTCAAGCGTAGACTTAATCGCGTTAAAAAAATGTACTTACCTTGATTGAGTATATTTTTTTGTCTTCAGTTGGGTGACCGCGCATGACATTTACAATCTTGCGCTACCGATGATACAGTACAGATGATACGTTAAATTTTAAGACCCGATTGTTTGTCCACAACCCCAAGTAGTGTTAGTGGCCTTTAGGCGGCTTAAAGACTCTGACACCACAGTCTGACACTGACCAAAAAAGAGGGTAGTTTTTCTTGTTTCTTTAGTTTTTGTGATGTCAAAAGCAAAATATTTAGTAGTAAAATTATATGAGGGGTTCCCAACGAGTCACACCAAAACGAGTCACAATATGACTCGCTGGGAATTTTTTTTTAAATCATTCCCAACGGGTTCACCCTACTTGGAAGAAGTATATTAAGTCAAAAAGATTGCTTAAAAAACTTAGATACATTCTATAAAATGTAAAAGGATCTAATAAAGCACAAAACTATTTTTATTGATCTCGACTTTCTGACCACAATAACAATGACCATGGCCACGAGCTGACATCATGCCATTTGCATAGCTTTTTGCATTTTATAGTAATTTGGTTGACTTTGAATAACTATATTCTCGCTCTTTAGTTATAACTAGTCACTCTTGACCGTTCAAAAGTTTCACAATATTAACAGAACGGACAAATGACGGCGACGCAGGAGGGAATCGCTCGCATGAATTTTCATGCGAAATGATCGACTTTCGAACCAATTTCTTACAAACACTATTCAGATTTCTTTCGAATGTCGGAAATACGCATACGAAAGATTAAACATTGGAGCCCAGGCGCAGGATTTTAGCCGGGGCTCGACCGCGAAATGAGCGAGGCCATAAATGAGCCCGCTTTACTCGCAAAGATAGTTTTCATAGTCAGACCGCTTTGCTCGCCTCTTTTGCGGCTGAGCCTCTGCTATAAAAATTATCGTTGTAAGTTAAGCGGGCTCATTCATTAATGACATCTCATTAATCTCATTAATCTCATTTCACAGTCGAGCTCCGGCTACAAATATTCGAAAGACATATAAACAAGTGTAGTTTTTCACACATTAATAATACTCTCCACATATTTTTCGACAGAATTCATACTCGTCATCCTGTACACTATTATTTATTCTGCCTCGCAACTCACATCTGTCAAGCTTCCTAACAATAACTAACCCGAGTCATCGTTATTGCAAACGTATTTATCGATAAAGTAATAACCAAATGCCAGTACATTGAAAGCAAATGACGGATTTGCTTTAAGACCACCCATGCTTGACACTCAGATCAAGTAGAAAGGCAGATAGATAGCCTTAGATCCAAGTGAAGCCAAAAACTACGCTACTGCCCGTGTACGTATACTTCAAGCACATATTGACGCATATAAACTACCCGAATCAATCGTCATTTTTTACGTCAGTTTATCAGGAAACGTGGACAAGAAAAATAAATATAGGTAAGTAAAATGATGATTAATAAATTAATCACAGAAAAATTATGCAAAAGTAAGAAAGACGTCCGATGGAATAACTTTCCACGTGTGTAGGTACTTATCGTAAATAACATCTCATGGAACACCTAAATATCATAATTTTTGGGTTATAATTTCGAATACAAATTGTCAAAATGACATTTTGACATTCGGGTAGTTTTTAAGCGTCACTTGGATCTAATGCAGGACTTAGCCTTTCTACTTGATCTGAGGCTTGGTATAAATCTTAATCAACTTTATTATGAAGTGATCTTGCCGACTCTTGCCCGCTGGGTCATAGGGCTGAAGTCACTAGGTTCTCCACGCCAGTTATGAATTGACTTTAATTCATATTCCAACAAATTCTTACATTATTTTGACAGTTCAATGAGTGTATAATTCAAGGGTGGGGTAAGGGGTATTTAAAATGCATACTGATTGAAATGCAAATGCATCATTCGCTTTTCACATGGTATGAGTTTTAAATTCCAATTCCTGGTTCACACCTCCTCGTGGTCCCCTCCGGTAACTGCGGTGAGTGGTGCTGCAATCAACTTAATACAAGGTTGAATGCAGCACCACTTGCCCAGGCCAACGTGACAGGAAGAAAACTCGCCAAGACGCACCGGCCAGCGTGGCGTTTTAAGGCTAAACTCCTCTCCTATGACAGTGCCAATAATGCCTCGGCCCTCAGTCCCCAGCGGCCTCGCTATTCCGGACTCCGGCAGCGGTCCCGGTAACGGCGGGGCAGAGGGTGCTAAGAATCCCTGGAAGAGATCCGGCTGCCACAATACAACAACGACCCTGACCCTGGCGTGTTACAACGCCAGGACGTTGCGAACGGACGACCGATTACAAGCACTGCTCCATGAAATAGATGCTATTAAATGGGGCATAATAGGTTTATCAGAGGTTAAGCGAAGAGGTGAAGACCTGATCAAGCTTAACTCTGGTGATCTATTCTACTATAATGGTCCTGAAGACATCACCTATGGTGGCGTAGGATTTCTTGTAAAAAGAGAGATCGCACCAGATATCCTTAACATAAAGAATATTTCCACCCGAGTTTGTTTCATTATACTTAAACTGAACGAACGGTACTCACTAAAAATTATTCAGGTGTACGCGCCAACGTCATCACACCCAGACGCAGAAGTGGATGTTTTCTACGACGATATAGATAAAGCATTTGATGATACTCCATGCCATTTTACATCTATCATCGGCGATTTCAACGCTAAACTCGGTTCGCCACTTTCAAAAGAGAAATCAGTAGGCAACTTCGGGCTAGGAACACGCAACGACCGCGGGCAAACCCTTGTGAACTTCCTCGAAAAGAAACAACTCTTCGCAATGAATACATTCTTCCAAAAGCGACCCTCAAGGAAGTGGACTTGGGTGAGTCCTGGCGGCAAAATTAAGAACGAAATAGAATACATAATTAGTTCTCATAAATATGTAGTCCATGATGTGACAGTCCTCAGCCGCTTCAATACGGGTAGCGAGCGACCACAGAATGGTCAGGGCAACACTCAAATTTGACTTGAGAAAGGAACGAACAAAACTGATCACAAACGTACAAACAAGGTATGAAGCCCAAGAACTTGCTTCACTCGGAGATCAGTTTCAGTTGGATTTAAAGAACCAGTTCGAGGGGTTAGAAGAGTTAAATTTGGATGTTGACCAGACTAATCAGAAACTTTGTTCAGTAGTATTAGATACCACCAAAAAACATCTGGGCCGCGTGAACAGAAAAAAGAGTAAGCTTTCATTAGAAACACAGAAAATGATTGAAGAAAGAAGAAGTATGAACCACAACACAACATCAGAACATAGATTAATTTTAGACACGAATAAGAAAATAAATAAAGCAATTAAGAGAGATTTGAGAAAGTACAGTACAGACATAGTAATTAAAACAATAGAAAGATATAGAGGACCAAAAGTATTTAAGAGAAAACTTAAGATTGGTACAAAACAAATTTTAAAACTTAAAAATAACGAAGGAGACTTGGTAACAGATCGCCAAAAAATACTTTCGGTAATTGAAGAGTTCTACGGAGACCTATACGCATCGCGATCTACTGAACCCGACCTGCCAGGGGATGATCCTAGAGCCTCAGCTGTAGAAAACCGCAACACAGAAGAGCTACCGCATATACTACCCTGCGAAGTACAAAAAGCACTTGCTCATATGAAAAGCGAGAAATCGCCTGGGCAAGACGGTATAACAGCAGAGATGCTCCGCGCAGGTGGACAGCCAGTACTAAATGTTCTCGTAAAACTGTTCAATGACGTACTGCTAAAAGCCCACACACCTGAGTCCTGGAAAAATGCCATTGTTACAATCATACACAAGAAAGGTGACATCTCAAAATTAAACAACTATCGACCCATAAGTCTCCTTTCACATATATATAAACTGTTTACTAAGGTCCTCTGCAATAGACTCACACGCCAGCTTGACGAATGCCAGCCTATCGAACAAGCCGGCTTCAGGAGCGGGTTTTCCACTATCGACCATATTCACACAGTAAAGCAGCTGATGGAGAAGAGTCAAGAGTTTAACCGGCCCTTGTGTATGGCCTTTGTCGATTACGAGAAGGCCTTCGACAGTGTCGAACACTGGGCCGTGTTCAACTCTCTCCATCGCTGCTCTATTGATGCTCGATACGTGGATGTGCTCCGGGAGCTGTATACTTTGGCAACAATGCAAGTGAAGCTGCACGACTCTACCAACCCCATTCCCATCAATAGGGGGGTGAGACAGGGAGATACTATTTCACCCAAGCTTTTTACGGCGGTCTTAGATGACGTCTTAAAAGTGCTTGGTTGGGATTCCCGTGGTATTAACATCAATGGTGGATACCTGTCTCACCTTAGGTTTGCAGATGACCTTGTACTTTTTGCCGAAAACCTGGACGATCTCCAGATTATGATCCAAGACCTTTCGGATGCTTCTTTACAAGTGGGCCTAAAGATGAATATGACCAAGACCAAAGTGATGTCGAACTTTTCTGGGACCTCGAGCCCAATTATGATTGGGAGCGAGAGCCTAGAAATGGTTGACAGTTACGTATATCTTGGTCATACTCTATCTTTTGGCACAGAGCATCAAAAGAAAGAGATCGCCAGGCGCATACAACTTGGATGGGCAGCATTCGCAAAGTTGGATGACATCCTCAAGGCACGTCATATTCCACAGTGTCTGAAGACTCGCCTCTTCAATCAGTGTGTCCTGCCCACTATGACTTACGGTGCTGAGACATGGACGCTCACACATGAGGCTGTGCACCAAATCAGAGTTGCACAGAGAGCCATGGAGAGGTCCATGCTCGGCATCAAGCTCCAAGATCGAGTCCGGAATACGGAAATCCGACGAAGAACTAAAGTTCGGGACGTCGGAACCGTCATAATGAAGTTAAAGTGGAGTTGGGCGGGACACGTTGCTAGGCGGGGAGACGCTAGGTGGAGTAAGGCTGTGACGGAATGGTGGCCGAGGCAAGGCAAGCGGAGCGTTGGTCGTCCGGCGACGAGATGGGTCGACGACATAGTCAGAGTCGCGGGTCGAACCTGGACCCGATTAGCAGTTGACCGAGGTAGATGGCATAACGGGAGAGAGGCCTATACCCAGCAGTGGGATAGAGAGGGCTGTGGATGATGGATGATGGATGATGATAATTCAACTCAATTGAAAGTTTATTTGCCACTAACGGCCTTATAAAACGTTGCTTAGATTGGCAAATATAATTTAATTTTTGCGCAATACTGAAATGAAGCGCGCATTGATGTGATCAGAAAAGTTTATTGCAGCTTATTTATAAATTAATGACACCCAAATTTAAGTATTGCTCATAAGTGAAAACCTTGAGCGTATAAAATAGGTAGGTTGTATAATTAATAAAAGTTGATATTTAAAGCTTTTCGCTCATAATGGGCATTCCAATTATAGGTACCTCTAAATTGTTAGGTAAAGGAGCTAATTAAATTAACAAAACATGCCTACATAGAAAAAACAAATAAATAAAATATTGTAATGTCTTAGTTTCTTTTAGTTAGATTTTCTTGTAGTGACGTAGTTACACAGTAAGGTTAGACGATTTAGTAAATTGCAGTCTTAACACTGAGCCAGTCAATCAATGGTTCAGGCGTGCACTTTCACGGGAAAGGGACTACTTCCGACAGTAATACCACCTAATGGATGCTAGCAATGTTGCGTCAGGAATTCTAATAAATAGCATTTATCTACCTACTACTATTGTTTTCTACTTTACTTACTCCTACGTGATTTTGCAAGATTGCTAGAGATTAATTCTTAATGCTTTTTAGGTTGCTAGAAAATAAATTTTGAGTTAAAAAGAATTGGCTTGATTGTTTTTTGGGCAGATTTTGTTTGGTATGTGCGGTTGATAAGCAATATACCTCGTCAACCAAGATTAATCCAATAACTCTGACAAGAACCTGAATATAATTTTTACTTTACAAATCATATTTCTAATCTAATAGTTTTAATGGTTTACAAACGGATTTCAATATGTCCTAAAAATAATAAAATAATAGGCATAAAATAAACCTATGATAAATTTACTACGACGCCTTTTTTTCAAAACGTTACAAAATGTAGAATAAAAAAACAAGCAAAATTCTTAACTAAAATTCTTTTAGACATTTTGCAATAACGTCTAAAAATTTGGCAAACCACACCTACGATTCATATCTACGTGTACAAGAATGTATGTGAAAACATGCACCTAGATTTGAAATCTAGTTTATGGATGGTAGGTGTATGCAAATTTTAATAATCTCACATTTAGGATGTGCTCATAATCATAATCCATATGACCCATGCGCTAGCTTGATTTATTGGTCCTTCGAGCAAAATGTTCTTGAAATGTCTCGTGATGCGAAAGTTGTAACATATTTTAGAATTAAACGAGCGTACAATGTAATATTGTGGCAGTACCTTGGTGTCAGTAGAAGGTATGACAAATACTCATTCAGGAAAGCGGAAACATGACTATGTAATAGTTCTTTTAATAATTATTGCTATTAAGTTATATTATTATTATTATGCAATTTAGAATCAATCAAACTAGAAAGTCACTACGTTTAGAATTTTAGATTAATCTTTTCAAACTTTCGACGAGAATTAGTTTAGTCAGGTGATTTAGAAAAAAAATCCTCCTATTTTTGTCGGCAGAACAACTTGTAATTTTTCCTATCATTTACAACATTGCTTCTGAGTCTATCTTCTATAATTCCGATCTTATATCCATGTATACTAAAGAGTTGTTTCATCTTCTTACCCTTATTCCACGGTTCCACCTACGCTACGTGGAGTCGGTACAGTTTGTGCACTTCTTCCGTTCGTCTCAATCACAGTATGTACATATCTGAATTATATGAATTGAAAGAGCTGTTTATGCGAAGTTTATTCACTGTTAGTAATATAGACTATAGTATTGCAATTAACAGATATTACGTGCATGTTGTCGGCATTGCGATGCGCTTATCAAGATGAGTGGACCGGTTCGGATGTAACCAATCGAACTAGTTTTATTTGACTTTTACTCAATTATATATGTACAGGAGGAATTATTATTTTAGTTGGTATAGCTTTCTTATTTTCTGATTTTTGTTTCTTTTTTTTATTGGATTAACGAATACAGATTAGTGAATATAATATATTATACAATACCTACTATGATAATACAATACTACTATGTTTTGTTTTTTATTTGTAATGTAGTATCATTATTGTATCATCATTTCTCACTTTTATTTAGGTACAATTTTAAATATCACATTTTGATGTTTTTATTTATATTAATGAAATTAAAAATATGATAAAAATAATTACTTTCTTTTTGTTATAATTCAAACGGGAAAACACCGTAAGTACTATTTACGGCTATACAGACCAGTTTCGATCATATTCGGTGATTTTGGAAATGTTTTAAAACCACACTAGTTTTAATAATAAAATCCTTACTGTTACATACATCTTCAATTTTTATTGCGTCGTAAAGTCTTAATTAACAGTTAATTTAAAACGAATCTAAAATATCAATTTACAGATCCAGACAGTTTTAAGTCATAAATTAAATTCGTAAATTAGTTTCGCATAACTAATTGTTTTAAATGAAAATTAAATAATCTATTTAATTGAACACTTAATTGGGAATGGAATGCCGAGCCAAAATATTAGTATAATTCTCTATAAATTAACATTTTTGCACAGTTGTTTGTACTGTATTAAAAAACGCGCTTTCAAATTATTGCAATTAATATTTCTCGTACAAAAAGTAAATAATGTAATTGGATTATCTTAAGCAATCCTAACTAGATGACATGCAACGAAAAGTAGGTAATTATCTACGGAATACTAATTGTGACCACAGATTATTCGTAAAATGTAAGAAAAGAATGTAATCAAAAATAACGGATGCTCAGTTAATTAAATTATAATTAATCTTTAAATTTAGAATTATTAAATAGGTATACTATTAACAACTACGATTAAACTGATGAAATTCTAGATTTTACATAAAATTATGGCAGTAGAACTTAACGATAGAGAGATTAGTGAGATTGACGAAAAGAGACTTCATGCGTCAGTCGCTTGCTAAGTTTCAATTATATCGAAACGCTATAAAAAACTAGGAAAATGTATGGGAATGACAGTTCTATAATCTATTTTAAGATTCTATATTCCATACAGATACGTAGATAGATAAAATTTCTAGAGAGAACAATAAAGAGTTTACGATCTAATATATTTCAGGCAGAAAGGGCATTCCCATACATTTTCCTAGTTTTCTAGGTTTTCTAGTTTTCTAGCGTTTCGATTATAAAATTGAAACTTGGCTATGGGGCAGGCGAGATGGCAGTCAAACTCAAGTTTATCATAAAATAACAGATCTAATGGCTCTAAGGATGCAAAATATCGCGGCGCTCAGGTCAAATTTTTCAATAAAATTTTAATCCAAATTGTTGTGTAAGTAGATTTTGAGTTTTATGATTATTTTATTGGCTTCGATTGTACATATTTCTAATGTTACGTAAATGTTATAATTTTGCAAGAAATTAACATTATTTTGAGAAATAAGAAAAAAGCAGACTAGAAAGTATCACATTTCAAAAACAACTTGTAGTAGCTATAACTAAATAGTGGCTACACTTATGTACAATGTACATATATCTTATAACGCAAAAGAAATCAGATGCCCAAATGACCTTTCTGATAGCTCAATCCATCATTTCTGTTGTTGCACAGTTTTGGCCATCTCCTGTGATCTGAGCGCTATGACGGCTCCCAGCCATCTATGGCATGACAAGATTCGATCTAAGACAGATAAAATACTCAACAAAGTATTATAAGGTAAGTTCATTAGCTAACTATCTGCGCAATTTTTGAGTTTTTGGAAGACTAATTCATGGCGATTGGTTTTATATGACCAAGGATGAAGAGATTTAACTAGATACATACTTATATAACAGTGGGTGGAAAAGGGTTGTTGATGATGATATACCTCTAAAATTTACGAAAGCGTTCTAGAATCCGGGTTGGTTTCCAAACGAGCCTAACAATAAAATTGAGACACATCAACCGTTGTTTATGTAAATATTATTCATATTAAAAGTTTTATTCCCATACAATAATTTAATGATGAGTTTCATTATGGAATGAACTTTACAGATCTAGATCTTATGCAAACTTGAAACAGAGAGATTGAGCTCTATAGTCTTGCAATAATAAAAAAATATAAATAAAACTAGCTGACTCGACAGACGTTGTCCTGTCAAAAGCCATTGCGTAACTATAGCAACCGTAGTATGTTGATGCTAACTATATATGTCAATTTATAGTAAAAATTATCATTAGATATATAATTTGCAATAAATTAAAATTGCGACTATAATTTGAGATTTAAACTATCCTATCTCTCAAGTTGGATCGAACTGCACATGGTGTGCGAATTTTATTATAATCGGTTAAGTGGTTTAGGAGTCCATTGAGGACAAACATTGTGACACGAGATTTATATATATTAAGATTAGTCGGCTGACATTTAGACAGACTTCGACTAGGTCTAAAAATATCGAACTAATTGTGTAACTTTAAATTCGATTAAAAACTTGTAACGCTCCTTTTCCACATCATGAATAAATCTTTATCAGTACCATATGCAACACTAAGATTTCAAAATCGTTGAATTTTATCTAATTGGCAATTGGACATTAATTTTATTTAGGTAATACTAGAAATTTAAATAAGATGAAGGTTTCCTACTTAATTTAAAAATATAACATTAGTAATAAATATTATTAAGAATAGAAAAAAAAACAAAACTTTATTATTTTTTTTAATTACAATAAACGGTCCAGAAAAAATCAATCTTCGCTGTTGAGTTAGGTATCACAATATCTTTACCGGTTTTTTAGAATATTGGGGATTTTCACGATGTGTTTATTTTTAACGTTATATGTCTATAGCCTACTATGCAGTGTAAAGCACTTCGTAGAACACACTGAGAAAAATGGCAATCAACCTTCCGATGAATTCACCTAAAGTACTTTTTGGTGATTGTCACTTTAGGTGAAATTTTTCTCAGTGTATGAATCTACATTCTACCTACTTAACATAATATATCTACTTATCTGCTTTGCCTTCATCTATCATAGTCTACGCATCACTAATATACATCTTGCGTGACACTACCTTGACTAATATTTCGTCTAACATTCTACATTTCACTGATAGCCATCATTTCACGTTTCAACACATCCTGTATACAGGCAGGTGCGTAAGATTGCGCATCTCAAAGTGATACAAATATATAACACCTAGTTATATTCAACCATCAATTAGAGGCGCACGCGTTTCCCTTTCACTCCCCTGCCCACACTTCATATACAAGCAAACATACCTAACTAACCTACGTTACCTACTTATATAATATGTGAAGATTACAACCTTTTTTCTCACGTCCATCAAAATTGCTACGTTTAATTTATGAAGCCAGCTTTAACTTCAATTCAAACGAGCTTAACAGCTTTTTAGAAATATTGTTGTTATTGCAACTTCTAATACCTTTTGTTAATGTTGCCAATGATTTTAATATAGTATATAGGTACTCACAATTGGACAAGCATAAGTGAGAGGAAATATCTTAATAACCAAATTATGTAATTCACTTATTTATTAAACGTTTTTCTGACAGATATTATGGATCCATCATCGCAAATGTTGGTAACACGCTTACCTAAGTGACGCCATTAATTAGCGCTGTCTGATTTCAAAGAACTTAATTCAATTTCATTTAATAAAGGAACAAGAATTGAACACTGAAGGGCTTTTGCTTTTACTTAACCATTTCTATTGAAAGGAGTTTAGAAAGTAGATAATATTGTTATTACTCAAATGCATAACTATCAGGACTGTCTTATTGTAGGTGTATAAGGTATTGAACATTTGCATGGATCACCTATCTGATGAAATTACGTATAAACGTCTGAGGAGCTAATTCATTAAACTAACCTTTGATAATCTTAATTTGAAACAAGGAAGAGTGAGGAAGTGGATGAATTTCAGCACTCACCATTAAAAAAATAAAGGCTACAGAAACACATGCAACAGTTATATTTCAACAAAAAGATAACAAAGTCAACAACGTGTATTATGGCTTAAACCCGTGCAAATAAATACAATTGATTAACATAATGGCCACAACAATAACTAGACTACATTTACATTATTATTTGGAAAAAAAACTTGTAAAATTATCTAAAAAGGATTTAAAGCTTCAAATATGATGATCGACTGGATGTGTAGCCACTTTTGTAACCTGCACTTGAATCTGAAGGCGCTGAAGTGTATTCACTCGTATTTGCTCCAGTTATTTCGTTTTCTTCCTTTGGGACATTTTGCACAGCGGAGACTTGCACATCAGGTGACCCTTGCGGAGCATAAGACAGGCCATATCGAGGCTGGTTATTCGATGGGAAGTAGTTGTACAAACTCTGGCTAGGATTATTGTACATATAATTGTTAAACGGATTCGGTTGAGCAAGCACTACCATCGCTGAAGGTTGTCCGAGGTATGAGTTCCCGAGAGAGTAAGGTAAGTTTTGAGGAACATTAAACTGTCCAGAAGGCAAGGAGCTCAGGAAATTTTGATGCGGACCTATCTGGTTTGTAGGATTTGGACTAAATAGATTTTGGGGATAGGATGAAGGATATGACGAAGGATACACTGAAGGGGACGGGTAAGAACTCGGCTGTTGCAAAATAGCCAGCTGGATGTTTCCCTTGGGCTGTGAAGGCACGAGTTGGTATTTGGACTGATAACCCGGGTTTGGCACGAAGTTGATTGGGACGAACTGAGATGAAGACTGCGGTAAGAGGTTGATTTGTGACTGCTGTGCATACTGTGGAGACGGATCACTTGGAGCGTTAGGTGAAGTGTAGTACTGACTCGCCTGGTTCGGGTAGAAAGAGTTAGGCACTTGTGACTGATACGACGGGCTGGATCCTGATTGGGGACTGGGATTTTGAGAATAAATGCTGTACGTGTAGTCTTGCTTCTGTGCGCCGCTAGGTATTGAGTTCAGCGTGTTCCCTTTCACCACACCTCGTTTCTTCTGGTCAGCATCATCTACCTCGGTGCTGCATGCTAAAGCAGCGAAAGCAATAATCACCTGAAAGCAGTAGTTGGAATCCAGTTAAACAATCAATCACGATGTTTCCGAATAGGCGTGGAAGCCAATCAATCAGCGTCTACTTTTGCAATTGGTATCTGAAGATAACAAATGGCACAACATTTTCTAAGCAGCGCTAGTCATTTGTCTCAAAACAGTTGAGTCAGGGATACTCACCAATAGTTCTGTCTTCGCCATCGTGTTACGTGATTCGCATGCGCGTAAAGATGTTTATTACATTATTTTCTTGAGGAAACGCGTGTTGCGAAATGAAAAGTGTTCTATTCTCGGGGGCGCGCGGAAAAGTGGATGTTGGTATCAAGTTCACGCATTTATATGAGCTGGCATGGACAACTTTCCTCGGCTCCAGATTGGACGAGGGAATGACCGCGCGTTAGGTCTTTGTCCCTTATCGGAACATATCCAGTTCGCTCGAGATTGCCCGCTTCCTTATTTCAGCTTAGCCACGGAAGTGCACCGCAGAGACTTGGTAGAAACTTACATGTTTTATTAATCAAGTTTGTACTTGCTTAGCAAATCTAATTCAGTTTAAAATGTATGGTCGTTCTCAATTTTTGACAGGATATCATTGCTCTAGGAATGTAAAGCATCCTAAATCGAGTAAATTACAGAGTTGAAATGCGAACATTTGGTTGAAAAACAACGGATATCAATTTCCGATACACTTTGCGTACCTTTTACGAGAATCGTTTTGATTCCTTGCAATGCCATGCCATAGATGGATTTGACACAGCTCTTTGAAAAAGATATCTACATATAATATTCTGAGTCATGTTTCAGGGTTGTAAACATCTGAAACTTGCCCAAAGATCATTCGCCCCTTTCCAAAAAGGCTAGTCGACTTGTCCAGGTCTATAATTCAAATACAAAAATAAATAATCGATCTCGTACTTCTCATGCAAAACCTAATCCTAAACAAACCAAAGTGTTTGTTAGAGTAAAAGGGCCACTGTAAATTGCTGCGATATCTCACAAGCTTTCTACCGAAGGAAGGTAGGTAATTTAGAGGTATAGTTACCTCTAATTGTAGGTAGCGCTAATGTAAGCTCTCAATTATTACGCGCACGTCCATCTCGAAATTGACCACCTGTATTCACGTACCTCATGCAAACCACTTGCTCTTTTTGTTGGTAATTTTAGAGTAATGATGATGTTACATCAGAAGCTTTCGTAGCTTTGGTTGAAAAAATAGTTGCATGCATTTAGGTACTTTAACTCTTAAATAAACATACTCGAATATTGCCTATAATTTGAAGCTTGATGATGGAAAAAAGCGTAATCTTAAATCAACATTCCTTGTTACTTTCATTTGTTACAGTTCCATGTAGTTATTGTGGCCCTATTCTTGTGAGTGAGATATAAGGCCCAAGTTTGAAGGCTTTTTAAGACAGATCTAAATTTTCTAAAACTATTAGCATCCTTGTCTAATGACTTGCAATGATAAAGACAGATATATTTTTAGTTTGTTTAGATCTATCTTAAAATGCCTTCAAACTTGGGCCTAATATCTCGGTTACTGTCGCTCTTATTGAAATTGTCGTGCGAGAGAAAGTGACAAAGATAATCTCGAGCGCTAAAGAATAGGGTCCCTGGTTAGAGACGGTAATTTTCTCTGCCGTATAACATTACATTTCTAGTATTATGACAGGCGTTACGTGCTAAGTACTACCGCGTATTGTGAAGTACTTAAAAAAGTAGGTAAGGACAACTTATACCTACTTCTTACTTTTTGTTGCTATTTGCTCTACAAAACCAGTTTACAGTAATTTCTGAAGTTAACTTATAAAATAATCCGGCAGTTAGTTTAGTTTGTAATAGAAAACCAAAATCAAATAGAAAACTGTGCCTTTCAAACAGTTGATTTATAGATTGTATAGAAAACCAAAAAGAAATGGAGAAGCAAAATTATGTGATTTCTGTATGAAGAAAAGACAAAAGAGATAGCCATAGTTATACGATTTATGTCCGTGTAACTATGTGTCTTACTTGTAAAATTCAAAAAATCATTTATTTCAAATATATATATACTAGCGGCCCGTCCCGGCTTCGCACGGGTAGACACTATAAATTGAGATGTGAGCTATCCTATCTCCTAAGTTAGATCGAACTGTACCCGGTGTGCAAATTTGATTGAAATCGGTTAAGTACTTAGTTTAGGAGTCTATAGCGGACAAACAACGTGACACGTAATTTATATATATTAAGATATACATCTATCCTTCGAGGGTAGACCTGTATCCCAGCAGTGGGAGGATTAAAGCTTGCATATAAATTATTATGATGATGGGTACATCAATGTACAATTTTTTTACGAATAAATAATTGCACAAAATGCAATTAAAAAATAAAATTGACAAGGCAAAGTAGTTCGACTCCGTTTTGCCAAAAGACACGTTTAGATTAGTTGTTCCAACGTTTTTTTTACATATATTTTTTTAATTGTTTAAGCTTGTGTTTAAATAATCACTAATACGCAATGGTCCAACGATGCACTATAGAGTGACTATAGATTATTTTTCCAAGTCTTTAGTTAAAAAAATTGTTAGCGCCATCTGTGCGAGCTTGATATATTTTTCGAGTCCCTCGAAGGCTAGACGTTGAGGCTGCGCTGCGGCCAGTATAAAGGTGAAAGTTATCTGGTACTGGCTTGTAGTTGCCTTTTGAATGTGAAGTTCCAATGAAAACATGTAGATGGAGCTTTATTATGATCGTCTTATTTATCATTTTCATAGAAAATTTTATTAAATTACTAGCTGACTCGACAGACGTTGTCCTGTCAAAAGCCATTGCGTCAATTCTATGTCAAATGTCAAATGTCAAAAGTTACATTAAAAAAGTTTACATTGTCCAAAGCGCTAAAGTTAAATTATGGTTTAAGTATTTTTAAATTTTCTAATTTTTCATATTTTTTTACTATAAATTGAGATGTGAGCTATCCTATCTCCTAAGTTAGATCGAACTGCACACGGTGTGAAAATTTGATTGAAATCGGTTAAGTAGTTTAGGAGTCTATAGCGGACAAACAACGTGACACGTAATTTATAAGATTATTCAATACAATAAAATAACTCTTTATTAATACCACAAAAAGAAAATCACAAACATAGTTAAGTATGAGAGGAAGGCACAAAAAGCGGTCTTATCGCTAATAGCGATCTCTTCCAGACAACCTTCGGTAGGTTGTCTGGAAGAGATACTTAGGTACCTCTTTCTATTACGCGTTATCTATACTATTACTTGCTGACCCGGCAAACGTTGTTTTGCCATATAAATTATTTCTAGTGATATTAAAAAATAGGGGTTGGTAATAGAAGGGTGAAAATTTAGGATTGTATGTAATGCCACATTTTTAAAAAAAATTAAATTGTGTCCAAAAAAAAATGCTAGGGGTGGACAACCCTTATTACTTAGGGATATGAAAAATAGATAGTAGCCGATTCTCAGACCTACTGAATATGCTTATGAAATTTCATAAAAATCGGTCAAGCCGTTTCGGAGGAGTGTGGTAACTAACATTGTGACACGATAATTTTGATAAGATTATCTTTAGGTTTTGGGCCGGCCACATTAGGAGGTAAGAATTAACGTTAGTGGATGGTCTGTTATAATAAATAATAGCTATACTTTTTTACGTAGGTCATATACCTACTAAGAGCGTCATACTAAGACTGACTCTAAATTACAGAGAAACTTGAAAAAGCTTATTTCTTTCCTCATCTAGAGATGGATCGACTTAATATTATGGAGAAACGCAGAACATTGTAACTTAATAGTATCTTACGACTTAGGTACGCAGTTTTGTACCAAGTACATACTTTCTCGAATATTTGACGTTCCTTTATTTAGGTACTAGGATTTTATGTTTCGCTACAAGTATGTGTAAAATCTTTTTGTTGACTTTGTATAGTGTCTCTTGTGTATTTTATTATGTATACCTTACAGGGTTATACAGAAAGGGTATGCTAAGCCGAAAAGAGCTCATAGTACTCATCATTCTGAATAAATTTTCCTATAGGACGAACCCGGGATTCGCGAAAAATATATATATAGGTATATGAGTATGTTTTTATATTGAATAAGTCCGCATTTGACCACCAACTCTCCTATGGTAAACGACGATGTGGCCGAAGATGAAGCACGCAGATTTAGAAGATACCTATTCACTCTGACCTAATATCAGCTGTTCCATACATGTTGTCGAATGTCAATAACATTTTTCTTGCAGTTGGATCCATAATAAAAGTTTTTCATATTGATGAAGTACAATGAGCCTTTTTCGGCTTAGCCTAGCCTTTCTGTATAACCCTGTATATTTTACTATGTATTTTATTAGGAGAGACGTCTTTCCCGTACAACATGGTGTCAGAGCACTTTCTAGTGTTCGCCTTGCTAGCTTCTCGGTCGTGATTCAATCGCCGAATGCGTAATAGACGGTCACATTTCGACTGCGCCCTTACGAACACTATCGAAAGTGCAAGTGGCATTTTTTACATAGGAGCAATTTAAAGTAATAATTTGGTCAAATTAATAAGTTAAATTGAAAAAAGTGGTAAAATTGGACAAATTATCATTTAATTAATTAAATTGTAATGGTTTTTTTTACTAAATCATTTTTACGGGTTCAAATCAATTTCATTCAATTTAAAAAATGCCATTTTTTTTGGTTTCCTAAAGTGTATTAAATATTCGTAAAATTGGTACAATGAAAGAAATCGTGATTTTGCAGTTTCGAAACTGTTTGTAGGGGCAGTCGATTTGTGAGCCAGTCCTCTTTCCAGGTTTTAAATATTGCCTAGCTTCTATCACTCCGTCAATTAAGAAGTCTGGTTTTCAAACAACTTTAACTTAGGTTTTGTTGCGAAGACTTTGGTCTCGAACTGTTGCAAATGTCGAAACGAAAAACCGTACTTATAAAGCCTACTAAAAATTAATTATTGCATGTCTCTTTCTTGTTTTTGATGACATTTCACGTCAGCGAGAAGTTATCAGAACATTTTAAGCATTACCTAACTAACTTAGAATACATAGATCAACGTTCATGTATAACATAATATACATATTCTTTGTAGCAAGGCCTAATTCGACACACAAAACATTTTCAGGAGAGCAGTTTTTAAGAAAGGTCGATGTTTTATATGAAATAGCTTCACATCATGAAATTTTCTTAGTATATTTAGAAACACCTAAAATCGAAATCACAATAGATAATCGTAATAAAAACTACAAAAACTGCCATTCTAAAAAATATTTTTATTGACGCATTCACCCTTTAACTCAACTCAACAAAACTCCGTTAAAATTTAAAGATAGAAACCGCAGACCTTTATTATCAGTAAATAATAAATTTTTCGTTGAAGTCAGAAGGTATTTAAGGCAGAATATTAATCTTACTCTACTGAAAGCTAGATCATTGGCATAGATTTTTGAATTCGTAAGTTATGCGTGGATGACAACAACAATGGCTTTGCGACATGAGATTGGAAAGTTTGACCTTACATTAGTATGTTCAGACATACCGACAAACAAATTACCTCACAATATGCACATAATACTTCAAAGTTCGCATACAAATAATCGGCCGGAAACAATAGGTGTATCTATTGTTTCCGGCCGATAAGTACATCCTATGATGATTCCTTTTATTTCCATTTATACCTAACACCTACTTTCGTGCTACATTTATATAATCACAAAAAATATATTTGTGAAACTAAATTGAATAAGCCTTTATTGCATTAAAAAGTCCCAACAGAATTAAAATCTTTTCAGCATTCTGAACCTAAATTACATAATGAAATCTGCAGTTCGGAAGTAGCATTCACTTCCAGTTGGAGACTACATGTGCCCTCAACCGTGACGGTATTAAGTAACCTACTGTTTACACAATGTAAGGCAAATAACAACGCTCTTATGATGTCTTAAACACCACAGTTACGTTTTGCACTATTTCACCTCAAATCCTTCCGTTTAAAAACCTATTAGGTAACCAAATGAAGTAACTTTATCGCATTTACTATTCTAACGGTTTTAGTCCTATTTCAAATATCCGGCTTCCGAACTGCTTCAAGCAAACTACGAGTATGTTAATCAAACGTAACATTCAACTCTTAATTAGCTGTTACCTAATCTGTTTGGCAACGAGTCACGTGCTCTAAATATGGTCAGACGTTTAGCACTAATCGTCAGTAGGAAGTCAGATCGTGAGTAGAAGTTGGCGGGTGACGGAGGCATTTCAATTTCCTCAGCTATCTACTTTCTTAGTGAAACCGGTGCCTGGTGTTGATTACTCAAGCAGGGCATGATGTTTCCTTCGGAAGCCTAAACAGTTTCATTATGCAGCGCTGTCGTAATGTTCTCATCCATCATTGTCGGTACTTACATGCGCTTGTATGTAACCTGAATCATGTAACTCCAAAACAATGGACAGAGCGGAGCTATTAGCGCACTCAGGATAAATAAAGAATCAGTATTTTTACAAACATTTTATTTAACAACAATTAACATTCTAATTACAAATAATAAATAAGCATTCTTAGTCTAGTTATTTACAGAAATTCACGGCGATGGTGATATCACATTCGTTTCCTCGGAGTTAAGCCTAACCGGTTTCGATACGGAGGTAAGATTAGCTGCATAATTATGCACATGTCGAAAAGAAAGCACGCGGCTAGAACTCGACGTGTATGTAACAGCTGATGGTGAGAATCAAAGCGGTCGGTTTAACTCATTCCGATTGGCGTAACAAAATCTAAACATCAATATTGTGGAACACTTTCCAGTCTCGCCAACATAATCTTCCGTCAACGCCACGATCGATGCATCTCTCACAAAAGACTATTTATGCCTATATTTACAAGAAAAAATCTTTTTGTGAGCGCCTTATTTGTACATTCAATGAACACGGGGTTTAAGCTCTTCGCTGTACTTGATGGTATTGTAAACAGACTCGCTGAAAGCTCCGTGAGAGTCTTTAGGCGACGCATAGCGAGAGCTGTGACCACCGAAACTGTACTTAGGACCGGAATGAGAACTCAAGGAGCTATGAGATGAACTGGGACCCTTGAATGATGAGCTGCCTTCGCCAAAGTTAGAAGAGTACTTTGAGGGGCTGACGTAATACTGGGGACCACCGGATGACGCGCCGTGAGTAACACCTGCAGAGTACGATGATGTAGGGAATCCATACGTCGTTCCAGGAGGAGAAGCTAAGTGTCCAGCCGATGAGTAAGCTCCGGCGGAGTCATGTGAACCCTCGGCTTTTGTGTAAAGCTGTGAAATTTGTTTTGATCCACCGCCGAAACCGGGGAACGAGGGGAAACTGTGTCCTTGACCACCGTAAGACAGGGAACTGTGACCACCAGAGAAACCAGGGAATGATGAGGCACCGTGAGAAGCAGACTCACTTGGAATAGAAGCACCTAGGAAGGTAGAAGGCTTGAAAGAAGATTTACCGGGAGAAGGCTTTGCGCTACCCAAAATTTTGTAATGAGCGCCAGAGCTTCCAGACCCGCCGAAGGAATGTCCTGAACCACCATGAGCGCTTCCGGAACCACTGTGAGCATGTCCTCCGAAACCACCGAAGGAATGTCCACCAGATCCACCAAGAGAATGTCCTTCAGAACTACCTTCGGAGTGTCCGGCACCACCTAGAGATCCTGAGCCACCCAAGGAATGTCCTGAACCGCTTAGAGAGCCAAGAGAATACCCTGAACTACCTAAAGATGCAGAACCGCCCAAGGAATGTCCAGCACCTCCCAAGGAATGTCCAGCACCACCAAGGTTGTAACCAGATCCATCAAAGGAAAGTCCTGCTCCACCCAGAGATTGTCCTAATCCGGATAGCGAATATCCAGGTCCAGGTAGAGAAAGTCCTGCACTACCCAGAGAGTGTCCAGAACCTAGAGAAAAACCAGCGAGCGACTGTCCGGCGTTACCGAAAGATAATGATCCTGCATCACCAGCAGCGTGTCCGGCGCTAGGTAGAGGGTAGCTAAAAGCGCTTTGTTGCGAACCGGCCTGTTCTTGGGATGGGTTGAATAATACTGGGCCAGTTTGATAGGAGCTCAGACCTTTAGTACCTGCAGCGTATGAAGGTGCGCTAGCACCTTGACCTCCTAATTGGTATTGCTGGAATTGAGGAGCAGCATACTGCTGCTGGTATTGGGGGAAAGAGAACGCCTGACTGTTTTGACCATTATCGTGGAATTCCGCAACACTATTCGATGGCTGCAGGGTCAGCGCTCCAGAACCTAGGCTTTGTTGGATTTGACTCATAATTTGAGACAGATCTTGACCGGGTTGTAATGTGATAGGGGCGAGTTGATAGTGTCCTCCACCCTGGCCAGCTTGCAAGCCTTCGCCGGAGTATTGAAGTCCAGCTCCTGATCCTTGTCCACCGAAGCTGAAGCTAGGTTTGGCGCCTCCGATGCTATAGCCGGCACCGACACTGATTGCGCTGGCATCACCGTGACCGACAGAAGTTCCAGGAGCTTGGTAGGCGACCGATGACTGGCCAGATAAAGATTGTGAATAGCTGGAAGGGGCTTCTCTCTTATCCTTTTGCTCATCCACCCTCTTTGCCAGCACTGCCCATGATGTTGATATACTCAAAAGAGTGACGAATGCGACCTGCAACAGATGTTTTGGTTGATTACTTTTTATGTAACATACTTTATAAGGAATTTGAAACCAGTTTCCTAAAAACGGAAGCAGTGCGGCCGCACAAGTGCCAAGTTGAATGCCGACCCGCATGTTCTGTTCAAGATTATAGCCCATATAATAAATTTAATTTCACTTTTTCCACTTTTACTTTGCACAATAAAATAATGTAAAATTCTTATCCTACTTAAATTACAATTTTTAAATTCATACGATGAATCAGAGACGTGCAAACGATAACTTGCAGCGTTCCAAAAAGTTAATGATATCTGTGTCTGCGCTAAAAATTTTAACTCTTCAAAACTATTCAATTACACATCATTTTTTACAACGATCTTTCCTTTCTCTATTAGTCAGAAATTAGTCACGAGCTTCATTTTAAAGCTTCAAACTGTAGAACATTACATAATTTAATTAACTCATTTTAATCTACAAAAAACAGACACACGTCGTTAATTAGTTGAATTACAATCACAACACTGGTATAATCATCGTTTGCACTGTCTCGTTTCTTTGATCACCACGGAACGCGCACTCACCGTGAATTTCATTTTGAGATGCTTATTTGGTATGCTCGTCTCGTTGAAGAAACTAAATCACTTCACAATGTTTTGTACACAACACAGAAAGGTAAGGAAGCTGTGCGATCGGTCGGCTGCCTTGTACAGCCGCCGAATTTGTAATGTGATGTCGCAGTATTTTCACCGAATTTATAAGAGAGCGAGCGGAGCGCACCCGGGCGGCGGTTCGCAGGCGCACTCGGAAGGGTAAAAGTGCGAGGACCCTTTCACTGGCTGAAAGAATGGGAGCGAACCACCGGGCTTCCGAACCCAACAATGAGGTAATAGAGGCCGGAAGCGTGTTGCATCATAAATCGATCACAGTTTTTTTGCACCTATTGGACAGATGTCGTCCGACAAGTCGCGTGTCGCGTAATCTGCTGCTAACGAGTACCGGTCATTTTTTACGCGTTAGCGCGACATGTTGTTGCTCTGGTTTTCGCACTTAGAAGAAATCCCTTGTAGGGAGTGTTGCTATGTGTCTGTGTCACTGTGATACACAAGTTAAATGGATATTCGATAATTATAGGTGATATTTGCTCGATGGATGCGAAGCTTTTAGTGGACAAATCGGCGTTTTATGTGTGTTCCATTTATTTGTTTTACGTTTAATATACCTGAGTTACGTATAATAGTAATATCTGACTCAATTCTATGTAAATACAAACTTTACTAAAATCCAATACAAACTAGCAATGTTTGCATAGCGTCATGTGAATGAAAGTGCAATTCAATGTTACCGATTCAAAACACATGTTGTTTTACGTCTGAGATGGCGATCAGCCAAGGATGTAGCAGTAAAAGTGTTGTGTATGAGAGAAAACTGATGAATAACGTTTGATAACAGCTCTACGATACGTAATATGGACCGTGTAATAGTTTTTAACAGAGATTTAAATTTTACACCAATTTAAAAATTAAGATTTAATTTATAGACAGATAATCTAAACTCTTTTTTGTTCAAAAATGTTGTTGTTGTTTAAATTACAAACAAAAGAAAATACACTTAAAATTAGTGCAACAACTAGCGGCCTTATCGCTAAGAGCGATCTCTTCCAGGCAATTTATGAAAAATAGTAGTGGTTAATAATAATTGTAATCATTATTATGAACACCGAAGTAGGATTATATATAGATCGATGGTGGTGTAGCTTGCTGTGCGCTTTGGCATGCTGTAAGCATAGCAAGCATTTGAACGTAAATAAAAAAAAAATAGGAAAATCGGGAAATAAAAAATCAGCTGTTCCATACATTTTCTCGAGAGTCATAGACATTGGTCTATGGAACAGCTGATAATTTTTCTGCAAATTCCGGGTTGGCCTCGTAGTAAAAGTTGTTCATAATGATGAGTACTATGAGCCCTTTTCCGCTTAGCTTACCCTTTCTTAATAACCCTATATAAACATACAAACATACATTCAAGCGCCAACTTGTTTGTTGCCAACTCTAAACCCTTCGCTTCGTTTGGTCAATAACTACCTAATTACATTACGTTTAATCATAAACTTCATAGTCAGGCAATTTATGATTATAGGTATATAACTGGGAGCTAAATGAAGCAATTGTAAGTTATATAGTTATTTTAATTGTAGTAAAAGTAGAAACGTTATGTTTTAACGAATCTAATTAAACGTAACTAAAAATTTTCAGACTTCAGAAGTGATATGGTCTGATGCTTTTAAACCCCGAACCAAAACAAAGGTGTTTTTAAGTTGCCGCTGTGTATGTGTCTATGCCTGTCTGCCTGGCACTGTAGCCCAATTAGGATGCGGTTTTGTTTTATTTGTAAGCAGGTATATATAGTGGTGACATGTTAAATTAAAATAAGTTCAGTCATTTTAACTTTGGGGGTTTTGGTACATATTTCTTTTATTCGTCTGATTTAGGTAACAATGTGGTCAAAAGTACACATTTAGCTTGGAATAAGAACTAGCTCTCAAGTAAGATTTCCGAAACTTCCAAAGATGGCTATGTCACAAATACACAATTTAGGTAAGTAATAAAACCGTCACGATTTTGCCTTATTCTTGTATGGAACGAATCTATCTTTTTCCTTGACAAAGCCTTTTATTGCCTCTTATTTCGTAACTGAAATTTCTATCACGTAATAACTAAAATTGCCGAATCTCTCCATTTTCGTAGTCCTGAGGTCATTACCAGTCATATCATGCTAACCAAAAATACTTGTGCAAGAGAGAGAAAAACACTTAAGCGAAGATAAATGTCGTCAGCTATCTCTTTCATGGATTGAAAACATAAAATCCCTGAGTGATTTTTTTGTATTGTAAATATAGTGATAATTTCAAAAGCGGTAAAGTAATTTAAATTAACAGTAAAAAGGTTAATTAGGTGAATCTTTTTCGAAGCCACAATTTACAATAAAAAATGTTAATAATGTTATTTTTTAATTGACGGAGAAATTGTAAGAAAACAATTTTGTTGAGTCCTAATTAATATAAAAAATTGTTCAAAAGCACTCCACTGTTGAAATTTTAACTTACTTTAATACTCAGTCATTCACATCTTGAAAAATGTAAATATCCGCGAAAGATCCAGCTGACATCGCTTATCTTCCCCTTAAAAAGACAAAATAGACTAGCTAGCCTATTTGAGACTAGCTATTTTTGACTCATACGAAACTTACTTTCGAGTCTCATTTTCGTCAACGAGCGCATACCTACCTTTGTTATGTTATTTTGATAAATACTAATGGCTCTATTGTTACCTTTATATGTGTATCAAAATGATTGCAGTCCATTGCATAAACTATTGTGACTTGATCTGACATTGGACGCACATTTTGAGTGCTTTGTTGTGTTATATAATGTTATGTTATGAATGAATGGCAATTTAGGTACTTTTTAACACGATTTGAGTGTTATTGTCGGGAAAATGCTTGTTCATGTCGTCCCTTCTCGTCATTACAGTAGTTTAATAGATTTAGATAAAATTTATTGAGAAAGTACCTTATTACCCTGGACTTGTACACAAGTCACTTTTTACCCCGAAAAATAGACAACATTTTGTGTAGAGGTTTTGTGTAGGAGACTCTCTTTTAGGAACTCAAGTTTAATTATATTCACAATTTACGTTTGTAATTAAATGTACATCAATCTAAATGCAAAATAACCTTATTAAAACCAAGCACTTGCTACGTATGTTATTAAACGTCTCCGACGCATGTCGGAGGGAAATCTGACGAACATATTTATCTATATACTTCATTTTTACTGTAGGTTCATATAGCAAATAATTATATTACATTTAACATAGCATCAAGGCCAAACTCAGCTCTCTCTTCATTTAAACTATTTCCATACAAAAGACATCAACGCTCGTCACCTGATCGACGTATCAAAATAATGGAGAAATTAAACAAAGATCTAATGTCGGCGAAAGTAAAGCAAATTTCTCATTAATCAGAACTTTCAGACGCTCAGTAAGTAGATCAGTAAGAGCAAACCGTTTCAGAATATAAGAATATGATATGATATAATATCTAAATATAATTGATAAATAGCATTATCATCAGAGATAATGCTATTTACTTTACAAACTCTCGCATTTTTATATAACAACAATAATTAAAATGAAAACTCGGAAATTAAGAATTAAAATAAATACCTGGACACATACTAATATTCATATATTAGTGTGACATTAATTCTAGAGTATGAACAAACAACAATTGGCTTAGTAACAGAAACAAATACCTTTGAGCCAATTAATAACTAGGTATTCTATAAACACCAACAATTAATGCTAACCGATTCACAAGTAAACTTGGCATAATTAACTGAGCGACTGGAACTAAGCAATTTGTTTGCGTTAATAGTTCGCCTGCTTCTGTTATGACTTATGAGTTACGAATTACTATTAAAGTACCTACCTTCGTGAATTAGCAGCCATCATAATTAAAGATGTTAAAAGTCAATTTTACTCACGTTGGGTAACACGCTGATGCATTCAAGCTTACGTGAATATTTTGAAGCTTTAGTCATTGAGGCCGCAAATTCTTAGCGCAAGTCTGAACTCAATTGCGTTGATTTTTGTCTCGCTTCTTCTTTAGCAGACGGAACGGGACGATAACCAGGACTGTCCAGTTTAGGCCCACGCCTCAAATAAATGGTACAGCCCAGTTTAGTGTGTCGCTAAAGCTCATCTCATTTCTTATGGTGACCCATTTGTGCCGAGCTTGGTGCACTGATGACTGATGACAACCACAAGTCTTGTTTGTGTGCCACGACGATTATTTCTCGTAAGGCCCTGTCATTTCATATTTCGTATGCAAACACTATACTTAATGTTTAACAGATTCAATACATTTTTTGCATAGTAGTAAATGATTATTGCATAGTATTTTTTAAAACTAACTGTGCACCTGGATTGCTTGCATATCTAATTGAGGTATGTCTATCTTACCTAACAATTAACATCCAATTATTAGTTAAATAACCTACATTATAAAATCTGTTACAGTGCTAACTCGGTTCTTATTGATTCATTCCATTAAACCAATCAAAGAACCATGACGTCATCATTCATTAACTTCACGGAATCCCCGTTGCGTGGACCCGAGATTTTGTACCCCTTCATTTCGCGTCCAGCATGCCTTGACACTTGGACACAGCTTACACCAAAATTAGGAGAACGCTATTTGAACGCAATAAGATTCTAATTCCAATATCTCGAGCTCAGTTCTCCAACACGCAGTCTTTTTAAAACCGGTCGTGGTGTGACTGTAATCTGATTATTATTTGTTTTATTTAGCGCCTCCAATTGCATCGTATCACTTATCTCGGAAACTGGAGCGTCCTACAAAATCCGTTTTATAACTATTACGCAAGTTTTATGTTACCAGAATATCGAGTCGTCATTCGGTATGATTTTCTCTTTGCAGTAAGTAAGATCGTATAGGCCGGCTACTCCAGATGTCACTGTTTGTAGGCCACTTGAATTCCTCTGACATGGCTTGGCTGTCTTTGCAGTGACTTGCGTTTAGTAATTAAGTTATTTCAAGGACGTATGTATACAGAGTTTTCTGGAAATGGTACGAGTATGCTAAGCCGAATAGGGTTCATAGTAATCATCATTATGAACAACTTTTACTATGGGACCAACCCGGAAATCTAGCAAAGAAATCAGCTGTTTCATGCATCTTGTCGGGTGAATTTTTGTTAGAATTTTTCTATGGAACAGCTGATTTTTTACGCAAATTCCGTGTTGATCTCATAGCAAAAGTGGTTCTTACTGATGAATACTATGAGCCTGTTTTGGCTAAGCATGCCCTTTTATGCTCTTGTGCCATTTGGCGTGTAGAATTAAAGTGAAAGTAAAATTTTTAATAATTAATAGAATAGATGGGCAATGGGCATAGATGTCCAGAGAATGTTTTCTCTAAACTCTAGAGTATTCTCTAGAGAATACCTACCAAGATGCCTATAGAACCTTGTATAGAACCGACGTCTAACTTGCAATCACCATGCCGTCTGTCAAATAATTTTATACAAATTCAAACTTGGCCGTTGTCGCGGCTTTATTTTCCTTTGTGAAAAGTGAGCCAATTTTTAAGCTTATCTCACTGAATTTCGAGCAAGCTTTGTCTTGGGCCGGGCATTGGGACACGCTTTCCCAAATAGAAGATGGCTTACTGTTGGTTTAAAAAAACTCAAAGACTGCGAACTGTTCGTTAGAAATAGCACCCTGAAACACCACGGGACTCTTTATCAACGCGTTTAATACCTTTACTTAAAAATGGAATGTGACGCAATTGAAATGAGAATTTTGCTAATATTATAAAGGTTATGTTTGTTTGTTATGTGTTTGTTTATATGTTTGTTGGCTATGTTTGTTACTAATCAACGCTGAAAGGGCTAAACGGATTTCCATGAAATTTGTATTGAAAGTCGTTCATGGTCTGGATTAACACGTAGGCTATTTGAATCTCAATAATATAAGTCAATAAATCTCATCAAACATTATTTTTTATTGCCATGTTATTTTAATGCGTATCAATGAAGTACCTACCTTTCAATTAAGTGAGCAGTTATCATACGTGTGTATCTATACCTTTATCCGGCACTAGGCGAAAGGCTAGTGAATGATATCATGTACCCATACCGTTCGTATCGTAGTATCATCCGTCCAAACCGGAAACATTAGAGATATCGAGACCAAATACGTAATCATTCGCGGACTGCTATTTCCTAATACTTTAATGATAGTGTAGACTAGTTGCTGTGTTTAAATCCAGTTTACTTGGAGATGTATGTAGGTGGATACAGGGGTATATGAAAAGAGTATGTAACCCGAAAAGAACTCATAGTACCTACGAATTCTTCATTTTAAACGACTTTTACTTTGGGACTAACCCTGAATTCGCGAAAAAAAAACACTGTTTCATAGAAAAATGTCGATGACACTTGACAAAATGTTTTTTTTTGCGATTTCCGAGTTCTCTATAGTGAAAGTTATTCATGATATGCACCACGTACCTGCTGTTCATGTACCTGCTATGCCTTTTTCGACTTAGCATACTCTGTATAACCCCCCCCCCCCCCCCTCTGTACCCTGTGTTATAACCCTGCATTTTTTAGATATATCCCACACAGCCTCATTGCCAACACGCATGATGTATTCAAACGCAAACCAATTTTGATAAAAAGATAATAACCATCATTGTTAAGTTAGCCTGGACGAGATTGATCTCAGCAATAATAATTATTCTTTGGTTTGTTGTTTCTAGTATGAACAATAAACAGTTTATCTATCAAGCATTGTATGGTTATAAAACCAGATATAGTTTAGACGTTTTTACTACCTTCGACAATCCTGTCATTGAAAATTAAGTTAGGTAAGTGTGGTCAAATGACTACTGACTTCCGTACGAGGAAATGAGTATTCGAGTAGACAGAGAGCTAAGCTAAGTTACTTATTTGCAAAACTACACGTGTCTGAACATTCTCAAAAGATTTTGTGGTAATTAACACCGAAATAATCGACTCATCAGCCCGATGGGTCGACATCAGACCCATCGCAGGTCATCCGAGGATGAGATTGGCACAAGACAGGGAAGAATGGCGCAACGGACGCAACGCAACGGCCTATACCCAGCAATTGGTCGATACAGGCGCATGATGATGATGATGAACACGGAAATACTCGCGTACGTTTCATTGAGTCGTATACTCTAATTAGTTTTGATCACATTCAGTGATCTTTATGCAAAACTTTCAAAAGACTTAAAAACCTAGTAGACTTCTATAATTTAGATGCAAAACTGGAACCATAAAAAATTATATAAGAAAAGAATGCATAAAAATGAATAAAATTTGTCAGGCACTAAATTATTTTCACCAAACCTAGGCATTTATTGGTGCTAATATTTTATCGACCTGCTTTCTATTCCAGTCTAGTCACAATCACAAATTAATTATGTGCAGTTACTTATCTAATAGTGCATAAAACTAAACAATTAGCACAAATTATGCGGGCTCAACACGAGCCAAACTGAAATTTACAAAAAGTAAATGTACTTTTCCATTTTTTGCCGCCTTTTAGGCGAGAGAAAATGTTCTAAAGGTAAAAGAAAAAAAAAGGAGTTAAAAAGTTGTATAAAGGTACTAGGGTACAATACAACTGGGGGTTACTGAGAAATACATATCATAAAACCCCTTCAGTGGCCCTCATAGGAATAGGAACACACCGGTATTTAAGTAATTGAGTGACGAGACGAGCAAGACGCTCGCCTGATGTTAAACGTCACGTTTGCCCATAACAGGTCTGCGCTACCCAGAATTTTGAACTCACAGAATTCAAGACCCTGCGCGGCACAGCACTGCGCTCGTCACCCTGAGATATAAGTTGTTTAATCTCCCATTTGCCCTGTAATTTCACTGGAAACAATGCCCTTCCAACCGGAACACAGCAATGTTTGCACATTACTGCTTGGCGGTGGAATAACTGGCAAAGGTGTGGTATGGACTAAGCATAATTCCTAAGGCAACCCTTCTAAGAAATGCTGTGAGCATTTTATTCAACAACGCCGCCGTATTTCGAGTTTTTTCTTTCCTGAACTCACTTACATGAGATCCCAATGTCTTACCTCTGAACTCAAAAGCTTTTCGACTCCAAGACCTCATAAACGTACCTTTGCCTCAACCTAATATCTATACTGCTGCATATGTGACAGACTCTATTTAAATAGAAACATGTAGGTAATTGTAATGTAACTAACCAATATTTTATATATGTACCTAACCCGTACTATTATCTAATAACAATCCATTACCTAATAGCCAGTCAAATTACAAAGGTCTAGACTAGACTAAAGCAACAATGTATATTTTATTATGCTCAAGTGACTTGTAACCATAAATTTATAATTCTTATTAGAGCGAACACAAATACTTAACAAAGGTGCCAGACCGTAACTTGGAATCAATTCAATCAGAGATTGCATTCCTTTTGGCGCCGATACCTATCTTCAGGTGCTAATGGAATTTAAATCTGTAAAATCAATCTTAACAAAATTAGAATAGAGGTGCTGAAGAAAAAAAACATTCCATCCAATACTTTAGAGGAGGAAAATCTGTTTGTTTCTTTGTTAACACAGCACATTAAAGCTATTATATTTTAATGAAACTTGGTATTGTGCTAATTATTAAATCGTGGATAAACAAATGTACACTTTATCCCAAAAATATACAAATTTCTGTAGGATAAGGGGTAAAACGTGAAGCTATTGAAAATATTGAAAATTTTCATAAAATAAATATCGAAATCAAACAAAATATTTTTATTAGAAAAAATAATACGGATAGCTCGCCAACACACATCAATAGTTAAAATTATACAATATCCAACTTCCAAGACAGCCTTTCCAATGAACTAAAGCCTTTCTAAGTAGGTTGATTCACCTAAATCTCTGATTCACCCTTACGTAATAGGATAGGAGAGTTTTACAACCAAATTATTTTATTAACTGCAATAAATCCTTTCAATCGCCTTATAAGTCTTATGTCTATAGAAATAAAGGTGAAATTGCAAGTTGTTGCTCATAGTGAAGTTATTTTTGTAAGTTGGTGATCGGCAAGGCCGTTATGTGGGTCGCCGCAACTCGTTCGCGATAGTTTTCGTCGTTTTTTTCCAGACAACCACTTTTACCGTCGGAACGGGCCGCTCGAATGGTGATTTACATTGTTTATGTTAAATTATGTAATGTAATGATGTCAGACAGACCTTCCGTAAGTAAACAGGTGTATCGAATTGTAGTTAATTGGATAGAAGGGTAAGGTAGAGTATGGTTTTTTATGTACAGAAAAGAATTAACGGAGTAAGTACGATACAAATTAATTAAGCATTGTACGTTGTAGTCTATCAAAACTAATCGAATACTATCAAACGAGGAACATCTGTGCATATGTCTGAGACCTCGAAATCGGCGCTTTCTATGAAAATTGCTACAAGGGGATTTATGAGGGCGAAAATTCGATCAAGCCTAGTCTTATCTCTGGGAAAACGCATTTTTTAATATTCCCAGCTCGGTCGCCTCCTAGGCACTATAACTTTTTATACAAATATTACATACACATATTCTATCTCAATTGTTATTTGAACTTCTATTTATTATTATGTACCTGTCAATAAAAAACAATCTCTAATGTAATTTATTTTTACTCGTTGATAGACACCTACTCTTTTATGACTTTTGAAGATCAACTTCCGCAAAGTATAATACTGAAGTATGACCTGTTGCCTGCAACTAGGTTCTGATCACAGACCTAGATTTTTAAACTATTATGACACTTTAGAATGTAATAAAAATCAAGTGCTTTTATAGTCTAGCGAGTCTAGCGACTTCATAACATCGCATCGACGTTCATTTAAGAAACTATTAAACTTGTATAACCTGTAAATTGCTTCGATAAACGTGTATTTCAATCGACGTTGATTTTGGGTTCATCTTTTTCTTATTTTTTATTTTTATGGTTTGCACAATAAAGTGTTTTTATATATCTATCTATATTTTACTTCGGTGTGGGTACGAACCTCTCTCTTGACTATATACCTACTCGTATATCATCAACGTACCCTTTGATAAGTCCATCAATGAAGATACTGGATACGTCAAAAATTTAATTACCAACATCTGATCATGCCTCGATCTCATGCTAATAGGTCGATTACACGTAATAAGTAGAGTGGTGAGACACTGCCCTCGGCCGAGTACTCGGTTCGTATGAAGATTTTGACGAGGCAAGACAGTCAATAGAACATTGATTTGCTTGCTCGGCTGAGTATGCCCATTTACTGTCTCGCCACTGTACTTGTTACGTGTAATCAACCCATTAGTACAGCTCGAACACCAAATCGTATTCAAACTCAGCCTGCGCCTCATATCGTCGACTCATCTCACTCCGGATGACCGCTCACTTACCTTCCTCATTATACACAAACATACATTTTAACTGTCATCAAAAGCTCCTCATTTTAAATTTCCATATACTTATTAATGTCATGTTTCCGTTCAACGGAAACGCATTAATATCTTCGCGATAACACCGTAACGAAAACGAGATCGCATCGACATAAATATAACATGAGAAAATAATTATGTAACCTCACCATCGGTCCGCTCCACTATTGCCAAATATTTTTAGCTTAGATGTTAATTCTCGATTTGGAATCTCATTATGTATAATACGAGTAGGTATAACACATTCCTCGCTGTCACTTTCTCATACTTTTTGATAGATATTGGTTATAAAGCTCGTCCTCTCGATCGAGTTAAAAGATGAGTGCATTAGCACTTATCTACGAATAAGCTAATGAATTCGTTTTCTTAGAAGCTTCTTAATATACTTAGATACTTGTACAGGGTGTAAATTGAGTAGGTGGGTCAGAGCGAAACGTTATAGTTGTACGTTACGTTTAAATAGTTGAATTTATTATGACTCACTGCATTATGAATGGGACAGCTGTTTTCTCGTGATTTTAGGGTTAGTCACACACACGTCACATAAATATTTGAATCGTATTCTATCTCTCTAAGATTAAACCAGACTGGTTGGAATCATTAATTTTGATTTACACTCTGTATAATAAAGACAAGCGGAAAATCACTTTTTACGTAATTTTATGCGTTTTGTCAAATAAATTAGAACTCAGAAGTTGATTCCATATTAGTATAAAATTCATGAAAAAAAGTATATGAAGTTCGCCGATACCAATAAGTTAAAGTTTAGAAATATTTATTGGATTAACCAATTTAATGTCGTCATAACAAAGCGCAACTTAGCTTGCAGCACTTGCAAGCTGGGTGCGCCCTAACTACTAGGTATAGGTAACTAGGTATAGTCACTATGGTTTTCTATAGATTTTCTTAAAAATCATTAGATGATCCCAAAAAATGGCACCAAAATGCTTTAAGCTTTTTTCAACACTGCAATAAAATAATGTTTTGTCATATCGTTAAAGGCATACATTTTTACTACTCCTTCCTTCGTTATTCCTAATTATAAGTTCCGCTGCGCCAGTTTTTATGTGGCTGTTAAACAGAGTTACATAGAACAGTGCTGCGAAGCTAAAAGAAAGTTATTATTACATATTACATATCCTTATAGCTATATTTTACTCTTTCTTTTCTATCCTTACAGCCTCAGATTGAATATAATATATGCTTACAGCCTTTTGTTTCTATAATATTTCTAATGCTTTCCTGTCTTTTTACTGTCATTTAGTGATGTCAATAAAGTATTATAATAGATCCAACCGTTTATTTTCTTTTTGACAGCACCAATAGAACGTAACTGCGTCATGTTACGCAAAAGTTCACTTTTAAATGCGAGGTTTTAAAAATATGACAACTGCCTAAGTTTGCTCCTTGATCCCGTATAATAATAATCTTTGACAAATTGAGTCCATAAGTGCAGTAGTTTTTTTATAAATTACATAAAATATTAAAATAAACAAACGTTTTTAAAATTTACGTTCTATGGCTATCAACTTAGTGATGTTACGATTGAGATATCGATATTGTTTATTAACTATTTTTATACGGGTATAATGTAGCATTCTAATGTAGTATAAATATAGATTGGTAGATAGATTGATTTTAGGAAGATTATTATTACGTGTCAATGTAACAAAAGTGAGAATAGAATGACGTTCTACTACTTACTAGCGCCATTCCTACGACTGATCTCTTTCCGCAGTCCGCACAGACTCGATAGAAAAATGAATCGATATCGTGTCCACTATAATCACTTGGTCACAACACTATAACTGTCAAATTAGATCTGTCAAATAGAAAATAAACGGTTGGATCTATTATACTGTATTGTATTATTTTGCACTAACTACGCCCCGCGTTTCCATTCAACCGCTATCTTACAGGACACGTTAACTTATTCGGGACAAGAGTATGCTGAATGGTAATTCATGATATAAATAATCACATTACCAAGTTTCATCAAAACCTCCTAAGTGGTTTTAGCGTGATATGGTGACAAAGGGACAGACAGATTACCCGCGTCTACAGTTTATACGTATTGATTATGAACTACTATTTCTATGGGGACAAATCTAAAATCTCGAGTAAAAAATCTTGTTAAAAAATTCCGTTATGAGTGGAACAGCTTTTTACGCCATTTCTGAATTGGCCTCTTAGTAAAAGTTGTTCATTGATAAGTACAATGACCTCCTTTCGGCTTAGTATAACCGTTCCAAGTAACCCTGTATAAACTTATTGAATTACCGTTTCTTGGTACAAGTGCGCACTCATTAAGAGGTAATGGTATTTATGTTGGCAATTTACACATCCATAACAATAAAACACGAAAGGTTAAACTGTTGTGTACCGCGCGTGTTAATTAGGTAGATACTTTATTTATTTTTGTGCTTTTTGAAACTTTAGGGAAACCCAGATTTATATAACGGACTAGTATTTTACGTGGGAGCACAGGCCACATGCACGTATACATGTGTATACATAATGTTGTTTAAGCTGAAGAAATGCATTAATTTATATTTTTATTTTTTATTAAATAAAGTGCATTAAAGAAAAGCCTCATCTATTATGGTATTAGCTTTGAAGTAAAATATATGCCTGATTGGTAATATTACTCATAAATTACTCATTGTTATTACTTATTAATTAGTAAAACAGCTTTTCATTTCACCTTTTACCTAATAAAAACTAGATTTTTTTACATGGCTGTCATCATAGCAAATGAGAAGATGATGCGGCAATAAAGTTAAGTAACTTCTTTTTTTTTTTTTTTTATAAAGTATAAATCCGCATTTGACCACCAACTCGCCTGTTGGTAAGCGACGATGCGGTCGAAGATGGAGCACGCAGATTTAGAAAATACCTATTCACTCTGACCTTGAAAAGTCCAAGATTATATCTCTCTGGGAACAAGGAAGCCGGAAGTCTGTTCCATTCCCGGGCTGTACGGATTAGGAACGTGGACTCGAACCGCTTTGTACGTATCCAGGGGAAATCAACAGTGTAGCAAAAACCATCACATAAAAAATCCAGTAAACAAAGAATATTATTTTACGATGTCATACTTATGCTTACTATTGCATACAGACATTACAAACCTAACTAAGTTCCTATAGATAGATAACATAAAAGATATTCATGCAAACAAACAAATAATATTTATACAAAAGCAGTCAATTTATTACTTAATAAAATTATGTACAGTTTTAATGCCAATGGTAGTGCAGTGCGTTGCAGAGTGACAGGGTTGTACTAAGGAGTGGAGGTAGTAAGGAGTGGTTAGATGATGGCGGGTCCAACGTAGCCGGGGGCGATGATACGTCCGCCGTAGCCCAGACCAGCGGCGTTGACCACCGTGGGGCCAGCTACCAGAGTCTGGAATGGAAAAACAAGTTTAGTTTTAAAAAGAGTTTAGTTTCGTTTATAAAGAGCTAGGTATTTGATGAGTTTCGCATCGGCGAATAAACTTAATCAAGTATTGATACAACTTTCACTATAATTCAATATTACCTATTTATTCATCTTCATGAAATAATAATAATACATGAATATCCAAACTTAAGTTAGATTTAGACTTTTTTATTTTGTATTTATTTGACACTATATTTTTAATTGAATAAATTGATATGTAATTTTAACTTTTCAATTGTGAATATTATTATTCGCTACTGAGTATGATAAATAAAGCTTACTTGGAAAATATTTTGCAATACCTATATTAAAAGTTACTTATACATTATTATAAATGCGAATGTGAGTTTGATTGTTTGTCACACTTCCAAACCTTAACTACTAAACCGATGATCATAAAATTTTGCATACAACATGACACTGCTACAGAAAAGGATATGGAGTACTTTTCATCGCGATTAATTATATTATTTCCGTTTTAAATCACCGCGCGGGTAAAACCGCGGGACATAGCTGGTTCTAGTATAATTGTATGTACCTATTTAGTTAACAATAATGACTTACATAAACTTACTACGGCGAGTATTTTATGTATCTATCTAATAAGTTGTTTTATAGTTTAATATAATTTTGTTGTTTTAGATGCAGTTGAATTTTGGTGTTTCTAATTAATTAAGTATCTACATATATTTGTTTATTTAATTTTTGTATGGATTTAATTATCGGGTGAAAAAAACTTGTCAGATTAAATACCTAATGATATCCATAAAGTTGAAAGTATCAATAAATTTAGTTTTTTACGTTTCCTTAGGAAACATAATTTTGTTTGTAAAATTCTTGTCTAATAATGAATTTAGAAATTGAAAGTCTATCTCTGACGATATGGTCGAACATAAAGCACACAGATAGAAGATTAAAGTGAGATTTAAAAGTCCAAGATTTTATCTCACACACGTCCGCTTTCCGGGACCAAATAAAACCTCACACCTCTCATCCAAAGGTTGTCTGAAAGAGATCGCTCTTAGCGATAAGGCCGCCATTTGTGCTTTTCTCTTACATGTTTTACTATTTCGTGATTTCGTTTTGTGATGTCAATAAATAATTATTGTACGAGTATTGTAGGTAGATATGGAGATACCAAATATTTTAATGAAAACTGTGATTTAGAAAACTTTTTTCAAACACTTTAAAAAATAATTTTAATATTTACAGGGGAGAGGAGGCCTATACCCAGCAGTAGGTAGATACAGGCTGACGATGATAATGATGAGGTAGATATGATACTCACGCTGGGCACTCCGCCGTAGTATCCGGCGCCGTAGATGCCGGGCCAGCTGGTGAGCAGCTGCGGAGCCGCGGCGGCCAGAGCCACGCACACCACCAGGAAGAGTACCTGCCGCGGAACAATTATCATAACTTCGTGTCAATATCTACAGTTGCAAATGTTTAATTTTTCTGCTAGGTTTCAATGCATTTCTTGAGCAGAATCTGGCAACTTCGAACGCGTCCTCAGTGTCCAGGCTAAATTTTAGATACATTTGAAATGGTAGCATTTATTAGACTGGTAATTATAATAGATTGAATTTGTTGAATTTTAAAAGGAAACAAGTTGATTTTATAAAATGCCCGCAAACAAAATTATTGAGAAAAATAGCTTTCTAAAGCTTCCTTTTCACTTGATAATTGTTTTATAATAGATAACTTTTTTCAAACACTTATCACAAAATACTCACGACGTATTTCATATTGAAGGTAGGGTTACGTAGATCTCACTAGAACTGCTCGTAAGCCTTGCAAGTGCAACTATGCCTCCCTACGGAAGGCAGACGGCATATATACCAGGCTAGAAGGCCAACAACCAAGCTCTAGTAACCCTAGCCCACCTTAGAACTTCCTAAGGTCACTACCAATCTGAATAGCTAATGAAAATACCAGTATCTGTCGGAAAAACTGTGCGAAGTGATTATGCGGACCAGATATGGACCGCATTATTATTTATCGAGTCGAGTATTTCACTACAATGTTGTGGAGAAGTATGGGTGGAGATATCCTTAGAGCTTTTGCGCACTGTGTCCGATCGGAATTCGTGATAATACGGATGTAGAAAGCTCGGATCGGATGCATAGACTGATTAGGCACGTCATCCGAAGTTTAGATCCAGTGCGCGAACTTTCGTACAAAATAGACTGAATACTTCGGACCGTCATTTATCTGATTCGGATCGTATGCAGTGCGCAAGCGATCTTACTATTGTGCTATTTACATTAACTTTAATTGTATGTAAGTAGTTGTTTGTTTTTAAATAAATGTGCATATTTAAGTTAAATTGTTAAAAACTGAATGATTTTTATGTATTTTGAAAACCATATATATATATCTTTTTTAATGTTTATTATAGCTACACCACAGACTTCACGGTCCGTGAGTTTTTACAACTTAATTTACTTTAGACAGTGCAAGAAGAACTAAATTAAAAATTATTCGTACTCCATCTAAATTTTGGGTAAGAATATAATAATGGAATAGATAAATTATTTATTTATTTGGGCACTGGCAGTTACATGGGCACTTAGTAAAAGCATGCACATAGCAAATTTCATCACGGACCAGTCTGAATTAACACTTTAACTGCTGCTAATAATCACATGCGTTGTGTTTTACGAGCTTGGTGTGTGTAGCCGCATTCGCGTTGCACAAAGGAAAACACAAGGTATGTGTTTTCAGCAGTAAAAGTGTTAATGAAGTACCAAGCTTTATGCATTTTCATTGATCTAATACTCTTTGTGTTGATGCAAATAGGAAGTCCTATGCGACGACTGATATCACATAAACTTGTCAATCCACCCGCTTGAAGGCGTAAAATATTCGAACATAGGTATGTCTCAGGTAGATAAACTCTTTATTGTTTACAACAAACAATCCTATTGTTAACAAATTATACCTAAACATATCACAGATCTGTAATAGTTATGTGGATGAACATTCAGGCGGTGGCGGTGGTAAAACCGCGACGCCGGTATTAGCTCGAATAATTCTTGAAAGCATTCCTCGTTGATTATGCGATAAAAGGTAGACAGGGTAGGTAGGTATAAACCGATACGATAAGTGAAATTGAAATTGTGAAGTGAAATTTCAGGGCAAATGGGAGATTAAACATCTTATATCTCAGGGTGACGAGCGCAGTGCTGTGCCACGCAGGGTCTTGAATTCTGCGAGTTCAAAATTCTGGGTGGCGCAGACCTGTTTATGGGTAAACGTGACGATTAACATCAGGCGAGCGATTTGCTCGTCTCGTCACTCAATTACATAAAAAAATTAATAATAAGTGTGTTTGATAAAGAGACGATGAAAATATTTTAGTTACCTTAAAAAGTTTATATTTTTATACACAATTCCGTGACGAGACGAGCAAATCGCTCGCTTGATCTCTACAACTCTACTGTGTTCTCTACAAACCTTTATGTTGGCTTTCTTATTGTATTCTCCACCTAATCCCGTCAGCATTGGAGCGGTTTTTCAGCGTCCAGCCTGATGTGTTCATGAGACCCTTTCTCGTAGGGCTCGTAGGCGTCAGCTCGGTAGACCGCGTTCTCTATCCAGACAGCGATGCGGTCGGAAATGGCCACCATGAAGCGAGCGAGGCGGCCGGGGTGCGTGCGGGACGGTTTGGGTTCACCTTCATGTAGGAATAAAATAGTGAATAGATGATTTTAATAGAAGAGTTCGGTTAATTAGAACTTTGAAACACTTTATCTACCTTACTTTACCTTTTTATTAAATCACTTTTTCGCCTAATAGGTTAAGTATTGTGTTCATAACTGTCTTTGTCCAAAACATAAATGACACGGTTAATAATGGAAGGAATAAGAAAAAATGCTGCTTTTTACTGTGGAAAAACGCATTCATGCCTAAAGGACAAAATATTTGAATCAGCATTTTCAGGTGCGATTTCAGGTTTAATAAGTAAAAGCTGTATACAATGAGACAATGACGAGTAAAACGACCCTATTTCACTGCTCTATTAATTGCCTATCTAAAATGCTTTTCAAAAATTGTAATCGTTTGTCTATCTTGTGCTGTCTCCGTGTCAAATAAACATCGCTTTCTAAGAAAGAACTACACTAACCCAATATTTCTGCGACTCGTTCCAAGACTACGTCGGCAATACTTCTTAGCCTGTTGGAGACCAGCATTTCTTTGTTTCCTTTCGCGATGTAGTCGCACAGACGATAGGCCACCTGACAAAACAATACATAAGTAATCTAATAAATGGATATCTATTATTATTATTATCTAGTTCTATTTAAAGTTAACGCCTGAGCCTGACGCAATACTTAAGTATTAGCGAATCAGCTATGCGGTATGCCAGCGACATAAGGTTGTCGGTTGGTGGGTATTCCATGTTTGTGTAGAAACTGGTAGAGATTAATACACAATAATATATCAAGAGCGAATAGTG
Source organism: Alcis repandata (assembly GCA_949125135.1). NCBI lineage: Eukaryota > Metazoa > Arthropoda > Insecta > Lepidoptera > Geometridae > Alcis > Alcis repandata. Next base: position 4,511,126 of record OX421235.1, on the reverse strand, counting down.
CGAAAGCAAGTCTTATCGCTCCAAAAAAAATGGCAACGGATTTTTTTTATGAACAATTTGGGTAGGTACGGAATATTATCGATATTAGCGTCTTGGCACCATCTCACCAGAGCTAGAATGTGGTTGACACTTTGGCTGTGGGAAACACATAAGTACCCTGTGTTTTCCTTTGCGCGACGCGAGTGCGGCTGCACACAGTGCCGTAACTAGGGCGGTGCGAGCAGTGCCCAGGCACAGGGCGCAGACCCTGGAGGGGCGCAGAAATGACCAGACTAGTATCTAGTTTTATCTCATGCATGGTAGCTAGTTAGGTCAGGGGCGCAGTTTTGAAAGCTCGCACCGGGTGCATAAAAGGCTAGTTACAGCACTGGCTGCACACGCCAGGCGTGTAAAAAACTAGGTGGTTGACTATTAGCCACGCCTGGAGCTAGCGCATGTGATTACGCGCCGAAGTGCTAAGGGCTGAATAATGATGGCGATGACAGTAGAGAGAGCTAGAAAGGATCCCAAGGGACTTTTTTTATTTCATTCCATAGGCTTGCGTTTGACCGCCAACGTGCCTGATGGTGAGCAATCGAAGCACGCTTGCCTAGAAGAAACCTCACTCACGACTTCACACCAACCTACAACCTAATATAGGCTTATTCATAAAGGGTATGCTAAGCCGAAAAGGGCTCTTACTATTCATCATTACGAACAACTTTTACTATGGGACAAACCGAAATTCGCGAAAAAAAATCAGCTGTTTCATAGAAAAATGTCAATGACACTCGACAAAATGTATGGAACAGCTGATTTTTTTTCGCGAATTCTGGCTTGGTCCCATAGTAAAAGTTGTTCATAATGATGAGTACTATGAGCCCTTTTCGGCTTAGCATACCCTTTATGAATAACCCTGTATAGGTATACAGGTCTTACCTGAGCACTAAAGTTAACAAGCCACTTCTGCCGCTGTCTCAGCTCTTTAGACTTCTCCGCCTGCTCCCGGCGGTTCACCATCCCGCCCGGGCCCGACCAGCGCTTCGACGACTCCCGCACCGACATGAAGTACTGCTCCGTTTGTCTGATAAAACAACAAATAGATGTTGAAGAACGCCAAAGATTTCGTTAGAGAACGCGGTGAAGAAACACGGTCATGGTGACAAACAGTAGCATATGCCCTTTTTTAACCAGACCTGACAAGTGACAACATAGGTACCTACCTACATGAAAACATTCATGATAATCGGTTGAGTAGTTAAGGCGCGAAAGCATAACGAAGATACAAACTCAATTTGGCTTTTTTTTATATTAGTCACGCAGTTAGCATTGTATCTACGTTTACAAAAAGTTAGACTTATCTGCAAGTAGCTTTTCACTGAAGCTACGTTTTAAACCTTGGCAGGCCGCTGATAATAAATTAAATCTACCTATTTAGTGACTTTAGAGTATCAAAGTTCAGACTACTCAGAATAAGCTAAGTAGTACTCGCAACTAGGACCACCTTATAAGCTAGTAGGTACCATTCCATGCAGTATTCCTTACTCGGGACTCAAAAAATAGTCCTCTTCGAGAGCACTCTTGATCTTGTCCCTCCTGTCAGGCGGCAAGACTCCGCACTTCTCGTCCCAAACCGCGCGGAGGTGGCGCGAGTTGGGCCGCGCCAGCATTTCTACCCGCTCCATGTTGCGGCGGGCGCGAGCAGACATTTTACCGGTATCGCCTGATCAGATTAGAAATGAAATTTGTGTTGTAAAATAGAGTATCCGCCTTATAAGCCAGAGGTCCCGGGTTCAATTCCCGGCCGGGCCGATGTTTGAATGATGAATAAAATATCGGTTCTGGGTCTGGGTGTTAGTTGTCCTTGTCTTTGTGTTCCATGGCATCCCCGGTCCCACACACAGGGTATCCTAGTGAGGACTGGGGAGCTATGTATAGAGTAAAACGTTTGTTAATTTAAAAAAAAAAAAAAAATGATGCGTAAGGACTCTATTCCACTTAGTTCAACTCAAACTTCAACGTGTCGTGGCAGAAGATCATGTCTTATGGCATTCTCTAGGACGGGCCTATGTCTAGCAGTGGATAAACATAAGATTGGTTGATGATGAGGATAAAGGTAAAATAGTACCAACTCACTTTACCACTTAGTACCAACTTAGATAAACTTGGTTGCGGTAAAAGTAAAGGTAAAATAGTACTCACCTACTTCTGATCTCAGATAAACTTAGAGAGTAAAATGGAGCAATGCGTTAGATTTGCGTGAAGCCAAGAACTCCTCTACTTTCATGCGTATCTACGTAAGATGCACCCATTAACACATTCTATTCCAATATTAGGCCTTATTTTAATGGAAGTGACTATTTGTACGGGTACTGGACGAATAAATTATATTTATTCATACGGGTACTGGATGCGTAGCTTGTTTTTACGGAAGTGACTATTCATACGGGTAATTTTTTTTAAATTAAGAATGAATTGGATGATTAGCTAATATAATTATGGTAACAAGCTAATAATAGGAATCCAAGTATGCAGCGCGACGCGAATAAAACGAATAAAATAATATAAAAATTCAATTTGAAATTTAGAAGACAAGGTTCATTTTCTACGGAAGCAAACGATCAATAGGTCAGGTTATGTTAGAACATGAAAAACAACGCACGAGCCGAGCGAGCGTAGCGAGCGTGCCGCGGCAGCGGCCGGCGAAGTGCTAGAAAGCCAATCGCTTTTTAGGACAAAGGCGTTAGGTGTATGCAGCGCGACGCGAATAAAACGAATAAAATAATATAAAAATTCAATTTGAAATTTAGAAGACAAGGTTCATTTTCTACGGAAGCAAACGATCAATAGGTTAGGTTATGTTAGAACATGAAAAACAACGCACGAGCCGAGCGAGCGTAGCGAGCGTGCCGCGGCAGCGGCCGGCGAAGTGCTAGAAAGCCAATCGCTTTTTAGGACAAAGGCGTTAGGTTAATTTCTACGGAAGCGAAAAAAGTTAGGTTATTGGTGCGTTTCTAAAGTCGTATAACGCTACTATTTTTCAAAGTTTGCAAAAATTTTGAAGAAAATTGATGTTATTTCCAAAAAATTGTACTAATCGTGTCCGGTTAGGTTGTTAGGTTTTTTTTTTTTTTTTAAATATGATAACCGTATTAATAATCATAAATTGTTCGGTACAGTACCCGTATTAATAGACTCAGCCATAGGAAGTGACTATTTGTCCAGTACCCGTATTAATAATTATAAATTGTTCGTACAGTACCCGTATTAATAATCATAAATTATTCGTACAGTCTCCGTACGAATAGACTCAGCCTATTTTAATAGTACAAAAATAAAATTACCATCTTCTCGACTTGGCCGTGGAGTCTCTTTTGAACTGGTAGGCTCAGGTTTCTTTTCTTTCGGCATGTTTCGGATTGAAAATTATATTGAATGGATAAAATAACTGTGAATTTAAAACATTTATAACCAATTTTAATTATTGGTCGCTAAATAAACATCATGGCCATCATAATATAAAAAATAATGACAGTTAAATGTCATTAATTTTTTTATGAAACTATTCTCCAAAGAGGTTGGCACTGACCTCTTGTGAATTTGATGCCGGTCGCCCAGTTTGCAAGCTATGCCATAATAAATAATAAATCTCTATAAGTCTTGTAACGCAGATACGGAGAGTCAGACATATGAACATAACAAAACTATAAGGGTTCCTCAATTTACTACGGAACCCTAAGACAGCCTTATCCAAAATGTTACATGAGATCAAACTACATAGGTAAGTGTTGCAAAAACAGATTTATTTTCGACACGTTTTACGTAAATAATTGATTCATATTTAATTTGTCTATCCTAGGTCTAATGCACAGCCAGCTCGATAAATCCGGCGTTCCATCGTTAATCAGGCCCGTGCTTTCTTTCGCTTCCTCTCTTTCGAATGGGAGGTGCCATCCGCCATTTTTCTTTTGAGCACAAGGCGTGAATGATAGAGGCGCCTGAAAATAAAACCATGCTTTAATAAAATACAAATTATGCACAAACAATAAATAATAATAGTACGGGAATATTAAAAAAAAAACTATTACCTAGTTTTGTTTTTTTTTTAATTATCATAGTACTCATCATTATGAACAACTTTTACTATGGGACCAACTCAAAATTCGCGAAAAAAAATCAGCTGTTCCATACATTTTGTCGAGTGTCATTGACATTTTTCTATGGAACAGCTGATTTTTTTTTCGCGAATTTCGGGTCGGTCCCATAGCAAAAGTTGTTCATAATGATGAGTACTATGAGCCCTTTTCGGCTTAGCATACCCTTTATGAATAACCCTATTTATACTAAAGTGAGTTTATATGAACTACTCATCTGATCATCACGAAATTATGCACACACATTGATAAGGATATAAGGCTAATTTTCATCATCATCGTCATCACCGTTTTACATTACTGCGCGGGTATCACCGTGGGGTGCAACTAGCACTGTATAATGATGATAGGCTTGCGTTTGACCGCCACCTTGCCTGATGGGAAGCAATGATTAAAAGATTATGATTACCCGAACTACCAGTCCCTTATTGGCACTCATAAAGCACATCCACTGGTGTTGCCACTGCCACCTCCTGAATATATATCTCAACTGCTCATCTTGGAGCAGGAACTTGTGGCCTCGTAACAGGTCCTTGGAAACTATATCCGTGTTTGGACCACTTAAAATCGCAGCAAGAATGAAGAACGGGTCGTCTTCCGATCTGAAATGGAATTTGGTTCCAATTTAGTCAACACTCGCGGTTTTACTCGCATTTTCTGGGGTAAAAAGTAGCATATTTGTCTAACCATTGTATAAGCTACCTCCACAACAAATCTATTCAACCGTTTTTGCGTGATTGAGTAGTAAACATCCAAACTTTGACAAGTTTTAACATATTATTGGATATATTGACTACAATCCAAATCAGAATATGTCAAATATTTGTTGTATTGTCGATCCATAATCCAAAGTAAGCCAATCTCTATTCATATTTTCATAATATGTATAAAATATGAATTCAACCGTTTCAGCATAAAGGAATAACACATATAGACAAACTTTCACATTTACAATGTTTATAGTTGTCACAAAATAAGATGCCCGTTATGACACTTGAGAAAGACCGTAGAATGTAACTTGGAACGCTTTTCGCGCATACTTTATGGTAGCATGCAATGTCAAATTATAACGAAACTCTCAAAAACAGTTACGTTCTCAGTCTTCTTTTTTCAAATATTAGTGTTGTAACTTGTAACCAATTAATTATTGAATTGACGATAGCTCAACTGACGATTTTGGTTCATCATCCGAAGAAAATTATTGAATGAAGATTCAATCACTTTCGTTTTTTCTTGTTTTTTTTTTGTGATTGAATGAATGTTATTATAACTAAAAATATTAAATTATATTATTAATTAAACAAATTGACCTCTCGCACCATTTCGTATCATTTCAATATACCTATAATATTCAAGTTTAACTTAAATTTTCGAATCGTAACCTTAATCCAATGCTCATACAAACTTGAATTGATTTATCGTGAGTATCGAGTACCGAGTCGTATGGTGACATCACTAGTTACGTCGCAATGACAAACGTCATAACGGGCATCTTATTTTGTGACGACTATAGTGTGATTAAACTGAAAATAAAATTCAAAGCGAGTCTACTTGGTTACTTACAGATTGTCAGTAAAAAAACTGCTGGTATTTGATGCTAATCTATCTAGAGATCTTTTGCCCCAGTTGAGCATGTGCTTTCTGCCCAAGAGCAATATTTTCTTATTCCTCTCCTTAAAATAATCTACTACAGCAATCAACATGCTTAATTTATTCGCCGGAGTGCCCTTTCCTACAGCATAGGCTATATTTAACGAGTCAATTACAACATCGTAAGGTGCAATTTTCTCTACAAAAGTTAAAAATTTCTTTAATTCGTCTGGAGAGGACTTCAGGAATAAGTCTGAGCCGACTAATAGTTTTTCCTTGATGCTTCGTTGGAGTTGAATGAATTCCTTTTCCGATAACAGCAGGCGGTCCAATGTGTCTTTGCAATGCAAGCATTGGCCACTGAAAAAGATAAAGATATTAATGAATGGTATCATGTAACTAATAAAATGTATATACTGAAGTCCCGGGGTCGACAAACCTTACATATTGTCTGACAAACAAATTGTCAGTGATAGAGTAGTGTTAGTATGTACTTTGAGGGCCAATATCCAGATACCAGTTGAGAAAGGTGCGTAAAAAGCCTTAACACAAGTCTTTTCAGTAAAAAAAAAAACCCTTACTTATTCTTTTTTATTTTTGTAAAACCAGCGACCCAGCCCAATGAATCAAATGATTCTTTTAACTTCACAGCAGTCTTTTCATCAATTACAGCATAGTTTCTTGAAATGTGCAAATAAATTTCATCTAAATATTTCAGTATTGTGTTCTTTTCTTTATATTTCCTAAATATGTAGTTAATCCATTCATTGAAAGCCAGATAATGCAATTGTCTTTTGTCTTCAATGCTTTTATTGATAATTTCAAAGGCTTTCTTCTTTTTGTTCTTTTTAAAAAGTGTGCCTATTATAATGCTGTAAGCAGTGTGTGACGGGACACTAGTTAAATGAATATCTTCTAAAACTTTCAGCGCCTTTTCATATTCATCTATAGTACAGAGAGCTCGGATAAGTTTCTCACAAGTAGCAAAATCTAAAACTTTGTACTTATCATACAAACTCATATATGTTTCTAGTATGAAATCTGCTTCCTCCTTTGAAAGATTTCTGGTTTTCCCAATCTCGTAATAAAGGCCTAGCAGACCATTTGTTGATCCTATACTTAATTCTTCAGGGCTACTTCTCAAATGATCGGCAAATGATAGCGCAGCATCAATATTTTTGCCATTTATCAAAATTTTAAGCAAGACTCCTTCAAAATTCTTCTGGTTTAGTTGACCCTTTGTGGCTAAGACGTTAGCTTTAATAGTCGGCCAATTTAATTTTTTTTCTTCAATTGCCGTTTTTATATACTCTACTTGTTCTACTCCTCTCCTTGAAAAACTGGGCGCCGAATTCAATATTTTGGTGGCAAATTGGCTCACTGAAAAAGTGAAGTTTTTTAGATTTAGTTGAATAATAGAAAACTTCTGAGTAATTTTGAATGGAACAGTTTCTAAACCAGTAACTAAACATACACTAATTTCTAACATACTATTTGGAGTTTAAGGGTTGTTATATTTTTGAGAACCAAAATAACCATAAGTCTTACCTTTTTGGAAATTATTGACATGAGAATATTGAAATAACAAAGAACGTGATGTAAAAGATAACATTTTAAAAATAACTACTTATTTTTTTATTTTCACTTTTAAATTATTAAAATAACAAGAAAATAAAAGTTACCCTTATTTTACGTATTTACATTTTCAATGGTGAGGTTAGGGGTTGCCATGTCATTGACATTAGAACTGTGTGTTAAATTTGTTTTTTTTTTCTAGGATTTGGGCTGGCTTCGTTCTTTTGGGCGTAATTGGATGACATGACAATACATGTCGACATGACATAAAATACCAGACATTTCGCTCATTCATTTTAATTCACATGCGTGCTTTTAGGAACTTAAACTTTTTTTATAACGCCTCATAGAAAAGCTAACTTAAAATATAAATACTTTTTTTCTAAAGTCGGGTAAAAATACAAACATACAAACATACAAACATACAAACATACAAACATACAAACATACAAACATACAGGTGAAGCTAATAAAAGCGTGTTAAAAATAGAAAATGGTTGGCAAGGAATTTCTTGTCGAATAGGGCAACAATATTTTTCTCAAAAAAAAAAAGTAACGTCTTTCCCACTGTCAAATCAAATGTCAACTTGCGTGGGGTGTCATCTAAATACAACGCGATAATGCATGGCATTTTTTTTTTTGGAATGACTAAATGTTGTTGGCCACTGAGGCCTCTACAGCGTATCGGGTGTTTGGCGAGCGCAAATGGCGCTGGGCTTAAAGTTTTTGGGGGTGACAAGCACAAGGGCACCTCGGAGGTACGAGCCTCGACTTGGGCCGTCACCCGGGGTTGGGGTGTGCCCTAGAGCCCTAGTAAAATGATCAAGTCGATTATTTTGATGTGCATTTATTATTCGGCAATCGAGTGTATTGATTTAGAACTCTTTGATTATTTAGAACTGGGTTGATTATTTAGAGCAAAATCAACTTGATCTGATTGAGCATGGTATTTATAAACGTAACTGCTTAAAATAATATGTGTTAGTGTTTAAATATATAGAAAAAAGACAGATGAATTAAAGCCAAGTTCAGGATATATGAATTTACTAAAATTATGTATTCTTGTTAAAAGTTAAACCCCAAAAAGTGCTATATTCTTTTTTTTATTTCTGTAATAAATAGCATAAAATCAGTAAATTGTCCCTCTCACGAGAGACTAGGGACAATCAGTCCCTCGTGATATTTAGTGATGTTTAGCAATAAAAAAACGTTTGCGCCAACGCTGAATTGGCTTTGACCGGGACTCTTAAATCAACTTTGATAGAGGGGTCATAGTGGCGGCAAAGAGGTTTAACTTTGACCTTCATTGATTCTATGAGCCGGCAAAAAATTAAACTCCATTTTTGCCATTGACTATTTGGTAGGTATGTCAGAAATTGTCAACATGCTGTAAATATTAAATGTCCATTACATTGGTGTTTGCTTGTACATGCTCGTGCCATGCACATACACAACATGATAAACACAGTACAATAATGTAATACTATCAGTTATTGTCTGTGTATTATCGAGTTGTTACTGAGTCCCGGCGGCGGCCGGCGGTGGCTGGCGGGTTCAAACCCCGACTCGTACCAATGAGTTCTTTGGGACTTACGTATGAATTTACCTATCACTGGCTTTTCGGTGAAGGAAAACATCGTGAGGAAACCTGCATACGTTCGGAGAAGAAATACAATGGCGTATGTGAATCCACCAACCCGCACTTGGCCAGCGTGGTGGAATACGGCCCTAATCACCCTTCGAGGGTAGACCTGTATCCCAGCAGTGGGAGGATTAAAGGTCGCATATGACTGAGTCCCTATATTTTTCCCTATTTTTGTACAGCCCGATGAGGCGTTTTTATTAAAACGTATGACGAACCGTTTTATTTGACCAATTTTGTAAAACCCGATTTTACGAATCCAGCTACACGAAAAACGGGCTGCACATAATTGGCCGTACAAAACAGGCTCTGTAATAATCGTGGTCGTACATTATCATCTCCCTCTAAACTTAAAGGCGCGCTGCCGTGTTGATGGTTTTGTTTGCAAAATAATTGAAATTTTAAGTTGTATACGAATTTGAATGATTAACCATTCTATATATCACAAAATCTTGGAAATCAACTATTAGTGTAGTGATCAACTCAAATATCTAATATGGATGGAAAGGCGACAAAGATGCCTAAAGTAGCAAAGGTAGGTTTCAATATTTCACCTGACTGAAGATCCTGGAGTAAACCTTGGAGCAGTCCTAAATCAGCTAAATTTATTCATTAATTGTTGCAGGTAAAGAACAAAGCCCCGGCTGAAATACAAATCACTGCCGAGCAGCTTCTGAGAGAAGCTAAAGAAAGAGATTTGGAAATCCTACCACCACCTCCCAAACAGAAGATCTCGGACCCAGAAGAATTACGAGATTATCAGCATCGTAAAAGGAAAGCCTTTGAAGACAATATCCGAAAGAACAGACTTGTAAGACGAGTTTAACTTAATTTTTATGTGAATCTTGTTTTGAAATTCCTAACCTATCTAGGTTAACCATTCCATGTAATATACCTACTTTAACTTTGATGGCTATTGTAAATAAAATTTACTCACATATTAAATATAAATTAAATTACAGGTAATAGGAAACTGGCTCAAATATGCACAATGGGAAGAATCTCAGAAACAAGTGCAGAGAGCGAGATCAATATACGAGCGAGCTTTGGATGTGGACCATAGAAATGTTACTCTTTGGTAAGTTGGTGATTTTCGAAGAGGATGTTCCTGATGATGATGAAGTTGATCTTTCAGTTTCGATGTTAACCCTTTTGCTTGAGTTATGGACTACTTAGTCCGCAAATCCAGTGACTCCGAGCAAAGAGGTTAAAAATGAAAAGGATCTTTATTATTTATTAAAACAAATGTTCTTTTAAGCGTTTAACACTTCTGTTGAGCCCATGATTGTGCAATCGAAATTTTGAAAGTATCCTTTGAATTCACAGCCACACTCCTGTCTAACTTTATTCTCACAAGTCCAGGAACTCGATTTAGGCGTGGAAATATAAGCCAGATACTTCCCTTATTTTATTTTAATATTGCCAACAATCTCTATAAAAAAGTGACTTTTGAATGACTGTGTATTTTTCAATCAAATATTATTTTCAGGCTGAAATACACTGAGATGGAGATGCGTAACAGACAAGTGAACCATGCCCGCAACCTGTGGGATCGAGCCGTCACCATACTGCCCAGAGTGTCACAGTTCTGGTACAAATATACTTACATGGAAGAAATGTTGGAGCATGTAGCTGGAGCCAGACAAGTAAGAATTAATTTTCTATTGAACATACCTAATTCTGCTTTGCCTTTCATGCTGGTTTTATAAAAAATAATAAAAAGGAGAAGTGATGTAGCTTATGAGGCTATGTTATTGACTAAATGGTTGTTATTATAGGACTAACAACCAGGGCCTACTATTTTTTTCTGACCTACTAAAGCTCTTAGTTGTAAATGCCACACATTTTACTTTATCTATGACAGACTACTTTATCCAATACTTTGGTAATGAAAACCTAGACTCATGATAATCATTTCTTCAGGTGTTTGAGCGCTGGATGGAATGGCAACCAGATGAACAAGCATGGCAGACATACATCAACTTTGAATTACGTTACAAAGAACTTGAAAGAGCCAGACATATCTATGAGAGATTTGTTATGGTCCATCCTGATGTTAAAAACTGGATCAAATATGCAAAATTTGAAGAAAACCATGGTTTCATCAACGGATCCAGAAAAGTGTTTGAAAGGGCTGTTGAATTTTTTGGAGACGAAGAGCTTGATGAAAGATTGTTCATAGCATTTGCAAAGTTTGAAGAAAATCAAAAAGAACATGACAGAGCTCGAACTATTTACAAATATGCTTTAGATCACATTCCTAAGGATAGAAACAAAGAGTTGTACAAAGCATACACTATCCATGAAAAGAAGTATGGTGATAGGTCAGGCATTGAAGATGTGATTGTAAACAAAAGAAAATATATGTATGAGCAGGAAGTTATCGAAAATCCTACTAACTATGATGCATGGTTCGATTACATAAGATTAGTGGAAAATGAAGGCAACATGGATGATATCCGAGACACATATGAGAGAGCTATAGCTAATGTACCCCCCTCAAAAGACAAACAGTTTTGGCGACGTTACATCTATTTATGGATAAACTATGCTCTGTATGAAGAATTAGATGCTGAAGACATAGACAGGACAAGACAGGTTTACAGAACATGCTTGGAATTAATTCCGCACAAAGTGTTTACATTTTCGAAGATTTGGTTGATGTATGCTCAGTTTGAAGTCAGATGCAAAGAATTGAAACAAGCCAGAAAATCATTGGGGTTAGCTCTAGGCATCTGTCCTAGAGATAAGTTGTACAGAGGTTACATTGATCTTGAAATACAATTGAGAGAATTTGATAGATGCAGAATTCTATATCAGAAGTTCCTTGAGTATGGTCCTGAAAATTGCATCACATGGATTAAATTTGCAGAGCTTGAAACATTATTGGGGGACACTGATCGAGCACGCTCAATTTACGAAATAGCAGTTAGCCAACCAAGATTGGACATGCCAGAGCTTCTATGGAAGAGCTATATAGATTTTGAAGTAACACAAGGAGAAACCGAAAAAGCTAGGCAGTTGTACGAAAGATTGCTGGAAAGAACTGTTCATGTGAAGGTTTGGCTGTCATATGCCAAGTTTGAACTCAATGCTGAGAATGCTGATAACATCAATGTTGACTTGGCTAGAAGGGTCTATGAAAGAGCTAATGATAGTCTAAGAAGTGCCGGGGAGAAAGAATCAAGAGTCTTGCTACTGGAGGCATGGAAAGATTTCGAAACTGAAATAAACGATGAGGAGAAACTCGAGAAAGTTATGGATAAGATGCCAAGAAGAGTGAAGAAGAGACAAAAAATCATCAGTGAAGCAGGAGTGGAAGAAGGATGGGAAGAGGTGTTTGACTATATATTCCCTGAGGATGAGATGGTGAGACCGAACTTGAAGCTGCTTGCTGCTGCCAAGAATTGGCGTAAGCAAAAAGAAGTCCCAGAAACTACTGCTGAAGAAACCGAAAATGCAGAAGAATCAGAAAAGGACCAAAATAACGAAAATGAAGAAGAAAGTCACACACCACCTCCAGAATCACCATCATCATCATCATCGTCTAGTGAAGATAATGACTAAAAAGGGACTAAACATCATACAGTAAAGAAATGTTAATGTATTGTGGTAATAATGTTGGTAAATGATAAAATTAACTGGCAATAAATGTTTTATTTTTAATTTAATCCACTTCATCAGGTCTGACAGGATGCGATACAGGAACCACTGACTTTTTTTGTACATCTCTTGAGCAGGCCTTTCTCATATCTGTGAAATGAAATAAAACATTATAAATGATACCTGTTTGTTATATCACTTGAATTAGAATGTGTTACAGATGAGTGTGTGGTCAAAGTGAAATGTGTTTCATGAACATCCGCTAGTGGCATGCATAGATAAACCAGGTATAAATTGTTAATCTATCTCTTAGATGATGTATTGTTCTTACCATAAGCATCTTCATCAGGATCTCCCGAATAATACTCTATAACGGTCCGATACACAATGTATCCCAAATTCTTGTACATGTTTATGGCAACTTTGTTACTGACTCGTACAAATAGATCCACAAAGTATGCTTTCTTTCTGAAACAGTATATTTACTAAAGGGCTGTAATCAAATCTAGCAAAGGCAGAAAGTAGAAAAACAGTAAATACTTACTTCTCCGATACATCTTCTAGGTTGTTCATCAGCATTGCTGCAAGGCCTAGTCTCCGGTAATCAGGACTTACAGTAAGTGCTGTCACATGCCCATGCCAGTTCTCGCCGAGACCTTCTGCTTTACCCATAACTAGAAATGAGAAAAAATATTCATGTTTTAGGGCTCAAAAGACCATGCTAGTCAAATAATATATTTGGACAACCTGCTGCCCATAACTGTAACGATGGAACTACTACGGCGGTTGAGTTAGTTTTTAGAAACTGATTTTAAAGCAACAATAAAGTATACTTACTATATCCCATAATTTCTCCACTCGGAGCTTCAACCACTTGAAAGTACTCTGGCCAATGAGCCAAATATTGTGTGTAAAAGGACAGCCCGTAGGTTTCCGTTAAGGGATCTAGATTCCTGAAAATTTGATACGACAGATTGAAAGTGTGAGCTAAAACTCGTCAATGGAATAGGCTGAATTTGGTTACTTACACATTGTTAAATTTTAGCATATCTTCACAAGTAAAAGGTCGAATAGTCGTCATAATAGTAGTTTATTTTACAAATCACACTTTTCCAATGTCTTCCTTCAGTCGGCAAAGATGAAATAAAAATCAATAAATATTTCAATAATAATAATAAATAGGAAGAGCCAGGGTTGCCAGATCGGACTTTTAATTTGTCCCAAACATTTCGTTTTTTTTTCCACCAAAGTGATACTTTTAACGAGAAACAGTGTTCATACGCTGGCGTCATATTCAGCTCGTTTTTAGTCGTCAACTAGTCAAGACAGTAGTGTTACATGTGGATGAAATTTACGTTTCCATGTTACAATGGCAGCCACGGGGGCATGGGAATAAAAATACAAAATACGTAGCCCAAGCTAAAATATTATTGTTCGGCCGAGTAAAACACATACACACTCGGCACTCTATTTTTCATCCCAATTTATGAGAAAAAGAGTTTTTCTGTAGATATAATTTAAAAAACATTTTTTTTTTCGAGTCGATGGGATAAAAATAAATCGGCGCAGCAGCAAGAGCTCCCACGTCCATCGTTATCAAAGAGCTAATGCAGAATGATCAGTAATTCAGTACGCTAACGTGTGAACGAAAACCAATATTTTAAGTGGCTCTGGCAGCCCCGGATCTACAAATTTTTTTAGGCGGGGCAAAAACTGAAAAAGTGAAGCTTCGTGAATCAAGCACAGTTGCTCAACACAGTTGATTACGTAAGTTTAAATCTCGTAGTAGTTTTTATCAACCGGCATTTGGATGTTATACGCAGCAAGTTTAAAAGCACAAATAAATAAAAAACAATCGCGAGCGCAGCGAGCGCGAAATTTTTCGACATTGTTCATTAATTCAAAACATAGAATTTTTACGAATTAAACCTATAATGGAAATTAAGCACCATGAATACGCGAGCGCAGCGAGCGCGAAAATTTGAGATATTTTTGATCAATTTACGATAGATTTTTACGCGTCAGGCTATTTACAACGAAAATTACACAACACTCGCGTCGCGTCGAGTACAAAACTTGTAATATTTTCAATCAATTCAAAAATAATTGTGGCCTTTATAAAATAAATAGTAATGCGCGAACGAAGCGAGCGCAGAGATTTGAAGATCTTTTGTTTTTAGGACGGGCTATTACGTAACGGAGTACATTCAATAGATATTAGAAATCAAGAATACGCGAGCGCAGCGAGCGCGAAATTTTGAGTTATAGTCTGTCATTTTGAAAATAAAATTCACGCGCTAGGTCACACAAAACACTAAATAATAACGATGTGGAAATTTTTGAGACGTACTTTTAGCAATTTAGGATATGCATATTTATTTTACGAGAGCCTGTTTACAAACGAAATTGCACTCAGTAATGCGTAAACAGAGCGGAAATAATGCATTTATCGCTGTTCTTTCTGTATTAAGCTTATTTATTCAAATAAAACCGTTTTTATTTGACAAATCAATTAACTCCGTTTTGGGTAGCTTTGTGTATTAAGTTTTGATATAAAAATTGATAAATAAAAAATGTTTTTGCATAAATTTGGTCTGCCTACAAACACTGCTCGATTAATAAGCGGAAACTACAAAAAGCCTTTAGTATGTTGTAGGCAGCAAGTCTAAAAGCACAAAATAATCATAATAAGAAATGTTTAGGCATTTTTGATCAATTCAGAACAGATCGATCATATTTGACAAACTATGCACAACGGAAATTAAACATCAAGAAAACGCAAGAGCAGCGAGCGCAAAAAAGTGAGACGTTTTTCAGAAATTTAGGACAGGCTGTACAAAGGAAACTACCCACTATTCGTGTTGGTAGAAAACTTTTGATTTCAACCAACACGAATAGATTGAAGATTTTTTCGGTCAATTCCAAAACAGTTAGCATCTACTTACCGAATAGAAAAACAAGACGCGAGTAGCGAGCGTAATGATTTTGATTTGGTTGTTATTAAATTAAACACAGGCTATTTAATTACGGCGTGTGTGTAATGATTATAATTAATCAAAAATATGCGAGCGCAGCGAGCGCGTTTGTTTTGGCGTCTATGTCCTAGACGCCTTCAGTTTTTATTCAAGCGGTAACTTGATATAAAACAAGTATTTTCTTTCCTGACAAACAACACACATGTTCATAATAAAACACTGTCGTGGAGAGAGATCAACGAGGGGTTTTCGAATATCATTCCTTTCGCACGCACGGTAACCAGACACGTGCTGCCGCGATCTGCGATTCCTGCGGGCGAGCGGGTGCTTATTTTGACTATGCCCTACGCGCCTCGCGAATAATAAATGTTCGTACAGCACGTCTTACTCCGCGCTCTGGGTATCGGTCGAGTTGATATGGTCATGACTGTACTTGTACTATTATTTATTCCGTGGTCAAAGTTTAGTAAATGATGAGTTGTCTATTCGTCTGTAAAGTATGAATTTGGCGCCCCCCTAAGCTTGACGCCCGGGGCATGGGCTCCGGCTCGCCCCCCTAGTTCCGGGGCTGGTCTCTGGCCCAACTAGCTGGGCCAGCCAGTTGGCCTAAAGCCGGCTGTACACATGGGGCCAAGGTGTTGGGCCCATGTGTACAGCATTAGCATTAGCATTAGACTGGGGAATTAATAATCGAACACCTAATCGATACGACCCTTAATGGATTAGATAAAACAAAGTTGATGCTGCTAAACAACCTTCGAACATATCACGAACAGTTTTTTTTTTGATAAAAACTCCTCATTTATAAGTTCGTTTGGCTTTTATACTAATTATAACTGTAAAATAACTCTTGCATTATTTGGACAGATTGATGAGATGGCAGTTTATGGCTGTTTATGACAAGTGTTTGGTACGATTTCGATTTCCGCGATGGTCACACTAGTATCGATCTAGCTAGCTCGCGTAAGTGGCAAATATAGTAAACTAACTGCGCCCCGCGGTTTCACTCGCAGTCAAAAAGTTAATAAGAGTTTTCCGGATAAAAAGTAGCCCATATGTTAATCGTAACCATGAACAACCTTCACTCCAAATTTCATGTAAATCCGTTCTGCCATCTTTGCGTGAAAGACTGACAAACATACGTTTATACATACTTTCGTAATAATATTAGTAGAATGTGATTTAATCTATTTTAGCTTAAATTCTTACTGTCAGCGTGTAGGCCATAGCCAGCAATCTTCTAACTTCGAATAGCAAAGATCATAATGGAAGCAGAGCTTGAGCAAGCCGAAGAGTTTTAAAATATTTTCTGGTTTTTATATGTGAACCGCTTAGATACATTTAATATTTGGAACTAAAATAATTTATATTAGAAACTCCTCATTTACGGTCTCCCATAAGACTGGGGAATCGATAATGTGACCATACTTAATCGATTTGATAGAACAATTTTTGTGCTCCCTGTGCCATTTAATAAATGCTACAAACTATTTTTTTCAATAGAAATGTGTCGTTGCTTCACTACAGTCGAAAGTGAATCGGTATCTTCTAGGCAAGCGTGCATCGTAGGCCGCATCATTGCTTCCCATCAGGACTCGGGGCAAGGTGGCGGTCAAACGCAAGCCTAGTTTTGAATGAACAAAAAATCCGCTGTTTTTGAAATTGACGTCTAATAAATCGATGAACGCCGGTTCACCTTAGTTCACCTGGTGGACCACGGAAGAATATGTTTACCCGTGGTCCACCAGGTGGACAAAATAGGTGTACCACGGGTTAGCACTGGCCGGGTGCACGCACGAAAATCCCGTTACACAGGCTCATTGTGACGTCACGATCGGAGCGAGAACAGTATGCAATCTTTCATCAATGTTTTGTTACGACGTTGTCACGTTAAACTCCGTAAACCGATTTTATAGACAACCAATTTTTTTTGCTTTACAGAATATGACTTCAACAAACATAAAAAAGATGTATGCTTGCTTGAATATGCTTCTATCTAATACTAGCTGACCCGGCAGACTTCGTACTGCCATACAGTACTTCTACTTCTCTATGGTACTGCCTAATTAAATTTAAACACTGCAGACTGCACAAAGCACAAAACACTATTTACAATAATTAAAGGTACGAATTTGTTTCGTATACCAGTTGACAAAAGCAAACTCATCCATGAAAAAAAAAACACTGACATTGACAGTTTGTTGTTGTTTCAACTTTTTTCTAATTTGATATGACTTGGAGTCAAATCCTTCGAAATTTTAAATCAAATGAATGAACTATTCGATTTCGTTTTCTTTATTTTGTTTTATCTGTGCTCCAACTCACACTGTTTTGATAGATATGATTGAATTTGAACTTTGTACAGAGGTAATAAAGTGCAAATTGACTCTTGGACGTTAGGAACACCTACATTGCTTAAACAACAGTGAGTGCTTGCAATTCAATATGAACTTTATGCAATAGCAATTAAGCTCGTTTTAGTTAGAAAACGTTTGTATGGGAAAAAGAAAAGGGCTGTTTTTAGGGTTTTTCAATATTTCTGAGAGATTTTCTTAATATTTTTTTCCGTAAGAACCTTCTCCTAATAATAACAAATACAACAAAAAAAGAATTAGTGAAATTGGTCCAGCCATTCACGCGTGATGCCGTGACCAAGGAAAACGGGTTTCATTTTTATACATATAGATAGATAGATATTAATAAATTCCGATTCGGAGTATTGATTTGTGTTTTTTAGGTTTTAAATACCCTGAGGAGAATGTTAGAAATCTCAAAACTGGCAATTTCTGGAGTAAATTATTTTTGGACAAAGGTACGCTCTTTGAAATTAATCACCTGCATGTCACCTGTGTTCTTTATGATGACTTTGACATTTATTTTGTTTTGATTTTGACATACAAAGTTTTAATTTTTTTTTATTATTGTTACCAGACGCATAAATCGAGTCGATTATTTTCTATATCTTATTTGATTTTTGTGTGATTGTCACTAAAAGCATGATGTTTTACTTATTTAAATAATAGGAAAACTTAGAAAAGAAAAAGAATAAGAGATAAAACATGAGATTTGAACAAATTAATTCCAAAACTTGCCATGTACAAATGCAATAAATCGACGAAGCACGAAACAAACGAGATGTTAGCTGACTCGTTTTAACACATGTTGAAAATATATTTATCACTCTTTTACAAGCCAAAAGCTCAAGTGGAGCGATCTATGGGCTCCTTGCAGTTTACCAACACGACAATGGCCGAATTGTCGGAATAGAATATTTTTTATTGGCCCATACATCCCAACCTGCCATGTCTTTGGTTTTAAAAATGGCGTATACAAGCTTTTTGTTTGCCGGTTTACGCTGTTGAATCGTTTCCAAGACCTTACGCGTCCTGTGAAGAGACATAAACGTCGTGAATATGAAATTAAAGTACATGTGTAGGTATATAAATCAACGCTGTGGACCCCGTCAACGAAATATTGTAGCGTTATGGTGAATTAGAATGGTGCCTGTGGCTTGTCAATCTTGCACGTCGTCAGGTTACCCGATCGTAACGTAAATATCACCCAGCGAGCGTTTTATCTTTCAGATATGACAGCGTTGCAAAACAGTAGATAATGGAGAGCTCGGAAGATGATGCGGGCAACGCGACGAGCGCGTCCTGCCGTGCATCGGCGCGGGAAAAGGACGTCGGGCTGGACGAGGACGTCGATGCAGCTCGTAATTTCCAACACGAATCGTCCGAAACTAGAGCGTCGTGCGGAACTCCTGCGATGTCGGAGGACAACTTCGACGGCGACAGCGTTCCGTCGCCGTCGTCGAAGGAAACCAGCACTGAAGCGATATTGGACATGATAGACGACTTCATCGGCGACCCGCGAGCGCCCCGACTGCCGCCGCAAGCGGTCTACGGCCGAGTCGCGACGACGCCTGGGCCGTCAACTTCAGGCTATCAACATAGTAAACAATCTGAAGAAACGAAAGAACAAATCACGGTATTACCGCGTGACCCATGCCCAGCCCCTGTTGCCAATATTGAAATTTTCAGTGAGAGTATTTGTGTGCAGCCAGCTGAAGCAGAGTGCACACCTCAGTGTGAAATTTTGATCTGTGTAAATACAAGCACAACCGAGGCCTTACCCCAAGCCAGTTCATCTATACAAGTAGATGGCAATGAAAGTGGTTCTCCTGAACAGCCGGAAATCGGTCAAAATGTGATACCAGAAATGTCAACAGAGGAGCCTGTTACGGGTCCTCCAACTAGCAGTGTGGAGATAGTGCAAGAAATTTTGGACACTAGTGAGTGTGATAGTTTGGAAAGGACAGTTAAATGTGTGACGTCCAGTGAAAATAGGGACAGTGTAACTGTAGAACTAGCCGAATCTACATCGAGTGAGTGTAGTGTAAGTGAAAGTAAAGCTCTTTCTATGGAGCCCACTGTGTCTCGGTCCCCTCTCAAACGTCGTCTAATAAGGCCTGCACCTAGTGACCGGCGGCCAGACTCTACTGTGTCGTCTACTGCTGACTCCCAAATAGACATTGATACCATGGAACAGACAAGTGATGCTGTAGCTAAGGATGTGTCTAGTTCCTCGGATGCAGTGCCCGTACATGGTATTATTAAACCTGAAGAGATTAGCAAAGTAAGTGAAATAAGTATCTGCAAAGCAGAAACATCAACAGCTTCTCCAAGAAAAATGAAACTGGTTAGGCCTAAAATTTCACCTGTGATGAGTAATAGTGTTAGATCTGACCTGCAAAGCACATCTGGGGTGGCTGAGCGAGACCGATGTCAGTCCACATCTTCTGATGAGATTTCTACACCATCATCTGCTGAAGTTGACACCTCTAGCAGTGTAGTTGTTGAAAAACCTGACGAAGAGGAAAACAGACCTGTTCTTGACATGTCTATGACAGAACAACAACCAGAACAAATACCTGAACCTACCCCAAATGTTATATCATACTCTGAGGCTGTGGCAACTAATGATACAGTTGAAAAAGAACCACAATGTACTGAAACTCCTCAGGTTATTGAACCATCAGTTTCAAACACTGTATTGCTCGTAAACCAATCTCCTGTCCTGGAAGCTTCATCAGCAGATACTCATACGAAAGAAATTGAAAAACAATCCAGTTGTAATACTTTAAAAGAGGAGTTGGTAGTTCCACCTATTACATTAAATTTATTAGTAACTGAAGCTGTTGCAGATGTTACAGAAGCACAATGCAGCAGTACCAATCTCAATCAAATCCTAAAGTTGCCCGATGTTGAAAGCTCATCATCACCTCTAGTGAATCAAGATGTTTCACAGACCCCATCAACAAACTATGACCAAGACAAGCAAATAATTCAGAATGTACACGACTGTGAAGTTTCTAAAAGTGAAAATAAAGTTCCACCTACTCCTATAACTAGAAACTCAGAACTGCCAAGCATAGTTCAGAAATCTCAAATAGTTGAAGATGGACCAGCAAGTCCCAGAAACTTAGAACTGCCAAGCATAGTTCAGAAATCTCAAATAGTTGAAGATGGACCAGCAAGTCCCAAATTTGAAGATTCCACCAAGCAGGTCCCTAAATTAACTATTAAGTTGACCAATAAACACACAGAAGAAGCAAAATCTCCTCTACCCAAACTGACAATAAAACCTTTACTACCACCTGTTGAACAAAATACTGATGATCATGCAACTCCACAGGTCCCATGTGTGACAGAAATAAACATCAAGCCAATGCCTATAAAAACAGAGGAAGTTGTTGAAAGTGTATCAAAACCTTCACAGACACCTGCAGAGAAAAGTTCAGATGACTCTGATGGAAGTGAGCAGATTCCAAATGTAACAAAAATCCACATTAAAACACCTGCAGAGAAAAGTTCAGATGACTCTAATGGAAGTGAACAGATTTCAAGTGTAACAAAAATCCATATTAAACCAATACCGAAACCAACAGAAAAGGTAAACGACAGTTTATCAACACCCATACAATCAACTACAGAACAAGGTACCTCTGACAGTACGAAGCAAATCCCAAGTGTTACAAAAATTCATATAAAGCCAATTATTAAACCTATTGAAACAGTAAATGAAACACAAACTCCACAGCCAATTTCTGTTGAAAATGCTGTGGACTCCGACAGTAATAAGCAGATTTTTAATGTGGTAAAGCTTAATATCAAACCAATACTGAAGCCTGACAAGATTAATGAAAGTGTATTAAGATCTTTGCAATCGGCAGAACAGGATACTGAAGATTCTGAATCCAACAAGCAGATTCCAACTGTAACAAAAGTAAATATTAAACCAATTCTTAAACCAGATGAAAAAGTAAATGAAACCACATCAATACCACTTCAACCAGCCGATGAACAAAGTACTGATAATCGAGACAGTATGCAGATTTCAAATGTGACAAAACTCAATATTAAGCCCATACCAAAACCAACAGAAAAGGTAAAAGAGAGTGGATCAAAAGCTTCACCACCAACTTCAGGACATGATATTGAAAATCGACAGATTCCAAATGTAACAAAACTTAATATTAAACCAATACCAAAACCAACTGAAAAAGTAAATGAAAGTGTATCAAAATCTTTGCGATTGCCTACAGACCAAAATTCTGAAGATCATGACAAGCAGCAAATTCCAAGTATTACAAAAATTAATATCAAACCCATAACTAAACCACCAGAAAGAGAAAATGAAAGCTTATTGAAATGTCACCAATCAGATGCAAAACAAAATATTGAAGAACAAAAAACCAATTTGCAGATACCAACTGTTACTAAAATTAATATTAAATCAATACCAAAACCGAGCAAAAATATTAATGACAGTATATCTAGACCGCATTTAGAAGGTGTTCAGAACGATATCACCATCAAAAATGAACAAATTCCAGTTATCACCAAGCTGAACATCAAACCAATAATCAAACCTCCAGAAAAAATTAACGAAGTTCACAGGAAGTCTAGTAGCAGTGAAATATCAGAATCAGAATGTTCTGAAAATGACGAAACTACAAGCACTTCAGATCAAGCATCTGCGTCAGATCAAGGACCGTTAAATGCAGTACCTAAACTAACAATCAAATTGGGGAAACCTGGAACTGAATGTGAAGGCAAATTTTACACGGAGAAAAATGTTCCAAAACTAACAATAAAAAACATCCAGCAGAGTGATAAAGATGATCAAGAACCTAAGATGTTAATCATCAGTCAGCCTGATGATAAAGCACCCAAGCAGCAGGATAAAATACCCAAAATAACAATAAAAACGGTTACAAAATCAGACAGTCAGCCACTTAGTCCAAAATTGACTATAAAACCAATAAAATCACCAGAAAACAAAGATGAGATTTCAAAACTAAAAATGGCAACAGAGTCCATTTCTTCGAGTGCAGATGTGAAAGACAATTTCCATGTGCCTAAAATAACAATCAAACCTGTTACTAAAACTGATGGAGATGGAACAGCTAAAACTCCTAAGAAATCAATGGCGATGTATGATAACTCAGATCATATCCCTGTGGTAACAAAATTAAACATAAAACCTATTTTGAAACCTACAGAAAGCGGAGAAAGCTCAGAAAGCTATGACGAGAAAGTTCCTGTAGTTTCAAAATTAAATATAAAACCTGTAATAAAACCTAAAGATAATGAAGTAGATTCTAGTATAGAAGATATACCTAAAATTACTAAACTTAATATTAAACCTATAAAAAATCCTGAAGAAAGTTCTTCAGATAAAAAAGACTGTGATGAAATGAATGCTGACATGAAAGATAGTTGTATACCTGTAATTACTAAACTTAATATTAAGCCTATTGTTAAGCCTGTAGAGGATGAATCTTTGAAAGATTCAGAGAATCAATCATCAGAGACTGGAAATTCAAGTGATGAAAATGCTGACCACATACCTGTTGTGACAAAGCTTAACATCAAGCCTATTGTTAAACCAACTGAACTGGAAGAACCAACAAAATCAGGACATAGTGAGCAGTGCATTCCTGTTGTCACCAAATTGAATATAAAACCATTAGTAAAACCTGAAGAACAATCACCAGCATCCCCAAAAAAGGAATCATTGAAAAGCCCAGGAAATACTGGAATACCAGTATTGACGAAATTGAACATCAAGCCCATTGTTAAACCTGATGATCTACATAGCAAAGCCCGTGAAGAAAACATTGATAAGTCTAGCAAACCTCCACTTCTTATGAAAATAAATATGAAAAATGTATCGGAAAGTATATCTGAAAATGAACATCTGAGTAACCATATCACTGGCAAGGCTCATTCCCCAAAAATGGCACATTCTCCGAAAGCGTCAAAACGTTCCGTAATTTTAGAAACAAATGCTGAATTAAGTTCTAAACCGCCAAGTGCAATCAGTGATGAAGTGGTAAAAAAATCTGAATTTAACAGAAGCAGTCCCAGCTTACTTCAAACAGAATGCTCCTCAACATGGGGGCATTCTAGTGACACTAATATAGTACCTGAAATTGTTCATAAAACAGTTTTAAATTCTTCACCAAAAGAACAATCCAAACCCGTAACTACAGAAGACATAGTACCTGAACATCCTAACCAAGAGTCCAAAACAAAAAGTGAACAACTTACTGACAATAAAATCAGTAAGAAAAACGCGATTCAAATGGCTGATGTGTATGACAAAAATGTGAGGAATCCTGAACATTATAACGCTAATTACACAAAATCTTCAATCCTGAACTACACTTTGCTAAAGAAGCTATTGTCTTCTACAAACGAAGTCGAAAAAACTCCAGACATAAAACCAAGTAACTGTATATCACAATCTGATAAATCAGAGCCTACATTAAGTAATTGTAAAGAAAGTAAAACTTATAAAAAAGATCAGTTGGAGTTACTGAAAAGACTGAGTCCAAAACCTGAGACAGTGAATGATTCGAAACACTCATCAGAATCACTCAAGATACGTTCAATCGAAGATGTACATAGAGAAGCTAATGAAAGTGTGACGAAACCCCTAGAAATTGTGACAGACAAGATAGCTCACCAGAGTTCCGGCCAAGATTCCCCACGAATCATATTAAAAATCAACAAGACTGAACAGGGTGCTTCTTCTAAGATCATAACAGAAGAAACCCTCAAATCGACAGATAGCCCTCCTCCTAATGATAGTCACGAAAATGAACACGTTGCTGAAACGGCTAATGAGACACCAAGTCCGAAAAAACACGTAAATAGTAGAAGAAAAGCTGCCGCCGTTGAATTAGCAGCCAATATGACAATGGGTAAACGGTTACGAAGTTCGAGAATAGTGGAAACCGCGGAAAAATCGCCCGTTGTAAAACGCAGCGTCAATAAAAGGCCGTCGGCGCCCGAGAGTCCCGGCCCGCTGCAACAAAAAGAAAGCGAACTATCCATCTTCGAAACTAAGAGGATGAAACTGGAGCAACTTCTGTCCTCTAACAAATCTCTATCCATCACCCCGGCAGTATCGAAAGTTACGCAAATATCGCCAAGTAAATCTAGCATCGCGTCGAACCAAGGAGGAAAAGTCTCACACAATCACTCGTTATTGAACAACGAAAATTCTCAAAAGAATGGCAACTCAAAATTGCAGAACATTTTATCCAATTTACAAGCAAAACAAATGCAAACTCTACAGCTGAACGACACTAGCGCGTCCGAGAAAGCCGCGGAAGTGACGACGGAAATGGAATCAGGGACCTCGACCGGAAGCTCGGATGTCGTGGTGGAAATTACTAGAGTAGAGAACTGCCACCTGGACGTACAGGAGATGATGATCAACGAGAACTCTGTGTGCGACCTGACGGGGCCTGAAGACCTCTCTCAAGATCCGCTAGAAGTGGATAGCACGAAGGTGACTCCCAAAGAGCAGAAAGAGCCGGCGAGAGTACAAGCAATAGAGGTGACTCCGACGCCCCGAAAGCGCGGTCGACCGCGCAAGCTGCCTCTGCCTGACAACGCCAAGATGGCCTCACCGGCGCCGGCACCCACACTCACGCCTCTACCCGTACCCGCGTTAGAGCGTCCTCAGCGGTCGCTTCGCTTAATGCGGTAAGTTCGTTTCACCAAATCTAAATCGCTGCATGTAATTTGTCTATTTTGTCAATAATGTTTAATATGTTTGCTCTGAAATTGCAGGGAAAAGCCGACGATATTGCGGAAGACGCGGGGCGGTCGGGGTCGCGGGCGCGGACGGGGCGGTCGTCGCGCCGCCAGCCCGCCCCCCGCCAGCCCCGAGCCCGAGCCGGCACGGGAGTCGGAAACCGACGCGGTCGTCGTTATAGAAGTGGAGGAAGCCCGCGCGCCGTCTCCTATCGACCCGACGAGTTCGCGCATCAAGTTGCCGCGGATGACCGAGGCTCTGGACAAGTCCGTGGCGGGCGCAAGCTGCGCCACGCCGCTGTCGAGTCGGCGGCGGAGCTCTACTAACCAGACGGATGTAAAGCTGTTCAGCTCCGCGGCGGTGGTTCTCGAAAACCCGGTCAAAGGGGATGAGTCTATGAAGTCCCCGGAGGCCACGCGGCCCCGCAGCGGACGGGGCTCGCGCGGAGGCCGCGGCCGGACGCCGCGCAACCGCGGCCGGGCGCGAGGCGGAGGCCGCGGCGCTATGTATATGAAGGTAAGAAAACTTTAGTAAAAATATATCGTTGTATGCGCTTAAAAGCAGCTGGAAATGAATCTTTATCTATAATTTTCTCTCTCGAAATATAAAAAAAGGTTCCATAGCTAATTAATATTTTTGCCTTATTCCAGGAGACGATGGGTATATACGGGCGCGTGTGCGGCCCCTCGACGACCACCATCCAACTTTTCGAGGAGGAAACATGTATGATGGACGACAACGCTACTCCTTCTAAGTGAGTATGAAAAACATCTCTTACGATGTTATTCAACAGATCGATAGAATGTAATTGAATGCTTTCAAGTAACTATACTTATGTATTGTATTTATTATTTCAGACCCTCACATTTATTAGACGAAGACTCTCAGAGCTCCGTAAAGAGCTCAACCAACGATAGTAATAAGATGAAAAAATCGAAGTTTGCAGATTTGTTTGACAGGTAATAAACTGAAATTATTATTTTTTTTAATTTTCAAGATAATATCAATTCAAGATTATAATTATGTATTCTATAGCGGGTAAAAAATTAAAACCTTGCAGTCCATAATATCATATCTTTGAAAATGTGTTTCATTTCAGTAACAAAGTATGGACGGCAGCCGATGTCAAGGAATACACGTGGCCGCCCCCCGACACGCCAAACGCAGAGTCTCAGGTTGGTAAAATGCCTTAAAATCAAGCTTCTTTTAGTATACAATTTAATCTTGAATTTTCAGTCTAACTGCAAATTCTGTCCAATTAGCAATTACAGAATACAAAGATGACAGACGGAAATTTGTGAGCCAAAGAACCTATTTGAGTGAGATTTTCAATTTTTTAAAATATATCTTTAAAAAATTGGTATGGTCAAAACAGAACGAGTAGTATGTCTATCTCACTCACAGAACTATTGTTATACCCCCTATACTTATTGTTCTTCAGGTGATGATGATCCAAGAGCAAGTGGCAATGTTCCTCGGAGTGAAGAGCTTCAAGCGACGCTATCCCGAGCTAAAGCGGCGGCCGGTCGGCGGCGATGAGAGGGAATACGTGCTCAGCAAGGCACTCGTGTCTGAAGCGCTTTGTGACCTCGGTAAGAGATATAAGAGTTTATATGACTTGGCTAGCTAGTAAAGGGCAAGCGGCGATGTTGCTTGAAAGTGGAGAAGTGAAGAGCTTCAAGCGAAGCACTCTGCGACCTCGCTAAGAGTATAGTGTGATGTGGCTAGCTGGTAAAGAACAAGTGGCAATGTTCCTCGGAAGTTGGGAAGGTAAAAGGTTCAAGCGCCGCCTCAACGTAGTACTGCGAAGTCGGTAAGAGATACAAGAGTTAGTATGATATGGCTAACAAGTAAAGGGATGCGGCAATGTTGCTTCAAACTGGGTAAGTGAATCTTGTGGAAAAGCGGACGATATCTATAGCATTATTGAGTAATAATTAATATGATTAAACTCACAAAAAAAGATTATTTAATCCTTGACATGTGTTGTTAATTCATGAATAGAGCGGTGAGTGCTCTTAACTATTTTTATGAGCTGCCCGTTATCTTATACCTGTGGGCCTAGCACAACTTTGACGTAAAAATACGTAGCGAGTATTCGATAGAAAAGTGTACGCAATTTACACCCGTCAGGAGCACACTTGACAGTCGTAAATGGCGTACACTTTTCTATCGAAAACTCGCTACGTATTTTTACGTCAAAGTTGTGCTAGCCCCACTGTAAAATAACGTAAAGACAACAAAGTACCAGCGCCAATCACAGACCGGCAAAATGGCGCGAAATATCCTGACGCGCTATTGATGCATTTATGTCGGGACTTTCTATTGGCGCGTGACGATTCTCCAACTCCCACTCATTTTTATCAGCAAAATAACGTTCTGTTAGCATTCTGACAGCTGATATGAGCAGTTGTATAATGAATAAACGTCTCCAAACCCACTGGGCAGGTTGCCAAAGCATTTCTAATCATAAAATAGTTGTGATGCTTCTTATACTGGGAACTTGGGACACTTATAATGATAGATATTGAGATCACACAGTTTCGTAGAAACCTGCAGATGGCTGGAAATACGATTGAAACCCTAAAATAAACAATACATGAAAGCATAAAAGCAATGGGCGTGATGAAATTGGGCTCCATCAGTGAAAACATTAATAATTTTCACGAATTCCGTTTTGATTGTCAAAGATTGCGCGGGTTGACTAAAAAAAGATTTCCGTGAAAAAAAGCAACAAAGATGTTTGAAAGCGAAGTATGTTACAGTTGTCGCATACTTATAATATATTATTTAAGTAAATTAGTTCAAATACATTCACTTAGTAGATTGTCCTTATAAGAAATAAATCTCCCGTCAAACTTAAAATAGCTAAAGGTAGCACCATAAAAAGCTGGTAACCTCACTAGAGAGCTAGTTCATTTCCATCTTTGACCATACCTTTACTTAACATCTGGTGAGTTGCGTTCAACTGCGTCTGTCAATAATAAAAAACAAAAAAGAGTCCAAAAGGGTTGGTTACAATTATACAGGTGAAACTAATAAAAAGTGTGTTAAAATAGGCTTACATTCAAACTTCATAATTATTCCACCTTAACATTTGGTGAGTTGCTTAGTCTGTCAATCATTAAAAAAATAGTAAGACTATTTTTTTAAAAAAATAGTAAGACTATTTTTTTTTTAAAATAGTAAGACTATTTTTTTAATTTACAAAAAAAAAAGTTGTGTTGCTATGTATAATTCCTTTATTTCAATAATTCTACAGGTATCACAGCAGTGGACGCCGGCGAAGTCCTAGACATAATGTTGTCAGACTACCCTCACAAATACGAAGAGTACCGGTCGCACCAGCGGCAGAGGCAGAGAGTCGAAGTGACGGTCGAGCCTAAACCGGAAGAACGGCCTACCAAAGTGGAACTTAAATCTGAGAAGACCTCTGACAAACCGGAACCTCCGAAAGTGGACCCGGAGAAGACTAGACAAGTAAGTGCAGTTGGGAATTTTTTATCCAATGTTTTTATGCCATAGATTGGTGGAAACAAGGAAAGGGCTGCCTGATAGTAAGCGATCACAGTTGTCTATGGATATCAGTAACATTGATGACATCATTTAAAATCTTGCCAGCCCCACCGTTTCACTTGCGTTTTCTGGGATAAAAAACAGCCTATGTGTAAATCCAGACCATGAACAACCATCATTCCAAATTTCATGTAAACCCGTTCAGCCGTTTTTGTGTGAAAGAGTAACAAACATACATCCAAACGTTCTTACAAACTTTCGCGTTTATAATATTTACTAGATGAAAACCCGGCTTCGCTCGGGTGAAATTTAACTCATAATACACATCTAGGTGCAAAATGTAGGTAGATATTTCTGTAGTCATCGGTTCTCAAAGAATATTAAATATAGATTCGTATAGCTTCGTTCGTTGTGTTTAATAAATATAGTAAATAAAAACTGCAAAGTTTTTACACAAATTATTTTTATTTCAAATCAACATTCAAAATAAATTAAAACAAATTAACGGATTGCACGTAAATGTTATAAATAAGTCTTGTTTACCATACTTGCATACAATTGCCATGGAATCCTGATAATTTTGCATCATGTGCCGAGGACTTCCCACATAAGTTGATGGCAATATTATCATTTTACCAATGCCTTGACCCATTTCTCTATCATTATTGTACAGGCTATCCATTAAATTGTTATAATTGTCAGCTTTGAGCTGTTTTTGATTCATTCGAAGAAACAATAATCTTTGAGATTCAATCCTAACATAGGGCCAAGACACAATATTCATGAAAAATTTTTTCGGCGTAAAATAATGGGCCAAAATTTTTACGAACAGCAAGTCTATACAAGATCCAGTTTTTTATATAAATTTGCCCTTGTAATATTTATTAGGATGGTAGGATAGGATAGTAGGATTGGGTTGGGTTATTCATGGTGATGTTTGTGTCAGGACATGGCCGCAGCGGCCATAGCCTCAGCGGCGGAGTGGAACGCGCGCGCCAACGCGTGGCGGCGCCCCGCCTGCGTGGACCTGCAGAGCAACACCGTGCACCGGCGCCGGCCCGCGCCGCCGCCGCCGCGCCTGCGCGTGGCGCCGCCCGCGGGCTTCTACCCGCACGCGCTGCTGCCGGGCCAGTTCCAGCACTGGTACCGGGTCTATACTGCGGAACAGCTCAGGTGAGAACTAGTGTATAACAAGTTTAGGTATAAAGCGGCTGTGCGTGACCCTGGCTGGGTAGTTCTACCCGCACGCGCTGCTGCCGGGCCAGTTCCAGCACTGGTACCGGGTCTATACTGCGGAACAGCTCAGGTGAGAACTAGTGTATAACAAGTTTAGGTATAAAGCGGCTGTGCGTGACCCTGGCTGGGTAGTTCTACCCGCACGCGCTGCTGCCGGGCCAGTTCCAACATTGGTACTGGGTCTATACTGCGGAACAGCTCAGGTGAGAACTAGTGTATAACAAGTTTAGGTATAAAGCGGCTGTGCGTGACCCTGGCTGGGTAGTTCTACCCGCACGCGCTGCTGCCGGGCCAGTTCCAACATTGGTACCGGGTCTATACTGCGGAACAGCTCAGGTGAGAACTAGTGTATAACAAGTTTAGGTATAAAGCGGCTGTGCGTGACCCTGGCTGGGTAGTTCTACCCGCACGCGCTGCTGCCGGGCCAGTTCCAGCACTGGTACCGGGTCTATACTGCGGAACAGCTCAGGTTGTAGACTGGTTTCATTTATACTAGTAACTAAAAAATATGTATACAATCAAAGCATATTTAAATTAAAAATCTAAATTTTCAAACAGAATAAGAATAAGAATAAATTTTATTGCTTGTGTGTATAAAGGTTGAAAATCTACTAAAAAACAAATAATGGAAATAATGTATTAGGATATATTGCTGTACTATTCCCCAAGTCAGAGCAATTAAACCCGTATCTGCGGCGTACCTCCCGTTATGTTATTATTCTAGATAGAGTATATCAATTATTACATTATTATTTGCACTCAAGGTCCACCACTACTTAGTTAGTTTTTATGTTTGCAAACAAAAACCAATTAAGTCGTAGCAAACCTTGAGCAATCACCCACTGAACTTATCCCTAAACTTATGTCCCCGTTTCAGATACTTCCCCCTGAACACGTCGCTGGCGGCGCCGCCCGCGCCGGCCTCGCCCGCCGAGTCCAGCTCGGACTCGGAGGGCTCGTGGGGGGAGCGCTCCTCTTCCAGCGAGGACGACGACATTCCCCACCACCTCTCGGCTAAGGTAGGATAATGTATATACTTACCGTTTATGTGTCACATATTATCATAAAGTATCCAAGTATCTGTTCATTCCGTCTCAAACAACTCATAATAATAAAAAAAAACATTCTGACCACAATGCTTCTTTTAAGTCAGCATTGTCATCGATTTATAGATCGAAGGTGTGTAAGATCTTGACATGTTATACAATTGTGTTTTGCTGAATAGCATCTCCTATCTTTGCCGGAGGAGTAATAGCTAAACATACAAATAAAAAAAAAAGAAATGATAAATATTTCAATATCTCCCTAGAAACGCTCTAGTCCTTTTTGTTTTTTGGTAATGGGGGGAAATCCTCAAAACATAGAATACTTACTAAAACCAACGCGGTGGCCTACATCTGTGCCCTAACGGAGAGCACCAGGATCTCCGGCAACAACATAGCACAGGGGTGGCGGACCTTCATGAATCAATGTGCCAATTTTCTAAATAAATGTTTAATGGGGATTTAGACGTGCCGTTAAATAATTTTGCCTAGTGATAATTGGGTAGTGGCGTGCCATTGGCTTGCCATACCTGACCTAGCATGTTTCCTGTTGCAACACTCTCGAGAAAGGGAAGCATTTGTCTCTACTATAGCACAAGCCACACCGCGCTGTTGTCTTCACTAGGCTAGGAGGTCAGATCACTAAATGTTATCACTCGCCCAACGGTCCCCTCTTAATTGAATTTTACGATAGGCCTTAGAATACGGGTTTCGTATCCCCATACCAAAGCCGAATTTTTAAGCCAGGCTCAAGGGCCCAACCAGATTAATCCAGAGAAAATGTATTGTGATAAATTCCCACTCAGTGATTTTATGCCATCTATTCGTGAAAATGATAGCTGACAACTATTTATCTTTGCTATCTGTAATTTAATCGTTCCGCATACATTTTCAGCGTAAGAAGCTAACGCGAAAGCGCAGCAGCCAACAGGACAAGGACAAGGAAGATTCTAACGCGGCCGTCGAAGTAGAAACGTGCCGCGTGTGCAAACTGCGGCTCGAGGCGAATAGGAAGCACACGCACGAGCGATTCCTTGTCTGTGCCACCTGCAATTCTAAGCGTGAGTATAACTGATATAATATTAGGGTTCTATCGGACAGAAAGCGATCTCGCGTTGAAACGTTGCGGGTTCGCGTTAGATTACTTGCTGTGTTCGTCTTTACTATGTGATCCGAGTACCGGGTCAATGGTCGGTCTGTCCGGTGATCGCTTTCCATTCTGTGACTGCTTTGGTCTAATATCAGGAAGATGACATTAGACCAAAGCAGACCCTTATCCCACCTACGTGGGGTCGGTACAGTACATACACTTTTTCCATTCATCTCTATCACACGTCATATCAGAATTCACTCCCTTCTTTTATCATCTTGCACACAGTTCATCCATACCTTCTTTCGTCGTCCACTACCGCTATACCCAATCACACTCAAGTTTGATGAAGACTTCGCCTAAAATACTCATTCCTAATTCTATCCATTCGTGTTACATCACACATCCATATGTAACGTATGAATGCATTTAAGCTGCTTCAGTCCAATGTAATGATTGATCTGTATCGTGCAGTGCACCCGCTGTGCACGGCGCTGGCCGCCGACACGGTGCGCAAGTGTCGCCTGTACGCGTGGCAGTGCGGCGCCTGCAAGGAGTGCGGGGCCTGCCGCCGCCGGGACGGGGACATGCTGTACTGCGACCTGTGCGACCGCGGGTTCCATCTGCACTGCGTCGGAGTCACTAGTGTGCCTAGCGGTATGTACTGTTCAGTGCACGCCTGCCGCCGCCGGGACGGGGACATGCTGTACTGCGACCTGTGCGACCGCGGGTTCCATCTGCACTGCGTCGGAGTCACTAGTGTGCCTAGCGGTATGTACTGTTCAGTGCACGCCTGCCGCCGCCGGGACGGGGACATGCTGTACTGCGACCTGTGCGACCGCGGGTTCCATCTGCACTGCGTCGGAGTCACTAGTGTGCCTAGCGGTATGTACTGTTCAGTGCACGCCTGCCGCCGCCGGGACGGGGACATGCTGTACTGCGACCTGTGCGACCGCGGGTTCTATCTGCACTGCGTCGGAGTCACTAGTGTGCCTAGCGGTATGTACTGTTCAGTGCACGCCTGCCGCCGCCGGGACGGGGACATGCTGTACTGCGACCTGTGCGACCGCGGGTTCCATCTGCACTGCGTCGGAGTCACTAGTGTGCCTAGCGGTATGTACTGTTCAGTGCACGCCTGCCGCCGCCGGGACGGGGACATGCTGTACTGCGACCTGTGCGACCGCGGGTTCCATCTGCACTGCGTCGGAGTCACTAGTGTGCCTAGCGGTATGTACTGTTCAGTGCACGCCTGCCGCCGCCGGGACGGGGACATGCTGTACTGCGACCTGTGCGACCGCGGGTTCCATCTGCACTGCGTCGGAGTCACTAGTGTGCCTAGCGGTATGTACTGTTCAGTGCACGCCTGCCGCCGCCGCGACGGGGACATGCTGAACTGCGACCTGTGCGACCGCGGGTTCCATCTGCACTGCGTCGGAGTCACTAGTGTGCCTAGCGGTATGTACTGTTCAGTGCACGCCTGCCGCCGCCGGGACGGGGACATGCTGTACTGCGACCTGTGCGACCGCGGGTTCCATCTGCACTGCGTCGGAGTCACTAGTGTGCCTAGCGGTATGTACTGTTCAGTGCACGCCTGCCGCCGCCGCGACGGGGACATGCTGTACTGCGACCTGTGCGACCGCGGGTTCCATCTGCACTGCGTCGGAGTCACTAGTGTGCCTAGCGGTATGTACTGTTCAGTGCACGCCTGCCGCCGCCGCGACGGGGACATGCTGTACTCGTATCATGTAGGCTTAGATTCCTACTGATACAATCATCACCGACGCGGGAGAAATAAAAGACGCTTGTCAATCTATCGCTTGTCTATCAAAGTGATATAATCGTTACCGATTATATCATTTTGATAGATATATTATATTATATCACTCGGTAACGCGACGATCTTTCGTTTTTGTATCTATTGATTTGACTTGTAAAAATAACAAAAAAAGAGAGTTTTCTTTACAAACCTCCGTCAAATTAAAAGTTATCAAAACGATTTTGTTTGGAATATTTTCACTGTTATTTTACCTAAATCATTTTTTTTATCTCCACTCAGTCATTTTATATCGTCAATGCATGAAATAGATAGCTGACAACCACTTATCTCCCTTTAGAACTGTATATTTCCCTAATTGTGTTGCCAGCCATTCGTAATCGCGCCGTACACATACGCTGCGTAAACGTAAGCGAAATAGCGCGAGATCGATAACGAGTAGCGGTCAATGAAATCAAGAGGCGGGTCATATCATAATGCACGTGTAATTTTTGCGTTTGGCTTCAAGGCCGGTCTTACGTTATTCACGCATATCATTGATATGAAATTGCTGATAAGTTATCATCATAGATAACTTACTACGTTGTTGTGTGTTATGTAATATGATGCTATTATTGTTCAGTACTGTTATTTTTGTATAGAACACACAAACAAACAAACAACAATAATGTTCAACATTATTCAAATATGATGTTGAACAGTGTGATTCGTTAGCTAGTTTTTGCTATGAATGTTCCACTTTTTACCGATACGTTACTCGAAGCACTACTTCTTTTATCTGTTTGAAAGTTTCTAATGTATATGTCAAATAAAGATTTAAAAAAAACTGTTTCTTCACTTTATCAATTGCTAACTTTACGTTTCAGGTCGCTGGCACTGTGTAGAATGTGCAATCTGTAAATCGTGCGGCACGCGCGATCCGAACGGACTAAACCCGGGTGCGGGCACGCCGGGGCCCTCTACCCCGGGGCCCTCGACTCCAGGCCCCTCCACCCCGGGGCCATCGACCCCGGGGCCTTCAACCCCAGGCCCCTCGACCCCTGGGGCCGTCGCGGGCCTCGGCGAGTGGCACCACCAGACGCGGCGGGGCCCCGGGGGCCACAAAGTGTACTCGCATTCGCTATGCACGCCGTGTGCGAGGTCAGTACCCTGATAACCTATTTATCTTCTCTCTAGGTTCTATAATGACGATACTCTATATTGCACGTGAAAGAGATAATAAATTGCAGAATATTTCCTAGTTGTCTATATGTATTATTAATGGAGTGGCAGAAAAATAAAATCATTATTTAGATTTAGAAAATTATAGAAAAGTGAATTTTAGATCAAGTGTATGCAATATGGAGGGGACAACTTGACTTGACTTTTTTATATTATAGTTTTCTTATTGGAGTAAATTTCTGCAAAACAGTAAATTCTACAAACACGAGATGAAATAATGGTGGTGTAACAGCAATTACTTATTAGATAGCTAGTTTTTTTGGAGAGCACATGGCAATAAGCATCGTAACTGTGAATAATCATGTAAAATCACAGTAAACATGCTAGTAGGCCCTTATTATGTAAGTCATAGTAGAATGTAGTAAGTTGGTAAATATCCATATCAGACGAAGCATTAGTTCTTTGATAGACTTCACTTACTTATTTTAATTAATTCTTCACTGTTTAAAACGCACATGAACTTTGAAACAGATTGTGAAAGTGAGGGTACCTATTAGTGAATAGAACGCTGCTGAATCGATACTAAACTGTCTTATTTATCTGCTTTGGTCCTGCCTTCTCAAACGATTGTCTACTACAGCGAAAACGGAATAACCCAGAAACAATTTAAATATTCCGTCTTGTGTTTCAAGTAAATCCAAGAGGAGCCCCAACAAAACCTGAACACGATTATTTGCAAGAAGAGTATTTTTCGAGGGACGCTGGAAAAAAGTACACAGTTTTCAATAAACAATTTCGATTATGTGTAATTTGTTTTTAATTAATTAACTGGTCTTGGTAGTGATTGTGTCACGCGTCATTTCATGCGTTTGATGTGTACTAACACGCGCTGGGCGTGGGTTCTGGCACGCTCGAGACTGGTTCTGTCACCTTCACGTACAATCGAGATTTATGTCTGTCACTGTTTCTCTCATCAGTTGATAATCTTGACAGCACTTGACGGTGACCGATACAACCTCGAGCGCGTTAGAATGCAGGTCTAGTTGGCTTGGCACGCGTGCCGCGACAAAATATTAGCGACCCTTTTAGTCTTGCGAAAACGAGACATATACACTGTTGTCACGTTTTAGCACAACAGAAAGAGGCGCCAACATTTTGTGATTGTGCGCATGCTATGCCGGCTGTTCGTTGTCTCGTCTCTACGTCTGCCTCACTCTGTGATCTCGCTTTGTCTATGGTTCCTCGTAGCGTTTGACCCCCGCGGAATGTTATCTCTTGCCCCAATGCAGCGTTCTTCACAGCACACATAATCTGTTATTCGATAAGTTGCATGCACTTCTACATTTTACATTCATTCTTCATAAAGACTGTTTGCTGTTTCGACGTATTGATATTTACAAAATGAATAAAAAGAGTTCGATGAGCAAGCATTCTTCCTTTAAAAGAACAGAAAAGTCCAATGTACAAAGCACTCCTTGGTGTGGGAACACCTCTCAAAATCTTGATTATTACAGATGCTAGATGAAAATTGGCGAGGACTTTTAGATGCTCCAACTTTACTGTTCCTTATCATTATTATTAATTTTCATTTTTGTCGAGGCTGTTTAACATAATTGATGCAATACTTTTTCTAATTTTACGAGTTTTTAGTTATTTGTGGGATGTACTGCGTCAATTAGGTCGAGTTTTGCGTCGCCATCTCATCTGTGGCCGCTAACATCAGACTAACTCATCCATCATTGTTGAGTTTCGACTAACAAGGGCGTAGATCATCAGAATCCATCATCAGATCACTAACTTGAGTTTTACTTTATTACTCGTCTTTCGGATCAATTTTTGTTACACTTTGAGTTTATATTTATGCAAATATTGGTGATTGTTTCCTGTATGAAACTTTATGTATCAGTATATCATATTTATTTTGTTAAGTATCTATTTTTTGTCCGTATCTTTTCGCTATTCTGACCAATTGTAAATATTGTAGTACTATTTCTGCTCTATTTTCAACTTAACATCATTAATCTATTTTATTTTATTTATATATATATATGATTAATTTTCCACAAGCTAATCACAGCTCTATTTATATGGACTTTAGGTATCCTTTTGAAATATTTAAAACAAGCTTGATCCGAGACACGTTCACAAATTCTAACCCCCAACCGCAAAGACGAGTAATAAAGTAGCGTTAACACCGAGGCCGTCTCCCATCGCGCGCCGTCTCGTTGTCGATACTAATAGCGTGTTTCTGTGTTCCGGTGGTTGTGCGCGTGCGGTCCGTATGTGTGTGTGCGTGCGTAGGGCGTATCGCATCGGTCGCTACTGCCCGCTATGCGAACGCTCCTTCATCGGGCCCAAGGGGACAATGCAGCTCGTCATTTGTAAGCTCTGCGATAGGCAACTGCATCAAGGTACGTCATACCATGAGGGACGTCGCTCGGCGTCTTTGTCTCGTCGGACGGACTGAGTCGATCCTTTCTGTGCAGCGCCATCTATTGAAGTCGGTACAACTTTGTGTTTTAACGAGTCAACCCGTCGTAGTTAAAATTTGGCTACCTTTGAGAGCTTAGTTATTTCGCAGACGCAGCGCTGCAATCACTTATCTACACTGTAATAATATTATAAAGAGGAAATATTTGTATTTTTGGATATTAATAACGAATAAACTTAAAAACTACTATACCGATTTTCAAATTTCTTTCACCAATATAAAGCTACATCATTAGCGAGTAACAGATTATATTTCATACCCGTGCGAAGCCGGGGCAGCACGCTAGTATAGTATGAAAACTAATCTATTAAACGTTGGTTAATCTCGAAAAATGGCGCGGGACTTGCTAGTTTGAGAGACTATGTAGACTTCCCCGGTGGTACGATTAGTGACTTGTTAAAAATTGAGTTCTAACGATGTGGCTCCACAAAAATGATTGAACCTTGTTTACAAGGATTTGTGTCCGAAGAGGCATATTTTCGCCGAGTACTGTAAACACTGCGTATACCGTCGACGGTTTATATCATAAATTATTTTAATTATTGAGCATTCTGATACAATTTATAATTTTAAAAGTACTAGACGTAGATTGTGAAATATGGTAATTGTTTCGATAGATATACGCATTGTTTTCATTGGTAGGTCATATTCAAACGCACGCCTAGATTTTACAGCTTGTCTCCCCACGCTTCTGACTGAAAATAAACTAATAACGATTATACAGAATAAAATCAGTACCAAAAAAGACTTTAAAAAAAGTATTCAAATGTGTTAAATTTTCTCATAAAGATATTCCAATATACTATCACAAGTAAGTAACATAATTATTGTCTAAACATTGTATTAGTTTGGTCAAGACATGTTTTTTTTTGTGTTGAAAGTTATTGGTTTTGTACCCAGTCATGGCTGTTGTTTCCATTGTGTTTCTAAGAAATTATAAGACATTTTTGTTGCATCTAAACTGAATGAGTTTTTGCATCCGTATAATAAGGAATGCACGAGATCAGTACAATGCATGCTTGCAACAGAAATGGCATTCTTACAGTATGTTTGTCTGCTCGGGTTCCGTACTGCTTGTATTCTATATAGTCATACATATTGGATGTTATTTTATGCTTACTTTCCCATATACATCGCTGGACTTTCATTTCCATATATTTGCTATCAGAGATTGAAAAGCCAACACATATCAGAGTTGTGTTAAATATAATAGACAGCTTATGTTCCGTTAGCTGTTTTTAGATGAAATAGGTGAAAGCATGTACAATAAACGATTTGCGTTAGATGGTAGTGAAATGACTGGGTCTTTAGAACGGAGGGGCGGAGATTTTCCGATTTTGTGTGTGCCATGCCTTGTCGTGTCTTAGGTACTAGGTTATGATAATGGACATGAGTTGACCCGTCTGCGACTCCAATCTACATTTCATAGTAAAAGTTTTATGTATTTTCTATATAAAAAAGTTCTTAGTAAGTTCTAAACTAACCTAACCGAATTTGATGATGCTTCTCAAAAAAAAAAATCGTATCAAAAAAAAACGTCTAAGTTTTATTGCCATCCATGAATCTCGAGTGGGAATTTGTGCCGTTCACTATAGTATTTTTTCGTTTTTTGAAACTTCTTCCCTCCGCGCTCCGTGTGGGGGAGGTCAGGGAGCAGTACGAAGAGCTCACTATAGCACACTAATTTCACCAACTGATATCTAACTTACCTTGCATAGTGAGTCGCAGACGAGTCACCAGTGTGCGGCCGCAGCCCCTATAACCCCCCTTCGTCCCACAGAGTGCGTTAGGCAGATCGCCCCGTCGCTGCGCGTGCTGGACTACACGTGCGGCGAGTGCCGGCGCGGCGGCATCACGTCGCGCGCCGCCGCCGTGCGCGCCGCGCCGCGCACTATAGCCACGCTGTTCATGGCCAAGCGGCGCTTCAACAAGTACGCGCACCGCCAGTACGTGGCCTCGCGCCTGCAGGCGCGCCGCCCGCCCACCGACGAGGAGACGTCGCGCGACCTCGCCGACCCGCCGGATGACGCGCCGCCCGACGACTGACGCGACCCGCTAGCCGGCGAGTGTCGCGCCGACTCACTAGCGGTCGAGTGACGCGCCCACTCGGTACTAGCAGTCGAGTGACGCACCAACTCTGTTGTAGTAGTGGTCGAGTGACGCGGCGACTCTGTTGTACTAGTGATCGAGTGACGCGCCGACTCTTTTTTAGTAGTGTTCGAGTGACGCACCGAGACTCATATAATATAAGTAGCGGTCTAGTGACGCGCCAACTCTGTTATACTAGTGATTGAGTGACGCGCCGGAATTCTTATATAACTAGCGGTCCAGTGACGCGCCTGAACTCTCTGTAATATATTAGCGGTCGAGACCGGCGAGAAGGCTACGTGTGTATGTATAGTGCGCGACTGTCGCGTTTTTGCGTTCATCGCTGCGTTATTTTTAATTTTTTCTAAGCGTTGAGATCTTATAGTCGCCGACAGGAGGACGGCGGAGCGAAATATTCGAATTATTATGTATTGTATATTATTAATCCCTAGCGGGTACTCGGTTCGGTTCGGATGGTGGCGAACATCGTCGAGTGGTTAGATAGATGTAGAACGCAGGTTTAAATTTAAAATTGTACAGTAACTTAGTATCTTCACTATATGGGTAGCTGGGCAATCGTACTATTTTTAATATTGGTAGTTTTGTTTTAAAGTATCCCGCGAGACAGATCATGTATTGTGTATTCGTCCAGATGTATCGTCGTGTCGAGAGTAGAAGGAACGTGCGCGAGATGAGTAGTTGTGATGTATCGGATAATGTCTCCCCATAATTGTGTGCTAAATGAATGTGTGAAAATATTATAAATCGATAGTCGAAATAACGGTATTTCTTTATATTATATTGTTCTCTATAAATAGTTCTCAGTAAAATAAATGGATAAAGTTAAATTCTGCCTTTCAATGCATTTTGTTTTGAAATTATGTATTCGTTTATTCACTGTTGATTCTGAAATAGCGCAGTAACGGCCACAGTTAGCATTTTGTTTGATAAAGTATAAGAAGTAATGTTAGTTTCGCTTATTAAGGTATTTATTTTAGCTGTACTTTCATACGGATACGACTGTATACAAACATTATCATTTATTTACTTGGACAGGCTTGTGGCAAATTTTTAAAATAAACTCTAATCTGTCACCAACAAAGTATATAATAGTATAATAATTACTCATCAAATGTATATGATTTAAAGTTTACCTTAGACTAGCCCTATATCACTTATTAAAGTTGTTGATTATATTATTTAGATTATGTTAAGCATATTTTCGTTTTGTAGTTTAATTATACGAATACAATTCAGCAGCTCTTTATGTGACAAATTACTTCCTCACTTAATTTCAAAGTACAAAACTAATAGGCTACCTTTATTATGCTAACTCTGCTTTTTCTGGAGACAGTACCGCCCATAGAGTATAGAATATACATAGATTGATCAAAATGTTTATTTTTTTTCATTATGAA
Organism: Alcis repandata; assembly: GCA_949125135.1. Taxonomy (NCBI): domain Eukaryota; kingdom Metazoa; phylum Arthropoda; class Insecta; order Lepidoptera; family Geometridae; genus Alcis; species Alcis repandata. The sequence goes on along the minus strand of OX421235.1, from coordinate 4,469,675 downwards.
GATTAATTTATTCTACAATTATAGTATTATATATAGAAGGGTAGGGCGGTGTTGTTTCCAGAGCAGCAGCCTGTATAGTTTCGATGAAAGCTTTGTAAATCTCGTTTGGCTGGGAGCGTGGCCGACATACGTAAGGTTACAATGAGCCTAGAATAACTACTATAAAAACAACTTCCGAACGTATTTAATAGCTAAGTGTATGTGATGTGTATCGGCATGAATGGAGACAGCATTTTTGGTAAATTTTGTAAGTTCTTGTATAGTAGTTAATTGAGGGTAGGTTGCGCTCTCGGTCGCATTTGCTGTACTTATGATAATCTCTGCGCTATCGTCTTTTAACCACTGCTGTGTGCAATTATGCCCATAGTGTTGTGTATGATACCTTGTATTAGAGTTATATTATGTAAGTGCAGTGACGATCAGTAATTTTATCGGATACTGACGAATGATGCATCATATTTAGTTTTAATGTGCTTCGGTTATTAACGATAATTTACTTAGTGACCATTTTTAAGATAAATCTAATGTCCGTTTCATAAAAATCATGATTAACTATACACAACAGGTTCGGGTGTCTGTCGCCGTAATTAGCATTGCTTTACTGACACAGGTGAATTATTAAGACTTACTTGTAAGAGAATTATTATAACTTTATGTCTACTTAATGCAAGTGTAAACGTTCTAGAAATCTCGCACTGTTCGGTCAATTTTGTAAAAAAATAAAATAAATTTAATTTGAATTTCGTTTTTCATTTCTTCATCGTGTAAGTAAATAATTAAACACAAAGTGCAATAAAAAATAATGTATATAATTTGACTTACAGTACGGTAAACTCGGTAGCATAATTAACAAAATTTATAATAAATACTGAAAATATTCAGCAAATATAATTTATAAACTGGCAATAAAGCATCTGTGTCCGTAGGTATTGAGGAAATCTGTGAACAAAGAAATCGCTATGTTATTTGAGTTATCATATTTTCAGTTTTCATTCGATCATGTATCAATAGATGGGTCTAAAATAACATTATAATGGGGCCAAATCATATCTAAGGCTGCTGGTTCCTATTGAGGAAAATAGGACGCTGCCGCAGCAAACCAACCCGACCAGTAGGGTGTATTCATCAAGCTAGGAGATTGTGCTAGAGAGGTAATAAGTTGAATGAACGGGCAAGTTTCTTGTCGATATTGCAGAGAGAGATGTCAAAATATTGAATAGATCACACTGCTATAGATTCTTATATTATTACAATACGTTGTTTTGACGTTTTTCTACAGTAAATAGGTACGAAAACAAAAATACTGGCTCAACTTATCATTTAACTTGCGCAGTCATTAGTTTACACAATAGTTTGACTGGCGGTGGTTTTTTATTTAATTTTAAATTCCGCAAAGCGGTAAAACGGTTAACTTATTGAATTTTGCACTTTTTTTAGTTGAACTATTTATTGCCTTAAAACCTAGATCAAATCTGTCTAGGCAATGGGTTCTCGGCAACGTGGGCTTGCCTAGAGGCACAAAACACCGAGAGTGGGGTACACGCTTAGATCAAATAGAAAGGAAGATATAGTGCTCACTTAGATCAAGGTGAAGCCAAAAATTCGCTGATCCCCGTGTACGTCAATTAGTATATAATTTGACATTTAAATTATATACTAAAAAATAATGTTATTTATCTGTCCCATAAGATGTTATTTACGATATTTACAAGTGGAAAGTTATTCCATCGGACTTTTTAACTGTTTCTGTTTTTTGGAGGTTTGGCTTCAGCCGCATCTACTCGTAAGGCAGCACTATATTTTAATTTCTACTTGACCTGAGGGTGCACGGTGAAGATGAAGGATTATTTTGTAGTGTGAACAATAGTTCGTGTATGACCTGTCACTCGTGTCACTCGCGTCACTCGCGTCACTCGTCGAGCCGCAGCCCGCTGACGGACAGGAAGGTGAACGCGTTGTGCAGCGCGCGCACCGGCACGGCCGTGGCGGCCGCGCGCACGCCGCCGCGCGCCAGCACCGCCGCCGCCGCGCCCGCCAGCACGCGCGGCGGGGGCGCGCTCCACACCTGCGGGGGGCGGGGGCGGAGAACGACTGCTCAATACATATACATTCAAATATTAATACTTAAAAAAACTAAAAAACACGCTTTGTTTAGTGTATTGTCATCGGTCCTCGATATATCTGCAAAGTTTGAACGAAATTGGCCGTTTAAAGTAGGTCAAAAACGCGCCCAAAGGAGTCTGTTACAAACATACAACCCGGTCACAATATCTGTGCACCTCGCTGGAATGCGTATAGCCTTATATAGTCGCACTGTCGCACCGGGGAGTGCGCGGAGAGGTGACAGGGGAAGCGGGAGCATCTCCCGCTTCCCCTGTCACCTCGACTGCGACAGTGCGACTATATAAGGCTATACGCATTCCAGCGAGGTGCACAGATATTGTGACCGGGTTATACATACAGGTGAAACTAATAAAAGCGTGTTAATGAAATAAAACAAACTTTATCACTCAGAACTGTTGAGTGTGTAGGTGCAGAGGTGGTATAAAATAATTTAGTCATAATAGTGTCAGTGTCAGGACATGCAATACTTACATTATATTTATAACGAGAGAAAAATTATTTGCCTACATTTTTACTATAATTAAGTGAGATCAAAACAAAACTTATTTAACAACGACTTTCTTGTACAGGCTAAAATCCCAGAGTATCATCGGCTCAATGACACATAACCTACATTATCTTATCTATATCTATTCTATATTATATATTATTATATCTATATAAAAATGAAACCCGTTTTCCTTGGTCACGGCCTCACGCGTGAATGGCTGGACCGATTTCACTAATTCTTTTTATGTTGTATTTGTTATTATTAGGAGAAGGTTCTTACGGAAAAAAATATTAAGAAAATCTCTCAGAAATATTGAAAAACCCTAAAAACAGCCCTTTTATTTTTCCCATACAAACGTTTTCTAACTAAAACGAGCTTTATTGCTATTGTATAAAGTTCATATTGAATATTAAAGTTCCTAACGTCCAAGAGTCAATTTGCACTTTATTACCTCTGTACAAAGTTCAAATTCAATCATATCTATCAAAACAGTGTGCGTTTTATACTGATAATTTGTACTATAAATTGACAAGTTAGCATCAACAAACTACGGTTGCTATAGTTACGCAATAGCATGAGAATAGAGGTTTTAGCAAAGAGTTCCTATAATTATTCTCAACACCTTTGGTCACGCCATCACGCGTGAACGACTGGACCGATTTCAATTTACTCTACGTTTATCCCAAAGTCTACCCGTGCGAAGCCGGGACGGGCCGCTAGTATCGAATACATTTCGAAGAGTGTACTTCTGATCTTCATAGTCAAACACCCTCGTTTTATGGTTGACATACCAAAAATCGAGACCGTGTAAGACGATTCAGTATAATATGCATAGCCGGGCCTACATAAATTGCCCGAACTATCTGGTCTCAATGCTGTTAGGCCACTGAGTATCTTCAATTGACAGAAATTCTTGACCTTGATAGCAAGCCAGACGTCTTTTCAACCATATTAAGCCGGGTCCAGATATGTATCATTTGCCCGATCCGATCACCGGGCAAATGATACATGGGTCGGGCCGTATCGTAACGGCGTATCGAGATCTCCTATAATGATACGTGTGTCATCACCCGTCCACATATGCGATCACGATACGCGTCAGCGATACGGATACGGTGATCGGATCGGGCAAATGATACATATCTGGACCCGGCTTAAAACGCGTTTTTAAAACCTCCAAAGTCATTAATAATAATTATCTCGCCACCTAGTATGCTAGTAATATCCCACCTGATAAAATATTCTCATCTTCACGGCAGGCGCGGCGCCCTCTTTACAGTCGATGGTGAGTTTATTGAGCGCGTATTCGAGAACCTCCTCGAGGTCCGCCTGGCACATCTGCGAGGCGAGCGCGCGGTGCCCGCTGCACGCCTCCTCGCTCGGGAACGAGAGTTGGCACGTGGAGGGAGAGGAACCTGGGGCCAAGGACTTGCTGAATATTGGTGGATAAAATAACGCGATACAAAAAAAATGATTAATTTTCATATTATTTTTTACAATAAGAAGTGTTATTGGACACATTCGTAATAATTAGTTACCTAGAAATTTAAGTTGGATAATTACGTATGCGTGAGGGTAGATTGTAATTTTATAAAGAAATGCTCTTGGCGTTTCTTAGTAATTTTTTTTTGACGATTTCTCACCCTATTTTTGTGAGTGTTGTGTCCCTCTTTTTGTGTTTCTTGTGGTCTCTCGCTCTATCTCTCTTATTAGAAATATCTTGATAGTGAACCGAGATAATCTTGAACGGCGTAGAATACCCAAATAATCTTATAAATAATTTGAAAGTACGATATTTTATGAATGTTATGATATAAACAGTACCTGTAGCGACATAGCAGACGAAGGCTGCGACAGTGTTTTCATAGTTCCAGCGTCTCGTGATGGCGACCTTGTAATCGCCGATATTGCAGCCGGTCTCTTCATCTGTTGACAAAACCAATACCAGTGAAATTTCAGGCAATTTCAGCCCTTTTTATACATTTGTGTAACGAAACTCAATACGTTTAACTGATGACAAGCGTCGTTCCAGCTCTGCCTTACAGCAAAAGCTATCTAGAGGTTACATTCAAAGATCTTGTTATTGATTTAGCTTTATATTTCTTGGGTCTGGGCAGGGGCGGATCTACTTAAAGGCTTTTTGGGCTGCAGCCCAGGGCCCCGCGAATACAGAGGGCCCCCAACCGAACTGAAACCAATAGACGATATTGTCAATAGTAAAAATTATCTAGAATTTAAAAAAAACCGATCATAAGGTTGGCAACACTGCGATCAACCAATCCGTGTGCGCATTTATCAAACGGAACGGGGAATTCCCTGTCGCTTGTTTTCGGTTGGTGTATTCCGTGTATTGTCTATTACTGGGGACTTCTTTCCGCTTATCACCCGACGCAATTTTGTTATTGTTCCGCACTTCTGCTATCGTCGACTATACAGGATGTTTGGTCTAGGGTTAGACAAACTAAATGGGTGTGTTCGTTGACCCATTTAGAGAATACAAGTTGGCCAAAAAAAATCCCAGACGCCTAAATTTTTTTTTAGTGGTCTAGGTGTGTTTTTTTATTTTTACCGAAATTTAACCTATCACCACAACTTTTAAAAAAACTGTTTTAGACCGGTTCTTTTTAATTGAATTTGGTCTCTGATACATTTTCGTACTGTACAAAGCAAAATTAGAAGCAAATAAGGACTAAATAATTCGTTCAGAGCTCATAAAGTGTAAAAATGAAAGAAAAATTTTTGAAAGAACGCCCCATGATTTTCCAGCAAGACGGCTGCCCGGCGCACTACTCGGCGTCTGTACGCGAGTACCTGGACAATGTGTTCCCCAACACATGGATCGGAAGACGTGGCCCCATCGAGTGCCCGCACGTTCCCCAGACCTTACACCACTTGATTTCTTTGTCTGGGGACGTGCCAAAGAATTAGTGTACGAAGTTCAAATAAGCACCAAAGAGCAACTTATTGAGCGAATCAATGCCGCTTCTGCGAAGATGAAAGAAGAGATGAAATTAAAAACTACGACTGTAAAAATCCGACGAAGATGACGGGCATGCATTGCGAATAGAGGAGCTGTTTTTGAACAAAACTGATTATTTTTTGCATTATTGTTTTTGTTTCATTTTCCCAAACATCATTTTTTTTTCACAAAGCGATAAAGTTTTGTACTCGTGTAGGATACTTTTGTAATAAGGGATAACAAGAGATGTTTTTAGAAGTGTTTGAATTTCATGGATAATTTAGTTTTTCTTTAGATCGAGTCAAAGTTGACTTTTGGGCAATTTTTCTTTGATTTTTACACTCTATGAGCTCTGAACGAATTATTTAGTCCTTATTTGCTTCTAATTTTGCTTTGTACAGTACGAAAATGTATCAGAGACCAAATTCAAATAAGAAGAACCGGTCTAAAACAGTTTTTTAAAAAGTTGTGGTGCTTAATTAATAGGTTAAATTTCAGTAAAAATAAAAAAACACACACTAGACCATTAAAAAAAAATTGAGGCGTCTGGGATTTTTTTTGGCCAACTTGTATTCTCTAAATGGGTCAACGAACACACCCATTTAGTTTGTCTAACCCTAGACCAAACACCCTGTATTAACGAATTGACTTTTTTATTGCTAGAAATGTGTTTAGTGCGTGTTTAGTTTACTAAGTGATAGATAACTTAAAAGTTATTTATTTTGCAATAAATAATGTTTTAACAAATAAATAAAATATTTTGTTTTCCTATTTTCTTCCTATCCGGTTCCACTGCAGGGTCTGGTTCCGATGCTGAATCTGGTTCATATATTACATATACCTACATCACTACAGAAAACAGTTACATGTCAAAATGGCAATTAGTTGAGTAATTAGGTAGGGCCCCTACGCAGTATTAGCCCAGGGCCCCACAAATTCAAGATCCGCCCCTGGGTCTGGGTTCTGCCAATTCATGCTATTGAACAGAATAAAATAATTGGCTGTGATATACTCGTATGGACACCGAAGTCTCGCCTTAAGGATTCTTCTCCGATCTCCGAGGTGGTTTAGATTAGAACCCTAAAAAACGGCTCTGTCTTCATTAACATAAAACACAAGCAACGGTAGATACTCGTAGCTATTACCGACAATACTTATGTCCCGCTGGTCGTGTGTGAGTGTGAGTGTGTGTGTGTGTATACTCACACTCGAACCTGTTGTTGTGTGCGTGCGCCCAGGCGTGCCACTCGATGTTGGCCTGCCTCGGCAGCGCCGTCACCACGGCGTACTGCACGATGGCCCCCGCCGTGCGCCGCTCCAGCTGCCGCCGGGCCTCGTTCACTGCGCTGCCTTGAGTCACGTAGCACACGCTCTGGAAATGTAAGACAAATATTACTTACTCCTCTGGCGCAGCGACCTAAAGTGGGTCTCGGCCAAGGCACAGAGACTTTGCTGGGCAGGCCACCTGCTTAGGATGGGGGAGGATCGTAATGTCCAGAAGGCGTATCTTGGAGTTGCAAGTGGCCGCCGACCCGTCGGCCGGCCCAGATACCGCTGGATTGACGCAGTGCGATCCGACCTTTGCGACCTCCAAGCCGACGACTGGCAAGAGATAGCGCAAGATCGGGATCAATGGCGTTCTCTGGTATCGGTATCGGCAAACTATCAAACTATCAAAGAATACGAGAAAATTATAAATGTCCTCAAATTAGATGTAAAGGAAAAAGATCGACTAATAGATCAATTAACAGAAGAGCATGAAAATAACTCTAATGAGTTTGAAAATATGTGTAAGCAGATAAGTACACTTAAGAAGAAGCTATCAGACTATGAATCAGTTAAAAATGACCAACAATCCGACGTTCACTCCTTAGAAGACAAAATCCAAGAATTAGTTGGTATCAACAATGAATACGAATCCGAATTGATGAAAAGTATGAACCCATTGAAAAAAGAACTTGCTGATATGAAAGACCAATACAACACACTACAAAATAGATATAGTACCCTATTATTACAATCTGCTGAAAACCTTGTACAATCGAGTAAAGTAAAAAATAAACCCTGCAAAATTAAATTCCGTACACATGGTAAAAACAAGTCGATAAACAGATTAGTGAAACTAACATCAAAGCTTAATAAGAAAATAAAGTATCTAAAAGAAGAACTGTGCAAACTAGAACAAACGAAATTTTCTAACGAAGATTGTAATACTCTTGCCGAAAACCAGAATCTTATAACTAAACTAAATAGCGAACTGCTGTCTCAAGAAAACACGCTACTTATATACGAGTTACAAAAAAGAAACGCGACAATTGAGTCCCAACAACAGTTAAATGAAAAATTATTAGAGACTCTTGAACTTTTCAGGACTGACTTACACAAAAAAGATAATTCTTTAAGCACACTAAATTTTATTGAAGGTAAATTACATACCATTGGGAAAATTATTGACAACAGAATAGAAGAAGAAAATGACATGGAAGCAGTTGCTGAAAATAACGTAGAAAAGGGGAAGAAAATTTCCGGAAACCTGGATGGAGACACAAAATCAGTGCAAACATTGAGGGAAGTAACCAAGCTGGAAGAGAAACATATCCACATTTTTTCCGATAATTGTGGAGTTGGACTAGGCGCACGTCTTCAAAATGGCACATCGAAGAAAATTTATAATCATTGCACACCAGGTTATCATTTGACACATATTGTGAAATCATTATGTATGGCAGCTCAGTCGGCACCAGAAAATACCTATGTTTTAGTAGTCGGTGAAAAAACCATTGTTAAGCGCAAGGATTTTTTGCATTGTCTAAGCTCATTAGATGCCTTAAGCAAGACATCGAGATTAATTATTTGCTCTTTGCCATACCACCGGAAATATTCTGATAATTACAATCAATTCCTATACAAATTGAATTGTGATCTGTATAATTTAGCTTCGCTCCGGGAAAATGTACATGTAATTGACATAAATAATAATCTTGACATGAATGTTTACAAAAATCAAAGATTGACAAATTCGCTTTCTCGAAGATTGTGTAATTTATTGTTATGGAATATTGACTCGCCCAATGATGGGAATAAGACTAAGACTATTACAGAAATAGTATGTAGCCCAGATATGAATCATGATGTCAACCAAGGTCCAACTGCGCAAAGCGAAATGATGGAACAATGCATACCGTTACGTCCAACCAATTTTTTAGACCACAATCAAGTGATCATACTATCTCCATAGCACACCAAAACATTCAAGGAGGCATGAAAGACAAGGAACTGGAAATTGGCCTATTTCTGGAAAAGTACGATATTGATGTATTGTGTATTACCGAGACATTTCTAAAAGAACATCAGGTGTTAATGAACTTTGAGAATTTCCAGATAGTTAGTAGTTTCTGCAGAAAGCTTGCAACTCATGGCGGCTCTTTGATAGTAGTAAAAAAATCTCTAAAAGTCAAACAAAGAAAGGACATTGAACGTCTGTCGTCCGAACGTCATGCTGAAATATCCTGCGTAGAATTAGATAAATACATAATAGTAAGCTTATATAGACCACCTTCTAGCAATTTTAATATTTTTGAGTCAGTAACCGATGAAGTATTAAGTAAAGTTTGCAACAAAACAAAACAAGTTATAGTACTTGGTGACTTTAACATAAATCTGCTGAAGGATTCAAATAGTAGAGATAATTTACTTGCCCTGTTTCAAAGTTACAATTTATTTCCTCAATTTAACGAGCCCACGCGTATTACTAATACAACTGCCACTTGTATTGACAATGTTTTCTGTGAACACAAGGTATTATACAAATCTATCTTTAAATGCCTCACTTCGGATCATACTGGTCAATTTATTACTGTCCCGCTTAATAGACGTAACCCTAAAATACAAATTCGTAAAAGGCACATTACCTCAGAAAAAGTTAATCAGTTTCAAAATAATATAGAACATGACTTTTTATCTGAATTACAAATTAGCAATAATCCAAATGAATCTTTCAATAATTTATTCCAAATTCTAATACGAAACTTTAATTCCACATTCCCCATTATTTGCAAAAAACTTGACGTCAATTTAGTCTTCAATCAATGGGCAACTCCAGGTATAAGAATTAGTCGAGATAAAATGTATGAACTTTACAATCAAAAGTCAGGGAGCAATGATGAACGTTTGATAAATTATGTGCGCAAATACAGTAAAACTTTTAAAAAGATATGCAAATATGCAAAAACCTTGTATATACTTAACAAAATAAAGCAGTCAAAAAATACCTCAAAAACTGTTTGGTCTATCATAAAAACGGAAACTGCTAAAACCAAAAGTCGAGAATCGGAATACAAGCTTAAGAAAAATAATGAAATAATTAGTGATAAAAAAGATATTGCAAATCATTTTTTAGGCTTTTTTGGGGATATACCTTATAAAACCACTAAATCACTGGCAACCAATTGTAAGGAAGCTGCTCATTTATTAGTTGAAAATGTTGCTGCCAGCCCAAACCAATTTAAATTCCACGAAGTCTCAAGTGACACTATTATCAAAACATTCAAATCGATCAAAGCAAAGAAATCGGAAGATCTCTGGGGATTATCAGTCTGTTTCGTTGCTAAAATAATATATAACTTAGCTCCTTATTTAGCCCATATATTTAACTGCAGTGTCGACAGTAATGAGTTCCCCGATCTTATGAAGTGTAGCAAGATTATACCTTTGTTCAAAAGTGGTAGTAAGAAAGACCCTAGTAATTTCAGACCGATATCAATCTTACCATGTCTTAGCAAAATATTTGAAAAAATAATGTTAAATCAGTTAGCTTCATTCTTTTGTATTAATAATTTATTATTTAATAAGCAATTTGGTTTTTCTAAGGGCTGTTCAACTGTGGACGCAGCCTCGAATCTCGTAGAGAGCATCTACGAGGCTTGGGAGTCTCAGCATGATTCTTTGGGTATCTTTTGCGATTTGTCGAAAGCGTTTGATTGTGTGAACCATGAAATTCTATTATGTAAACTTTCACACTATGGTGTGACAGGTGATGCGTTAATGTTGATGAAATCATATCTGTGTGGTAGAACCCAAAATGTTGACATAAATGGGGTTCGATCGGAGTCGGCTAACGTTTCAATCGGGGTCCCTCAGGGCTCAATTCTTGGCCCATTCCTCTTTCTAGTCTATATCAATGACCTGCCTTTCTTAGCGCGTAAGCATTGTGAAATTATTTTGTTTGCCGACGATACATCTCTGTTATTTAGAATCAATAGGAAAAACTATGATATATCCAAAATCAATTTGTCGCTTAGTTTAATTAATAGGTGGTTTAGCGTCAATAACTTAATGCTTAATGCCAAGAAAACGAAAGCTATTAAATTCACATTGACTAATAATCCTTCCTTGCCTAGTATAGTTATTGACGACGATCAACTTACTTTGTCGAAGGATGCTAAGTTTCTTGGTCTTATCGTTGACAGCAAACTTCAATGGGGAGCACATATCAAGGAACTGTCTAACAAATTGAGTTCCGCAGCATTTGCAGTGCGGAAAATAAGAGAACTATCAGACATTAAAACTGCAAGAATTGTTTATTTCAGTTACTTCCACTCTGTTATGTCGTATGGATTATTGCTTTGGGGTAATGCAGCAGACGTAAATAGCATCTTTATTTTACAAAAACGTGCTGTTAGGGCTATTTATAGGCTAGGTTATAGAGAATCTCTTAGACAAGTTTTTGCGCAGGTGAAAATTTTGACGTTACCATGTTTGTATATTTTCTTGAACATTATGTATGTGCGTAAAAATATTCATAAATATCATAAACGAAGTGAATATACTAGCATAACAAGGAACAAGTTTAAACTTGTTCTACCTAAAATTAGATTAGCCAAAACTGGTAACTCTTTTGTAAGGAACGGCGTACTATTTTATAACTTGTTGCCTGTTACTCTAGTAAATAAGAAAGACACAGATTTTCAAAGAATTTTAAAAGACTTTTTAATTGAAAGGGCTTACTATAAAATTGAAGACTTCGTCTGTGATAAAGTCTCTTTACGTAAATTGTATTTAGACTGTAATAATAATACTTGATTGATTATACCTACTATTGTAGTTATTTTATACATTGATATTTTGACATTGCAATTATTTACATATTTTGTTTTGACATTCTAATAATATTATTTTCTTTGACATTTAATTTATTGTGTATTAATTTATTCGTAAAAATTGTATTAGACATTCTTAAGTGTCTTGACTGATTATACCTACTATTGTAGTTATTTTATACCTTGATATTTTGACATTGTACTAATTTATATAATTTTTTTGACATTCTAATAATATTGTTTTCTTTGACATTTAATTTATTGTGTATTAATTTATTCGTAAAAACTGTATTTGACATTCATAAGTGTGCATTGATGTACCCATATTTGAATAAATTATTTTGAATTTGAATTTTGAATTTGAATTCGGAGGCCAAGACAAATATTAAAAAATATATATTTACAAAACAAGGTTTTATTGCATTGTGATCGGAGTACACGTATACCAAGTCTGCACGTGTTTTTTAATTCAAAAATATTCTTTCGTTTGTCCGCTATCTCGCCTGATGGGAAGCAATGATGCGGCCTACGATGGAGCACGCTTGCCTAGAAGAAACTGATACACTGTGTGTGAGTTACCTGCACGACGCTGCGCATGTGCGCGCGCGGGTTGACGGCGCGGATGACGCGCGTGAGGTGCCTCAGGGCCAGCGCGCACTGGCGCCGCGCGCCGCCGCGCACGAGCTGCATGCTGCCCGGGACTAGCGCGATCTGACCGCACGTGCCGATCACTTCGCCCACCTAAAGGAACAAACGTACAGTGGTGATCGTACGTTTGTATACTTATGCCTCAGATCAAGTAGAAAGGCAGATATAGTTCCGCCTTAGATCCAAGTGAAGCCAAAAAAACTACCATACTACCCGTGTACTGCCCCTTCAAACACATATTGACGCATACAAACTACCCTTATTACTACTTATTTTTCTTGTCCACGTTCTTTGAGCAACTGACGTAAGAATTGACGATTGATTCAAGTAGTTTTTATGCGTCAAATGTGTTTTTTTTTTTTTTTATGTGATTAAATGACGAAACGAGCAAATCGCTCGCCTGATGTTAAACGTCACGTTTGCCCATAACAGGTCTGCGCCACCCAGAATTTTGAACTCGCAGAATTCAAGACCCTGCGCGGCACAGCACTGCGCTCCTCACCCTGAGATATAAGTTGTTTAATCTCCCATTTGCCCTGTAATTTCACTGGAAACAATGCGGGCTCTGCAAAAGAGCCCTACCACTACAATGTGTGCTTGAAGTATACGTACACGGGCGGTAGGGTAGTTTTTTTGGCTTCACCTGGATCTAAGGCGGGACTATATCTGTCTTTCTACTTGATCCGAGACGCAAAATAAAGAAATTTTAAAACTGAATCTAGCGTAGCAAGGAAGCAGAGGCCGCGGTCTGTGTGCGCCAACAGCCTGATCCTCACTGATTGAGCATGCCTCGCGAGTCCAAGCTTCCTTCTCGGTCTGAACCGTGCTAAGCTTAGCAATCAGAACGAGATCGAAGCATGCCCCGCGAGGTATGCTCGGTCAGTCAGGACACGGCTACTAACCGAGCATGCCTCGCGTGACACGCTTCTATCTTACTCTGGCTGCTAAGTTTACTTCGGTCCAAAACGAAATAAAAGCACGCCTCGCAAGGTCAAGCTGGACCCGGCTAAACATGCCAGTTTTAGTAGCTCTGTTGTTCGGTATTGTGCTATTTGAGACCGAGTCCATAGTAACAGCTTTTGAGCCGGCTTATCATACCAACCGTTCACTGCACGTTGACTGAATATTCGAACTAAGAATGAAGCACATTCCAGCAATGGTAAAGTCGTTTCCATTATGTAACTTAGCTCAAAGTCTACTGTTCTTCGTGATAGGAAATAAATAAGAATTTCAATAGATTTTACAACCCCTGGAGCCGTTAAATTTGGATCCAGTATTTTCACTGATCGACAAACAATTACACAAATAGTGAAATTATTTGACATAAGGCTCTTTATTCACTTCCAAACTTCCCTACAATGTTTAGACCCGAAGAAACATTTTATGAACGTAGAAAGATGGCTTTACACGCGCAATAGCATTACCAACCTTAACTGCTTGACTATAAGGCCCTATATTGGCCGGCGCCCAGTGCGATATCCCTTGAACATGCATAGTAACTCTTTCCTTTACTTCGCTTTCGTCATAGCTGTTCGCCGGGAATTTGTGCGCGACCTGAAATTATAAACATTGCAGTAGTGATAACACGCTATCTGTCAAGTACATAGCAACCATATTTATTGAGTTGACTATATGATGAAACTAAACGACTTCTACAGATGACTGTCAGTTTTGTTAGAAAAACCGATGGTGGCTCCATCATACAACTTCACAGCTAAGTTTGTATGTACTATTATCTTGTAAGTAGAAGAGATACTTGACGCAATGTTTAGGCTACTTTGTTGGCGAATGACTGATGCGTTTCGATAAAATTTGTTTGAATTATCATTACCTACTGTAAGAGACAATCTTATGCTGTTCAAAAATGATACTTACAGCGTCGAGTATAAGGCCTACATTCTCCGGCAGCGGTACTTGCACACACACTCTCGTAGGCGGGTTGGGGAAACTAAAAGCACTGACGTATACGTCATTCAAAGCCGCATACTGATCCATGTCTCGCATGTAGATATTAACTGAGCAAACATCAGGTAACTGCAAATTCTGGGAAGACAGCAAATCTGGAATACGGTATACAAGAATTAAACATAACTGATGACCTAATTTTTGATATGAAAAAGAAGGGAGTGTATTTAGATATGACGAATGATAGAGATGAATTGAAGAAGTGTACATACTGTACCGACCCCACGTACCCCGATAAGGGTAGGCAGATGATGACCTAATTTTTACAAACTCTTCGCAGATTGAAAATTATATTTTTAGTAAAAGATTTTCGTTATAATAACTACGATGATATCTAGAATACAGTGTTAAAGAAAGGATTTTTTAAGCCGAAAAGGGCTTCTTTCATGGTTTGTCCCATAGTAAAATTGTTACTTATAATAAGCAGAATAATATCCTTGAATATGTCATAGACCAGTAACCGCATATGTAGTTTCGCTGATTTACCAAAGCAACTAAACTAACAAAAAAAAAAGCTCCTGAACAAGTTTACCTACTAATGAGTTTTTTCATAGCATCCTCTGTGGCTATCCTCGTATCGACTCCCTCACCCACAATGCCTCCAATAAAGTACCAGCCGTGCTTATTCCCGAAGATAGTCCTGTGGTCCAAAACTGGCTGCCTCTCACTTTCATTGTGCGATTCGTAACTATAGCCCTCGTCTAGACTCTCCAAACTATCGTCACGACCATCGATGTCTACGGACGACGTTTCAACCTTATCTCCCGAATAAGTGAGCAATGGATTCAGTTCATTCTTCTCTTTCTCTAATTTTAGTTTCTCCTCCTTTTCTAACTTCTCAATAGACTCTAGTTCCGTCTCGCTCAGCTCTATATCGCTGATGTCGCTGAAGACCGTGTCGCTTAGATCGCCGATGTAGTCTAGAGCGTTCTTTAAAGGAGGTAGCTTTTCGTCGTAGTTTTCTTTTGTTTCTAAGTGTAGCTTTAGGTTTATGTAGCCGACAGGCGCGACGGGGTCATCGGTGTGTATAACTAGCTCTTTATCATCTCTGTGGAACAAGTTCATAAAGTTAGCGAACATTAAAATGGACAGCTTCAAAATTGCTGCCATCCCTTTCTCACACATGACAATGACAATGACAAGAGATACGGCTAATTTAGTGCAGTCTGACTAGTCTAGTTCAGAATGGTATAATAAAATGCACCACTAGTCTTTTTTAATAGGGTTGCTTTTGGTTCAACAACAAAATCATCCCAAATCAATATAATACAAAATGAAATGCTGAATCGAAAATATTTCGCCTCATGAGTTAGCTCAATATAATTTATTAAGGTTGCTTATCAAGTTTTATTATGCCGGTGCTGTGTGTCAACTAGATTAGAACGTTATTTACAGCTCACATTAGCAAAGCTGTAGTTACTATGCATAAATTATTTGGCTGCCTTACAATACAGGGTTATACAGAAAGGGTATGGTAAGCCGAAAAGGGCTCATAGTACTCATCATTATGAACAACTTTTACTATGGGGCTAACTCTGAAATCGAAAAAAAATATCTTGGAAAAATTTCAACGATACTCGAAAAATGTATGGACGGACAGCCCTTTTTTTTCTCGAATTCCGGGTTGGTCCGATAGTAAAAGTTGTTCATAATCATCATAACGATGAGTACTATGAGCCCCTTTTCGGCTTAGTATACCATTTTTGTATAACCCTGTATGTATTAGACATGATAATATTATATGACGCGATCTTATCGTCGATTATTGTATCGTATAATTTAGTTTGTAAACTACAACATTATTGTGCTAACTACTTAAGACTATACGAGTTAGATTGGTAATGTGACATTATTGACTTTGATCGCTACAAAAGGTCAATGGAATAGTTATCTTGAAGTCAGCCTAAAATAGTGAGACGGCCTTGTCAAGTGACTGACTAAAAAAAATTGCAATAACCAGTCTGTCCTCTCGGTAAAACGTGGTCATTTCGAACTGTCCGATTAAAATACTGTTTCGTCCACGCGCCTGTTTTCCGTGGAATGGAAAACAGGCGCTTCGGTTTTTGCTCCGAATCATAATCAGTCGGCTGATTCAGCATTCGATGTTCGGATAGCTTCCGCCTTCGGAAAGAATATGTCAAATCTCGGAAAGATTTGACGTAACATTCCGGACATGACATGACATTTCGGAAGACTTTTCGAAGATAATCGTCGAATACATTCGATGTTCGGATAGCTGATTCTGAATCAGCCGACAGGTCTGTGTAACTCCGATGACAATGCTATAAAAGCTCGTTGAAATTTTTTTTAATTACTTGTCTTAAAAAATATGTGTTAAACTCACATAACTAATCTCTTCTTGAAGAGCGGACAGTCGAGAGTGAAGGTCTCGTACTCCCCTCCCTCGCCGCACACGTTGAGGCCGTACTTCTCCTGCATGACTAGAAGGTGCGGCTGGATGTCGCGCAACGACATGCCCAGGTGCACCCGGGGGTCGAGGCCTAGTGCTGCAACCTGGACAAATGTACTGGTTTACTGGGCTAGCTTTCGAATCCTACTATTATAACAAAGTCTGTGTTTGGATGTTCGAAACTCAATCACGCAGTAGTACCTACTCAGTTTTATGATCCTTTTTGTCGTAAATTTTTGGTGTGCACAATAGATAGATAGATAATAACGCAAACATGCAGAACGTATTTGGATGAGATTTTGGTTTGGCTAGATTAAAATATAGGTTACGTTTTATCACGGAAAAAGCGAGCGAGCGGGGCGCATCTAGTTTCATGTAGGTTACGAGTATCTTGCTGTTTCTCTAGTCTTTTACAGGGGTCCTACTATGAACTTGGCGCGAGTGTAAGATTAATCGCCGTGGCTCGTCTCGTTCTTTCAGGTAGAGAAAAAGCAAGACAAAAGCCAATGCGATTTACAGTACGGTTGGTCGGACCATATATTTTGGGACCATTACGTTTTCTATAGCCAAGAGGGCTATGCTGCTGGGTTGTGAATCGGATAACACTTAAAATTGTAGGCTCCGGTTGTTTATAATTGCATAAATAAAACCGCCAAGCCAAGTTTTGACCTTTAAGGTATCCTAAACACTCTGAACCCACGGCCCTCTCTCTTTCTCTTTGATACCCTAGCGTGCCTTCCTGCATATGCCTCTCCTTAGGACTTCCATTCATTTCGTTTCTGTATTACCGTAACGTTTTGTACAAGACGATTCAAAACGAAGCAGAATATAGTAATTCATATTTCGCGTATCGAATATCAGTTGCACGACTAAACATTTAGTTAGGCACTATGTACATACATAATGTTAAAATAAATACGAATAGTATAAGTAAACATGACGGTCAAATTGTATTTTTACCCAGAAGCCCACATTGTCTGCTATCAGTAATGGGTTGATTACACATAACGAGTGCAGTGGCGAGACAGTGCCCTCGTCCGATACTCGGTTTGTATAAACAGTTTTTCGAGGCGAGAGAGTCGCTAGAACCGTGATTAGTTTGCTCGACCGACTATGCCCATTTAATATCTCGTCACTGTACTTGTTACGTGTTATCAACACATAATCAACAGGTTCCCTGATATTAATTAACAGTAACAAAGACATTATAATGAAACCGAGGTGTTATTGTCTGGCGATAAATCGGTGTAAACAAAGTAGTAGCTATACAATATCTAACTATATTGTTTGTGACGCAGATTTAACTCGCTTTTCATGATAAATGACTTGTTTTGTTGAATAGACGTTCTGTAGCTAATTGAGAATTAACTTAAACTGCGCACAAAGGCGTGCTAGCGGCGTGCCATGTTTGTTGACACTAACTTTTTAAACAACTGCCCAAAAAGGAATGTTATGTTGAACCGTATAAGTATGTATGAATGGGGTTTTTTTAATTTAACCGTAACTTTGAATTGATTTTGATGCGAGTGGTATGACTGGAATTGGTGCATTAACCCAAAGGTCACAAACTGCTTTACAGTTGAATTTGTCTTATTACTTTTATTGTATTTTTTTAAGGAAAAGTGCTTTTATGTTTTTGTATGTCTGAAAAATCTTACCTTTATGATGATGGCTTCAATTCCATTTGAAATCATTTCCTGTAAGAGCTCCTTTTGGTTCCGCCTCCATAAGTAGGCAAGGGAAACTAGACCTAAACGACGACACCTAAAACATAGTACAACCAAATGCAACAGGTGTTTTACTATGAAAACTTACGTAGTTTTGAACAGCTGACGCAATAGTACGTGGGTGTTTTCGTTTAATCATAACAAAACAGAGTTTTTGTTGCAATTATTTTACTGATATGATAAGAGATACAGATTTAATGAAAAATTAGTTAAGAGTGGAAAGTAGAATTATCACCAGTGTTTCTACATCCAGCAAAAGAAACACATAAAATTTAGAAAAGGGACTGTTTTTTCCAGGACTAAGAAAGCACTAAAGATTGACATGTCGGTCAAAACGCAAGCCCATCACTGAATAAAAAACAACATAAATCATATTTTATTGCAATTTAATGCAAATGCAAATTTAAATTTATTGCTTTGTGCTTTTAAGCCATTGGCATAAAGCCAATCTTTAGCAGCAATTCATACCAGGGTGATGAAATCTTCTACCCACTGGCTGCCATAGGTGAGTTTTCCTGAACATAAAAATTGAAAAAGAAAGTTGACCTTTCACTTTACTTACACATTTTCAACTCTAACTCTTTGGTAATCAGACAAGATGGCGCCAACAGCTACTGCTTCAATTTCTAATTCATTCTACAACAAAAAAAATAATTTACATTACAACTTTAAAAAGGGTGAAGAAAGGCAGCAGATGAGACTGGCCCAGGAATGGAAAAATAAGCATATTGAAGAGACCTATACTGCCCTCATTAGCCCAAGAGCGGTATCTCAAAAAATATATATTTCTGTTTTTTCACGCATCAGATGCGTAATTTTTCAAGCTTGATAGCTTGAAAAATTACAGGTGCATGAAAAAATATGGTTTGTAAATGGTTTGTAAAACGATTAGGTACAATAAAGAAGAATGTCAATTCCAGTCAGTTTGTCTATAACAAAAAACTAATTATATCTTAATATAATATATGTATACCTACATAAACTACGTGTCACATTGTTTGTCCGCTATAGACTACTAAACCGATTTCAATCAAATTTGCACACTGGGTGCAGTTCGATCTAACTTAGGAGATAGGATAGCTCACATCTCAATTTATAGTAAAAAAACATGAAAAATTAGAAAATTTAAAAATACTTAAACCATTATTTAACTTTAGCGCTTTGGACAATGTAAACTTTTTTAATGTAACTTTTGACATTTGACATAGAATTGACGCAATGGCTTTTTTTACCAATTCGAATTAAATAGTCATCGTTAAGACAGGACAACATCTGTCGAGTCAGCTAGTATATATGTATATTTTTAGAGAATTATTCTATATTTGACCACCAACTCGCCTGTTGGTCAGTGAGTATTATTTATTTATTTTCATTACAAATGTAAAGTGAAACTTCATCATTTGTCTTTTTGTCCACTGCCAAAGGAGAATGTATTACATAACATACTTTTAAAGACATATCACTATTATGAGGTATTGCAATATTTTAAAAGATTTTTTAATTCTTATAGATAGATAGATAGATAGATAAACTCTTTATTATCCTCCTCCCCCTCCTCCTCCTCTCTTTCTTATCCTTTTTAACAGAACTCTCTCGACTCATCACTTTTAAGTTATCAAAGTGTGTGAAATTATTTGTATCTGAATACAAATAAATTACTAAGATTAAAAAATAACCTTTACTGATATGAGCTACTGTTATAAATTTTTTTTTTCTAGCACCCTTAGCATGGACTCTTCAAGAAGTTAAAATTAAATATTATATTCATGATCTATGATAATAAAATTAGCATAGTCTCAAACAAACCTTTTTGAAGCCACATGCTTCTGAAATTCTAATTCAATTTTTTTTAAGGTAACATAGTATTAGTTTTATCTACTACCTGTGCTAAAGGTACTAAGAAATATGCTTGGAGGATAAAAATTCTATGCATACCTTGATCCTCAAGAGAAGCCTGTATAAGTCCTCAACTTCATCGTTTTCAGTAGGTTTATAATTTCTTCCTTGGTCCACAGCTGAACCAGATATTGTTTCTCTGTACAGTGGGAGGCCCATTGCTTCTGCGTACAAATTTATGCCATGGTGACCCACTGTTTGGTACATGTAACTGTCCATTTCATCTGGAAATCAAATTTGAGTTATAGAGATTTTGATAAAGCTTTATGACAATGTAGTTGAAAAGTATGTTACATAGGTAATAATAGGTATCTGTGAAGAAGTTAATTTTTTATTGATATTTATATTACTGTTTTATACAAATTGATGTTTATAATTGATTACTCTGCAGATTTTTGACAAGTTATAATTATAATAATTTAACTAGAGAATATTATGAATGAGAAAATTTGTGTATGATTTCTACTCCAGCTGAACAACAATAAATAAATGATAACCTTTTTTGAAGCCAGTAATGAGGTATATATTCAGTAACAAAAGTAGTTTAGTTTTTGGGAGATAGCAGGTAAAACCGTAGGGTGAAGCTAGATTATATAATTAGTACATCTGAATTATTGATGAAGTACAACAATGTAATATGACAGGAAACTGACAAAAATATATCTAGGATAAGTTAGTGTGTGGTTAATACATGGTCTTGTTTACAAAATTCGTAACAAGTACTTGGGGAGCCGACAAGGCAGGATATAAAAAGGTTTTCCGAATAGCTTAAGAGTTTAGAGTAACCTTTATGTAGTGGTTGGAGGTTCGCCAGTGCCACGATCGTATGGCCGGCACCGACGCACTGCAGCATGTTGTAGCAGCTGTCCTTGCCGCCAGAGATCAACGCTACCGTCCTCATCTTGGCTAATTACCTCGCAAGACACTAAAACACCCGTTACATAACATTCAACATAAAATCGTGCTCCCTTTTAACGTAAAAACACTGCAATATGAGCCACCCTAGGGCAGAGCCATCGTGAGTCGCGTCAACAAACACGCAGCTATGTGTGCCGCGCTCAACCGAGTTCACCACCTGTTCGCCGAGGAATTATAGCGCAACATAATCGTTATCTATTTTGATAACACGCTAGAAACACAACACGAAAGCAAACTATTCGTAAAAATCCAGCTTCTTCGAGCAAGCAGCCATCCTTCATTTATCTTCGACTTGCTTTCATCAATCAATCAAACTTATTGAACTGTCATAATCAATGTCACTAAAGTGGATCTTTTTTTTTTCTTTTTAGCTGCAGCACGTCTGTGCATTAGGCGCGGTCCGACTAGATCAAACATTACAACAACGCCCACGAACACAAAGCACGCGCTGGGCCGTTGATCGAGATTTTTGAGCACATACGAGTATCTCGGTATCTCCTTGCGGGATGGGTCTGGTGAGGTGACCTCACATCACAACCTACTCGTATATACCGGCCACTTCAACGTTGGCATAGAGGCAATACCCGGGAGAAGCAACTTCTGTTAGGGGTGGCTACCTCAGCTACCTGCCACCTTGTCAACGTGGCAGTCCTCTGTGTTCCTCACAGTTTTACCAATACGATGATGTGATCAAGCCACAATAGTCTTCTTCTTGTATTAGCGCACTACAGAACCTCTGGGCAACACCGAGGCATCATGTTTAGAATTCTAGATATATTTTTGAAAAAAATGGTAGGTAATCTAAATACCTAGTGCAGTACATAAACAAAGGACCATACCATGGCCAGAAAATTATTTTCATTTCACATCACCAGCGCCATCTCGGAACGAAAAAACAAAGTATAGTAAGTTTGTACGTACTTGTCCGTAAGCACACTTACAACTGAATTTTGATATAAATACTGGTTTTAAAATTCAACCAAAATAACAATTTAATTATTGAAACCTTTTAATAGTAATAATCTTACAAATAATATCAAAATTTTAAAATATATAGATAAGAGTTGTTGGTCGGTACACTTTAAACCGACTGTAGTTTGAAATTGCCAGTGGTAATTAAGATATAAAACTGAAAAACATGAAAATTAAAACAAAAGTTAATCTAATTACAATTTATTTATCCAATGATTTAATTATTCAATTTATAAAATAGAATATCATCAGGGAAATACTCAGTTCTAGGCATAGAAAGGTGTACGTGCTTCAAATACAGACGTCTCTAAATGAACTGTTACCACTGTTCTCTCATGTGTCAAATTATTGATGCGGTGGTTTGAATCACGTTTGAAATTTTGTCGAAAGCTTTTAAAATAAATTTAACTTAATGTCCTTTCTCCTACACGGAAAAACGTAGCTTCGTTAGTGATAAAGGGATCTAGTGAATTTTCTTTAATAAAGTGAGAAATAATGGTGCTGGCCGAACGAAGTACCGACGTTCGAAACGGGAAGCGGTCAAGAGGGCCAAGCCCCAATGGCCATGGGAGTCCTGATTCCAGTTCTGAAGACGAGAACGGTACGAAAAATATTTATTTGCTACTAATTTTAAACGATTACCTAGCTTCAAATTTGACCAGTAAGCTTCACTCATGCTGAATCATTTGAACTTTTAGACGCATAGGCGTCGTAAAGATAACTCGGACCAGTCGTTCATAATTTTAGCCTGCTTAACACGTCACTGCTGTGGATAATTTCATCGTCATCTGATATCATGCTTTATGTTTTATGCTTACCATCATCGCCTTCATGCTGCGCCCCATCTCATCCAACAATGTTACTTGAAACAAAGCAGTAGTACCGTTTGCAGCTGAAAAAATAAGAGTGGGCCGGGACTACCAGGCAGTCTGTCCAGAGCTGGAACCGTTGGAGCAGAGGAAACCGGAACTTATATCTGACCGAGCTTTATTGGTTTGGTCACCTACTTGTGACATATCTGATTTAAAATGTAAGTTCAGTATTCAAGGTTCTTAAAAATGACTTATTTACTGTTCTGTTTTGTTGTGTTTGTTTCTGAAGATGTAAAATGTTTTAGTGGATGAATACATAACCACAGCAAAAGAAAAATATGGATATAATGGAGAACAGGCACTTGGTATGTTGTTTTGGCACAAACATGACCTGAATCGAGCTTCTATGGACCTGGCAAACTTCACCCCTTTCCCTGATGAATGGACTGTCGAAGATAAGGTGCTCTTTGAACAGGCTTTCCAGTTTCATGGGAAAAGTTTTCATAGAATACGACAAATGGTGAGTAAAATTAAAAGCAGTTGGTTTCCTTTGTTGACAAATACTTTAAATAAAATAAAATAATTTGTCACTTAATTCGACAGTTGCCTGACAAGTCAATAGCATCACTAGTAAAATACTACTATTCATGGAAGAAAACAAGGGCCCGTGCTTCTCTCATGGATGCGGTTGGTGAGGGTCGTAATGCCACCAGCTCAGGAACTGGCAAACGGGAATCGGGAGCGGGCTCTGAACCCGGCGGCTCAGACAAGGAATCTGACAATGACGAGAAGGTATGTATTACCGGAACTCATAACTCAATGCACATTGTTCAAATATTATTTTGTAAACATTAACCTTACATACTACAGTGTCACTGTTTTACACAGAAACTGATTAACAGCCTTTTGACCTATTCTGAGTGTATCTGGATTGTCCAACATGGCTCCAACTGTGGGGTGACACTTGGTAGGGAATAAAAGTGCAGAGTGGAAAACAACCAGTGCTAGAAAACTGTTGAATACAAACATTAAAATCGAAAACCCATGTAGGCAATGCTAAAATTATGATTTAATTATTTGCTCTGCATGTAGATGCCCCATTGAAGTTTGTAAAGCTTTCATTTGGGTATATGTTGGGGTATTGTTATGTTGCGAGGTTGGGTTCGAGTTAAGGTCATTATGTTGGTGTGGTACAGAAGTGGACTATCCACCGCGGTATTGTCCGCGGCCGGGCTCCGGCGGCGGTCGGGCCCTCGCTGCGCGTCGCGTCCCACCACGCCGCGCAGGTGGGTGCCTGGGACCTTATTCACACTTCATGTTCAATGTCTTCTAAGGCTCTTCACACGTTATGACTCGATTTTTTAAATTGAATTAAGGGCTTTGCGTTCAGCTGAGGGAATAGGACAGGTAATATTTTAACAGCTGCAAGTCTGGCACGCGGCAGGGAGAAAGTCTTTCGCCGTTTTTGTTCGCGAGATGTGATGAAGCTAGACTATAGATATGTTTGTCACTTATAGGCTAAAACGGTGGAAAAATATTTTGTCTGTGGCTTATGCTAAGTCTCAGGGGTCTCATTAAATAATTGAGTTATACTATAGCTATAGGCGACAGAAATCTTACACGAGTCTTGGGAGTTGAATCGTTTTAGGGCTTGGGTTTGCCAACAGAACTGTTGTCGCGAATGTCGCGATAAGATATTGCGGGACTCGGTCACTGTTGACGTCACGGATCGTGATTGGTTCCCGTCAGCGCTTCAGGTTTCTACTTTTAGACTATGTCTCATACATTTTATAAGGGCACATGCAACTGAACTGGTATGCAAAATTCAAAATGTATGTAAGTCAGCATCCAGACTCGAGTAGGATCCGCCTGTAGGTATCATAATGTGTGAAAGAGCTTATATCCTGTCTGTTATGTCTCAATACAGCTATTCATTTGATGTTTATCAATAATTCTATCTCGGAGCCTGATGTTTTTTTAAAACCTTATAATTACTGTCTGTCGTCATGCTTCATCATTGTTGCACTTTGATCCTTGTGATGGTCTGGTCATGCAATCATTGGCTTTAATAGTCTTAGTTCATTTCCAATTCATATTTCAAATACATGATAATTTCAATAATTTAATCAAGATCACGAATTTAAATGTCATTTGGGTATTAGTCCTTCAACTGTGATCATTTCATACCAGGAAATCATTTCTTGCGAGTGGACCACTATTTTTATTGCTTTATTTATTATGCTTATTTGTAAGTTCAACCACTCTGCATTTTTATTCTTAACTGTAACTCATTTACAATCATGATTAACATACACATTATACATGTTTTTGTTAGTTTTGGTTTAGTCAAAATTAAAAGTACAAAAGTTGTTTTTGTTTGTTTGGGCCATAGGGAAATCCAAGGATATCCATTGATAATTTGGAAACCCCAGTCACATTTTCCCTATGGCTCTTATCCATCTTATTCCTAGCGTAAATGGTTGTACGTAATTATAACTGATATGAGAGCAAAAGGCAGGCCTGTACCCAGCAGTAACATATGTGAAAGGCTGATAAAAATGATGATGATACCCAATAGAAAAACATACAAGGAATTTTTAAACTATTTTTTGCTTTCATTATTATATTTTTCGTGTTATTATTTTAACTTACAAGTCTCAGACAAATACAACTTGGTATTTCTAACACTTGATTCTTTCAGAAAACCTTATCATACCTTAATTATTTACTAATGTTATACCTTAAAAATGCCTAAGTGTTACGCAATGCAATCATCACCAGTTTATTTACCATCAGTTTGAACCTTTCCTTAATACATCCCACAGTGTTCCCGCATGCTTCCTTTAACAGCCCCATACAGGCAAATGTTTATTTTTTTCTAATGTGTGCAGAATATCATTTACATAATCGAATGGGTTTTTAAAAGAAGTGTGTGAGAGATCATTGTTGTCGCTGCTAATATGCCCAGTAGTCGAGGCAGGATTGTAAACTGTTGATTGGGGTTTAGGGCGAGGGCGGCGGCGAGGCTGGCAAGTGGTGCTCCGTTTGCGGCATTCTGTGCAACCAGATCACGGCTCACAACTCGCAGAAGTTGTGCCAGGCATGCCTCGTGCACGCCAGGTCGGTAATCCTTCCATTATTAACAAATATCAGATCTGTTTGATATCTAATTCGCATGTGATAGTCCATGCTGTAACCAAGTGAGGGATTGTTTGAATGTGGTGGTGATGTGGCAGACGCACGGGGACGATGAGGCCGCTGTGCGGCCCGTCGGGGCGGCGCGGGCCCGGCTCGAAACAGCAGCGGTACAAGCACCGCCTGCCGCGCGGCATTTACATCAATCACGACGATCTCGTGGCCATGGCGACCGGGCCGCAGCCCGGCGACCCGCCGCAGCCGGGGCACGTCAATCAGGGCGAGACCATGCTCAAAGCCATGGACAGGGAGATCGTATCCTTAAAGAGACAAGTAAGACGCATACCGTACCGTTCCGCCACCATGTCGCCTGTAGTGCATTCGCAACACATTATCATTGTTAGCCACACTCGTAGACATCATCTCGATCGGGCCGTCTGGTGTGTAATGTGAGAATGTCAGGAAATAACCTATTTTGATTGATAGTTTCTAAACGATTAGCTCCAACGACAACCGCAACACCGAACGTGTTGTACGAAATGTATTCTGCACACAATAGAAATTAGTTATTGAGTTCTGTTCATTTTTGTCGCGCTTACCCTTCACCGTGCTTTATTTGCTGCGTGTATTCCCTGTGCCGAGTAGTATTGGATAATCCAGATATGCACAAAGTTTAGTATGTATTTTGTCGTGAATTTTCAGGGGAGTGTTATATGCGGGTGACTGATATGTCTTTGTGGCTAGGTGCAGCAAAACAAACAGCAGTTAAGTGCAGTGAAGCGGAAGGTGGGTGACAGCGGGGTGGAAGAGCTGAGGCCCGGGGAGCCCCCGGCGAAGATCAACTCGCGCTGGACTAACGACGAGCTACTCATGGCCGTCACAGCTGTCAGGAAATACGGTGAGTCATTTGGTTTTCCCGTTGTGATTGTGAGTATTGATGTGAGTATAATTAGGACTAATTTTAATAAATTCAGTACAATAGAATACCATGGAAATTTTCTGTTGGTAAACTAGGAAATGGCGAAGTATCGTGTTCTAGTTTCAGGTTAATTTTTACCTGACCATACTCCAACCGGATACTTTTATTGACTACAAAGTTAACATGACTTATCTGGACACTTTACATTTTGGAATAAACGTTATTTTATTACTTCATCACACTACCTACACATATTAAATTTTTTCAAAGATCTTTAGTATAGTAAAGAGCTACTTTGGCACAGGTCGTGACTTCCAAGCGATAGCGGAGACGCTGGGCACGAAGACGGAGGCGCACGTCCGCTCGTTCTTCATCTCGTACCGGCGCCGCTACAACCTGGACGCGGTCGTGCGCGAGCACGAGGCCGAGCGCGGCGCAGACAACCATATACAGGCGGGTGAGTGTGGGGCTGTCGGCTGTCGGGCATAGCCAGCTCACGTCAAGTAGAAAGGCAGATAGAGTCCCGCCTTAAATAGATAATAAAAAATAACGTTTCACACTCATAGCTCCCCACTAGGATAAATTCTTGTGTCGGGGATGCCATGGAACATACACAAAGACAACGACAACTAACACCCAGACCCAGAACAGATACATGTATTTAAATTCATCATTCAAACATCTGCCCGACCGGGAATCGAACCCGGGACCTCTGGCTTATAAGGCGGATATTATTACCGCTGAGCCAAACAGGCCGTCATAGATAGCTAAATAGATAGATAGATAGATAATCTCTTTATTGTTCACACCATAAATTACAAACAAAAGGATTATATATAACACCTAAAACTAGTGCGGCAACTGGCGGCCTTATCGCTAAGAGCGATCTCTTCCAGGCCTTAGTACAGGTGAAGCCAACAAAACTACCCTACTGCCCGTGTACGTATACTACAAGCACACATTGACGCATAAAAACTACGACTACTTTTACGAAAGAAAAAAATAAGGAAGTTGAGCGGAACATTAGAAAATTAAGACATAGTTAAGACAGGACAACGTCTGTTGGGTCCGCTAGTCTCTAAAAAGATTATAGAAATGTCATTCCCATACATCCTAGTTTTCTATAGTTTCGATTATAGAATTGCAATTTGGCTAGAGGGGCCAGTCCATCATCAATTCATCACTACGCCATGTTGAACGCTATTTTTGTGTGGTTTACAGGCGGTACTGGGGCTGAGGCGATTGAGACCGCTGACACGAGCGCCAACAATGGAACTGGTTCGTCGCCCGCTAAAGATGAAAAGGTAACAAATTCTTAGCAGCATTGTTTTTTTTTAAAGCTAACGATTTCTTTTATTGGTGGTCGGGGACAACACATGGAAAATAGTGATGATGTTTTATTTTAAGAATTTGTCGCTATTTTCAAAGGGTGACTAGCACATTTTCCACCACGCCGGCCAAGTGCGGATTGCGGATTCACATACGATATTGAATTTCTTCGCCGGACGAATGCAGGTTTCCTCATGATGTTTTGTCATTTACCGAAAAGCCTGCGGTATGTAAATTCGTACATAAGTCCGAAAGAACTCATCGAGGCGGGGTCTGAACCCACTACCTTAAGAATGCGAAGCTGCTGTTCTTCCACTGAGCTACCACGGCCAAGTTATACCGAGGGTAATCCAAGATATTTGTTGCAGACTGAAGTGGACAGCGAGGGCGTGGCCATCGGCGCGTCGGCGGAGCTGGGCGGGCCGCCCACCACGCCGCCCAAGCACAAGCCGGGCAAGTGATCCGCGCGACGCTACGTCCCCGCGACGTAACGCATTTATATTTTACGAAGTACCCGCCAAACAGCTTTTATTGGAGCTGCTGACCACTCGTGAAATTGTTTACTTGTAATGCCCGAAACAGAGATGCGACTCTTGGTGAAATGGTCTCACTTATAAACCTGTGCAAACGGAACCCTGCTTTAAATCCTCCGTCTTGTTTTCGCACGTGATATTTCACGTCAGCGAAAAGTTGACGGAGCATTTTAAAGTGATTCGTTTTAAGCGGGGGTTAAGACCCGAAGTGTCGAGAGTTCTCGCCTTTGTTCTTCTACTACTGTTAAAACGACACAGAACAGTGGTTCAGAGTAAACTGTAGTACACACTGGAGACGCAACAATTACACGTTGACTAACGAACGTGTTTGATCGTCATTTGTTCTGTTCTGTGTGAGTTTTTCTTCTGTAACAGGAGTTTCCATCATTATCGATCGTCTAATGAAAAAGCAATGTAAGGAAGTTCGCTGTATTTTTGTAATTTTCGATAGTTTTGTAATTTTCGGGCGTTGCTCGCGGAAAACGGTGGTTGGTCCGATTTGTCGGCTTTAACATAAAGCTACAAAGTTTACAAATAAAATTTACTTGTAATTCTTTTCCATGAAGTTAGGGCACAATATTCCGTCTCATCTCTTTGAAGTAGAACAGTTAAAGTTAAATCATGCAGATGTACAAAGCATTGAAATGCTATTGCTGTCTCAAATATTAAGTACTAGGATACCATTATCTGAAGTGGAGTTTAGACAGGCAAGAAATCGCCACAATTTGTTGCTGTATCGATTTATAGAGCAACAAACTGCTATTAAAAGCAGAAGTTGACGTTCCCTTTATGCAATGAATTATCTTGCTCGCGATCAGATCAGTCTTGTTATTCAGCACCTATAAAGAGGTGAATAACAAGACTCATACATTCATTTTTAACCAAATTGTGGAACAATAAATATTTTATACATGTTTTGATCGCTGTTAGCGCGTACGTTTAGTGTTTACTAAATGGCGTTTAGTGGTGCAGTTAAATGACGCGTAAATAACGCGGGTTCTAACGATCCGCGCCTACACGGACGCAAGCCTACTCGTCTCCGGACGCGCTGACATGGATTCGTGTCAAAAACCCGACTAGCTATTACTCGTGCGAATTAAATCGAGTCCCACGAACTATGCAAGTCTGTTTAGAAGCACCTTAAAAGATGTAATCTGTTTTGAATAGTCAACTTCTGCATTGTCTTGACCAAACCTCACTTTAGTTATGTATTGCTGCCGATTCAGATTTTTGTTGACAGATTTAAATTGAACAAGTGTTGATGTCCTCGTCTAATAGCAATGACAGAGACAGCTATATTTTAGTAAGTTTAGATCTATCAACTAATGCCTGGGGAATGGCTAAATTGTGTAGAGAATAATTGTGACGTGTGATTGAAAGGTTGTAATAGTGATGTCTTATCGTGGTTTAGGAAGAAATGTGGTATACGTTTTAGTGATGCATAATTTAAAATTGTAAATAATTTTAATGAATTAGGACAATGCTTTGACGATGATAGTTTAAGAAAGATTTTTCATCATAGTTATATTGGAACGATCGAGAGCTGTGCTCTTGAAACGTCGTGTTTACCCCAACTTCTATAGATTAACCGCTGAGTCGTGTGATAGTCCTTAGACAAAACAAGCAATACAAATGTTACTCACTTGCCTTATATAATGTAATTTTATCCTGTTCTCGCGTGCTTCTATATCATAGCTGATAAGTAGACAGGTTCAGAGTTATATGGACGCTGATCGGTTTTAATACAGTTAGTTTTAGCATTATATGACTATTACAGTAGTTAGGATCTAAATGTAGAACTACTAGTTTTTACTTATCTTTAAGCATTACTGTCTACTCTTGAATAATGTCCACTCTCTTCTAGTTATATGAATTAAAAATAACTAACAATGAATTAGGTAATAGGCAGAGTTATTGTATGATACTCCAATTAGTGGATACTTTAAAATATTTAATGGATTCTTAGATAAATAAAATTGAATTCAACCTGATGCAAACAATAGTTTTTAATCTGAGATAATTATGAAATGAACGCTTTATGCAGTGACCAGTCAAAGATGCTTATTTTTATCACATGATGTAGTATATAGAAATAAATAATTGACGATATTTTTATACTAGTAAAAGACATTCAAATGCTGATAGTTTTTGGTACATTCTTTATAGGTTATCGTTTATTGTAGTTAGAATTTAGTTGTATGGTTTATATAGCTAATAATAGCATAATCTACTAGTTTTAATTGATTAGGCATCACGAATGAGTTCGATGAGCTTAAAGTTACGGAACCGAAGATTTCGTTACCGATAAAAGCAGATAGTTAGATCAACGACGACGTGACCCAGCTTTTCTTAGAACAGAGACTTACAGAAATAGTCTAATGTTGTGATAAATGTTAAGGCTTCTACACACCGAAAGCAATTCAAGAATTGCGTGTAGCAGTGTCATGCGGCGTTCGAAGTAACTATGATTCATCGTTCCCTGGATTACTAAAATGTAGGGGCTCGCGTTCAAGCGTGTTGCTGTTGCGACATCCCCCTCGCGCCAGCTCACTCGCGCCATGCGGGGGATGGCATATTATAATCATTGACTCCATGATTGTATAATAAGACCCCTGCTTCTGGAGTATAGAAACCTTTGACTCTGTCGCTACACACTTATTTGGACGCGATAATTTGGATTTAAACCAAGAGAGTTACATAAGCAAGAGAAATAAGCAAAAGAAAGGGATGACGTGTTACGTAGATTTAACTATCTGTAAAACGTAAACACTATTGAGTGTTTGTTTAAAGTAATACATGATCGTATTTTGTATTTAGGTCAAGCGAGAAAAGTTCGACTTTATGTTATCACGAGAATGAAGTTAAACCTGCGTGGTTTACTATTTTATATTTAAAAACGTCCGCCTAACATTCACGTAAGCAATTTTTTTAGTTGGACTTTCATGTGATGTGAA
This sequence comes from Alcis repandata, assembly GCA_949125135.1. Classification (NCBI taxonomy): domain Eukaryota; kingdom Metazoa; phylum Arthropoda; class Insecta; order Lepidoptera; family Geometridae; genus Alcis; species Alcis repandata. The sequence continues at coordinate 4,437,786 of OX421235.1, read as the reverse complement.
CGTAAATAATTGTCAATCGTATTTGTACTTAGTCTTGGAAAACAGCAATCAAAACAGCTACTATCTAAGAAAAAGCTTGTAACGTAGTTTTGTGGCATGCTAAATCTGTAGTGAAAATAACAAGTCTACATAATGTATGAAAAGTTTAGAAAGTCTCCAGATATATTCCAAAAAAGACTTAAAAGATCTCAACTCGGTATTTGGTAGCAGTAAATGAATTGTGCTAACAATAACAAGCAGATACGATAGATGATTCGTTTAGTTACATCATTATTGATCAGGGCTACCAGGCGATTGAAAACAGACAGAAGGCACGGTAGAAAAAAAGCATTTTCCTTATAAACATTTCTTGGATTTTATATCATTTGACTTTTGCGCCAGTGCGCAGTCTTAACTAATGTCACCTAACTTTAATAAGCAAGACGTGGCGATCTAGAAACAATGCCCGTCAGTTTCTGGAAAGATTTAAGAAAAGTTTTAGATTGACAGGTATAGTTTACATATTGCCACGTCAACTATTTTGGATAATAGTCTGTAAAAGTAATGACAAAGTGTGTAAAAGAAAAACGTCTTATCCTTGGTGCATAAGAGCGAGGTGGAGTCCTCCAACAACAAAAGTTGTTGGTCTTTGTCTAACGGTGGCCCTAAATTCCTATGGATTATGATCCGTATACTATAAATAATTTTATTACCTATGTCGATAGTTGGGTTATGGGTTTTTATCATAATTATTAAGGTATGCTTGTAAATATTATCATTTTTTTTTCTATTTACTCTAGCTATTACTTTAATCAAACTTTGTTTGTAGCACTATTTGTATCAAATTTGGTTTATAAATTTAAGGTCTTAAATTAATTTGAATAGCAAATTTGCTGTCTATTGGTCACATTTCATTTACGTGCAAAGATTTATTGATTCTCTCCTGCACTCTAGTTAAACAGTTATTTTAAATGAATCCAAGTTTCATTTGAATTGTATGTAATGAAATATCACGCGAATAGCTTGTGTCGAGCTAAAATCGCTCCAAAGAATTCCACAAAATGAAGTCATCTTATTTATTTGATGTTAATTAGAGCTAGTAGGATATTGTTACTAAATTATTATTTTATTCGTATAAATTGTGTTCTGTATATGTCGAATTCGTTTCGGAATGTCTATCGTTTAAGTAAAGCTCAAAAACCGACATGTATTGTTTTCTACCGATTTTATTATGGTAGCGATTCTCAGTAACAGTTTAGTACTCTTTCTGATAATATGAAGTTTTGATTTTAAGATTAATAAATAACCTTAAGAATGCATATTATGAAGTTTTGATTTTAAGATTAATAAATAACCTTAATAGAGGATTTTTAATATTTTTTTTATATGGAAGCGTTATTTAATTTTTGGTTGAATACAAGCTCTTTAACACAATGGTTCTTACCTTTTTACTTGTTACTATTTTAGGTAGGTACCTACTTGCCTATTACAATACTTGTGGTCGATCAAATGGCCGTTATAGAGTAGCTGCTTTACCATGTCTCTTTCACAATCTTATGACTTCTTTCTTTGTAGGGAAATGATATTGTCTACAATTGTAAGAAAGAAGAAAGATATTTGATGTTTCGCGACTCATAGTGTCTTATTTTCTCGGACTGAGGAGGTAAGGGTGCCTCCAAAACTTGGACAAAAGCTTTTTGCTCCAAAACGTCCATGGATTCCTCTGCGAATAGCAATCACGGAGGGGCTTTGACCGAAAAGAGGTAGGTAGAGGTACCTGACCTGACCTCTTTCTAGCTATAATGACAGTGTCCAGTTTTGTATCTTCTGTCAAGTTCAAGTGCTAATATCATAGAGTAGTACTGTATTAACTAATATTCTATACTTATTATACTCTTTGATAATATTCTTGTCAAGCGCCTATCACATTTGGCTCTCTAACTTATTCATAATATGTATTGAAAAAAATATAATTACAAGCTCGATAAACTGCTGTATTACCAAGATATTCCTAATAGTCTTCGACCAGGATTTAGTGTTGTTTCAGAGATAGGTTCTATTCAAAACTATAAAGCATGGCGAAACCCGGTATGAGCATGGCCAGGCAGTCCCGCCTGTTCCGTCTGCCAGCGCTGACACGCGTGCGGCTCGCGTGCGTGGACGACGCTCCTCGCATCCTGGACTTGGTCAACGAATCCATGTCTTGGAACTTTCGAGTTCACGACACGCCGGAAATTGTGTACTTGATGTGAGGTTCCAGATATTTTGTGATAGCTGAGATTGAATTAGTAGTTTGCCGCGGTATCTTTGGGAAATATCCCTGCCTACAACTTCCCACCCGCACCGTGCAGATGCTTAAGGGACGCGGGAAGCCTGTAAACCTAGTCAAGGCTCCCTTTTTGACTTCCCCGGGCTATTCTATTCTTTTCTCAATAAATCTGGAAGGAATAACGGTGCTAGGCTTGCTGTGCATTGCAAGGTCTACTCGTATATCGACATGAATATTCATCATCGTTATGTTCTCGCGATTGAGATTAGACTGGCCATTTTGGTAGTTTTTGTTTAGTAATTTTTTTTTTATCTTCTGTATTTCTTATATTTTTTTCTGTTCTACAAGCAAGCCAAGGGAAATATTTAGTTTTGGTGTATTTAATGGCGATAAATGCAGTTTCTGTGTTTCAGAGAAAATTGCGTGCTGTCAATATGCCAGATAAATTCAAACGACGTGATCTGCGGGTTCCTCGCAATTCGAGACTATCCGCTCATACCATCGGTGCATCCTGAGGCCTGGGAAGAGTATCTTTGGAAAGTATACAAGTAAGATCAGGGGCTCTATTCTGGCGAGTGACATTATTTTGGTCCTTGTCACTCTCATTAGAAATGTCATGACAGTGAGAGTGACGGAAATAACTCATATATCGAGTGCCCAAGAATAATCCTATTCTTGGGCGCTCTTTATTCGCTTCTCTACTCGCTCGTCAGTTACTTGGATGTTGCGCTCGTGTACGACTTTACCTACGTGCCTGAGTTTTTGGCTTCACCCAAATCTAACGCAGTGCTCCATCTTTCTCTCTAGGTCTATCTGAAAGATCGGTAGACATTTTGGGAAGTGCACATTCTGAATCCGATCTCAAAAAAACGTCTTAGTAAAAGTAAGCAAGTAAGTTTTTAGTGTGCCTATTAATGGGACCTTCCAGGGCGGTGGAGCTGAACTCTCGTAACACGCTGTTCATCCACCTGGTGTGCTGGGACGCGATGTACACGCGGGAAGTTGTGGACAACCTACTCAAGTCGGTATTCATGCACGACCCTCATATTCACCACATTGCTATGGTCAAGTCTGTCGTCGAACATCCTTGTGAGTAACATACAATTACCTACATATTTCAAGTAAAAAATGTTAAGTTAGTTTTAGATTTAGTTTTAGTTGTATTTTCATACCAAAAAAGCACGTCAAATTCAATTACAAAAAAATAATAAATTCGAAACAATAAGATAAAATGAGCTTATACTCTAGGCAGAAACTCAACATCTACTCCATAGAATGATTTCTCGATCAACAAGCCACTTTAGTCGGTTAGTTAAGTTAAAATAAATGTTGGGTATCGGCAAACAGAAAACAATCATAATGTAACATAAGTTACATTAATTATTACCATCATCTCGTACCACTCTACTTCGTGAAGTTGGCCGTCAGTTTGGCAAACTTCTCCTTATCCTGAGCCAAGCTGAAGAGTTTTTCGACGCTGGCTATGCTTGTTCACGGATGTTTCGCAACCATGACTTATCTTTCTCCCAGCGCATCGTTTACCCTGGATTTTTTAATTAATCAATTTGTTATTATTCAGTACTAATCCCGGGGCAGTCCCGGGCGGAAGCTTCGTTCAGACGAGTAAACACGATAGAGAAAGGAATGACGGCCGACAAGTTGCCCTCCTTGAACATTGCTGATAGGAAGGAGGTCAGTCCCAGGCTCAGGATTAGAAGAGCTGTGTAAGTTGTTTTATGGTTGCTGTTACTTTGCAGTTCTTGACATGCTTGTTCGTCATACTACTGTCCACCTGAAATCGCGAAAAAAATCTGTTCCATAGAAAAATTTCAATGACCATTAAAAATAAAATAAAAACAAAGTAACAAACTTTATTGCGCAAGAAAAAGTTGTTCATAATGATGAGTACTTTGACGAGCCTTATTTGACTTGGCATTTACCCTTTCTTTATAACCCTGTATAGTCCTGCTGGACATAGCCCTCTTCTAAACCTGACCTTTTCGTTCTGATTACTTATAACTTTGCCTTAACTTAGGTATATCTTCACTCAATCGGAGGCTGGTTTCCTGTTTTGATTTGTGGGTTTTACCATTCTATAAATACTCGTAGGTACTCTTTTGCTTTTTACTTACTTTGTTTTAATATTTACATTTTCAATAGATACATTTTATTTTTCATCGATATACGAGTAAGTATTGTATTGATTTTATCATTATGATAATTGGGCATTTTGTTCAACAATTAAAACTTGTCGTCAAACAGTGAAGAGGACAACGACGACATAATTCCAATACTCGAGGCCCACTCGGAGCGGCTTCGGGATCTGTACGGAGACTACTACATCAGCGAGCTGGTCGCGAGACACCCGGAGTCTGAGAGGGTACTGCTGGTTTGTGAGGTGAGAGAGAATACTCCCAACCGACCTGCCATGGCCTAAGTACCTTTTGACTGTTTTTATCCTTGCGAACATGTGTTACAAAGGTAGAATATGGCTATGTTTGTCTCTTTTGCGCGGCGGAATACACTTTTTGTATTTAGCCAGTGTCAAGTTAAGAATTTCATTAATCCGTTAATGAGATGAGAGAGAGAGAGAGAGAGAGAGAGAGAGAGAGAGAGAGATAATACCAGTAATACTTTTTATTTTTGGCTTCAGACATCATGTCAAGGTATTTAGGAAGTGTCAAGTTAAGAATTACATTATTAGAAACTAGCTGCACCCTGCGGTTTCACCCGCCATTTTGCAGGAACCGTTAACTTTACGGAATAAAAGAAGCCTATGTGTAAATCCTAGTTTATCATCACTCTTGTCCATTCTCAGCACAACGAAGTGGCCGTAGGTGTAATGTGCCTTAACACTCTAATCAACTTCGAAGCTTTAGAAGAGAGCTTTGAACTGTCACCCTTCGCCGGACTAAGGAAACTAGACGCCGCGCCGAAAAAAGACATCAAACGACATGATTCTATCGCAAGGTTTTTCAACTTTATTTCAATTATTTTAATGATCTTATTTGTTTACGCTTCAAAATCAAGCTTGCTACAACGCAGTCCAAGGTTGTTTTAGCTTTAGGCTGTTGCATTTCATGCTTCGGTAGAACTAAATTTTGTACATTGCATTATAGCTTTTAATTTCTCGGCCATTAAGCTTAATTTTGAGCTCTAGATCGAAAACTGAAGTGCTAAAAGAGTGATTTTGTTTCTGTACTTAATTTGGGTTTCAGTATGACATTAAGTTCGATGGGAGATGGGACGTCTTTCGCCGGAGAGTCGCTAGCGAAAGGAAGAGACGCAAAGCAATGCAGGGTAAGTCAATGAAGCAAGTAGTTTTAAATTCATGATAGAACTGCAATTGGTATTGGTATAGTAGACGACTTAATTTTTACGTGAGTATTCCCGTGTTTAATTATAACAAAAATTGGTATAGGCAGTGATGCTTAACATCAAGCTAGCGACTTGCTTGTCTCTTTATTCAGTTACATTAAAAAAACTAGCTTACTTATTTTTGGAATCTACTTTTGAAACAAATCCGTCAGGCGCACAGCTGACAGTCGTAAATGGCGTACACTTTTCTATCGAAAACTCGCTACGTATTTTTACGTCAAAGTTGTGCTAGGCCCACAGTTGAACTGAATTAAATAATATAAATTAATTATAATACTATTAAAACTTAACTAACATTGTTGGCGCAGCGACCCAAATTCTGTCTTGGATTCCGATACCTACTAAGAGTCGCAGCAGCACAGCAGCATCGACTCAAATTGCAACGAAATTTTGAAGATATTTATTTGGACCATGACATTTTTATTGACTTACTAGCTGCGCCCCGCGGTTACACACGCGTTTTCCTAAAGTAGCTAGGGTATAAGCTACTTTTGTACTAAATTTCATGTGAATCTGTTCAGCCGTTTTTTCGTAACAAACATACAAACTTTCACATTTATAATATTAGTAGGACATAAGTGGGGTAACGGCATGATGATTAGTCTATCCATTCAAACAAAAACCAGGTGACCTGGGTGTTCGATGAAGACGAGTTCAAAGACCTGCAGCCGCCGGTGCTACCGCCCCATTCGGCCCAGCAACACGTTTTCCACACCCCCATGCCAGCCCAGCTGGATATACTGCATCTACTGGAGGACGAAGAAGAGCTGGAGTTCGATATCATAAACATTGACACTGATTTGTTGAGAGTGCCCAAATTGATGTCCAATGAAAGTTTGAAGACTGGGTTAGTAGAAGTCGCTGCTGCCCTTGTAGTATTTTAGCTTTGTAGACAAAAACAATGGAATCTCTAAATGCAAATGTAGCTTGTCTGTCTGTCTTTCTAATTATGTATTTGCATTTCTGTTATTTGAAATTTTAGATTTACTTATACCTATTGATTTCAAAACCCACGAAGGGTAACATAGTCCTTTACAATTCACGTAAGGCCAAGATTTTTCAAATATTTTTTACAGTCCCGTTGATTCCATAAAGATAATTATGGACAGCTCCCGTAAAGAGCTGACATATGAAGACAAAAAGAAAGAGAAAACAAAACGTGAGCTAAGTTTCTAAAAATTATAATTATGTTACATCTACGCGGTTATTTTCAAATACACAATTGCTCTATGGCTGTAAACAATTGCTAGGCTAAACGCTAAGACGCAGGTCCACGCAGCGCAGGGCAGTGCAGATTTTGTAATGCATTAACGTACTGAGAGCTGCGTACTGCGATGTAGGCACGTGCGACGCAGACGTATGTCTGTCCTGCTCTGCGCTCTATCTCTCGCCTGCTTTACTCTGCTAAATCTGTTCTGTGTTGTGTTGTGTTACCTGCCTCTCAACTTTTGCTTAGTCTCATACTAATTAGGCAAGCATTAGAAAATACACTAAGATCTTACTAAGGTTCCATGTATTCTTTCAAGCTTAAAGTTCAAGCTGTCAATAAAGTAATGTTCGTTCAAGCAGCTGGAAAAGACGGCGAGAAGCCACCGCCGCCGGAGCCAACTAGGTACTCTGGAGCCCCCAACGCTTTCCTACTAGAGTTGTTTGCGATGCGCCACGATTATGATGAAAGGTACTTTTACTTTTTTGTGTTTTTTTTTTTTACAAAAGAACTAGCGACGCTCTCAGTTCTACAGTTAATTTAGGGCATAAGCTATCACCATGTTAAATTTTAACAAAATTGGTCTAGTAGTTACAGAGATACGCGGTAGGTAGGTAATAAAGTGATAAAACCACTGTTTTGCTGATAAAGTCGTAACATACCTATTCTTATGTATAAAGTCAGTTTTTAGTGTCTACAACAAATGTAAATTTTCAGATATGGTTTCGACATGTTGGAGGTAGCATTCGAGCTATTCCCCGATAGAGAGTATTGCATAATTTGCTTTCCGTCCACCCACGCTTCTTTCCCGTTGCTTGAACACTTTACAGTAAGTAAAAAAGTTTTAGTTTTTTTAATATGCATCTAGTAGTCTTATTATTGACTACATTTTTTTTTATATGTAAGACCCTAGTTGTTGTTTTTTTGTTATTTTGTTGTTTTTCAGTTAGTAACACCTTACAGCTCTCGCATGCGATTCATAAGCGAAACGTTGTATGTGGCACATGTCAATTCCGTTAGAGGGTGAGTCAAAGTCTCAAAATAATTAGAGTATATATTTTCTCCACTTTTTTTTACTTATAATATTACCTAAATGTTCAGTAGGTATCGTAATTCGTAATTACTGAGAGTAGAATTGAAAAACGGGGAACATGGGTGGGTAATTGGGTATCACACCGCTTAGCTCTATAGGTCGTAGGTGGTATTGGGAATGCTATGGAAAACAGACAGACAACTAAGAAAACCCACCAAGCCTGTGTGAATAAATTTATCTTTCAAATATCTGCCCCGCTAGGATTCGAAATTTAAACTTCCATCGCAGAAGCCGCACATGTTGCTAAGCCACATTTTCACAGATACGATCTATTTTCCAGCACATTACGTGTCCGTCCAGGCGAGGCATACGACCTGACCGCTATGCATGAAATCTGCGAGCGAGCTCCACTAGCGCAGGTGCTGGTAGACTTGTTCGAGTCTGCGATAAATTCTTTCACGCTTGAGTGTTACGTTATGCTGAGTCAAAATCAGCCGGTGGGAATGGTGGTTATTGGGTGAGAAACAACTATTTGTGACTGATTCGCTAGACGTTTTCATTGCAGTCAACTTAGTTTGTCATATGTGACTTTGATCCTGATGTGAGGACTAGCCATTCGACCTATACGTACTTATTTGAGGGTAGTCAGTTAGCTGAGCTCTAGATATTGCTCTACCACATAAAGTACCATGGTTTCTTCACTTTTCCTTTACTAAACGTTCATTTTTGAGGTTTCATGTGAAGTCCAGCGATGTAGCGTCCGAGTGTACTTCGCTATCACTGACCTATTTTCGTTAAAAATTATAAAAAAATAACATAATGAATTCGCCTTTTAAATACCACCGATTCCAGACCTCTACAAGACGGCACTACAATTAGAACGCAGTTTGAGCTGGAGCCCGAACCGCGACGGCCAGGCACTGATGGCATGGTGAGCCTTTTGACAAACCATAAAACAAACCACTACCTAAAACCCCACCAACAACACAATGCGTGCTAGAAGGGCCTAGAGTCTAGGCCCTAGACCTTAGTATGTTGTGCAAACCGCTAGGAGCGCTTTGCCTGAGTGGGTGTTTCCCGATAGATATAATCTAGGTGTCTTTAAGTCGCGAGTGAATCGGTTTCTTCTAGGCAAACATGCTCCATCGTAGGTCGTATCGTTGCTTACCATCAGGCAAGATGGCGGTCAAATAACCGAGTAAAAATAAGTATTAAAAGCTTCTTTGAATCCATCATCGTCGTTATCGTTTATTTGTATTTGATCAGGTCCTAACAGGGATAGTGGCGCCATGCTTCGAACCACACTTCCGTTGGTTTATGAGGGAACTGCTAAGAAACTCCAGATATTCATCGCTGTTTTGGATCTCCAGGCCCTTTGCCAAAGGGGATTCTGTAAGATACCTTTTTGTTTGGCTAGACTTATAGATCACAGTTAGGTGTTGATCCAGCATTTCATTTCATTTACTGGGGGTCACATTTTTGTAAGTCCGTACTCGCAGTGCTGTAACTAGCCTTTTATGCACCCGGTGCGAGCTTTCAAAACTGCGCCCCTGACCTAACTAGCTACCATGCATGAGATAAAACTAGATACTAGTCTGGTCATTTCTGCGCCCCTCCAGGGTCTGTGCCCTGTGCCTGGGCACTGCTGGCACCGCCCTAGTTACGGCACTGCGTACTCGTAGCCAATAGGCGCGTCCACACAGAGCGAGCAGCCTCGCGAGGCATTTGCCGCGCGAGGAAACTAACCCACGAACGAGCGCGGCAGCCTCGGAATCATCGCGAGGCTGCTGCGCGCGGCAAGCCCGAGCCATTTTGTTCGTTCGTTCAGTTGGCAAATAAGACATCATGGCACCACACGTGCGTGTAGCGATGGCAGCTGTTGCTTTTATCCTTATAAATAGGATTATAAAAAAGAAAAGACAACAAAAACTTAAACGAAGACGATATTGGATCCAGACAAGAGACAAGATTCATAATTCGTATTGGTCGAGCGAGGCACGAAACAAAATACGCGAGCGTCCAGAGTGCGCGCGGCAAACGACTGAGGCGCCTTTGAGCAAAACCAAAAGCCGACACTCGATGGCTCGGGCGCTCGGTCGCTCGGCCGCGGCAGCGCGCGCGCTTGCCTCGGCCGAGGCACGTCCACACTAACCGGGCCGCTTCGCGCGGCAAATGCCTCGCGAGGCTGCTCGCTCTGTGTGGACGCGCCTTTTTCAGTTAGTTTTGATCATAATGAAGTGCTTCGGTCATGCGTCGGAGACAAGAGAAGGTAATTGCATCCATTTTTCTCCCCTTCTGTATCCGGGCTTGATCCAAGTAGGTTTTCATGCTCTCATACTAGAGGACTGAGAAGATGTACCATCAGTAAAAAAGATATTGTTTTTGTAGAGCCCTACAAAACATTTGATTTCTGTGGCTGGGCACATGATACCCGTGCATCCTCGTCGCTCTGTACCAAACATCAGTGGTAATAAGGATCTGGACAAAATTTATAAGGATATGTGAGTAATTCGTCTGTTCTTCATTTCTAAGTTGCAAGCAAACTGCGCTGTTCGTGCGTGTGCGCTGTTGTGGACCTGCCTTTAGTTGATTAAAAAAAACTTGTACAGGTCCTTTGACTGTTTTATCGGGACATTTTGAAGTGAATCTTTTGATAGGCTTTCTGTATTATTGTTTGCGTCTACTTACGTTTTTAATAAAATACAAGTATTGCCCCAATCTGGGTCTATAAAGTATCTATTTACAGATCAGTACCATTCGCTCTATGGATACTCGAGAGGCCTCTGACAAGTTTACCAAAGGTTTATGTGAACAGTAGCATTGTGGTGGTTGGCGCGAGCCGCACTGGCTTGTCTTTCTTGGAGGCGTTGCTTATGGGGTATGTGGTTTATTATAGACATACACATTTTGGTTTTATATACAGTGGTTAAGAAAGAAAAAGGTGGTCATAATAATCACCATTTTGAACAATATTTGTTGTGGACCAACCCTGAAATAGCTAAACAAATAGCGGTTCTTCATAAAAAATGTTTGTAGAGAGATGAGAGAAAGAAACATTAAAAGAAGAAGAAAAGCTACCTGAAGAGTTCAGTGAAAGTGCAAGTTACTGCAAACGTAATTCTACTTTAGTCTTGGTTTCTTTTTGTAATTTGTTTGGTGTGCTATAAAGTAGGTTTCAATTCTATTCTAATCTGTTCTTGGATCAATACTAGGATCATTCTGTTCCGCCTCAATAAGTACTGCAATACCACAAGAATTGTCACCACAGTTACGCAAGCAATATTGATCTGGTCCACTCTTCAGGCCTTCGTGCCAGTACCTGACATTCAGCAACGTGACCCTAGTGTCCGAGCACGGGCTGCCCACCGTGACCGAGTGTCTGAAGGCGGCAGACACTTGTGTCCCGAGAGACGGTCGCTACACGGACCGCTACTTGAAAAGCGTGCCGTTTTACTTCTATCTAGACGTTATGACGTCTGTCATGGTTGGGATAGACAGGTGAACTATTTACTACTAAGGACTTTACTACGAGGATTTTTTTGTTAAGTATAGTTTAATTAAGCAATGGCTTTGGTGATTGTGAATCGATTTCGATTATATATGTAGAGGTAAATTATGTGCGTGTCGTGCCCCAATGTTGGGCAAAGGCCTCCCATCCTTTTTCTAGCTATAATCGGCCAGCCAATTGTTTTAAATATCTATACTAATACTAGCGGCCCGTCCCGGCTTCGCACGGGTAGACACTATAAATTGAGATGTGAGCTATCCTATCTGTTAAGTAAGATCGAACTGCACACGGTGTGCAAATTTGATTGAAATCGGTTAAGTAGTTTAGGAGTCTATAGCGGACAAACAACGTGACACGTAATTTATATATATTAAGATTATAAAGAGGAAAGATTTGTATTTTTGTATGTTTGTGTTGAATAAACACAAAAACTACTAGACCGATTTCAAAAATTCTTTCACCATTAGATTGCTACATTATCCCTGAGTAACATAGGCTATATTTTATACCCGTGCAAAGCCGGGGCAGGTCGCTAGTATTAAATAAATAGGTTTAAGATACTCCTACATATCCGGAAAGTGCTCCCACAGAAATTTGGAAAAAAAATTCTTTGGGTGGCTTGATTTCACACGCTTCCTAAGTTTTGTATAAGTAGACTTCTGTCTACTATTTACTATAAAAAAGACTATCTCAAAGAACGTATTTTTAATTAGAAAGAAGAAATGTATCCACTTGAAAGGCGGTGGAGTAAAGTTCTATGATGAGCTCGTGCTGACTTGCGGCCAGCAGTTCCAGCACCCGGACTATCTGCACGGACCTTTGCAACTGGTCAAGGAAATCGAGTAAGTTATTTTTAAAACCTGATAACTATTATGGTCTTTATTATTTAGTGGCAAAGGGTCTGAAGTCCCATGATAAAGCCTGACTTGACCCAATGAAAAAAGTGTCTCGACAGCGACACCGTTTAAACAGATTTATTAGATGTAGACAAGCCTGCCGCTCTTGTATTTGATCGTATAGCTAACATCTAAAGCGTACTTGATCTATACTGTTAAAGTCAATCGATACAGAAACTAGCTATGCGTGTATTTAATACATAACAGACTGCGAAAACACGTGGAATTTCGTTGAATGCTTAGTTTAATTATGATTAGACCAGATGCCTCTCTTTGAACGGAGACTAATCAGAATTATAGTTCAGTCTGTCCCCAGACTGTCAAGATAAACATGATAAGATGAGAATCAGTTTAAATTGTCTTAAAAAAGTAGGCATGTCACAAAAGCCGAGTTAGTAAAGATAGATATTTATTTTTTCGTTTCATTTCGTTCCAGACAAGGCAAACAGTGCGACAGGCTTTTGATGGATAATCCAAAATATTTGCCCGACAAAGTGCCGTTTCCGTCGGAAATGCCTGAGAATGTGATGTTGATAAATTCACTGTACCAAGCGAACGCGAGCCTTAGAAAACTGTTGCGTCTCATCTCCGAAAACAGTAAGAGTGATAAGAGCTTACCACAACAAAAAGAACAAAACGATAGCTAACCAAAACACTAAAAACAATATACAGTCGAATTTAGAACAGTCTTTTTTTTATAGTCGGTTAAAGAGTAATATTTTTTAAGAGCGGATTCTCCCTTTGATTAGATAGCTAGAGCTACCAGGCGGTAATAAGCAAAGGTATATAAGGTACAAACATAGTTTTCATTTCGTCATCATTCAATTAATAAATACATTTTACACAAATTTATTAACTCACGCACATTCATGCAAACAATAAAATAGCCCGCCTGAAGTTAAGCTATCTCTACCGCCGATGGAAATCTGTAAAAAACTATCGTTGCCGACTTTTCGAAACTATTAATGACCCATTAAAATTCTCATGTTGCAGTTCCTCAAAACTAATAATTGTTTCAGGGTTTTGTAATCTTAAAAACTTTTTACGGGTTCCAGGAGACTCCCCAGAATGCCTCAGCACTGAAAACCAAGTGATGGTATACGGCGACTGCGTAGAAGCGTACAGCTGCATCGCTGCTCTGCTAGAACTGGGCATAATGCCCAGTATGATTACCTTTGTCGAATCGTACCCGCCCGACGATCCGACCAAGTGTAGAGTCAACTGCTTTAACAATGAAACGGTATTCCTACCCATCATTCGTAGCGTAGTTCGACTAGGTGTCCGTAAACGATCACCGGAGTTAAGCAACGAACGACGCAGTCGGTTTTCGGATGGGTGACCGCGGTGGGTAGGTTCTTGTTTTTGTCCTATAAAAACAACCGTCAAGCCATGTCAGAGGTCTTCAGGCGGCTTAAAAACTCTGACGCCAGATCAAGCAACTCAGCCTATGTGATCTTACTTACTTATATCGCTAGATTTAAATAAAAGCCTACAGGTAAGTTGCTAATAGACTTACAAGAACTTTCGACTTGCAGCGAAACAAAACAAAAGTTTCGTTAGCTAATTGGTTTTTGTACGGTAGAGAATAACGTGCAGAAGTCAACTCTAAGCTCCAAAATAAAGAAGAAACACGCAGTCTCACCACTTCTTTGTTTCATACAGAATAGGGTTTTATTCTGGCTAGAAAACTTAAGGCCAATTCACGCTGAATAGCAACGTAGAAAACACAAAAGTTTACTCAGATTTATGAATTATACTCTTATTGAATAAAAACATTTTAAAAGATTATTTTTGTCTACACTACTAAAAAAACGCTTCACCGACTGTTGCGTATGGGTTGATTACAGATAACGAATACAGTTTATACAGTGGCGAGACAGTGCCCTCGGCCGAGTATGCCGATTTACTGTCTCGCCGCTGTACTCGTTAACGTGTAATCAAACAAATACTCGATGCAAATTACCCCTAACGTTCTAGGTCGATGAAAGGGTACAAGTAAGTCTCGAAAAGCTCGGTATCCGCGTGTATCGGCGGTACTATCTCACCAGCTGGCAGCTGCAAGGCAGCCACGTCGAGTCTGTCAACTTGATGTCTCAGGTTCACTACACCACGGTGGCTTGCTTCGTGATCTTCTACTATGGCTTGAAAGCGATTGATGTTAACGCTTTCAAAGGTAGGAAAACCTGGCGAATTCTTAATTGATACACTCAAAAGTAATTAAGAGAGTTCTAGATTCGTCTTTATGTTCGAAATGTTATCCATACTAATATTACAAAGAGATATAATATATCGTTTGTATGGTTGTTTGTAGAGAGTTAAAAAATATTTTACTAAAAGAAAACCACACTTTACCTGAGCTGTGTTTTTTTAGTCTCAAACCTGCGAATTCGAAGGCCAAGCAAAACCAAAACAAAAGTCCTGACCATCAGCCAGTCTGGCTATGTTTTGCAGCTGGCGCTTTGCTTCTATAGTGTAATTTTTTTACTACATTTAGCCTACTGACTTCCATCCAGACTTCAACATGAAGATGGTACCTGATGACGATGACCACATTTTTATGCAGGGTCATACAGAAATGGTATGCTAAGCCGAAAAGGGCTCATAGTACCTGCTTATTATTAACCGAAAATAAAAAAATCAGCTGTTTTGTCGAGTGTCATTGACATTTGTCTATGGAACAGCTGATTTTACTGGCGAATTCCGGGTTGGCCCCATAGTAAAAGTTGTTTATAATGATGAGTACTATGAGCCCTTTTCAGCTTAGCATACCCTTTCTGTATAGCCCTGTATATTTATAGCAATAAACGAGTGCGGGCTAGTGTACGACGGCGGACTAGTTGTGGACACGTCGTTCGAGACCAACGACCCCAACGTGCATGGAGCCGGCACTAGCGTGAAATACTCACGCAAGCTGTACGCGTCTCTGCACGCACACAAATATTACTGTTCGGAAGATATCGGTGAAGCGGTATTTACAACATCTTTTTAACTGCCTTTCACTCTAGGTATAAATTAATAGGCTAAAACTGCATTTTTTATTCATTTTTTATTTGGCTTGCGTTTGACCGTGTTTTCGCCTGATGGTAAGCAACGATGCGACGCACAATGCACATGTCACATGCGATGTCTAAGATGGAGCACGCTTGTCTAGAAGAAACCGATTCACTCTCGACTGGAAGACACCCATAATTACAGATATATCTAACAGGGAACACTCACGCAAGCAAAGCATTTCACACTCTAGCGGTACGATTTTACTATACGTCATATGGTAAGTGTGATTCGCATCCGAATCGCTCGTCAATCACTTCTCAATTCCTCTACTGTTTGATGTTTTAAAAATTTTATCCCACTTTTCAGTTGGCGAAACTTTTCTTGAAAAAACTCGATCCGTTTGAAATGGGCGATGAGATTGAGCCCGACGAACTAATGCCCCGCTACAGCTCCACCATACTCAAGTAAATAAGTAAACATACTAAGTAAATTGAAATCATTATTTTAAAGGTTATGATGGCCTATATATTGTGAAACGCGTTGAAATTTCTCTTTCATTGTTTCGACTTTTCTTTTATACTTTTTTCACATCGAGGATTTTCTCCTTTTAAAATATACTCATGCGTTTCGTTCCTCCACCAACTTTGTAGATATCACTATAAGAACAGATAAGGATACAATTCTTAGATGCGTGTTCCAATCTCTGTGTAACAAAATTGACCGTATTGATCATCTTATTAATTTTACTGTTTTTTTGATCAGTTATCGAGGATCCCAATTGAATGTCAGTGGAGATCATATCCGACTGTCGATGGTCGCCACCAAAATGCCACAGCGGTGTGTTATTATTTAATTATTTTCGTAGAATTTGAAAGCTCTTGACAATATTTTTTAAAACAGAATCAAATATTCATTAAACTGCTCTACGATTCGACGTACCTTGAAGAGATTTTGAGGGACAGCACTTAATTTATTTACTAAACATACGATGCCGTATTGTGCTTACCTCTTCTAGATAATTAGCTCTATGATCAGAACGACAGAGATAATAGATTTTGCGTTTGCGTTTTTTGCGTTTTTGCGTTTTGCGTCTAAAGTTTACTACAACAATAAGAGCGACAAATATAGAATTAATTAATGAAAAGCTGGCCTAGGCCTTTGTTGCGTGGTATCCCTAAAAGTTACTTACCCAAATTTTGCAATCACCTATAGATGGAGACCAGTAATGAAGTTCGAATCGCCTATAATGCAGTCGGCGACGCTGCCCGGCCCGATTTACTATATGAAACTGAGAAAGCCAGGCATCGAGATACCCATGGAAGTGCAAAAGTGTCTGCCGCATCAGGTGATTACAAGCAGGCCGACCACGTAGATAAGTGCAGCTCCGGATCTAGGTTTTTCCAAGCAAGAACATAGGCGCCTCTCGCCACGGGCCAGGATCCACTCAGGTAGCAGTTTACTTCGACAATAAGTGGCGCTACAAAGTCTCTTCGAAGCGCTATTGACGCCCATTGGCAAATAAAGATAATATACGATGCCTGGTACAAACCTACTAATAAGCTTAGTTTAGTTGCGTTTCAGGGCAAATAGGAGATTAAACATTTTATATCTCAGGATGACGAGTGCAGTGCAGTGCTGCGCAGGGTCCTGAATTTTAAGAGTTCTATATTCTGGGTGGCACAGAACTATTATGGGCAAACGAAGTTTAACATAAGGCGAGCCTCTTGCTCGGTCACTCCATTGCATAAATAAAAGTTTTTTTATCCCATTTTGTTTTGTTTTTCTCTGTTGTGGAAAGCCTCGATTTTAGGGTTCTGAACATGTTTTGAGGAAGGACCATTAAGGGGAGACTCGTGCGTCTGTCTGTCTGTATGTCACAGCTAATTATTTAATGGAGTGTTCTGTTTTATTCGTTCTCAGGGTCACTCCTTGATAACCGATAGGTACGGCAACTACTTCGACCTGAAGCTGAACGTGCTGCACTGCGTGGACGCGGTCACCTGCCTCGCCAAGAAACAGTTCTCCAGCGAGATACTGTCGCAGCTCTACGGGAAACACGAGGCCTTCTTTAACAAGCTCCTCCTTAGGTTCAAGGTGCGAGATTTGAACTATTCCTATGAATAAAACTTTGGAATTTAATGTAGATTTGATATAAAACTAAAATTGACTTTGGGTTTGTTAGAATAAAGCAGCAAATTGCAAAATAATGAGTCATTGAGACATGGGAGGTGAGGGTGAGGGGGGGTGGGTGTTTTGCGCAACATTATAGCTGAAGCTGAGTCACAATTTTAATCGAATTCATACCAGTAGCTATATATTGATGTAAACATACAAACATACGTTTAATTTAGTTGATGTATTTTTATAGAGGGTGGGGGGTCTCTCTTACAGTGGGTTGGAAGTCAGCCTCTTAAAGTTTCCGTTGTCCAGCGCGTGTGTAAACATTTAACACGACTTTCAATTGCTGTTAGTACGAGTTTGAACCGTAGTGTGTTGATAGTGAAAGCATGGTTTTGTTCAGATGGGCTTGATCGAGGATTTGTTCGACTTCTTCATCCAGCCATGGCTGTCGGCGATCTATCAGGAGACATTCCAGGACCTGCTCTCCGATATCAATGAACAGGATGTCAGCGAGGTAAAACTAAAGTGACGAAAAAAATGGTTCGCTTTGTGGGATATAATGTTGATTTGTTGATTTTAGATTGGCATTTCTGCCTTCATAAGCCCAAAAGGTATTTCAAAAAATATTGATTTCTGTTTTTCACGCATCTGAAAGCTTGAAAAATGACGCATCTGAGGCGTGACAAAATATATTTTTTTTAAATTGCTGTCTTGCTGTTGTGCCAACTGAAAACCTGTTTACTGTATTCTTATCTTCTGTGTTTGATATGGGGTAGGTCCCGCACCGGCGACAAAGCAAGGAGTGCATTGTGCATTGCAAGGGGTGCATTGTCCTTTCATAAAAATTATGATAGTGATTCATTTATCATTTTAGAAGCAATAATAATTTCGGACCTAATCTAGATCTATATATTTAACTAGTCTAATTTTAGAGTTCGGAATTTTCTGGAAGAGATCGCTCTAGGCAATAAGACCGCCGGTTGTTGCACTAGTTTAAAGTGTTATTATCGTTTTGTTCGTAATTTTTGGTGTGAACAATAAAGAGTTTAGCTATCTATCTATCCCTAACATTTTCCTCTCTTTTGGTGGTGTCAACAAAATGTCAATGCAATTTTCAGGTTTTCAGCTTTCTGCAGTCCAAGTATCGAATGCACGACGAAAAAGACTTTATGGTGAAGGAGAACGAGTTTAAAATGCCAAGCAAGTCGGGATTGATGACCTCTGAAAGCGGAAGCCGTTTGATCGGTCGTCAGGTGATTCAATTGTTTATAATAACCCTGTAGGGTCGTACTTATAAACAATGGTTAAAGTTAGTCATTGCTTCAATTGTTCTGACAACTTTTCGCTGGATTGAAATGTCAAGTACTTTATGTAATGGTTAACTTTATGCAGGCTTTATAAGGCTTAATCTGTAATGTATTGTATGCAGTGATTCTACATAAACACCTACTAAGTCTTAGCCCCACACACACATCAGACCCACCACATATACACACACACACACACACACACACCTACATACACACACACATACACACACACACACACACACCACACCACGCCACATCTTATCTTGTACCTACTACATCTTAGTGGTACTTATAGCAGATGAAACCGCGACCGGTGCCAGTATTGTAATATTTGGTTTCTTATCATCATATTGAACCTTTAATCCTCTCACTGCTGGGATACAAGTCTAACCTCGAAGGGTGATTAGGCCGCATTTCACCACGCTGGCCAAGTGCGGATTGGTGGATTCATCCATTGAATTTCTTCGCCGGACGTATGCAGATTTCCTCACGATATTTTCCTTCACCAAATAGCCTGTGGTATGTAAATTCGTACATAGGTTCCAAAAAAATTTGATTTTTTACTAACTTCGTCATATGCTACCTTTAACCCTCCCACTGCTGGGTTACAGGTCTACCCTCGAAGGGTGATAAAGCCATATTCCACCATGCTGGCCAAGTGCGGATTGCTGGAATTCACATACGCCATTGAATTTCTTCTCCGGACGTATGCATTTTTACTAACTTGCTATTAATATATTATCATATTGTTTTCAGGAAAGCTTCCTTGGCACTTTCCGTTCTATGATAGACAAATTTGTGGACCGGAATAGCTTTGCCGAATTTGTAAGTATTACAGTTGCATAATTTGACAATTTACAAATATTTGTTGCGATGTATTTTATTATGAAACTAATATTATTTTTAATTTGTTTCAGACTAAAGACAACACCATCAAACCTACTGATATACCTTCGGTAAGTGATTTTTAATAGTCTATTTACACGAGTCGAGCTTCTCCGTGCAGATTAAGCAGTTTTGAATTCCTTTATGCAATCCCCAATCATTAATAATCCAATTATAATTATGCTCTTTTGAGGATGCATCAGTAGGTAACTACCCAGATTCAGATATATTCAGATTTATTTACAATAATTTACAACATTGTAATTTATAAGCTAGATGTCAGTGCATTAATTGAAATTATCAGTTTATCCACATCGGGCATTCAACATTCAAATGTACTCGTACACAGTCAAAGCAATAGCAATAGTAAATAGAGACCGTAGCCGAAGTCAGCACGGAGTGTATCATCACCCGTCCCTTTTGAGCGTATTATTTTCGTGATGGTAAAACTTACGATCTAT
Organism: Alcis repandata; assembly: GCA_949125135.1. Lineage (NCBI taxonomy): Eukaryota > Metazoa > Arthropoda > Insecta > Lepidoptera > Geometridae > Alcis > Alcis repandata. Next base: position 4,417,745 of record OX421235.1, on the reverse strand, counting down.
CCACTGGTTATCCTATGCTATATATTATAAATACGAAAGTTTGTATGTAACTCCGTAAAAACTAAACCGATTTTGATAAAATTTAGAATGTTAGTAGTTTAGGTTCAGGAATAATACATAAGTATTTTATCATTTTCATCATCATCATTATTATCATCGTCACTGTTTATCATCGCGCGGATCGCAACTAGTATGGTCTATTTTGACACAGGAATGCGGTCAAAGTGTCAAAGTTCGCGAAGAAGCCGCGACTTTCTGGAAATCCATCGGCGGAGAGCGCATCGTGGCCGCGCACCTCGACACTTACCTTAGCAAGACCAACGTCGTCAATGCACACTACGCGTTACCTGACATTGATTTCATTTGATTTAAAGCAAGCCATTCGATGTAGATACTCCTTATTAGTTATTCATTTATTTGTTTAGTGTTCTAGGTAGACAAAGTTGGAAAGCGTCCAATTATCTGTGAACCTCTGTGCTCTACAATAAAAATATTATTTATCGAAACTTTTTTTTTACTAAACTTAAATCTGTTATGTTAGTAGAACTGAACTAGTGTCGTCAATTTTTGTTATAATTAAACACGGGAATACTCACGTAAAAATTAAGTCGTCTACTACGACTAGTTTCGGTCACATTCGGTGACCTTCATCAGGCGAATTTACAAACGTGACGCGCTCGCGGTTGCGTCTCGTTTGGCACTGACACAAAACAACAAACAAAAACAAAAATGTGGGAAAACCACGTTAGTTTCCATAGTGTCGTCAACTTCGCTTTTTCTACGCTACTCCGTAATAACTCCGTTAACTTCTCTCAGTTTGCTTGTAAACTTATATTTCATTGATTTTTTCTGTGTTTTTAGGACAAGTAGAAATAACTAACTTTGAGAGGCCTGAAATATGTAAATAAACATGACGTGAACATGATTTTAGTTAGAAGTTTTAAGGTTGAGTCAAGGTCGTATTTATATTTTTTACAATATGAAAATCAGAGTTTTAACATAAAACCTAAAATCATATCACATATCCTTAACTAAAACTTCATACTCACCTCATAGGAGTCGCACATTCGTCTAACTTTATTAGGGGAGACGATAATAAAACATACCGTGTACATTTTAGACAATTTATTTAATTTTACACATGTTTTATTTAGACACAAGTACTTACCCTTACATTTATATTTACACGAGAATGCACAGAACGGCCGTTGACTAGTTATTTGAAGGCTGAATCCTGCATAAACTTCGGGCAGTCTTAATTGATATGGTTTCATTTACAAAAGCGAAAAGTACTCTTTCAAGTTACTAAAATTATCACCCGTATTCTTTTCTTATTTTCCTCACCTCCACTTAACCTCGAATTTGTGTTTTAATAACTTTAAAAAGGGTTCGAATTCGTAATCGACCGGTTTGATTTTTTAACAAAATACGATATTTACCTAATAGTATTTTAGGTTACTTGTTGGATACTGTATCAAAATTTGATTTAAGGATGAGTTGAGGTAAGGAAATATTGAGATAGATCGGGGTGTATTATGAGATCAAATCGTGATAAAATGGTTGATTAACTATTATTTGGAATGACTAGAAAAATCTTCGGTTTAACTATTTTATATGAATGTTATGGAATTGGCCACTTACAGTAAAATGGTATAACTTTGGTATTCAGAGTCTTGAAAAACTTACGTCTCTTGAGTTCCGTATTCTTACAGATCACCTCGACATTTCCTCGCCTCAACCTCAAAATTGAGATTTATTGAATTATTACTATGAGTCAATATTTTTAATGACGAGCAAGAACCTAAAATAAGAACTTTGAATAGTTTGAGTTGAGCTAGAGTTAAGGTGAGGAAATGTTAAGATTACAAAAAAATACTAGGAAACTCTTTGAAAAATTCATAAAAATACCATTTTTTTATTTATAAGTTTTTTTAGACCTTTTGATTGATTAATTGTTATATTATTAAATTGAAAAGATTTTCATGAGACCGAATACCATTTTTATTATTTATAAGGTAACATTACAATATCGTTGAGCGGTTAACGCCTTAAACTTATCATGCAAAACCAGACATTATTTACACAGGCTTTATATTAAAAGACTAGAACCCTTAAACAGCCCTATTTCACTGTGAAATGCACAGGGCTATAAGCTTGAGGTGTTAGAGGAAAACACTAATATGCACTCGTAACTCTGAACAGCTATAAAAGGTACAAAAAACAGAATATAAAATACACAAAGTGAAAAAAAAATCAAAAAAAGTCATATAAAAATATCGTTGACAACAACGTACATGTACAAAAGAGCATTAAATGTTTCCCCGCAATTTCAGGGTTGTCTTCTATAGTATTCAGAATTATGAGTTCTAATTTTTGTTTTTAGCTCAGTACATCCCATGCTTATAATAAATATAACCCTGTTTAAAATTGTTTATAAATATTTATTTGATAGAGTTGGAGATCATACAAATCTGAGAAAACACGGAAATACCGACGATACAACACATAGAAAATCTAATAAAGTAAGAAATGTAAAATAGGACTGTTAAATTTGCGTTACCAATTCTGGGACACCGTCGGAAAGTCACCGGCGGGCTTGAAGAATAAACTAAATTTTTAACTATTCGTAGTTTATATCCCAGAATTGTATTTAGTCTCACATTTATCGATACAACAATCAAGAAAATCCGATACTTATAATTTAATTCAATTGAAAATATCTGTACAATAATGACTAGCATACACATATACGTATACCGAAACGAAAGTTTCTTAGTATTAAAACACTATTTGTACCTAATTTTAGAACTAACGAGTTTATGTGAATCGCATTTGATGAAATTTTTACGCGATTATGATATAAAATGCGATATGTGAGTTTTCTTTTTGCGAAACTGGTACACTCCAGTTTTAAATGTTGGTCGAATATACGCTTTACAATGGATAATGTATGCAAAATCGATCTCGCTTCGAAACAACGTTGCGGCGGCGTCGCGCCGTCGGCATTACAGCAAAATGCCGACGGAAATATACCCCTAGGTATTTGATCGCAGATAAATCTCTGAACTTTCAAAGTTCAAACGCACAGGTAATTTTACGTTCATATTTTGAGCGATTGCCGTACCGGTACCTACTTGTTTAATTTTCAATCAGATCACGTTGGTTTTTTGTTCTGTAAGTTGAACTTAGATGCGATTTTTAGGAGTAAAAAATCTAGTCGCTAACACAGTAGAACCAAATAGAACCCTGTGCTGTAAGCGATATTTTCGGTGTTGAATTTTTGCTGCCCCATTCCCAAAGATTATAATGTAGAGCCAATTACACAAAACACCTAATATTAATAACGGTACAGTGTTCTTCAATTACTAAACTCAAACAAAAACGTTTGAATGTTTGCTCAAAAAACCCCGCTTTTTTCGCGTTCGTAGACCATTGCTTGAATCATTAGCGTCTTCCGCTCGAATCAAAAAAAGACGAACAAGTCCTCTTTAGTAAACACGAACCGATACCAAGGACGACCGTCGATTCCGCGCTCGTGCACCATTACCGATACTTAAACGCACGAACAAAACCATTGATTTCCTTTCCATACTTACTTCGCATCGCACAAAAAAAGATTCGACGTTCCGAGTCCTTTACACTTAGAACGAAGGCGCACGACAGCTGCTCGAAGCTTCCTAGTTGTTCGTGCAACATTGCGCGGCGACTAGGGCGGCGCGTAGTCATGCGCCGGCGCCGGCGTGTAGTCGGCGCCGAGCAGCGATTAGGTCTGGTACTGCAGCATGGGCGCGGCGGCCAGGTTCGCGTGGTGGCCGCTGTTCATTCGCAGCGCGGACAGCGACTTGTTGTACCACTCGTCCTCGGCGGTCATGCCTGCGGGACGATATAGTTTGAGTTAGCAGTCGATAAAAAGCTTAGAGTAACAGAAGGTAAATATATCTGTCTTTGTCATTGCAATCTATTAGACAAGGACGTCAATAATTTTTAAAAATTTAAATCTGTGATAAGAACCCTTCAAACTTGAGCCCAGTATACTAGCAGTTCAAAATTCTGAAAGATGTAGAATACAACTTTTATAACATTTTCTTTTAATTTTTTATGCTGTTTTCTTTATTTATATCTAAAGCTAGAAAAAACTAAGTTGTTTAGAATGGTGCTATATTTGAAATTAAATATTAGATTTAGAGCTTGCCTTGCTGACTTATACTACAGCTCTGTTTGTAGATTGAAACATTGAAAGACAAAAGGAACTTTTAAATAAAATGTCAATTTACTCGTGAAAAAATCGTAAAATTAATATGTATCAAAAGATAGATATCATACATTAATATTATTAGACAAAGATTGTCTGCATCTATAAAACTAAACATCTCCACTAGCACTAATTTCCAACACAATACCGCTACGCCAGCTCTACATAATTCGTAGCGCGTCCGTAGCACTCCGTAGGCTGCTACGCGATCCCTAGCTACAAGAGGCACGTACCTACAAAGTATATAAGACGAAGCCGTATACCGAGCGAGGGTAGGGTACGAATAGTGAACTGGTTCGACCCTCGCGTTTTCTCAAGATGCAATCTCGCCGCAGGAAATAAGATATTTGCCAAGACGCCGCGAGGACGCCCGCCAAAGTAAATGTAGTGGAAATTTTCTTATTAGAATATCTACGGTACGATGCCTCGGTTCCATTACTCGCGTTTTTTCGTCGCTGGAATCTGCGCCCGTGGCTGGTTCGCGTTTCACGGTTTATCGCGCAATCATATTTTTTGTAGAATGTCTCGTGTCTACGTTACGAAGCTGTATGTGACGGCGGGCCATAACGAGATTCTGTGAGATTAAAATGGAAACTTTAAAATAATTTTTAGTAAGATTACCACTTAAAGTCGTCTTTACATTTGATTGATTTTTGAAAATCGGTGTTGTTATTTTTTATTGATCTATCTAAACCTGTCGCAAATAACGAAAAAATCCCAGTTCAAATTTTTACAAACCTTGTCTCCTCTACAAGTAAATCTGCTCAAACCAGTCGCCAGCGTGTTAGCACACGTCTTGCTCTGAGGGATACAAATTAATAATCTCCGGCCGCAGCTAAGACGTCATTGAATTATGGAACACCATGTATCTGCACTTTGGTGTTAAGCGGATGTAGGTACTCTACTTGTAATTTATGCGTACTTGTATAATATTACATCCAAAATTGCATTCTACCATCTTACTTATCTTACTTCTTGCTATTGTTCTTGTGAAAGTTTGTATTTTTGGATGTCTGCATGTAATTTGGTATGGTGTTAGCGCATACCTTGGCTTAGACATTCTATCCCGAAAAAAAAATACTAGGCGCAGTTAGAGAAAAAAAATCTGAAAACCGTTCGTTATTCTAAAAAAACACGTCAGACATAAAATATATCCATTAATAACCCTTACATACCACTGCAAGCCCCCACTGAACCCACAGAAATATTATAAAAACGAGAAAACGGATGATCAAATAAAAACGATAAAAAACCGATTGCGCTCACAGCTTCCCAGTAAACGAACGCGAATCCCAATAAAACCTCCGGCGGTGACATTAACAAATTCTAATCAATTCTTTCTCATTTTCAAGATCATCTTGCGGAACTTAGCTGGAATAAGTTTTCCCATTATTATAAGGGATATTTGTATAAAAACGAGAGGCCTGGACGCTTCGGCGCCTAACTTTATAATTGCCTTGACGGCTTTAATGGAAACTTGATGAAAGCTGCCGCCCGCCGTCTACCGCTTTTTGTTTAGCTACAAACTTACATTTTAGTTCTTACTGCTATTACGACGAATAATTTTGTTTGGTGCTGTTGAAGATTGGTTGGTGAGGTTTGGTGTATGATTTTTGGGTTTGTGTACATTTTGTGGAAAAGAAAACACCCAGGTCATAAAATAATTTGGTAACTATTAGGGTGAATTTACACAGCAGTTCCTTGTATAGAGCTTGCTTTCTAATTTCGAGTACATTCGAGTGCAGTAGGTACTGATATAAAAGGGATCTTAGTATCAAAGTAAAAGTAAAAAGTCAAAGTAAGTTGGATAAGTTTTACACAAAGAAAATGACGTTTTGTAAACGTACCACGGATTTTTTATACAATCATCTGCAATTTATAAGTAGGTAATGCAAATGACTAAAATATGAATGTACTTACCACTGTTGGAGCTTTAAGTAAGTTAGTATAAGGATAGATCAAGTGGCTAGCCTTTTGACAAAGTTTATAAGCCACTTGAAAGTCTAAAACTGACCGAAGCTCTTTACTTCCAATACGAGTATTCAATATCAAGTTTTTTTGGATTTTATAATGAACAAGGTACTTACCAAAATTATGACAAAATCTGATCAAAATCCCTGATATAAATCTCATCTCATTAATATTATACAAGTAAAAGTTTGTATGTTTCGAATGAAAGTCTTTCATGATCTGGATTAAGACAGAGACTAATTTTTATCTCGGAAAACTCATGTTAACTATTTGACCGCGGGAGAAACCACGGGGCGCAGCTGGTGTTGAAATAAATAAATAAATAACGTTCCACACTCATAGCTCCCCCACTAGGATAACCTGTATCGGGGATGCCATGGAACACGCACAAAGACAAAGACAACGAACACCCACCAGAACAGATATTAAATTCATCATTCAAATATCTGCCCGGCCGGGAATAGATCCCGGGACCTCTAGCTTATAAGATTAGATAAGTTTATTTCCATAAAGATGTTACAAACAGTGAAGACTTAAAAATTATTATGTGAATATATTATATATTACATGTGAAATAAAACATTAACTTAAAAAAAAATATATTTTGCTGCGGCCCCACAGTATACACAAGACCCGTGTTGTGGATAAGGCGGATATACTACCGCTGAACACTAAAAAAACAAATAAAAGTCATCACTCACCCATAGTGTCTTGCCTCATGCCCACAGCGCTCATGTTGGCTCCGTGGCCCATCGAGAACCCTTGTGGCATCGGATACGAGCCACCTCCCATCTGTGATAGTGAGAATATGTCCTTCTGCAGCTCTTCGTAGCTGCCGTGGTGCTGTAGAGGAAATTGTCTTTTTAGTTTTTTTTTATTGAAAGATAGGCTTGCGTTTATCTTGTTTAATGAGTACATTACAGAGTTATAAGGAAAGGGTATGCTAAGCCGAAAAAGGCTCATAGTACTATGTTGTAACCTGTATTGTACTGTGTAACCTTGTATTTTTTGTTATTCATAGACAAGTTTTCGTTTGACCGCCAAAGCCTGACGGTAAGCAATGCTCGGTTTACGATACTATACAAAAAATACACACTTGCAGAACATTGCAAAACCGATCTCAAATAAAAGTGGGCCACGTTTTCATGGATTTTAACTATTGGTAAGTATGATACTTACAAACTAGGCAATAAGATCACCTTTCGATTAAATAAGAGCCTAGTAAAAAAAAATCGTGTTTATACTTCCTTTTGTTTTTTAACTAAAGTGTATGTTACTTACCTAACTAAAAAGCAATGAAGTTTGATGTTCAATCTACTTATCAACCCTAGGCTTTTAAAACGAAACTTCAACCTCTACCATTTTAAAACCACTTGCTATAAAATAATCATATTCGCAAAAAGTTATACAGAAGAGCCGAGTGCAGTGGTATCACGGAACTCGTTTGGCGTCCGCAAACGCCATTACCGGCCGACCAATCCCACCGACCAGTGATTATCACGCGTTTATCAATTATTTTTCAGGCTTTAGAGTCCCCGCAGACTACAAACTTTCTATCGGCCGATAGTTTAGTCGAGTTGGCCTGTTCGTGCCCACACTGTGCGAACAAAACAGTTGGGTTGGTCGGGAGTGCGCAGACTAGCCAACAAATGGTTTGGCCGATTGATTAATTTACTAGAGTTTCACCAACTCTCAAGATCAGTCGCGTGGAATGTTGCCCAAAAATATTATTATTGCTTTATACTTGATACAAAGGAGAAAAAGAATGAAGAAGAGGAATCGAGAGTATTGGGTACAGTGAACTGAAGCCACCGGCCGGGTTGGCCGATCAAACAATCGGCAAGTGTGCGGGCGGGGAAGAGCGCCATACTGATCAAGCGGTCGGCCGATAGTTCGCCGATGTTTTGTTTGAAGGCAGTCGTGAAGCCCATCAAACTTTTTTATCGGCCGATACTGAATCACTGTAATGTGCGCATCTGCATACATTTTCATACTGATTAAGAAGCCGACCAAACTATCGGCCGATAGAAAGTTTGTAGTCTGCGGGGACTCTTAGTTTTGGCTACAGTGAAGTGCGATTAACACTTCGCTTAATGCAATGACGGCGACAGTATAGCAATGGACTCGGTTTTTAATAGCTTATTAAGGCGTCGAGTTTTAATCGAGGTTTAAAAACACTGCATTTGAAATGTCTGTAGTCTAGGATTGCTTTCGAATTAAGTATTTGATTTGTGACTTGCTATCGTCGCTGTCTAAATGAAATCATCGAATTAATTATGACTAATAAACGGCCCTACTAAGTATATCTGCTTGTCATTTCTGCCACCGATCTTCAGTAACACTAGTGTTTATGCAGATTTAGTTATCATCAGGTGCGTTTGGTTTGGGATCAAAAGTATTTAAAAACGCCAGTTTTGCTCACACATGTGAGCGATTGTGAGAAAAAGTAGCGTTTTAACTGTTTTTAGTCCCAAACCGAACGCACCTATCCCAAATATCATGACGTTGAAACGACGATCGCATTTTTAACACGCTTTTATTAGCTTCACCTGTATGTTTGTTTGTATGTATGTTTTTAACACGCTTATATTACGAGTAGCTTCACCTGTATGTTTGTAACCGACTCCTTTGGGCGCGATTTTTACCCACTTTAAACGGCCGGATTTCGTTAAAACTTTGTAGATATATCGAGGATCGATGACAATAAATTATTATACAAAAATAAAAAAAATAAACTTATAAATAAATTAAAATAATTTTATGAAGCTAATAAATTGTGTTTTTGCTCCGAACGCGATTTCTACGATTACTGTTAGCTAAGATGTGACTCGGTACGCGAATTCTGTGACTACTGCTGGCTAAGCTGTGGTTCCCCACGGCTACTGGTACATATTCTGCTACGTGCCGCGTTTGTCAAAGAGCGATGACAAGGGTGTTTTTTAGTTTTTTAAACTATTCTATATTATTTAACAACGATGATCTCATGTAGCTCATAAATGAATGACGTCCTCGCTGACGTATCCGTCAATGATGAACCTGGCTGACTAAAATTTTATGCACGAATGTGTGTTGCAAAACCAAATTTAGTTTTTATAAAGAAACAAAAAGTAGAGCTAGGATGTTTGGAGTAGAGAGTTAATAGTTTGGAGTAGTTTTTTGCCTCGTATTTGTTTTAAGATTGAAAACCGTTAAAAACGCCTCCTTTGCTCGAATCGTTCCTACGTCACACATGCAAACGATATTGTCATTTCTAATTGTTACTTTTGCCACCGATTCCAAAACGAACACGAGAATAGTAGCGAATACTGTAATACGCGCCAAACAAACGTCACTCGGCGAAATGACGTCAAAATAGTCCTGCGGGCAGTATTTGTCGTATTTGCATTATTTTCCGCGGCTGCGCTGCGCCCGTACCGCGGCGCAATCGCATTACCGCGTAATCACGCCGACTGATTAGCGCACATGGTAATGAGGAATTGTGGCCAAAATACGTGCCAACTGATACAAGCGTGCTGATGAGGTCATTTCAAACTGCTATTTCGTCGGCTTACTGAAACATCAGTTTTAGGCTGGACGCAACTTCAAGCGCATCACGCATTCCTTAATAAAGATCACCGAAAGTGATCGACACCAGTTTCAACATCCTACTAAATCTAAGTATTCCCGTGTTAAATGTAGCTAATGTAACAGTTAGTGACTCTTTGCTTTTAATGACTTCTTGCGCTAAGCCGACGATTTAGTAGTTTGTTCATACCATCATCGTTATAGGACACAGTTGTCCTATAAAAACAACCGCTAAGTCATCTCAGAGGCCTTGAGGCGGTCTAAAAACTAACACCAAGGTTAGCTTCTCAGCCTTTACGAACTGATTACTATAAATTGAGTTTTCAACTTTTTCTCGTCCTTTATTGTTTGTAACTGTTATCGTATCAAATTAACCGTAATTCTTGGTTTTTTGGTCTGAAACATTAGTGCTGTGCGGTGAAGTATTCTTCTAAATGCTTGAAAAATGGCGGATGTAAACTCTGCGATGTTATTTTATTGTTTTCTCTGTTATTTTTTGCAAAAGTATTTATTTATGGTTAGTCATTGCAAAAAATATGTTTTGCGTGACTTTGCATTCTTGTACTTGAGGCTCTTGGGTTTTTTTTCAGTTGTTGCTTATATTCCATGTATTTATTTACGAATAATTTCATGTATGTGTGTTGTTTCATGTTTTCATGTGTGTTGTGTGTTTAGTTTTCATTGTAGTTTAAACACATTCGAAACTTTTGTCGATTTTTATATTTTGACTGCTTTTTTGTTCGTGCTAGTTTTTATCGTTAACTTATTCATTTATTTTAAAGTTTATTTATATTTTTAGGTCTGTAATTTTTGACAAAAAGCATTACGTGTGCGTTACTTACCTGAGGATACCGGTTGATGGTGTTGGGATGAGGATAGGGCTGGTAGCCTCTGTAGCCCTGGATGTTCCTCATCATGCCGTTGCAGCCTGGCAGGACTGCTGGCGATAACGCCTTCTGCAGCTGCTTCTCTTGTTTCCTATACTTCGCGCGGCGGTTTTGAAACCACACCTGGGGATAAACTTGTATTTTAGATAGCCAAGATTCTATGCATAAAGTAGGAACTGCGTTCATTCTCAGAACTATAATGTGTTAATAACACAGCGAAGATAGTGAAGCTTATTCTCAGTTGTAAAATATTTCACAGCTTATAATACCAGCTTTTAGCTTAGTTTATACCTCTAGTTTAGAATTAAATTATTCAAGCAAAAGTAAAGTAAAAACGGTACAATGTATTGGTTTGATAGAAATTCGTGAATTCATCTGTGAAATATTTGAGAAAAGAAGATGTTGACGAGTACTCTAAACTTTCAAGTTACGAGTAGGATTGTCTGGAAAATTGTTAGGTCATGCTTATAAAGTTTTTATCAGCCTCAGATATCGTTGTTTATTTACTTAGACACGACATAAAAATCACTTAAGGAACAGCTTAGTATTTTCTCTTAGCTTATCATATTATGGAAAACATCTACTAAGAAAAACTTTCAGCTAAAAAACAAGAAGCAAAACAAGTGCGGGTCTAATCTGTGTGTTGTCAACGGGAATGAGAGCGTGCGTCGTTTGATATGGTGATTAGAGCTGATTAGAGGGCGAGGGAGGCCACCCCGCCTCCTCCGGGCGGGCCGGGCCGCGCCCTCGTACGCACTCTCCATATAAATAAACCGATATACCCTATACCTAACTGTCAGTAAGCTCACCCTATACAACACAGCAACCAAATGTTTAGGCTTCAATCGGGGAGCCACTATCGCTATTTTCTGAACGAAATTCAGTAGCCTTTTCAGTTCTGCTTTTTGCCAACTTCACAGATAAATTAGTGGGTCTGTACACGTAGGTAGGCCGGAGGTAAGTAGGTATAGTACTGGCTGGTAGGTACCTACTATTTAGTATTACCGGCGTTTTCCAACCGGCTCGGTCGGAGCCCCGCTGTCGGAATAAAAGTGAAACAATATTGAAGCACGTACGGCGCTGCAAGCACAGGCAGACGAATAAAAGTAGTTAGGTACGAGCTGTCTAGGGTTTTAAGGTTTCAGTTCGTTATAGAGACGAGCAAACGTGTTTGTACAATCAAATTATCTTCTTACAAGAAGAAGAGTTGTGATCGTATCTTGTTTTACAGTTAATTGTCGTTCCGTGAACGTTATTAGCTACTCGTATATGTTTGTATTTTATATGTATCTCTATTCGCTGAAACTACAATCCTGTATATTCTATTCTTTCTTTTTTCCTATTCAAATGCAGCTTTTCTGTGTCGTTGGATGACATACTTAGATAATAATTTCTATACTATCTACGCAAAAATATTTCTGAGGAATAAGTAATTCAAGGAATAAACAATTCAATAAGTGTATTTTTACTAGTCATCAATATCGTATGTCAACGCAGATTTATATTTTTCAGATTTTGATTCAAAATTAACAACTTTTTTTACCAACAAAAGTTTGAGAAACGTTCGAATATCCATACCTACTATATACCTAACACAAGTAGGGCGATAGACAGACATAGGGAGGAAACATAAATGGGATATTAGTTTTTTCCGAAGCAAACCCACATCCGCCCCCATGCGCGTTGAAATGAAAAACGAATCAATTTCCGACAGTTAATACGTTTAGATTTTTTTGAGTTTGTTGCGGAAAAAATAAAAAGGTACTGTAGGGGTGATACTCGTATGTATTTGCTGCTTGAACAATTTCTCCTAATTGTCCAAGTAACGAGACAAAAAATACCGGGGAAGATGGGAGCAGGTCGATCTTTCCCGTCCTGAATATTTTACTGAAAATCAAACTGATGATCTTAATTGTCACAGAAAAGTTTTAAATTTAGGAAATTACAGCAAAGATTTCATAACAACAACTGTGGAAGAAATTAGGTACTTGACCCTACTAACTCGACTCAAAGCATTCAAAATTAACTCGTAAAATAATCCTACCTAAGAATAAAACTTAATTCAGTAAAGATCCCTCCCGAAACACTTTGCTAAAGTCTCGAGATAAATCGTTATAAATACGTATCTATTATCCTGAAAGCCCGAGCTATCCGAAGAAAATGGTCGCCTTTAAACTGAAAAAGCACAGGGATCCAACAAAACATTTTCTTATTTCCAATTGTAGAATTCATTTGAGGGCAGAGACAATGTCGAGAGGCGCGCGGGGAGGATGAGCGGCTAACTTCGTTACGGATCCATTTGATGGGATTGCAATGCCTCAGGGGCCGCCACCCGCCGCCGCCGCCCGCAGCCCCGCGCGAGCGCTACGCTGTATATTTTTATATCGAAATTTCCTCTCGAAGGAGGGAGCTCGACGTTGCTGTCGTCTTTAACGTTTACATTCTTATGTAGCGTCGCCTAAACGCTAATAGCCTCCTACGGAGCGCGCGTGCACGAACACACCCTCACATACGTCTCGGTACTCACACATGTAGAGAACATCGCACGGACGCCTACGCGCATTTCACGTGCTTTTAGCGACGGTAGGTGGGTAAAGTCTTCGATGTAATATCGTTTGACAAAACCTCTCATTTTCTAAAAGAAAGCCACATCTCGGGCGCTGAAAAGAAACAGTAATTGCCTACTGTCGCCGTGACAATGAATAAAATATTACACACTGAAAGCTCGCATGCGACGGCTCTAATGACGTACCTACGTACAAAAAGCCTCTGTTAAGTAGGCACTCAATTTGGCAAGAGGTCACTACATTATTAAGGGATGGTTAAAGTCACGTCCTGAATAAAATATCTAAAGCGACAAATTAGGTGCTCCGGGGACAAATCAATATCGAGGGTCCCAGGGGATTGAGCAATTTTAAAACTGAGATAAAGATCTCTCGCGAGTTACTGTAAGCATTTCGTATTCATACGGTCGAGGACGACAGATGGCGCTTTAATTCAATCCGCCTCCGGCCTACGCTCCAAATTGTATTATCCGAGCATTCGCGCATCATTGATATTTCGACAATTCGACGGAGAACTGTGTGCTCTAATATTTTTTGTTCGCCTTTTCTATCCTCATCGTTTGCTTCGTGGGTGGTCTGTTTTTCCGTCATTCTTATATTAGCTATAAATTGTTTTAGCTTCAAATATGGTTTTGTTTAATCAGGGTTTTTTTATGATAAGAGAAGAATTATGTAACAATGATATATGGTCTAGAATTACACATGGCAGGAACTCTGCCTTTCAAAGTTGCGCGTCAAAAACTGTATTGTAGTTTGATATTTTTTCAGTAGCTATAAAACAATACAAGTCTGTTAAGAGAGTTCATGATTGAAAACCCATATATTGTATTCTGGGTACCCGAGCTATTCTTGGAAAATTCGGAAAACTCAGAAATCGCGTTTTTCAGAGATAAATCGATTTACGCCTCCAAAATTCCGGTAGGTATAACAAATTTCGTCGAAATAATTAGAGCCTTTTTCAAGTCTCAAAATATAAAATACAATATTGCTCGTTTAACAGTATTGCATAAGTTTATTAACTTCCGTGTACCACACAGGTATTAGCAAGTTAGACCTACCTGTACTTCATGGTAAATATCCCAGGTATCGCCGTCAGTCACTGACCTTACCAATTCAGACCTACACTCCTACAGCTATAATTCCTGGTATAAAACCTCAGGTAGGTATCGCCGTCATCCACTGACCTGTATCCTCGCCTCGTTGAGTTTTGTCGTCCGCGCCAGCTCCTCTCGGCAGTAGATGTCCGGGTAATGGGATTTTGCGAATGCCGCTTCTAATTCCGCTAATTGTTCCTGTCACAATAAAGTATTGTTTTAACTGCTGAGGTGGTCTTTGATGAGTTTCTACAGTTACTTTAACCTGTTGTTTTTGCAAGAAAAATGATTTTGGAATGTTTTGCAGGATTTTTTGTCCTTTCTACTTCTTTGTGTTATCTACATTTATGCAACTAACATTCATCCATTCATGCGTGAATTTAATATAAATGTTGTAGAATTCGAGTAAGGTCATTCTTTTTAACTTCAGTACACTCAGACCCATCTGCACTAAGATTAAATAAGGCAAATACTTAACAATTGTTCTTGGATATTAAAAAAAACACTCGGTTAAAATGTTAAACGTTTCACCAAAACTTGCCAAGTAAGTTTAGGTGAACTTTAAAACAGTGAAACTGGATCACTTTTTCAAGATTGATAAACTAGCTAAGAAAAGTTTTTTTTTCTTTTTGGACAAAATTTTGGACCCGACAAAGAAGATAAAGTTTAAGGATCTAAAAAATAGGCACTTAGTAAATAAAATAGTAGCCCAAGGTGGTATTTTATAGCTGGCCCTATTTCTTGAAGTATTGATTACTCTGACGAGACTGAGTTTTAGAGTGGTGATTCCGAAAGCATCGCCACCCGCACAAATAATCAAGTAGCATAAATTATAAGTTCGTACATTTCTGCATCGGAACATGATTACAGCTATGACAGTTGTTAGCATTCGTACAGAGATACATGGCAACTCCTTTCTGTGTCTAGGTTAAATCCCAGGAAGATAAAACGAAAGCTAAAGAATAACAACTCCGAAATTAAAATAATCATGTTTCGATGAATCGAACCAGGTGGTCGCTGTGGTAGTATTATGAGACCGAACTATGTGGTCCTGAGATTGAATAGTCCGGGTGGTACGACCCTGCAATCGAACCCAATGGAAAAAAAGTTCACATACGATAGTCCAAATGATTGAACCACACGGTCGAACCATGTGGCCATAGCCAGACTCGAGCTCAGTGGTGGAGGTTAAAAGAAACCTGTGTACCTCTAATAGCTACGTATTTTGACAGTTTCATGCATTTTACAGTAGGCCTAGAATGCATTCTCACGTATTCGATAGAAAAATGTATGAACATAATATATGTAGTTTCCATTAAGGGTCGATACACATCTGACGGAAAATGCGTCGCGTATTATCGGTCGCGTAACGCCAGAACAGAGAAATGTATAATAAAACATCCAACCTTTCACACTTGACGCACTAGCGCATCATCGGCCATTAATTTAAAAAAAAAGAAACTGGTGATAATCATCGTACTTTTTGGTGATTGTCAGTATGCTCCGTACTTTAGGTAAAATTTTTCTCGGGTAGGGTAGTTGTTTACTAACCTGTGTGAAAGTAGTCCTATGCCTCCGCCGCGCCGGCGTGGGGCACGAGGCGGTGGTGGGCGTGTGTCCGGCGTGCTGCGGGCCCAGCGCCGGGGACAGCGCCGACGCCCCGCTCGAAGTGCCCGAGCTGCCTGTCCCGCCCGGCTCCGGTTTTAATTTTTTGAAAGCGCCTTCCGCTGTTGAATTACAGTTATTGTTACAGGTGTTATCGACATTTAGTACTAGCAGTGCGCCCACATTTTCCGAATCTTCCGAAAAAAAGTAGCATACTGTATGTGTTAATCCTAATTATACCCGAAGGTAGGAAGGTAGAAACCAGACCTACTTCCTTCTACCTTCTTACCAAATTGAATCTGAATCCATTCAGCCGTTTTTGCATGATTGAGCAGGATACATCCAAACATGCAGACTCTGACATTTATAATGTTAGTAGGGTTTTATTAATATACGGGGTTATAAGGAATGGGGATGCTAAACCGAAAAGAGGTTATCATATTAAACAAATTTTAACGCTAGACGTGATACCATCACGCGTTGAATTCTTTTTAAAAGCGATCTCGATATGATAGTTTTGTAACTTACAGAAGAATTTGTTTTCAATTACGCGTTATTTGATTTGACTTATATATAGGGTTATGAAGAAAGGTTATGCTAGGCCGGAAAGGACTTATAGTATTCATCATTGTAAACAACTTTTACTATGGGACCAACCCGGAAATCGAGAAAAAAAACAGCTATTCCAAACATTTTATCAAGTGTCATTGACGTTGCAATGATAAAGTTTTTACGATTAAGTTGATTAAATGTGAATTTCTAGATCGTTAAAGTTAAAGACAAAAATTAAAGTAATAGCTGGTAGAATTGTTCAAATTAGTTCAATTATTTGCCCTTCTAATAAAAATCGATTAGTATATTTGACTGCAGATAATATTTATTTAAATCATTCCATGTGCGTTTTAGATAAACCAAACAGAAAAGTTTTAGTTAAGGCGCACACGTTAAAGCCTTCCAATGAGAAAAATTGAAGTAATCGTAATTTGTCACATGTAATTCCTAACATTACTTCACCAGGTGTGTAAATCTTAAGATGTTATACATGTGTTTTGCTGAATGACGTCTCCGACATTTGCCAGAAGAGTAATAGCTGTTTTTTTGGCGGGAACGTGGAAGAGACATGTTGCTTCATTTTGTTATTTTATTAAACTTGTGTAATTTTGAGTGTTAATGTTTATTTTAAGTGGGGAAAATAACCATTAAGTGCTTGAGGACGTGCATGAGTGTGGGCAAATCATAAAATGCAGTGAATCGTATCATTCCGTGTTGCTTCCAAAACTCCTTAAAAAGCCTCTAGTAAAGTCTCCACTACTTTACTGGGGCACGTAACGTACCTACTCTATCCACTTGACACTGGCTAAATTGTGGCAACCCCGCAGAAGCCATTTATAAAAATTGAAGTTGAAGAGTAATAGCTGAACATACAATAAAAAAAACTTCACATCTGAGCTACACATAGTAAGTAATAGCCATCAAAGCAGCAACCCAACAAGCATATCATCAATGTCAGCAACTATCTCGATCCGTTTCAAACACGTCCAAAGAAGCTCTTCTTATTTGCATAGTGGGTGTAGCGCATCGACCCTTGCCGTAGGTCAAGTTCGTCTCTCGTAATTGTAATTGCGTTTTAACTAACTACGTTAAAAGCTAATGATTCGAGGTGCCGCAGACGTCTCTAGATTCCGCTGGCGCTTGATTTTGTTTACGTCACGTGCTTTTACTGTGGCTGGGAATGGGTGGCCTAGTTTTGGGAAGCTCGGTCGTTGAATATTCCAGTTTTGCTACATACATTATGTCTACGGTTTGGTACAGGTTTTGGGAAAGTATTAAGTGCTTATGTGACTTAGTCGAAATAGTGAGGGCAATGGAAACATATGTATGGGCCTTTTTTACTTAAGATCTTTTGTCAATAAGAAGGGTTCTTTCTGATTTAGAGGTAATAATATAGACAGCCAAAATTCATTGATCAATTCAGTTCAGTGCATCAGGTAATTTACATACGAAAATACGGAAACTGAGAAGAATGTTGACGAAGCTCTTATGCATGCTCTGGTCCGAACCAGTTTAATAAAAAAAATAACTAATTAATATAGGTACATCGTGTAAAAAGTGCAATACTTAAACAGTGCATGTCCAGACATATTTGAAATTCACCTCACAAGATGTTTGTTTTGATTATTGATAGTGAATTGATTAATTGTAATTAGACATGAATAAAAATATAAGAAAAAAAAGGTATTTGAAAAGCAGATTCAAGATTTTAATTACGAATAGTCAAAAGTGAAGTTAATCTTCAACGAATACTTGACCAAATTCATAGCTTTATAGCACGCGTGTATGACCGCGAAATTATAAGAGCAGTCACTGTACTAGTTAGTCGAAAAGCCCCGTACAAAAAAAAACTAACAAACAACATTTTTGAAGATGTTGTGATTTAAATTTTGATATTTAGGTATAAGATTTATCGTATGTATGTGAACACATTTTAACATTATCACACCTTTTTGTGACATGTTGTATGTACATACGTTTAGTTCTGACTTTTGTCCATGACCCTCATAACAGAAAAGATTTAAAAAAAAGTTGGAAAGACAAAATATCGTCACTTGCTCGATTTATCAGATAAATCCTGCAGATTTTTATCCATATTCTAATCCCATTTTCCCATACATTCTTCATACGCAGTCATTGCTATTTGACAGAGTGAATGCTCAAACGTAATCAAGTTTCCCTGAAAAATTCGCATATTGGCGACATAATCAGTTTACCTTCGGTTTCTCTGAGCTCCCGAATTAAGTGGGGAGGTTTTAAAAGCGGCGTCGGAGGTCGGTTTGTCGAGTATTCATGCATTCCCTTTGACGGTGTTCCAGCTACTTACTAATTAACAGGGAGCTAAGTGTTTGCGTCCGCGGTAAACGGGGCCTTTTAACGTTTAAAAGGTTGGACTTTTTGCTCGCTTCTATGTTTTAGAAGCTTTGCTAAAAATATTGGTTTCGCTTTTACTTGACATTTTTTCGAGATGCGATTACGTGAGTAGCTTTTGCACATTTTTGGAGTTCCGCAGTGAAATGAATTTTTAATAGGATGCCAGTATTGGCAGTGTCTGACTATCAGTTTGTCAGCATGTTACGACCGTTTTAAATAAGACTATCATTTTATCCTGAGTAAATAGGTCAGGAATTCAGGATATGTTATACTTATACATGTTCCAAAATCTTGGCACAAAAGAGCTGTTTGTCACGTAATAAGAAATAATATTGCCGCTATAAAATATGATAAGAATATTATACAACTATAGGTATTCATATAGCTACGAGACTCTATCATAAACGGATCACAGCTCGCATTTTACATATTTTGAGGTAAAACGCTATCTATAAAAGTTAACGTAAAATATCAATACAACACGAAACGCAACCAAACTAGAGTGATTTGCGACAAGTCAATGAACAATATTTATTTGTTGGGTCCGGGAACATTTGTTCGGAGGCGTAAGAGAGATTCAATGTAACATGTCATTAGGGGCCGTAATCCCCTAATTATGACGATTGACATGAAAGCGCCATCTGTGGCGGCCGGGAGGTGTCGGGTGTCGAAGTGTCGCCCTAAATACGGCCCTGGTGAAAATTGATTCGACGGACGGCTATCAACACGTCTGTTCAAATGCAAATTGGTGATGAAGCATGTTACAATGCTCTCGAGGAGATTTTTGCCGGCCTTTGTGACCGCATTTTGCAGTCTAAAAAAACTTCACTTTTATGTCAGTTTTATAGATCAGCACTCTTGTTTCTAGTCTCTAGTTTTACTTTTTAGGATAAAAGCTAACGCTTTGCTTTTTATATTTTCTGCATTCCATTTCCAATTTTTTGTTGCAAAACTGCGAACGATTCGGCCAGCCAGAAATCAATCAAAATTCGCAAAAATAAAACGCGAAATCTCGAATCTACACAAAGGCCACCTCCGGCGCGTGGCGGGGTGCTTCGCCCCTCGAGCGGTGTCCATATGCCTGCACTCCTCGCTAATAGGTTTGTGATCGTCGCAAATGCCGCAAAGCCGAGCGATTGCGATCTTTGATTGGCAATCTGTTAAGCTATTAGTGGTGCTGAAGTCAGCACTATCATGACGGTAATGCAGAAATTTTATTACGGTTTACGGACAGCGTCATTGTAGTTTTAAGATTACGTGTTTATAACTGTTTTCAAATGTATTTCCAGTGTATTTCTTTTCTAGTACGTTTTTTTTTCGTTTTCTTGTTATTTTATGTTTATTTATTTTTATAATATTTTGTACGTGTTTTTGTTATTGTCATTTTGTTTTAGTGTTATAGGGGGGGGGGCAGTTTTATTAACATTTCATCGAACTAAAATTATAAAAACTTAATTAATGATAGAAACTTTGTGAGTGAGTTTAAGAGAGTGGGTATGTAGGTATGTTTGTGACTTCATTACGTTGAAGCGGCTCTTCGAATTTGTAAGAAGTTTGGTATGGAGGTGGTTATTACGAGTATGTCCTGTGTGAACACAGGCTCAAGGCAGCAGGTGAAACGGCGGTGCTAGTTATGTGTTATAGTTATTTTTTTAAGGATTGCCTCAATATTATTATTTAAAAATTTGTACTTAATTTTTAATACGGTCAAATAAAAGTAAAATTCACATTCGAATGAATGATAAAATCATCTTACAATGAAAAAAAACAGTTTTGTAAATAGCAAACAAAACAAGATTTACAGAAGTGACCGCTATACCTACCTATACATATAATCCTTTTCATCCACGAGTAGAAGCATATGCCTAGAGACAAGACCATAGAAAAGAGAATATGTTTAAAATGTAAAAAAATGTATCAAATCAACTATAAAAGTCAAAACAATTTGAAGCACACTTGAAAGTAGCTTTCTCTAGGGGCAGCTGATCGGCTGGTCCAGCGCGCAACTACAATAGGCTCACCGGCTGGGTGCGCGTGCGCCGATGACTCTCCATTATGTCGAGAGGTGCTCGGTTCAATGCATTATGCGCATATTGGTTAGCTGCTTAGCGGATTTATTTATTAACTGTGTCCCTCGGTTTTACCTTCGCGGTGATCAAAAATAGTGATAATTAAAAGTAGCCTAGGTAGTAGTATATGTTAAACCAAGGTGTAAGCTATATCTATTCCAAACTCTATTAAAATCAGTTAAGTAGTCACATAAACTTTCACATATATAATATTAGTAGGATTCTTGTTGAGTTACGATATACTTTTACTTACTGTTGATTTTAATTGTTTGCATTTTCTATTACGAAAATTCTATTAGGTGCAAATTATTTTGTAGCAAAGATTTATAGTTACATGTAAGTAGGTAAATGTAAGATGTTAGCTAATTTGATATACTCGTAAATAGAAATTAACTTTGGATGAGATTATTTCGGTTCTGATATTGAATCTGATATTATCAAGTCAAATGTCAATTAATTTCGAAAACAAACGGGCAAAAGTCCAGCGTGCAGCTACAATAGTCTGACCGGCGCGGCTGGGTGCGCGTGCGCCGATGACACTACATTATGTCGGGAGGTGCTCGGTTCAATGCATTATGCGCATATTGGTTAGCTGTTTAGCGAATTTATTTGTTATGCTTGTTGAGTTCTACTTTTACTTACTGATGGTTTTATCAGTTTATTTTTTGAAACTTTAATTTAGTGCCTATTTTGCAGTAAAGTTTGTAATTTGTATTTTATTGTTTGTTTTGTAGTGGTAGAGCTCTTTTGCAGAGCCCGCCTGGGGAAGTATCACACTTTTGCCAGTTATTCCACCGCCAAGCAGTAATGTGCAAACATTACTGTGTTCCGGTTGGAAGGGCATTGTTTCCAGTGAAATTACAGGGCAAATGGAAAATTAAACAACTTATATCTCAGGGTGACGAGCGCAGTGCTGTGCCGCGCAGGGTCTTGAATTCTGCGAGTTCAAAATTCTTGGTGGCGCAGACCTGTTATGGGCAAACGTGCCGTTTAACATCAGGCGAGCGATTTGCTCGTCTCGTCACTCAATTACATACAAAAAAACCTTCCTAGATAAATATTTTATTTAGTGTTAGCTAATTTGATACGTGAGTTAGCTTGAGTGATTTACGTAACTGTTAATTATGACAAAATGTAATTTGATATGAATATTCATTAATTTTAAATGACATAGTAAGTAGTAGTTTAGTATCGTATCTATTATTTTGTAAAAAGTAACTTATTTTAGAAAACAAAGTACGTTTTTTATCTTTAAAATTGACGTGATTTATACACATACTCGACCAAGTTTCACTTTGATCTGCCCCTCAGCTAGAGAGCTAAGGCTCAGTGCGATGTCAAGACTTAAGACTATTAACAAATGAAATTTTACCTCCGATTTACAAGCGTATTAAAAAAAACTTTACCTCAAAAAAAAACTAGTTCAAAATTATACATTCATGATTAGTTCGTAATTATTTTTTACCGCAAAAAGTCTGCGTTTGACCACCGATTCGCCTGTTGGTACGCAACGTTGTGGTCGAAAATGAAGCACGTAGATAAAGAAGATACCTATTCACTCTGCTTTGGTTAAAGGAAATACGTTAGAATAATCAGCACGTTATTGTTTTACTGTGGATGTGGTACATTTCGTTGGCTTGCTGCAAGAAGTCATTAACTGCAAAATCAGTGCCAGGCTGGACGTGACTTCAAGCGCATCACGCTTGTAATTACTCCTCAAAATATCACCGAATGTGATCGAAACTAGTCGGAGTATCAGACTTAATAAAACGTGAGCATTCTCGTGTATGAACAAAAAGTGGCAAAACTATGTTAATTTTCATAGCAAAACAGTTAGTGACTTTTTACAGTTACTGTTTTTTTTGCACTAATTCAACGATTTGCTCTATTATTTGGCACATTTCAAAGGGGTGAAGTCATGCTTCAGACAGGTGCGAATAGCACGTGGCTGGCACGCGCTCCGCATTATACCAACCTCCCCCTTATTTAGTTCGATAAACCTTTTTTTGTTAAGAATGTGCTTTGTTAACATTCTTGCTGATACGAAATATAATAGGCGGAAATGAGACAGAACATACTCTCACTTATAACCAGCGTTTAAACTTAATTACTGCTTAAAATTCTCCATCTTGTTTTCGCACTTGACATTTCGCTTCAGCAAGAAGTTTTTAAAATGAAGTCCTACAGTGACTAAAACAAATTTTATCACGTAAAAAAAAAACGGCGCAAAGGCATAAAGAAAGAAATAAAGGCAGATGTTGCAGAACTGTATAAACCAACGGCTATAGAAATACGGAACCTTTTAATTGCCCACACAGAAAAAGAGCAGCAAAATCTATGGAATAAAACTACAGAATGTAAACACAAAAGCACCCATCGATAAATAGAAAAGCGACCAACAAACCACTCAAGTTAACCAGGCCGGATCTCCGTACAATGATAGGTATCATCACGGACTACTGTGACCTAAATTACCATTTATACAAAATTGGAGCTACAGACAGTCCACTGTGCCGAGGCTGTTTACAGGAGGACGAAACTGTGGAGCACGTGCTGATGCACTGTGAGGCCACGGAAGATACAAGATTAAGGTCGAGGCTCCTTGAAGAAACTAGACAACAAGTCTCAAGTACCACAACACCTGACGCAACATAAGATGAGGTGTGCCAGCGACCCCAGGCCGTGCTCCGTTATTTTAGGGAGCTCGGCTGGTTTGGGTAAGCTGGCAGTTGGGGGGCAATGCACAATACACCCCAAGCGGGACAAATTTAAATTTAATTTTAAATTAAAATAATTTAAAGAAATTAAAACGTACTAAAAAAAATTATTTTCAACTAAATAATTTCTATCTAGAAGTGATTTTCATGTTTAGGTACGAAAACCTAACTTCCAAATAAAAAACGTTTTGAATAATTTGTAAACAGTAATCTATACACATCACTTTAATTATCATCCTGCAAAGTTTTAGCGACTGAGGAATTTATGTTGGAGTCAAACGCCCTATTCATTGGACTCTTAGGATAACACTCATTAAAAAAATCTAATTTCTTTACTCTGTAACTCCATAATATGTATATGCACATGCCTTTGCAACATAATGGTGTGTTTGCTTACAAAAATTTTTCAAAGTAATTTATAAAATTTTCAATTAATGGCGTCATCAGAGATCGCTGATCAGTGTCAATGAGTTGACTAATTAAATTATTAGTAAGTATTTCGTCGATAACAATTAGTTAAGTTAGAAAGTCATTGACAAAATATCTATCGACATTAGTTTGGTTCTGGTCGTTACGGAATGCTTACATATTATAAGAGTGAAGAGTTTTAACTAAAATGAATCTGTTTGTATTAACTGTAATCATTTTCGGTAAGTTTAATTTAATTTCATTGTATGTTTATTGGCTATTATTTTTAACCCCCGACACAAAAATTTATTTTTATAAGTAGCTTTCAAACGGAGGAAAACGATTTTAAATTATAAAAGGTGAATTGACAAGTGCTCCTAGCTATGATTTATGAACATTGGTACAGCTGTTTGAAGATATCGTCACCTTCCTTTAAAATTTTTTACTTGAGAGAGCTTTATTTTAAATAAAAAAAAAATGATAGCGAAAAATGTGTTCTTATTTATTAATTAAGCTAAATTTGTTTCTAGAAATATTACACCGTATGGAAGCAGCGGATACGTTTTTTGATGGCAATATCAGAAATCTCCTTAAAGTTGAACAAAGCGTACCCAACGAGATGTACAAAAGAAGTGGAAATAACGGAATTTTAGACACTAGTTTTAATTTAAACTTGGATAGAAGCTATGGAACAAATACAAGGCGTCCACCAAATAGGGCACCTTTATTGAATGCCTCACCTCAAAATCTATTTACGCCTCAAAATAATGGCTATAACTTGTATGGAAACTTTGGTATAAACTCTCTTTGGAATCGTCCAACTCCTCGGCCAACAAATCCTGCAGTGACTACAAGCAGTGACATAGATCCTGAAGTAGCCAAACAATTTCCTGAACTAGTTGACTTATTGGAAAGACTCAAAGAACTAAACAAACTAAAAGACGAAGGCAAGTTACCGTTAGGAGGAAAACCAGTTATAAATGGCCACAAGGATAAGCCCAATGGCAACATTACTCATAATAATAACGAGACTACGATACTGAATAATAATGGCAATAATAAACCAGATAGTAAACCAGTAGATGCTGGAAATGCTGTGATTGTAATATCGGATGGAAATATATACTTTCAAGCGCAACCAGTAGTTCCCGAAAATGAGAGAAAGAAAATGAATGAAACTATTTACTATCTGCGTTAAAAGTCACGTCTAAAATCAAAAATCTAAGCAAACAGTGCAAGTTTCATATTCTAGAGAAAATCGTGTAAGAAACCACATCAAGCATAATATTTAAAGGTTATTAGCATATTTAATACTCAGATTGCTCCGCCTGAGTGAGTGTGCCCCGATAGTTGTAATATGGATGTCTTCAAGCCGAGAGTAAATATTATAGGTTTCGTCTAGGCAAGCGTGCTCCATCATAGACCACATCATTGCCTAACATTTGGCAAGATGGCCGTCAAACGCAAGCTAATCATCGAATAAAAAAAATCTTAAAACCAAGATATCATTTTACTATAATTAAACCAAGCCCAAGAACCAATTTCACCAAGATATATAAAAGTTTTTTTTTTTAATTTCTGCGAGAGGTTTTGAATCAACAATCATGTATATTTTGGATAAATATAGCTATAGCACCTATGTTAGATTGCTTGCATGATATGTAATCTTAAATAGCCGAATTACTGTAATAAATGGTTATTTGAGTATAGGTTAAACCTACTTAGGTATAAAGCTGATTTTTATTTTTTCTTTGTTTATTTGTTCTTTAAAACGTGTTTACTAAATAAATAGTTACAAACAAATGTATCAAAAGCACATTTATTTTCATAATAATCAGAAATAAATATTTTTTTCCCTTATATAACATTGATATTAAAGGTAAGTCACATAAAGTCGTAAGGTAAATGATCAAGACTTAATTGGAAACTCAAATGCGTCAATATACAGGTAACTTCTTTGTTCTGAACCTAAGAACACGCATTATCATGTAGTTTACTATAGATACGTCCACATAAGTATATAACTGTACATTGTACAAAGTAAAACCCAACTTGGCAATTGAAACGCTTGAAAATTCAGGTTTCGCTCGCGGCGGGGTGTTCCGACCCAGTGGAAGGGGCGGGGAGGGTCGTTAGTGACATTTCGTATTCATGACGTCACTCGTTCCCCGATTGTTTGCAATATTACTCTAATTGGAATTGTAATTACACACATATATCGCGTCCGCAGGTACGTGTTTGTAGCGCTAGTTGCGTCTTTTGTCGACTAATGAACGGTAATTGGGTGGAGCTGTGGCCGCAATAGATAGTTCTGTGTGTGTAGGAGACCTATACTAGTTATTGATAAACCTACCTCATCTGTTCTAGTCTAATTTGTCTACAGGGTTATGTTGCATAGATCTCTCTATCTCTCGCTGTTTCACTTCCCATCTCTGTCTCATGGTAGTGGAATCAGCCGTCTCTATTTTTCGCTTTCACTTCGCTCTATACTCGAGATAGTCTTCGGAAACCTCATTACACTCTCATGTCCTTCGGCACTATAGATCTGTCTTTTCATGGCTATGTATTCCGCGCGGTGGTGAAATCGGCCTTCTTAATGTTTCTCCTCCACTTCGTTCTGTCCTTGAAATATTATACCTAGTCCGGGAAAATCTCCCTCTTTTCCCGGTTATGTATCCCATATGTGGAAGGTGTAGTCAGCCTTCTTTATTTTCTCCTTCACTATGCTCTATCCTCAAGATAGTCTAAGGACACCTTATTATACTCTTTTTTGTCCTTTAGCACTATATACCTCTCTCCCTTCAGTCAGCCTTTTTTATTTTTATTTTTTTTCCAGCAACAATCAAGTTTTGATATTTACGAGCGTAGAAAAAAAAACATTACTTATAGAACAATAATAACTTATGATTTTTTTCTTTTTAATCTACGCTTTCCCACTGCTAGGAAAAATTTTAAATAACATTAAATTGTTTTTGGAAAATATTATAGATTATATAAGGAAAAATCATTGACTAAATATTTTTAAGCGCGATGATAAAGATGCTTCTAAGCTGACGTTTTTACCTTCTCACTACTTTTGAGAGTGTTTTAGTGTCTTAAAAATAACCCTGTACTAGAGCACGCTGTGTTGCCACTTGGTATGGATTCTCTGTTGGTACGCCATTTGTATTCCCTGGCAGTATTTGAGAAACAGTTCGCCATTTATTCGTGCATCCCCTACACAATGCACGAATAAATACACCTTTCGTACAGTACGTTAGCATCTAGGTACCTAATCAAAAAAATATAGGTATACTAGCTGCGCTCCGCGGTTTCACTCGCGGTCAAAAAGTTAACATGAGTTTTCCGGGATAAAAAGTAGCCTATGTGTTAATCCTGACCATGAACAACCTTCATTCCAAATTTCTGTAATCCCGTTCAGCCATTTTTGCGTTAAAGAGCGACAAACATACATTCTTACAAACTTTCGCGTTTATAATAGGTATTAGTAGGATTTTATTGGTGCCATTTTTTGGGTTCCGTACCAAAATGGTAAAGAGATAGCGAGAGTCGGGTCTCTATCCGTTCGTCCGTCCGTCTGTCTGACTGTCTGTCATAGCTAATTTTATGAGGACCAGAAAAAGCTAGCAACTTGAAATTTGGCATGAGTCTAGATAATGTTAGCCAACATGATTCATAGACAAAAAAATATTAGGAACAAGACAATTATTTTTACAAAACAAAAAACAAAAACCGACTTCAAAAGATCGATTATTGAGTTATTCATCTATTTGTCGCGCACGTACTTAATGCTTATCTAGTTTTCTCATGGATACCATTATCAGAACTGGACTAAATTGAAATGGGACCAAATGGGAAGCGTCAGCTTTCTAATAAAAAAAGAATCATCAAAATCTATTCACCCAGTTAAAAGTTATGAGGTAACAAACATAAAAAAAAAAAAACATACAGTCGAATTAATAACCTCCTCCTTTTTTGAAGTCGGTTAAAAATAGGTCCTGAAAATAGAGTCCAGTCGGATAGCTGAATCAGCCTACTGACCTGAAATTATTTAATAACGTTTAAAATGTCAAAGCGAAGCAACGTGGGTATCACCTGAGAAGTATTTACTTAGGCATTTTAATACAGTTAAAGTAATTGTGTAATAAGTGCATAGTATTTTTATAATTAAAAAATATGTAAAAAAAATACAGCACTCTCCTTATCTTGTCTCCGAAATTGCCGGTATAATAAATCTGAATAATTCCAGTAGGTTCATAGCTACGTAAAATGCACAGCTAAAAAATGCAACGTAGTTTCATGGCTAGATAATTTTTCTTTAAATTACAAAACATGCTTCAACGGTTATGCGATTATCCTAGTTTCGTAATTAGTTTCTAACCGTATTGATTAAACGAATTACTAAATTGCTCTTGATTAATTTTGCTTATAATTGTTGTTGTTTTAATATATTTCTCCAAATTACTCGTAGTGTAACAAACAGAATGAAATCCTATTTCCGTAGTTAATTACTCAGAGCCAAGTCCTTCATTCAATAAAGCGATTTAATTTTTAAACACTGTTTTTGACAACTATTATTTTAGTGAAATGTCATGCTTTTTGACACACCACACCAAGTGTACATTGTGCTACGAGAAGTCATTACAAGCCTTTATTTAACTTTAGTCCAATCAATAAGTCGTTTGAATTAACATTAATTCCTCAGTCGCTGAAACAGGGCAGGTTTTTGTTTCTCGCTACCTATACCAAATCTAAATATTCCTGGACTTCCTTTCCTTAATATTAATTACAATTATTTATTTATATTGATTATATAGATACTAATATACACCGAAGTAATTTTGGACAGAACAATTTTCCACCGAGAGCTAGAAGTGATTTTCATGTTTAGGTACAAAATTTGTATAGTTTGTCAACAGTAAAAAAGTAATATATACACATTATGTACTTTATGGTGCCCATAGAAAGAACTTGCTACTCGCTATGGTTGTATGCAGGGTATCTATGTAGGTATGTTCGGGTCAAATCTTGCAAAACTGAATTTTAATTAACATTGAACTTTTTATTTAAAAGTCATCTTTAATTTTAGAAGATCATTTTTTTGCTATCTTAGGACTTTACCTTTTCGCGTAATAGAATAAAGCGCAAACAATAAACGTTTTGTAGTCGTATGTGCATGTGATAGGTAATATAGGTACCTATCCTTCTTTATAATTGTCATCTTATATCTTTTTCAAAGGCCAGAGCATCCTGTGGACTAAATTTGGTTAGGTGTCCTAAGAACCGTTAATATAGTTTTAGGACATGGTCATTTAAACATTAATTTGTTGTGTCTGTTGCATTTTCTTTTTTAGGTACCATAAGTAATCAGTGCGTTTTTTGTTACCGAACAAGATAATGCACAGCTTACCGCCAGATTCAAATGCAAGGTCTTTATTCAGTTTTTCCAACAACGTTACAACCATCCTACTTCCTACTATCTTATCCTAAATACTAGGAACTCGTATTATAAACGCGAAAGTTTGTAAGAATGTATAGATATATGTTTGTTACTTTTTCACGCAAAAACGGCTGAAGGGATTTACATGAAATTTGGAATGAAGGTCGTTCGTGGTCTGAATTAACGCAATAGGCTACTTTTTAGCACGGAAACGCTGCTTTTCAGCAGCGTTTCCGTTGTATACTAGCTGCACCGTGCGGTTTCCCGCACGGTGCAGCTAGTATACAACATACTGCTTACTAGAAACAATTTTATTAGGTTTGTATACATACAAAAGTTATCAGAATTTGTAATAATAAAAATTGGAAATAAGGCTTCAGTTAGTGCGAGAATTATCTTTAGTGTTCCACATCATATGAGTACTAATAAGTTACTCGCAGTCTTATTGTAATTAATCAAATAGCGCTGTCTGTATTAATCAATCATTCATTAGACCCTAGTTTAAGGCTTTAGTGGATAGATCTATTTTTTCTAAAAGTATTGATATCCTTATCTAATAGGTTGCAATGACAAAGATACATATATTTTAAGTTAGTTTAGATCTGTCAAATAAATCCTTCAAACGTGAGCCCAATATATTTCACACACTCACACTCATAGCTCTTCACTAGGATACTTTGTGTCGGGGATGCCATGGAACACATAAAGACAAAGACAACCCCAGAACAAATATTTAAATAATATGTAACGGAAAGCCGTCGGCGGATCCGTACCTACTCGTATACCTACTCTACATCGTCGGCCATCGGTCCACGCCTGTCTGGTTGATGATCGACTAGTTGCAAAAAATTACACGACACTGAATAAATATAGGTATCTTCTAAATAAATTGATATATTCCGCTTGTTCCATCTAACCACCCAAAATCTTTTCTCTTTGGGGTAACAAGCGGATAAAGTTCCGTCTAGACACCCTGGCGGGATAAATTAATTTAATTAACTAATGGATCTGCAAGTAATTGCATTAAACCTTCTAACTTTAAAAATAAGATGAAATAAAGCATTGGCCAATTCTATTTTGCCTTTATGAGGGCTAGTAATGTTTTGTAGCGTTAAACATAGTCTACAATGGCTGCAATATTATTGAAGTCCATCAATAGGCCTTTTAACATGTTTGACAGATGACTCTCTAACTGTAGCTTACCTTTTATTAGCAGGTAGGTTAATGCTAGCTTTAGATGTGATAAATAAAGTTTATCAACGTATACTTACTCGTATTCTTTTAAAGTATTTAGACCTTACAAATGGTTTACTTGACGACCCCTCTAAAACTGTCAACGACTAAAAACTTGAGTTTAGTACCTTACATAGTTACTAAGTAATATATTGTATCCACACACCTGTATGGTCTTGAAGTGACCTGCTGAGGGTAGGCGCGGGAGGCGTCGCCGCGTGGTCTCCACTGTACAATCCTCCGAACTCCTCCGCCGAGGACGAAGACGCGTTACTGCACTTCCGTCCCTTGTCCGGCGTGTACTTGGTTTCCCCCTGGGAGGAGAGGTACTTGGCGTCCGTCTGGTGCTCATCCAACAGGCCGGGCACGCCGAGCAGCCCGCCCACGAGGTTCGGCCGGAGCTCCTCCATGATCTTGGCGCCCTGGCCGCAGGCGCCGCCGCCCGTGAAGTTGAGCTGGCGGCTGAAGAAGGCCGGGAAGATGTTGAACTGCTGAGGGTCCGGCAGCGCGCCGAGGGGCGGCGCGGGCGGCTCCACGGCGCCCGCGCACGCCGCGCTCTTGAACTCCACCGTGCTGTAGCCGGCGCGCTGGCTGAGCGACCAGCGCGGCTCACCCGCGCTCCTCTCGTGCTCCGTGCCGCCGCCGCCGTCGCCGTCGCCGTCGGCTCGGCCCCGACGTTCACTGACTAACCACATTATAGTGACGTCGCGCGTCGCGATCCGCCGACCATGCCGCCCCGCGCGTTAATTGTTCGCGACTGCGCGAGAGGAGCTCGCATCGCCGCCCCCGGGCGAGAGCGAAACAGCTCACTCCCGTACCCCCGCAATCGATGTAAGCCGGGCCCGGGGATGCTGCGTCTCATTCATCCCTGGAGCGGGGCGGGCCGTGGGGCGGCCGGAGCGCGCCCATTGGCGGACGCGGGCGGCCGCCGCGTCACCGCTCCGGGCGAGATACGGTTTTCTTTGTTTTATTGTCCCCACGGTTCCTCGTCGATCTTGCGTTTAAAGTTTATGCATTGCACCATGTTTTGTTTCACAAAACGCAAATCACGTATGAAGTTCTTGAGGTAAACGTGACGCGGAGATGTTCGACTGTAATGTTGCCGAGTGTTGTGGCAGTTTCAGTGCAATAGTACCCAGTTAGGTTCTGAAAGCCAGTCAGCTAGGATCTCGTTTGTTGTTGCCGTATCGATTCGAAATTGCTTTCCATCATATTGGTGGGCTTTGTCTCTAAAATCACAGTCCGCTTCAATCAGTTCGTAAGTGATCACTGATTAGTTTGGGCTTTGTGTTCCGTACTATATCTATCTACATAGCATTACCGCTGTCCCTAAGAGTTTATTATCCGTGGTATTAGTAATGATATTCAATATAGGGATGATATGCGTGACAGTATGGTTAGTTCTGCATTGACAAGTGCGCCACAGAGATTGTATCTAACCCTTCTGTTCAGTTACACTCTAATAGCATGATGGTTATGAATATCATTAGCGATATATCAGTTTCGCATACCTCATGCTGCGTTTGGATATCAGATTAAAAACGACGATAGTAAAATATTAGGTAGGTATGTACCTAATAAGTACAATGATCCTAAACATTTCGTTTGATTTATCTTGAACAGCTATTTTGCTGACCAAATTTCATGTACCTAGTGACATTTATCACTAGACTATGTATTTGACGATCTCCAGATCTATTGGTTTCGCCTTAGATATAAAACAAACTATCTAGTCGAGACCAGTGGCCCTATCGGCTAACTTCTCCGATGTGAGATTCGTGACATTTTTCATGATATTTGAAATTTTCAAAATTTCTCAAAGTTAAATGACATTAGTTAGTAGGTACTGCGCACTACATTTTTGTATTGTGCATTAATTAATGACATTAGTCAATCTAGGCTATTGCTGAGCAGCGTTTAAAAGTAGGTAAGGCCCATGTGTTCAGACATAAAAAATCGTATCGACTGCAACCTGAATTTCGATACTCGAACTGCGAAAATTAGCCAATAAAGCGGAAGCTAATTAAAGTAGTATTCTTTTAAGTAAAGGATCCGAGTATAGAACGACTTTCACCGAACTAGTTAATGGATGAAAAGTATTTTACATTAAATTAAATATGTCAATAAAAAATAGACCGAATTTTTTTAGTCAACCCACTTGCAATATATTTATTAACATACTTATTTAATTTAATATGAAATACTTTTCACTAATTAACCAGTTCGGTAAAGGTTTATACTCGGATTTTAGACTATAAGTTATCATTCTCAAACCCAATCAATGATTATTTCTATAATTATGTACCTATTAGCACTATATCTACAAGAGAAAGCGCAATCTACACATGCTATTACCTATTTAATTTCTCGTTACATTCCAGAATATAATTAGTAGGAAGACGAGGCAAAATAGAATCCATCTTCTAAACTAAAGCGAAGTTTTCGGGTGGTAAGTAGGGGAGAAGTGAAACGTCTTAGAACTTCATTACTAGTTTTAATTGATTCCCCGCTCCTTGAAGTGAGACTTGGGAGCTTTGCCTAAGTTTTGTAAGAAGGTATGTTGCAGAATGTTTATTGGTAGCTTATATACGTATGTGTACCTGTAGCTTTAATGAAGTTGTGTTAGAGACGGAAATTAAAAAGTTAGGTGCAACACTTAGTACGCATTTTGTTTAATGCTGTAGTAAGTTTAAAGTAAAAACCCTAAAATTGGCTGTGGTTCTGAAGCCAATTATTTTACCAATAATAAATAGGTTTGCGTTTGACCGCCACCTCGCCTGATGGTAAGCAACGATGCGGTCTACGATGAAGCACGGTGAATGTTGGAGGAGTCTCACTTATTATCGACTAAATTAATCATAATCTTATAGCAAATCATATAGGTTTAACTAGCTGCGTCTCTATGTTCTTTTTCTGGAAAAAGTGTAAGAAAATTTTCTAACAATTGTTTAATTTGACTTAATTATAGCGTAAAAGTTTAACAAACAAAGAAACTTACTTTCGAATTTATAATATTATTTCGGATTTTAATTTTATTTAATACAGGGTTAAAATATGAAGAACTTTTGCTATGGCACTAACCCGAAAATCACGAAAATAAGTCAGCTGTTCCATACATTTTTCGAGTGTCATTGACATTTTTCTTTGAAATATCTGATTTATTTTTTGTGATTTTAGAGTTTTTTTTCATATTAAAAGTTGTTTATTATGATGAGTACTATGAGCCTTTTTCCCTTTCCTTATAAACCCAGTCTAGAATGTTATGATATCGACACAATGAAAAAGCTTAGTAACTCTTTTTGTCCGTCTGTTCGATACCTTTTCAGGAATTTTTAAAGTTTAAAGCGCTTCAATAATTTTGCTATAGGATACTTAAAAAATATTGGAAAAAATATGTTAATTGCAGGAATGATAATAACAAAAATATTATTGACAAAAAAAGAACACTGCGACCCTGCCAGGATTCGAACCTGGAATCTTCTGATCCGTAGTCAGACGCGTTATCCATTGCGCCACAGGGCCTGTTGTATGTCGAGATGAAAGTTAAGTCCAAATTAATTAACGTACTCTGAAACATTTTTACCGACTACTAAAGGAGGAGCTTTTTGTGTGACTGTATTATTTTTAGGATCCAGTAATTAAAAAAAGGTCTTTTGTCTTGAGGCGACATATTGACGTCTATTTTGATTTGAATTTTAGCATAAATTTAGATTGGTTGTTAAATCGTTCGTAACTCAGCTTTTATAAAAATCAAATATTAGTCAAATGAAACGTAACTGAAATAATTTGTGAAATTATAGAAATACTAAGCTGCACTTCCCGGGTTTACCCGCTATGTTACTGGTAAAAGCTATCTCTAATCCATATCTTATCGAAGGCTAATCCAATTCCGTAGAAAAATTTTGCCATAGGTCAAGTAGGTATGTAAGATTTTAGCGTATAAACAAATAAACAAACAAAAAATAAAAAAGTTTAAAAAAAAATGTATTAGTTTTACTACCTGCGTCCCGCATTTTCTTCTGCTATCCTCCTGGAACAATTGATTTTTAACCGACTTCAAAAAAGGAGGAGGTTATCAATTCGACTGTATGTTTTTTTTTTATGTTTGTTACCTCATAACTTTTGACTGGGTAAATCGATTTTGATGATTCTTTTTTTATTAGAAAGCTGACGCTTCCCATTTGGTCCGATTTCAATTTAGTCCAGTTCTGATAATGGTATCCATGAGAAAACTATATAAGTCTTAAATTGGCATTAAGTACGT
The DNA here is from genome assembly GCA_949125135.1 of Alcis repandata. Classification (NCBI taxonomy): domain Eukaryota; kingdom Metazoa; phylum Arthropoda; class Insecta; order Lepidoptera; family Geometridae; genus Alcis; species Alcis repandata. Next base: position 4,382,752 of record OX421235.1, on the reverse strand, counting down.
GCGCGACAAATAGATGAATAACTCAATAGTCGGTCTTTTGAAGTCGGTTTTTGTTTTTTGTTTTGTAAAAATAATGTTCTTGTTTCGTGGTCACACAAAAACAGCACTGTAACCTAGGGTAGGTTACAGTGCTGTTTTTGTGTGACTGAATAACAAACTCAGAAAGATACAAAAATTTTCACATTTATAACATTGGTAAGAGTAGTTAGTATAATGAAGAGTATTAACCATGGACAAGTAATACAGGGTTACAAGGAAAGGATATGCTATGCCGAAAATAAGTCGTAGCACTTATAAACAACTTTTACAATAGGACGAACCCGGAAATCGACAAAAAATATCAGCTGTTCCATACATTTTGTCGAGTCTCATTGATATTTTTCTATGGAACAGATGATTTTTTTGGGATGTTCGGGCTGGTCCCATAGTAAAAGTTGTTCACAATGTCGAGTACTACGAGCCTTTTGACTTAGCATACCCTTTTCTTATAACCCTGTATGTGAAGCCAGAAATTTAAATTCTAGCCTAGCACTACCATAATAAAGCAAATAATTTTGCAAAACCGTCTATATTTCACGGAGTTATGCCCGAACATACATAAAAAAAAATACAAACATCCGAATTGAGAACCTCCTCCTTTTTGGAAGTCAGTTAAAAAAACGTCCCCAAAATACCATAATTTGGCAACAATTCGCGACATTTGTTTTGACCATGTGCGCCCACGCCCCCACTCTCAGCCGTATTGTAAGTAACATGTCGAAGGTAATGACATAGGGGATAGCTTTAAAGGGTGGTCACAAAGGGCGAAGACAAATTAAGAACCTTTCATCTGTTATTCGAGGCACGTGGCACTTGATGTTGTAAGTCTGACAGAAATATATACTTATAAATAAAATTAGTGTTACAATTTTGATCATTCATCTTTTTCACAAGATTGGTATAGGATAGGCGTACAAGAGAGGTCTACATATGCTCAGCAGTGGGCGATAACGGGATGATAATGAATCTTATTCAAAGGTATTTTCAGTTGTAAGATCCCTCATACTAAAAAGTTTGAATTCTAGCTGGGACTAAATAAACTTAACGTATTATCCGTGCTCGTGAGGCTTAAGCGATTTTGTTGTATTTGGTTAGAAATAGCCTCACGAGCACGGATAATACGGATATTTGGATAATTATTCCGATTTCCGACAGCTGGAAAATCAAGACTAATCAAGCTAAATAAAACCGTTTAAAAAACCGTGTGTAGTTTGTTTTTAACCGACTTCAAAAAAGGAGGAGGTTATCAATTCGTCTGTATGTTTTTTTTTAATTTTTTTTTTAAATTTTTTTTTGTGTTTGTTACCTCATAACTTTTGACGGGGTGAATCGATTTTGATGATTCTTTTTTTATCAGAAAGCTGACGCTTCCCATTTGGTCCCATTTCAATTTAGTCCAGGTCTGATATTGGTATCCATGAGAAAACCATATAAGTCTTAAATTTGCATTAAGTACGTGCGCGACAAATACTTAGATGAATAACTCAATAGTCGGTCTTTTGAAGTCGGTTTTTGTTTTGTAAAAATAATGTTCTTTTATTACCTAAACACTGGCTAGAGCTACCATTTTCAATTAAGAAAAATAAGTTAGTTTAACAACTTTTTTGTAGTAGATACATATTTATTATATATTTATTTCACGACGCTTAGTAAAATAGAAAACATTTTATATCTGCGGGTAGGTGTAGAAAGATTCCTCTCCGTCGCGTCGTGCCCGCTTCCGGCGGCCACCGCATCCGCTGCTTCCGGTCGCTGCCTCGACTGGCGACTACTGAGATTTCGACTCCCCTACCTATACTTACTTGATATACCTAGGTACTTAGGACGGGTAGGGATGGAAATATAGACGTGTAGTTTCCGTAGAGCTCCGGTTCCGGCAATGTTTCCAGCGAAATTTCTGGGCAAATGGGAGATTAAACATCTTACATCTTTAGGGTGACGAGCGCAGTGCTGTGCTGCGCAGGGTTTTAAGAGTTCAACATTCTGGTTGGCGCAGACCTGTTATGGGCAAAGTGACGTATAATATCAGGCGAGCGATTTGCTCGTCTCGTCACTCAATTGCATAAAAAAGCTACGTTATAGTTTTTTTTATTTAGTGATAGGCTTGCGTTTGTCCGTCATTTCGCCTGATGGTAAGCAACGATGCGGTCTACAGTGGAAGAATAAATCGATCCACTCAAGACTTGAACATGATATATTCATAGACTTTGTAATATTCATAAGAGAAATGATATTATTATATTACATCATTATTACTGTATTAGTACTGATGTAATAACCACACGATTTTTTTTGCCTATTTGGTGTGGTATATACAATTGTACATAAGCCGGAAAGGGGTCATAGTATTCATCATTATGAACAACACTTATTAAACTTTTAAAAGCTGCAAATGAAGACATGTACTTTTATTAAAAAATATTTTTTATTCAGAGATGTCACACACTCACGTATAAGTACCTACACATACACTACTGCACACAACCCTATAAAACAACTGCACAATACACTTGTATGGTGTATTTATAATATCGACTCAATCATGACCACAAACATAGCATTACCTAGTATTAATTTGTTTACTTGGCTGTAATATACCTTATAAAGATAAAATGGGTTCTAATCCTATTTACGGAAGACACTAGTTTTCGCGATATAGGTTCGCCTAGTGCATAATCTAGGGCTCTAAATTTCTATGTTATCCATGTTTATTTTTTGTCTGAATAAATAAATAAATTTATATTTAGGCCGATTAATAAATAATTTACCCGAACTTACCTACTAAATGTAACGTAAAAAAAAACAAGTCGAAAATGTAAGATGAAAGGATGCATTATAAAATGTAATTGAAATCCTCTCTGGTACGATCGACAAAGACAAAACCAGCGTACCTTGACCTCTTCAATCCTAAAATATTCTTTAAACACTTTTGTTACAAACTTCACAAAAACCTAGCAAAATTTTAATTTTGAAAGGCTCTATCTTGTAAAATACATTAACCTACACTCACTACTGAACTTAAATGCAATGCCTATTTTCAAAATAGGTATAAAAACCTATTTATTAAAAATATTTTTAAGGCACATTTCTGGTAGGTATCAGTATGCTTGTACTTACCTAGCACTGATTTTAGGCAAAACTCACAAATAATCGTACTATAATTATAATTGTACAAGCATGGATGTTTGTTGCTTGATCATGCAAAAACAGCTGACCGAAGTTGAATGAAATCTGCCATGAATGCAGCTGCCCTGGACTATAACACATAAAGACTACTTTTTATCCCGAAAAATGCGAAAGAAACAGGGCGCAGCTAGTTAAAAATAACAAGAGAAATACCGAGAGATACCTATCGATAGTTTTATACTTAAAGAAATCTGATAAAATCTAATAGGTCTCTCAGAGGTGGTTGTAAAATTTGTATATGGGAACGGTTAAACGCCGGGATCCGCGCCGTCGCAGCCATTAAAAACTTATTAAACATCATCTCGAGCAATTACCCCTCCCCCCTTTGCCCCGCGCCTCGGGACCTTTCCCCTTCACTCAGGACTTTTATATATTCTGTGATCTCGGGATACGAAACACAACCCCTCCTGAAAGAGGCCTATAATATAAGATCCGGCTATAATTTGGAGCCGTTTTGTATTTCTGGTAGTTATTTGCGAGATTTTGATTGAAAATAGATATTTGGAGCCCATTAATTTTATTGCTGACTTGATAGACTTAATTGAGCCGACTCGGCAATATTATCTTACAATTTTCTTTTGTGATATTCTTGTTCTTATTATTCAATACCTAGTAATCTTGAACTTCAATTATAGAAAAGGGCTTAAATCTTAAAGTTAAATTGAAAGAAAGATCCTTTACTATGTTAAACTAACACATCCTAGCAGATTTTTTCAAATGGATTTTGAATAATTAGCGAAATAAATAGCGATTTAGTACACTTTTTATTATCAAAATAAAATTACCTACTTAATATTTTTTTGTGTCTCACATGGAATACGAAAGTATCGTAGAAGAATGCAGGTCATTTATTCACAAAATTCGACATAACGGTTAGATATAGGTATAAAGGTACCAAAACTGTCAAAGTTCGTTGTTAAATCTTTGTTACGAGAAAGGCGAATAGCGATACTGACCCTCTAAACAGCTTTGGAAAATGCAGCTATACGTACCTATATAATATACCTATAACATGTACAAGTGAACCCATGGTGAGGATCGGGTATCCCATCGCATGTAAATCGAGAAAGCAACCGAAATGTGCAAGACCCATGAAAGCACCCTACCCGGCCGCCACGAAACGTTTGACGTCTAATTTTATAATTCATATCCTTTTTGAACCATTTTCCCTTATTAATTATTTATTTAACGCTCCGGATTTGAGTGGCTCAATTGAGCTAATTAATTATTTCTCTTACGAATATCTAAATTTATAAAACGTTACGAATTTGTTGGAGCTGCTAAAATAATACGACAAAACATAAAGACATTGTAAGTAAGTACTGCTTAAACTAAAATGGGGCGTAGCTTTCCACACTAAAAAGCTCTTTGTGTTTTAACAATGCCAGTCACAAGTTGCAGTTATGCTAATTGTGGTTTTGTTTTGTTAGTTCTAGATGGGTGTTACGTTATTCATAAAAAAGTCGATTGTTTGCAAAAATATTTTGACAAGAAAATTCTATGTTATCCCGCTGTCAAAATTGCCGCCTAATTTGCCGCGCGCGCCAGTTTACGCCCACTGATAATTTGAAATTAGAACTATGTAACTTTTTATTGTTGCCACGTGGCACCACAATAAAAAAGTTGCGTAGTTCTAATTTGACGGGATTGCTTATTCGTAGGGAGTCAGGCATACAGGCAGCCCCAAATTTATTTAAAAAAATAACTGTGTCTTTGGGTACTTTGAGTACTAAATGTGTCTACAGTCTATATGAGACCGTTGTATGTCACGACAGCGGTCATACAATGGTTACGTATTTGCCCTTAAGTTTTGGGCAACGCCATGTCTTTTGCAATCTACTTATAACTACTAGGTAAGTATATTATGTGCCTATCTACCCAGTATTGGGTTTTTTTCTCGAATATATTAATGTAGGTACCTACTGTTACAGGTACATAATCAGAGTGTCTCTCACAGGTAATTAAGTAACTAAATGTTTCCAATACGAGTCTAGAATACATTCCCAGATTGCAAATCAAGATCGGCCTTGAATCTGATGTTTCGCTTACAATGTTTTGATTTCATACCCATCGTATATTCACGGAGAGAACTCATTAATTTGTCAAATAATAGGACTGTCAAACCTGTTGTTTATCTGTTTCAATTTTAGGCCAGTATGAACCTAATAGCAACTAAAGTACCTCACAAACTCACAATGACTACTAACAAAGAAAGATTGCTTGCAGGTAAACTTTTATTTTACAAAAAAGAAACAATGAAAACAAATTACATAGCACCACGATGCTTTGTTTTAAAATTAAAACGTAGTCCCTAAAATGTTACTGGCCAGCAAAAAATGCTTTTTGTTTTGTTTTTAAAAAGTGTTTTACCGTCGCCAGTACGCGGGGTTGCCAGTTGCGACGTCAAACGAACGCGAGGCAGTCTTAAAAGCTCGGCAATTAGGCACTAAAAGCCACCTTCGGGTTGCTTGCTTGGCAGCCCGCGCGGTTTCTACCTCATCAATTTTGTACGACTCTCTCTCAGAGTTAAAAACTTTGTGTTCTGTGAGAAAACAGCGATAGGATGGATTTTAGAGATTAGGTTTTTTATTTATTTTAGCCATCTATACTATACTGTATACTATACACTAAATACATAATTTTATTTGTTTAGTTTTAGTCCATCTACATGTATACACCAATACATGAATAAAAATAAGAATTTTTAGAAGCAGACTAGCCAAATGTCACAGTATTTACATATGAAGATGAAGATAGAAGATTTTGCAGAGATTTTAGGGTACACAATATTAATGAAATCTAGCCAGTGGTCATTGATAATGAAATATGTATATGTTATGGCACACCTACTTATTTACTTTTATCCTTATAAACAACCCTATAAACCTGATGATGGTTGTAGAAAATAAAAAAAGAGAAACCAGCTTAATTTAATTTACTTCATGGTTTACTTCTAAGGATGTCATTTAATCAACCATCTGTACAAAAAAGGCAAAAAACGTAAAAAAACGCTTCTAATTTTTACAGTTTTTAGACTTTCTTTGCCTCTACCGAATACTTATTTGAGATCTATTTAACCTAACAGCAAGTTAGATTTATTTAGCTACATTTACTTACGATACACTACATAAACTAAAGTAGTACCAATAAGGTACCACTTAAAAAAGTACCTATACCTATCTAAGCTTTTAAAATTTAAATCCCTTTGTTACGCAGGTAGTAGATAGGTAAGAAGCGTGGTAGATTTTTTGACGTTTAGCAAGATTAAACGAGCGAGGAAAAATGTTTTCTTTTTCCATCTTTTGTGTTGTCAAGCGCTTTACTGGTAACACTTAGGGAGTTCCAATTTTCAAACTGAAAATCGTTGTATACATATTTGCTTTTTTTTAATCACGCATTTTGGCCTGTGGGCCTAGCACAACGTTGACGTAAAAATACGTAGCGAGTATTCGATAGAAAAGTGTACGCCATTTACACCCGTCAGGAGCACACTTGACAGTCGTAAATGGCGTACACTTTTCTATCGAAAACTCGCTACGTATTTTTACGTCAAAGTTGTGCTAGACCCACTGATGATAATTTTATAATCATAATTAATAGAATACTGACAGGACTATTAAGGCTACTATTGTCTACTTATTGTTTAAAGAAAAACCCAAGAAAATAAATTGGTATGTAGAAGGTACGTAAATGTCCATTTGTCAGGATACCGCTAACTACAATTAGTAAGGATAAAAATATTCTTGCTATTATCGGTCGTTCTCCGAAAATCTCTTTCGTCAGTCGTAGTTTAAAAAAAAAGCAGTCCGTGAGTACTTTGATGAAAATGATAAATAAGTAGTAAATAGCTCAAGGTCCGTAATTCTCAAGTTGCTGGCGTCCTCCAAACCTCTTATTTCCATTAGCAAAAGTCGACCCATTTTACCTGTTTACAAAAACGTTTCTTATTTTGAGCAAGATTAAAAGCTATACCGTCGTCATGTCGGTTTCTCCGCAAAGAGGCTTAAAACAAAAAGATGGAGAATCTGAGAGCCACAAGCAAACCTTAAAACTTTCCGACATGAAAGTTTAAAAGTGATCCTGGGGGCCACCCCCGCCCTGGCGGGCCGGTTGCCAAGCAACGCCGCCCAAACCCGCCCTACGCCGCAAATCTCCGTTTGATACAGAAAACCGAAAATTCATTGTTCCTAACGCGGATTTATGTTTCGTTTATGTGCATTTAAGGTAAATAAATGGGTAAGTAGCCATGGGAAATAGTTTATGTTACGAAATAAGAGAATTTTGTTGAAATAAGAGAACTTAATCGGTAGGTACTAGTTAGGTACGACTTTAGGCAATAATGACATTTTTTCTCAGATTGATTATATTGTAATAATATTAAAATAAAACGTTTAACCCTCAAAACTTCCTACTAGGCTGTCTTGTGTCAGAGATACCGTCGGAGCACACAAAGACCAGGATGACTAGCACCCAGACCCAGAACAGATGTTTCAATTCTTTACTAAAATATCTACCCGACCGGGAATCGAACCCAGTAAATAAAATAATCGGTAATACCAGTTCTTGGTAATTAGATAGGTAATCTTTGTGGTTTTTAGTAGTTCAGTTTTAAGTAACTGATGGGTAGGGCGTCCAGACATAGGGTGAGATTTTTAGAGTTTCCAACGATTTTAACCTTCAGATTGATCTCGCTCTCAATACAAAACTTTGCTCAAAGATATTATTATAAAGGATCTGTTATCAATATTTTGTGTCATCGACTGTACAAAAGTTACCAACGACACGTCAAAGTACACGAATATAAATCCGCAACTTTGCCTACTCTTTTCCAAAGTAATTCGTCTCAATTTGCTTCTCACATGCGAAGAACAAAAGGAACGTTCGAGGCTCCAAGCGGAGAAGTCAATTAGAATGCAAATGTAAGAAAACGACCATTAGAGCTCGTTCAGGACACAGTACGCAGCTTCGGATACACGTATTGATCATATGCGCCCTCACATGCTTACATACGCCCGTCTCTTTTTAACTTCCCCACAACAGATCGCTATAAACATAAACATTTTCAGAACAAAAAGCCTTCTCTAACCCTCACTTCACACAAATTTCAACCTTAAACCCCAGACACAAAATCTACGTTCGCAACGACTCCTCAAGCTAAACTTAAGTCGTTTTCCACTTGGAAATCTCCTTGTTGTGCCAGCAAATTCTGTTCAAACCTCTAAAGGAATAAAGATCTATTTCACTCTAGAGTTAAGAGAAAATGAATCGTATATAGAAATTTCAGAGGTTATTATCGGAGAATGGAAGTATGCTCCCAGTTTTCGAGTTGTTGACAAGGTGTATTTGAGTAAGTATGCTTATATTGTATGCTAAGATAGAGGGTTGTAAACACGCTGATGAGTTTGGCTTTTCACTGTAGATAGATAGAGGACTAGAGATAGATTAGTAAGTAATAGTTAATGACTGTTTATCTCTACGATAAATTGAATTACTTTAGAAATTAGAATTTGGATTTCGATAACCCGATTGCGAGTCGATTAAAGAACCTGCCTAAAAAATCATAATACACAGAATTTTCCCTATTATTGGGAAAAAATGCGTAAAAATTCATAATACACAGAATTTTCATTATTTGGAAAAAATTTAGAGGTCTACATCTACATTGACCCTGTATTTACCGATTGTCTAAACTTAAGTACCTACTATTTTATTAATATTTTATTTAAAGTCACATTCATCCAAATCTAATAGGTATTCAACTCAATAATTCTGCAGACGTTTCATAACATTTAACTTATTGCTGGTAGGTAATAATAGCTTTACTGTGATAGAGCTAGATACAAAAGCTCATTTCCGAGTTGGCACCAAAACCACATCTTTGATAACTAGCAAAATCATGTGATATCAAAACCTTCTCCTGACATCTTGCGGCAGTATCACGCAACTTTCCAATTTCAGGAGCAAGCTTTTCATAGAGCATGCGCGGAAATACAAACATCATTTCAAAGAAAAATAAGTCTTAACCCACTTCATATAAAGAAGAAAATTCTCTGCAGCTTATGCGCTTGCGCTAGTTTATCGATTTCAGTCTGTCATGTTGACACATAAGAAAAGTCAAGCATCTCAGCATGTGTCAAAGTGTAAATTTTAATAAAAAATAAACAAAACAAAGTTCTGTGATGCTGCCAAGATTCGAAGGTATTTATTTTTTCACTTATACATTTTTTAACTCACCCTAATTATAATCTCGTTCGTAATTGGTTCCTGCGTTTGATCGGCATTTGTCTGTGTTCTAAAAATAAATCAATAGTTTATATTTGAGCACACCAGAATGGATTAAAATGTGAAGTAGGTTAGCAGTAACATCACTGAAACATTTAATAAAAGTTTAGCTACATTTTAGAAAAAAAAACGCTTGTTTTAATTTTCGGAGAGTGAGAATGAAATTACCGCATTAATTGTGAATTCAGTACAAATAACCAAGCAAACACCGCCTCATGTCAACACCAACGTCTAAAAAGCCAAATAATGTACTTGTTAGAGTTTTTTTAGTTCCTAAATTTTTACCATAGTATAATTTATTTTTAAACTTTTGCTCGTGTTCAAATCCTATCAACAGGTCGAACAAAACCAAAATGTAACCAAAGTGAACGCAAAATAAAGGAATCTACGAGCCGTGCTCTATAGCGTTGTAATCGCATAGGATTATGGTGATATGGGGTGATAATACGGTGGGCTGCGTCTGTAGGGCGACTCCGGTTCGATTCTGTGGGACACACGAGCAGCCCTTGCGACTAACAGTCCGGATAACGATTGTTGATTCGATTTTAAATTTAAGTGCGAGTATTCGTTCTAAACTTAAATAATTTAGATTTGAGGCCAGAGTATACCGGATCTATACACGTAGACTTGCAGTGCTCTGGCCTCCTCACCAGATTTTTTTTTGTTTTGTTACCAAAATGAGAAAAATAAAAGCTGGATAAAATCGAGTTTGTGCAGAAATGTTCGAGCAATACGAGTGTGCCTACTATTGGTACAATTTCTGCACCGCGTCTATTTAGGATTATAACTTGACTTTAAATGTAAAGCTACTTACTCCTCCTTACATGCACAACAAAATTCTAGCATAACCACAGACATGTAATAAGCGTGCTAGAAGTTTGTGAGCGCAATTCGCTTATCAGACTGCCTCCTCGTGAGTATTCACCCTGCACTTACTACGGACACTTCGGCATATGGAGCCCGCACTTGTCATTGCAGACGCATAATTTGTACTCCATTACTGGCCCATTTTATACTCTCTAATAAAGAGGGTCCGATTAAAGACCGGTCTCTTCTTTCCGTGCGCCAACTGTTCCAAAAGGGCCCCTAAATAAATTATGCATCCGATCTATTGAAAGTACTTTGTAATAGATTTTTCGGAGAAGGGTAGCCACCTGATTCGCTTTTGTTTTGATGTAACAAGTCTATTTGATGTAGATGGATGATGTGGTAATGTGATACAAGTATGACTTTTTAAAATATTCAGCTGTAGGTAAGTTTTTAAATGTAGCGTTCAGCTCTATAATTTTATACATCCATTACCAAAAAATATATATTTCTATTTTAAATTATAGTTTAATTTAGCACGCGTCATTACGTAATCTTGTACTTACGTTTTTAATATTTCTAGCACTAATAAAAAAAATAATAACATTTATTACGCCAGTACCTACCTGCTTGTAAAGAGGCGTCATATATTACAAACGGTAACATTAAAATTCAAAACCCAAATCAAGTACCTAGCTAATTTAAAAAAACAATTTTGCCGACAAACTATTCATTTGTCGTTCTTTTAACAAACCGATGACAAATGTAATGGGCAGGGTCGTTGTGAAATGAGGTGTGAATATTGCGGCCCCGCGGGGGTCGGCCTGCGGGGCCTCTGTCCCCCGGGGCGACGGCCCAGCTGCCCTGAGTACGCACCCTTTATTACAATGCCACTCGAATTACGCACAGGTATTAGTCAGTGTTACTTTTTACTGGCCGTGTTTATGTCGTTTGAATGAAGAATTATCTTTGATAAATCTTGTTGTAAAATGCGCTGCTTAGCTGTTTTGTCTTTTCAATGAAGTTGAGAACTTGTAAGTTTTTTGTGGTGACAATAAAGAGTTATTGTATTGTTTTATAAGCCTTATTCATGGTTCAAACTCCGACTCGAACCAACGAGTTATTTTTAAACTTATGTACAAATTTACATAGGTACCACTGGCTTTTCGGTGATGGAAAACACCGTGAGGAAATTTAATGGCGTATGTGAATATACCAATCTGCACTTTCGCCAGCGTCGTGGAATACGGCATGATCACCCTTCAAGGACCGTGTATCCTAGCAGGAAGAGGATTAAAGATTGAATATGATAATGATATGATATTGTTAGCTTGCCGGTGGAAGTCTCCAGCATGTCTGCTCCTGGCGGTGAGCAGCGTGGCGTGGTGCATGCGGCGCGGGCCGCACCACCCGCGCGGGCAGACGCCGGTGGACCACCAGCACCACCACTACAAACCGAGGGGCTCCGACTCGCTCACGGTTGACACCGAACTACTGCATGATACTAAGTGAGTTTAGCATTTGAAGAAAGATGAAGACGTAATATATTGAGAAGTACATACTTACTTAATTGCTGTTTTAGAAGAGATCTACTTCCAGCAGAGGACAAGCATTAAAGATGGTCGTGCACCTGACGAGCGTCGCACTTGACGATCGCACTGAACTATTGAAATTAATACTTATACTGTCATAATATCTATAATAGTTAGTATTGATAACGACGCGTGCGGCAAAGATAGATGCGAGTTTACACAAAATATATTTTTTTAGTAAGTTCTGCGTTTGCTAGATTTCAACCTGATGTACCTAAAGGTGTGTCCGGAGAAAGTAAATTGTTGTATTATGGAAACAATTTAGTTTTTGTATGTTACAGACATTTAGAAGAAGATTCGCCAGTTTTGACTCCAGAAGTGCTATCAAAGATGACGCCAGAAGAGCTGGAGTTCCACTACTTCTCCGCTCATGACTTCGATAGAAATTCTATGCTAGATGGGTTAGAGTTATTAAAGGTATGTTTATCGTATAAATTTTGAGGGCTTTAGTTGAATGATCTACATTTACTAAAGATGAAGCTGTTTTTGTCATTACGATCTATAAGCGGAGGACATAGTTTAACTTTAATGAATAAAGCAATAATGCCTTTAGAATTGGCAGTAATATACTTACATCTAAATATGATAAAATGCCAACAAGCTAGCTACCTAACCTAAGTACCAAGTAAGCTACCTGATTGTTAAGCTACCTTACTTTAACTTATGTTTTTTCTCTCAGGCTATATATCATACGTTAGAGCACGAAACTCCAGATCCAGACGATGATCCAGTGATAGAACCTGAAGCTGACGAGTTGGATGGATACATTGGTAAGAACTAAATTACTATAGGTACTTATTTCTACTCGATTCAACTTTACGACTTTTAATCATCCCATTGTTAGGATACAGGTCTACCCACAAAGGGTGATTAGGCCATATTCCACCACCCTCGCCAAGTGCGGGTTGGTGGATTCACATACACCATTAAATTTCTTTTCTGGATGTATGCAGGTTTTCCTCACGATGTTTTCCTTCACCGAAAAGCCAGTGGTATCAAATTCGTACTTAACTTCCTTATTTCTATTCGATTCAACTCAACCTTCAATCATCCCACTGTTAGGATACTAGATCTAGCCCCAAAGAGTGATACGGCCATATTCCACCACCCTGGCCAAGTGCGGGTTGATGGATTCACATACGCACTAAATTTCTTCTCCAGACGTATGGAGGTGTCCTCACGATGTATTCCTTTACCGAAAAAATTGTGATATAAAGATTACTACTTACATGAGTATCTTCTTATATCAAAAACTAGCGGCCCGTCCCGGCTTCGCACGGGTAGACTTTGGGATAAACGTAGAGTAAATTGAAATCGGTCCAGTCGTTCACGCGTGATGGCGTGACCAAAGGTGTTGAGAATAATTATAGGAACTCTTTGTTATAACCTCTATTCTCATGCTATTGCGTAACTATAGCAACCGTAGTTTGTTGATGCTAATTACTTGTCAATTTATAGTAAAAATTATCAGTATAAAACGCACACTGTTTTGATAGATATGATTGAATTTGAACTTTGTACAGAGGTAATAAAGTGCAAATTGACTCTTGGACGTTAGGAACATACCTACATTGCTTAAACAACAGTGAGTGCTTGCAAGTCAATATGAACTTTATACAATAGCAATAAAGCTCGTTTTAGTTAGAAAATGTTTGTATGGGAAAAATAAAAGGGCTGTTTTTAGGGTTTTTCAATATTTCTGAGAGATTTTCTTAATATTTTTTTCCGTAAGAACCTTCTCCTAATAATAACAAATACAACAAAAAAAGAATTAGTGAAATCGGTCCAGCCATTCACGCGTGAGGCCGTGACCAAGGAAAACGGGTTTCATTTTTATATATATAGATGACCAGCTTTTAAACTAAATCATGTTGAGATTCCGATCGAAAGACGTAAGATACTCAAGTACAAAATAAGAAAATAAAGCCCCAGGTAGAAAGATAAACAGATGTTGTCATCATCATCATCACCAGCCTATCTAATGTTTGTGCACTGCTGGACATATTTCTCTCCTAAAAAACGCCACAAGCCACAATCTTTTGCCTACACTCTTCTTTTTACAGATGTTGTAACACAGCTTTATTATATTTCAGTCCTAGTGGATAAGACACTAGAAACAGACGACACCGACGGCGACGGCTTCATCTCGTACGCCGAGTACCGCGCCGCCAGGCAGCACGACCACGCAGACCGCACGCACAGAGTTGTACTAACACCGTAGTAACTACTCAAACGTTACTTGTATAAGTTAACGTATACAGGGTTCTAAGGATAAGCGCGTCGCTCACTGGTAAGTCGAGGCGGCGGCGCGGCGCGGCGGCGCGGCGTCGCAGCTTGTATATACCTTGTATATGAAGCGCACTGCCATTCATTTGTAAAGAAATCCTTTACAAACACAGAAAACAAAGGATTTCTTTACAAATGAATGGCAGTGCGCTTCATATACAAGGTATATACAAGCTGCGACGCCGCGCCGCCGCCTCGACTTACCAGTGAGCGACGCGCCCTAGGGTTTGTTGAACCAAACAAGGCTCATACTGCCGTCCTAGGCCCAAGAGCGGTATTACAAAAAATACTGTTTTTATACATCTGATGGCTAGAAAAATTACGCATCTGATACGTGAAAAAACAGAAATTACTGTTTTTCGAGATACCGCTCTTGGGCTTAGGACGGCAGCATAGTACTTCATCATTATGAATAACTTTTACTATGGGACCAACACGGAATTTGCGAAATAATAATCAGCTGTTTGTTAGAAAAATGTCAATGATACTCGACAAAATGTATAGAACAGTTGTTTTGTTTCGTTATTTCTGGGTTGGTCCCATAGTAAAAGTTGCTCGTAATGATGAGCTCTATGAGCCCTTTTCGGTCTGGCATTCCCTTTCCTTATAACTCTGTAGACTCAGATAAACCTAGAGAGAAAGATAGAGCACTGTGTTGGATTGTAATGAAGCCAAGAACTTCTCTACTTTCATACGTACGTACACAAACTACAGAGCCGCGAGTAGAGGAATATAAATATGTCGATGTGTGCGTCTTGTGCGTACGCGCGGAAGTAGAAGAGTTTTTGGTTTCACCCAAATCTACCGCAGTGCTCCATCTTTGCCTCTAAGTTTATCTCTGCTTACAGACGAAAAGAAGTTGTTTTTATATCGAAATAGCTCAGGATTGAGAGATCACAAATCGTATCATCTTGCAGCTATATTTTTTCTCATTAAGACATAACTTAGGTACTCACATTTATAAAAAATTGGTACTTACTAAAAACTACTTTCTGTACGTTGCGGGGAAACTTTGTTAAACTAAAGCTCTAAGAGGAAACTCAATGACCTTATTATGGCCTATTATATCGAGATTTAGCCAATGTGATCTAACGTCATTTGATCAAATTTCAATTGCAGGATACAAATGTACCTATTACAACTTTTACTATGAGACCAACCCGGAGTTCGCGAAAAAAAATCAGCTCTTCCATAGAAAAATGCCAATGACACTCAACAAAATGTATGGAACAGTTGTTTTTTATGCGAATTCCGGTTTGGTTTCCATAGTAAAAGTTGTTTACGAATTAAATGATAACCTAAAAAATCTTAAGTATCTAATCAGTCGGCTTTATTGTTTAAACGCTATCGAACTGGTAATCGGAATCGGCTTCATTTTGACAGTTGCAGTAAGTCTTAAATGTCAAAATTGAAACAGTTTGGAAACCAGTTGCGATAACAAGTCAGTTACAAAATGATACTTCAGACAAATAACACAAAAATTATTTTTAATTAAAAAAACTAAAAAACACGCTTTGTTTAGTGTATTGTCATCGGTCCTCGATATATCTACAAAGTTTGAAAGAAATCTGACCGTTTAAAGTGGGTCAAAAACGCGCTCAAAGGAGTCGGTTACAAACATACATACAAACATACAGGTGAAACTAATAAAAGCGTGTTAAAAATCAGCCAAGACGCAAAATAATATGCATGATGAAAACTACGAGAAAAGGCCTACTTTTGCGTCCTATTGAATCGACTGCCCCTATGAATACTATCGAAACTGCAAAATCACGATTTTCTTAATTGTATATATTATAAATATGTGAATATTTAATATACTTTTAGAAATATTACTCTATCATATATACATTATATTTACATCTTAAATTTAAAATAAGCTAAAATAACAAACTATGTAAAATAAATTTAAATGAAATATGATATATTTTCAATTTTAGAAAACAAATAATTAAAAAAATAGGTGTTTAAAGCGAATAAAATTCATACAATATTTTGACATATTAAATTTTGGTCAAATTTTGACTTTAAATTGCTCTTCTGTAAAAAATGCCATTTGCAGTTTCGATACTGTTCGTAGGGGCTGTCGAAATGTTTTTTTTTTTTTTTTTTTTTAATTTTAATATGGTACTTTTATAATATAGTTATTATGACTGATTTGCTAATACTCATAGAATTTATTTATACAATAAAATAATGTTCACTGTAAATATATTTACAAAATCAAGAATCGAAAATGTTATTAACTAGTAAATAGGTAAAACTTTGAAAATAAACTAAGTTCTAGTTAAATTTCACACCGGTTGTATGTAAAACAATAGATAAATCAAATTAATTACGACTGAAAAAGAACAATAAATACCTGTTTTCAGAATCTGTACCTATTTATTTATACGTAGAAAAAATATACGTTATTCAAAATCATGAATAGAAAATGAAATAAGGTTTGTCATCGTTCTGGCATTATTCACATAAACATTCTTAATCTATCTTCTCTGCTTAGATCTTATTAAAAGTGATAATCCTTTTTAACCGACTTCCAAAAAGGAGACGGTTCTCAATTCGACTGTATGTTGCTTTTTTTTGTTAATACATTCTTAAACCAGATAGAAGAGACATCAGTTACTAAGACTTTGTGAAAACAAAATGAACGTCACGTCACGCCCCCTCCCCCCTTTTACAGCCTGCCAGTATTTGCTGGTAGAAATTGAGAAACCAGTACTAATAAGTCTCCACGAATTCAGGTTTTTAACGAAACAATAAGAAGTTCGTTATAGCCCTGTATAATAGGTTAATGCCAACAAAATTTGAAGTAAGCCAGTAAAAGTGAAATACCTAATTTAGTGTAATAATTATGCTGTAGTAATGTTTGTGTTTATTTTCATGTGTTCCAGCGTCTTATCTCGATTCTCCTTTCCTTTTTTGATTACAATAAATCGACTGTTGCTACGAACACTGTCGAACCCGCAAAATATTTTTTTTGCATCGTACCAACCGTACGAATATTTAATATACTTTTATTTGTTTTCCAATAATATAAAAAGCCTTTGTTATCGAATAAAATTAATGTTACACATTTAAATTTATAAATTTAGGTCAAATTTTGACTTTCAATTGTTCTCCTTTAAAAAATTTAATTTGCAGTTTCGATAGTGTTCTTAGGGGCAGTCGAAATTGGAATTAAGTTACTCCCCGCACTTGTACCGTGTGTCGCAGGTCATGCCTTTATCTCCCCACTCGGCGGCTTGCTTGATGTTTTCAGATATATTCTCATATTGGTCCAGGTCAATCTCGTTTCTGAAATTATATTTTCAGTTTGTAATGTGTTATTCTCGGTAGATATAGTAGCCCTTGGTTTGCAATTTCAGATTGGAATTATAAAAAATATACAGGGTCAAAGGAAAAGGTATGCTAAGCTAATAGGGCTCGTAGTACTCATCATTATGAACAACTTTCACCATGGGACCAAAACAAAATGAAATAAAATCGCGAAAAAAAAATCACCTATTCCATACATATTGGCGAGTGTTATAGATATTTTCTATGGAACAGCTTTTTTTTCGTTTTTTTTCGTTGGGGTCCATGGTAAAAGTTGTTCATAATGATGAACATCATAAGCCCTTTTGGGTTTAGCATATCCTTTCCTTATAACCCTGCTTGTATCTGTTTTGACTGGTGATAATATTATATTTTATACCCTGAATTAAGATATAGGTATAGTTATTTTAATGCTGGAAGTTCATCATTATCGGTTTAGTACTTATGATATAAAAAAATATAGATAGATAAACATTCCCACCTACTTCTACTATAATAGTGAAAATATCGATAGAGAAATTTACTCACCCTTGCATCAGCTTGGCACCTTGCAGCAGCAGTTCAGCCCCCGACGCGTACAAACCAGCCTGGTGGGGTCTCTGGCACGAGAGCAGATACAAGCACCCGTAGTTCTTCGTATGCTGGCCGGCCAGGTAGCTGAGGTACAGCATGATTTCGTCTTCAGTGATGAACGAGGCATTTTTGTTATCTAAGGATAAAAATTAATATTTAGGTAAAGATTGACGTCACAAATCAGTAATAAAAAAGTAAATTTTAGGATTTTGAAAATTTAGATTGAATTTACATTTTTTTAAATATTTTTATCCGACTGCCATTAACTAACAATACATGTTTTGGCCGATTTTGGATTGCTAGTTATTAGATTTGTCTTTGTCTTGATTGTTACAATCCAAACTTTACCTGACAAGATAAAACATGGCAGTATTAATCTCTCATTCATATGCAACCTTTAAATCCTCCCACTGCTGGGATACAGGTCTACCCTCGAAGGGTGATTAGGCCATATTCCACCACGCTGGCCAAGTGCGGGTTGGTGGATTCACATACGCCATTGAATTTCTTCTCCGGACGTATGCAGGTTTCCTCACGATGTTTTTCTTCACCGAAAAGCCAGTGGTATGTAAATTCGTACATAAATCCCAAAGAACTCATTGGTACGAGTCGGGGTTTGAACCCGCCACCTCAAGAATGCGAAGCGGCTGTTCTCCCATTGAGCTACCACGGCTTTTTCTTTCTTTTTTCTCTCATTCACTGCTTTTAAATTTATTGTACATTTGATAACTAAAGGCGGATCGACTTAATAAACTTTAAATAAACCTTATATTCCCGTTCATCACCACCCACAGTTCCTACTCGCGGGTACAAAATAAATCCGTTCTTCCTAAACCCTTAAAAGGACACATAATTGATGCGAATTTTACATCTACAGTCCATTTGCCAGATACCGCTGGTCATCCTGTCCGGATAATCCTTTTGCGATGGGATTAAACCGGCTGGACATGGCAAACGCATCTACAATATTGGATTATATGGCACGTGCCGGAACAAAGGACAGATGGTCATTTGAAGTGATTATGTCTGTGGTCATGAGGACACTTCCTGGTACCGTTGAAAGGTGATGGATTTATTTGTCGGCATACTACTGTTGTTATGATAGTAAGAGCGGCAATTAAAAGGGTTTTATAGTGGTTACAATTGCTTGGACATAATAATGTAGGCCTATTGGTTAATGAGTGGTAAAATCTATGTAACTGCGTTAGCAAAAAAACATAACAATAAGGGAACCTTTATGAGTTACTAACTAGATTCAGAGGTCCAAAGTTTTTGATCATCTATACGGAAACGCCACTTTTTCCTATACCATGTAATATACAGCGTGCAGTGCATCACAATTTAGGTAGAGACGCTAAGGAAGATACATAGGTCGTTCTTTCACTTAAAATAGTTCAAAAATGTTTGAGGTCCTGAGATTAAAGTATTTATAAAAACGACTTACCGTTCAAACTTCTGCCATAGCCGTGACCGCCTTTCCATGCGCCAGCCCCAAAGAATCCTGCAGCGAGGATTAAAGCTTTCAGTACCACCAAGATCACCAGATTAGTCAGGTTCAAACTCAGCACCTGCGACAATAAAGTTATATCAATATCAACAACTTAAAAGTGGCTAATTAAGAATACACCCATTACATTTTTTGCCGAGAACAATCAGTGACTCACTATAACTTCCCCATGCTCTTATCTGTTACATTCTTTTCAAAAAGCGTTTACTCATGACAGAAAAATGCGTGCAAATTTAAACAATAGTGCAATACGAACCTGCGAAACGCAGTCAAAACCAACCTGACTGCTTCCCGTAGACCTGGCTATGAAGTCCTTGGCTAGACTCGTCATCACCTGGCCTCCTGTGCCACTGAAGAAACTTCCAGCAGATTCCAGTAACGACGATCGTCCGTACTGCGTCGTCTCATTTCCACTGTCATATCTGCCTACAGCTTCTACGTTTTCGTTGAAGGGTATCGGAGGTTTTTCTTTTGGCAGCAAGACGTTGCTGTCGTAATCAAACCGTTTTATCGGGTACATCTTCTTCGCATACTGAGGTGAGGAGTACGCTCCAGAATGTTCGGCGCTGACGATGGCTACACAGGATAAGATCACGTATATCGCTACCATTGTGCTTGGTGGTTAGTCTGCGACTGGATAGGACAGGTTAGGGTAAGAAAGCAGGTAGTGCGTCCACAATGGCTGCTGATACGGTTTGAGGTGGCTCACGTAAAATGCGATGTTTTATCTCTTCCCTTACGCTTTTGTTTGTTCCACGCACGATGACATCCTCTAATGGGACCATTGTTGTTGCTCTTTAGAGGTATAGAGCCGTTTTTGTAACGATGCAGCAATGTGTCGTAAGGAACTTTATTTTGCTTAATTAGTTTAACTTTGTCGTAAGTCGGTCAGTGTATTTTGTCGGCATAGTTTTAGGAACTCCTTGCGTTTTATCTTTCAATCGACTTATGTAGTCAGTAGTGGTCATATCTGTACATGAGACCCTTACGTCACACGCAAAGAGGGGAGGGGGTTGACTAAGTGTGTGTGGGGTAAGAGGGGGTTTCTATAAAAATCAATCGAATGAAATTTAAAAAAAAAATGTAAATTGCAAAAAAAATGTGACAACACACTAGGGAGGGGGGAGTCTCTCACAAATGTGGCAAGGACTTGGATCATAAAATTTGCGTGACGTAATTCAAGGATGGCTCCTAACCGGTAGACGGTCCGTTTGATTGTAAACAAATCGCAACCGATGGACACGTTACACACTAACGGTGTGGTCAATTTTCCAGCCCGCAGAGGTGGTCATAGAACCCTTTTTAAACAACCCATGTTAAAGCTTGGCGAGAAGACCTAGACTAATTTCCTACTCGTACTTACAATTGCAATACAAGCTGAGAAGTCTAAGACTAAACAAAGCAGGTGACGGCGTTAAACGTAGCAGAACATCGCTGCATGCCAGTTCCGTAACAGTTACGTTACGAAGTGGGGCAGCGTTTTGGTAACGTCACGTAAGATGCGGAGCATTGTCATCTTGTTATTGACATGTCTTTGGCGGTTGGTTGGTGGAGTTGATATATAGACCAATATGATGACGCAACAACTCCGATGCTTGCTTTGGGCCTACCTTCTGACGGTAGAAAAGATAAGATAGAAAAGTTTACGCCATTTACACCCGTCAGGTGCGCCCTTGACGGGCGTAAATGGCGTACACTTTTCTTTAGAATACTGGCTACGTATTTTACGTCAGAGGATATGCTAGACCTACTTATCTATTACGTCACTCACAGTAATCTACATGAATCGTTACTCTAAAAAGTGAGTAATGAGCCTTTGGTGTTTCAGTAGGTAAAAAAAGTGGTTGAGGTATTTCGGCGGAGGTGTCAATTTACGATAGCCCGCTTGGCTATGTGATACTACTATGTTGTATGCAAAACACAAGATATGAAAATAAACTAAAATTTTACAAAATCATAGTAGGTACAAAAACCCAACGTTTTCGTATAAATCGGAAAAATTTAGAACAACTTCTGACGTCAGACTTCTACGTCAGAGGTTATGCTAAGCCCACAGTATCTAGTAATTAAGGCGAGAGCTTGGGACACATATTTTTTTTTGGATATCGAGATTGGTTTCACAGTAAACGTTTTTCAGAATTTATATTTCTTATTTATACTGTTGTTAACTTAGCATACCTACCTCAAGCTAGTCCTGTTTGCAACATTAAATTGACTAACAATAAAAGTGTAGTTTCATTGAAATAGTAAGTGAAAAGAACAGAGAATACAAGAGAATCATGTTTCATAGGCAATTTAACTAGGTAACTGCAGACATTTTGCATTGTTAACGTAATGTATATAGATAGAGAATTCATAACTTCGAACCGAACCGGTATGTTTAGATATGTTAGTGGAAGATTTTTTCTATCGTATGACTGTTCTGTTCATATACGATGCAGCGTAGACCGTAGCCGTAGACTTTTACTATTATTTAGTGAGTTCCTTTCCACTGCTGAAATGCCACTTTCCAAATATCTCTTCCTGTTCTGCTTCTACTTCAACGGCAGCTCAAGTAGGTAATAAGTTATAATAATAAACGTTTCACACTCATAGCTACTCTAGGATACCCGGATCATGGAACACACACAACGACAAGGACAACTAACACCCAGACCCATAACAGATATTTATATTCAAGATTCATACATCTGTCCGGCCGGGAATCAAACACGAGGTTTGGCTTATAAGGCAGATATATTACGGCTGAGCCAAACAAGTCGTCGTGGGTTACCTATTTAGTAAGTATAAAAATATCGGTATCCGAACAAAACCAAGTCAAAATAAATTATAATAGAAAACTATTGTCTATTTTTAAATAATCTCCGCATCTAGCCTGAGAGCGCTGCAAGCTAAGAAAGGCATGATTTTGACGATTTAAAACTTAAATAATTTGTCAATAAAATGGGTATGGGTAATACGTACAAAATCATCATTAATTTGTACTAAACACAACTTCCATCTTTCCAATATATGTATTTTTAATGGAACAACATATTCCATGACATAAAGCAACTGCCACCTAGCGGATAAAAATAAAAACTCATGCTTTACTATCACAGCAATAGTGAGTATTGCCGTAGACGGTCACCACTTTCTCCGTAGCAGCCGGCACTTCTCCCCTATGAAGTTTGTTACTGGCTGTTCACGCATTTTGGTGGAGTTCAACTAGATGGCGTTAGAGTAGGCCACTCTAAACTTATCACATGCATCTTACTTGGTACATATGAACTCTAACTACACTACAGTACATAGATATATGAGTGTGGTTAACGGTGCATGATGTGCATTGTGCACACTTATTTCGATTATTCTGTGTCCAGTTACGAATTCTCACTTCCTAAGAAATATTCAGTGGTTTTTACCTAATCAATTATCTAAAAACATATTCAAGATTTAATGTTCCACTTAACGTTATTTTCAGGTTTCTTTAAAAATTTAATTGACCCATTTCATCTGTCAAAATAACAATAAAGTCAAAAAAGAAAAATAAATAAATTTTGAAACAAATGTGTACTAAGCCCTGGTTTTGAAGAAGTTAAGAACAGTGTGTGAAAGTATGACGTTTATCCCAGCGTCGCAAAGTACTAGCTCATAATAATGAATCATACTTTGACCTGAACCATTCTGTTTTGTCAGTTGCGTAAACTCTTTCCCTGCGACATTAGTAGTAATGGAGAGAAAGTTACCGAATTACGGTACGACCAACTTAACACTAAACTTCTATCACAGGAGCCACCGTCGTATTTCCTGAACTGACCTCGCAATTTCACTTGAACTAGCATTGAAATTCTTTAGTTCCATAACTTGGCCAACTCTAGGGACAAGTTGGTCGGTCTCAGCGAAGTTCAACCGCAATTTCGCGGTCAATGCAGTTGTCATAATGCGCCATGGACAATGTTATGTCCGTGTTCAAAGCCATTTCTTTTAGATGGGTTACAGGATGTACGATTTTGTACCTTAGAATGTAAGCTATTAGATAGATATTTTGGAAAGTAAGGATATGTAGAAACTACCGATGTCTATAGAATTATGCCTTTTCGAAGCTATTACATACACAGGCATTTCCGGTCATAGTCATAGTTAAAATATATTACATCAGTCTTTCAATCAGTTACCTACTGTTGTGGGTGGAATGCCTTTTGTTCTTCTTCTTTTTTTTTGTTCTTGTTATATACTTATTCTTCTACTTAGCGCCAAATAAACTTATGGGTAGAATTCAGTTCGTATCTTATATTTGGGTTTTTCATATCTTATATTAACAGTTACCAGTACGTCACTTTTAGAAACATATTTTAGAATCCAATTAATCTTATAGTACTCATACTTAGGTAAATCTATGCCATCTATACCAGCTTCTGCAGATTCCAATAAAATAAATGTACCTAAACAAACACCAATTTCGTAACCTATTGCCATGAAATAAGTAGGTTTAGGCTGCACTTGCCAGTGAGTCGGGTCGGTGAAAATGCTTGGGCATCAGAAAGTGAAATGTAGCCAGCCTTGACCGTTTCTCTGACAAAACCATGGAGATGCAATAAAGTTCCAAATGCAAAACTGAATTCATGTCATCAGGCCTTGTTATTGAACCAAAATATGGTGACAGTCTGTGTCCTTCGACCACCATTCTTGTGGTATAACTTGGCTCAGGGTCTCAGAAAAAAAAAAATTAGGAACAGTAGTAATTTAAATATTTAATATAATAAAGTTTATTTTCACCCACTTCGAACTACATCAAAGCTGGTTAGGTTAGCTGGTCGGTTTTTCATATCGACCGACTGTATTTATATTTAACATTTTATTTACCTCGTCAATAATTCATGTTGAAGATCCAAAGTAGCGGATTAGGATTTAAAATCTATTCAAAACAAAAAGGGCCGCATAATTTTGGTATCTACCTACTATAAAATTAACTTCATATTTCTTCTAAATACAGAAGTCTAAAAGTTATATCACAGACTTTCATAAACATTCCGCAACAAGCTTCTCCACGGCTTCTCACGGCCGTTTATTTTGGTCGACAAATTGTCCAAATCTCGTGGAAAGTGCTTTGTTTCTTGCTCTTATAACAGTGTTAGCTCTATTACGCTTTCGAGTGCCGTGGCGTGACGCAATCGGATTCGGTAAGTGTAGGCCACCTCGGTTAATGTAGGCGTAATAGCCGTAAACTTAGGTCTGGGACTCACAGTCTGGAGAATAAGAGAATTATTGAGTTAGAAACAAGTATGTCTTAACATGTATACCTATTTATTTGATAAAGGATTACCTTTATTGGAACTCTACCATTAAATAAATTACTGTGAGGACTATGGCTTAACAATAAAAGTGCAAGTTATTTTAGGTGAAGAGCTTTTTGTAAATTCATTTGCTGCACTCCAGGTTTGTACCTTCAGGTTATTGGAAGATAGATAGATAGATAGATAAACTCTTTATTGTTCACACCATAAATTACAAACAGAAGGATTAAAGCACCTAAAACTAGTGCAACAACTGGCGGCCTTATCGCTAAGAGCGATCTCTTCCAGGCAACCTTAAAGAGAAAGAGAAGAAGAGTTCCTTGTAGCGACTAGATCGTCTTTTATGGCTTTCTCTAATATTATACTGCGTTTGTTCTTTCCTTTCATGGTGCCTGTAAAGCTTTTTTTACATTAATTCGGTTATTAAAGACATGACAATCTTATTTTTTCCAACTTTGTTACTTAAATGGAAAGTCTTGATTTAAAATTTATTGTTAAACTTCCCTTATCATTAAATTAATATTAGTAATTCTGAAGTGGAAAAGTATGAAGTGTTTATGAATCACGTCAGATTGTAGGTCCCGGTTGTTTATTCTATAACAACAAGCGTCAAGCCATGTCAAAGCCTTCCCTAGGCAGCCTAAAAACTTTAACGCCATCCAGCCACCTTGCTTATACGAACTTACTTTCAATATGAACCATGTACGTAGATATGAACCTCACATCAGTGGTAAAGTAATGGACTGCGTTACTGATGGTTGTGGCACTAATGTCACATCATATGACCCACTGCTCCTAATCCGCTTGTTTCCTATTATTTTATTGCTAGCACTTTGAAACGTTGACCACAAAAACATCTTCTTGAAAGAATGCTAATGGTAGTCTGACTGTTCTTTGACTGTCTTTGAATGCGCGTTGATGTCTTTCTGTACTTTCTTTTTTTTAAAGAAATTTTTCGTTCATTTTGCTAATTAATGATCTCCTAATTAACCTGTCGGTTTTGCCTCTTTACTTTCTTTCTTTGACATTAGCCTACTAATAATGTAGAAGATTTATTTTTCTTAAAATTTAACGGCTGTTAACTATTAATTTTATTTATTCACTCCATTCGTTTTTAGCTGCATTAAACAAAAAACTGGACGAAAACACTTTAACTAGTGCACTAGTTAGGTAAGTTTATTCGTATAAATAAAGTTTCGTAACTCGAAATTTATTGTGTGAGAATTGTGTTACTATAGTTTTTGTCTTTTTTTTTGTTGACTTTTGTAGCCTTTGTTTTATTTTTTTGTACGCTAGACATTTTACGTAAGTAAAATAAAAAACAAATACCTATGGGATTTTCGAACAGCTTTTTTTCAATCAATTTAGTATTTAACATAGTTTGACCACACATAATAAATAAGGTGTTAGTCACACATAGTTATTAATATTTCATTTTAATTATTGCCAGCAATTGTTTTTCTACCTAGTCACTAGTTTAAAGGTCACTGACTCCACGAGTGTATTCATATCCTTATAAAACTATAACTATGCACCAAACGGAAAGAAATAAAACAATGCTGCATAATAACAAAAGAGATAGCTAAGTGTTGGTTTTAAATTATTACCTTTCCTTTGTAATTTCTTCGAAACGATTGTCTGTACATTGTTGAGTTCCTATAAGCTATTGTTTAGTTCCTTTATTCTATAAACTGATTCAGATACTTATGGGTTGAATACACGTAACGAGTAGAGTAGCGGGACAGTGTGTTCGACCGAGCATTCGGTATGTACTATGTATAAACAGTATGACGAGGCGAGACAGTCGCTAGAACCATGATTTGTTTGCTCGGCCGAGGGTGCCCATTTACTGTCTCGCTACTGTACTCGTTACTTGTAATCAACCCATTGTTATTATTATTAGCTATCATGTCTAGTTGTGCCCGCGGTTTCACCCGTGCGATGATGAAAGACGGTCATAATAATCAAAAGGAGCCTTTGTATTAATCCAGGCCATAAGCTATCTCTATTCCAAATTTTAACTAAATCGGTTTAGTAGTCACGGTGATAAGAGTAGTAACAAACATACACACACTTTCTCATTTATAATATTAGTAGGATAGGATTTTGGTAGGAAGGATTTCGCGATGTTTACCTCAAAATCAATATTTACATTTCTGTTGAAATTGATTCTTTGAATAATTGTAGCGGACTTCCAAAGAGATATGAGGCTTCTTAAGGACAGTATCTTTCCATCGTAGACCGCATCGTCGCTTACCATCAGGCGAGATGGCGGTCAAATGCAAGCCAAGATAAAAAAATAAAATAAAGCCAAAATAAAATAAAAAAAAGCCCTCTTTTGTGCCCTTTTTAAAATGCATCTCCATGTAAGTTTTTAAAGTGGCCTAATTAGCCACTGGTTATACAGCGCTAATTTTAATAACCGCGACACGGTGTTGCGGTTTCCCTTAGCACTCAACAACTTGGCGTCAACGAATTAAAAATTTGCTTGAAGTATTAACGTTTTTTAAATTATAGAAAAATATGTAAAATAAGTTATAGTCACAATTCAAGCCAAGCAAAGTAAAGTATTGGAAAGTTTGCGAGAGGTTTTTATGATGTTTTTGAAAGAACAAAAAACAGAAGATTTTTGGCAAAAAAATCAGCTGTTCCATACATTCGAGTGTCATTAACAATTTTTTATGGAACAGCAATTTTTTTTTCTTGATATCCGAGTTGGTCCCATCGTAAAAGTAGTTCAAAATAAGGAGTACTATGAACCCATTTCGGCTTACCTATTCCCTATAAATAACAATCATTATTATTTACATATGACCACTCGAAATAACTCAAATTTTGGAAAAAATACAACTTTATGTGAATTTTTAGTGTGCCTGCCAAAACCCTTATGCGAGATAACTCCCGCGATTTCTCTAAAGTAGGTAACATAAACTATTTTCCTACCCAAAACCGTAACAATTGTAACTCTTAACTCTTATTTAAGACGTGACGGTGCAGTCGGAGTGTTTATTGTTGTTTACCCCCGCCGTGGTCGTCACGGTAGGAAGTTCCTCATTTAACGCCGTCTCAACGTTTTATGCTTTCTAACTAACAAATAGATCTGTTGACAAATTTCTATTATGTTTTAAAAACTTTCTTTGTTAATTCAACTGCTTAATAGAGATTTTGTGATTTTGGCATTTTGCTATTTTGGACCATTATGTTATGGGTAAAGGATTGTCAGCTGCCTCACTCTTCTGTCTTCTTAAGCAAGTACTTATTCTTGTCGGTTCTGGCCAGCCCCAGGTTGCCTGTAAGAAATCACTCTGGGACATAAGGCAACTTCATATGCTATACCCAATGTAATTCTGGTTAGTTTTTTTTTTTTTGGTATGTTTGGTTGGTTTATTTGGTATGCAATAAAGCCATACTCAGTTTATATAACCTATTTAATTTATTTTAGTTTATAATATAAGTATTTTGTAACGACTTGCAAATTTGCCGTCGTTTGTGATCTAGTTGTAAAAGGCATTTTTTTAAATTTTCCTTTCTTTTATGTCCATTTTTATTTGATCTAATTAGAAACTACCCTCTAAATCAATCTATATCGAATTTCCAATAACTTATAATGCTAAATTAGTTATTGAATTGGAATGTAGATTTGTAGAGTCATAAATAGAGAAAATTATATTTTGTTGCGTAACGTTTCATCAAAATCTTGATGGATTCAATTAATAGAATTATGGAGAAAGGATGTGCTTATGTTTTATGATGACGATCAATACAATTATGGACGTAATAAATCAAAATTTCATTTTGATTAAAAAAAAAAAGTCAAATCATCTAAAATCTAGGATAAGTTTCAAAATTATTAAACTACTATTTACAGGTCGCGGTTTCGGATGATGAAAAACGGTGATGTTGATGATGACAATGAAATACCTATACCCTGTGTGTTACTCCAGGGCAAAAGCTATCTACATTCCAAATTTCATCAAAATCGGTTTAGTAGTTACGGAGATACGTGGTAACAAACATTCACACGCATAATACTTTCGCATTTATAATATAATATGATAGAATACAGCATCTTTATACACTTGTTAAAACATGCAGTATTTAACTTATCTTTTAGGTACTGTATTTTGTTCTTGTAAAGTTTAAAGACACATCCACTAATTGTCTTTCTACTCTACTTCACCGGTATCACAAAACGAACAAAATATGCCCAAGTGCCATTTTTTTATATCTTTTATATAAATATTGAGAAGAAAATAAAGTAGCGTCTTATTAGATTTTAGGTAAGTGAGCGGAACGAGGTTAGTGCTCAGAATTTTTCGGTTAGGTACTATCCATAACACCACGAAACACGAATTGGGGATCTATTCAGACATTTCTCAACGACGTTTTATTAACAAATTTGGACCACTTTCGACAAAAAATGTGAATAAAACTAGTCTAAATGGCAAAAATATATGACAACAATAGACGTCTGTTAGACTTAGACGTAAGTAGAAGTTTGTGTAACATTTTGGTTGCAAACATTTGCCCTTACTACAGTAGATGTATTGAACTTTATCATCGACAAATTGAATTTTAAACTCGACTAAATCGTGAAACTTCTAAATTTTGTCTATAATCTGAACAAAATCGTAAAGTGAAAACGATTTTGTCCATCGGATGAGAGTTACCATCGGTTTATCGATCGACAAAGTTCCATACTTGCACTGGTATAGCTCTCAACTCAACCCAATTAATTTTCCCACAAAACACGTGCTCGATCTCGAACGCTACCTGTAGTAGATTGGCCGGTAAAAGTGCAGTGCAATTAGACCGGACCGATGCGAGCAAAGATAGGGATAATAAGCGGGCGTATTACAGAGAGAGCAGACCCCCCCTCCACCCCCCACAAAGCGTTAAGTTTTGGGTTAGTGGGGCTGTTTGGACGCTCGTTAAAATTAAAACGCAGAGATTACATCTTTATGGGACCATTCATAAATAACAGAAAACTTTAAAATAACATAGGTACCATTTAAATAATAAACTATATCTAAATGGAAAATCTCAATTTTCATGAGAACAACGCTACGTGTCTTGCGTGATTTGAAAACAATCTTACTTTGCCATAAAACGTAAATGTGGATTAAAAAAATATACTTCCTTGCGTTGCAGAATTTTAAAGGTGTTTGAACTTTGTAAATAATAACTGGCTTGATTGTGCTATGATTATACTCATCAAGTTTTTATAGCCGTCAATAAACACGATTAGTGATGCTTGAAATTGTAATTATAGTACACATTGCATTAACGATGGTAATCGACTAATAAATTATACTGATATCATACCCATCTCTCAACTCTCTAGTCGTTAATAAATCTACAATATTCTCACAAGTTCATTGTACATTTGCATATTATATTTGAACATCAGACTCGGTCCTATCTAGTGGGAATCGTCTGCGAAGCGTTTCTACCATTATCCACGGAGAAAACATCCCATAAAATGAAAAACGGTTTCACCCGAGCGCGGGTCACGGCCCTGAGAGAGCAGCGATAGCAAGTTAAGATAGTCGTCTGCGACAATCGCCACATAATTATCTCGCTCATTCGTCGTGACCGAACAGAGAATTACCATTGCATCGGAGCTCAGGGAGGGTTATTGTGCATCCACTATTCAAAACTATATCAGCGTTCTGACTCTGCCGCGGCGCTCAGTCCGCGCGCGTTTGCTCGCGCGCCTTCACGCGAACCGAAGAAAGTGAAATTAACTCGATGAAAATGACAGTGCGCCTTTTAGTTTGCGTGTTTGCCCTCGTACTCGCCGAACCCAACGACCCGACACAGATAGAAAAATATCACGACAGAATCAAAAGTTACCAGTTAGATGTTCCTGGGAAGGATCCTATCACTATCATAGAGGATAGGAACGATGCAACTAAGTGGAAGGACATAAAATTAAATTCGAAGCAAGATGAAACGGAAATAAAAAACCTGATGACCACTATCATACATGATTTAGATGGAAGTAAACCAAGGTGCTATGGACCATCTTGCCAGGATGGTTACGAGGATACTGGTATCAAGGACTCTGGAGAAGGAATTGAAGATTTTGAAGATTACATGCTAGCTGCGGAGAAGCTAAAAGATTATAGTGATCTTTCCAAGGACCGTCTTCAAGCAATCACAGCTTTGGCTGCAAAGCTGAAAAAAGAGAAGTTAAAATATCATAATATGCATAGTATGCAGAATGAGCAAAGTTCTCAAGATGAAGGCGATGACGACAATGACGGTAATGGCAAGGTGTATACAACGTGGAATAGATTGAAAGTGAAACAACATAAACACCCGTATGATGATAAAGACGGCTGGGTATCTTTGGAACCGGTTGCTTGGTCAACCAGTAAGATTTCTAAGTGGAAACCTAACGTGAAAAAGCAAAAACCCAATCATTGGAATGAAGATGACAACAGATTCCCCGATGATGATGAAAGATATCCGCCTGTTCAAGATAGCGGCTCTTATTTTAACAGCTACCCTCAGAAGAAGCCTTCCTTATCAAGACCTGCGTACATAAATAACAAATTACATATCCCATCGGATATTGAAACCGAACTTCCTTCAAGACCAAGCTGGGCATCTTCTTCGTCATCATCGCCATCTTGGCAATCGCAGTCATCGTCATCAACATGGACAAAGCCTCAAAAAAATCCTCAAAATCATCCGCTATCCTGGGCTCCGGATGAAGGAAGACGTCCGCATAAACCAAATTGTGACTCCGACCACTCCGACGAGAACTACCCCAACGATGATGCCGTGTACTATGGTATGTCCGATTCTGTTGTCACCGATCCTCGCCCTCCCAATTTCCCATATGAATACGAAGCTCTCCACCAATCTTCAATGAATAAGCGTCCTGTAAAAAGACCAACACAAGTGGTTTACGCAGGATCTGAATATGAAACTGATAGAAGTCCAGCCAGGCCTTATGCAGATAGTTCAAGACCACCTTACATTGACAGCTCAAGGCCTCCATACGGTGACGGTCAATGGGTTTTACTTTCCACTACAAAAGGCTACCGTAACAAAAAACGTCAAAGGTCGTTAAACCCTGTTCCTGAAGCCGCTGATCGCGTAGACGTATCAACGATGACATCACATCAAGCGGTTGCTTTAACAGTGTTACCGGTAGACAACGCCCACACGAATATGACGACGTCTCATGGAGGAATGTTGGAGGTTGAAAAGAGTTTCCAAACAGTGGAAGAGTCCAAGCGAGATATGGACAAGAAGAACGATTTGGAGACAGCAGCTTCACAATTAAGGCCTTCAAAGAACAGGGTGATAAGGAGGAAGATTGTATCTAATGTGTCTCCTGATAGCTCTACGTTATTGGCTGCAGTGGGAGCTGGCATGGTTCCCGCTACAATGGCTATGGTTGTTCCGATGATGCTTGGACGCAGACGTCGAAGGAGAAATGTTAGAGATTCACCTGTATTGCATTTAGACAATATGTTTAGGTATCGATAATTTATTCATTTTTACTGTTAGGCTTAAAAGAGTGTATGCATGTGTAGCTGTGATTGTTATTTATTTATTTGTTTGTAGTGCTTAGTATGAAAGTGTTACGGACACGACTTTTGGTACCTATTGTGATAGGGAAAGTAGGTTCTAGTTTCTAGTTTAATATTTTAATTTATTTGGATATGATTGTTTGAATTTGACTGTCCTTATATAATACTTTGTCTAAATAAAACAAATGTTGAATATTTATCGGCAGTTTTAATTAATCACAGAGGTATAAGTAAAATTTATACAACGCAAAAATAAAAAGATATGAAGTTTTAATTTCAGCTAAAACAATAGTATCTAATAGATAGTAGGTACTATTATGTATTGTTATTGTTATTACAGTATTATATTATACACACAACACTATACAGTTGGACTTATATTTTTATAAT
The DNA here is from genome assembly GCA_949125135.1 of Alcis repandata. Classification (NCBI taxonomy): domain Eukaryota; kingdom Metazoa; phylum Arthropoda; class Insecta; order Lepidoptera; family Geometridae; genus Alcis; species Alcis repandata. Next base: position 4,349,946 of record OX421235.1, on the reverse strand, counting down.
AAGAGTACGACAGTTAACAATTTAAATATATTTTTTGTTATAACAATATGTTATTTAGATTAAGTTTGAGCACTACCTTTGTATAAGAACTGGAAATATATTGATTATTAAATTTGTGCTACATATTGGACCGTTTTTAATAAGTGCCTACCTCATGAATAAATAACTTAACTTACCTAATAAATCAAATAATCTAGGTTACAAAATATTCAGGAAGATTTAAATTTACTTAACGATTTAAACTTATCACATATTGTTTTTGTATTAAATAATAAATAAAATGAAGTGTAATAATTTATTAGATCATACATTTAATAAAGAGCAGATCCATATTTTTACAAGATTTTTTTAATCTTGTCTTGTTCGTAGGTTCAAATCTTGCAACTATTTCGAACCCCACTGAAGAAATAACCCTTTATTTGAATCCTGCTGGTTTGTTTATTTAATTACAATATACAAAATCACTGATTCGAAAAGATGTATCATAGGTGTGTGTCATTTTCAGTCAAAAATTGCACAATTGATAAAACATCACAAATATATAATAATCTAATACTTATAGTAAACTTCTCCCGGTCGACTGTAGATGTTCCCCGCCCGGATCGCTTCCAGCAGATATTTGACGCTGAACAGGCAAATAATGAGGAGCACTGAAACAAAAAAAGTGAGAATTCAATAAACGATTGAACCAGAACTACCTTTTTTATGCTATTGAGTGACGCGACGAGCAAATCGCTGGCCTAATGATAAACGTCACGTTTATCCATTACAGGTCTGCGCCACCCGGAATTTTTAATTCTAAGACTTTAAGACTCTGCGCGGCACAGTATTGCGCTCACCACCCGAGATATAATATGTTTAATCTTCTATTTGCCCGGAAATTACACTGGAAACAATGCTTTTCCAACCGGAACATAGTAACATACAGTCTTTATTCACACTGGTATCTAGCTAAATTAAATTAGTGCTAGAAATTTCGCTTGAGGCTGATCTGCGTGCTCTGCGGCAACATCGAGGTGAACTCAAACGGCGCGCGGCAGCTCGATCAAGGGCTATCTCATATCGCTGGGGGTGGTGCGGGACGCGCTCGAGTATATCGTGGTGAATCGGTAAAGGTGGTTGTTATACCTATACTAAGTGGCAGTAAGAGGAAAATATATTTTTTAAACGGAATAATCGTCAATAGGTGTGTGTAATTCTATATTTTTATCACATTGATTTTTATTAAACTATTTTTTACTCTATACTTTCGATTAAAAAAAGCAATTATTTTATTTCCTAACCCTATTTAAATAGTAGTAATAAATTATGTTTAATTAAAATCTAGGTGTCGACTGTTTTTTTACTTTGTCAGTTGTCTATTTTTTTTTATTGCCTGCTATGTAATAGGTACAAGTGTTTTGTATTTATTTTATGTCTCATAAACGTACCTATATTTCATAATCAATAGTTTATCAATAGTTTTCAAACCAACTGCTATAGTAATAAAATAATTTATGGGTTGTGTTTTAATGGAAATAAATAACTGTTTATTTATTCAGTTTTCAAATAACTATTCTTAACTATTGAAAACCAGCTTAAAAATAAAATGAGGAAGGAGGCGACAAAAGCCTCTATTCATGTGATCAATGCTTCAGGTGCAATTCCAGTCGAAGACAAATTGGAATTGAATTCCAGTGGAGCAAAAGTTCCATTATGGAAAAAGTATTTTTCAACAAAGATTAGGCTGAAAATACGGAAGTTTTTAGAATGATTTTTAAGCCCCTGACACACTTTGACTGTTTTTAAAGCTTGTTTTTGTAGCCAACCTTTAGCAGAACTTGGTAACTTTTAGAATTAAGCCGTCATGTTCTTATGAGGTAAAAGCTGGTAACAGGTAAGTACTTAAGGCACCGGTGCTTTTTTATAGAAATTCCAGTACCCTCTGTCAAGTATAGAGGCTGGCCACCGAGGAGGTTTTAGTAGGTGAAACTCCATATAGCCGGTTTAATCCCAAATGCAGTGTAGTATCTTTTGAATCCGTCATAAAAAGGTAACTGCAAGCCTAGCACGAACCACAGATAAACGGTAGAAAGAGACAAACACACTCACATTCTAGTTTTTTTTTATAAAGAATAAATTCTCATTTTACAACCAACTCGCCTTTTGGTAAGCGACAATGTGGTCGAAGCTGAAGCACGCAGATTTAGAAGATACCTAACCTATTCACTCTAACCTTGAAAGTCCAAGAATATATCTCTCAGGGAACAAGGACGCCGAAAGTCTGTTCCATTCCTGAGCTGTACGGATTAGAAACGTGGATTCGAACCGTTTTGTACGTTTCCAGGGAAATCGACAGTGAAGGGGTGGTAAAAGGGCGTCTTTCTACTTGTCCTGTATTGGAAAGGGGATGGTAGAATAAAGTTGTGTAGCTCTGAAGCACATATTGTCACATTTACTCACGGATTGAAATAGGTGAAAGACAACTTATCCACCCCCCCATACTAGGCTTACTGGGATGTTAATCGGTCCCATGTATCTTTTGAAGATTTTCTCCTCGTCACCAAAAAAATGTAACTGGGAAGTTAGTCTGTCTTTAATACTCGTAAGTATACTTACAATCTGAAAGCAGTATGAGTCCAAGCTGTATCCAGCCCGCCGTTAAAGCCTCGAAAATAACAAGCTCCATCGTGAAAAACAAGTGGAAGAAACTGTATACGAAGAACGTTGACACTAAACAGTGATTTGCCTGAAAAGGAACCAAATTATAATTGGTAGTACTATTGTTATAAAAAAAAGTGTAATTATCGAAACGGTAAATAATATAATTACAGCACAAAAAAAAATACGTCGGCAGTTGCTTAATTTATAAAAAAAATTAAAAGTGGGAAAATATTTAAAAGTGATTTTAACCATTGTGAAGAACAGTTTATTATATAGGTTGTTATTCATGTTTTTAATGTCTGATGTTTGTTTTTATTTCGATGAAATTTTGCTCCCGATTGATCGAAGATAGAAATTGAGACTAAGTGCGTTGAAAACAAGACAAATTACAAGAAACATATGACGAATGATGTTATGTGCAACAATTAATTTTCTGTTCCGCAAAATTATAAATTACGTAACAAATCCGTAAATGCTCGCAAATTGATCCGAAACACGACATGTGTCAGTTTGACATTAATAAAATAACTGGTGCTTTCCGGACAAATTGCAACCAACTTATTCGTTATCCACAGTGGAGCCACCATCGTACTTCCTGAACAGGAATGATAGCTACGCGAATAAGAATTTAGTTCCCTCATTTTGCCACGCGCAAAGATAAGTTGGTGACAATGTAGATGCAAGGTAGACAATCCGGGGCTGATTAAATGTTAAGATTTTGGTCATGCGAGGTTCTAACACGCAAAGCATGCATTAAGTTGCACATGTCATCGGTAAATAAATTAAGCTAGCGTGATTATTGTTGTCATGTGTTTGCCTACATGGAAAGGTATTGAGTAGCATGTCAAAAACTATAGGGATCTTATTAGGTACCTATTAATACAGGGTTATAAGGAAAGGGTATGCTAAGCCGAAAAGAGGTCATAGTACTACTATGGCTTCGCATATGATTATGGACAACTTTTACTATGACCAACCAAGAAGCTTTGAAATAAAAATCACCTGTAGGTACTCAACATAAAAAAATGGCAATGACTCTCGACAAATTGTATGCGAAGAGCTGATTTTTTTTCGCGATATCCGTTTTGGTCCCATAGTAAAAGTTGTTCATAATAATGAATACTATCATTCCTTTTTGGCTATGCATATCCTTTCTTTATAGGAGAAATAAATAACACAAAATGAAATGGATAAATTCGGTCCAGGGATCCTATTCTTGGGCGCTCGAGACTATCTCGGTCACTCTCACTCTCATGATATTTCTGATGAGAGCGATAGTAACCGAGATAATATGTCACTCACCAGAATAGGGTCTCTGTTTGGAATTCAACCGATACTCAGGCTAAGAGAACCCAAACTAGAAATAGGTACGCTTAAGGATTCCCCAACTTAGAAATAAATTGGTCATATATCCATTGTTACCAACCTTATGCGCACCAACGGTTAAAAACAACCCGAAGAAGAACAACAGGAACCCAATTATCGCGTAGCTCAAATAGTAAGTCATCGTCACAATTTTGACCATAACCCCATCGCTGGGGCCGAATATCTTTTCCAAGTTCTGGAAATCTCGAAACTTCTCGTGGTTCTGTTCATCTTTCTCGTCTACCAGACACAGGGCCAGCTCGAATAGGTGATACGCCACAACTGCTATTGATATTAGCTGAAAAGGAAATAGGATGGATTTAGACTTTTATACATTTAAACATACATAATAATTATGATACATTTATAATACATTGGTTTGGAAGTAGATTTTTTTTTATTTTTTTAGTACAGTATATTTTAAATAATATATAATATACAATATTTGCCTTAAAACCTAGTCGGGTTTGTGTAGTAAATAAGTAGTGGAATTGAATTAAAAAGCACCCGTATCATAATGCAGGTGCATTTTTCTTAGAAGTGGCTTTCGTTTTGCATAATTTTTGCCTGATGCATACTGATATTGTCTAAACTCGACCCGGGATATTTATTATATCGTCGACTTAACGCTTTCAAAAACAACTTTGGCCAATATTGACAAAAACAAATATACTCGTTTATTAAAGTAATTGTAAGTAGCGTGCAAGAGATGAGGCCTCTACTAGTAAACTGTGGTCGAATAATAAGGATGATTACTGATGCTACACTGTAAACCCTATTTAGCTTATCTTGTCTTGCTTATCTAGTTAATAGATCTCGGTTATCTCGTAGCGTAGGTATTAAATACGTATCAGCGACAGTTTGAAAACGCCTACTAAACTTTTTCGAGCAACGCATTTTCTGTTCACGACTAAGAATTGGTTTGTGTATTGCGTGAAGTGAAAATGATAATTTTATAAAAAAGACAGAAACCTACACATACATAGTTACATACACTCCTAAAACATTACCCCTTTTTTAGGCAGTCAGGTAACATTAGGAAAGTCATTTTTGCGTGAGTATTCCCGTTTCAAATATAACAAAATGTGTCAAAACCATGTTATACAGGGTTATTCATAAAGGGTATGCTAAGCCAAAAAGGACTCATAGTACTCATCATTATGAACAACTTCTACTATGGGACCAACCCGAAATTCGCGAAAAATAAATCAGCTGTTCCATACATTTTGTCGAGTGTCATTGACATTTTTCTATGGAACAGCTGATTTTTTTTCGCGAATTTCGGGTTGGTCCCATGGTAAAAGTTGTTCATAATGATGAGTACTATAAGCCCTTTTCGGCTTTAGCATACCCTTTATGAATAACCCTATATACTTAGTTTCCATAGTAGGTCAGTTTACAAGTTATCCGCACAATGACAACGGGCATACATAGATGGAATTACCACCAAGTATGCAAGTGTTACAGGTAATGTAAAACTGTCATAGGACCGGGATAAGCATAATAAAAAGATAGGCTTACGGTCTAAAAAAATTATGATCTAACATAAATTTTAGTTTCTAATTATTTTTATGTGGAAAATGCAGAACAATGGTAGAAACTTACAATAATGATGTAGCCAAACACAATGTTTCCCGCCCTCAGCGGGAAGCAGAAGAGAAACTTGCGTGTCATCTTGCTTTCATCTGTGTTTCTGAAACGAGAGATGAAAATATCTTGAATATTTTATTGTCATGAATATTAAAAGCATTTAAAAATATTTAGTTTCATTTTTGGATATGTCATTGTTAGAGAGAAAAATGTACTAAGAATATTGGTATATTCTTTAGATTTAGAGGTAATAATTAAGTATTTAAAATTATTTTCTTTTCATTTTATACTCGATTTTCGGACGCGTGCGTAAAATAATTATAACTCAAAAACTTTCATTAACTTCACAACATAGTTTATAAATAACAACATGTTTTTTTTAATATGAGCTTCAAACAAGCACACGGTCCGCCTGATGGCAAGCGGATCGCCATCTATGGACGCCTGAAACATTGTAGCATTATTGTTGATACCTTAATAACGCTAAGGGAACATTAACAATAACACTATTCCTATATTGTCCAGTAGCTGCTTGTCATGTCGGTTCCATTGTCCACTGTCACGATTCAAACAAATGAATAATTAAGTCATTTGGGACAAGGATCGCTACCTTTGTTCCTACTTGTACAACAAACAAAGATGATTTAATATGCTACTAATGTACGAGTAAATACACCAAATGCACTATGCTATGACTGAAAGAAAATTAAATAATACGACAATCGGAATTTATGGACGATCTAACGATACTTCGCCAACAAAGATCGGTCTAGCCGTTTATGCAGTAGGCCAAAGAATATATTCGTACAAACATACACACTGGTACCAATTGAATATGAACGTACATGCCAAATATATTATGAATACAATTATATACACCTGAATTAAATTACCCTTCTTTTGGACAGCCAGATAAAAAAGTGTTTGTCAAGAACAAATCATATTAAAAGTTTATGTCACTTATTCTGTGAGATTTTCGCTGAATATTTAAATAGTTATAAGCACTTGTTATTGTTTTACTGTAATGAAAGGGTAATACATTATGTTTATCACTTTTTTAACACTTTAACTACCTTTTATTATTATATTCCCGTCAGGCTCTATACAAATTTTCTAAGGATCGCTAGCAACTCCGAATATCACGCGTCCATAAGTTTTCACTTCACTGCTTTTCAATAACATAAAAAGCGATACAAAACTGTCTATGCTAAGCACAACCGGTGTTCACGGTATCAAAACACGGTATGCTATTTTCGGGTACCTAGGTACCGACTTAATTGGTACGGGATCTGCCAACGTAATCAGGTCTTCGGTTGCTTTCATCTGATGCGTTTTCAAAGGTCAGGGTATAGTGGTTAAGAGGAAGAGTCTCCGTTATGGTTCGGTTGGTTGTAAAGGTGAGGGGTCCAGTGAATGAACGGGCCAAGGACAGGATCGCTTTATAAAAAGACACCGCGACCTTACAAGTATGTGTGCACGGTACAACAAGTAGGTAGCTTTGATAAAAGGTGTTCTAGTTTCTCGGTCCTCGCGATAAGAATTCCTTTGAGTTTCGACACCTGGCTTCCGAAAAATGTTGAAGGAAAACCAGCCTTAAAGGTTTGGCATTTTATGTCACGAACAAGGATTGATGGGTACTTTGAAATTGTCGCAAAGCGCCTTGGGGCGCGAGTGTGGTACAACGACCGTTGACTATGCAAAAACAAATCATCTTTGTTCTCAATATTATAAGGAATTTTTGGGAATAATTGTTGATAAGTTGTTGTATGTATGTGTATTGTGTAATATTGCGTTTTAATTACGAAAATTGTACGTCAAATTGGTTTTATAATGCAAGCAAGTCTGACTGGCTTTCTAATAGAATAGTGAAAGCAATAAATTGCAATAAAATTTGGTAAAGGTTGTCTGGAATAGACTTTTGGGCTTGTACTTTCCTTTTGTGGTGTCCATTAACTATTATATTATCAATGGGTAAAATCGCGAAGCACATAAAAAACATAGGAACCAACAAAAAATAGTTCAGGCAGTCTGTGGTGACGAAATGCATATTATTGATACTAGTAAGAATCACAAATAAGTGTTAATTTCAGAATAAACTATCCTTCACAAGTGGTAGAACACCATCAGCTCAATTGATGCGTGACACGGACGGTGGCGCATATTAAGCGATGTTTACATAAATGCATATGCATACAGCGATGCAAGTTGCATAACTGTCCATGCTGCGCGATACAGACACCTGCTGAATGGAATGGGGCTTTGAAGGAAACACGGTCTGGCAGTTATAAAAGTTTACGTTGTCTGGAAATGGGTACGTTTTTGATAAAAAGATCAAAGGAGCAAAAGGGCCGCTCTGATGTTTGTGTTTGCTTGGCTAAAGAATTAGAATTGATTTTATGGCTTGGAAGAAATCGTGGCGTGTACAATAAATAGTTTCTTCTAACCATTCATCGAGATGACGTCGTCTGATTTTTGGATACTTTTTTTACCTGTGGAAATATTTTATTTATGGGCACTATTTTTATTGTAGGTCAAAGAAAAATGGTGCAGCTTGTTTATATTACTGGGAACTATCAATTTCTTCAAACACTTAGATTTAGGTAGGTATTCGTTATTGGCAAATGAGTCGATATTTTGTAAATAACAAATGCCTTTGTTGTTTGTCATTCTTAGGACAACTCATCTAATTCTCTAGTGTCCGTGTCAGTGCAACCAACGGGTCTGTCAGACAAACCTGTGTCTGAGTGACGGACATCGACCCGTTAGGTGCTGAGAACATCCGCAGTGTCAGCTAGATAAGGTTAGTTAGATGCAGCGGGGCGTAACTCATTCAAACAAATCGCTGAAGGCGCAAACAGTAGGCATATCACAACTTCTGATGCATCTTCTTCTTCTTCTTCTTCTTCTTCTTCTTCTTTTTTCTTCTTTCTGATACATAGCATTTGATAGAGAAGTTTACGCCATTTACGTCTGTCAGAGGCTCCCTTGACGGGCGTTAATGGCGTACACTTTTCTATCGAATTCTCGCTACTTATTTTACGCCAGAAATTGTGCTAGGCCCATTGTTCAATTCTCAAAGGCGTACCCTAGGTCTTTCTTCTCACCAATAACTTTCTCTTCTTAGGTTTATACTCGGTAGCTGTTGGCTCTAGTCGTGATCAGCTAATTTATCTGATTGTACATGATACATAGATTAGTACGTAACATCTGAGTGGAACTGCACACTTGCTTGCAATATTAACTGCATAATTTACTGACGATTGTACTGACCATACAACCCGTTGACAGATCCTATCTATTCCTCGGTCATGAAAATAGTACCCTCAGGGCAGCATATGTAGCTTACCGTCTATGATTGGCTGGTACTTCGAGCCGGCCAATACTATAATTTTAAAATTTGAATTATGAGACGTTTTCTTTGAATTCGATATACGAATAACACAAATTATGTTACACTGTATTGTAACATATAGTGACTAGCTCAAGGCGACATTTTCCACGTATACTTTTAGATAAGCATGGTAATTACGGGCAACAGTTATGGAGCAAAAATCTCGCTTGTTTTGTTAAATATACACTTTTGCGATTAATTTAATGGTGTAAATACGTCAGATAGCAGCAATAATCATTAAAATATCTGCGAAAATGGAATTTCCCAAATAAATACTGGCGTTAGTGACAAGGAACATAAGCAAAAGTATGATATATACGAGTAGCTGCCATAGCTTTTGCAAGCTAATTGATGGATATGATTTATCTAATAACGATATCATCTGTATGTGATGTTTATAAACTCAATTTTTGTTCATGTCGACCCTTATCTATATCTACATTTTTTGTCTTAAGTTTATATTATTATTTTGGTTTATTTTTTGTTGGGGATACATCGAATTAAGGGGTGACGTAGTCAATGACCGATAAACCTGTTTAATAACCCAGTAGACAGGGCACGTAATCAAACCTTTCAAATGAAAATTTTACCCTTCTAACTTGTTGTAAATAACTTTAATTTTTTTAAACTTGAATCTTTACATTTTTAAATCATACTTTATTTTTTTTTTTACTTTCTTATATGAAAATTTTACTTATTCTAAGTTGTTGTAACTTTAATTTTGTTTAACTTTAACTTGTTGTTGAAACTTGATGTTTGAAATGTCTACATATAGGGTTATTCATAAAAGGTATGCTAGGCCGAAAAGGGCTTATTGTACTCATCATTATGAACAACTTATACTATAGAACCAACAGTTTGTAGTGGTAGGGATCTTTTGCAGAGCCCGCCTGGGGAAGTACCACACCTTTGCCAGTTATTCCACCGCCAAGCAGTAATGTGCAAACATTAATGTGTTCCGGTTGGAAGGGCATTGTTTCCAGTGAAATTACAGGGCAAATGGGAGATTGAACAACTTATATCTCAGGGTGACGAGCGCAGTGCTGTGCCGCGCAGGGTCTTGAATTATGCGAGTTAAAAATTCTGGGTGGTGCAGACCTGTTATGGGCAAACGTGACGTTTAAACATCAGGCGAGCGATTTGCTCGTCTCGTCACTCAATTACATAAAAAAAAAGAACCCAGAATTCGCGAAAAAAAATCAGCTGTTCCATACACTTTGTTGAGTGTCATTGACATTTTTCTATGGAACAGCTGATTTTTTTTCGCGATTTTCGGGTTGTTGCGATAGTAAAAGTTGTTGTTGTTGTTGTTGAGTACTACTAACTGACTTTAACTGAATGTTCTGTTTAGTTTGGTTCAAATAGCGTGAACTCTTTAATGACGCGGATCTATCTACTCCAATTAGTACGATGAGTACTCGTATCTAGATCAGCGTTACTCAATCTTGAATCTCACGGTCCGCAGCGTGCGACCCATAATATTATAGGTCGTCTTTGTATCTTGGGAGAGGCGTGAGATGACCTTATTACCAATCCTTAAAATATTGAAACATTTTTCTTAGATTAGTATACCAAATATAGCATACTGATATAACAAAAAATATCATGCTAATAACGAAACGAGGTAACAAAAGAGTATTTATTCTAAGCCAAAGAGAGCTCATAGTACTCATCAGTACGACCAACTTTTATTACGGGAACAACACGGAATTCGCGAAAACAAAAGCTGTGTTCCATACATTTTGTCGACATTTTGTCATTGACATTTTTCTATGGAACAGCAGATAGTAAAAGTTGTTTATAATGATGAGTACTATGATCCCTTTTCAGCTAAGCACAACTGTATTTCCCTGTAAATGCATAAAACATAAAAAGTAAATTTAAGCACGTTGCTTTTGTCTGTGAAGTAATAAAAGGTGGGCTCCTAAAATTTCATCAAAAGTACCTACGCCCAAATTCCATATTTAACGCTGCAATTCTACTTCATCACAATGCTTGCACCTACGTGTTACCTTTTACGTGGAAAATATGAATGATGTTTATTTAGATTTTATTAGAAAGATGCCAAAACTTCCGCCTACTCAACTCTTAGATCCGCTGAGAACAAAACATTTTGACTACCACATAAATACCAATTTATAGCAACCGTTTTATCTTCGTCCAAAGAAGAACTGTGTAAACCTTAGCACAAAAAAAAAAAACGAACAAGTTCATACTAGATGCGCCCCACAGTTTTCCGGGATAAAAAGTAGCCTATGTTTAAATCCAGACCATGAACAACCTTCATTCCAAATTTCATGTAAATCCGTTCAGCCGTTTTTGTGTGAAAGAGCAACAAACATTCTTACAAACTTTCGCGTTTATAATATTAGTAAGATTCGATATAAACATATGAAAAATTAGTTTCCGTAACATCCCAATAGAGGCTCTGTTAATTATCATCACTCTGTAATCTGTAGGTATACATTTTGCCATCAAATCACACTACGTCGTTTTCGATAGTTTTTGTGCTCGGACTCTGTTCAAATTGGAGGTCGTTAAAATAATGACTCGAACCCATTGCATAGCTAATAGTTACCACGAGGTCAATGAACTGGCTTTTCAAGGGTATCAAAGTCTTTAAAACTGGATCTTCATCTCCTACATAATAGGTCATTAAGCTGCGTCTACTCGAAGGAATTTTAATACAACATCAAAATTGAGATAAGTTTTATTAAAGAATGTACAAAAAGGCTTTAGAATGATCGAGTATAATTATTACTTGTATCTCGATCTTGAGAATCCAGTTATAGTTTGCCTTGGACAAGAAAGTTGACTCTTTCTCAGACGACACCGCTTTTATATCTAGCTTCTAGTGACACAGGCTTTTAACTTTACTTCCGATCCGTTATTGCGATATATTTATTCAGCTACTTACTTCAAACTATTTTTAATATTTTCTTCTTGTAGCAATCCAGTTGCAATCAATTTTCCATGTAATCCAATAGACTAAAATACCGCTTTAATTCACAACATAATCGATGTTTACAATCGTTCGATTAATCAAAAACTGTAGTAACTAATTTGAACACAGTCACCAAACACAAACAAAAGAGGTCAGTCTATTTAAACTTCCAATTTGAACCTCTTTTTACTATGATCTTTTTTTAATTAATTGAACTTGGAATGTCGTAGGATGCGCGCACGTTCGAAGTGTCAGGCGGTTCGGCGCGAACACATCGGTTACGTCATGGAGGCAAGGCCGGATTGGCCGTGGCCTGCGCGAGAGCAGGCTGCTACAAACTTGCCGGGTCGGGGATTAAGCCAGCCAAGGTCGCAGACGGAAATGGCTTGACATTTTGTTTATTTTGTGAGAATTCCGTCCTTTGGTGTTTTGACTAAAGCCAGTGAAATTCGACCTTCTTGTAATATATTTTATGAGTCAAGTCAATGAAATCCTACTATACAATATTATGAATGTAAAAGTTTGTGAATGTTTGTTAGTCAATCACGCAAAAACGACTAAACGGATTTGTGCTCTAGATTAACATACTTTTTATCTTGAAAAATGCCGAAGAAACCGCGGGCTGCACGACGTGCTATTCGATTGTAGAACTTACGTGTTCAAATATTCGGATTCGGTCCAGGATCTGTATGTAGGCACTTGCATTTGTCATATTTCCTTTAAAACAAGTTTTTAAAAACCAGAAACAAGAATGATTATAAAACCTTGCATCAAAGCAAATGTCGTATACTCGTACCTATTTTAATTTTAACCTTTAGGACACAGAATATTTCATTAAATGTAGTAATTACTTTCTTTCTACTACCATGGTTGGTACTCTATACGTTCATTAGATGTCCAAGGAAATATAATTATCTTACTTATGAAATAGTAAGTTCTAGTTGCGCCCCGCGGTTTCACCCGCTATACTACAAGAACCTTTAAATTTTCCGGGATAAAAAGTAGTCTGTATGTTAAACGAGGGGTATAAGCTACCACATCCATTCCGTTCAGCTATTTTTGCATGATCAATCACGCAAAAACAGTTTGTATGTTTGTTTTTTTTTATAATCAGACCAAGTCAACCAGTTACACACATCCAAACATACCAACGTTGACATTTAATTAGTAAGATACTTTATTAAGTAGATAAAGGTCAGTAGAAACATAATTCGGTGCGCCCCGGGGGCTCAGGGGCTGAGCATGGTTAGTGACGTCATAAACAGCCTTATTGCCGTGATGATGCCTCGTAAAATAAATTATGGTCCGCATAAAACGATGGTGGAATGTCTTTCCACTCTATTAAGTTCCGTCGCTAGATTGTACTATATACAGACTTGCAGACACTGTCGCGTTCTTATAAGTCAGTAGTCAGTACGGGATTGTGATTTATGATCCAGGCGTAGATCGTCTAGTAAGCAAGACCGTCAAAACATATATTTCTGCGTGGTTGTGCATTCTTCGTTCATTTTCATAAGTAAAACTTTATGGTTTTGAACAAAGCTATTTGAACACACGGAAATTAAGTCTAGTACAAAGTTTACGAGTAAAGCGTTTGAAGTTTATCCATTAAAAAATATTATTAACTTATACATTCATGAGATGCAAATTTATGAATTGAAAACGTCAAATATTAAAATGTCCAAATGTAAATTAAATACATCTTAGAAATATTGAATTGTTACAACAATTACCAGTTTAGCTTATGACAACTTGATTGAGTGCACATTTCTTTAAAATGTCACCCCTATTGTGTCATCATTTCAATTTATAGGTATTTTTAACCGACTTCAAAAAAGGAGGAGGTTATCAATTCGACTGTGTTTTTTTTATGTTTGTTACCTCATAACTTTTGACTGGGTGAATCGATTTTGATTTTATTCTTTTTTTATTAGAAAGCTGACGCTTCCCATTTGGTCCCATTTCAATTTAGTCCAGTTCTGATAATGGTATCCATGAGAAAACCATATAAGTCTTAAATTTGCATTAAGTACGTGCGCGACATATAGATGAATAACTCAATAATCGGTCTTTTGAAGTCGGTTTTTGTTTTGAAAAAATAATGTCTTTCGACGTATGCACCTTGCATTTTTACGCCTAGTTTGTCTCGGCTACACCTAGACCACCTTCGTCGCCTACATGTAAGTTATAAGAACCTACCTGCTTTGGTCATAAGGCTATTAGTACCTTTTTAAAAGGAGACATACCTACTCATGTCATGCCACCAATTTGAGTGGGTAATCAGTACAAAAGGTGACGACATAGATTTGTTTGCCAAGCCTTTATATGAATGTGACTTCACCTATCCACTTGTCTTTTTTTTAACACACTTTTATTAGTTCCACCTGTATGTTTGTAACCGACCCTTTTGGACTCGATTTTACCCTACTTTGAACGATCAGATTTAATTCAAACTTTACACACCTGACCGATGACAATGCGTGTTTTTTAGTTTGTTAATTTTTATTGCGAATTAGTCCGTGTTTTGTCTGTTCTTATAAATGTATTGGTACCGTTACAATGTCATAAATATACAGAATTGCACAGAACACTGGTACTAACCCGAATGGCTCTCTAATTAATTACTTTCGCTAACTGCTTTTGTAGGAACAATCCTGTTAAAAATAAAATAAAATAAAATAACCTTTAATTCCCAAAATATACAAATAACAATTTAAAAATAAAATAATTTAGTACAGAAAAATAAAAATAATAATTAATAATTAGAATTGTTCTTCTGGGACACCCAAATGTGGGTTAAGGCCTCCTCCATGCCTTGCCATTCTTCCCGGTCTTGAGCTATACGGGTCCAGGTTGCTCCTGCAACCTCTACAATGTCGTCGCACCACCTTCTCCGAGGTCGTCCTCTGTGTCGAGTGTTGTCTCTCGGATGCCAGTGAACAATACGTTCACTCCATCTGCCTCTCTATAAGGAACAATCCTGTTATCTAGCAAAAAAATCAGCTACGAATAATTGTTAAGAAAATGCCATTCCTTCATAAAATGTATGGAACAGCTTGCTTTTTATATATTTTGGGTAAATGTATCTATGTAATTTAATATGTGGTATCTAAAAGTTGTCACTTGTGACACTTACAAAGAGCTTTTACCGACTGTATCACTTTCCCGTGTAACCAATAACCATGTTTGTTTAAAAAATTTTGATGAGATAATAACTTCAAACTCAGGCACAAGAGTTACTCGTATACCCTAGTTATCTCCCTTATAAAGAGTTGAAGTGTGTAGAGCACTCGTCTAGAGAGTCTCGCTAGACCAACGTCAAGTTGAATGAAGTTCCACTAAAGCTCGTTTCACTGTGCTTTTGTGGCTTTTTGTTTTACCAACATATTTGTCTAAGAAATTAGAGCACGTGTAAAATGAGTCTCTTAGTACTTATCTACAAATTTCACCGTAAACCAAAAAGGGCTTATTTATTTTCTCGATTTCAGGGCTGGTTCCATAGTAAAAGTTGTTCATAATCATGTGCACGCGCTTTCCTAAACCCTTGTGTATTGTTTGTAATTAATATATTGTGTTAAAATAGAAAATTCGATAGTAAGTTTACGAGTAATCAAACAAATAGGAAGGGTCGGAAGCGGTGGAATGTTATTCATGCTATCAGGTTCCTTCCAGGAAATCATTATTCAAGGGCTTGTTTGGAAAATTTATAATGGTTCTCGATGTTTTGGTTGTTCAACAGATTAATTTAATCAAAAATTATATTGCCGAGCTGCACATTAATTAGGACGGCATGCGGAGGAAATTTAGAAACAAAATGTGAATTCATATAATTGGAAATAACTGGCAGACATACAGACAGATAGACACCAAAGTCTCGCCATTGGTGTTTTTCCCCGATGGAGGTTCAGAACCCTAAAACGATATTATTCGAAATATTTAAATTATACCAAGGATGCTGAGTTCAGATAAAGATTTTAATCGTTTTTCCTAAACTAAATCCTAACAGGCTTCACTTCACTTCGCTTCACTTTTTGAATTTATTAGAACTTACCTATGCATTTTTTAAGGCTTCCGTAAAATAAAGTAGAAGTAGAGGATTTGGTATGTAGGCCCGCACGATATTAATAAATAAATTCAAAGATAAGCTTCTACTACCGCTCAGATATGATAAGGGTTAGGTAAGCCAGGCCAGAAGTTTCTTTCAATCTTCAAAATAAAATGAAATATCCCTTCAGATTTGATGGGATATTGGCTACCAGTGGAGGGCAAACCGTATCATTAGGCTAAGCGTATGCTAAGAGGCAGGTGACACAGGTCCACGCAGCGCAGGGTAGAGAAGATTTTGTAATGCATGAACGTACTGAGCAAACATTACTGTGTTTCGGTTGGAAGGGCATTGTTTCCAGAGAAATTACAGGGCAATTATGAGATTAAACATCTTATATCTCAGGGTGACGAGCTCAGTGCTGTGCCGCGCAGGGTCTTGAATTCTAAGAATTCATAATTCTGGGTGGCCATTCATAGTTTTTTTTTTTTTTTTTTTTTATTCAAAGATAGGCTTGCGTTTGACCGCCATCCTGCCTGTTGGGATGCAACGATGCGGCCTACGATGGATTCACTCTCGACTTGAAGACACCAAAATTATAACCATCGGGGAACACCCATTCAGGCAGAACATACCACACTCGTGCGGTTTTTTTTTTGTTTTTGGGCAAACGTGAAGTTTAACATCAGGCGAGCGATTTGCTCGTCTCGTCTCTCATTATCATAAAAAAACTACGTACGCTGCGGTGTAGGCACGTACGACGTTGACATGTCTGTCCTGCTCTAAACCCTGTGACTATCTCGCCTTCTCTGTCCTGCAAAATCTGTTCTGTGCTGCGTCACCTGCGTCTCACCATACGCTTAGCCTAATGATTACGGTTACGGGCCATCGTTGCCAATAGCAACCTCGCTTCGAGACTACGTCGGAAATGGAATGTTTACCCTGGCAGCTTGGAACAAGATATTGAATCTCGGATTACGAGTTTTCAAACAAATGTTGCTTTAGGTACAAGAAACAGTGTAGACTGACGGTAAGACAGCGAAGTGTTTGTTATTAAGTAAATAGGTAGGCTATATGTTGATTGAAATGAATAATACTGTATCGAAATCTGGATGAAATTAGTTTAGGCGACAAGACCGCCATTGTACTACCGAATGTAATTTCCATCTACTTACTTAGTCTTACTTTTTTCTTGTAGTTTGTTTGGTATGCAATAAAGCTATTTTCCATTATATTCTGTTGAATACAATTTTCGGTAGCGGCGAAACACATTTTAGTTACTGGAACTCGTTCACTCAAATACCTTGAATACCTCGGAACTTTTAATCTGTGAAACAGAAGTAATAAAATTTATTGTAAACATTAGCTGATGCCCGGAACTTTGAAGCCGGTGCGGAGCTTCTCGACCTTCGGTTTCACAGAATCGGGACTTAGAACCGAGGCTCAGGCTTCGGTAAACAACAAAATACAAAGCTTCAACTCAATAGGATGAATGGTTTAGAAATGCAGATGGAAGGACCAAAACATTTAATTTCACAAATTCAAAATTTTATGTAAGTAACTTGTATTTTTCCCTGCCTTCTGCTTTTTTGTAAGCTATGTTGCGTAGTACTTACTTAGTGTCAATTATAATAAAGTGTCTGGCCCAATGGAAAGTTAAATGAGAAGCGCCTACAAAGTTCTTCTATCAAGCCACGTTGAAAGCATGTTGCTATTATCTTAACAAAATGACAATTTAAACAATACATTGTAAATGAATTCGGCTCGAACGACCCCTATTCACAGTACACTATATATCCCAAAAGTGCAAGTAGGTACTTAACCGATTTGGCTCCTATTTGAATTTTATTTAAGCGAACTATTATGTTTGCTGCCAAACATTGTAAATATCATAATACGAGTATTAACGTTACCTACCAAACTTATTTAAAAACGCCATTCTTTCCCTAGGCTCTGAGACCTCTGAAACTAAACGCTTCGCTTAGTTTTATTAATAGTATTATTTCTCGTATTAAAATATGAAACAACAAGCTCCTATTTACGTAAAAACTCTTCTAAATCTCTCTCCGACTTCTAAAATCTCCTCATTTGCGTTTGTTATGAAATTAATGAACCTCTCGTATCCCACATGATCTATTTGCTAAAGCGTCTCGCGAGATAAGCTTCAAAGCGAAATCCGCAATTTCATCTTCCATCTGATTACGTATCGCTCTTGCTGCTCGGTCGGATCCTTGAAACGCGGCGGAATGCTTTACTTGATAAATCTGTCTTAGTTTCCTTGTGGAATTTTAATTATTGTGGTTAATTGGATTTTAGGAACTCGTAGATATAGCAACGTTTTCTTTCACAGACGCTGGGACAATGATTCTGAATTGTATAAAAACTTATTATTCGATTATTCTTATCAATAAGGCACTAAGTACCTACTTACCACAGAAATACAGAAAATTTATTTTTGGTTCACAATAACACAGATGCATAAAAGCCACACATAAAATTAACAAATCAACTCAAACAAAAGACAATGAGATGCATCCGTGCCCTTGAGCCAAAAACCGATCCCAACCCAAGCCCAACTCCGATCGATTCTCTAGTGATATTAAGTAACTATGTATTATTTAAGTCTTTATTTTTGTTTTGGTGCGCACGTACAATAAACAGTGTATTTTGTTATATTATAGTTGTGTATCTGTTGGCCTCATTCAGCAGTGTGATAAAGCAGCTGTGATGACGATAATGGTGCTATAGAAATAATTGTGGAAATAATATCAATAACAATATAAAGTACCTACCGTACTTATCATACAAGTAGATACTCGTACCTAGTACAAATACATTCAAGACTGAGTATACTCACTCATATTAGGTTCTTCCCAAATCTTTAGATATTAGACCACATCTCTATTTTGATTGATAGCCTCATTATCGAATTAGTAGGATCCTCTCAATCAAAGCACTTCAGCCTACTCGAATCTCCAACGCTGTATCGATTGCATCGATTTGTAGACTTCACTCGAATCGAGTGCCAGGTGCGGATTGATGGTGTCGATAAACAAACTTTGTCGGTAGCGGTTGCAAGCAATATTGCCTCTCGATGCTACTCTTCCATCATACAATTCAATCGATTTAACAATGTATCGGATGGATTACATTTCATTTTTAAGGATGCTATCAAATTGTACTCTAAATACTACGATTCCAACCCTATTAAAGCCCATGGGTTGATTATACGTAACGAGTACAGTGGCGAGACAGTAAATGGGCACACTCAGTCGAGCAAGCAAATCATGGCTCTAGTGACTGTCTCGCCTCGTCAAACTGTTACAAACCGAGTATTTGGCCGAGGCTACTAACTCGCCGCTGTATTCGTCACGTGTAATCAACTCATTATGCTAAGTGTTTACGGTACAGTCTTTGCATATATAGCTTACAAAAGCTAGAAAGTAGGTACAAGCAAAAGCGCAGTTCGATTTTCGTCCACCAACAAAAGTGATACTTACCTACTCAAATTTTATTGCGCTAATGCGCATTTCGTATTTTTTATGAACAGTCAAATATTATTCCGTTCCAAATTTAATACATTAAAAGCAACATTGCCAAAATATATCAAAATCTTATTCCATCATATTATTATATAGACGTCTGGCCACGCAAAATTGATATTGCGCCAAAATTTTACTTGAATGCGAAAAATGCTGCATCGCATGGGGTGACCTTGCGTTTGATATTTGGCAGGCACCCTCACTTCGTCGGTGACTCACGTCTATGGGGAGAAATGAGACTCCTGTCGCACTTGGAGCTTACGGCAGTTTCAGCTTTGTATAGAACAAAACTTTTCTTTTCTTGAGCCAAAGAGAGTTGGGTCTTTGCGTCAGAGGAGTAAATCAGTAGGTAAGTAAGAGCCCGTTTCTCCAATAAACAATGTCGTTAGTGCATTTTCTACCATTTCTAAGATAACATTCACTGAGCGTTACTAGTATGTCCTTTTTCTTTAAAAATAGATAATATACCAAATTTTTCTTCTTGTTTCTCTAAAGAGACCTTAAATTTTTTTGGGTGTACCACAGTTTCTTGTACCATTTTATAATTTCAATTTTAACATGAAATTTCCTTAGTTTAAGGCTCAGAAAAAAAGACAAAGAAAGAGATAGAGTTATTATTCTAGAGCCTCGGCTAGGAGTTTCAGATTATTTTGCGGAAAATGCAGGTTAATGTAGGGTGGCCATGACATTGGGCATTTTGGCAACCCTCTTCCCGAGCGAGTCGGTACTGCGTCGGTGACTCACGAGTGGGGTAATTAGGGTGTTTTGTGACGCAGTTGGCAAGGAATGAATGCAAAACTGTCTGAAAGTTTATAGTAACAGTACGTTTTTATTGTGCTTACTGTATGCTTTCTTCTTATGACGAAGTATGTTGGTTTCATATGCAACCTTTAATCCTCCCACTGCTGGGATACAGGTCTACCCTCGAAGGGTGATTAGGCCGTATTCCACCACGCTGGCCAAGTGCGGGTTGGTGGATTCACATACGCCATTGAATTTCTTCTCCGGACATATGCAGGTTTCCTCACGATGTTTTCCTTCACCGAAAAGCCAGTGGTTTGTACATTCGTACATAAGTCCCAAAGAACTCATTGGTACGAGTCGGGGTTTGAACCCGCCACCTCAAGAATACGAAGCGGCTGTTCTCCCACTGTGCTACCACGGCTCCCGGCTATGTTGGTTTGAGAGAGTAAAAAACTATCATATTTACATTTACTATTGAAAAAGCACTAGAAGAAAAGAAAGTCTGTTCTACAATTTTCTTAGACGTAGCACAAGCATTTGATAAAGTCTGGCATGAAGGGCTCATTTACAAGCTAAGAAATATGCTCCCAAAACAGTTTGTGGATCTTTTACAATCTTATCTGACGCGAAGAATGTTTAGAATCAGACAAGACGACAAATATTCAAAATTAAAGCCAATACATGCTGGAGTACCACAGGGAAGCGTCCTTGATCCAGTCTTTACTTATTGTACACCTGTGATATTCCAGAGCTAGAAATCAACACTATCGCCACTTTTGCAGATGACACAGCGATTATGGCAACAGGAGTCACTCATGAAGAAGCAGTGGAAAAAGTCCAAAAAGCCATCAACAAAATATCTGGCTGGACAGACAAATGGAGAATTAAACTTAACGAGTCTAAGTCCATTCACATAGACTTCACGAACAAAAACCCCAATTACCACCCGGTGTACATTAATGGTCAAGTGATACCATATGAAAACAAGGCCAAATATCTTGGCATGACCTTGGACGCTAAGCTTCGCTGGAAAGCACATGTCAAAAAGAAACGTGATGAACTAGATCTTCGCTACAGAAATATGTATTGGTTAATTGGGAGAAAATCCACGCTGTCGGTACATAATAAAGTACTCTTATATAAGCAAGTCCTTAGGCCAATATGGACTTATGGTATCCAGCTATGGGGCTGTACCAACCAAAATAACATGCAGATCATACAAAGATTCCAAAATAAGGTGCTCAGAGGTATTGTCAATGCCCCTTGGTACATCAGAAACGAAGACCTTCATCGGGACCTAAAAGTGGACTTCGTCTCAACTGTCATTAAAAAGTTTGCCGAAGCTCATGAACATAGACTCCACCACCACGTGAACGTCGAGGCTATCCAGCTCCTCGACAACACGAACATAGTGAGAAGACTAAAAAGGAAAAAACCTTTCGAGTTAGTGTAGTGTTATGACAGTGAAGTGTAGTTTAGTTAAATCTACTAGTAAAGAACACATTAACAAAGTGTCTTCGCCTTAATAGAGACAGTAAGAAATGTGTTAATGGACACAATCTTAGCAATAACTTACTTAGCAATTTATGTTAAACGCAAATTACTCATTAGTCTTTCAGGCTATCATTACAAAAAAAAAAGCAAGATTATTTAGTTCTACTGTTAGTAAGAAAATAGTAGTTTTAAAACACATTTTTCATATGACGAAAACGAGAGAGTAATTTTAGTATTGCGAAGATCGCCACACAGGCGCGACTCTTCGGCGCCGACTTCTATTCACGTTATTAGAGACCCATGTTGTATGGGACTGTTTACGGCCAAAGCGTGTTTTGTTTGTATGAGTTATCAATCAAATGAAGAGGCATACATACAAATGCTGATTTGGTCCGGTAGGCTCTGAGATATTGCTTCGCTTGGCGATACGTAATTAAATTATTGATTAAAGATTGACATGATTAGATTTACAATAGTATGATTTCGTATTGATGATTAAAGACACGGTAGAGCCATATCAGTGGCCTTAGGGTGGTTATACCCGCAAACCAGGGCTATCCACTCAGCCTTTATGAAGTTTATTAATGACTAGTGACTTGCCCCGGCTTCACATGGGTATGAAATATAGTAGGTATATGTATGTTACTAACCAATGACGTAGCTTTATATTGGTGAAATTCTTTTGAGTTTATTCGTTACAAAAAATCAAATCTTTCCTCTTTATAATAATAGTGTAGAAGTGTAGATAACCTCCAACTCGCAACGTAAATGTTAATTGCGAGCTCGATGTAACAAAAGCTATTTATGTAAAAATTCACGAAACCAATTAGCTAGGTATCTATATTCACGATCGAAAAGCACTCTCGTAGTAAACAGGCCACCTGCCGCGGCGCTCCCTGAAAAGGCACGTCCTGTCATGTCAGCCATTTGACGGCCCTAAACCAATTTCTGGGTTGGGTAATAATAGTCGTACTTACATTTTTTCTAGCTATTTAGTTTTGGCACTGTGGGAATACTGTTTTAGAGTTTAAGTGGAGCGATGACTTTTGACCAAAAGTAGTTTTCAGAATATAACATCTATTAATATTAGGTAAGAAGAAACTGACCATACCTAATTCGTCATTTGGATCAATTAATAATTTTAGTTTCCTCGCTTTATGAGCAGTATGCAGTTCGGTCGGGCCAATTTCAATAAACTTCTCTCATATTTCCCTGTAAAAAAATATATTTTGCCAGTTTCACATTTTGTTAAAAGCTTCGATGCCTATCGTATACAAACACCGAAGTCGGATTAGATCGATGTATACAAAGCATCCAATGAGCTCCGCACCAAAATGCTTTTATGTTACCTACTATTTAGGTAATAATATTTTCCCGATATGCTTTTATATTTTCCCTGTGTGAAATGCGCAGGTATCCAAGCGCAACGAATGGGTCTGTCAGCACATTCCGCCGAAACGTAGTTTCTCTGATAGAATTTTACTGGTTCTGTTTTTACACCTATGTCAATATTTGCTTCGTTAAATGAGCTGAAATATCAGTACTACTGTTGTTTTTATAGCCTGATAACTGGCAGTATTTTACGTTCAATGAAAAAGAAAATATGATAAGACACGTTGGCGAACAAAATAACTAAGTGTTATAGAAAAATGCATTATCTTTCTCACTAAAAAGATGAGAAAATCCACGTTCATTTAAAAAAAAATTGAAAGAAGAAGTGATTAAGTTCGCAGAGCAGTTGTTGTCTGTTGCGATGTCAGGCGAGTACTTCGATCGAATGGTTGAACTATTTATGATTATTAGTATGTTTTCATCTACTATTAAGAACGTGTAATTTTAAATATAGAATAAGTAGCTGTCCCTGCCACGCTTTGCTGTGGATAAAAAAAATAATAAAAAAAATTGCTGTTACTTTGGGATAATGTAGCATTTGAATGGTGAAAGAATTTTTGAAATCGGTCCAGTAGTTTTTGAGTTTATTCCACACAAACATCCAAAAATACAAAAATACAAATCTTTCCTCTTTATAATATTAGTATAGATGACAACTCATAAAAGATTTTTTTTTGCATCTGGCCTAACTTTGCGGAAGTTTAAAAGACTGTTTTTCACATTAATATCTAATGTATTTTGCCTTAGTTAACATTATTAAGCATAAATACATAATAAATTCATGGAAAAAAACCGATTTAAGAAAACCCATGAAAAAAACAATGCCAAAAACCACCCACACTTTTCTGTTTCCGGGATAAAAAGCCAAGCCTTAATCCAAGTTAACCAATCCCTTTTCTACTTTCGTCCATGCTTACGAGTATGACCCTCGACTGGAGTACTCTCGGAGGCCTCTCAAAGCTCTGAGCATCATTACCTCCATATATTTGTAGAAAGGCTCGCCGTAATGAAACTACTCATTAGAGGTGCGCCCGGAAAATAAATAATATATGGTACTTTATGAGGAACTGTGAGGGTTTCTAGGTTTTGTGCCTGTGTTTATCTTTGTGGGATCTTAACAAGCTAATTTTTCTTTCTACTCGATGGCTAGCGGAGCGTGGAATCGAAAATCGTCAAAAATTGCTGTGAATTGCCGGAATACGTTTATTGGCTTCCGCCCGCAGAGAAACTTGCATGATAGCTCCAATTTGACTTTTGCCAGTTCTCGATATCGCTTAAAGTACAAGTATAAACGTACGCGTGACGATTTTTTTCAATCGATTAAAAGACCTTGCTTTGAAGACATAAAGTTTAAAATTAGTTGGTAGGGACTATATAAATGTATCTTAGTCATAGGTAAACTTCGGACAACTTTTTCGTGATTGTTTTCCAGACTTAATTTCTGCGTGTTTTTTTTAATTTATAAAGCCTGATTTTGACTTACGTATTTGTAGATCCTTGGGTACTACACATTTCGAAGCTTTTACAAATAACCTTGTCCTTCAGATGCAGTATTGCAGTCTTGTATAATTATGACACTTGGAAGTGTCATAATTATTCAAGACTGGCTGCCTCATAGCTACGAGTAATCTCTTCCATACAAAAAAGTAGGTTAGTTTAATAACTCCTAGAAATGTATTACATACGTTGTAGAGTCTCTTGTTCTAACAAGAAAACGAGAAAGTCCTGATTAGCGCAATTCGAGCCCATCGTTCCATTAGCTCGGAGAACGAACCAGATAGGATCCACTCTTATTTGTCATTCATTTGCGCTCTTTTTGCTCATTACCTTTTTATTTCGAAGAACGGGCCTTTTTCATCCCTAGAGCGAAATCTCCACTAATGGAATTTTATATTTACGAGCGAAGTTTGACCGTGTAGAAAGGAATCTTGTCGGGATTAGTTTGCCGGATAATTTTAACAGGTGTTTCGGTTTTGTGTTCAAGTGTGTTATTTTAACCGAAATTAGGTACAAATTGGTTTAAAAAACCGCTACAATGGTAGCGTAAAGACGAGTGGTGTTTCTACACAAATACTATAATAATAAGTAGTATAGTATAGTAAATAAAAATAAGTAGATACAACCAGTGAACAAAGAACTAAAGTTCGGGATCTAAAATCGTTATTTAAACCTTCTATTATTACTTAACTTTTCCTAATATGCAAATATCTTTTACCTTTTACCTTCAAACAGACAACTGGATCCTATTTCAGATTCGTTTTTGTATCCGGAGTTTTAGGTTATTCTAGGTTTTTTTCTTGCTTGGTTTTCTTCAATATTGCTCACCCCGTTTTTCTATTTAATCTATTATATCATCTCCATACTAAGGTTGTTAGAAGAGAACACTTAACGATAAGACCTTTAAAAGGCCTAAAAACTGACGCAAAGGTTATCGATGGATGCCTATACGAACTTACTTTCTAGGTTAAATAATGCAGTCCGCTCGCTCTTAGCGATAAGGCCGCCAGTTGTCGCACTAGTTTTAGGTGTTATAATTCTTTTGTTTGTAATGGTGTGAACAATAAATAGTTTATCTATCTATCTATCCGCTTTTTTGGTCTTCTTTTAATAATACTCGTTTCATAATGTATAACGTTAAGCGAGAGCTACATTTTCTTGCGTAGTTTATTCCGTGAACTAAATTAAAGATCCCGCGGGACTCGTTAATACCTCTATTATGCTCGTCTGCCCATTCCGGCCTCTATACAAACTGCACGGACTCTAATTCTCTAGCCATAAAGCCATCTCGCTATATTACTGCGAATACTCTACTAGTTTCGGACATAAATTATGAGCTATAAAGCGAAATGTTCGTGCATTCCTTGAATATTCCTATATTAAACGAGGAAATAACTTCTACATATAATTTGTGAAGGCATACGAGTACATGTTATTTATATTTGGCTTAATGTTTTGCAGCTAAGTAGGGGAAGGTTGCGATCATTGGACTAGCTCTTTCATTGGACCACCAAGGTATTTCCAAAACTGTGCAACCTAGCAATACCCAAACTAGTCGAAACGAGTCCGTGACGACTCGGTTGCACCCCCCTCTTACCTCAGTGACGCTGCGGCATGTGGCGAGGAGAGACGTGTGACGTTGTGTTTGGGGCGGTCAAAATCTAATTATTACACTCAGGACAACTTGACGTAAGTATCATTACATTCATATTTGTCCGCGTGCACTATTATGAACTATTAGACAATTTATATGTGATTCCATGAGTGTTATTCAATTTTGTCTAATCATGACCATGTATATTTTATTATATTTTTTCTTAACGAGTACCTTGTTGCCATCAATGGACCCCAACAGAGTTCCACCGTTGGACCGGTCCAATCATAGCAACTTTTTAGTGTATTTTTCTACTTATAATTTTATTATGGGAATAGGTCCCGAGTATTTCACTAATTAAGGAAAAAAACATAGAAAAATCATTATAAATTTCAAATTCCAGAATGTCGCCGAAAAAAAGGAAGTACTTTGCATGGAATGAAACAAGTATGAACCTTGCTTTAGAATCAGTAAGGAAAAAAAGAGTTGGATTATATGAAGTAAGCAGAATATATGGAGTCCCGAAAGCAACACCAATTAAATATTAAGTAGAAAATATCATTTATTCACCTTAATGTAACCTTTAGTTAGACTGTATCTTAATTTTGATGACTTGTTGATCTCACTAAATGTGCCAAATGTAAAATTTTATTACTAATTATGTAGCCTATAACTATAGTTTGTTTGCTTGTCGTATGTGTATGAGTAATGTTTGTCTTTCCTCGTATGTCACAATTTTGTAATATTGATAATTATAATTAGTTGCCTCGATTGGACCTCTAGAACAAATTTCTTTAAGTTCATTGATGGCAACCTGGTGGTTCATTGAAGGTGCCCATGGTCCAAAGAAGGTAACAGCCCAAGATTTTGTTTTCTTGGTTTATATCAAAAAGGATAAGCCCGAGATATTTGTGCGTTTGATTATTATAAATAAAGATCCTACGAAATAAAAATAATAAACTGTTTTCATTTTAACACTTACACTTTTTGAGATATGAGGTCGTAAAGTTATGTGGTCCATTCATAGCAACCTTCCCCTATGCAGCCATTTTGCGCCAATACTCGAACTCTAACTCTCTACAGTTCCGTACGAGAAAAAAGTATTTGATTTTACCATTGATCGAGTACCTATATAATAATTATATACTTACATCTGATTCTTATATCACGCAGGGGTCAATACTATTAGTTTAGGTAGGGGAGGTCAGCTCAAAACGGGTAAGCTAAGGTTGGACGCAAAAAAAAAAACATGTTTTTTTAGTCACTTTTTTGATACGACAGTCCAAATACAACCAGATATTATTACCAAACTAATAAGAACCTCCACCCAGCCAAAATCGACTAATCAGTAATCAAAAAAAGCTGAAAATTTTAGCAAAACTTTTTTTTTTAACCAGCAAAAATGTTTGATTCCAAATTATCTTGCAACCGCTTGCGACGTTCTTGTGAGCTGACTGCCTGTGATTTGTCGACCCCCGCGTCGTACTTTTGTATCCACAGATTTAAACTAAAGCCATAAGCGCGAAATTCAAAGCGCTTACCCTACTTACTTACAGCGATTTGGGCGGTATACCCGTTTTGAGCTTCGCTCCCTTAAGCAGGCTGTATCGTAGACCACATCATTGCTAAACAGGAAAGCTAGTAGCAAAAGTATCATAGGCATCATAGGCATGCTTTTGACCGCAATTTCGAATCTCGAAGGTAAATAACAATGCGGTCTACGATACAGCACGCTTGCGTAGAAGAAACCGATTCACCGGTAACTCAAAGATACCAAGATTACAGCTATTGGGAAAACCGAGTCGGGCAAAACAGTTAGCTAGCTTAGCAGGCACCGGACGTCTATTGTTATAAAGCAGTGAGCTTAACATTGCTACGCCTTTACGCCTACGATTACCCAAGCTATATCCATGAAAGTTAACGCACTAAATAGTTAATATAGGTACTTTTACCTCTCGTAAAAGTCCGTTTGAACGCTCGCTCAACTGATTTTAATGTGTTTGCAAACCCATACCGTAGATACCCATACCTACCTCACCAGCCTTGACCCGAAAACAGCTAAACGTGGCTGACTAATGCCATTTTTCGGATATTTCCTTACATTTTCCTCCTCGCCATAACTTTCAAAGTTCATGGGGAACGTTGCATTGATTTTTGTTGTTTGTTGCCGTAGTTATGCCTCATTTATAACATTGGGTGTAGGATGAAATCTACGTGTTGGTTATTTGAGATGTCAGAGATTAACAGCTTGTGCTCTGAGCTGGATATCATTTAATTCTGAAGAGGTTGTTAGCTTTCTACCTCATTGGAGAAAATGTATAGTAAACAAGTCTTCTAACTGATACTAAACGTCACATATACCTAATTTTGTAAGTTAATCGTCGGCCTAATGGTGAGCGCTAACAGTAACGTATTACTGAATTTTTATACTGTAACACTATACTTCTGGTTCTGTAACTGTTGCCATATAGAATAAATAAATATCTAAAAAGTTCGATACTTAGACGCACTTGCTTTTCCGCACTGGCCGAAAATGTTGGAAAAAATAAAACAATAACAAGAAAATTCTTACCACCAAGAACAACGACCGAAATAGAACTGGCCACCTGTAATTAAACCTCAATCAACCGGCAAATTATTCAAAATACTGACGTACAGTAGCGTCGCAACAAAATATCAATTTCCGAAGCAATCAACTTGCGTAATTCTGTACAGTGAATTCGAAGCACACATAAGTATTCCTAAAGCCAAAAATACAGTGGGGGAGAAATATCCTGCGACACGTGTGGGCGACATACCTGGCGACATCACGTGACTTATGTCGGTAGCGATGTCAGACGAAGTCATGCGACATCGCGAAACTTCGCCCAACATATCTGGCGACATCACGACATTGTGTTTCACAAGGTAGTCGATATCATGACACCTTTTGAGCGTTGTTGCCGGACATGTTGAGCGAAGTCCGGCAACGTCGCGCCATTTCACTTGACGACACGTGTCGTGTCGCAGGACATTAGTCCCCAGTGTATCCCCGACTTTATGTAAGTGCTTACTTTGAAATATTATTTACCTCACGTCGTTTTGATCTGAGACGGGTTTAGTTTAATTACTTCACTGTGAACCGAATTAATAAATTAGGTACCTTACTCGATTCTAGGTCTTCTATTAAATTCAAATCAAGTTTGTTAGAAACGAACTTTAACCAGATTGTAGCAAACGTGAATTTTAAATGAGCTGAGTCAAGATAACGGCTTCGTTAATTAGTGCTTACTTAACTAGTTTACTTACCTGCTTAAACTTACGATTATGCAGGGTTATAAGGAACGGTTATGCTAAGCCGGAAAGGGCTCATAGCACTCATATTATTTTTCTAAGGCAACAAAACGGAATTCGCAAAAAAAACAGCTATTCCATAGAAAAATGTCATTGACACTCGAGAGTAGCTGATTGTTGGTCCCTTATTAAAAGTTGTTCATAATGATAAGTACTACGAGCTCTTTTCGGCTTAGCATACCCTTTCTTTATAACCCTGCAT
Source organism: Alcis repandata (assembly GCA_949125135.1). Lineage (NCBI taxonomy): Eukaryota > Metazoa > Arthropoda > Insecta > Lepidoptera > Geometridae > Alcis > Alcis repandata. The sequence goes on along the minus strand of OX421235.1, from coordinate 4,320,170 downwards.
GTTTAGTTAGCTTATTTGAAAAACGTGTCTATCTCGTAAATTTTAGAAAATCTACATAGTAACATATATATAAGTATTCCTACATATATATGTATAATGTACATACATAATGAACTTGTACATATAGGCTACTAGATACATGTTTATACATATGTACTAGCTGACTCGACAGACGTTGTCCTGTCAAAAGCCATTGCGTAACTATAGCAACCGTAGTATGTTGATGCTAACTTGTCAATTTATAGTAAAAATTATCAGTATTTATATAATTTGAAATAAATTAAAATTGCGACTATAATTTGAGATTTAAACTATCCTATCTCTCAAGTTGGATCGAACTGCACATGGTGTGCGAATTTTATTATAATCGGTTAAGTGGTTTAGGAGTCCATTGAGGACAAACATTGTGACACGAGATTTATATATGTATATTAAGATGTACTTCTGTATATATTATGTAATGGCTTTGAAGAAACTTACTTTAACTTTTATACGTTTTCTTTAAAAAAAAACTCGAAAGCTTTCACGTTTTACGTGCCTTACACTACAGCGCACCACATTTCGCAACTAACATTTCAAATGCGAAAGTTAGTTTGTTTGTTTGTTACGCTTTCACGTTACAAAGCCGATTTATCATAGAGTTTTGCATAGACTGCATAGAGAATTTTGTACACGTTGTCAGAGATAACAAACATAATTATGTTTGTTATCTCTGTTAATGTCCTTATATTCTAAGGACATTGACTTCTTTTACTTTTTCATCATTACACGTTTTTCATCATTTTTCATCATCACTTATCATGTATACTTAGTTTTTTACCTAACTTTTGATGACACTGCGACAACCTGAACTTGGAGTGTAAAAGCATAAAATCTGCATACATTCCAAATTCAAGCACACAACTTCGACCGTATTATAACAGAACTATATGCAAAGTATTAGTACAAAACAGTTCTAACTAAATAGGTACATTATAAACCTAAATGTTTGCCTTACATAGCCCCTCTACAGTCACGTAGCCAATAGCGATATTTGACAAAAAGCTAAGTATTGCAAAATAATGCCTCAACAAAACCAAAGTTAAAACACTTTTACTAAGTTAAAATAACTATGTATTACTGCAGCGTGTAAAATACCTTTATAATCGCGCGCGTCATTTGGCAGTGCACAGCCACAGCATGCAGCTTTCCCGCACCAAATGTACAGATTAAGCAGCAGTTAGTGGAAAGCGCGAAGCCTACGCGTCGTCATAGAAACCAGACGCAGCAGTCGTCGAATACCCGCCCTCCTCCGCAGTACGCGTCCAAAGCTCGCGAAGCGCGCCTGAGCCCGTTCGTAATTCGAACGAAACCGGCGCAGCTCGAACTCGTATTCGAAATTCAAATCTGACCGTTCGTTTTTCTTTTTAAACATTTTTTATCTATGACTTTATTTTTATAATGCATCGTGACAGTGAGAAAAGCGCGGGAAGTTGGATGCAGTTACCGTGTTTCGCAGTGTTTATGGTGTTGTGTATGTGAGCCATGGATGCATATTGTTCTGTTCGGATGTTCTTAGTGAAATGGCGTCAGACCGAGCTAACATTTTCTCTGACGACGACGAAGACCTGGTAAGGAGAATCTTACCTATTATGTAACAGGATATTTAAGATGTTTGGAACCGGTCCAAAAGAGTTACATAAAGTTTGTACCGGATAACCGGAAGCAGGCGCTCTGCAGGAATAGCTTTTAGGTGTCTACTTAGTTTGATATTTTCATAAAAAATAGACAAAGTTTTTTTCTAAAAACTTTTATGAAAAATATGACGACCATTTTATGCGTTTTATGAGTATTAGGCGATTTTAAAATTGCAGGCAGCTTTCTAACTTTTTCCCTGAAAATATTAATATAATAATATAACCCCTACCCATTATGATTGCTAAACTAAAGTATATTCTAAGAACAAAACAAGGCCGAAATAATAAAAGCACTCATAGGTATAACTTGGTAACATTAATCAAACTAAAAGGTTGAACTCTAGCCTCTATACGAGGATGTAGGTGTTTTTGTATAATTTAACACGATTGCTTACCACTTATCCACTTACGTAGCTTGTGAGTAGCTACCTACTTCGTATTTTGTGTTTTCCTCTTTCAAAATTTTAATTTTTTTTTGTCTTTTTTTTTCTTTTTGTAAGTTTTGCACGTGAATTGGTTTTGCAACCGCACCTACTGAGTGGTTGGTTGGGGTTTTGCGGTTAATTGTGCTGTGTAAACACACACAGAATAATTAACAGTACAACCTAAATATAGGCGTTACTTTGGTAAGTAAAATAGTCTACAACATTTTAGCTTTACACACCAACTTTTAGATTTCTCGATTATAACGTAATGGAAAATTTTGGGTGTAAGTAACCGTTACAATTAGAAGCCTTTAAGATGATAATTAAATTACAAATTTAATTATCTTAATACTCTGCTGTATGAATTACCTCTTCTATTTAACATCTGTAAAATTGTATAAAACCTGTACCTAAAGTAACTATGCCATAATTACGAGTATGATGTAGTTCATAGTGTTAATGTACCTGTACAGAACACAGATTGTGACAGGTCACGTGACTCTTTTTAACAGAATTTTTTTAAAGTCACTCAGAATTACGTAAAGCTTATATGAGTATGTTTAAGTTCATAAAAGTAACTTATTTTGAAATTACTATACCTACTTATTATACAGGGTTATTCATAAAGGGTATGCTAAGCCGAAAAGGGCATAGAAAAATGTCAATGACACTTGACAAAATGTATGGAACAGCTGTTTTTTTTTTCGCGTATTCTGGGTTGGTCCCATAGAAAAAGTTGTTCATAATGATGAGCACTATAAGCCCTTTTCAGCTTAGCATACCCTTTATGAATAACCCTATATTAAACTCGACCACTCGTACTTCTTCTTAACGAACAGCCTTTGAGTTCCTCATAAATTTTCGAGAGTTCTCAATATTGCGTAAAATGAATCTTTTGCTCCCATAAAATATGCACCACTTTGTACCCTTTAAGCTTCAGTCTTCAATAAATCAACCCCTAAGCTTCCTTGCCTTGAAATGTTTTTATTAATGTCTAAAAAGATGGGTTAAGTTTAAGACTTTTTATTTTGTTCATCTTTGAATTTCAAAATTTTTGATTAAAAAACGAAATGAAAATTGTGATTGCACTCCACGCTTCCTTCTTTTTTCGGGAATAGAAACCTATTGAAACCTATTAATTGTGTCAAGAATCTAAGACATGCATAAGCTACCTAAATACCGAATTTCATCTACGAGTAAAACTGCGTGTAAAACTTAGAGACTTCGTTTTACTGGGTGGTACTTATTATATAGGGTTATTCATAAAGGGTATGCTAAGCCGAAAAAGGCTCATAGTACTCATCATTATGAACAACTTTTACTATGGGACCATGGGACAAACCCGAAATTCGCGAAAAAAAAATCAGCTGTTCCATAGAAAAAATGTCAATGATACTCAACAAAATGTATGGAACATACTGATATTTTTTTCGCGAATTTCGAGTTGGTCCCATAGTAAAAGTTGTTCATAGTGATGAGTACTATGAGCTCTTTTCGGCTTGGCATACCCTTTATGAATAACCCTGTATTACTTTACTATGGAAACTAACGTGGTTTGACGTGTTTTTACGTGTATTCCCGTTTTAATTATAACAAAATATTATATGACTTACAGAACCTTTTTCTAAGGCTAGGTTACAAATTGCCGTAACAAACATCGTGCTCTATAACAAATCTACGTCTCCCAATCTTTTAAAACCCAAAAATAAATTCAGCAGAGTTTTGCACTTTTTCCACCTTAAATGGAAAACCTAAAAACCTCTCAAATATATTCGACATTTTAAATTTGCTTTTCTCCTCCCTTGAGACACTATTCTTGAGCGCTAGAGATTATCACGCCATCGTCTCTTATATTACGAGAGTGAGTGGCGAAGACAATCTCCAGCGCACGAGAATAAGGACCCTACCCTATTTTGTTGTATTAGACATTATCTCGGTCACTGTCGCTCTCATTACAAGTGTCATGAGAGTGAGTGTTCGACATAATCTCGAACGGCCCAGAATAGGGTCTATGCCGTATTCTGGCGTATGAGATATTATCTCGGTCACTGTCACTCTTACCAAAAGTGTAATGAGAGTGAGAGTAACCGAGATAATCTCGATCGGCCCAGAATACCCTCCAGGTAATCCCACGGCAGGCAAGGGACGGACTAAAGAGAGCACAATGCGGTGGAAAGGCACGAGGGGCGCATTGTAACCGACTCTTTATGTTCTTGCGAATGTATACTCGAAAAAGAAATGCGAAATGGAAAATTAGAACATGCGTTTCAGGTTTTCAGTGATAATACTACTTTTTACCTTGATAACACAGGTATCTTGTGTATATGCAAGGTTCTTTGGGAAAGTTCAAAGAAGTTCAATTTTTGTTCTAAAAGTTGGCGCAGTTTTGTTTTGTTAGGTAAAAAAGGGAAAAGTTAAAAAAGGATACTGTTGACTCATTCTCTTTTTACTTAGCTCTTCTGAACTGAGATTACGTAGACTATTTTTTTGTTGATTTAGTTTGGAGCAAGAGACTATATCGACTCATTAGGCTCTTTATTTTGCGTCCGTCTAAACAATTTTAACGAAGAAATAATTGAAATAGTTCGTTCATTTAAATTCCTTTGAATATAGTTAATCTACGAGTAACTATTGAAAAACTAAGCTCTAGCTTAAATTAATTAATGTTAATAAAGGCCATTCGAAAGCCAATGTGAATAACCTTTGCTTTGAAACTTGGCTTTGAGTTATAAATAACTAATTCTATCTAATTTGTCAAATGTTAGTCAGAGAGGGTTAGGGTCATCGCTCATTATGCCACGGCGACACCATTTTATGGCCGACCATTTGGTATTCAGTCCACATGCGACTGAACGTTAACTCCTACGCTAGGGTGTATAACTCGGCACCAACTATAGGTATTTTTGTCTTGCAATAAGCTTTTCTCGCTCTATCTATAATTATGAGACAAAGAGAGAGACCGTAAGTAGATTATCACGCTTTTAGTTTGTTTTGAAGTTTCTGTGATAGCGTCGAACCAGGCGGTGGCTGTGCGGCACCACCACATGTGAGACGACCCTGTTCCCAAACAATAACCGAACTTCACGTAACTCGTAACAAAGATCGTGACCTGTCTCAGTATAATTACTTCGCAGATATCCCAACTTGTAAATTGGAAAGCCCAGTAAAGCAACTAAATGCTACAGAATATCTAAATCGCCTCGATACGAATACGACCCAACTGGATTACGATGCCAGCTGAACCTAGAAGTTTGTTCGCCAGTTCTAGCTAGAGTTTAGACGTTTGGGCAAAACTTACCGCTTTCTACGGCAACTGATGGTAGGAACATACAGTGCACACCAGTATGGGTAACTCTAACGCTTTAATTCCACTTTTATAGTGCGCACTGCCTGAGTGTGGAACACTTTGCCCGAGTGGCTGTTTCCCGATAGATATCATTTGGGAGTCTTCAAGTTGCGAGTGAATCGGCTCCTTCTAGGCAAGCGTGTTCCATCGTAGACTGCATCACCATCACTTACCATCAGGCGAGACTACGGTCAACCGCAAGCCTAAAGTTGTATAAAAAAACTGAATAGCCCTAACTTGACATCTTGAATTTATGACTTCTGCAACTCGCGCCACAATACATGCACCACGCGTGTTTTTGATCATCTCTAATGATTTCCTGTATCCACGTTTTATTTTTGTGGTGCCAATAAAGCATGATTGTATTGGAACTAGTTCAAACTGGCTGATAAATACTAATAGCACTAAGAGTAAACTAAATTGAGAAATCACGGCGATGTTTTACACGATAAAGTTTTCTGCATACTTCAATCTCATCTCATTAATTATTGTCATTAACTTGAACTCCAAACCTCAATTTAACACAAAATCCCCGAGCTGGCACTTACACAGGATTTTGGCGTCTTCACAATTTATTTTACTAAGTCATCCGTCATAAAAACGGCCGAACTTCAGCACTCTTTGTCAAAACAACGTAAGCTCTTCTCCACAAAGGGTCAAATAGATCACCCATACTGTGTTGACCTCATTTACTCGTATTATAGTTGTTGTCAAACCGCGCCTTCAGCAAGTTGTATAAGGGAAATCAATCACGTCCTGATGAATCGTTTTTGTGTGCGTGTTTACATGGCCCTTGTGTAAGTTTACCGCATCGTCACTCTCACATCAATCAGCGTAATAAATACCTATACAAACTCAGCAGGGTGAAGAAAATGTGGGCCCTGTTACGCTTTATTCTTACTCATTTATCCCTAATAAATAATAAGGATAGTTGATACCGTTGCTAGACGGGAAAAATAACAAGATACTTTTTCTGTAAGGTATGTAGGATTGTAGGTAGGTACATTTATTTATTCTTTCCATATTCCTTGATTATCAGAAACGAACGATAAAGTTGATGTGTTGGATAAAAGTACCTATAAATCCAAAAACCAAACATCAACATGAACAAAAAGAAATGGTTATCAGTCTCATCTTTCCAATCGAAAAGTCAAAACAAATACAAAAACTTCCACAAAATATTCGTCTCGAGTTTCCCAATAAAACATTACACGGGCTTGTTTACTGAGTACTTGCCGATAAACAAACATATTATACGACCAACGTTGTTTACCGATACGAGTATTTATGCTATTTGAGGAGATTATTTGAACAGATTTAATGAACGGGTACCTGAAATTTGGTTTTCATAGATACATACGAGTACATAGTACATGCCTATATAACACAGAAATGGTGGTTAAAGATTTGTCAGACTCTAGATTCTAGCTCTAGATTATTAATTCCTTAATTATGACAAAAAACTTTTACAATGGAACAAATCCTGGGGTCGCTGTTCCATACGTCCATTTGTCGAAAGGGAACGACATTTTCCTATGGAATTAGTTAATGCAATTTTTGATTTTATTCATGTTTTCAGAGTTGGTTCCACTGTTAAAGATACTTATAATGATGTGTACATCATTATGCCTGAATTGAATAAAGAGGTATTATGTCAAGTGTCTAACCAGTCACCCCATAATCTAAATTACACAAACACATACTACCCATGTAATTATTATTTTACATACGAAATGTATTTTATACCTACTCGTAACTACTAGATGGTAAAATTAATTTGGCTTTAGTTAGTCGGATATAATATCTCTTTGTGGAGCTGTCACGTGCCAGTTGAGATATTCAAACAGATATTAAATTTAAAGCTATTGTAGCTTCGAAGAGCCTATTTGTTGTGAGTTCCACAAAATTTACCAACACGGGCTCGAATGCGATGATATAATCATATATTTAGCCGAATTTGGTAAAATCGTTTTAGTTTTAGGTAATTATACGAAGATACTGCGTGTTATTGAGTCCAATACTCCAACAAGATATACTAACTACTGGATATGCCAACTATAACTATATCAATACAAAATAAAAATACTATGCGCTTCACTTACATGCAAGGTTTCTCGAAGAAAGTGCGGCCTTCCACATAAATACTCGTAGCTATGAGTTATGAAGACGCATTATGACGGCTAGAACCATATTGACTTGACTAACAAGAAAGCCAGGTAGAAGTTGCTATATATGAGCTATATTTAGTTGCGCTGTGTTTTTATATCATACTTACAAGCACTTATTTTAAAGAGTTTCTGAATAGTATAACATGGCCTATTGTATTTTTTTTATGCTATTGAGTGACGAGACGGGCAAATCACTCGCCTGATCTTAAATTTCACGTTTGTCAATATTAAAATTACCTATTTAACTTAGTCATAGTATTTGCTGCTAAACATGGGCCTTTAATTAGATTTCTATGACCTACCAGTGTTTCTTATATACCTATACCTACGAGTATATATACCTCACTAGTTAAATCCATTCACCTTCTGGTGAAGTCTCTATCTATATTACAAACGAGTGTATAACAAACAGTCAACCCTGTGTTTGTACAAAAATGCATCAAGGATTGTTTTACTATCCCTTGGGCTTTTTCATTTTGTGAAATGGATATGGAAGCTGGTGAAATTGAAACGAAAATAGATGCTTTTTTTCTACAGTCGAGCTCTAACTTTGGACAGTTCATTTTAGCCGTTGTAAATTCAATTTCCGAGGAATGTTTGTTATTGAGTTCAAATAGAAGTAGCATTTGAATGGCATATTGAGTCCAGCGACTGCTATGTTTCAGTAAATATAATATTATTATAGCCAAAGACCTTATATTAGATCTTTGATTATAGCTGACTCGACAGACGTTGTCCTGTCAAAAGCCATTGCGTCAATTCTATGTCAAACGTCAAAAGTTATGCTATTGCGTAACTATAGCAACCGTAGTATGTTGATGCTAACTTGTCAATTTATAGTAAAAATTATCAGTATTTATATAATTTGCAATAAATTAAAATTGCGACTATAATTTGAGATTTAAACTATCCTATCTCTCAAGTTGGATCGAACTGCACATGGTGTGCGAATTTTATTATAATCGGTTAAGTGGTTTAGGAGTCCATTGAGGACAAACATTGTGACACGAGATTTATATATATTAAGATTAAGAAGATGAAAAGATTGACTGATATTTACCGACGTTTTCATTTTTGGCAATTTTTCTGTCTGAGATTTACTCGTAAATATTGGGACTAGTTTCGTACCGCTATCCTGCAAAATTATCTATTTTGATTTTAAAAATTAATCCTATTATGCAAGCATTACATACTGCTCTCTATAGCACTCATGTGTTTTTGAGTAATACGCGTTAAATAACAGTAAATGCGGCAGGCACTTACTATAAATTAAATTCTGTTGTACCATTTTCTATTTCCTTCATTTAATTTTACAGCAGATTTTAGCTTACTTCAGTGAGCATACAAAGACATCGACACCTTTGCCACAAACTTTACACTACTTTACTCTATGTACACAATAATTAGAGAGATAAAAAAACATCTCTTGCATTAATTTTCTTTATGAAAATCTTCAGGTGCTACTTAACTAAATCCGTCTCAAAATTCGCAGCATAGTTGGTAAAGCAAGCATTTCAAAGGGCAACCCCAAATTCCGCTGGCTCACCACCCTCAAGCTAGTTTTCAACAATTTCGTTCTGTAACTGAGTCTTTATTCACACCCAACTGAAAATTCTGACAGAAAACTTTGCTCAAAGACAAAATTTCAATTCAGCGATTTTATTAAAAGCTGGCAGCAATAACCGTTGTCAATGAAACCTTCGCAATCATCGTGAATGTAAAAACCTGTACACATAAACCAGTCGTATCGGCTAACTTTTCGAAGTTCGAACTTCAGGGTTTCGTCAAAATTATAAAAAAAACACGTGACTTCGTTGATATATCTGACTTCTTTTAATGAGAGTAAATAAAACAAACTAATAAAGCCATAATTTGTCTCGATTACTCCTTTGATATCATCTAGCTATCTTTGTTGGATCAAACCAGGTCAGGTCAGATCAGGTCAGGCTTCATATTATATAACTAGCTGCGCCCCGCGGATTTACCCGCTTTCCTATAGCCTACGCGGCGCCTATATGTTAATCCAGGTTTTATGCTGCTTCCTTACTAAACTTGACCTAAATCCGTTCAACCATTTTTGTGTGATTTTGTAACATTCATTTAAATAAACTTTAACATTTATAATTTTAGTCGGAAATCAGATTAGTATTATAGTAATTATACAGGGTTATTCATAAAGGGTATGCTAAGCCGAAACCGGCTCATAGTACTCATCATTCTGAACAACTTTTACTATGGGACAAACACGAAATTCGCGAAAAAAAATCAGCTGTTCCATAGAAAAATGTCAATGACACTAAACAAAATGGGGTGCGGGTGGTTTGGTCTGAATGTCAAAATGTTCTGATCTACGCAAAGTACGTATTTTAAAAAGAACTTTTCCCAAAATGACTGATTTTCTTTAAGTCTTCATTGTAAAATGTCGGAAATGAAACTGTCAAAGGTATGTACAGTCAAGCTCAATACTATATTTTTAAAATATATAAAAATAAAACAAATCCTTCACATTTTAGACAAACGAAAGTTTAGCGTAAGCGCTTCTTTAAGGTAATGAGATTTTTTAAAAATTGGATTTCATTAATATGACCAGATTGCAAGTCATTTAACTGTTTTTGATAATTTTTATCAAATAAAATATTACACCGCCGTCTAGTTGCACCACTAAACATTGAGTTTTTTAGTCTCGTGTCTTGATATTTCGCCTCTTTTTTCAATTTATACAAAAATCTGATCATGGTAGGTTTGTGCGGCATACGTGCGTTCAATCTCCTATGCCAGCCCTCGACAGCATTATTCGTTCGATGCTTATCATTTCCGCATCCAAGAAAAGATGCACACAAACTCATCCATTGCTTATCGAAGTACTTTTGAAATTTTATCATCTCAGGAGAATGCGGGAACGAAGCTTCCAAATTCACCCATGCACTATGAATTTTTTCTTTGGGTAATAAGGGTAAATTAGCACACATTGTAATTAATGCTCTATTCTCCGTATTGGCGGTAACCTTTAATTTTTTCGCTTGTTTCCATACTGCTCTGCTGTAATGATAGTAACATCCGCTGATCGAAGCAGACGGATAAACCTCTTTTACGGCATTGATTATAGCGAATTCGAAATCACACTTAAATAATTCGATTCTCAAACCCAATCTGTCCTTCAACAGATTAAACATCCTGGTGTAGGTCGCCTGAGATTTGTTAGGTAACAGAACGTACACAACTGGTACTACATTCGTTATTTCGTTGTTTCTGCTAATGTCAATATGGATAGTAAATATCTGATAAAACGGATGAGGAGTTCGTTTAAAAGTTCCATCCCCATACTTCATTTTGTTTTTATTGTCAGCATGGAGAAATTTTCTGGCTTGTTGAGTTGAAAATACCAGGATTTTCTCTTCCAATCCATCATCAATGACAAGGAAATTGTCAGATATCAGTTGAAAAACAAAAAAAAAAATAAAATAAAAAAAAAAAAACAAAAAAACAAAAAAAAAAACAGTAAAACCCTGAATGTTTCCATCGCATTCTAAGGAGTATATATCTGTTGAATTGAGAGCTGCTTCGAGGGCGATGTATGCGGAACTCGTTTACATGTATCCCGCACTTGAAGATTATGTAGCTAAATGTACCTTTTGTGTCAGGCTTGACGGATTTCCGACATTTTACAATGAAGACCTAAAGAAAATCAGTCATTTTGGGAAAAGTTCTTTTTAAAATACGTACTTTGCGTAGATCAGAACATTTTGACATTCAGACCAAACCACCCGCACCCACAAAATGTATGGAACAGCTGATTTTTTTTCGCGAATTCTGGGTTGGTCTCATAGTAAAAGTTGTTCATAATGATGAGTACTATGAGCCCGTTTCGGCTTAGCATACCCTTTATGAATAACCCTATATACAACAACATCTCATGGTTTTAGCACTATAAGCTATAATAATTACTTACTCATCGTTAGATGAAATATATTATAATAATCTGTCGTTTCCTATTACCTGATTCTAGAAGTAGAATTCAATAGGTACCATTCGTGGAATAGCTGGAAACTGACGTAACCAACTAGTTACGTATATTAATTGGAGTCAAGTTGTTTTTTTTTTGTGATTTATAAAGTTTTAAAAAAAAAATGAGCCGAGTGTTAAAAAAAAACCTACGTACCGGTTTTTACAGCTACATTTTCTTAAAAACTTAATTTAGTGTATAACTTAAAAAGCTTCTCCAATATTAGTCACAGTCGCTCGTGTCGCTCAAGTATATCCACCACCTAAAGAGAAATTAAATGAGTTTTGTGTAAGTGAAATATATTTCATTTTGCGAACACATGAACACAAAGGGGACGATCCTTTTGATTTCGCAAGTAATTTTATTGTCCCGTGAAAGTAAATTAAAAGAGGCAATGTAGGTACGTGACCAGGTAATAAAATTTTAAGGCAACTTACCTAAAATATAGGTAGACTTATGTTAAATCAAAACTTTCTATTTGAGCGTTAATAAAAGAAAGATTTTTATTTCCAATTACGAGCTAATTAATTTAATTAAATGACTAAAATTGTCACTCAACTAAGTTTATAATTTAAAAACCCCAAACGTTGATTTAGATAAAATATGTCTCAAAGAACCACCGCTAGAAAACTCGCATCCAAATCGGTTCACTCGTTTAAGAGCTACGGTGCCACGGACACATAGCGGTTTTACTTCGGGAGTTAAAAAGTAAGTAAGTTTGTATAAGTCGGACTAGCTAGCTTTGGTATCGGAGTTTTGAAGTTGCCAGAAGGCCTTCAACATGGCTCAGAGACCCAACTCTTGAGCACTCGAGATTATCTTACACTCACACTGTCATGACATTTCTAACGAGAACGAAAGTGACCGGGAAAAAATCTCACTCGCTAGAATAGGGTCCCAGTTGTTAGATCTGTGCATTGTGATTTCCGGATAGCGACCAATGCTGTTACAATGTTACAAACTTGCGCTAGCTCCAATTCCCATATCATAAGTGAAGCTTGCAGAATTTTCGGATGTCTCTATCAAGTTTTCTCTAAGGTTTCTTGCAAGTTACTGTTATAAATTGCGTCTCTTCTGTCCCATTTATCAGTTGCATAGTAATTCTGTCAAACGAATCTTCAAAGATCAGCATTTACCAAGATTAGACAACCCAAACGCTTTTTTTTCTGATTTATTATTTGAGAGACAGTAGCTTATATCCATGAATTTGCTAGCTCACTTGATAGTTGATACGTTCCATGTCAAAGGCCTCGGCCAAAAAATTAGATTTGTATAGCCAAAGGGATATAAATAAGCTCTAACCGCGGCCCAAGCACAAATCACGACTTTATACGTAAACATAGAGTCAAACAACGGTTTCAGTCATTTGAAAGGGACCAAAATGAAAATCGAAATTTCGAATAAGTTGGACGCAATTTCCGGATATTTTATACCTTATCAATTTTGTTATTATTGTTATTTTATCTTACCAATTTGGTGTCGATTTCGGCCAGTTTTGGCTATATTGGCGATGCGAAGGTATGAATTTTTGTATGTCACTCCATTAAAAAGACAAAGGAATAGTAGAAATAGTTTTGTTGCAATCCAAAGTAAGTTAATATGAGTTAGCGTTGTTTTGTGACAAAGGCGACGATTATATCCTACTTTATTACTGTATTCACATAATAATAGTTGACAACATGTGGTGCACACATGTGACAGACGTTAGAGTGTAAGGAACGAATGAAAATGAGAAAGAAATGTTGAGATGTTGAGAAAGAATGTATAGTAGAATCCTTTGATTTTTATACGAATCTTTGTACGAGACCATGGAAACGGATAATGTTCCATCGAAGTCAGGATTAGCTACTAGTATTGCCATACCTTTACCCAAACTCACCCTCTTTCTTGTTTTCACAGAATTTCTGCGCTTTATTAATCAGGATGAAGATAAAACACGTTCTGTCTACTTTTGAACTTCCTGAAATATTTTCTTGATAAAATTGTTTCCAAGTTTGACTCCTAATTAATTTTTCTTTATCGTCGGTATTTTACTTTTTGTGAACTACACGAATATCAAATATTGTTGAAGTTACTCAATATTTGACTAAATACTATAAACTGGTACAAAAGCTACTCAAATTTAGCTAATTTGGAGGCCATTTATTGTCTGAGATATAAGCCTATTTCAATAAAATCCCATATGTGGGGATCAAAATGAGAATACAAATTGATTAGGAGTGATTGTCTGACAGAAAAACTTCCACCATTCGTTTCGTTTTTGTGGAAAAACGTCCCGACATTTCGAAGCCACAACGACCAAAAAAATTATACGGCAGTGTTCCTTTCATGTCAGAACGCTCGGACCAAAGCGTACTATATTAATCCAAACAATATTCCATACCCGTCCCCATTCGAACACAACCGCAATAAACATGGTCCAAGCAATGAAATATAGGAAATATTGTTGGAATAACCTGTACCACAATAAAGGCGAATTATCAGGAAATGGGAGAAAAACAAACGCCCATTGGCGGGTTATTTATTCAGAGAGTATCGATCGTTTGTCCCTCAGGTTGAGACGTGACCTCACTGTGCAAGTGACCCTCACAGTAACGTCAGAGGACAACCTTCGATAAAAGTATGCACGCACTAAGTGGTTAACTCACTAAGTAGTCGATAAGTTGCGGTTTTACTGAGAATTAATTTTAAAACAAATGCCTGCAAAAACAATAAAATGTTTCTCAGCAAAATTAAGTCTTACTTGTACTTGCAGTACTATAAAGACTTAATGTAAAGATTAAAGATGAATCCACCGTCACCTCGCATTCCCATCACTGATCATACGTTTTAGGCGGTAGGATGTTACATAGGAATAGACAAATGTACCTACATCTGAAAAATTATTACCGAAAATAACCTAGAAATCCTTTGGCTACCATTGTGTATTGTTAGATACGATGACCATGACCAAGTTTACCAAAGAAACTCTCCCAAGAATCCATCAACAACTACTCTACGAGTAGGTGCACGTAAGAAAATACAAAGAACATAAAATGGTAATTTTTTAAAACAAGCATTTATTGCATTGTCGTCGAAGTCCTAACACGTAATATATCAAATTTCAGCCAATCATCGCGAAGTAGTCCAAAATTAAGTGGCAAGATTCCACCCGAACAAACATAGTTACATACATAACATATATATTCAAGTTAAATAAAAGCTTGTAAAAAGCAATCCTTTTCAAACTTTTTGTTCTACACATTTTCCACTGTGTCCACAGTCCAAGCCTGTTTATAAGTAGCTAATAAGTCGCTTCCAGTCCGGAATACAATTTGTCTCGCTGTAACTCAACCTGTGTGAATTTATAGGAGGGACACAGACTGAATTAACAAAAACTCTTTTACAGTGGATTTTACGATCTAAATGATAAGCGTGACATTTTTTACACTAAAATTAGGTCTCATTTGTGTCGGCGGACGGGCCACCCTTTATAATATACATACATAATATGTATAAAGGGTGGCCCGTCCGCTTGTGACGGTCTATACACGGTCATATAGTTGTTGAAAAAATAAAGAGTGAAGGCTTTTTTGGTGGTTCCTAAAAAGCAAGTAATTATTTACCAAACACCTAAATTGGAAGAAGTGGCTATTTACTTAAAGTTGAAGATATTTATCTAAAAGTTTTTCTAGACTATTTTTTACGAATACCTAACGAATTTACTTAAATATTCAGATAATTCCAGACTGTCAATTTCCGACGACGGGTGACCTTGTAACGATCAGTCTAGTCTTATTCTAAATTACAATACGACGACAAAATTATAATCTGTATTTTGCTAGCTTATGACCTTCACGCCTAATGAAACCAGTGACAGCCCTAGCTTAGTTTTTAAATAAGACCCTGTCACTAGCGGTTTAGAACGAAATATGTATTCAGCTTCTAGATATTGAATAGTTTACGACTCTGGGGTCAGCCAACGTAATCGTTTTACTAAGTTCCACCGACCGAGGGTCAACTATTTGAGAAAACTGCGTGACCAAATTCAATCTCGGTTTTCTCGATTTTTGGAACGATTTTACGTATTCGCTTGTTTTGTCGATTAAGGGATTTGATTGCCGCTAACAGCTAAAAGCGGCTAAACCGAAAAATGAAGTAAGTAGTAGTTTTTCTATTACCTGCAATTCATCAGATATTTAGATTTTATAGGGGCTTCAGTACGCTATACTTTTATCGATTGACCTCTCTTTAATGGCAATGTGCTTTGAAATTGCCATCATTTATACATTCCAATACTCACATACTCTAATGTCTCTATAACGCTACTCTACTCTCTTTGTTACTAATGTTTTATCATGTTTGTACTTTATTTTTGTGATGGAAATAAGTGGTTTCGTACTTATTGTAAGACCTTTGCTATTGACTTAAGCAAGCAGAAACTAATGATGTTAATTGCTATAATCTCATTAGTGGTTTGGAATCGTATGAGAATTAATGGTCTGATTTATTCTTATTTTAGCACGTCTTCCCGCTGGTTTTTGTGTACCTATTTGTAGAGAAGACAACGTTGCAAGCGTATGCATTCAAAATTGTCTCAGAGACTTAAAACTAGACAAATAAAAAAAGAATTTAAGTAATGATGATAATAATATATTATAGAATAGTTTAAAAAACTAAAAAACACGCATTGTCATCGTTCTTTGACAAACGCGGCACGTAGCAGAATATGTACCAGTAGCCGTGGGGAACCACAGCTTAGCCAGCAGTAGTCACAGAATTCGCGTACCGAGTCACAGCTTAGCTAACAGTAATCGTAGAAATCGCGTTCGGAGCAAAAACACAATTTATTAGCTTCATATATGTAATTATTTTAATTTATTTATAAGTATATTTTATTTATTTTTTGTATAATAATTTATTGTCATCGATCGATATATCTACAAAGTTTAACGAAATCCGGCCGTTTAAAGTGGGTCAAAATCGCGCCCAAAGGAGTCGGTTACAAACATACAGGTGAAGCAAATATAAGCGTGTTAAAAAGTACATTGAACAAATCAATTAAAAAAAAATTAAATTTTAAGATTTCATCTATTTGCTAAATATTTCTGGACATTCCCGACGTATTTGTTTAAAAGTTCCAATAAATATAATAACCATATTAACCTTTCTCGTAGTTTCTATTTAACGTCATTCCAGACCCTGAATAACAAGAACGTAGTAATTTAAGTAATTCCACTTAAGCACCTATTCAATGTGATTAGTACGGGTAACTATGGCTGGGTAAGCATATTAAGGCAATAACCATGGAAATGAGCCGCCATAAGCCTACCGCTGCTTGGTTTCGCACGGTTTCGACTCGACCGCCTTTGTGACACGTGTTAGGCTATTTTATGATGTTAGTAGAATTTATGCTACGTTTTTGCTTTGTTTTTGTTATTTTGCCTCGTGTTTTAGTTTAACATACATCCAGTAGTATGAAATATTCATCAAACAGAATTGATAACTGTGGAACTAAAATTGAGTACAAGTATTAAGGTTGAGTGGACAGCTCTCAAATCTGAATGTTTGGTTCGCATGGACGTTTTTGATAGAGCTGAATAGTTGATGTAGGTAACTACTCGTATAAAACAAAATGTAATCATACTGTCCAATACCATTAAAAATAATGTTATATTAAAGTAGAAGTAGGTACCTAAGTAAGTTTGTTGAGGCTAAGTAGACAGCTCTGATGTCTGAGTTTTTAGTTCGCCCGGAAGCTTCTGATATAGCTAAGCGATTGTTATTATAGGACACAACCAAGAGAGAGTTACCTTGCTACCAATATAAATATTGCCCACTGTATCTATTATATTATACATAGGTACATGAGGTATCCTTGTAAGGTTATTGTTAAATGTTTATAATATCTAACAAAAATATCTATGGCCCCTACGATTCACACGTTTAGGGAGTACTCATACGTCTTTTTTCGTAGAGATAACAAAAACATAAGCACACGAAAGCATCACCTATGACGGTACAAATACCTACTCACTGTGTACAGTTCTCTATTTAGATATACAAAATTACCAATTCGTACACTTCTGCGAGTACCTACATCAAAATAACTCCAATTCAAGCTGGTATATTTTAACGAGAGACATTTACTAAACTATGCTCTAACAATGGCTGGCTAGCATTTCACAAGCGATTTATGCTGTTAAACGGAGCAACGGGTAATGGCTATTGAGCTCATTTGTCTGGGCAAGTAGCATAAGAAGTGGGGTAAGAAAATGGCAATAATACTTCGTTATTGTTATAATGAACAATACAAAGAAAACCACGTTTAGTTTCCATGGTAAAATACTTTATTTTGAGGTTGAAATATTGATGTATAACTTGAAAGAAAGGTTATTATTGTTTGTGATAATTATTTGCAAGAAGTATTATTACCTGAAAAGGTTTGTTTTTCGGCTTTAATTTACGAGTTCATGTTATGACCTAGTGTTCCCTTTTTTCTCTATATAAAATATGTGACCTTAATTATGTATTTTTTTGTTGTTTTTAAAAATAGACTGCAGTAGGCAATTAGCCCGCTGTAAAATAAGGTACGAATTTATCTTAATGTATTTCAATATACTTATTGGAAGAAAAAAACATGCATTCTGTCCTCACAATCGCGATATTATCTAATTGCGCAGATTGCAACGTCTGGAAGCGTTAACAAGCCATAAGCGTAACCGCTTATGGCTGCTATGCTACAAACTGTTAACGTTTTACAAATTAAGTAGAAGAATGTTATTTCCACAAACATTAACCGTGACAGACGTCAACTCTTCAGCTAATTAAAGTTAGTTGGTAGATCCGCTCCGCGCCCGCCGTCGTCGTGGAGATTGCTTCATAATCCGATGAGTTGAGCTCGTCCTTCTTCGCAAACTTTGTATGCCTCTAGTGCTGCCACTTGGGACTTGAGATATTGGTTTTATATCGAACTTTGGAATTGGTTCCAGGGAATTTTTTGAGTGCGTGTTTTTGTACCTATTTTGTTTTTACTTACTTACCAGCATGTTGTAAGTAGTTTTAGTTGTTATATATAGGATTTTTTTTCGAGTTTTATTTATAGCTACCGGTTGTAACTTGATTTCGTCGGTATACTCGTATCTCGGTTTATATGCGCTACCTGCACACCACATAATATTATGTTAATCTGTTCAGTTAAGCTTTACGAAAACAAATACACCGCTCTGTTTACATTAAAATTTACAAATTTGGTATGGATGTAGCTATCTACGTATTTATATACCCTGTGTTAATAAAACTGCGAGCCGCTGCTAGTAGAAATATAAACTAGAATCCTCTTTATTTCCCCTAAAACTGTTTTTGATTATGCTGTCAGAGCTACCAGACTGAAACAAATTGAATATAATTTTAAAACACTAAACAATAGCTTTTTTCAACAAAGACGTCCAGAGAGTTATGTCAGGCAAAACGAAAGATGAACAAAAAGTAAGCTGTCAAGAATTTCAACAAAACATTTTTAATTTAAGGCGTGGAAACTGAATAAATAAGGAAACAAAGTGAACTTCAAGTACGTTTCAGAAAGCTATTCATCCATCACTGCTGAGCCCGCCACAATGGCCCTAAGTACTTACCGTCACAAACTTTAGACAATTGAGTTTATTTGTTTGTTTTAAAAAGATACCGTTTAGGTCTCCACCATTGTTCTATTGTTTGATGCAACCCATTTTATATTCTGGCCGTTTCGCCAATTTAAGAACAATGAGCGAATAGGTTTACCCTCACAGTTTTAATCAGTTCTCTCTAGGTATAAAGATGCATAATTAATAAGCTGAATATTATAGGCTAAATTAGTAATTATCCTACTGTTTATTTTGACGGCCTGTTTGGCTCAGCGGTAATTATATCCGCCTTATAAGCCAGAGGTCCCGGGTTCGATTCCCGGTCGGGCAGATGTTTGAATGATGAATCTAAATATCTGTTCGGGGTCTGGGTGTTAGTTGTCCTTGTCTTTGTGTGTGTTCCATGGCATCCCCGACACAGGAATTTATTCTAGTGGGGAGCTATGAGTGTGAAACGTTATTTATTTATTTTCCCCAACTGTTTATTTTCAATTATACAGTTATATTTTGTTATAATAACACAGGATTGTTCGCGAACAGAACAAAATAGAACAATAACGTTGTTGATTACAAATGTTTGCATTTATTATGATAAATGATTACCAGTTTTCAGAAGATTGGAACGTCAAATAATACTCAAATTATAAAGTTAGTCCGAGTTTCAAAACGTATAAATACTGACCCATACCGCCCGGCAAACCCATTTTCAAAGGATTTCCATCCCAACGTAAAAATACCCACAAAACACCTCAGCGCAAAATATCATGAATATAATAAAGTTGGTACTTTGTCCCTTTGGATTTCTTAAGGTCCTATTCGTTAGGGAAACCGTTTCCTTTACTCTACAAAGAGCTTCCACTACATAACTCCTCAAGGATCTCTTTTGACCCCTCTGACTATTCATAAGTAAATTTAATGTAGGGTTTCCAACCGGGAAATCCCGGTTCCAAAAGAACCGGGATTTCCCGGTTTTTTTGGGGTCAAAAAAGAACCGGGATTTTTAAATCTTTTCCCGGTTCTTTCGGGATTTTCGGTACCAGCTATTTCTTGTTTTCTGAAGGCGCAAAAGAGAATCTAACACGTAAATTACTGCGTTTTATTAACTAAAACTAACCGTTAAGTACTTTATTTACAGAAAATAACATAAATAGGCATAAAAATAATAGAATATCACAAATAAAAGCTAGTTTTAGTTAGTTAGCAACTTATCAGCTTTCAACTAATGTCTGTGAAGGTTTTATTAGTTGTGAAAGCTTAAAAAACGTATATCATTACATTATTATAATTTGAGTGGTAGCAGTCACACTTTCTAAAAAATCAATTAGATGACAGTAATGGATGGAAACTACACACTCCACACCAACCTGCCAAAGAGGAATGGGCGTCCGCAGACTCTATTGTCATTCTGTAGCTTGTCAAGTTGTCTGTTGGGTTACGGCAATGCTAGCTAACAGAACTGTCAGAATTGAGACAGAGGGCATTAGGGTATTGAGCTACAAAAAGCTGCCCGCAAGAAGGAGCTACGTGGCGCAACACAAGTACGAGTAGAAGAGGTATATCAGCGATCCCAAGCCGTGCTCTGCTAGTTTAGGGAGCTCGGCTGGTTTGGGTAAGCTGACAGTTGGAAGGCAGTACACAAAACACCCCAAGCGGGATGCCGGTGCAGGTCATATCACCACTACTTGGAATCAGAGGAGCTATGTCACCATTGATTTGGGTTATGGTGGTAGATCAACTCGCAGAACTCGTTAACAAAGAAGGTGTATTCACTGTAGCGTACGCTAATGATCTAATTGGTTTTTTATGTTATTGAGTGATGAGACGAGCAAATCGCTTGCCTGATGTTAAACGTCACGTTTGCCCATAACAGGGCTGCAGAAAGAATGCAAAAAGAATTAGAATGCAAAACCCTACGCGTCACAGTACTGCGCTCGTCACCCTGAGATATAAGATGTTTAATCTCCTTTTGCCCTGAAATTTCACTGTAAACAATGTCCTTCCAACTGAACTTCCACTTAGGAAGAAAACATCATTAGCGAAATAATTTTAGGTTTCTGCTACACCTGCACATACAGCAGGAGGCGATAGCTTCAGCCTTAAGGATCAAATCTACGAAATAGTGGAAAAGTATGGGTCCCATAACAAACCACTACAGAATAATCGACCGAGCATCGAGAATAAGTAATTTGTAAATATGTAACAAGTATGCATTGATCATAGAGAACAACATCTTGGATATTATATATCTGGGTATATCATCCAGGTAGAATATATTTATACACAGGCGAAGAATGAGGAGGATATAGGCTGCGGCTATTACTCGCTGAAGCTCAGACTCCAAGAGTCCGCTGAGAGTCACACATCACTTCAGACACTCAGACAAGTATAAAACGAATAACTACTGCGTGTAAGATTCACTTTTGCGCCATTGAAAAACAAAAAATAGCAAATATACCAAAAAAATCCGAAAGAACCGGGATTTCCCGGTTCTTTGGAACAAAAGTACCGAAATCCCGGTTCTTAGAAACAGTACCGGTTCTGGAAACCCTAATTTAATGCGTAGCGGGTTTTACAATAAGGAAACAATGTTCCTATAGTACTAACCAGTTGTTATAATTATATAGAGTATAATATAAGTAATACATATATGTTTTTATTGAACTTGCAATGTATGTAACATTGTAACAATGTTTGTTCGGTTGGAATCTTGCAACTCAATTTTGAACCACTTCCCGATGTACGATTGAGCTGTAATTTGGGATACCTGTGTATTGTGTAACTCCGATGGAAATACAATAAAAGCTTTTTTTCCTTAAATATTCCTAAAATCAACTTATTATAAGCACCAACCGCGACCAAGTTAAGAAAAACAAATGAAAGCATCATTGTCTCAAAGTTTTTTTGCACTTATGAATATTCTGATTTTTGAAGGTTAATCCTATTTTAAGGATCGTAAATACGACAGTCGTTCATATTTACGTATGAACCCTTAAAATGGGACAGGACAGGATACACAAAAACTGTCTTTTCTAGCATTATTTATTTGCTTAATAGTAAGTGTAACGTTATTTACAAGATATTTGTCTACGGAAACCAAAAGTCACGTTAAGGCGCTGATCATTGTTACCTAGCGCCACAAAAACGAGTCATTATCAAAGCAGACAGCCAACCACCGAAATAAAGAAGACAGGAAATCTCCACCAACCGCCATTTATAAAGTCGTCTTAAAAGATATGTGGAGCTTAGATCAGTGGTGACAAATGTCTTGTTTATCCGAAGGGAGCCGCATTTCCTTGCTTCTCGGGGCTTACAATACAAATACTTCGCAGACGACTTACTTATGTTACTTTACTTATGTTCTACACATTGAGCTACTATAAATATAGAGATGACACTGCAAGTCACTGTGATGTCCAATTATTACAGGCATTTTAATCGCAAAAGCAAAGCGAGCGAGCGTTATTTGAATTTTGCGAACTCAAATTACAATTTACAAATTTGAAATACGAAACATATTTATATTAGTTAGTAAGTACACCAAATTTATTTAGTACTTCATACCAAATTGCAATTTACTAATTTTAATACAAAACAAAATGTGTTTATAGTAGGCACACCAAAAATACCTAACCAACTATGACTGAGCAAGACTTTCAAGGGTACAACTCAAAGGCTATATCGCCTAGAGCTAGAAACACAAATGTATTTTGAATAAGTAAACATTCTGTCTCCACTCATAGGTACTTCAATAAGTCTTACCACCTTAATTTACAACATTCCATTTTTAAACGGCTTCTAAAAAGGAGACGGTTCTCAATTCGACTGTTTGTTGTTTTTTTTAGTAATGTTATTTGTTTCTTCGTTGACAAAACCAAACCCTTATGTATTACGTTATTGGATTTGTACGTCTTACTTTTTACGAGACAAGATCTCGAGCGAGTAAAGATAAAATACCCTTCAAGGAGATATTTTCGTTTGTTATAGTGAGTGAAGTTTATTTATACTGAACCCGTGCTGAAGCTGAGCCTCGTTGCTATTTTATTGTTTATTTAATGCTAAAAACGAGGTAGCTGATTTGATGCTCGTAGGGTAAAAAAGATTGAACATTGTTTTTATTTTTTAGAATAGTTTTTTCGACAAACAATGATGATTAAATTACATTTAATCAAAGACCTCATTCATCCCATATCATAACATTACAATTTCTTTTAACACGATTTTTATCCTCATTATACTGTTTTGGAACATTAAAATCTCAAAAATACACCCTTGGCACAAATTCCTTATTCATTTTATTACAACAGAATGTTTTAAAGAAAAGGTGGAAATCTTCCCGCTATCTCCAAAAGATAGCAGGAGGATTTTCCACTTCCCGTAAATTCGAGACTCAAGCCTTCACGTCAAATAAGTTCACCAAAATCTCGACTCATTAAAAACTTGTTTCACTTTTTCAGAGCACCGGTTGGATTGGTTCGTTATTTATTTTTCGGAGTACTTTTTAATTGGAACACATTTTCGTCTGGTTAAAATGGTTGCATTCAGATTGTGTTGAACAAAGTGGTTTTTATAAAGTATTTACTGCAGTTATAAGTTTAAAGAGTTTCAATATGATATATATTTTTTTACTGGTACGGTTTTTAAAAACATGTAAGTTTCTTAAATAGTTTCATAAAAAACCGCTAACATAATTCCGCGCGCACTTTTGAGGGTTAAAGATTTTAAATGGAACAGGTATCTTCTTATAATCGCTGCCTGAAAACTATGACACCATCAAATCTTATACTAAGTAATACGGTATGCAAGTAAATTGCAGTTTCGCTTAAATCACGAAGGATTTTCACATCGACAATCCAGCATTTAAATACTTAGTAGGTATCTAAAAACCACCAACAATAAAATAAAACCCACAGCAAAAACGTTCGATATTTCGCTCAGTTTGAAACGTGGCAAATTTTAAGCCGCAATCGACGGTATTCCCACTCCCATTCCTATCCAGCTGATGGAAGGCGGGTTCAGATTGATGGAACGCTGTGAATCTCGCTGGATATTGGAGTTGAATTCTTTCGAAATATTATCGGTGCTACATATTTGTGGGATCAAATTTCGTGGAATGCTCCGAGTTGGTTTGAGTGAAAAACGGCGTAGCTGTGAAAATATTACGTCTAGTTGATATAAGATCTCTCAATTCCTGGGGTTGATTGTGTTTTGTTTTGAATGGTGTAGTGAGCCACTATTGGGTGAGGTGGCCTTTGTGGTTTTTCTTGGCCATCTTACATTATAAGTGAATGAAGAATATCACAGATTTTTGAACCACCAAAGGTTTTCAATGTTACTGTTTACTTTTTCGTATGGTCATCGAATATGTCCATTGTGGAAGCGGTTTTAAAAAATAAAAACGAAAATGTGAACAAGATCTACCGAAAAATGTATATTAAAAATATTATACTTGACTACAAACATGACATGTCAAAATGAAAATTCACATCATAAAATCAGTGGCTCAGGTTTAGTTTTATTTTGAGTTGCCAATTTGAATCATGACCTATTTAAAATCTATGCTTGAAAATTAAACTTTTAACCATTTTCAGTGTAAAAAATAAAATTTGTTGTGACATTTATCAAGCTGAATTTAAAAAGCCACACCCTGGTAACAGCTGCCAGCTGGTAGAGTGAGCACATAAACAGCCATGGGATCAAATAAAGCTATCCTGGCCACGGTAACTCCGTTAGAGGAACCGAGGGCTCCCGGAGGACAAACTACATAATAATATTTATAACTTTCTATTGATTTCTTTGTGAAACGGCTTTGTGAAAGACTAACATGACTTGTGGCATAGAATTAGTATGATCTTTCATCCTAGACTTGTGATTTCAAGTTGTATCGACATTTGAATACACTGTTACTGGCTGTTTTGTTTCTAAAGAATTACTAAGTGTACGTAACAGAAGGAAAAAAAAATGTATTTAAATGGGCACCAATATAATATTATTTGCGATTTTGAAGAAAATTCGTGTAGGCCGAGTGGCAAATCAGAATTTTTAAGCTGTCTAAAGTATTCTGAGATGGCCATTTTATAAAATGAACACTATGTTATTAAATTTACTACAATGCCAATTTAGCTAGCACTATATTTAGACTAACTAACATACACAGATTACTTTAACTGCTACTATGGTTTAGCTCTTCTTATGTCTAGTCCTTTTTCAATGTACTGAAAATAGCTGAAAAAATGCAACAATAGTTAATTATACTCAAAATACAATTGTAATTGCATGATTATTGCAACCTACTTCAAATGCAATCCGTCGTTTCACTCTAATAATTCAACTGCAGGTATCCGAACTATCGAATTAATGGCTTATACTAAGCCAGAGAGGATTACTAACGCGGCTAGGCTTTGCACCAGCCAATCAAAGGCGCCTAATTGTTTGGGCAAGCGTCGAGCGCTCAAAACTGATTAGAAGTTCAGCCAACAATGAATTTGGGAGCTTAAACGTTTTTAAACATCATTTTGGCTAAAATTAATGTTATAATCGTGGTCTTAATCGTATTAAAAAAGTTCTTAAAAAGCATTCTCTAAAATAATTTTAACTGGTTTGTCATTACAGTAGATTACCAATTTACATTTGTTTCAAACATCTAGTCTAAATCCAGATACAGATAAAAAAACTAGAAGTCTACCACATCGTTCATGTGGAGAGCTCTCGTGAACGTGAAGTGCTTAACTCCAACAGACTTGAACTAAAAGAGACTTTATTGTTCTATGCGGCTACTATTTCTTTGTTCTCATATAGTAAAAAGAACAGCTTCCAGTAAAAAACAGAAAAAACAACACAAATACAAATACGAGTAGGTACCATACAAAACTATTCCCAAAGTTTTCCTTTCAAAACTATGAGATTAGTTTTGCCTACCGACGCCCTCACAGGGTGGAGGCGTAAACACAGAAATAAATCGTTTCCACGATGAAAAACCTTTCATTTGCCAGAAAAAATATTTGATCGACAACTCAAAGGATTCCCGGGAAGAATTATTAGGTCAATGTAAATAAAGAAGAGGATATATTCTTCGCAATCGGGGGTCGAGGGTTGACAACACGTTCGTGGAATAGTCGCATGTACTCGGGAGGAAACCTTGAACGTTTGTGAGGGATATTGTCATCAGTTTCTATTTGGTCAATATGGATTTTCACGGGTTTAGGGTTCCATACGAAAGTGGAAAAAAATAACTCTTGTGGTAAGAATCCAGTGTCTGTCTGACAATTACCTCAGGAACTATTAAAGCTGGCGACCTGAAATATGGCGTGAGGCTAAATCGAATTTACCAGCATTGTGTAAAAACTATGAAAATTAGTCCTTTCCTGAAAATTGGCTTCTGAAATAGGTACCTAAAAAATAAAACTACCAACTTTACAAAATATAATCTAACTCCCTAACTTAAAGTCCCAACTACTTGATTCATTAAAAGTACCTT
This sequence comes from Alcis repandata, assembly GCA_949125135.1. NCBI lineage: Eukaryota > Metazoa > Arthropoda > Insecta > Lepidoptera > Geometridae > Alcis > Alcis repandata. Next base: position 4,293,477 of record OX421235.1, on the reverse strand, counting down.
CTGTAGAAGTATTCCCACATAAAATCAAATGGATAGTTGAAGATCTAGGGATAACCTAAATACCCAATTTTACTACCAGTTGGCAATACACGCAGTATGCTAGTGCCATCTTTGTTTAAGCTTTTATTTAACTTGCGATGTTAGTAGAGGCTGTGGTTTGGTCAAATCTAAGAACTGAATTTTGAAACACTTCCCGGAATTCGATTGAGGTATCATGTTCGTGATGTGCAAACATTTATGTGTAAATTACAATTTTGTGCTATTCGTTAGTCGGATCTGGGTCAAAAAACCTATTTCACAGACTACAGTATACATTTTAACCCGTAAAATAAACTGTGTACAATGTACATTTTGCATGCGTCGAACAAAACAAAAGCACGTCCACACGTTTGCCGCTACAAAGCTCGTCGCGCGGACAAATGGCTATTGTTCTGTGCGTGATGGCATTGATTCTGCACGTGTGTGTAGGCTTTATCTGAAAAAAGACCCATTCCATCTGGAAATAATGGTCCAAATGGATTAATACGTTTGTTTATGCTGTATGTTATATGTTTGAGCTATTTTTAACCGACTTCAAAAAAGGAGGAGGTTATCAATTCGTCTGTATGTTTTTTTTTTTTTATGTTTGTTACCTCATAACTTTTGACTGGGTGAATCGATTTTGATGATTCTTTTTTTTATTAGAAAGCTGACGCTTCCCATTTGGTCCCATTTCAATTTAGTCCAGTTCTGATAATGGTATCCATGAGAAAACCATATAAGTCTTACATTTGCATTAAGTACGTGCGCGACAAATAGATGAATAACTCAATAGTCGGTCTTTTGAAGTCGGTTTTTGTTTTTTGTTTTGTAAAAATAATGTTCTTGTGTATTCAATAGGTACTTGACTAGCTGAAATAAATTTATATACGTAACTAGCTGACTCGACAGACGTTGTCCTGTCTTAACGATGACTATTTAAAAAAAGCCATTGCATCAATTCTATGTCAAATGTCAAAAGTTACATTACAAAAGTTTACATTGTCCAAAGCGCTAAAGTTAAATTATGGTTTAAGTGTTTTTAAATTTTCTAATTTTTCATGTTTTTTTACTATAAATTGAGATGTGAGCTATCCTATCTCCTAAGTTAGATCGAACTGCACACGGTTTGCAAATTTGATTGAAATCGGTTAAGTAGTTTAGGAGTCTATAGCGGACAAACAACGTGACACGTAATTTATATATATTAAGAAGATAAGAATAGTGCTTATTTATAGAGAAATCTATGGAATTCACACACACATACTTTTATTGACAGACAACTTAACACCTATTCTCGAAACTCATTTTGTAGGTGTTCGGAAATGACGAAGATAAATAGGTACATATTTGTACTAATCATAATAAACAACTTCTTCTTTCGTAAAAAATCTTAACTTTTACGCAAAAAACCAGATTCTCCATAGAAAAAGGCCACCCTCAATAAAATGTGCGAAACAGTGAATTTTTCTAATAATTTTGTTGCTTCTCGATACGGTTGTAAGGAAACCTCATAAGCAAGAGGTATATTCAGTTACAATAAATTAAGAAAGAATCTGATCTTTACACAGTGATCTCTTTTTGTTACAATTTACACGGGAACACCCACGTAAAATTAAGTCGTTTATTACTACATAGTTTCGATCACATTCGGTGATTCTAACAAAATGTGTAATTGTGTAATGTATAATATAATTACATGTTAACAAAACTAGCTGCACCCGGCGTTTTCACCCGCTGTTTTTTTTTAACTTTTAAACCTTCCCTGAACTTCCACAAACATTTAAAGATCAAAATTAGCGAAATCGGTCCGACCATTCTCGAGTTTTACCGAGACAAACGAATAGCGATTCATTTTATACCTCTATAAAGAAAGAAGAAGAAGAAAAGATGTGTCAAAACTACGTATCCACAGTGCTATTTTTGCCTACAGCGTCCGCGGCAGCAGAGCCTGGGCGGCGTGCTGAGGCGCGAGGGAAACTGGAAGTGCTTCATGCTGACGCTGATGATCGCGGGCTGCCTCGGCTCCGTGGTGTGGTGCAACACCGCCGAGATCGACCGCGACCTCATCGACTTCAGCAAGTGAGTGTTAAACATAGAAACAACAATACAAATATTATATATGGGTTTGTGAAATAATTATAATATTCGAACACAATAACGTGTGGATAGAAACGAGACCCGTGTTTTAAATGCCAAAATCAAAGTAATACAATGTCTTACTAACCTCGCGTTCGTTTTGGAATCAGTGGCAAAAATAACAGCTCAAAATAACAAAATCGTTTGCATATGTGCGGAAATTACAGACAAAAAAATCATAAAACTTAAAGCCAGTGCAACAACTGCCTTATCGCTAACAGTGATCTTACGATGGAGACTACTTTTACTTTTTCACAATTGTTAGCTGCTTAATGGGATCTTTTAAGGAATGCACGATTATCTGTCTTAAGCATTTATTTCCCACCAGCCACCTCACTCAGGCTCCACCTGGCCCTACGGCCAAGGGAAGCCAAGAATTGAAAGTATACCTTCAAGTACATAATTTACAAAATCATATTTTTTTATTAACAGATAATAATGTTAATATTATGAGCTAGCCTTTTGGCGGAGTATGTTGTTCAATAAGTCCATTCCATTTTACAATTAAATATCTTTCAGCTTCATTTTTCATATTTTTGGTAATATTAAATTACAGCCGACTACAACCACAACCAGTTGTTTTATTTACCTCATTTATTTGCGTTTGAATGCTGAATTTTGGGACTAAATGGTAAAAGTGATTGCCGTTTCAAGCTCAAATATGTAATTTATATTCCGCCTCCGGCATCGCCATGAAAAAGACACAGATAAACCTAGAGAGAAAGATGGAACACCGCGATTTGCGTGAAGCCAAGCACTCTTCTACATTCGCGCGTACGTACATACACACACGTACATAAGTACGTCTCGTACGTCTAGGAATAGAATAAAACATTAATTAGATAAAACATTAATTATTTTTCACATACATTTTCAATTAATAAAAATAATTACTGATGCTTCTAATTGGGCTAGTCAAACACTTGTAAACAGTGGATATTATTATGGGTCTCACTCTGATAACGACACTAGTTTATCACAGAAATGAAATAAAATTAATAACTGACCATCGATTAGAGCTGTATTGAGATGTGCGTCTTGTGTACGTACTCTTATGCGCGAAAGTAGAGGAGTGCTCGGCTTCTCTCAAATCTAACGCAGTGCTCCATCTTTCTCTAGGTTTATCCGAAGAAAAAAAAGCGTATTTATAGCACACTTAACTGCCGCGCTTTATTGTTAGTCACAGTACGGAAATAACTTGTTTATTGGTTCACGAACAGGACAATTTCACTTACGAGTAATTCTACTAAGTGAAAGGTTATATTATGTGATATTGACGCAAGCTTTTATATTGACTTTAGGCAGGCGGGGAGTGACCACTTACCATCAGATGGTCCACCTACCTCTTTACTATTCAAAGGTCTCAACTAGATCATTAACAAAGGGGTAATGTTATTTTTTTAATACTTACTAGCATTATCCGGGATAAAAAATAGGCTACATGTTAATTCTAGGATATCTATATCTACTATCTCCTTTCATTCCAAATTAATTGAAACCATTCAACCGTTTTTGCTGGATTGAGTAACAAACATCGAAACATCCAAGCTTTGACATTTATAATATACTAGCGACCCGCCCCAGCTTCGCACGGGTGCAATGCTGATACTAAAAATTATTTCTCTACACATGTATTATACATATAAACATTCCTCTTGAATCACTCTATCTATTAAAAAAACCGCTTCAAAATCCGTTCGAGTAGTTACAAATATTTAAGCATACGTAGGGACGGACAGACAGTGATAACGACTTTGTTTCAAACTATGTAGTGAAGTAGGATTTATTAACAAAAATACCCAATTTACATGTATTGTATGTATTGTAGCATGTATCCATTGTAGCATGTAACCTGTTAAAAATCAGTCTGGAACAAAAGACTTATAATAATGTAACATAATTTATCTGTACTTATAGATAACTATAATAATTTTAAGTTGAAAAAAATATTATCTAATAAAAACCCAACATACTATTGTTGTTAAAAGACTAATATAGGCGTCATTAGCCTGTCAAGTCAAATTAAAATTAAGTAAATTATATTATGTGACTGTGTCTATTTTTATAAGTTAAATATTGTTATGTTAAATAAAGATCTTTTAAAATAAAATAAAACCCAATTTACAAATTCTTGTGATTGCCATCAAAGGCAGTTTCACCTACAGAAACTTTGACCTGTGGCCGGCAATTACAGGCCCACTCTCGGCAATTTGAAGATCAAAGGTTGATATTACAAAGCTTTGTGCTGTCGTTTGTAAAGTAAAACTTAAAGAACGCTCTGGTGCTTACGTCGACTTGGATTGCCTATTAATACTCGTATCAACTTATGATTATTTTCTGGGCATTCATTTCTCTCGGGTCTGGTGACGGAAATAGAACTCCTTTTCGAAACGACATGTTCGAAAGTTTCTATCAGGTTTTGAAGTTACCTGTCACTATATTTTCCAACAGTAAAGCAGTTTTAATTACTGCACGTCCAGTCGTCCAGTCATTGATAAATTTATACAACTAGCGCCAATTTATTACAATCTTTTTAAAAAAATGCTCGCTGTGCTCACAGCGAAGCCAAAGAGCCCAACAAGACAGAATAACCAATTACAAATAAAGTACATGCAACTGTACTAAAATTAGGTATCACTATTAAAATTACATAAAAACCAATAAGAATCTACTTCTGGTTCCTGCCTAATCAAATCGTTGATCAGAGAGTGTATCGATCGAAATCTTGTATTTCATGGTTCTAGACAGTATAACCTCGTTCTATTTTTAAACCACATCCAAGTTTATTCCTCAGTGTAGACAACAAACGTCTACGTGCAGACGGTTAATTATTCCATGCCCCATCCATTACTAACAAAGTTCCAAGTCGTCTAAACTGCTAACAATGTAACAGGTTCAACAACGACGCCCGATCAGGAGAACGGTTAGAGTCTCTGCTATCACTACAGGCTGACTGGCCGTACTGCCATGACTGGTTCTTATATTATTAGCCAGAAAAAAAAGGATTTCTATTGAAATGTACTTTTTTTTGTAAAACTAACTAGTGAGTACCAACACACGAGGTGTAAGTAAATGTAATATGGTAAAATTACAATATTTTGGCTAACTTTTGGCTTTATTAAAATTTTTAAAAATTTTAAACTTTTGCTTTATTAAAATTAAAATTTTGGCTTTAAATATCCTAGAATTCCTAGATTATCACAGTACTCATCATTATCAATAACTTTTATAACAGGACCAACACGGAATTCGCGAAAAAAATCAGCTGTTCTAGAACAAAAGTCAATGACACTCGACAAAATGTATGTAAAAGTTGTTCATAATAATGAGTATGTTGGTACTCACTAGTTGGTTTTACAAGAAAAAGTACAGTTCAATAGAAAGCCTTTTTGTCTGTTTATTATAATTAACGATAGTGACAAGACTACAAATTATAACAAGTTTTTAAGCTATTGCATAGCTTCTATCGCGGGCCTTGAGCGTGGAGACCGAATCTAGAAATTCCGTAACGAAAATAATCTCACACTTTTTAGTGATACTTTTTAGTTTTGTTGCCATCTATCGATGAATAGCAAATGTCTTTTTGAAATATCACGCTTGTCTCTTTAGTTCAGCAACTCGCCTCTGGGTGTCGAGTGTAAGGTTTCGATAAATAATTATAATTGCATAAGTTGATAAAAAATGCTATGCAATAGCTTTACCGCGGCAGTCCCCGAGTGCCACACGTCTTTTTTTTTATTTCGTTTAGTCATAATATATACAGGGGGATATAAGGTATGCTAAGCAAAAACGGGCTCATAAAACTCAACATTTTGAACAATTTTCACTAGGGACTAAACCTGATATCGCTAACCTTTACGGCTTCGTATTACCTTAATACCCTTTTGTTATTACCCCGTGTATGACTAAACAACTTAGCTAAGGGCTAAACAAAACCTCCTTGTAATAAGAACCTGTAGAAACTAAGTGAGTTTGGAAACCCGCAAATGTGACAAAACTGAGCCCACATCGTGGGTAGCCGGCACTAAATGTGTTAATTAGGACGACAGCTGGCAATCCCTAAAACCAGCTGCTCGTTTCTACTCGTCTACGAGTAATTCTAGCTAATTAGCTATCACAAGTAACGTTTCCGCAGTGTTATTAAGGCGGATATAAGCGGTTGACAACTATTTAGACACGCGGCAGCGTGTCAAGCAAAGTTCAAGTGACAGAACTGGCGAGCAGCACCGTGTTTACACGAACCATTTGGAGCCACTTTTGCCCTCCATAATCTCCTTTATGCATTTTAGACATAAAATGACAGAGTGGAGTTCAAACCTTAAAAAAAAAATTTAGTGTCTTCATCACAGAGGTATATAAAGAAAACTGTTTCTTAAGTTTTTTGTAATTCATCAAATTAATAGATATCAAAATGAAAATTGGTATTAAATTATTTTAATCGCTGCATGTTTTGTTTAGTTCCCACTCAGTGATTGCATGTCTTCATAATTGTGAAAATGCGCAAACGAGATAGCTGCTAACCATTTATCTCTGCCTTAACTAAAGTTGGACCATATCCTAGATTCAAACCCACACCGTTCGACTTTCGAACACTGAAACTAGTTCAAACTACTAACAATTAAAACAGTTTCTACTCCCTCAGGCACCCCATCAAGCGCACCGTTCGGGAGTCTCCGTGTGACGTCGGCTACGCTTACATCCCCATCGCGTTTGTCCTGTTGCTGTACTTGGTGTACCTTGTGGAGTGCTATCACAGCACTGCGAGGATACAGCTCGCTAGGCGCGTCGATGTCGCCGCTGTCAGCGCTAGGGTTAACGCTATGAGGAGCGCTACGCCGAGAGTTTGGTTAGTATTAACGTTTTATTTTTTGATGTGAAACATCTATAGCCGCACGTAAAACCGATTTCTGGCGTGGCGACGCATGCCGTTGCACGGCCTCAGAGGCAACATCGAATATAACTATTACCGAAGTCACTGATTAAACGAATTAAGTAGTCACGATTTGAAATAAATTCGTAAATTTTTGTATTTAATGAAAATAAATGTTTATTCAATAAATAGTCATCATTATCTGGAAAAAAAATCGTAATATTTTATTTTATCATTATGACATATTTAGTTCCTATCACAATATGTTCTTTTCTGCATATTACTTTTACAAAATAATGTCGATGTTTCACATCTGTCAGGCGTCCCGTGACGGCTCACATTTTTTTTTACTGTTTATTAGTCTAGAAATAACTATTGTACGTGGTACAGTAGTTTGATTTGAAAGTCTCCGCGTGATGTCGGCTACGCTTACATCCAGATCGCGTTTGTGCTGTTGCTGTACTTGGTGTACCTTGTGGAGTGCTATCACAGCACGGCGACGATACAGCTCGCGAGATGAGTCGCGGGTTTTTATTTGTGTTATTTATAGTAAAGAAACAGCTATTGTTAGTAATAGTAGTATGATATGGAAGACTTCGGTGAGCGTTTGTACTTCGTTTACAAAGTAAAGTTCTACCACAAAATAGCTCTGATTTTAGAAATAAGACTCGTATCCTACACAGATATTTTTTTTTATATTTCTAAACTTTAACCTTTTATCCTGTTTGTAAATTTAATATTGTCTGAAAAGTAGAATCCTATTTCAATCATTTTGCAGCTAAGCCTGATTTAGTACAATACGGTCACAAGATTGCCAACATTATTTTAATCGATAAAACCTTGTTTTTAACTCATAAAATATTTACGAGTTTATTTCAACGTTAAGCAAACCATAAAAAGAAAGCTCATAAAATAACGCAAAATGGCGTTGTGTAAGCAAGTCTACGCCGTAGCTACGTAGCAGCTACGAGCTACGGGCGGCTACGTGATCTGTATTACAATCAGGCTAGTTCAACGTTTTATTTTTAGTGTAACCTTACTTATGAAATTATGAACTAATAAATAGAACCTACTCATACAACAGCGATTGAGTACTTTTTTATAATTTGTTAAGTTCTAGAGTTTTAGACTAAAAATTCCAACGATCATGCTACAACCAATAAAGTGAGCAACAAAAAAATTACCGAATTACGATTCAGCCCAAAATAAATAAGTAAGTATATTTTGAAAATGAGACATTTCAAGGCTGCGTGCCTAACAATGCTATCCTAAAAAAAGTGACTTCGTTATTTTTATAATGCTCTCTCAGTGATTTTAATCTTAAAAAGTAAGAAAAGGCGCTAACGAGATAGCTTTTGAAAGGTGTAGGCCCTTAACCTAGTTTGTTTTACACGAGTTTGGTGGATACCGGCCCTAATACAGTAAATAGTATTTCTGAAATAGCCCAATTTATATTGTTCCTAATTTCAATAGATTACTCTCATTATTACCTAACATCATCATTACCTCTCATTATTACCTAACATACCTTACATTCTTGTTTTATTCCCGCATTCATCATTCAAAGTTAATGTCATTGGAAGTTTCCTGTTTTCTCCAATACAAGCTACTTAGTAAAGATTAATTTACCCAAGGAGAAACTTTTTTATTTTTTTTTCATGTGATTAAGTGACGAAACGAGCAAATCGCTCGCCTGATGTTAAACGTCACGTTTGCCCATAACAGGTCTGCGCCACCCAGAATTTTGAAATCACAGAATTCAAGACCCTGCGCGGCACAGCACTGCGCTCGTCATCTTGAGATATATAATAAGTTGATTAATCTCCCATTTGCCCTGTAATTCCCCCTTTCCCTTACGCTGACCAATGTATCTGTAAACATGGTGAAATAGCGGAACTAAAAACTTCTAAAGACGCTGTTACATTTTGTTCAGAAAAGGCGATGGTGGCTCTACTCAACAAGCCTGCAAATAGAATGGTCACTGTACTCGTACACAACTACGCCAGGATTCGTCGTTGCCGATTATATTATAAAATCTGTCCATTAATCTTTATGACGTCATTTAGGGCGAGTGACGTCACGAATGCTGGTCATGAATCACCGCTGACCTCTTTGTAGGTCCATTTAATTTGGGTCATTTCAATTTGTGAGTAAGTATTTCTTCGGTGATTATTTTTTCTGTGCCTTTTGACGTGCGGAAATTAATTTCATTGAGTGCTGCTTGGGTATTGCGAGACTCGAAGAGGGGTACCTATTTGAGTTGGATACGAGTACAATGCAATTTGCGTATCAGTTAATAAGGATTTGCTTTGAGGATTACTTATAGTATTTTCAAATTGCATCAAAACAAACCTATCAAAGGAATTACGAGTAAGTCCATATCAGGGGCTTTATTGTGTAACCGTGGCGACAACGGTCGTCTCGTGTCATCCCGTTCGCACCAACTTCCTCGCGCCGTACGAACAAGCAGGATGCCACATGATTACCATTGCTACCACGCTTGCACTATAAAGCTCCCGGCCCGACCCGCCATTTTAAATTATCGTTGACTAACAAAGTGGCATTTTTGTTTATGAGCACTAAAATTACCAAAGTAGTGTAGTTTAAGTAATTACCAACATGAAAATAGGTATAGGTACTGAAATAGTGCGGTGTTACGTGTACTAAAACGATGTAGTACTGGTGGCCTACCATAAGTAGGTATTCTAGAGGAACTCATTCTGATCGACGCGACGTAGAGAACGTGAGTTTTGTGCCGCTATTTTCAATAAATTACAGTGAATGGTACACGAGTTGAAAGTTAAAGTGAAGTAGTATTATACAGCATTTCTTTTGTTTTTCTTTCTCGTCTAAAGCAAAGAAATGTGATGTTTTTGCACAGGATTCGCCTAAAATGTATGTTAAAATAAAAGATAAAATTGCTACGTATATCCTTATGAATATACTTGTGTATGTGAGCTACGTTTTGTTTTGGCAGTGAGACCTTTCGGCCCAAAGAGAGCAAATAAAATCCATCTTCTGTTTATAAGGAAACGATATTGTAGTAGGTCCCTTGAAATCGGATTATTTTGCAGGTGGAAAGCGATATGCTACCATTACGTGCGGCGCAAGCGGCAGGTCACGCGATATCGAAATGGCGACTCTTACACCACGACACAGGTGAGTACACTCAATCATTTTACAATAAATTTAGCAGATTTTTAAAGCTTGTCCCGCATAAGGACAGATCGAACAAAAATGTTCGATACAGGAAGACAGGTCGAACTTTTTGTTTAGTTTTTCCCCATAAGGAGACAAAACTGGGAGACAGAGCGGAATGATCCAGCTATATTTTTATGGGATTTATTATTATGGGGCGCCCCGCCAATTATGCTGTGATGTATGGAACGTAAATGCTATGGTGGGGCGAGTAGCTTCAGCGTGAAAGATCAGCTGTTAATTAATAAGCATTTGTAGCTTGTTATTGTAAAGTTAGACACATAGCTATTTCAGCTATAAAGCGCATAAGGCGTATCTGGGCTAGTCTTGCAACATCTGTCTGTGCTACAAAATTCTTTAAATGATGACCGCGGTAGAATTTTCGATTGAAATCACGGCAATGGGTCGGATAATGCATTAGGGTGACGAATCAACATCGAGCTGTGCTGAGCTGTACTGCGCTGTGCTATGTTTGGTCAACTCGCTCGTCTAATATTTCAATGAGGATAGAAACAAACCATGCTGTGCTGCGCTGTGTGAAGCTACGCTCTGTTTAAAAACGCAGCAGTCTCGAGCGAGGCGCGCTACCCGCCGTGCTGTGTCGAGCTGTGCTAGGTTTTTCAAAAATAGAGCACGCTGCGTGCCCCTCCATCGCCCTCAGACGTCTCTCTCACTCACTCACTATGTCATAATGTTTACGTTTTTTTGAAAATAAAGTCATTTTTGACGAGATAAACGACTACACAAGCTGCTGATTACTTTTATACTAAGCTAAGCAAAGCGCAGCACAGCTTGATGTTGATTCTTAAAAAAACGTAGCTTAAGAAACACAGCACAGCACAGCTCAGTACAGCGCAGCACAGCTCGACGTTGATTCGTCACCCTTAAAACTGTATGCTCTAGTTTACGACATGACGATTGTAGCCACGTTAGAGGCCTTTGAGGGTTATTCGGCTTATACAAGCTTACTAACTTATTGTATGCCAATACGTCGATATGTTAGGCGTAAGCACCAAAACTTCGATCCCAAAATAGAGTGATCAATATTCAATCGCGAACCTTGTAAGCTATTTATATTTATTTACAGAACATTGAGTACGAGTAGAGTATGTAGTAGGTATGTTACGTAATTGAACCCTCACACTAAATGGAATCGCTATCCAATACAAATAAACTTACCACCCGCGAGCACCACAATCAAATTGGTACTGAAATAGATTACCACAATTTCCTCATAAACGAATAAATAAATATACAACCATTTTATACGGTATTATGCACAAATGTACATTGTACAATAATGCATAACGTATAAAAAATTACACTCATTAAAAAACAGAACCAAAAGTGTATTAACAAAAATCAACATTATCAGATTTATGCGTACTACATTTCGTTGGACGAATTCTCATCATCACTTTCAATATCAGAGATAAGGTCACAAAACGCGGGCTGTGCCGGATGCATTTCATAGTCGTACAGTGCAAGTACATCCTGCAGAAGCATTTCACTCTCTTCCAGTAGGTTGGTAAGGTCGAATTTATTGAGCATGCTGCAGGATCGCTGCTGCTCGAATATCATGACCTCGTCTCCATCCAAACCTCCGTCTTCGAAGTCGTTTAAAGACTCGGGCTCGGACTCGGTGAAACTATCATCATTCACCTGGTCCATCAAGTCGTGTTCACTTGCATTCGTTTCCAGCGAACTATCTGACATGACTATCTTGAAGCGATTACTAGATCGCCGTAAAATATTACAAAACTCTAACTAATCTAATTGAACACTGAAATTGTACTCAAAATAGTTACATTGCAAAATTGATTTTTTTTTTTCGAAATAAGTACATATTATCAAAATAAAACCAAAATATCACGACACGAACCAGAAAAAGACAGATCTGTCAGTGAAGTTGATAAGTTATTTTTTGGTACTGACTTGACACGATACATTTATTTAGGAAGTCTAAAATAATAGTCGGTCTTGGTTTTTAACACGCTTATATTAGTTATATGGTTCGGACACGTAGAGAGGATGGATGAAAGACGATTGACGAAACAGATTTATGAGGCGAGTGTGAATGGACAAGCTGGTAGAGGTCGACGTAGGCGAACGTATCACGATCAAATCGAAGACGTTCTCAGTAAAGGCCACGTAAAAAGTACCCGCAACCGACGAGCTTGTATGAAAACACTTATGAAAGTAGAAGAAGCGAAAGACATATGTCAGGATCGTAGCAAGTGGAGGGATGTAGTCTCTGCCTACCCCAATGGGAAAGAGGCGTGATAATATGTATGTATGTATGTATATTAGCTTCACCTGTATGTTTGTAACCGACTCTTTTGGGCGCGATTTTGACCCACTTTAAACGGCCGGATTTCGTTCAAACTTTGTAGATATATCGAGGATCGATGACAATAAATTATTATAAAAAAAAAATAATATATATAGTTATAAATAAATTAAAATAAGTAATTATATAAAACTAATAAATTGTGTTTTTGCTCCGAACGCGATTTCTACGATTACTGTTAGCTAAGCTGTGACCCGGTACGCGAATTCTGTGACTACTGCTGGCTAAGCTGTAGTTCCCCACGGCTACTGGTACATATTCTGCAACGTGCCGCGTTTGTCAAAGAGCGATGACAATGCGTGTTTTTTAGTTTTTTAAACTATTCTATATTATTTCATGTAATTTGTTTCGTGTGCAAAAAAAAGCTTCTATCGTAATCTAATATTTTACACGTTCAAAAACACTTCGTGAAATCATTTATAGCCGTTTAGACGATAAAAGTGCATAGAAATTACATACATAGGTACGAGTACATAATTTCATACAACATTTTTTAAAACTTATAATAATTAATTATGACTTGTATTTTAAATTGCATGCTGTCTTTGCATCTAATTACTGCTGACAATTTGTCTGAGGTTTGGTTGTTTTTATTTTTTTGTGAATGTGGGCGTACGTATAACGATAAAATCATAAAAACCCACTCTCCCAAGATAGAACAATATCCCGCTAAGCGCAAGTTAAACGAAACAACCCGTCAGGCGGCCTTCAAGGGCTTTATTTATATTCACCATCTGTCGCTCGGTATAAGCCACTTCATTCGTGTTACCTTATACGTGGGAAGATAAAATCGAGTTGCTTTTTGAGTCTCTTAGGAGGGGGCGCGTCTTTTTGATGTAATCTTTGTGTTACAGTTTGTGTAAGACGACATAAAAAAAATGTGTTAATCATTCTATGATAATGGTAGCGACTTTTTACAATGGGAATCTTAATTATAAATTTTTCATTAGGTAATATTACATTGATTTGGATTCAATGTGTATCAAAAACTTTGTACTAAAGTTGTAGACAATAAATTAGAATGAAAAATGAAAAATTTAAACGTTTTGTTTCAAAAAACACAAGTTTTAAAGAAATTACAAGCGTTGACTTCGTTGTCGGTCTGGCTAATGAACCGTAAACACAATTACTAACTTTACATTAGTAAGAACTTTCGAAATGTCAGACCCTTGTCGTTAATTACGATTGATATAGTTCGCTAAGCCCACATACATCCGATATTGGGCCGGCCTTTGTACCGACCACGTCCAACTAAAATCGATGCACATTACAACACATTGATGTTACGTCTACAATATAGTGTTAGCATATGAGCCCAGGAACAAATACCTAAATTATACCTACTGGTAAACTGGTTAGTTACGTGTATTCTAAGATAACAGAACTAACTATCTAACTTCTAATCTACTTCTAACATAATTTGAAACCAATTCTAAAATCGCGAAAAGAAATATATCTATCCATACATTTTTTCGAGATGTATTATATTTTTCTATGGCACAGTTGCCTTTTTTCAGCGCTGATTCTAAAGTAAAAAACAATCATAAAGATGAGTACTTACAATAATATCCTAGAAAATATCCACAAAATCCACCCAGTCACCACGTAAAATAAAGTTCGTTGAACGCATATATATGACTGCAAAGCATGGACTTTTGAACAAAAGCTTAGCGTAGGTATTGCATCTAAAAACGAAGAACTTTTAAAAAATAAAAAGTTCAAAGCATAGTTCGAGTACTCAAAGCTGAATGGATTTCCGCCTGAGGTACCTACAGATAAAATAAGATAATAAAAACAGTAGACTGCGCAACGCGCGCGCAGGTAAATTATTTTCTTCTTATTTATAAAAATGAATCGCTGTTCGTTGGTCTCGCTAAAACTCGAGAACGGCTAGACCGATTTGAATATTATTAATTTTTTTGTGTTGTTTGCTCTAATACATGGAAGGTTTAAAAGTAAAAAAAAAAAGCGGGTGAAACCGCCGGGTGCAGCTAATATAAAATGAAAGTCACTGTGACGGGGGCGGGACGAGGTACCAAATCGAGCATGTGATTGACGACTCGAAAATTTATACATGTCATGTCATTGGTATGGGCGATCGGATTTACGACTGGGTTTCTTAAGAGGAAGTTATATTTCGTGAAAAAAAACACTCTTAGAAAACGTTAAATAAACAAGAATAGCAACATAGAATAAGTATGATCTGTCTACTGTAGTAGTTTGCGAAATGCTTAATATACCTACAGGACTATAATGCGTACTAGGAGCCTTTTTCGGCTTATCATACCCTTTCCTTATAGCCCATGTACATGCCTAGGTACTACTACATAGATCTAAACAGCAGGCTGATTCAGTTATCCAAACGTCGAATGTATTTAGAAGATAGATAATAGTCGAATACATTAAATGTTTGGATAGCTGAATCAGCCAGCAGGTATCCAAAGACTCTGTTCCCACTAGTTCTATTGATTGTTCTATTGATAGAACTAGTTGGAATTTTTTGTCCAAGTAGTTCCATTACTTTACGTTTTTCGATGAATGTAACTAACTGGACCATTTTATCCAATTAGTTATATTGCAAGATACGTGATTAATAAAGCATGCATGTTCCATTGCGAGTATTCCTAGATTCGATGTGTCAGGGATATCAATATTACCAGGTATTATATTATATTATTAGGTTATTAATCAAAACCTATTGGTCGGTAGTGCCACGGGTAACTAAGTAGATCACGGGAAACGATCAATAGGTTAGGTTATGTTAGAACATGAAAAACAACGCACGAGCCGAGCGAGCGTAGCGAGCGTGCCGCGGCAGCGGCCGGCGAAGTGCTAGAAAGCCAAGAAGCGAAAAAAGTTAGGTTATTAATCAAAACCTATTGGTC
Organism: Alcis repandata; assembly: GCA_949125135.1. Classification (NCBI taxonomy): domain Eukaryota; kingdom Metazoa; phylum Arthropoda; class Insecta; order Lepidoptera; family Geometridae; genus Alcis; species Alcis repandata. The sequence continues at coordinate 4,278,017 of OX421235.1, read as the reverse complement.
GGTAGTGCCACGGGTAACTAAGTAGATCACGGGTAATTTTGTTGTATGCGTTCAATGAGCCAATCAGAGAAGTAGTGCCATGGGAAAGTAAAATTACCTATGACACTACTGGTAGTGCCAAGCAGTAGTGCCACGGGTAATGGACGAATATTTTGTTGTGTCGTCAAAAAGTTAAAAATTATGCAATAAGTATGTATTTCAGTTATTAAATATATTATTCACATATTTTATTTTTATGTAGGTAAGTATCATTTGGAATCTAGGAATACTCGCAATGGAACATGCATGCTTTATTAATCACGTATCTTGCAATATAACTAATTGGATAAAATGGTCCAGTTAGTTACATTCATCGAAAAACGTAAAGTAATGGAACTACTTGGACAAAAAATTCCAACTAGTTCTATCAATAGAACAATCAATAGAACTAGTGGGAACAGAGCATCCAAAGCACTTACAATGGCGTATACAGGTTTCTGAACAACAACGCCTACAGTACTCGGCGCGACATGCAATGCGCTTACAACGGCGTTATTTCGAGGGCACTTGCCTAGAACGGCTCTGAAGGCTCTGAATAGGCGGTTGTAGCGACATGCTTCACATTGTAAAGGAAATACACGAAACGGCTTTTCGCACGTAATTCGGCGCTCTGGCAGCTGACGGCTTTTGGCACGACTCGGAGGCAACATGAATTTCAATGATTTGAATATCGTTTTATGACTTGTTTTGTTCACTATTTTGTTGCGAAGACAAGTTTGTATAGGAAGAACGGCCAACTTCGGACAAGCCACTTCGGAGTTTTTAGCCCACTCGAATATCTCTGATTTGATATGAAGATTCGTGTTCTAAAACCAACTACTTGAATGTACACGTTGAATGGTTCAGAAACACACTAGAACTCAGTTGTAAATGTCACTGGTTTATCCGTCCGAAGACTGACCGAATCGTCCGTTGTTTCACATCACTGATCCTTTGAGATCGCCCAGGAAAGTTACACTACAAAAGTCGATTTATGTCTCTATTTGTGAACTAACGTTACTGATAATGTTGTTCAACACGCACCACTTGCGTCTTTTTCCTTTTGTTTCTTTGTCAGAAAATAATAACATAACCTCCGGCTCTATCGGCTACCTTTTTCGATATTAGATTCTTGCTACATAAAATTCGAAATAAACCAATCTGGTTTCCTCAAGCCCGAGGTGGCGTCACTCAGGCTATCAATTTTCAATGCCCATTTTTTTGAAGCCGGATGAGTTTTGACAAAATAATTCGTATCGGCTGTTAACGACAACCTGAAGTTTGATTATCGAACTTCTACGATTAGCTGATAAGGCCGCCGTTTTAGGCAAACTCTATTTTATTCAGGTTACGATAGAGTGTGGCTAACTATAGATACTAATACAAATTATAAGGAAAGAGTATGATAGGCTGAAAAGGGCTTATAGTAGGTACTCATCGTTATAAACAACTTTAACAATGGGACCAACCCGAAATTCGGAAAAAAAATCTGCTATCCCATACATTTTGTCAAGTGTCATTGTCAATTTTCTATGGACGGCTGATTTTTTGATTTTTTCTTCGCGAATTCCGATTTGGTGCTGTAGTAAAAGTTGTTCGTAATAATGAGTACTATGTGCCTTTTCCGGCTTGGTAAATCTCCTAATGATCCTGTATTTAACCAAGTTTTCTTATTTAGGTCTACTACGAAAGAGTGAACACACACAGCGCGAGCACATCGTTCGCGCACGCGTGCTGCGGCCAGCGCGACGCTTCCAGGAACCTGGTGCTGGACTCCAAGACGCCCATAACGAAGGTCCGCTTCAGCAAGGGGTTTGCTTTCGCCAATATCGAGGCTGCCAGTGGTGAGAATCTTTCGAAATACCCTACTATCTTGCTGATATTTTAAACTAGCTATTCTCCGCATTTCCGGGGTAAAAAGTGGCCTATAATATGTTAATCCAGACCATGAACGACGTTCATTCCAAATTTCAATCCATTAATCCAATTCATCTTATTAAATCTGTTCAGCCGTTTCAGCGTTCATTAGTGACAAACATACATATACATAGGTACTTACTTTCACCTTTATAATATTAGTAAGATGTCAAAGATTGTCTGTTTGTGTGTTTGAATATTTTTATGTTGAGAAGTTTGGATGTTTCTTTCTCATTCATGCAAAAACAGCTGAAAGGATTTGGATAAAATAAGTGTGGAGGTAGCTTAAGTCCTGAATTAACATTTAGAAATAGCGTGGCTCAGCTGCTACTAGCTATAATCGCTATAGTTATCGACTAACTTTAATGACGCAAAGGTTCAACATATTCATATTCGTCTCGTCACTCAATTACATAAAAAAAATATATATTTATTATTATAAGTATGTGATTTGGATCACGCCATTATCAACTTTCGTCAGAAATCAATATTTACTGAATAATATTTAAGAATATTTATTTCAAGTATAATATGTACTTTACCTGTATGTACCTGTAGAATGACTGACAATACATTCGTATGATTCCACTTTCGTTTTGACAATCGATACTAAACGGTGAAAGATTTCATTTCACTTAATCTTGTATAAAGCATAAGCAAAAGCTGCAACATATAATTATCGGCATATCTTGTTAAAGCCGACTATACCAAGGACCAACTATAAAAGTTTCTGGTGAATTTGGATCACTTCTTTCCATCAATAAAAACTTTGTATGGCTGACAGCGTCTACCTAACTTACACAGTATTGTAAGAAAAGGGTATGCTTACATGTTGGGTAGGGTATAAATATATGTGACGTTATAAATCTAAATTCTACAAAATCTTACTCACTTGCTTAGAATGTAAAATTCAGTAATTGAAAATAGCAAGTCAGAAATGAAGCTATTATAATGATATTGATGATTACAGCAAGTACCTAAAAAAAAGTTTTTTGGTGTCTCAAAAAGTTCTTCAAGCGCTAGATGGTTGCATTGAGCTATTATGCTAATGAAAGGTTCAGAAGTTCAGTAAACAAAGTCTTTCGTGACCATTCAAATGGTCCATTAATTACGATTATGACTGCTACCAGAATTTTTGGTCATTAAAAATGGCTTGGATGTTAATTATGATTTTATGGCATAACGTCTGTAAAATGAAGCTTTATTAATAGGCATTTTGATTAATCATTCTGACGCTCAAGGCATGGTAATTAGGTTAACTGTTGCAAAATGGTTAAATTTCTGTACGAATAAATTATCTACCTACCCGCAACATTTCTGAAGACCCACACCCACAGAGTAAAACACGTGTGCCACTATTAAGTAGCCGCAACGTCGCAATGTATTGCAGTGTCATCTCTTGTTACGTTGTACACAATACCTCAATGCTACTGTACGTACATACTTAGTCCCCTAGTCCTGTCGGATCCACGATGACACGCCCTATCCTTTGTCCTTATCGTTTTCAGTGCAACTATGCAGTATTCTGCGACCTTTGCCATTATGGTCTATCTGGGGCACGAGCATACTGAGACAATTTCGTTACAAATCCGAAGCAATTTTAGTCCAAAATTCTGAGTGGCATTAAACTGCTATTAGGTGAACAATGAGTCTTACTATCAGGCAAGCATCCTGCTCACACTGCTTAGTTACGTGAAAAAAGGTACACTCCGTCTGTTATTTATAATCGCGGAAAATGAACCTTCGTCATCTCTAACTACCTGTCAACTACACACCTCAGCTTTGAAGTTACATTACAGTAACCTATTTATATGTGAAGCTGAATGAGGGAGCCACCATTTTATTTTTTAAGTTAAACTGATGGAACAATTTAGTTTTCTCATTTGACCGATTTTATAGAATTGGTCGATAAGAAAAGCTGTATTTTGTTATCAGAATTCGAAGATCAAAGGTCGAGGTTCTTCGCCGAGCACGAGAGGTTCGATGACTTTATGGAAATGAGAGAAGGACTAGATCTCATCGGAGTCAGCTCTTTCAAGGAGTACATGGTGGCTTACAGGTAAACATTCCCTTATTAAAAATAAGTAATATCCGATAATAATTCGGTAAATTTATGTTTATCTCCAAAACAAAACGAGCACATTTAAAAGTAAAATAAAACACAATTTTATAGTACATTTCTCTTTTATACACGTAACATATATTCGTATACGGACAAACTACAAGTTTAGATTACGTTTAAACTCATCCGTCCGCAAGGTTGTTGCGTTTTCATCGCCTCGAGCGAGCGAGCATTTGTTCCAAGCAAACATTTGGTCTGCCGGTGTTTGAACGAAGCTGAGCGACTGCTTCCACTATTGCAAAATCAAAACTATTTAAAACAATACCTACTACATACTTGATACAATATTGCATCTTAACGAGGATGAATATTGCTATAAGCGTAAGCTTAGGGTGACGAATCAACATCGAGCTGTGCTGAGCTGTACTGCGCTGTGCTATGTTTGGTCAACTCGCTCGTCTAATATTTCAATGAGGATAGAAACAAACCATGCTGTGCTGCGCTGTGTGAAGCTACGCTCTGTTTAAAAACGCAGCAGTCTCGAGCGAGGCGCGCTGTGTCGAGTCGAGCTGTGCTAGGTTTTGGAGCACGCTGCGTGCCCCTCCATCGCCCTCAGACGTCTCTCTCACTCTCGTACTCCCATCTCGCTCGCACTAGTGTATGCGCGCACAAACAAACAAGAACGAACTAGTTTCATTCGCTCATTCACTACTGAGCTAAGCAAAGCGCAGCACAGCACAGCTTGATGTTGATTCTTAAAAAAACGTAGCTTAAGAAACACAGCACAGCACAGCTCAGTACAGCGCAGCACAGCTCGATGTAGATTCGTCACCCTAATCAGCGTAGCGCAGTCAGCGACGTGAGAATGATACGAGTAATGTAGCTAATGTGTCATGAAGAGTGTAGTTATCTAGAATAGGATATACTAGTATGGCGTAGAATAGCTCGTGTAGCACAACCTTTTTTTTGGAATTAATGCTGTTGGCCACTGAGGCCTCTACAGCGTACCGGGTAGCGAGCGTAAATAGCGTAGCAAAATTAGCGTAGCACAACCGGTGCAGCACATCTGCAGTTTAGGACAATAATTATGTAAAGCAATTTATGAAGCTAAATTACTGGCAAGCAAAACGTAGCCGACTAAAGATGATTTACGTACCAGTTTAAACCTGAAAATTATTTACAGGGACGTAGACCGGTGCCCGTGGTACTCTTCTCAAATCCTGTTCTGGGCGTTGTCTTGCTTGCTGCTGTCGTGGCCTCTTCGGATCCTCATAGAGTGCAATACTGCATACGTCCATTATACAGTGAGTTTCATTCTAATAACAAAATGTCTATATATACCTGAATACTTATTTGAATTTAAATAACTTTGATTAAAAAAATAAGATTACTCCTGAGCTTTATTTTAAAATTCTAAGGGAGAGAGACTGAGGTCATAGACATTATCTCCATATCCAGCGAAAGTAGCAATTTTGTACATTAAAAATTACCTTGAATTAGTAAAAATAACTAGTAATACCTGAACTTTTTCAGTTAGTAGCTGCTGTCATCTCTATAACTGACAAAATTCTTCAAAGGTCGTTTAACGTTAACCGACTTGTTCCAGATAACAAAGATATTCGGCACCAACTACGAGCTGGACCCGAGCCGGCAGCTGGACCTGGACACGCACCTGTCGGACACGCTGCCGCCGGTCGCCGCCGCCGACTACTCGTGGGCGCCCCCCGACGAGGCCGCGCTCACCTCCGCCCCCCGCCCCGCGCGCGCGCTGCCCCTCTCCCACGCCTCCACGGTGGACAGCCTGGAGCTCTTCGCCGCTATACGAGGTAACTGTGCCTTAGTCCCTTCCTACTCGGAAGCCATGCGCATCGACGCGGCTTTGAGAGAAGAACCGACTGAAAATGTTCGCATTGAAATGGAACCCGAGAGGCCGAGGCGGACGGTCAAGGCGGCCTCCTTCGATGAGCCGCCGAGGAGGCCTCGGGTGACCATCGCGGGGACGCACTCCAGTCATAATATTTCGGCCAGCGCTCGAGCCACCGACGTGAAGCAGCAGAACAGGCGGTCGTGGGCGGGAGTGCTGACCACGTCTCGAAGCGCGCGCCAGATTCTGGAAGACTTCCGTGCGTCCAGTAATTACGAGACAGTGCCTGAGCCTCAGCCGAGCGGCAACGAGGCCCCTCTGTTCTACTCGAGCGAGTTGGAAGCCACTTGCTCCAGGGATCCTTTCGGTGGTCGAGACGTGACCACGCCGACTGACGAGCCGCCTTCCTACGAGGAGGCCCTGAAGCTTCCCGCCCTGAGGAAACTGACGAGATCCATAACGGGAACCGAGCTGGCCAACCCCAGGCGAGCGTTTCTTAGAGACGTGCTCTCGAATAGAAGATCGTGTTTGGAAGGAGTCGGCGTCCTCTCGGGAGCTAAAGTAGTTAGGGTTCCGTGTACTGAATCAGGTGAAGAAACACCCCTATAGCGCTTTTTGCCGCGTTTATAAACTCTATGGTGCAATAAATTAGGTTCAAGGTGAAACGCTGTTAGTGATAGTGTTTATACGTATTTATTATGCTTTGAAATATAAAATATTGGAAAGTTCTGATGAAAGAGCTTCTGCTTTAGTACCTATTTAGGTATAACATATATTATATTGTAAGGGAATAAAGAAATAAAGTATGATTTATTAAGTCATTGCAAAAATATCCTATTATTGTAACATTTTACTCATGTCGTCATCCAGAAGCAACCATATAATTTATTCATCATGTCCCACTGAAGCATACATTAAGATTTTGGGGAAATTCAGCAAATAATGAAAAAGTATTCGAATTACTTTATCTTTCCACTCATTTTATGTGAATCATTCGTATTTTTTCTCCTTCACTGAACTCAATTCTTTGACAAGTTCTTTTTGACCGATTTACTTGAAAAATGTTTGTAATTAATGAACGTGGCTTGTCTGATAATTAACTAGGAAACTCTGTAATTAAATGGTGTTTGTGGTAATCCTCTTAATTAATGAACAGCGTGACTTTGAAATACTTTCTCTGTTGTTTTCTCCAATCTTATTCAAAGAATTAATTGATGGGGCCATTTCCTATGTTTACCATATTTGACCACACCGTTACCTCAAGTTTAGGAGGCTTGTGTACTGTGTAATTATAGACGTAGACCTGTCAACGAAACAAAATAAATATTACTAACTGCGCCCCGCGGTTGCACCCACGTTTTCCGGGATAAAAAGTAGCCTATGTGTTAATGCAGACCATGAACGACCTTCATTCTAAATTTCATGTAAATCCGTTCAGCCGTTTCAGCGTTCATTAGTAACAAACACCTTTGTAATATCAGTAAGATTTTCATTATCCATTTATTTGGAATTGAACTAATTTAGAGTTATTTTCAGACAGACGGTAATTATGGTCCAGTAATAAGACATTTACTATGATTTTTATGTCGATGTTATCTAGCTATCAATTAAATTATGGAAAGTCATGTATTCTGAATTGTGACCTATTCCATAGCCATTGCTGACAGTAAACGATATTTATGATTGCTACGTCTTGACGTTAAAACGACTCTGCAGATTTAAGTGCAATTTGCAATGGATGTAGTTTATACTCTGAATCAACAAATCGACTGTTTTTTTTTTCGATAAAATTACTAACTCTTGTAGGATACCGGGTGTAACCGCAAGACGCAGCTATGATTACAAAAGAAATTGCAAAAAACATACATTACATAAATTGCAGTGCATGTTCATTATAATGCATATTTTATGTATCAGAAATATGTAATTTGCTGTTTATTTTTAAGGCTGTAATTATACCTATTCTAAGTAATTATTAGGAAATTCAGAGTTAATTATAAGAAATTATTTGGTAATTCACCAAAAGTGATATTATTATAAGAGAGCTATATTAGAAATGATCGAGTCTCAATTATTATTGGCTGTTCGGAACCAATTAAGATAAGTACTCATTGAGTGCCTATTTTAATAAATAATTATATTCACATGTATACATTATTCGATAAAATAAAATCGAATGATATTGATACTTGTAAAATGTACTTCTTTAAGTCATACACTTTGTACGATCAAAATACACTCCAAAAAATGCAAATAAAATAAAACTTAACGTCAAAATAATTATTGGTAAAGGCAGTTGTCAATGATATTGACGAAAAAGTTATACCTAACTTTTAAAATAATTGAGAAATTGATACGAATAAAATTAAAAGACAATGTTAAAAACTACAAATAAATTATATAGCTGTTCAAATTGTCAAGAGACCTCAAAGACTTGTAAATCATTTTAGCATTAAATCATTTAAAGATTGGCAAATTAGCCACAGCAAAATATTTTTAAGTTAAAGTTTTCTTTCACACCTAGTTTTTTGTTGTAATTTTTAATGTTTAAGTTTTCACTGTTCTGTTTGTTTGTAGGTGCAATAAATCCTAAATGTTTTTGTAGGCCTATGAATTGTAGATCTGAATGGGCCTTAGGCATGATACTGTAACAGATTAGGCTGCCTCCACCTTTGTATCATGATGTCGTATCGTATCCCTGTGTCGTAACACCACCATATATCATTATCGTGCGATCTCAAACCGTTTATGAGTGATTTGTTAATTTCATCATCATCATCTTCAGATCACAGACAGCTTTCTTTATCCCCCTTTGTTGTGCCATTTGCCTACATCGGGTCCAACTGGGACGAATTATTAAAGCGATTCCCGATTGTCACCACTGGGGACGTAGAAGGAGGTGGCAACTAGGAATAACTCCAGCAACTTGTTAATTTTTCATTAATCAACTTGAAAATGGGAAACCCGTCCAACAAATAAATTAAAAAACGTGTTCCAACTTTTTTAACTTAACAAGTAAATATTTAATTTAAATATAAATGATCTCTTGTAGATACTCTAAAGTTATTCTATAAATTTACTAATCGCCTCGAGCGTTAAACTTTGCTGGAGACCACATTGCTTTGACCGTAGTTTAAAGACTTGTAAATATTAACTAGCTAAAAATCCGATATAAATAACACCTAAAATATTGATAATTTTTAAAGTGCCAATGGATTTTAAAGTATAAGAACTGATAGATAACGTGAAAACACTTTTAAAAAGAGTCACAACGTAGCTGACAGTAGATATAAAATAGCTGATTTAAACAATGCTTTGATTTTAAAGTTCAAAAGACTTTTCAAGAACTAATCTCATAGACTTAGAACTATGTCCTAACAAAACTCTTCCCATTTAGTTATGAAAAAATCCTGCATTGCATCGAAAAAGAAAGACACAATATGTAATTAAATTCGGTTATCAAGTTAAAAGAAATCCGTAGCAAATCGTTGGAATTACAAGGTCGTCCAGAGGTAGTCTGGAAATAATCGCTTTAGGTGATAAGACCGCCTTTGTATTGTACTGCCGAATGTTTTATTGCCAAGTTTAAAGATGGTTTGTTCTTTATAGTGTACAATAAACTATGATATTGTATTTTATTAAACCTAAGTAACTATAAAACTACGATGGCAATTTAATATTGTCTCGATGACGACTGTTTTCAAAATTTAGCCTCAACAAAAAGTAATAAAATAATGGTTATGTATCTGTATATAAGTTTGTTATGTAAGCACATAATAATGAACCAAAACTAGCTTCACCAATTATTACATTTATAATTAATGTTAATATTTAAAGCTACCCAAATACCTACACTGCTTTGAATGTAATGTACAAAATTAATTATTGTATAGAATTTTAGTTAGAAGCTGTATAAAATTGTAAAATACAAGGATAAGAAAAGTTTATTATTTTAAATAAACAGTGTTACGAAAGTCTGTTGTTTTATTAGCATTTTGTTAAAACCTTTTCTGTCAAAATTAGCTAAACAAAGTAAACACGAAAATGTACGCGTAGTTGAAATATTTTATGATTTGAATATTATTTAATATCAAAAAGAAGTTTTTGTTCAAAAAGTTTTTAGAGGCCCTCACTTTTTGGTTGTCTTAGTGATTTGGTTTTTAGGCATGAAATGTCTGTCGGACCATCGTAGAGCATACATAAATAAAATATACATTCATGGACTGTACAAACCTTTCTTTGCTGTATAAAAACTGGTATAAAATGTCTCGGTGTTATATATTATATACTCCATGTAGGTACAATCACAAGCAATAATATTCACACATTTAAAAAATATCGAACTTCTAACCATTCAAGAAATAAGTGGACATTTGTTGACAGTTGACAGTGTTTGATGGTTACATTATTGTACACCTATTTATTGAATGGTAGAAGTTAGATATTTTAAAAAGTGTTACAATGTATTTATAATTATATATTACTGCTCGTGTCTATACAATTTATTGTACATAGTACATGAAAAATAAAATGCTTACATCCAATATCGATGTTTAAATGTTTATACTCTGATAAACTTCATGCGTCGCGCGTCGTCTAATAAAGGATAATGAACTGGGCTCTAGTACTACTACAGTCATTTTAGTCATATGACGCACAGAAAACTCCATAGAAACATAAAATCCATACATTCATGTCCCCATATCACGCTAAAAGAGAATACACAATAATAATATGTTTTTCTTTCTATTACCGAGTGCGCGTTCTACGAATCCACGGTGAAATACGATCTTGTTATTGGAGCTCCTAATGTTTTTTTTTTCTTTTATGAAATCTTTTATATTTTTTCTTGTTGCTTTCAGTTTTTTCGCAATATCTGCTGAATTTCTGCTGCTTGATATATGATACGACTTTTCTACCTACTCAATTTTAAATGAAGATTTCTAGTTTAAGAAATTGTAGAATATCAGAGTTTACTCGTATTAGAAAGGTTTTCGAACCCGAATAACTACGTGAAAAGGGTTTTTCAATTGAGGAATCAATTTTTATAACAGTTATTTTTTTATAACAAGTAAATAAAATAAACATAATTTACAAAATATTTTTTTTATAAATGTAGGTAATTTAAAAATGAGCTGATAATCTTAAGCGAACTTAATAGTTTTTTTCGAATCATAGCTAGAAACATACTAGTTCAAATAAAATAAATAAGGTTCAACCGTTAGATTAGATACGATACCACAGACAGACAGACTTGTTAGCTTAACGTATGTCTTTTTGCCCTGCCATATGCGTACGGGGCTTAATACATCCATGATCGTTTTATGTTAAAAACCTAATCATTAATAATATTGACAACACACACACACGTACCTACAGTTAAATATCAAAATTCAAAAGTATATGTACAAAAATATACACTCCATTACACTCAGAATCCAGATCAAACTAAATTATTTTCTAGTATTTTTTTTCAAAATTATTGAGGTACACTCAAAATCTCCATACAATTAAGACCGTAGGCACACTCAGTATAAAACAAAATCATGCTTCACGACGAAGCCGGCTCGACGGAAACATGTAACACACTTACCACGCTCCTTCATGTAAATCACGCTGAAATATTCATGAACCAAAAACTCGCTCCCCAATCTTTTACGATCTTTCCATGGAAAATGGAAAAGATAAGATCAGTGAATAATTCACTAGTTTGTTTTCATCCACAACCAGCTTTCACGCCATTGAGCAATTTTGTTTTAGGGTTCAGTGATCAATAGAAGAGGGTGGGACCTGTCCGTCGCAGGCCAAAGAGGCAAAAAGAGGCAAAAAGTGGAAGCAAGAACTTAATGACCAAAACTTGGGGCTGCTTCTTTAGAATGACTTAAGATTAGTAAATAATTAATTATTTTGTATTGGTAGGTGGTGGATGGGACTTTATTGTATCACGAACTAGCTGTGCACGGTTTCTTCTTTTTTTTTAAACCGCCCTTAAATAAAATAAAAAACTAATCGGTCAAGCCGTGTTGGAGTTTAAGCGAGACTAACGAACAGCGATTGATTTTTATACGGGCTGACTGGTTAGACACTTGACATATTCTAGGTTATCATAGTACTCATTATTATGAACAACTTTTACTATGGGACCAACCCGAAATTCGCGAAAAAAAAATCAGCTGTTCCATAGAAAAATGTCAATGACACTTGACAAAATGTATGGAACAGCTGATTTTTTTTTCGCGAATTTCGGGTTGGTCCCATAGTAAAAGTTGTTCTTAATAATGAGTACTATGATAACCTAGAATATGTCAAGTGTCTAACCAGTCAGCCGGTATATGACGAATAAGTCTGCGGTTGCCCGCAAACTCGCCTCTTGGTAAGTGACGTTGTGGTCGGAAATGAACGCAGACCAGAAAAGATATCTATTCATTTTGACCTTAAAAATCCCAACATTATCATAAGACCGAAAATGATGGCGCTGAAGAGGAGACCTATACTCAACAGTGGGTGGAAAATAGTCGATGTTAATGATTTTATATTAGAATCCACTTTTCTTTAGAAAATTGAATTCAGTCAGTTCATGAACAAAAATAATCTTTAAAGACTTTCTTGGAACAAATCCATTGAAAAACGAAAACACTTTCAGCAAAATCTCTGATTTAACTGAGTGGGCGCTGTCTGACGACCTTGTATTTTTTTACTTTATTATTTCTTACATTTTAATAGTTATAGTTTTATTGTAGGCAAGTTTGTTTTATTATAAAAAACATTATCAAATATTTCAATTGCGAGAATAACTTCATAACAATATAAATAAATTACCAAAGTCAGCACATCAAAAGCAATTTGTTAAAAGTTCCAAGAATCGGATAAGCTTGTTACAGGCAAATTCATGGAATTTTCTCCGCTCGTTCAGGCAAATCTAATTATTTGGCGCCGATCGTGGTGAGATTTAATTATGGGGCAATTGGATCCAATTTGCAACTGGACTTTTTGGTTTATCAATCAGTGGCTTTTTTATACAATACCCGTGAGTAGGTATTAAGTATATTGTTAGAGCATTACCTCCGACTTACGTTACCTTTTGGTATACTACTATGGAGCTTCGTGGAATTGTTCACTAGAATCACATACTCAATCGGTTTTATTGAATCTACTCACAATTTTAATAATATCACAGCACTTCACTATTCACAATCACAATCAGAGGACAGGCGGCTTAGCCTTCACCATCTTCCATCTTTTGTATCGCCTTCGTATTATAACCGGCACCGCCATCTTGTCGATACCCTCACGACTCGGGAGTCGTGAGGTGACACACCATCCGCAAGCCAGCCGACAGTAGTGCCACCATCAAGAAGTGGGGGTTGCCATGCTAACAATATTGGAACACTATGTGAAATGAGTTATCAATTTCAATCGATAATCATACAGTGCTGACCAAACGACTCTTCTTGTACGCGATTCATTTCGGTGCTATTCTGGAGAATAAGATGTTATCTCGACCACTGTTGATCTTATTAGGGGAGAAATGGCATGAAAGAGCCAGTTTACTGAACGGAGCGAAAGAAAGAACTTTTAATGAAAGATATGATGATTTTTTTTTCTCTAATTATTATTTATTTATTAAAGTTAAACGCAACACAGAAATCAGTGAAATATTAATTTTAAAAAAATGTGTCTTTCGGCTCTTTCAGAACATTCAGGTTTTGAAAGAGCCACTTTCTTTCAAAACCTGGCTCCTTCATGCCACTTCTCCCCTACAAATATCAAGTACGTGTAAGTTACTGACATAATCTCAAACGGCCTAGAATAACCTTCCCCTATTCCAATCTAGTCCAATTTGGGCCCTCGATTTTTAAAATATGGTCATATTCTCTTCCTAAGCCCCTAGAAAAAAGGAACCAGCCAAGTTGTAATTCTACAATCAAAACGATTTAAAAAACTAAGACAGTGTATGGGAATGACATTTCTATAAAATCTATTTAAAGATTCTACTTATATTTGATTACAGAAATACATTGTCCTAGTTTTCTGTAACGTTTCGATTATGGAATTGCAACTTCGGTAGGGAGGCAGGTATTAATAATCGTATTGACGTAGAACTTTGTACAAACATTATCTTAATACTGTCCAAACAAAAAAGGTTTAATCGTAACTTCCTCAAACACCTAATTAGCTATAAAAATCTTTATGCCCAACTCAACTAAACTCTTTCAAAAAAAATGCGAGAATATGATTTTAATTTTTTTTTAATAACTCAAAACGTAAATCATAGCTATAGTTATTACCTATTTTAGGGCTGCTTCCCGCTACCTTTTGCGAAAAATAAATGTAGACACTGCAAGCATTTATATTGAAATAATTTATCTTCATATATTTCCCGCGGGAGAGTTTAGGTAAAATACCCGCGGTAGAAACATTATCTACGGCAGAGTATGCGAGGATGTTTCTTTATTGAAATGAGTGAATATCTTTTTGATCATCATCATCATTTTCAGCCCGTAATCGCCTTCATAGAATACAGGGTTATTCATAAAGGGTATGTTAAGCCGAAAAGGGCTCATAGTACTCATCATTATGAACAACTTTTACGATGGGACCAACCCGAAATTCGCGAAAATAAAACAGCTGTTCCATAGAAAAATGTCAATGACACTCAACAAAATGTATGGAACAGCTGATTTTTTTTGCGAATTTCGGGATGGTCCCAATTAAAAGTTGTTCATAATGATGAGTACTATGAGCCCTTTTCGGCTTAGCATACCCTTTATGAATAACCCTATAATTATAGTATAATATGGTTCTCTTTTTAAACGCCACTCTTTTTTGTATCAAGGTCCTGTGCCACTCTCATGCAAGTTCGACACGTTTCTATTTAATACTAAAACCAAAATGTTATGAAAATTTCCATTTTATTAAAGTAAAAAGTTTTTGAAAAAAAAATTGTTAATATTTTATTTTCATCAGTGGAACGCTGGCAAAATCCTACAATATTTTTCCTTTGCTTTTATTTCATCGGAGTTTATTACATAAGTATACCAAATTCCCGGTGACATGGATTCTGGGAAGTGGTTCAAAATTCAGTTGTAGGAATTTTCATAAACAAACATACAATAAAAGCTTGCAAAAAATCGGTTAGCTTATTTTTCATACCACTAAAATGATCTGGAAAAAATGCGAAACTTCATTTAAGTATTTTAATATAAATGCGTTCAAAAACGTTGAGTAATATCACCTTCTTTAGTTAATTAAAATCAAATATACTTTATTGTCAATTTTCCTAGTAACGAAGCCTTACTTATGTCCTTAGCAACTGTGTAATTAATACCACAAGAACTAAAATCAAAAGGAAGTCATACCCTCCAACTAGTTAAAGCTCCAATTTAGTTAGAAAATGGTTACGAGTACAAGTAAGAATTATGTTATAAGCTGTTCTAAGTAAGCTCTTTGAAGTATAATCAGCAATTAAATAGCTAAGTACGATGAAGTTTCAAGTCGAGTCTGACGTCAGAGTTAATGCAGAACGGATCTAACTAGCGGAAATTAACTCGGATTCTGATCATACGATTGAATGCGTAATGAGCATCTTCTACGACTGCTCGCGTTTAATTAGATACATGTAACGTAGATTAGATATACAGGGTTATACAGAAAGGGTATGCTAAGCCGAACAGGGCTTATAGTACTCATCATTTTGAAAAAAAATTACTATGAGACCAACCCGGAAAACGAAAAAAATAAATAGCTATTCCATAGAAAAATGTCAATGACACTCTACATAAAAGAAAAGTATGTAAAAATCTGATATTGTTTGCGAATTCTGGGTGGGTCTGTAGTAAAAGTTGTTTATAATGATGAGCACTACGAGCTCTTTTCGGCTAAGCCGACCCTTTCCTGATAACCCTGTAGATTACTTCTCATCATCATCATAGTCAGTATGTGGCTGAAATCTCGGGCTACAGCTAGTATCGCTATAAGCCGGAATATAGAGCCTTAAACTAATTGTGTTGGAGTTCCAAAACAACAAATGCGACGTGCGATGCGACGCGACGGGCGCAGAGTAAACTAATTTCGACGTTGGCAAGTACCACCAAGTTATAACACAGTTTGATCGCAGCAGTAGGGACAAATGTTGAGCCGAATATAACTGAGAGCGCAGTAGATAGATAGATAAACTCTTTATTGTTCACACCATAAATTACAAACAAAAGGAGTACTGTGCCGCACAGGGTCTTGAATTCTAAGAAGTCAAAATTCTGGATGGCATAGACTTGTTTATTATGAAACGTGGCGTTTAATATCAGACGAACGATTTGCTCGTCTCGTCACTTAATATCATAAAAAAAAAACGACGGGTTGCACTCCGGGAGTGCCGGCAGAAGTGAAAACTTAAGTATTAACGTTGTGCGTTTTGGATATTTTGGAATGGTTAGGGAATAATTTTGCACGAATTGCTTTAATTATTTTAATAGAAAAATGAATCGATATCGTGTCAACTATAATCACTAGGTCACAACACTATAATTGTCAAATTAGAACATTCGCGCAAGCGCCCTGCGTCGCCTAAATGAAACAGCCGGCGCAGGCATACATTTTCACCGCGCCGTAGAAAGAGAGGGGGATACTAGCTGTCTACTCTCCATCCGTCTTACGAATTTTCGATCAGGTCACGTGACCCTGTCGCGAGTTTAACATTTTTTACCCATTCCAAAAAAGTGTACAACGCCGATAAAGAAGTTTTCACTTCAAAAACACGTGTAACAAGAGATTTGATAATACTGAAGGGTATGTATGTACTCATCATTATGAACAACTTTTACTATTGGGTCAACCCTGAAACCACCACCTGCTGAAATCAGCAGTTATATTTTGGTAAAAGGTCAATAAACTTTTTGTAAAGAACTAGGTACTGATTTGTTTTGCGATTCCAAGGTTGGCCAATAATAAAAGTTTTTCATAAAGATCGCTAGGTACCTTTCAGTATTATCACACTTCATTGTTAAACGTATTACACTACGTGTATCGATATTTATATTAAATTCATAAATATATTCTTATATCCATATTTAATTCATAAACGTAGTTATGGTAGCTCAAAACCTGGCTTTGATACTCGTATATCTTTTGTTAAGAATGATAAGGTTACCTAATGACCTTTATAAACAAAAGAAGGCGTCTGAATCATTCTCACTGTACTCAAGCTAAACCAAGTCAGGCAGCACTTGACTTTAATGCCGTCTTGCTCGCACTTATAACCTGACCTATCAGTCTATCCTTGTCATCAAAATTAGCCCGAGCTGATTTGAGTCAAACTAATCAAATGTTTTGTGATAGAAATGTTAGATCTCACGTCTTTTTTGTTTGTAAGGTTACCTATGTTGGTCCTTCGAGCCTCTCTCGAGGATGGCTTCGTTAGTCATATTTTAAGAATCAAAGATTAGGGTTTTGAAAGTAAATGAGAACAATATGAGTACCTACGTTATTTCAAGACAGACTGAATAATCTAGTAGTAGTTCTTATGTCTAAGGTTGCTCTTTTTTCAGTGATAGGGTTGCGTTTGACTATCTCGCCTGATGGTAAGCAATGTTGCAATGATAATCTCATTAGACACCTACACTCCTGCACCAAATTAAATTTATTTACAATGTTTCCTTATACCTTCAATTTTTCAATTAATTAAAACTTCTTTTTTAATGTCTCAAGTTGAAATTATAGTGAAGGCAGCACACATTTTGCATGCTGTCTTCACCTTAAGTGCTGTGATTTTATTATTTTGTTTGTTTTTTAAAGTTCTCTGTTTGAATATACGTGAATTTTATGCTTAATAGGTGTACTTTAAATATAATAAAATACCTATTGGGCCCAAGTTTGAAGGCATTTTAAGACAGATCTAAACTAACTAAAATATGTCTGTCTTTATCATTGCAAGCCATTAGACAAGGATGCCAATAGTTTTAGAAAATTTAGATCTGTCTTAAAAAGCCTTCAAACTTGGGCCTATTTCTGCTTTAAACAAGTCTTAATTGATCTACTCCATAAAACTGTGCTGTGGCACATGTCCAAGTTAATTACTTTTATGTCCCCGCATGAGTTGAATTCCCCGAGCCCATGATACCGGGATTCGTGGGGACAATCCCCGGCGGCTGATACTATCACCTGTATGGGAGCGAAATTACTTTTTCAGGAAGTTGCTATTGGAGGTTGAAGTTATGACCCATATAACGAAAAGAACGAAGATAATATGAAAGAGAAGGGAGTAAATTGAGATATGATGAATGATAGAGATGAATGGAAGAAATGGGCATACTGTGAATACGTAGGATAAGGGTAAGAAGCTGATGATTGTGTAACAAAATAACTATGTTAGAGCAGCGACCCAAATTGTGACTTGGTCTTTGATACTGTCTCTGGTGAGTCTGGAGGCTCCATCCTTTTTCATGTTATTATGCTTTTGTTTATTTATTTAATTAGTAACCGCACAGCTCGGTTTAACTGTGTCAAGTGATCGAGTGATCTCCGGTCCTTTTTTCGTTATAATATGTCTTTCTACAAGTTTTTTGCTGTAGAAAGTGTGTGGGACTGTCATGTATAGCGCAAAAGTCCCGAAACAAAAACAGACAAAAAATAAAAAAAAAAAAACATAAAAACATACCTAATGAAATTAGAATAAAATTCAAATAAACTAAGAAATAACTTAAAAGTCAATATAAACTTTAGTTTGAAACGAAAATTTACAAAAAAAAAACATCCAAAATACTAAGTTCAAAGATAATCAACAATTCTCTTAGTTGAACAAAACCCTAACTTTGTCTAGGGTTGGCACTTTCCTACACTTACGCCTAACAATATTTACTTACACGACGATAACATCTTGAATAAGCTTTTTGGGTAAAAGGCTTATGTGAGTGTGTTCTTTACTAAAGTATATTTAGTACTCAATGTATACCGTGTTGTATTCTAATACGATTTTCACAAATAGAAGATTTATGAGAATCCTATCTGATCCCGAGACTTGCACTTGGAACTTCTCACAACTTTGCAAGCCGTTTAAAGTTCGAAACCAAGACTCGGCTTTTAGTCAGACATATCTATATAAAATTTAAGCAAATCGATTCAGCCGTTCACAAGTAATGCGCCTTCCAACGAACAAAATTTCATTTTGTCTGTAAGTAACTATAAAGGAACATAGACGCTATATAAAATGGGTTAAAAAAATGAGAGGCAACCCTAAGTACATAACTAATATTATCTTAACTAGGGCTTGTTCTTTGAAAATACCTAGAATATAATAAAAAGGTAAGCTATTTTATTAGAGCCGACGCGGCGACGTAGCAACATTTATAAGCAAGGCCGTAGCAACGCCTACGACACGTGCTACGAAGCTAATCCAGGCTTTTCCAGACTACGCCATAATAATAATTATATCAGGTTTAATAGTCATCGATTCTTTGACGTGTATTGAAGCTATATCTATTTTTAAGACCAAATGAGCTCACTGATTAGCGAGATCGAATTTTACGCCGCGAATTTGCATTTTAAACCCTAAGCCGTAAAGTTTTTTTTTAATAATTGAAAATAAAAAAGCCAACAACCAACCGCCAAAAATTGAGAAACATTTCAAGACGCACAGCAACAATGGAAAGGAGCGTCGACGACAGTGAGGAGCCTCCGTGCACATAACATTATAACCACGACCACTCAGGGAACGACTAAGAAGATGAAGTCGGTTAAAAATAAGCTTTCGTTTGACAGTTATTTGACTTATAGTAATGGATATGCTGTTGTACTATGTAAGTAAGTTCATATAGGCTGAGTGGCTAATCCTGGTTTCAGACTTTTTACACAGACAAAAATGGCCATCAAAATTAAGATGAATTCAACTAAAGTACAGAGCATACTGATATCACCAAAAAGTACGATGATTAGCACCAGTTTTTAACTTTAGTAGTAGGTTTTTTAAACTGGTGACTTTGTGACATCAGTAGGTATGCTCCTTTCTCAGTGTAGGCCGCTTGAAGGCTTCTGACATGGATTGACGGCTGTAGGTAATTGTGGGTTGTACTCGTAGAACAAATTAGCGGAACCTACAATTCATCCAATCTACGGTAACTTGCATATAAATACCGCTCGCGGTCACCCATCCGAAGACTGACCGAGTCGTCCGTTGCTTAACATTTCGGTGATCGGTTACGTGTACCAAAACCACCATTATCAATTGGATGTTTGGATTCTTGTTGCACAATCACGAAACGGCTGAATGGAATGAAATTGAATGAAATCTGTTAAGAAGCTAGCTTATAAATTTTAATAAATTTGCGTTTGGATTAACATAGGCTATTTTTTTTTCTGGAAAACGCTGGTAAACCGCGGGAAGCAACTATTAGTTTTACAATATTATCTACTAACGTGCGGAAACCTGCATATGTCCGGAGAAGAAATTCAATGGCGTATGTGAATCCACCAACCCGCACTTGGCCAGCGTGGTGGAATACGGCCTAATCACCCTTCGAGGGTAGACCTGTATCCCAGCAGTGGGAGGATTAAAGGTTGCATATTATTATGATCTACTAACATAGGCTTGAAATTATGCTCTAGTCATCGCGTTATGTGAAAAACCTGTTCTAAGTAAGCTCAGGATAATATTTTTTTAGTCATTACGTAGATTCGAATCCCAAGAGAAGAATTTCTTTGTTGTTACGGAAAGGTCAAACGGTAATTTTATTTCTGAGTAATTAGTAGGTACATAATATTTTCAAGGATTCATTATTATAATTAAATTCCTTAAATGAGGCCTTTGGTTCATATTTTTAATTCAGATACAGAACAACCCTATATACTAATATTAAAAACCTGAAAGTTTGTAAAAATGTCTGTTGCTCTTTCACGCAAAAACGGCAGAACGGATTTACATGGAATTTGGAATGAGCGCAGCTAGAAGTAAATATACCTATAACTACATATCAAATTACAAGACCGAGTGAGAAATGTCGAGATCCGACGTCGCTCTCAGGTTCGCGACGTTGCGACGACTATCACGAAACTCAAATGTTGTCATTCCCAGTTGTCACCCTATTTTCGTCCCTAAGGGTGACAATCAAGAATAGTTTTTAAAATTTTAACTCAAATGGAGTTGGGCAGGACATGTTGCTAGGCAATAATGGCGGCTAAAACGTTGACGGGTTGGTGGCCGCGTACCGGTAAACGAAGCGTCGATCGACCTCCAGCTCGTTGGATCGACGATATAACTGGAATCGCGAGTCGAACCTGGACAAGATTGGCACAGGACCGGGATGAGTGGCGTACAAGCAGAGAGGCCTACACTGAGAAAAATGGCCATCAAAATTCCGATGAATTCACCTAAAGTACGGAGCATACTGATATCACCAAAAAGAACGAAAAAGCACCATTTTTAACCGACTTCAAAAAAGGAGGAGGTTATCAATTCGTCTGTATGTTTTTTTTTTTTTTTTTTTTTTTTTATGTTTGTTACCTCATAACTTTTGACTGGGTGAATCGATTTTGATAATTCTTTTTTTATTAGAAAGCTGACGCTTCCCATTTGGTCCCATTTCAATTTAGTCCAGTTCTGATAATGGTATCCATAAGAAAACCATATAAGTCTTAAATTTGCATTAAGTACGTGCGCGACAAATAGATGAATAACTCAATAGTCGGTCTCTTGAAGTCGGTTTTTGTTTTTTGTTTTGTAAAAATAATGTTCTTGTTTACCTAACATGTCCAGTTTTATTTTTCCTATGTGTTTTGATCCTTCAAAATACCGAGTTACATAGTGAAAAAGGTATTCGGGTATCGGATATCGGGTCGGTATTTATTAGTAAAAAGATTTTTTTTTTTAATAAAATAAAAACAAGATTTCAAAACACAAATGTACAATATCACAACAACAATACAATAATATTTATCATTCAAGAATGCGTAAGTACCACCAGGAAAACTAGCCAACGCCGGATTATTTTTGATAAAGATTTGTAAGTCGCTTTGATAAGTACATATAGATACCTATTTGCAAAACGAGTCCGATTGTTATCGTACGATATTATCAATTACCTCATTATATTACATATCGATCGCAATTAGATAAATTATTGTGGCTTGAGCTGATATAATAAATTCAGATTCAGACACTTTATCTATTTTAATAGGTACATACATGTCACAAAATTTTGTTAGATATCTTTTACATTATATCTGAGAAGCCTAATTAATGTATTTGATATTTAACATAAAAACGATTGAATGGATTAATTTATTTCTAAAAGTACTTATTATAAATTTATAAAAAAAATATATAATAAATTAAAAAAAGTTAATTACGTTTCTAATTTTATAGTTTGGGCTTTTATAGTTTTCATAGGATTGGGAAAAAAGAAAAAAAAATGTAATGTCAAGATTTTCCTAAGGCGGCAGTTCTTACCAGAATCACCACCTTAGATCCTGCTTCGCTGCCGGCAGCATTTTGAATTCAGATTTTTTTATCTACTATTTATATTTATTTTATTTATTTATATTTATTTTATTTTATTTTCCTATTTATATTTATATTTTATCTAGATAGATATTATAAGCACCCAGACATAAAAAAAAAATAAACTATATTGATAAAAAACTGATAATAAATTACACCACGCTGACAATTATTGTGTAATTGTGTAATCGAATTATTAATACTTCATAGTGATGTTCCTAGTAAAACATACAAAATATATTTTAAAAATTAACTAAAAATTATCATTGAAATTATAATTAACAATGGAATCAACTCTGATATTGCCTAACTATATAAATATTCCTTTAAACTATTGACACTCAACGAAATTAATGGTAGGACTTTAATTTTTTGGGTTATCAAGTGGTTTGTAATGATGAATATTATATTAATATTTTAATCTATCTTCGAACATCTAATATAACAAATCAATACAACTAAATATTAAAATAAAATTGGATTCCACAAGTACCTATGTACCTACCTACTTAGATATAGGTACAGTCATTATCTGAAATTTTATCTGCTACTCAGATAAGAAAACAAGTGATTGTACGAGTATATAAAACAACAACAGTTCAGTTTCCTCAGTTACGAAGCAACGTCCAAACTGTCGGCACAAAATGTTATTGGCCAAGTTAATTGCTTTAGCGACTTTATGTTGCTCATTAGAAGCTGCAAGAATTCTCGCTGTGATCCCGAGTCCATCCATCAGTCACCAAGTGGTCTTCCGCCCTTTAACTCAAGAGCTGGCCAAGCGCGGGCATGAAGTCACCGTGATCACCACTGACCCAGCATTCCCGAAAGGAGAGACTCCTAAAAATTTGCGGGAAGTAGATATTCACGATTTCTCCTATAAAGCATGGAGAGAAATACTTCACAAGGTGCAATCTACTGGAAAATCCGTGGAAATATACGATCAAATAAAAGTATATTTCCCGGCGCTAACAAAGATATTTGAGATGCAAATGTTGACCGATGACGTCCAAAGTGTAATCAATGGGAGTAATCAGTATGATCTCCTGATTGTGGAATCTTCTGTGCAACCGACTATTGGCTTGAGTCACCTGTTCAAAGTGCCAGTGATTTCAATGAACGCGTTTGGAGGCTTTATGTCTCATTACGACATTGTAGGAGCGCCAGGCCGACCGCCCTTGTTGTTCCCGGTAGCTTTTCGACAAAGACTCGTCAACTTATCGGTTTGGGAGAAGATTTATGAGATGTACAATCACTTTAGATTTGAAAATCTTCTGAGGACACTAAGATATGACGATAGTAAGACTTTAAAGAAGCTATTTGGTCCAGACACGCCGTCAATAGATGAGTTAAATAAAAATATAGATATGCTGTTTTTGAATGTGCATCCGATTTGGGAGTTTAACCGCCCGATGCCGCCTAACGCTATTTACGTTGGAGGACTACATCAAAAGCCATCTAAGGAAATATCAAAGGTAAACTATGTCACTTACAATTTTTTTATTAGATTATAGATTGGTATATTGCAGTCGCTATGCAAAAGATGATTTTAAAAGGACAATTCTTCGTTGACAACCACAATACACTCACTGCTATATCGAAATAACGCGCTTCGGCATCGACATAAATCAATAAATAAAATTATTTGACATATTATTAAAAATTGTATTGAATTAAAAATAGAATTAGAAATTGTTAATTATTATTACTTTAAAATCTATAACATAATATTTGAGTGTGTAAATATTAATATTCAATGCCCGATGTGGCTAAAAAGATAATTTCAATTTCAACATCTAGCATATAAATTACAGTGTATCAATTATTCAACAAATATAATTATCTGAATCTGAATCTAGGTAAATGCCACGGTAAGTAAAATAGAATATAGCTATTGCAGATCTTTTCATTAATCTATAATAATTCACAATTTTAATCATTTTAGGACCTGAAAACGTACCTAGACTCTTCAAAACACGGCGTGATATACATAAGCTACGGCACCAACGTCAATCCTTCATTGTTGCCTCCGGAGAAGATTCAGACCCTAGTTGAAGTTTTCTCTGAACTTCCTTACGATGTTTTATGGAAGTGGGACAAAGACGAACTGCCGAACCGGTCGCAAAACATCAAGATATCGAAGTGGCTTCCACAGTCTGATTTACTGAGTAAGTATTAGCTGTGCAAAATACGAATATTTAGATTCCATACTTCAGTTTCTGAATCCAAATTTAGAAAATATTTCTATGCGTTTTGTTATAATTAACACGGGGATACTCACGTGAAATTAAGTCGTTACCGCGTAACCACGTTAAGCACGTTAGTTTCATAGTAACGTTAGTCAAGTCACGTCAGTTTTATTCATTTAGGTAGGTGTTATGATTCCGGAAGAATTTAGGACATTTTAATTTTTATTGTGCTTACTCGTACCTACATACCTAGCTGATATACCCAGGTGAACGAAGTGGACTTGGTACTTGGTGAGCGGGCTCTTTTCCGCAACTAGGCCGGTGATCGGCCCTTTTTGCGTGAACGAAGTGGAATAAACCATTATGTTTATGTATAGTACTTACAAAAAATAAGTACCTATTACAAATTACGATATTAATAATGCCAGCAACGATGACTTGCAAACCCTTATCAACGACTTGTAAATAAGAGTTGTTTATTATTGTCACAAGCATGTCGTATGTATGTATTTTGAACTACATACAATACATAATACATAATTATGTTATAATAGTTGAATATGAATACAGGCTACGATGATGATGAAGAGCCAAAAGTGGCCATTTAAATAGCTTCTTGGAATGTTTTTGATAATAAAATTATGAACCACTTAAAAAGTACTTCATATGGCCTTCCGAAAGCGCGCCTTCGCTGAAACTTCAAATAATAATTAATTAGATCTTTAAGGCGCTCGGAGTTTCCACAAACATAAATATTGAATGGTTGTATGAGTGTGTATCTCAATATTGCTCGAGATAAGATAACAAGCTCTTAACTTTATAATAGTCATTATAATAAATTTCAGTCAAAGGTCGGATAATGATAAAAAAAACATTTAATTATACTACGAATACCAATAATACTGATATGAATTTTACTACATATATTCCACAAATATTTTAAATGTGAAAGTTTGTGTGTTTAAATATTTAGATGTTTGTTGCTCAATCACGCAAAAACGGCTAGTTACTTGTGGGTTGATTACACGTAACGAGTACTGTGGCGAAACAGTAAATCGGTATACTCGGCCGAGCACACAAATCATGGTTCTAGGGACTGTCTCGCCTCGTCAAAATGTTTATACAAACCGAGTACTCAGCCTAGGGCACTGTCTCGCTACTGTTAATGGGTTAATTACACGTAGCGAAGACAGTGGTGAGTCAGTGCCCTCGGCCGAGTACTCCGTTTCTGTAATCAGTTTGAGGTTTCTGTAAACAGACTTCACTGTACTCGTTTCGTGTACGGTGTAATCAACTCATTAACACATTGTATAATATGTAGATAAATACATGAGTAACTATTATCTTATCTGTGGTAATACGGTCCTAATGACTCTGACAGGGTATAGCAACACAGGACTTGATCTATTTTATAACTAGCTGCGCCCAGCGGTTTCACCCGTGCAGTAATGAAAAACAGTAATGTGATGAAAAGTAGCCTGTTTTTATCCATGGTATAGGTGTAAGTTAACTCTATTCCACGTTCAATTTCGTCAAGCCGTTTCAGCGTGAAGTAGTAATAAACATACTAACAAACTTTCACTTTCATAATATTAGTGAGATGAGATGAGAAGAAACTGCTTCATCTGTAAGTACTCAACCAGCCTATTCTTTACAGAGCATCCCAAGGTCAAGCTCTTCATAACCCAAGGAGGTCTCCAGTCCACTGACGAAGCTATCACTGCCGGAGTCCCTCTGATCGGCATGCCCATGCTTGGAGACCAGTGGTTTAACGTAGAGATGTACGTTCATCGAAAGGTGGGCCTCAGGCTCGATATGGATGACGTCACGAAGGAGAGCTTCAAGAACGCTATCAATACGATTGTTAATGACGATAGGTAAGTTTCTCTATATTATATCATGATTTGAATTTTGAGGATGGATAAAATTGAAGCGTGTTACGTGCAGGTTATGCCGGAGGTGTAAGGCACGTAGAAAGGAAACAAGGTTCTTTCTAGTCACGGTACTTCTTGTATTGTTCGTTCTATATTATTACGATTATGTACACAACGAGGGTATGGTATGGGTCGGCCGGTGCGCGAGAGATAATCGAGAACACAGTTAGCTTACGTTCGGCGCGGATGCGTGAGGCGGTGTGTGTTGTGGGCGCGGCGCGGGCGTCCTATCTGTGTCTCTCTCTCGCACATCGGTAGTACTCGTATTAAGTGGTGGTGGCGCTGGCGTCGCCACACCACCCACCCACGGAGAAAAGTACCCCCAAGTAAAAATAACAATGAGAGTAAGTTGTAAAGTAAAAATAATTAAAAATAGACTAAATTTTACAGTAAACAACAGTAGTCTTATTACACAATGATACAATTATAAAAATAAAAAATATGCACTAAAAACAACAAAAGAATGAATAAAGTTACAATATTTTACAATCTATTCTTAAAACTAGTGGTAAGTACATATTTGTTTAAACATCAATGGGCGTCTTAAACTGAACGCGACGTCCTGAACGACTGATGTATTGGGAAGGTGCGTTATTGGCCTGGGTCAAAGGTTTGGGTGGGACTGAGGCTAGGGATGTGGGTGGAGTGGATGGAGTAGATGGATTAGATGGAGCCTGGAGTGGAGTCGGTGGAAGGTGGCATGGTGTTGATGTTGGTGCCTCTTCGACAAATGCCGGCTTAACGCGGTCCAGACTAACTTGAACTTCTCTGTTCCCCACGACAATGCGAATGGTTTTATCATTCCTGCTGATGACTAGGTGGGGGCCAGTGTAGGGTGGTTTGAGCGACGTCCTTACTGAGTCGTCCCGAAGGAAAACGTGCGTACAAGTGTGTAATTCCTTAAAAATAAATGGGCGACGTTCAGTGTGGTGTGATCCAGTGACGGGTTTAAGACCAGCCATGTGGTTTCGCAGTTGTGTTGTGAAATTGTGTATATCGTCGAGAGTCTCGTTTGCAGTTGGAGGACTCAGAAATTCTCCAGGCAGCCTGAGCGGTTCTCCATATACAAGTTCGGCGGCCGATGTTCCTAAGTCTTCTTTTAACGCTGCTCGAATACCTAGAAGAACTAGCGGCAGAGCGGTGCACCACGTGCCTCCGTGACACATGAGGGCCGCTTTTAATTGGCGGTGCAACCTCTCCACCATACCGTTAGCGCACGGGTGGTAGCTGGTGGTTCGTGTGTGTTGTACTGAGCATTGCTTGAGAAGGGCGTTAAATAAGGCGGACTCGAATTGGCGGCCTTGGTCCGTCGTAACAATGGAAGGGACGCCAAAGCGAGCGATCCAGTTGGTGGTGAATGTTTCGGCCACTTCTTCTGCAGTGATGCCGACCATGGGCCAAACTTCTGGCCATCTGGTATATCTGTCCACAGCCGTTAGACAGTATTGAAAACCCTTGCTTGAGGGCATCGGGCCGATGATGTCGATGTGGACGTGGCGGAAGCGATTGGTTGGGGTCTTGAAGCTTGCTAAAGGTGTCGAGGTATGTCTTGAGACCTTACTGCGTTGACATGGCAAGCATTCACGAGCCCACTTCCGACAATCCTTATTTACTGATGGCCAAACAAATCGGTCAGTTACCAGGCGTGCAGATGCCTGCGCGCCAGGGTGGCTGAGATTGTGTATTTTGTTAAAAAATTTACGACGGAACGACGGGGTCAAAAAGGGACGCGGCTTTCCTTTCGATGTGTCGCAGATTATAGTAATGTTGGAGCCGGGAATGTAAATATCTTCCAGTTTCAGGGAAGAGTTGGTCTTGGCTTCCTGGAGCTCTGTATCCTTAGCTTGTTCGTCCGCTAACGCTGCGAAACTTTCCTCAAGGGTGATAGCTTCGATCCTTGACATCGCGTCAGCAACCACGTTGTCTTCTCCCTTCACGTGTACGACGTCCGTTGTGAATTGGGAGATGAAGGTCAGTTGGTTGAGCTGCACCGGTGGGAGCTTTTCGCGGCGTTGGGTGAAGGCGTATATGAGCGGCTTGTGGTCCGTGTAAATGGTCGCATGTTGCACCTCTAGTAGATGACGGAAGTGTTGGACGCTGTCGTAGACGCCTAGGAGTTCGCGATAATAAGCGGGCCACTGAGCTTGCTTAGCTGTTAGTTTCTTGCTGAAGAAAGCTAAAGGTTGCCACTGGTTGTTCACTTTTTGTTGGAGGCATGAGCCCACGTGTACAGAAGAAGCGTCCGTGAAGAGTCCCAGCTCAGTGTTGTTGACTGGGTGAGCAAGGAGGGTGGCACTGATAAGACTGTCCTTGCACTTCTGGAACGCGAGTTCGAGTTCTGGTGTCCAGGGTACTGGCTTCGCACCTTTGAGCTTAGAAGAAGCTAAGATGTTGATGAGAGGCGCTTGAAGTTCTGCTGCGCCGGGAAGAAATCTTCGATAAAAGTTTATCATGCCGAGGAATCTGCGAAGGCCTTCTACGGTTTTCGGCAAGGGATAGCTTCGTAGCGCTTCGATTCTCTCTGTAGGCGGGCGTGTGCCGTCTTTGTTGATGCTGTAGCCTAAGAAGGTGACTTCGTCAACGCCGAAAACGCACTTGGATGCGTTGACTACGACACCATAGTCAGCTAGACGTTGAAATAAGGCGCGCAGGTGTTCCAGGTGTTCGGTTTTGCTGCGGGAGAAAACCAGCATATCGTCTACGTACGGGTAACAGTAGTCGAGTCCCCTGACGACTTCGTCGATGAAACGCTGAAAGGTTTGTCCAGCGTTTCGAAGACCAAATGTCATGAAGGGGAACTCGTACAGCCCAAATGGTGTGGTGATGGCGGTCTTGCAGATATCGGGCTCGTGGACAGGCACCTGTTGATAGGCCTTTACGAGGTCTATTTTGCTGAAGATTGTGGATCCTGCGATGTTATGTGCAAAGTCTGCAATGTGTCTGACGGGATATCGGTCTGGCACGGTTCTAGCGTTCAGAGCCCGGTAGTCCCCGCATGGACGCCATCCGTCTCCTTTCTTTGCCATGTGTAGTGGTGAAGCCCAAGGGCTGTCTGATGGTCGAGCTGTTCCACAGTGCATCATGTCATCGAACTCTTTCTTGGCTGCAAGCAGTTTCTGGGGAGCGAGGCGGCGTGGACGGCTGGAAACTGGCTGGCCGTCGGTTGTTACGATGTGGTGAGCCGTGGTGTGTTTCACTTGCCGTGGAAGTCCTGGGGGTCGAGTCAAATCCGGAAACTCAAGAAGAAGCTTGGAGTAGGGTGAGGATTCATTCACCGATACGGCCTTGACGCTTACTTGACTTACTTGAGCTATTACAGCCGAAGTAGTCAAGCTTGTCTTACCGTCGATTAAGCGTTTGTGGCGAAGATCTGGTAACAAGTTGTAGTAGCTAAGAAAGTCCGAGCCTATTATGGGGGTCTCTACGTCGGCGATTGTAAATGTCCACTGAAAATCGCGACGGAGGCCTAGATTGAGGCAGAGAGAAATGCTGCCGTAAGTGTTGATCGTGCTTCCGTTTGCTGCGGCGAGTTTATAGCCTGTTGACGATGCAGCGCGACTCTTGGCTAAACGTTGAGGGTAACAGCAAAGGTCACTACCAGTGTCAATGAGGAATCGACACGCAGTCGACTTGTCTGTGACGAATAAACGGCGGCAGGATATATCGCAGTCAGTTGCCGCGTCTACTGACCGCTGTTGGCATTTCCCTGGTTCTGCTGCTTCCAGCTGCATGGGCTGGTGCATTTTAAGGCTTCCGCCTGGTAAGTGCGGTGGTACCAACACAGGGAGGAACGTGATGATGATGATCTGGATGGCCGGCGTGAATCGTTGTTGTCCGTTCGTGATCGGGAACGTGATCGTGAGTCTGCGCTGAGTGCTTCGACGATCATTGTCAGCTGATGGACTTGTTGGGTGAGTTGCGTCAGCTCAGATGGTGCAGTAGCGACGGCGTGCACTGCTGGTGTGGCAACTTCTACAATTCTGTCGGCAATGTTCGCTGCTTTTTCGAGTGGCAAGTCTTCTTGTGCGGCTAAAATAGCCTGCACGTTATGTGGCAGCTGGCGCATCCAAAGTTGGCGGATTATGATGTCGCTGGTTTTGAAGTCAGGGCCGGCCAAGGAGCGAAGACGGCGTAAGAATTGCGACGGCTTACGGTCGCCGATATCTTCTTCGCCTAGCAGCCGCCTGACTCTGTCTTCGCTTGAAGCAGATAGGCGCTTTATAAGTTCAGTTTTGAGGTATTGGTAGCGGTCGGTGTCCGGTGGACTCTCGATGATGTCCGCTACCTCGCCGGCAATTTTGGTATCCAGCATGGCCACTACATGACTGTACTTAGTCCGGTCTTGTTTAATGCCGACAATGTCAAATTGTGCCTCCACTTGGCCGAACCACACGGTGGGTTTGTCGGCCCAAAAGGCGGGCAATTTAACGGTTACCGCCATTGCCCGTTTGTCTTGGTTGGCCTGCAGCTCCGTAAGCTGGTCCTGGAGCAGTTTGATCTGTTCCTGAGGAGTTGCCATTGTCGTGGAGAATAGGTAAGTCGAAAAGCAATAAAACCGGAAATGGGATGACGACAGACCGGAAATGAGATGATAATTAGAAAACCGGAAGTGAATTTGAAGCACAGAAACCGGAAATGAGATTACAGATAATAAACCGGAAATTGGGAATTGGAAAACGGAAATGGCCGTTGAACGCACCCGTAACGTGACAAAGAAGATGTTCGGAACACAACTTAAGACAAAAAAAATTATATAATTTAAAATTTTGAACGCAACATTTATAGGTTGATGATCTTAGAATAAACGAACTAAACTAAATCTAGATATGGTATGAGGTTATGATTTTGTTCACTTATGAAATCACAAAAGTACATACGTTTAGCACTGTAAAAGGGTGCAGGAAGGTGGTTGATGCTCAGCGGCGGATGAAACACGGCTGATGATGAGTTTCCACTTACAGCCGGCACGATGGGCGATGATGAGTGTTTGATGATTACAGCCGGCGCGATTTGATGAGGCGCCGTGACTGGTGCGAAACGATGATGGTGGCGTGGTCGGAGATGGCGTATGCTCTCGTAACCGTTGCAGTGTTGATCTGCGCTCGTGATGTTGGCGCTAAGATCTGCGATTGTTGATGTTGTTGGCGTCGACTCGTTGTGTTAGCGTGTAGATCTGCGCTTGTTGTCTTGAGCGGTGCGGCACGAAACAGCGAGTCGGTGTTGATGTTACCGCCGCTTTTGTGACAGCGCAGTTTAGCGTCGGGGTCACCAATGAAGCGTGTTACGTGCAGGTTATGCCGGAGGTGTAAGGCACGTAGAAAGGAAACAAGGTTCTTTCTAGTCACGGTACTTCTTGTATTGTTCGTTCTATATTATTACGATTATGTACACAACGAGGGTATGGTATGGGTCGGCCGGTGCGCGAGAGATAATCGAGAACACAGTTAGCTTACGTTCGGCGCGGATGCGTGAGGCGGTGTGTGTTGTGGGCGCGGCGCGGGCGTCCTATCTGTGTCTCTCTCTCGCACATCGGTAGTACTCGTATTAAGTGGTGGTGGCGCTGGCGTCGCCACAAAATCATTAACTATACAGGATAACCATTTTTACTACGGTACAGCAGAGGGTTCTATTAATCGAATAATTTCATATCTGTCGTCGACAAGACCCGTCACATTTGTAATTTTTCGTCGACAAGAACACAAGAATCAACTTTGTCGATTTCTAAATGTGTGATAAGTTGATCGGCCCTGAGCTAATTTGCTTTGTCTATGATAGATAGATAAACTCTTTATTGTTTACACCAGAAATAAGGTATATCACTTAAAATTAGTGCGACAACTGGCGGCCTTATGCCACAGGAGTAAGCATCTTAGACCTATTTTCTTTGCAGTTACCGCAAGAATATGGAGAACCTTCGCTCGGTCATGAACGACCAACCACAGACGTCCCTCGAGCGCGCGGTTTGGTACACAGAGCACCTCCTGCGGCACAAAGGAGCATCCCACCTAAAAGCTGTGACCGCACACATGACCTGGACTGAGTACTTAGACCTGGAACTGCTGGCAGTCTTGGGACTGTCTGCTTTATCCATTTTGTTAGCTGCAGGATTTGTAGTAAAAGTGTTTTACTGTTTTGTTAGAAATAGTTTCTTGAGTGGTCCTAAGTTGAAGAAAAGTTGATGAAAATTGTGAGTGGCCGGATCTTATGAATCGCATTCACTGATGCCAGCTAACAAGCACTAGATGGCAAAAATATTAATAAGTAGCTAATAATATTCGAATAATTTTGGAAGCAAGGAAGTAGGGTAGAGTGGAAGGTAAGGTAACTTAAATGTTTTATTTTTATAACGAATTTTGTCGAATATATTCATACACACGAGTTAAAATGTTTTATTCACTGATTTAACGCTAGAAACGTTATCGCTAATCGCAATTTCTTTAAGGTAAGGTAAAAAGAATTAAGAGGATTTAATCGAAGATATTGAAAGCGGTAAGTTGTTAGTGAAGTAAGGTAGCAATATCGTTTTAGTTTTACCTACAAAATTTCAGAATCAATCAGAATTTAAGATTTTCAGATTTTCAGATTTTTTTTCTATTTTAAGCTACTAGATGCACTAGGTTTACCCGGCCCGCGTGGTCATCTATACTTACTAATATTATAAAGAAGTAAAGTTTGTGTGTTTGTATATTTGTTAAATTGTAAGAGGTAATCTCGGGATCTACTGAACCGATTTTAAAAATTCTTTTACCAATAGAAAGCCACATTATTGCTGAGTGTCATAGGCTATATTTATTACCTGAAAAAATTAGGGATCCTTAACAAAATAAGATCAAGTAAAAAAATTGCAACCAAAAACCTAAAAAAAATAAATAAAGTATTTAATCTTAAACACAATATAAATAAAATGGGACAATAAATAAAAAATAAAGTTACGATAGATGAGAATAAAAATAAGTTTATAGATAAAAATGTAAAAAATTATAAGAGAAAATATAAATAGTAATTTAAAAAAAATCTACTTATCACCCGCATAAAGTCGCATTTAATCTAGGTACGTTTATCCCAAAATGTTTAAAAAATGAATATCCACCCGAGCGAAGCCGGGACGGGCCGCTAGTGACAATGATAAAGAAAAATAGTCAATACGTACAGGGTTATAAGAAAAGGTTATGCTAAGTCGAATAAAGCTCATAGTGCATCATTATGAACAACTAAGAAAAGTTGATGAAAGTTGTGAGTGGCCGGATCTTATTCTTATGAATTGGACCAACCCTGAAATTGCGAAAAAAAAATCAGCTATTCCAAACGTTTTATCGAGCTTCATTGACATTTTTTCAATGTTAGTAAAGAATAAAAACTATCTCTATTCCAAATTTTATCCAATTCCATCCAGCAGTCGTGTCGGTAGTAGGTATGGTTTAGTTTCTCTATTTTCATCATCATCATCATAATTAAATAGGTACTTTCAAAACCAATCATCTGTCTAGAAACAAATCTATAACTTCAGCAGCAGGTGAGTACAATATGGGGGCGGCGAACCAAAGCGGCTAGATCAAAGGGAGACCGCCTTTGATGTGCCGCCAAGCGCAGAGCCTGCCTGCTTCAACCAGACTGACGTCGCACGACATTAGATAATAAACCTCAACATCAGGAAAGATATTTTATATAGATAGACCGTTTTTATACTGGCAGGTAAGATGTTAGTCACCGCTCATTTGATATAGATCTGGATTGAAGACGTAAACACCGCTAATCTAAACTCGGAACTGATTTCTATACATATCTGCTTCTACATTATCTATAGCTGGTTCTCAACTCGACTTTGGCTTTTGTTGGCTTTGATTCTTAGCGTCATTATTGCATAGCAATAAAATTTTACTAAACAAAATAATTTACACTTACCAAAAGTAGAGTCTTCGGATGAGTGACCGCAAGTAACATTTATAACAAACACTACTATGGATTTTCATGGTAGGTAAATTGTTTGGTCCCGGTTATTTATCCTATAACAAAACTATTCCAGCCATTTCAGGTGACTTAAAAAACTACCCACTCCACTTATACAAACATTAGTAAATTTTAATCTACAAGAGTGAAAATATCAAAAATCAGAGGGACGAGCTATGGAAAAATATCAAACAGAAAAGTGTAGGCGTCATAAACTTTCTTAGAGGAAAAACAAGTATCCCGTAACACATAATATTCGCTGTTTCGCCGTGGAAGTGGGCTGTAAAACCACTGGAACGCACTTTATACAAGCATCAACTGCTTTATTACTACTTCGACTGGTTTTCGATGAGATGCTCAATTTGAGAGGCCGTTGCGAAGGCATTTACACTTGTTTATGGAATAAATAAAGAGGGATGAGAAAAGAATGTGGGTATAAGTGGAGACCGGGAAATGACTCCAGTTATATTTGGCGTTAATTATTGTTTAGTATTAAAAAAGAGGGTAATTAAAATTATGATTTAGCGACGAGATGAGAAAATCGTTTGCACTGTAAAAGCCACTATGAAATTAATTATAAAACTATCCGTTTTTGTTTTGACATTTGCTATTGTTTTTGTGTTAATTTCAATTTCTTTCCAAAAAAGCAATTTCTTATGTAGAAATTAAAAAGCCAAATTTAAATAATTAGCAGATTCCATTGGATTTAAAGGATTATCAACTTGGTTTTTGAATGGATACAAGTGCGGTGCGCAATAGGCCTAAATCTCAGATTTCCTAAGAAACTTTTTCCTTCAATCCGGGTCAGTGGTGTTTACTCACTGGTTGAAAAACTTGTGATCCTTCTCTTAGCAGACTACAAAACAGTCAGACCACAGAGAATCATCAATCAAGTTAATGTGAATAAATCGTTTGGAAATCCAATTTGAGAAATACGATACTTGCCTTGCTTAATGTAATATAATAATAATAATTATATTGTAATATAATATTAATCTAATATATTATCTATCTACTTATTATAGGTAGATTTATAAACTTATTATTGTTCGGGAAATGTAATAAATTCAACCAATTTAAATTTGTCTGATGAATGGGCCCAAGTTTATTTGACAAATCTAAACCAACTAAAATTATATCTGTCTTTGCAACTTATAATATAAGGACATCAATACTTTTAGAAAAATTAGATCTGTCAACTTATGCCTTCAAACTTGGGCCCAGTATTGACTGTATCGACTGTTGCTTAACAGTTAACACGAATGATCGGTTATGAACACCTAGTCGAACTACGCTACGAGTAGCTCCTTTGTGACGAACGATACTTATAACCCGGTCACAATATCTGTGCACCTCGCTGGAATGCGATGCTCTCTCGCTGGATGCACTGTCGCAGTCGAGGTGACAGGGGAAGCGGGAGCCTCTCCCGCTTCCCCTGTCACCTCTCCGCGCACTCCCCGGTGCGACAGTGCGACTATATAAGGCTATACGCATTCCAGCGAGGTGCACAGATATTGTGACCGGTTTGTACTTACGAAATGCTTACGTAGAGTCAGCCAAAGTTCGTAGAAACCATTCCACATGATTCGCTAGACAAAGCAACGGTACCTATATATTTTTTAGTTTATTCAACACAAAGCTCCAATTTTCCTTGAAGGAAAGAGCTTCTTAGTAAAAAACGCTATCCATCTAATTTTGTACGAGATGAGGCAATGGGGCGAGTGATTGCGATTGTACAAAAACTCGTCGCGATAAAGAGAAAAAAACGGTTTTTGTAAGTTTACTTAGAACGGACGAAGAGCCGCCATCTTTTAATTAAAATTTTTGATAAACTTGTACTGAAAAATGTAGTAACGAAACTCAAATTTTAATGTATACTGAAGACTTATTTCTTCCACTGCCGCTGACGCTTTGAGCAACATGTAAACTTCAAGTCAAGTCTAGTTCAACTTGTGAACTTCGGTTATTGGGAGACTACGTTGTTTAAACTGAGACGAACAGCCCAGTCTTTTATTTCACTGAATCGTCGACTAGTATGCAATGTCAGTATCAATATTTTTCATGTGCGTTGATGATTAAATGAGTGTAGTGTATTATAACAACATTGCAAACAAATACAAAAACAACTACAAAACAATTATGAGAAAAGGAGAAGCTTGTTTTCATAGATTTCAACTACGTACATCTACTTCTACAGTAAATTGTCTAAATAAACGAGAATCCAATTCATAGATAAAATGCATAATTAAGATCCATTTCAACTACATCTACAGTAAATTGTCTAAATAAACGAGAATCCATCTCATAGATAAAATGCATAAGATCCAATCACTTTACGTTGCGCTTACTTATGCTAAATTATTTACTCGTAGTCGAGAAACAGTCCCTAAGTTAAAGCAGAAGCGATGAAAATTTAAATAGGTTTTCGAGTGCAAAAGTTTCTTTGCGTTTGTAGGCACTTTTCCAAACGCTAGTGGATTGCCTTAGCTGAATAGTTGCCTGAAACAGTTATAAATACGCTATTTTTGAGCCATTTATTAAAATTTAACCTTTCTTCCTTTCTTAATCTTTCTCACTTTTTAACATAAGATTAAAATCATTACTTTACTAAATAAAATTTTACAAATCAAAAAGACTGCTGTCTGTGGGAATTGTTCCCAAAACATTGGCCCCATTACCGCTATACAGTGATGCTTGCCCTTTTGGAGAAATATTAAAAGTCAGCGTTTTGGTCAATTTCCTATTTGTAAACCGTTGCTTATTTTCACCAACGTCATTTAACTTTTGTTCAATACAAAAATTAAGTGCTAGCTAAGTCTAGTACCAACTAAAGTCACTTAACTTAAAGCAGCGTTCATAAGTAGGTAAGGCTTTTGTTAACAGATAACTGGTAAATATATAATTATTATATTTACGTACGTACGTTATTATCAAAGATTATCTATGTTAGATTACAAATATTGTCATTTGAGATTTCAAGACACAGTTATATTTTAAAGCTATGGCGTCTAGCTACGTCTACTCGGAAATATATCCAATCACAGTATAATTATGATGTTATTATAGTAGAATATCCCTACTAAACGTTCTAGGTAAATAACTGGTTTGTGGTTTCTAATTAGTGGTTATACAATGTTGTTAATTGGTTTCTGTAATAAGCCGTGTTATGAGAATGTCGCGCGTCGTTAGCGAAGACTGTTTCAGCTTTTGTGGAAGGAATTTGGTTTTACCTACGAGATGAGATATTAGAGTAAGTAAGGGTAAATAATATATGAAACATTCTTGTTTTTGTTTTATACATTAAAGCGATTAGTAGTAGTTTTAGTTTAGTCAAAGAAGGCTTTGATTTACTTTCAAATTTTTGATTTTATTTTCTTGTTTGACGCTAGTAGAAACAAAACTGCTAAACGCGAGCCAAAACTAGATTGGCTTGACTTTTGCCTTGCTCTGTTAGCTGAAGATAAAACGAGACAAACCCAACGCAATTCAGTTCAGACTCGCGCTAACAGTCTCGAACACTCCCTTGTCACTAAATCGACTTATTTAAAATATATTTGACTTCATACAACTCAAATAAAAATCTAAGCAGCAACAAATTACTCACATTCCGATACGAGAATAACTTCTGCCCTGTAATGACGCCCCCGCCCGCCCTGGGCGAGGATAACAAGGCTACGCAGGGGGGCGCCGTGCGGTCGCGACGTGGCGGCGCCGGAGATGCTCCTTTATCCCAGGATCCGAGTGAAGGCTCGTGGGCGGCGCTGACTTGTTTTATTCCTAATGGCTACAGTTTTTGACAGTAAGATGTTTTGACCAAAAAATCTACAACTAAAACGATAGATCAAAAATGGTGACAGGTACGAAAAATATTGGTAGTAGTATTATAGTGTCGAAATGAACAGCAGGCCTAGCACGAGAAAGATCGTGCTAGGCATGCTGATCTTTCTTAAGGAATAAAGACGGTGGAACGAAAACTTATCCATGGTCCATACTAAGTTTGTACGCGAGAAAAAGCAGCGTCGCGCATTGCGTTAGACATTTTGTAAACGGCGGGGTAAGAAAAAAACGCGCGTGGCGACAGGTGTAGTCTGTGACTTTATCCATGGCGTCGTACGCTCAAAGACAAACATTATGATAGTGTGCACTCGGAGAGATAGAGAAAACATGCTTCAATTTCGACAGACCGGTAAAAAGGTCTTTCTCCAGTAATCCGTTCAGCTTCAGTGGGCGTGCGTGGGCGCGTGTTAAACCAAATTATTTTCATTTCCAGCATCAAAGTTAAGTCAGGAATTAACAAAAATTACAAAGACTTTATGTTGTCGTTGGTATTTAGTTATAAAACAAAAGTGTTGCATGTGATATCTTTATTTAATTGTTAAAGTTTGCGTGTTTAGATGTTTGATGGCTGAATGAAGGATGAAATTTGATATGTAGGTGGCGTATTCCCTGGATTAACACATAGGTTACCGTTTATCTCGAAAAAAAACTTATTCTGTAAGGTAGCAGGTGAAACTGCGGAGGCAGCTCTTATACAATATGTAAGGTGTCTTTCTATCACACATGTGTGACTATTAGTGTGGGGTCCTAACTACACTGTGAGTCCTTGTCACTAGCCAAGTGAAATATCTTTTACGTAATTACCATTTATTTACGAAACTATTTAATCAAAACCCTATTCTACAAATACACATGTACCTACTTGACTTTGCCAGCGCGCAACGACTGGCCGCGTCACTTGCATACGTCTTGCTTGCACACAAACTGCTGACATTCAATTCTCGCATACTACAGTGTCCCTACATTACACCCCCCAAATTTTTAACAATAATATCGAACATCGTTAAATCTGACCAGTACGTGAATATAAATAATCTTTACTGTACAATAACTGCATTACTTTATATTAATAAAGAATTATCTTATCTAATACACTTCTGACTAAAGCAATAAAAGTTATCTCATATAATTATTTAATAGGTAGATAAGTATAAAGTAGGTCGTGGCAAAGCGTCTTAAAAAGAGACTACTGTTCACTTGCACTGTGGCGTTGCGGTATAGATATTATGATGAGAAAGTTTTCTGTGGCACCAGCAAGTGACGTATGTAGCATAACGTATGAGACATAATTAAACTCTCCGGGGTTCTACTGAACCATGTTGTGGAGAGAGAACGCTTACTTTATAAGGAAATAATGGAAATAAGAAAAAAATACCATTTGTGAGCGGTCAAGTTGACGGAAATGGAAACATTTTTTATGATTTTGAGTCTTTCTTACTTCATTTTAGTTTAAATACAATGTTTAAGGGTGTTTTTTTAATTATGTCGATACACTTCCGGAACATGTTTGTTACCGAATTCAAATTTTAAACGCGATTTGTGGGAACTAATTAAAATTTTTTTCGTTACATAGGTCTCATTTTGTTTGACCGCTCACGTATTAATTTAACAAGGAATTGTAATGTTCTTTCGAAAGTTCGGACACGTATTTGCGAGACCCGTGTTTACTGTACAAGGGCCCGTGAGCGGTGATCGCTTATCTTCAGACGGGCCGTTTGCTTGTTTGCCATAAAAATACTAATTTCGGGAGTATAGGGACCTACTTTTTACTCTGCTACTAGGAGTATGCTATTATGCTTTACATATATTTGTTGTAAATAGATGAATAATAATTAATGACGACAAAACGAGGTATTACAAAAAATAGCAAAATTAGCAAATCAACTCTACCAAGTAAATACTTACTAAGTAAGTAGATGCTTTATTACGGGGCCACCACGATGCAAATGCCTCTCTTCCCCTCCTTTTGTCACTTTCTGTTATGTGCAATTTAGGTTCAGTCCTTCAGTATATAAAAATCTACGCTCCCGTTTTATTTTAGGCATATTTCAGTACAAATTGGCCATTAATCCAATCAATTAAATCACTCGACAGCCCAACGCGAGGAAACAATGAACATAAGCTCAATTAATTGATTCATTTGAGGCAATTTCGTTTCATCCGCCACTTGATTGAGGGAAATAAATTTCAAATTTGTTTACTCTGGCAAATTTTGCGACGTTAGGTGGGAACGGTAGGACATAATTATTTGTTTTCGCTGGGAGTCAATTTTATCCATTTTTTGTAGTTACTTACTTATGCTATTTTTTAAGCTTTTCATTATTGGTTTTGGGTGCCGTCAAGTCGCGAGTGCGTCGGTTTCTTCTAGGCAAGCGTCATCGCCGTCGTAGACTGCATCGTTGCTTATCATCAGGCGAGATCAAGCGGCTGTTGAAATAAAACACTGTGGTTCACCACATTCTGTGTGTCATCACAGTGTTTTATCTCAACAAGCTCTTAACCGATTTTACTCATACCTATTCGAAATTCTTGTTTAGAATTAGATACCATATATTTCTACCAAATTTTATCAAAATCGGTCAGTAAATGGCGCTGCAGCAAATTTCCCCCCTTTTTGAGAGAAATCAATCAAAAAATCCCGACGACTAACAAATTCTATTAAATCGTTGAACCCGTATCCTGTATACCAAGTTTCGTCGAGATTTGTTGAGAAATGCGACCTGTACGCGAGTACCAACATACAAATAGACAAACAAAAGTCCGGACAGATGAAAATTTGGCCAGCCGTTGCAGAGACGCTTCGCTCGCTCGGTCAAAAAGGTATGTCAGAGGCCTTTAAGGGGCCTACGAGCTGTGACACGAGGGCTAGCCACTCGGTACTCATTGCTCTGATGTCGTAGTAATTAATCGGTGGTGATCAATTGACCATTTGATCGACCCCCAGACAAACTGCCTGCTCGTTTGCTGCAAAAATTCGGTGCAAATATAAATAGGAAAATATGGGTCATACATGTTTTAGAGGTCACATGTATTGCAGGTCACACATGCTTTAGGGGGTCACACGTGTTATAAAGGTCAAGCATGTTCTGGGGTACACACATGTTCTACATACAAGTCTAAGCGTTTCTAGAATCTTCATGAACAGACAAATTCCTTTCAATAAAAAGTAACAACCTACTTTTTTCACAGACAAAATTAAAAAGGCAATCCTGTCGACGTCAAAGTGGACTGAACTAACGCTAATTTTAAAATAACTTCGCTACTACAAAGTTAGTAACGCAATTATACTAAAGAGCAATTATGCTAAAGAATTTACTTTTCAGGTAAACTTTACGGAGTTAAATTGAACTTGCTGGCTACTTAATTAATTAAACATAAAAGATTATAATTTAACACATGGGGTGTACTTAGCGGAAAATTGAAAATACTTATAATTGTTTACAACGTTATGTGAGATCAGTTTTAGAATTGCGAAATAAATGTTCAAAAATCATAGTTTGTGTTAATTGCGTTTTTCTGTGGAACATTTTTTTTTTGTGTTAGTGGGTGCTACCAGCTATTTTATGTTTTTGTTCTTAGCGAATTATATCAGATGTCGCTTTTCATTTTGCTATTTTTTTCTTCCACTTATTCAAGTGGAAGCAACCGATCAATTAAGAACTGCTCTAACATGTTTTTGTAACGAATGTAAAATTGTACAAAGATATCTATCTTTGAAAAAAAATAAAAATAAATTTAAATTTAACCCAAAAATCAGTAGAATAAATAGTAATAATTTCGCTTATCGTTCAAAATTATTCAAAACTCAAGAACTTAAACAGTATTCTGGTAGTAAAATACATTTACTTGGGAATACGCAAAATTCTGCGACTTTAGTTATAAACTTTCGAATGAATCGGTATAACTTTTTGAGTTGTGAGTGTCATCCATTCAACTAAATATTCGAGCTCGAAATTCATATACCTACCTACTTAAACTTGAACGAATCGAAAGAAGTAAAAAGAAAATTTTATTTTGTCAAAGCTTTGGATCCGTCCCGCTTTGTGGAAAGTTTTTGAAGAAATCCAGAAACCTTTATTATACAAGTTTCCGACTCGTTTGAATGGTTTTTATTTAAGTAAGTATAATAAAAGCATTATTTGCTTTACGTTATTTTTATTACAATGTATTTTAATTTAGTTTGTTATTGCAATTTATTATGAGTGTAATTTGTGTCATGCGGTAATAATTTGAATAAAGTCAATAAATAAGTTTCTTTTTCGGAAAATATTTCAGTAATTATTATAAAAAACACAAGATTACTTCATATTCCATTGTTTGATTTGTTTCTAGTGAAATTACACGGCAAATTGGGAGATTAAACAACTTATATCTCAGGGTGACGAGCGCAGTGCTGTGCCGCGCAGGGTCTTGAATTCTGCGAGTTCAAAATTCTGGGTAGCGCAGACCTGTTATGGGCAAACGTAAAAAAAAAATTAAAATAATTATGTTTTAAGTCCAACGGTAAAAAAGGGTGTACTTGCTATATTGTTACACGCCTGCCATATAATGAACTTTCATTTTACATACGAGTAATAGTAATATGTAGGTACCTACGAGAGCCCATGACCAAAAATGATTACTTCTTTGTTTTGAGACAAAAACCACGCAAATTCGGTAAAAAACATTTTAGGATTTTTCCGTGTCATGTCTGATCTGACCGACCGTGGCCGCATTTGTAAATATATCAAAAAGTTTAAAACCTGTTTTTCAGGACAAAATGAACAGGCGCTTAGAAATCCAAAACAAAAGTAGTGCTTATTATCTTATTACCTTATATTTTGATAATTATCTTAATCAAAATACAGGGTTATTCCTAAAGGGTACGCTAAGCCGAAAAGGGGTCATAGTACTCATCGTTATGAACTACTTTTACTATGTTATGCTTTTAAGGTTCATTTTATTTAATTATACCAAAACCCAAGTAGCAAAGTAAAGCAAATTACTTCAAAGCGAATTAACGCTTGATCCCAATCTAGATAAAACGTCGCTACACGCTCGAGCTCAAAAGACAGAATCAACAGCCAACTAACATCGAACGAACTTGTACTACCTACTAACTGTGAGTGTTTCATTAAACTTGTTGACCTGTTTCATAGGTTTGAACCACAGATTATACGCTATAGATTACGCATAGGCCTAAATACCTAAAAAAAAACTGTGTCTGTGTTGTGGACATGGCTGTGTGTTTTTAACTCCCGACGCAAAAACGACGGGATGTTATAAGTTTTACATGACTGTGTATGTGGCATCGTAGCTCCCGAACAGATGAACTGATTTCAATTTTGTTTTTTTTATTTGAAATGCGAATTAGTCGGGAGTGTTCTTAGCTATTTGTTTTATAAAAATCGGTTCAGCTGTTCCAACGTTGGGGGTTTTTGAAATATTAAATTTAATGTTGTTATTCCCACTATATATTTTTTTTTGTAATTTAAACAACTTTGCTATAGATAGACAGTGGAGGAAGGGTATTTAAGAAAGAAGCCAAATAGGGAAAATAGTACTGTTAACATAGATTCTTTATAGGAATAATCTGTGGTTAGAATCAACTTAGGCCTGCCTAACGTGAACAAATATCACATAGGTAGGTACTCGTACACGTGGATCGGATTAATTACAAGTCTTAACTAAGTAAGTAACTAGGTAAGTATAACAAAGCGAACAACAATAATGTACAAAGCAATTTTACAACCAATTATAAATTTAACTATTCGTCGAACTTCA
This sequence comes from Alcis repandata, assembly GCA_949125135.1. Taxonomy (NCBI): domain Eukaryota; kingdom Metazoa; phylum Arthropoda; class Insecta; order Lepidoptera; family Geometridae; genus Alcis; species Alcis repandata. Next base: position 4,234,003 of record OX421235.1, on the reverse strand, counting down.
GGCCAAAACTGTAAAAGGTACTCTACTTTGGTAATTTATAGTTTGAAACTCAGTCTGAGATCGTTCAAGGTGAAAATTGATTCTCATTAATGATCCTTGATACTTAACAATACTATAGACTATGATGTCTATGATAATAAATGTTGATTCTTGTGAATATGTAATATTAAAAATAATTTGCTTGTTTATCAACCAATACACAAACTTTCAACTTATCTATTAAAAGACTGTTAGCTACAAAACTGTAGTTTTTTATTTAGAACTAGCTGACCCCCGGCGGTTTCACCCGCTGTTTTTTTTTTACTTTTAAACCTTCCCTGTATTAGAGCAAACAAAACAAAAAAAAAAACAAAACAGACCAAAAAGATCGGAACAATTTCTGAACACACCTATAAATATTTGACAACCAAGTGACACTATTTTTTATTTCTAAAAACACAAAAGAGATCGGACATTCCGAGTTTCCCGTACCGAACATCAAATGTTTCACAGGTAGGAACAGTTTGTATTGGAAAATTAAATTGTCGATTTTAGTATTTTTCTTTACTTATTATTCATGTTTCTCGCCCTCCCCTGAACTTTTACAAATATATCAATATCAAAATTAGCGAAATCGGTCCAGCCGTTCCAGAGTTTTAGCGAGACTAACGAACAGCGATTCATTTTTATATATAAGAAGAAGAAGAAGAAGAAAGATATAAAAAGAAGGGTTTAAAATTCTTAACATTTCCGTCCACGTATTTTATCAGCTGTAAAACATAAGAAAGCAATAGAAAGGTAATAATATGGAAGTCCATAGCCAGTCAAGTAGCTAGATGATTCTTGTCAAAATACGAGTATACGCCGAAAGAAAATTAAATTAAAAATGAAGTTTCCATTTACGCCCGACAACAACAATTTATTTTAACCTCAAAACTGGGAAATTGGCGTTCATTCATCATGATATATTCAACATCGAATACGTACCTAGTATTTGCGACAGCAGTCCTGTTACCGCCTGGCCACGGGACATTCGCCGATGCGAATATTCGCGCGGTGCGAACGGCGAAGCGTCTAGCGACTGAAATAAACTCATAGCAATGTACTAAGTACAGAAGAGAGAAAAAAGAGAAGAGAGAGAAGAGAGAAAGAAGAAAGAAGAAGAAGAGAGTGTGTTAGAGGTACGGAAGCATGCCTACCTTTCCTACAATGTCATGAACGCCAGATAAAGCTTTGAGGTTAAAATAAATTATTTTAATGGAGGCGGGAAGGGCGGTTGTTTACTGCCGTGAATAGAATTACACGCGCGTAATTGCTCAAATCTGGTTAGATATTCATTTCGTTGTGAACACGTGAAATTCGTGTAATTTACATCGGAAATATTCCCTAAAGACGAATTGTTTGCTTCGATGGGTGGTTAGAATATATTGTGTGTTTAAACATGTTTACTTTGAACAATAAAAATAGAAAATCGGAAATGAAATTTAGACTTTTTTACTTTACATTAGAAGTTTTAAATTTTACACTTTTCCACCTACTTTTGATTTACATCCACATTAGAAGCTACTTCCAGTTAACGTTTTAAATGTAGCCAAGCCAGTTAGATCTAATGGCCAGTTAGATCTAGCTGAATAAAATGCTAATCCCAATAATTTGAAACACCGCAGTAACAATGAGAGTTTATAGCCTGTTTTCTTCAGTTTCTTCAGAATTGACTGCTATATCTACTTTTAAGAAGTTATCTATCTGTCTATCTACTTAATACCTACATCTTTTGTACCTATTTGTAACAATATAAAATAAATAATTAATTGTAAAAAACAAAAAAACACGCTTTGTTTAGTGTATTGTCATCGGTCCTCGATATAAATATCTACAAAGTTTGAAAGAAATCTGACCGTTTAAAGTGGGTCTAAAACGCGCCCAAAGGAGTCGGTTACATTCATACATACCTACATACATACATACAGGTGAAACTAATAAAAGCTTGTAAAAACCATGCTGCTTTGGAAAACCAAGTTAATTTCGCTAAATTCGGAGATTACATCACTAAACAACAAAACCCGGAATTAGAATACTTATCACAAAGGAAAAGAACGGAAAAACTAAGACGAAGCATATTTAATGAAATAAGTATTTAACTTAGAGATGTGGGAGGGAGTGACATTGCCCATGACATTAGAAACTCGAAGCCTCGGTGAGCTTCCTCAGAAACTATTATTAAAGTTACAAGCACAGTTTTCACTTACAAAGGGTACATCGCCTCTGCCTTCCTTAGGATAAGAGCCGCCCCAAATTAGTTTGTGAACTTTTAACTATCTGAACGTGTCATTATAGAGCCGGTGTTTTAGTTAAACTTATGTATATTATTGCTTTAAGCGTATGTACATATATAATGTACAGCAAAACTTTTGGGAACGATAAAGTTGATAGTCGATACTTGATCGATGTAGTCAAACTTCTTGATAAAACTTATAACTAGCTGATATCAGTGACATCGTGCTTGAGTGAAAAGTTAGTAGAGCATTTTTAGCAATAATTATACGTAAGGCCATTTATGTAAGTGATAAGAGAGTAGAGACTATACAGAGATTGATGAGTAGTTACTGTTTAAAGAACCGGCACTTTTAGTACAATAACATTACATTAAGAAAACTCAACAACATTGAAACGGCTGAACCGATTTTGATAAAACAAAAAAAATCACTAGAAAACCTGCTTTGAAATAAAAAAACTAACCAAATCGGTTCTCGCGTTTATGAGCTATGGTACAGACAGACACACTCATAGCGGTCAAACTCATAACACTCTCCTTTCCCGTCGGTGGTTAAATAGTGACCATACAAAGATCAATGAGTTTAAAGTACCATGCACTCATGGTTTTAAAACTAGTTCCAACAGAATATTCCAGAACAAGCCAGCATTATACATGCAAATAGCAAGCTACGTCCAGATTGCATCTAGCCGACGCGACGATGCCCGAGGCGGGGCTCAAATTGGATCACAACCGCAGTAACGCTCTATGAAGCAATGGGGTATCTGACGTCAGCTATTGGATTAAGCGAAGACAGTTCTTGCATTAAGTACTTAATAGTAATAATAAAACCGTTTGTTTTCAAAACTTGGGTAAAATTTTATAACTATAAGGTTAAGCGTATGCAGAGACGCAGATCACGTAGTGGACGCAACACAGAACAGATTTTGCAGAGCTGAGCAAGCGAGACAGACATAGGGCGCAGAGCAGGACAGACACACGTTTACTTCGCACGTGCCTACACCGCAGTTACGCAGCTCTCAGTACGTTCATGTAATCTGCTTTGCTCTACGTTTGACCTGCGTCACCTGCAGTTTAGCATAATACACTTATCTTAAGAAATACTGCAGTAGGTACTGTGTGGTTTTCGGCAGAGGCCTCTTTGAGCTCTGTCCATTATGCTGTGTCCTCTGCAACTCTCTGGTCTAGTAAAGCCCAAAGGTTATGCGGATTTCGTCTTCTCAACTTGTTTTCTGAACTTTCTGAACTTTGACGGGACAAGAAAATAGGGACGTCCTTTTGGACTCCTTTTGGACGTCCCTATTCGTCTCTTAGGTACCATTGGCCTACCTCCGACTAAAATGAGGTAAGTAACCAAATGACATCCGTCGTAGCCTACTGTTTGCTGGCCTGAATTATGAATAGGAAAATATCAATTAGCTCTATCTATTAATATAAAAACTTTCTTACTTATAACAAAAACAAAATATATTTCTCTATTATCTACAAAAACAGTAAAACAAAAACGTAGGTAAACATATTTTTCGGTAAACGTATTTTTCCTTTCTAACAATTCTCACCCATTTCTCCAGGAAACTGACCAGGAAATGTAGAGTTCAAAGGATACTTAAAAAAATCCTATTAAATAAAAGGCTTTTCCTCCATTGCGTTTGAAAAGATCAAACGCATTAGAAACAATGCTAACAAGGATGTTGATATTAATGGTGAATTTAAATTAATGTTTCCGTTTAAATTCTCTTTGGCGCGAGCTTAACGTTTGTACGAGTATCTTATTTTATGGGGAGATAAACCGAATGTAATGACACCGTACACCATTTACCTTTGCTTAAGGTACCTTAAGGTATACATTTTAATTTTATTCATTAATGTTTTAAGTTAATAAAAAAATAACAAAAAAGACGATGAACTTGACTGTGAATGGGTATAGCGGCTCTCTACTGTTAGCATGGCAACCCCCAACGTCTTGATGGTGGCACCACTGTCGGCTGGCTGACGGATGGTGCGTGACTCTCACGACTGGGGAGTCGTGAGGACACCGACAAGATGGCGGTGCCAGTGATAATACGAAGGCGATATAAAAGATGGAAGATGGGAAAGGCTAAGCCGCCTGTCCTCTGATTGTGATTGTGAATAAGTGAAGTGCTGTGATATTATTAAAATTGTGAGTAGCTTCCATAAAACCGATTGAGTATGTGATTCTAGTGTATAATTCCCCGAAACCCCATAGTAGTATAGCCATAGGTTACGTAAGTCGGAGGTAATGCTCTGACAATTCAGAACCGGGATAAAAAGGAGCGGTTTTTTTTTTTTTTTTTTTTTTTTTTTTTTTCTTTTTTTAACCTGCTAATTCGTTCCTGCCACGCTCACTTACCTACTATTTATTTTTTGTAAAAATTTAAGAAGAAAAAAAAAATATGGGGTAAACAATTACAAACAAACTATGTGAAAGGGCCTAACATAGTGCCCGAACAATGTATGTATTGTGTTCTCAGTTTCTCACATTCCACATGGCCTTGTCAAAGTTTATTTTCCTAATGTGGGGTACCTTGTCTATTTTAAGTGATCACAACTAGACCCAAAGAATAAAAGTTCTCCTCCTGAATAGTTAGTCTGCGTAAAAAAATATGCGTTTCAGTCCCGCTGAGCACCGAGCTGAACGCGACCCTCGGGTGGCGCAGAGCGAGGGCGCACTGCAACGCAAGGCGACCTGTCTGACGCACAGCAACGCGCACGCAGCGCAACGAGACGAAACGCAGATAATCGTTTTCTCTCTATCTGTCTTTTATAGTTCTTTTCGTGACGATATAGGTACATATATTGTCTTTCTTGTTCCACTAATTTTGCAGTGGAAGCTTTTTATAGTATTTCGGTTAAATACACCAGTGGGCATACAAATTGTCGGCTCATAATCACCTAAAACACTTGTCCAACTCTCATAATTATATTTTTTTTTGGCATAGAAATCATTTTTGGTCACGATATGGCTGATCGAGTGATGTTATTATTTTAAATTTGAAGACATGCATGAATTACACCTACCGTCTACTAAAAATAAAAAACTAAAAGTTATATCATGCTGTCACTGTCATTTTGTCGCTACTGTCACTCTTGAACAATGTTAGAAACAAAATAAATAAGAGAAAAACTACGTCACAAGCAAAGTTGTAGGAATAAACGAGGTCAAAAGTGCCTCCAAATGGTTCGTGTAATATACACACGGTGCTGCTCGCCAGTTCTGTCACTTGAACTTGGCTTGACACGCTACCGCGTGTCTAGATACTTGTTAAAGCAAAGCAGATGGCGCTGATCTTCCTTATAACGCACAATTGTTTGGTGGAAGCGTGATTTTTGCAAATCGGATTGTAAAATTCCCTCATAACTAAACCTTTTGTTTTAAAAGTTTGCATTAATGTGGGCCAGTTTGTTGTAATTTGTTTGTTTTACAAAAGTGACAGCCAGATGGATAATCTAGTCTGCGCAAATAAATAAATATGTTTCAGTTTCAATGGACTCGTCTGAAGAAAGTCTTGAACTGTCCCTTATATTCAACTTATAGCCAACTAGGTTTGCCAGAGGCAAACTCCGAAGACCCCCCCCCCCCCGCACCCCGACCCAATTCCCTCCCTTAATAACACGACTATTTAGCAATCAACGTAGTCACTCACAACAATACGGCGACATACTGCGATGATATACTGCGATAATATACTGCGACGATATACTGCGATGTTGTACCGCGATGAAATACTACGATACACTGCGATGATATAAACAACGATACGACGACATGCCACGCCGCTCGCGGGATGCAGAGCGACGCACACACACCGCAGCGTGGTCTTCGCGGGACACAGAGCGACGCAGACACACCGCAGCATGGTCCTCGTGGGACGCAGAGCGACGCGCACACACCGCAGCGTGGTCTTCGCGGGACGCAGAGCGACGCACACACACCGCAGCATGGTCCTCGTGGGACGCAGAGCGACGCATACACACCGCAGCGTGGTCTTCGTGGGACACAGAGCGACGCAGACACACCGCAGTATGGTCCTCGTGGGACGCAGAACGACGCGCACACACCTCAGAGCGACGCTCGCGCAGCGCCGGCCGAAGCTCGCGCAGCGCCGAGTCACGCTCGCGCAGCGCCGGACGACGCTCGTGCAGCGCGAGGCGACGCTCGTGCCGCGTGAGGCGACGCTCGCGCAGAGTTGGGCCACGTTCGTGCAGCGCTGGTCTACGCTCGCGCAGCGCGGAGCGACGCTTGCGCGGCGCCAGGTGGCGCTCGGATGGCGCCGGGCGACACTCACACAGTGCGGAACGACGCCCGCACAGTACAGTGCGACGCACGTGCAGCCCACACACCTCAGAGCGACGCTCGCGCAGCACTGGGCGACGCTCGCGCAGCGCCGGGCGATGCTCGCGCAGTGCCGGGTTACGCTCGCATGGCGCCGGGTGACACTCAGCGCCAGGCGATGCTCGCGCAGCGCTGGGCAGCGCTCGCGCGGCGCCGGGCGATACTCACACAGTGCGGAACGACGCCCGCACAGTACGGTGCGACACACGCGCAGTGCAACAGGACGCCCGCACAGTACGGTGCGACACACGCGCAGCGCAACACGACCCTCGCGCAGCACCGGGCGACGCTCGCGCGGCATCGGGCTACACTCGCACGTCTTATTTTGATCAACGTTTCGTTTCAAGACTGTTGTTTTTGTGGTTTTTGGTGCCTGCGGTGATCTTCACATAATTTTACTTTTGTTGACCAGCGCCGTCGTGAGCGAGTCTTGTACCGAGTTCGTTTTTAAAATATTTTCAGGTGATTTCGATAAACATATTCCTCGTCGTGACGGCGAGTATTCTAGTCTTTCTTAAATTTTAGTTGCTATGGAGGCAAAGATATATAATATGCTCAGAGGGGATGCCGATTGGTTAAAGTTATAGTTGGTTTTCTTCTTCTTTCTTCGCATTTTTTTTTTCTGACTTTGGCTACGCCCAAACTTTGAAAGGGTCACGCATATAGCTTTTTATTGTTCTATGAACCGAATACTTAATAGAAATCAAACTTTTTTTTTGCTTTGATAGAACAACGCAGTTAAAAGGAGGACACAAAAGGGTTTGTTTATGAGCATTGAAGCGCTGAAGTCTATTATAATTGACTAGCGACCTGTCCTGGCTTTGCACGGATGTCAAGTATACTCGGGTAGGTACTCAGGGATAATGTAGAATTTTAATGGTGAAAGAAATTTTAATGGTGGTTTCTAAATCGGTTTATTAGTTTTTGTGTATAATCGTTACATATAAGTATACACACAAATCTTTCTTTTTATACCTAATGTAAGGGTAGATATTTCAGCGATTTCATGTTTCGTGTTGCGTACCACACGCAAATACTCGTATTATAATAATGATTTGTGCGTCAAATAATATACAAGGATTCCTACATGTGTGTGTTTGGTACTGTCACACTAACTTATCTCTAAAAATGTTTGTTCTTACTGCAGATTGTCGCGCTATTAAGAGGTCCTACACCACTCATGCCATTAAAAATCGTTATGTCTTTTAAAGTAGTGCTTTGGTCTACTTGTTCTCACTATAGACGGAAATTACCATCGAAACTCAAAAGTGACTGAATGAAAGTTTCAGCATTAGCAGAATTGTACACCTAATGTTTGAGTTTTCAGGTACGGAAACAATAATCGTATGCTGCCTCCGACCAAATTATAATATATACTTGTCTCTTCAACTAGACTTGGATGTCAGCAGTTGCACAACCCTTGCTTGGAGGACCTGTTAACTGTTGTGTATTTTGTACGCAAGGTGGTGAACTGTCTCTTCTCTGGACTCAACATATCAATCGTATAGTGCTCTTGCATGGGTCGAATCGGGCACAATGGCTGTCACTTTGGGGCACAATTTGTGGTCATAATGTGAGCCGTTAACAGAAGCCGATATTTATTTCAAGTGGTGGCTCGCAGCATCGAGATTTCTTCTTTTTTTTTTTTTCTTTCTCTTTCCCAGTAATCACGTAACTGAAGCATAAGGTGCCGGAATACATTTTCAGATTGGTAATACTGTGATTTTAACAAAACAAGGAACGTGTGTCTGTTGTTTATCATGTATAATATATTTGAAGATAGGCAAGCAGCATAGACAGATGTGCCTATATACCTTGCAGTATTGAAATTTATTCATAATCATTAGTCTGGTTACGGATGTCAAGTTTATATATCAACCAAGCATCAGTCTAATGCATTTTGTCGAAGTTAGTCAGATGGATTTTCTTGGAGTAACTCTAGGTCATAGATAGGTATATTACCTAAAGATGGAGCCATAGCGTGGCCGCACATGCGACAGCTATACTCTTGAAATGATGCCTGGTTAGAAATATTTCCCCATTTTGGGGGAAAATATCATAAAATATTCCAAATCTTTATACTTCACAAAATAAAACATTATTAGACAGTTTTATTAGGAAAGCATATGCTAAGCCTAAAATGTCTAATAGTAAACTAATCTACTCATAATTATATACAACTTTGATAATGAAGCCAATCTTGCAATTGCGAAAATAATGTAACTACCTAATCTTAGTTTTGAGTCAGAAGGATATCTGAATTGCAAATAGCAATTATGGTTCCATGTGCTTAATCTGAGGAAGGATGCAAATCTAAACTGGAAGTCACATCTGGCAAATGTTGACAGTAAAATCTTCAGTCAATATAAGCATAGCAATATGCCTTTTCAGTGGTGGTCGATGTCACATCAAATGAAGTTGAAAAAAAAAACATATAATAATAATGCCTATTATGGAAACATATACCATGTCATAAACAGTTCAAAATGTATCTGAAGAAGTGGCTATTAAATCACGTATTTTATGACTTGAATGAATCTGTGAATAGAGATAAATCTGCGGAAATGATATTATTAAGTAAACAATTTAAAATTTGACATTTAATGAGGAATTATTATTGACATGATATTACGAGGTATATACTATTGACATTTCATTAAAATAATTTGACATATTATGCATAGAATTTAAAATTGAATTGGAAATCGTTAATTATTATTATTTTAAAAACTACTAAAATTATTTGACTGTGTACGAGTACATATTGAATTCCGGATGTGGGTAAACTGACAATTTCAACCAATAGCTTATGAATTACAAGGTACTTATCAGTAGTTCATTAAATATTTCTTAATCTGAATCTTCCGACACAACTACCTACTATTACGGATACGAAGGATTGATATATCCGATAGGATATAAAGCCACTGTTGAAGTATGGGTTCCCAGTATGCAGTCTCTACTTTGAGAAAGATCCTCCTCAAAAGTGCCCAACAAAAAGCTACCGTATGCTCCATGTCACAAATCCTATGAAGACAGATTAAAAGCACTGCATCTCACAACCTTCGAGAAGCGGCAGTTGGGCGGAGACCTGATTGAAACCGTTAAAGTGCTGAATGGGTTCTATAATTTTACGGACATACAAAACATTTCACATTCAAAGATGTCGAAGACAGCAGACGCCATAAAACCTTGCTATGGCCCACACTATCCCAGACCAACACTACAAACCACATCATAGACAAGACAACAACTCTGGTCTATAACTGGAACAAATTGCCAGAAGATGTCGTACTGACTGATAAATAATAAACGTTTCACACTCATAGCTCCCTTCTAGGATGACTTCTGTGTCGGGGATGCCATGGAACACGCACAGGGACAAGGACATCTGGCACCCAGACCCAGAACAAATATTTAAATTCATCATTATGACATCTACCCGACTGGGAATCGAACCCGGGTGCTCTGGCTTATGGGACGGATATGTTACAACTGCCAAACAGGGAGTGGATTGTAATAAACATTCGAATTGAGTCAAATTGTGGTGTCAGGTTGTATCACATTTTATTTTCATAGTGGCGTGATCCGTTTTATAACATAAGCTTATTCCTATTTAAAATTGTTTTGATCATTCTTCCTGATTGATTAAATTGTTGTTTGTTTTGAATGTATGTCTAAGTATATACAGTTTATGTAGGTTTACATATCACTTTTATCTAATACTGCACACCCCATTTTTCAATTCAATATGTATCCTCCTTTCTAAGGTTGCCTGGAAGAGATCGCTCTTGGCAATGGGGTCGCCAGATCTTGCACTGGTTCTTAAGTCTAAATATCCTTTTATTTGTGATGTCCGGTGTAAACAATAAAGAGTTTATCTACTTATCTATCAAGATTATTCTTGGTATTGGTAGATGTGGGCGATTTGTGAAGTGTCCACAGGTGCAATGGCGGCAACTAGTGTTCGTGCGTAATCAAGTACGAGGACGTACTTATGGGTCGGATGGCCGAATGTTAGCATGGCAACCCCCAACGTCTTGATGGTGGCACCACTGTCGGCTGGCTGACGGATGGTGCGTGACTCTCACGACTGGGGAGTCGTGAGGACACCGACAAGATGGCGGTGCCAGTGATAATACGAAGGCGATATAAAAGATGGAAGATGGGAAAGGCTAAGCCGCCTGTCCTCTGATTGTGATTGTGAATAAGTGAAGTGCTGTGATATTATTAAAATTGTGAGTAGCTTCCATAAAACCGATTGAGTATGTGATTCTAGTGTATAATTCCCCGAAACCCCATAGTAGTATAGCCATAGGTTACGTAAGTCGGAGGTAATGCTCTGACACTACCGACCAAAGAAAGTATAGATTAACTGTGTGAAAGATGAAATGAAAAAGAAGGCAGTGAATTCAGATATGACGAGTGATAGAGACGATAATATATATCGACCCCACGTAGTGATAAGGGTAAGAACACGATGTTTTTTTTTAAACGGTTTTATTTAGCTCACCCCGTTTGTTTCTTGGGTCAAATTTAGTAATTCAAATTTCACACTCTTCCTGTCAACCGATTAATCTGAAATTTTGTATACACTTTGGATTTTGGTGACAATACAATTTAGTCCAGGCGCTAGAGGTAGTTGAGTATGCATAATGTGAGTACCGAATTTCGCCAACGGATTTAAGTGAAGAAAAGGTCAAAGAATAATAATGTGGATCTTGCCGGTCAATTTTTTGGTCCATTTTTTTTTACCCCCTCTTCTCTTATTCGTAAAGGGAATGTATTGAGTACATGATATAAAATCATTTTAATGATTATTTTCGTAATGATTTATAGTTTTTTTCTAATGGTAAAAGTCAGGATGGATTCTTAAATAGTAAGAAAAAAACAAAAATGAAAGTAATAATTTTTTTTTATTAATAAAAAAATTAAAGTTAAGTACATAATATGAAAAACTAGCGAATTCAAGCACAAATGTATTTAGTAGGTAAAAAATTACTCATTTTTATTTTGACATTTGTTATTGATGCATTTACATAATGAAATACAAAACAATTCTGATTTTTTGCAATTACAAGACATTGCCTTTCTTCAAGAGGTTGACGTACCTCTGACTTTCTATTTTTTAACTTCATGATTCTGAAGCCGAATGAGCAAGGTGTGTCATATAATTTGAGGTTTCGAGTGTTTTACTGACCCGTACTTATTGGCAAATTTAGACAAGCTGAAGTCCGATCTTCTGAACACACGACCAAATTTCAGCTCAATCGGACATCGTGAAGTGGTTCAAAATTGAGTTGCAAGATTTCACCCTAACAAACATAATTACATACATTAGAATTTAATAAAAGCTTTTGAAAAAGCAGGAATCTATATCATTGCCCGATTCCTCAGAGTCCAGTCGTAAAGATCCAGTGACCATTGTTAAAGTTTATTGCCATCGATACGAGAATTAGCCGACAGAACTGGCTAATTTCAGTTATGGGCGCCGATGTGCCTTTCAAACCAAATAACGAGCTAGTGAATGTGCGCAAATTGTTCAATCGCGCGTTTGAAAATCGCTAGTGGATACCCTCAGGGCCCTATTCTTGTTCGCTCGAGATTTTCTCGGTCACTCTTACTCTCATGACATTTCTAATGAGAGTGACAGGGACCGAAATAATATCTCGCTCGCCAGAATAAGGCCCCAGGCCCCAGTGAGGCCGTGTGTGGTTCGAATGTTTAATTCATGTAGTTAGACTAGATTACGCCATCAAAGAGCGGCCAGCGTATGAATATTACATCAATCGGTGACTATCCCAGTTTTTCATCCCTGAGGTGTGCTGGTACGCTAGAGGTTATTTTTGTCACTGTTTCTCGTTTTAGAAATGTGATAAGAGTGAGTGAGAGCGAAATAATCTCGAGCAGTCTTAATAGGCATCTGTAGTTTGAGTTTCCTATCTGTGTAATAGGATTTTAACTGAAGATTTTTTACAATAAAACCGAGTACCTATAATAATATATTTAACAATTACATGTCACTCAATATTAATTTATTTATCACACTGAACGTGAGACCATCGTAAATTTTCGCAAAAAAATAAATATATCCGTTTAAATTTTTTGCCGTTAAAAAGTTAAAAAACCGCAGTTTTGTCGGAATAAAAGTTGTTATAAACGTTGGTTTAGAAAAACCGTTCAGGTCATAAATAATACATACAAAGACCAACATTCGGAAGGATTGTATTAGATAATTTACTAATAACTTAATATAAGGATGTTGGAAGATTAATTATTATGATGTAATAGTGTGATTAATTTTTACAATATAAAGAAACCTCTTTTAAATATGAAATGAAATTTTATAAAACGTAGTCCTATCCAACGATTTAATACGACTAAGCCCATTATACTTCTATCGAGTTTATCCTGAGAGTTCAATTTCCCTTGGCACCTAACTGCTTTCTCTAATATTGTTCCCTAAATCGATTACAACCCTCCCTAGATGACTTCATCTCATAGCACGCCAAACAGACGCCTTGCAGGCGCCTTCGTGTCTACAAACAGAAAAAACAAACCAAGTTATCCAAAAACTCACACCCTATCTTACGACTAAGAAAACAAGAGTCATTTTCCTCTACCCCAACTACAATTTTGTCCTTCTGACATGGGACCATGGATTGCGTCATGTCAAGTCTTGCCAAGTTGTAGTAAACCACCATCATATCCTGATCCTCGATACGAGAGGAATAGTTGAAAACAAGGTATCTTTCGGTTTAGTTGCACTTAATACTATTATTGGGTAAACGGGCTCAAGGTTGGATAACAAAACAAAGTCTGTTAGAGGTCGATATGAGGAACACGGTTGAATATAAAAGGACAAAACGTACAGGTATTTAACTGTATGGTCGAATAAGAAATTAAAATACTTACAGTGCTCTCAAGAAAATAAATTTGCGTTTCAAGTCAAAACTAAATTTGCTTTCGTAGCAAATGCTACGAAATGTAGATGTGAGTCTACAATACCGTAGCAAGTGCTACGACCGATCTTGAGCAAATACTGCAGCCACAGATAGTACGGCATTCGTATGCTAAAGTTGGTTAAATGTTTAATGTAAAAAAACCAATAGGCATATGTAAACTTATTATTGCACTATAAAAATTAAAGAGGCTAAGAGATACGAGCTATCCCTTATAGGAAAACATTGGATCCCAGGAATATTACTTAATATCTTACAAGTTAATACATAGCAAACTTAAAAAAAACATCTGTTAGAAAATTGCCTAAAATCTTAAAATTAGGATTTTTTGCTATTGTATGACGAGACGAGCAAATCGCTCGCCTGATATTAAACGTCACGTTTGCCCATAACAGGTCTTCCACCCAGAATTTAGAATACGAGTAGATCATATACCTAGCTAAGGACACTCTCGACCGAGGCACCTTTCAAATAAAAAAACTTTTATCCCCACTATTTTTGCGACAGGAGTTTAAAACATGTGTCTTTTAATTCGCTACACACACTACCCCAACCACCTGCAAGTAGGTATCCAGAATTCGCTACACACATACAACCGCCTTCGAGTATCTTCAATAAACAACGGGCTCCCTTTTGTATTCATAGCTCGTATGAAACCTTCAATAGGCTCTCGTAAATTTACACGTTTCCGCATATCGCGTGAAAACATGGTAAGGGGTTACCGGCGGGAAATGTCATCCTCTCAACGAGGCTTTACTACCTACGTGAGTAAACCCAATTGATCGTCATATTGAATTTTTAGTTTAACGTAGGTAGTGTATAACTGGAATTAGAGACGGACCTTCGTTGCCTTGCCTAGTTTTAACGTAGCCAGTTTTGCGTAGGTAGTATTTTGGACACGTTGACTAAAATTAGAGATACCTAGCTTCAACTATTTTAGACTTCAATTACCTATGGATGTTTAAACGATTGACGACTGGACAATTAAATCAACTACAAATTAGAAATAGTTATAATTTAGAGTTGATTCAGCGTAATTAGTTTACTTAGATAATTTTTGTTATTGTTAGTTTTTGACTTCCCACATAGATTAAACCATAAATCATAATCAATTAAACCATAATCAATCACGGAAAAATATCAGAACGGATTTGGATGAAATTTGGTATGAAGTTTTTAAATAAGCTTTTAAGTATAGGCACAGAATGTATACTACTTTTTATGCAGAATAGCGTATATTTTTAGCGTAGATTGACTTTGCCTAAAAGCAGGAATATTTTATTACCTGTGAGCAAAAACGATCAAGGCTCCGCAATTTTCTAAACTCTATCTCTAAGTATCACACAACCCAACTGAAGCCACACACAACCATCAAACTTAATTATTATTAAACTCCTCACTAATACCTTCCTAACCAACAGAACAGCTCTACTTAACTAAATGAAGTGGTTATCAGGCCGAAGATCTCACTGATTGAGGGCTCAATCAGGGTGAGTCGATTAGCTTTGATTGGCATTGCCTGGATTGGCAAAGCCCGTTCAATGGAATTGATACGGCTGTATCAATGGAGATACGTGGTACTAGTATGGATTATATACATTGAACGGTTATTTGTTATTTGAGATCTAAGGGCGTACTTGGGTTATAAATAGAAAGGCTGTTTGTGTTTTGAGGTCTAAGCGGTTTCAAATTTGGGATCAAAATTATTTAACGGTAATTAATACAAGCGATGAAGATACGTAGGTATATACGTAACATGTGAGATAAGATTATACGTATAAGATATTTAAGAATTACGTACTTGGGTTATAATTAGAAAGGTTATTTAAGGTTAGTTATTTAGTTCAAAATCAGTTTTTTTGGCTATGGCCATTGATACTATGTAGCAGTTACGTAATTTTGGAAACATAATGTTAACAAACAAACCCAAGCAAAAACACCTGTAAGCAAATAGTGTATTTTTTCTCTAATAACCTTTATCAACTTTTTGTTCTTGTCGTATAGGATAAGTTGAAATCTCTCGTGTCAAAATGCTTAACGACGGTCGCTTTGTACCTTCTTCGTTTCAAAGCTTAAACCCAATTTTATTTTATTATTTACAATTACTACATACTTTTGTTTGTATTTTCTGGTGTGCGCAATAAGGGACTACTTATCAGCATCAGCATCTGAGCTTTAAGCATAGATGTTGAAGAACTTTAAGTTATTCTGATGAAGAATCTTTTTTTTTATTCTTAAATAGGCTTGCGTTTGTCCGCCATCCTGTCTGATGGGAAGCAATGATGAATGAATGATTCCACATGAACTTAAGTTAAGTGACATTGCACTTGTGTTGCGCAAAAGCTAATCTGTGCAATGTCTATAAGAAAGACCGTAATTTTTTTATCTATCTATTAATAGCATAGCTTATTCAGTTAGTTTGTCTTTGTTCTGATCTAGCTGTATCAGGCGATCAGATCGAGGTGTCGAGACTCCGCGGCGCCTCAGCGCTCCGGCGACGCTCCGGCGCGACATCCGGCCGTTCACGGTCGCTGGTCTCACTTTAATGGACAATGAAAGTTCTAGACGTTTCGAGAATGTTCTAGAAACGTTTCAACGAAAGATGTCGAGAATAAACAGTTTTCGTTTTTCATTTTTAAGGGGCTGGGCTTGCGTTTTATGTGTTAGGTTTTGTATTGCGGTCACAAATAGCAAACTGACATATTTTTACCTGTCTTGTTGCTTGTTTGAACCTTTGAATCGCTACGCGACAGAGAGAAGTGGTTAATTAGAGCTTTGTTCAGGTGTGTTCCCTTTGAAATATTTTTTAAACATTTCAACAGAAATAAAAAGATAGGTAAAAAGTGTCAAAAGTTACCACAAAAATTCTGTAAAAAATTAAATAATTTTCAATAACCTACTCAAAAAAAATCACAAAAAGCAAAAACGAACCCAAATTCATTTAGGCAATTTAAGTACTTAAGCAAGAATTAAGAAACATAAGCATAGCAACTTAGCAACCAAGTTTTTCAAAGAGAAAAAGTATAAAAATAAATTAATCAAAACGTTACCTTAGTCGTTCACCAATAATTTCAAAGAATTTTGCATTACTGCCATGGGAAATTTAGGTGTAAAATGTATTACTAATAATAACTTAGGTATTACGGTATCATAGGCTAAAACACGGTACAAACAGTGTTTATACGCGTACTTTACGGCTCAATCACCGTTCCGCAATCGGGGTAAACCCTTCCATGTAAAACGTGAAGGTGCTACATTGCTAGCCGAGCATTATGGCCGCTCTGAAGGGCGGCATGCCTTATAATATAAGAGAGCCCGGGTGACCGAGCTTTGCTCGGAAAACTCCTGAAAATACGTTTTGCCAGAGATACGAACTAGCTAAATCGAATTTTCTTCCTTAAAACTCTAATGTAGCAAACATCGAAATCCTTCGAGCCATTTTCGAGACCTCAAAATGTATATATTATATAATACATTGCTTGTTTGATATATGGTACCTATTGAAAAGATACTTAGTTAGGAACTCTTTTTAATTAGAAAAAATATACTTTCTAACTAGTGCTACAAGCAGTCCTATCGCCGCACCGCTTGCGGCACTTGTTTATTATTGTCACGAAAAGTTATATGATTGATGTAACAGATTGATACCTAAAATTGTTATCGCGTCCATTCTTAAACTTAAACATTCAAATAAACACCGTTATGACACACACGCACTTAAATCGATAAGTGGAAATCGCACACTGTGCGTTTTACACGGTCGTTTTTGCCACACACCTGCAAAATGTGGAATGAGCTCCCTCCACCTGTACCTATTCCCGAGTAGCTACAATATTGGGTTCTTCAAAAGGGCTGTTAATAGAATCTTAAAAGGTCGGCAGCGTATCTGTGATGCCTCCAGTGTTACAGGTATCCATAGGCGACGGTGATCGCTTACCATCAGGCGGCCCGTTTGCTTGTCTGCCACCTATGGCATAAAAAAATATCGAAATTCTTAGAACATGTTTTGACACAAATCATTCTTCTTTTTATGCAAAAAGTATTCATTTAGCTCGCCGCGTGCTGCCATAATTTCAGAGCGGCTGTAAATAGTGGCGTGGACTGAGTGCACGACGCCGCACGTTTCAGGGTGATAACCGCTTTACCACCCGTTTTTATTAACATTGGTTTTTCGTACGTGATATACTGCTGGCAATTTTGCATTAATGCAAAATTTTAATTATAGAAAATTCGTGATTTTAAATTGAAAAGAATCAGTTGGGTTTCATATGTATATATATGCAAAACATAGCTGCGCCCTGCGGTTTTTTTCGGCTATACTGTTAATTTTATCGTAGTACAAAGTGTGTTTAAATCCAGAGTAAACGCAACCTCCATTCCAAATTTCAACCAAATTCGTTTTTACGTGTTTGAACTAAGAAAATCCATGCAAAAATACACAATAAAATCATAATATTAGTAGTATCAGTGTTTTTTCGTTGTTAGTACAGTTTTGCTTAAATAAGTAGAGCAAAAACATGTCTCGACTTCTTGTCGCCAAACAGACAACTAAAGACGTTCAAGGACAAACCGGCGACAGTGCGTCTCCGCTCTCCATGGGATCGATGGCTGACACGTTAGGTGTATTTAGATAGGTACATTTACTAACTAACTTAACTCATTGGACATTGGAACAAAATGGAGGTAATCCTACTCTCATATCTGAACTAGGTATTTTAAATGCGAAACTGAGTTTGATTGTTACGTTTTCACGCTTTAACTACTGAACCGGTCGTCATATAACTTTGCATACCTACTTATATGTTGTCAGGGGTACAAAAAAAGACATGCTTTTCATTATAATCATCATTATCCGTGGATGAAACCGCGGAGCGGAGCTAGTCCTAAAAGCTTGTAAGTTTGAACGTTTATTACCCAATCTGACAAAAACGGCTAACAAATTTAGATAAATGAGGAGATAGTTCAATTGAAAATCCGCCTCCTTGTCCGAAGTTGAGTATGAACATTCATACGTTTTGAATTCATAACCTCTTTTTTTAAGTCTGTAAAAATAGTTGTAATGGCAAGCCCAGGGCTCGCTGTAAGTCATCGAAGTCATTACGAACTTACAACGGGCAGTTCATTACTTTCTCGTTAGCAAACCAAACAAGTCGGCTCATTACGGGTTCGGCATTGTTTACGATAATGCTCCAAAACTTTCAGAAAGTCTTGGTCTAAAAGGCCTGTCCTTTTTAGTTTTAGAAAATTTTAGCTGCGCTCCGCGGTTTCAACTCGCTATACTCACTGGAATCGTTAGTTTTTTGGGATAATAATTTGATCTATTTGACCTATTATTTTGATTTATTTGACCTATTGTTAAAAACAAGCTTTTTTGACATCAGATAAAGTAACATTAATCCAGGGCCACCTCAAACCTAAATTTAATAAAAATCCTTTCAGCCATTTTTGCGTGATGAGCGCACAAACATGGCAAGTCTACGATTTTATTATACTTATCATTCGAAAACATATTTTTAACTTGTAATTTTTGAAATTATTCTATTTATTGAAAGTAAAATTAATAAAATTACCTAAGGCAATGGTTAATACGCTTATCATGTTCTCAAACAATAGAGCGAAATTGGGGTTTGAATTATGTTAGGTTGTATCTCAGGTTTCTCAGGTTGTAGACATAAATATTTTTCCACAATACGAATATGTACTTAAAATAATTTCTAAAATCTAAAAGTTAAGTAAAATACTTCTTTGTATGAAAAAGAAGCAGGTACCTATGATTCGTTTGTTACTTTAGTTATTCCACAGTGTACACATTTTCGAGCAGGGTGCCACTCGAATCTTTCGTATTAAGACATGGAATATTTTTATCATGATTATACAAACTTATAGGTATAGTTATTCGCTAATGTACACGTTCGTTCCCCACTCAAAAGTCCAGTGCTGACGTCACTGTACATCGTCTTACGTCAGTATCTGTTATTAGATTAACTCCTAGATAGCACCATATTTACAAGAAATACTTATAAAAAACGGCGCTTGTATTTGAAGGATACTACAGTATACCAACATTACTAACAGGCGAGTTGGTGGTCGAAAGCTGATATAATTATAATCATTATAAAAAAAGTATGCAAGGACGTGAAACGCAATATTTTGGATAATTTTGTATACACTGACTTTTCACCTCACCTTTAGTTTATTAAATATATTTATATAATAGTAAACGAAGTTGTAGCAAGGAACTAGAGCTCGTTACAAAGACATTCGCTCAGCAAAATGTTCTCAATGATCTAAAGGGTTATTCAGAAAGGGTATGCTGAGCCGAAAAGGGCTCATAATACTCATCATTATGAACAACTTTTACTATGGGAGCAACTTGGAATTCGCGAATTTTTTTTCGCGAATTCCGGCTTGGTCCCATAGTAAAACTTGTTTATAATGATGAGTACTATGAGCCCTTTTCGAATAACCCTGTATAGAGACCAACTACCTCATCAAGGGCAAATTCGATATTATAATCACGTCTTAAGAGTGTTAGTAAATATTTCAAGTAAACGCTCTAGATATGAAGAATCGTCTCATTAATATTCAATACGAGTCTAAGTCGCGGTATATTTACCTAAATTTGAATTTTATCATGCATTGGTACCACTAGGGATGAATAAATAACGATTAGAGATCTACGTGACACAATCGTTGGCGTAATTATTCATGTGGGGAGTAAAAGTTCTAAATAACAACGGTACTCGTAGAGGAAATAATATGGCAAGTCAAATTGTAAGGGCAAATTTTGGTAGTAGAAACTAACAGAAACTCACAAACCTGTAACTACTTTGTGTAAACACGTTTGTTTACCTGCTACCTAATGTTAACTGTATTAAGTATACCTACCTAAGTAGAACTATTTTAATGAACTGTTTCTTATGTGTCGGAAAAGTGCGGAAAAGCGGTAAATCTAGATGGAGGAAAAAAAAACCCCATAGGAAAATACAAAAGTTTGTGTTGTTAATTTAGAAAAGCAATCTCTCAACGACTGGATTCTCTTTGTAACTCTCTTTGTAAACTTTGCGAAAAACGTACCTACTTTACTTCCCGGAATATACGAAAAATACCCGAGAAACTCGCAGAGCGCAGCAACTTTATTTTACACTGTGTACACATTCGAAGTAACAAAAGTGAAATCATAACGCAGTACAAAGTTGCCAGAATAATACAAATATAATGTGGTGAGCAACACATAACAACGCCATAAGAACTTGTATCGTGCGGAAAGGCGGCTTGTAACGTCGCATCATGTGGCGTACCGTAGGGGGGGAGTCTAGGGCTTATGGCCCAGACACCCTCGCGTGTCATGTAAAATTGTAGGCCCCGGCTGTTTGTCAAATAAAAACAATCTTCAAATCATAAACAAGAGCCGTGGTGTTTCAGGCGACCTAAGAACTCTAACACTATACCTACTAGTCAGCCTATTAGATCATCATCATCATCCATAGCCCTCTCTGTCCCACTGCTGGGTATAGGACTGCCATCTGCCTCGGCCTCATGCTAATCGAGTGATACTACTAGATGAAGGTTATAGTCTCTCCTAAGGAACGCCACAGTGCACGATCCTCTGCTTTAGGTACATGTCTACTTTCCATCAGCCGCCTCACGCACGTCATCATTCTATCTGGCCGCAGGGCGCCTTAGGGTTAGTTACTCCGCCTAAGTATCTACGAGTATATGAATTTACTTATTTATTTAGTGCTCACACCACACGCCTTGAACGGGGAAGAAAATTAAGGTAGTCGATAAAATCTACAATATCCATTACATTGATCTCGTCATGTCATCTACATCAAAAAACATGTTTTATTTCAAATGCGCAAATGAAGATTGCATGTTCATTTATTTTTATTTTTTTAAGACCTCGTTTAGAAGCCTGCGCTCCACCCCTGCTCGTATGACGTCACGAAGCCGGGTAATGAAAGTGCTGGCAACCCCGACACTCCAAGCGAGGTTCCTTCTCCCGATAATGCGACGTAACGGAAAGTTATGGGCTCGTTTATTTGAATGACGGTCGAGACGTAGCATTGCCATGTAAATGTAATATTTCTACATAACTCAAATCATAACTGAAGAACTTACCTCGATGATAAAATCAGCTGGAAACCGCTTCAGACTACGCTATAGTTTTTAACCCAAGTATTATTTTGTAAAATATAATTTAGATACATAACAACATTAACAACACGTGTGTATCACACTTAGCGCTCCCGCCGCCCGAAACTCTCTCAGTCCCCTTTGTCGTCATACCCCCCCCCCCCCCACCCCGCCTCTGTACTGCGCAGGCGAGGACTAAGATAAACGGTTTCTGCGCCACACAATTGCAACCGCGCACTGTTATTGATGATGATGAAAAGCCATAGTTTTTTTTGTGATATATGCAGATAGGAACCTAAGTAGACCTGACGTCGATTCTGTAGTGGCATTTTCTTTTCCTCTAAAATTTACAGCTTTCAAGATGTTCCCATTCTCACATATTGAAATGAAGAGAGATGCATGTACCTAACTGTAAACCTGTCAGATTTGTTTAGTTCAGTGAGTAAAACAAAATCGACGCTTTTATCTACCTAATATTGAATTCCAGAAATAACTCGAAGCTTCTTTGATTCTATTCATTCTGCTTCATGCGGACCCTCGGGGGTTGGCCAGGTTTACCAATAAATCTTTTTACGGGCCGGCGGTTATATTATATTGCTTACCGAGTTACCGAGTATTGATAAAATGGACAGGTAATAATGTAGAGGGTTTGTTTAGATTAAAACTAATGCCTAGTTTTACTATGAAAACTAACATGGTTATGAAACATTTTATTATGAAATACGTAAAATACAGTTTACAGTTACAGTTTACACACACGACTACAGTTTTAGTTTTATAAGTTGTTGTGGTAATATAATAAGCGTTTAAACATATTCTCAGATGACTTAAGCAGAGTTCGTCAGGAGTTTCTGAAACACGGGGTCATGGCTCAAAAGACGGATAAGAGATCCGCAGTTGCGACCGCACCGCTGCGCCTGCAAACGAGGCATTAAGAACCCTAGTACCTACATTTCGGCGCTGCGCTAATTTTGGTATTTACGCTTAGACTAAAATAAAATAAATGGACGTGCCTAATAAATGGACGCCGGACGCTCGACATCGCGTCTGACTCTCACTCCTTCCCAGCACCTGAGAAGTGCAACACGTCCGTGGAGTCAACATATCACGACCCTCCATCGAACAAATAATGCCTTCGAGCTCATTTCCGTTATGCAAAAATACTTCAAAAAACAAAAATAAAAGTTGTTGACTTAATTCGACTGGACGCGATCAACGGTTTAGGCCCGTCCATTTATTTTATTTTTGGTCTAAGATTTTACGCACCGAGCGTGCAGGGAGTTACGCCGGCGATGTCTTAATTCACAATCTTCTCTCTAACTCGCACCAAGATGTTGCGAGGGTGGCGACTAAGCAGTCTTGATCTGGGATTTGAGACGCTGAGATGTTATATCTGTTATAGATCGCGATCGTAGGTAAGCCAAATGTAGGTCTATCTATTGTTTGCACGCACGTTTTTGAGCCACAAAAACGAACACTTTCAAAAAGTAAAGATGGTAGTTATGTAAAGTGCCTATTTTTATGACGATTTTTACCCCCATTAACTTATATTAAAGTATCTGTGTGTCTGTCTGTGGCATCGTAGCTCCAGAACGATTAAACAGATTTTGGTTTTAATTTTTTTGTTTGAAAGGTGACTCGATCGAGAAAAAATCATAGCTAAGAAAAGCTATGATTTTAGAAAAATCGTTCAAGCCCTTTGAAAATTGTCTTAACCTTTGTAATCGGAGGATTTAAAAAATATATTTAGTTTAATTCCTTTCACTGTAAATTTATAAAATGTGCCTGGCTTAGTACCTACGTGTAAATTATTAATGCATCATCAGAATCGTCTTTGTAAATCAACTCTACTAAGTAGGAACCAAGCATGTTCTAAAGTTGCAACACGACGCTAACTCGAGTTGTTTAAAACTGAGCAAAGTTTAAAACCAAGTAGGTATAGTTTATCTGGTCGACTTAACCCGCATCTGCTCGATTGCGGTCTAATTATCCTTGTTATGAGAGTAATAAATATATTGAGTACTATACTATATTTTATCCTACAAAATAATTAGATGTAGCTATGTAGATACCCATATTACATTATTTTAAATGTCAAAGTTTGTTTATTTGTTGCTCACACAAAAATGGCTGAACGGAATTGGATGACATTTTGTATGAACGTAAATTATACCCTGGATAACCTGGATATAGGCTACTTTTTATTCCGGAAAACGCAGCTGAAACCGCCAGGTGTAGCCTTAACTCAAGGAAAGTAGAAAGGAAGACTGGATGAGACTGGCACAGGACCGAAAAAGATGACGCGGTAAAGAGGAGACCTAAACTAATCAGTGAAAAACATTAAAGAAAATGTTTTTTGTACTGATTATGTTTTTTACTAGTCTTAGTAGACGACCTAATGTTTACGCGGGTATTTTTACCGTTTTAACCATTTTACCGTGTTAATCATAACAAGATGATATATTTTATACTGAAATGCTGTCTTTTTAAGGGGCTTTTTGTCGTCCAAATCAGTTTTCAGAAAAAATGTGTGCCATCAATCAACAGTTTTAGGGCTCCATTTATCGCCAGTGCCTTAAAAGGAAATACCTATTCATCACCTCGCGTTTTTGACAAAGGATATTTTATGAAGTTTTCTATTTTTCAGTTCACGTTTTATAGGTAGAAGTAATACTCGTATTATGTAGGTTAGTAAATATTTTTAAAAATTCTTTGTCTATAGCAAAAAGGTTACACTCGCAGCCTTCCAATCCAAAATATAATAAATAAATAAGTAAGGTCGAAAATAACGAAAACACTTAATAGGCACTTTACCCGAAAGAAATACCCTCATTTTATCCAGTCGGGTAAAACAAAGATATTATTAAGTGTATCCATGTGTAGGCGAGTAGGTATCGACAACGGTAGGTACTGAATAATGTAACAACCACTTACAACGTTTAGATATCTCGAAAAAAGCCTTCTCTGCGGAAGGAATAATCGAACCGGATGACTTCTCCATGAATCATTTATATCCCAGGGGACATTCGTAAGTTTTAATGTTGCTAGAACTTTGTGCGCCGTCGAACATACATACCCAACAGAATTAGGTAGGTTCGTGTTTACTTATTTTATTTTGTACACGGGTATCTCCCTATTTATATAGAGTAGATACATGGTTTTAAGAAAAGGGTATGCTAAGCCGAAAAGCGCTCATAGTACTCAGTACTCACCATTATGAACAATTTTTACTATGGGACCAACCTTGAAATCTTGATTTAAAAAATCAGCTGTGGGCGATTTCAGGTTGATGATGAAAGCACGATAAAAGTTACGTATAAGGGGGAACTTTTTATAAAATTTTGATTACTGGTAGGTATAACAAAGCTGTGTTGTGGTAGGGCTCTTTTGCAGAGCCTGCCTGGGGAAGTAGGTACCACACCAGACCTATATCAATTATTCCACCGCCAAGCTTAGACTACAATAAAATGAATGGACGGGCCTAACCCGTTGATCGCGTTCGGTCGAAATAAGTCACAATCTGCTCGACTATACATACTACTCTGTCAAGAAAGTACCGGGAAAATATCAATTATACACAAAATGTTTGTTATTCATCCAAATTTATTTTATCACCTTCAAAGTATGCTCCTTCAGAAACGATACACTTACGCCAACGAATAATCCAATCATCAAAACATTTTTTAAACACTGTTTCCGGAATTGAGTTGAGTTCTCGCCTCGAATTCTCCTTTATGTCTCCTACCGATTGAAAACGGGTGCCTACTAAACTAGTTTGCAAGTCAAACTCGTAAACCCACGTCTCGTCACCAGTAACAATGCGTTTCATAAATGTTGGGTCGGAATTGACCCGTTCTAGCATGTCCTCAGCGACTCTCATGCGATTGAGTTTTTGGAGAAAATTCAGGTCTTTTGGGACTAGCCGAGCGGTAACATGTTTCATACCCAAATGATTACTTAAAATGGTACGGATCGACTCGTGAGATACAGAAAGTTCAGCGGCTATCTCTCTCAAAGTTGAGTGAGGATTTTCAGTCACTATTTCCTTCACTTTTGCGATGTTAACTTCAGTTGCAGACGTTGATGGCCTGCCAGAGCGAGGCAAATCTTCCATCACATCTCGACCGCTTTTGAACGCTTTGTACCACTCATAAGCACGTGTTTTTGATAAAGTCGATTCGCCGTAAGCCTTCTGTAACATTTTTAGTGACTCCGAACACGAAATTCCATTGGCGATGCAAAATTTAAGAAAAACTCTTTGTTCGATGTTTTTGTCCATGATGAAATTCGTAATACACACTAGACATGACCTAACTAAAAACAGCACCATATTAAATTTAATCTAAATAACAGACGCAACTCAAACTCCGCGCCAAAATGGATAACAGTTGTGCCAATCTAACAACAACAATAAAAACAAAAATTTGAATTTGGAACCCAAAACAAATCATCCATTCCCGATACTTTTTTGACTGAAGTATATCTATACCTTATCTTAAGCATGTGTGTACATTTTTTACAAAAAAAAGAGACCGCGAATACAAAATACCATGCGAAAGAAAGAAATAACCTGTGTTTGTCTGTTGCGCTTGAGCATTTAATTAATTAATAGTTTTAAAAGGTATTAAAAGGTATACAGTATTACTACTACTCTGTCAAGAAAGTACCGGGAAAATATCAATTATACACAAAATGTTTGTTATTCATCCAAATTTATTTTATCACCTTCAAAGTATGCTCCTTCAGAAACGATACACTTACGCCAACGAATAATCCAATCATCAAAACATTTTTTAAACGCTGTTTCCGGAATTGAGTTGAGTTCTGGCCTCGAATTCTCCTTTATGTCTCCTACCGATTGAAAACGGGTGCCTACTAAACTAGTTGTCAAACTTAGCATGTCAAACTCGTAAACCCACGTCTCGTCACCAGTAACAATGCGTTTCATAAATGTTGGGTCGGAATTGACCCGTTCTAGCATGTCCTCAGCGACTCTCATGCGATTGAGTTTTTGGAGAAAATTCAGGTCTTTTGAGACTAGCCGAGCGGTAACATGTTTCATACCCAAATGATTACTTAAAATGGTACGGATCGACTCGTGAGATACAGAAAGTTCAGCGGCTATCTCTCTCAAAGTTGAGTGAGGATTTTCAGTCACTATTTCCTTCACTTCTGCGATGTTAACTTCAGTTGCAGACGTTGATGGCCTACCAGAGCGAGGCAAATCTTCCATCACATCTCGACCGCTTTTGAACGCTTTGTACCACTCATAAGCACGTGTTTTTGATAAAGTCGATTCGCCGTAAGCCTTCTGTAACATTTTTAGTGACTCCGAACACGAAATTCCATTGGCGATGCAAAATTTAAGACAAACTCTTTGTTCGATGTTTTTGTCCATGATGAAATTCGTAATACACACTAGACATGACCTAACTAAAAACAGCACCATATTTAATCTAAATAACAGACGCAACTCAAACTCCGCGCCAAAATGGATAACAGTTGTGCCAATCTAACAACAACAATAAAAACAAAAATTTGAATTTGGAACCCAAAACAAATCATCCATTCCCGATACTTTTTTGACTGAATGTATATAGCCACTTTACTTGCCTTCAAATAAAATAAGTTTGTTTAGTTTTTGGCGCTTGGTGTGAACTTTAATACTCGGATCGTACTTGTGTAAATGATGAAATCGCACTTTCAAATAGTTTTTTTTAATGGTTTCATTAAAAACCATTAAAAAAAATATTTAATAATTTGTAATCAGAAAATTAGTTTGCTGACGGTCCATGTACCCGTCCCGCTGCTTGGGCAGGTCGGTGTTTGCCGGCGTAAGCCGAATACTTCCGAACAAAGAGAGGTCATCCTTGTTGCACTAAGCACAAGCTTTTAATAAGAACCTAAATTGTTAATATTTTTCTCGAATTACTGCATGCTTATAATACTTAAGTGTTAAAGTCAGTATATTAAATTTAAGATAATTTTGTCATTGGAATCGAAAATATAGTCTAACCTCTTTTTCGGAGGGCTCTGGCACCTGTAGCACAGTTTTGTTACTAGTTCAGGTGTCAGCCAGTTCCAGTTAAACATAATCGTGCAGAATCGTGCTATGTTATTTTTAGTTAAACAACAAATTATGTCATAGATTTGTATTTTAAAATTTTTGGTCGAATAAATGATTATTATTATTTAATAATATAGCTTATATTTCTGTCCCTCAACGGTAGGAAAACAACAACAAAATGGAAACTAAGTAACGATTGTATTTTGATAAGTTTACACGTAATTATGATAATACGATGAACAAATATGTACTTACTTATGAAATGTGACTCCACAACTTTTATTTTTGGTTCTCGAAGTGTTTTTGCATAATGGGAATGAGCACGAAGGCATTATTTGTTCGATGTAAGGTCGTGATTGTGTAGCTCCACAGTTTTGTGCTACACTTCCGAGGTGCTGGGAAGGAGTGAGAGCGAGACAGACGTCTCGAGCCTCATACGCCTA